>CM060935.1:205211384-206591384 GCA_030765085.1 Allium cepa
AGGGAAAAATCATTAATGGCTGAAATGATAGGCCTGAACGATTTTTATTTATTTTATCTAACTTGAGACTACGGGTTTGAGATGATAGAACCCGGATTTTTCTTTGTAAATTACGGATTGAAATGATATATTATCCGTATCACTTGACTTAGGTTAGAAAATTTTATACAGACCCGTAGTCATTTTATAAAGTTTTCTGAAATTTTTAAGTATTTTTAAAATATAAATTTATCATTATTTGATTTAATTTGAATTTAAAATGATTTTTATAAAGTGTTAGTGATTTTTCTATAAGTTAAATATGTTAAATAAATGAATGGCTAAGTTGAAATTTGAAATATAACTAAATATTTAAATTTGAGATTTTTGTTTAAAAATGAAGTTAAGGTAGGAAAATAAAATGGAAATTTAGTTTATACTTTGAAATGGTAATAAAAACTTAAGTGTTAAGTTAAATTTTTAAAAATGCAAAGAATAGATATTTGTATGCTTGAATTTAATAAGTGAATTATTTAAAATTTGATTTTATCTATACAAATTTACTTTATAAAAATCATAAGTTAAAGGCTATTTAAATGAACATTTTTGAATGGAGAAATATGATTTTTATAAGTTAAAAGGGTTAAAATCAAAGTTTAATGATTTTTGAAATTGTATTGAAATTCTGGAAATTTAATTAACAACACTACAGAAATGCTATCATTTCTGAAGTTAACTTGAAATCTGAAGTAAAGGATATTACAGCACATTGTAAGTGTTGTGGTTGATGCAAATGAACTATGGCTAAAATTTAACTAAGTGATATTACAGCACTTTTTAAGTACTGTGGTTGTAAAATGAAAGTAAAATCTGAAATTTATAAAAGCGCTACAATAGCACTTGTTAAGTGCTGCAGTTAGCTGAAATGAGATTTTTGAATTTAATTGAACTACTACAGCAGTTTTGTGAATGCTGTCTTCGCTGAATTGAATTAAATCTTTTAATTTTAAACCTGAGCTATTACAGCGGTTTTTAAATGTTTTCTTACTGAATTGAATTATTTTCAAATGTAACTTACCGTAGCATTTTCTAAGTGTTGCGAAAGCTGAAATTTCACCGTTTTAATGTATTTAAGTGAATAAATGAACTCTAAAAAGACTAATTTTTTGGGAATTGAATATATGATTTGTAAGTATAATGATTTCACTTTTAAATAGTTTAAATGGAGTATTTTGATTTGAAATATAAACTATTTTTGAAATTTATAACCACGGGTTATAATAACGATTGGTCATTAAAGAGACTAGGATCGGATATGGACATACTCTCTGTCGATATCGAAAACCAGTTTAACAACTGTCTACGCAGTGTAGTTTCCATAATGAAGTAGGATGGTGACGACGATCCTATTATGGTATGAACGTGGACCTGACTCCCGTGAGTTGGCTTAAGGTGGCTAAAACAGGAGCGATCTCGTGCCAAAATGGGTAGCAGCTCTGGTCGGACACATTTCTTCAATGCCATTCTATTACATTGTGATTGTTTGGTGGCCACCCTTTGATTTGGGAGTGTGTTCCGAGGTAGGCATAGTGGCTGCTATGTTACCACCATCCTATGTCCGTAATTGGTATAAGTACCCTAGCTTTGCCTTGTGTGCCGTGTCACCTACCATAGCGAGCCTTACTATGAGTTTGATTTGTGTCGTACCTATGGAGTATCTTCTCATAGTCTCCAGATCAGGAGATATGCAGCTACTGTATAGACTATTGACACTATTACATGTTAAAGGGAATATTGGGTCACTCCTTAACGCTATTTTAAAGTATGTTTATTTTACTATTGGACATTATTATAATAGCGAAATATTACTACATAGTAAATAGTTTAACGGATCCTTAGAGGATGGGCGGTCCCAAGCATCCTTTAAGTTACTTGTTCATTTACTGCAGTTCACTTGAGTTGGTTTATATTGTATAAGTATGTATGTCCTGACTCTAGTGTTTTGTGTTTTGCTTTATGCTCGTGTCAACCTGAGTATTCACAGATTTGGATTTCTCTTTCTAGAGCTAGGAATCGCTAGAGATTCTGCTTATCTAGTTTTCTATCTATTTCAGTTTCAGTTGTTCTATTTCAGCTCTTGTATTAGTGAACTTCTATGTATTTGGAATTTCTATTGTGTTTGTTTTCAGACTGGTATTATGTATTTGTTTTGAGACTTTGTTATAGTAGCTTCATGAACTATTATGGTATTTTAATTTCCGCTGCGAGTTATTTTGATATTTCTGTGTCTGTGATTTTGTGATTGTTTTTATTTGTTCCAAATTTTATTACAGTATGTTATTTTGAATTATTCAAGTCTGACATGTGTGGATTATTGTCGACTTGAATGGCCCAAAATAGCGGGTCGTTACAGTTGGTAGCAGAGCTTTGGTTTTTAGGCAAACCTTAGGCCGCGGAGCAAAAACTCATTAGAGATAGTGTAGAAATACCCTAGAATGAGTGAAATCAACCTCAGAATCATTTTCTCTATGAGAGAACGTATTTTCAAAGTATAAACTAATTTTTCAAAAGATTTCTTAAAGGATTTTTCAAAGATTACTTTGATATAAAATTTTCTTGTTTTAAAGGAAATTTTTTTCTTCTAAACTTCCTTCCTTTCGTACCTACCTTGTTAGTATTTTCTTTCATTAGGATATTCATCCAAGTGAATTTTATCTAATTTATCTTGTCTTATTTTAATTTATCTTTGTCTTCTCTATACCTTTGTCCTAAGAATTCATTCTTGACTTTTCAGGATGAATCGTGGAAATGCCATAGGTACGGATCATGGTATTGCCCCAGCTCCTCAGCCTATTGCACATGTTAGGTTTACTGTTCTTTGTAAGGAATTCTGTCAACTTGGTGGAACCAAGTTTACCGGTTCAGAAAGCATTATCGAAGCTTAGCAATGGTTACAGAGTTTAGAGGGGTTATTTACTGGTCTTGAGATTACTGATGCTCAGAAGTGTCAATTAGCAGCATGGTAGTTGCAGGAGGCTGCCCTAGATTGGTGGGAGTCTGTTACGGCTAACATTGTCGAGGCTGATCTTACTTGGGAGCAGTTTAGGTATCTTCTTGTGTTTCTTTGAATTCTATTTTTCTATCTCTTTTGTGCCTTTTCTAAGCTTATCTATCATCTTTTCAGGGATGCTTTCGTTGCTAAGAGGATGCCCGAGGCCAGGAAATCCCAGCTTTATAGGGAGTCCATGGATCTCAAGTAGGGAAGCATGTCTTTTTCAGAGTATGAGAGGAAGTTCAACGAACTTTCCAAGTTCGGTTCCTAGTCTGATAGACACTCCTCTCAAGAAGAATGAGAAGTTCAAAGCTGGTGCTCGTCACGATTATTATGATCGTCTCATTTCTCATGTTCATGGGACTTTTACCGAGCTTATGGATATGGCTATTCGTTATGAGAACCCTAATTCTGAGGGTCCTACTGTTGTTGGTGCTCCTTTATCTCTGTCTTCCTCTGATAACTCTTAGAAGAGAAAGCTTAATTTCCACCAGCAGAAGAAGAATTGGCTCAAGAATCCGGGTTTGGGATCTTCATCATCTTCTCCTTCTCAGAGACAGCCTGTTGGCCTTTCTACCATCACCTGCTTCAAATGTGATCAGAAGGGACACTATGCCAATAGTTGCCCTACTTTAGCTGGTGCTGCTGTTCCTCCAACTGCTCAGTTGATAAGGAGTGATCACTTTCATATTTGTCTTCAGCCTAGTCATTTCAGAAAGGATTGCCCTACCCAGTAGAAGGGTAAGCCTTTTGGTATATTTACTGTCACCTCTGCATCTTCTCCAGCTCCTGCTTCTAGTGCTCCTAGTGATGACCAAGGTACTCTTCAGGGCACCTTTTCTTTATTTCAGCATCCTATTCGTGTTTTATTTGATACTGGAGCTTCCCATTGTTTATTTCTATTGATTTGTGTGATAAATTCGAGCATCTCCTTTCTTCCGAGTATGCTTCTATACCTTTATGTGTTTCAAATCCAATTGGAGGTCCCGCAAACCTTAATCGAATTTGTAAGCAAGTGAAACTTCTCTATTCTGATCATTGCTTTAGTGGTGATTTCTATGTTCTTGGCTTCGATGCTTTTGATTTATTGCTTGGAAGGGATTGGCTTGGTAAGCATGATGCCCATACCTCTTGTAAAGCCCAGTCTGTTTATCTTTTTGACGATTAAGGAAATTCCTTGATTATTCAGTGCTGCATGCCTTAGGATTTTGCTGTCAGTTTTACTTATTCTCTGGATTCTTCACCTGGTGATCTTCATTCGACCTGTGTGGTCAGATTTTATCCTGATTTATTTGGTGAAGTCACTGCTTTACCTCTTAAGCGGAAAATTGATTTCTGTATTGATCTTATTCCTGGAGCTCGACCTGTAGTTCTTCCTCCTAGAAGAATGACACCCGCGAGAAGGTTGAGTTGGGAAAACAAATTGAGGACTTGTTCTCAAAAGGTCTGATTAGACATAGCCATTCAGAATGGGGTACAGTGGTGGTTTTCGTCCCCAAGTCCGATGGTTCTTTGAGGATGTATGTTGATTATAGGGAGCTGAACAACCTCACTGTGAAAAACAAATATCCAATGCCTCGTATCAATGATATGTTCAATTAGCTTTATGCCGCCACAGTATTCTCTCAGCTTGATCTTGCCACAGGTTTCCATCAGCTCAGGGTTGACGAGGAAAGCATTCCCAAGACTGCTTTCCGTACCGAGAATGGGTTCTATGAATGGTTAGTCATGCCTTTTGGTTTGACTAGTGCTTCTACTTTCTTTGTTGATTTGATGAATCGTGTTTTTTGTGATGTGCTTAATAAATTTGTTCTAGTCTTTGTTGATGATATCCTTGTCTTTCTAAGACCAAGAAAGAGCATGAGTCGCATTTGAAATCTGTTTTGGAGATTCTTAGAAATCATCAATTGAAGGCTAAATTTTCTAAATGCCATTTCTGGAAAGATGATATCCGATTCCTTGGACATATTGTTTCTATTAATGGAGTTTCGGTTGATCCAGCCAAAATCGCTGCGATCAATGTAAGTCTTTCTTTCTTTCTCCTTTTCCTTCGTCATTTAATTATTCTATCTTTTCTGTTGTTCTTATTTCTCCCTATTCTATTGTAGGATTGGGAAACTCCTAAGACTCCTTCTGAGATTCGTAGTTTTTAGGCCTTGCCAGTTATTACTGGAGATTCATTGAGAATTTTGCTCGGATTATTGCACCTCTCATTGCTTTGACTCGTCAGAATGCTAAGTTTATTTGGAGTGATAAATGGAAGCTACATTCAACGAATTAAAGAGAAAGCTTACTTCCGCACCAGTTCTCACCATTCCGAATGGAAGTGAGGGATTGACGGTATACACCGATGCTAGTCGTGAGGGATTGGGTGTTGTTCTCATGCAGGATGGTATGGTCATTGCCTGTGCCCGCCGTCAGTTGAAAACCTAAGAAGCTAATTATGCTGCCCATGATTTAGAGTTGCTTGCTGTTGTCTTTTCTTTGAAGCTCTGAAGGCATCATCTTCTGGGAACTAAGTTTGAGCTTTTCATCGATCATCGGTCTCTGAGATATATCTTCACACAAAAGGATTTGAATCAGAGGCATGTTCGCTGGCTTGAGTTTTTGGCTTCTTACGACCTCGATATTAGCTATACTCCCGGTAAAGCTAGTGTTTTTGTCGATGCTTTGAGTCAAAAAATGCTTTGTTGTGTCAGCTTGTTGTTTCTTCTTTTCCTTTTTGGATCGTATCAAGGCTAAGTAAGATGTGGACGAGATGCTTAGATTGATGAAGGAGAGTGTTCATAGTAGAGCTGGTGGTAGTAGTGGAGCTCAGATCGATGATAGTGGGATTTTGAGAACTAATGGTAGGGTTTGTGTCTCGAATGTTGACGGATTGAGGCAAGAGTTACTTTAGGAAAATCATCAATCGAGACTTTCAACTCATCCTGGTGCGTCGAAGATGTATCAGGATATGAAGAAGCTTTATTGGTGGAGAGGGATGAAGCGGGATACCTATATCTTTGTTAGTAGGTGTGCGACTTGTCAGCAAGTCAAGGACGATCATCATAAGACCCCTGGTTTGTTGCAGGCCCTTGAGATTCCGAAGTGGAAGTGGAAACAAGTTTCCATGGATTTCATTAATGGATTACTGAGGACTAGGAGGGGTAATGAGAGTATCTGGGTTATTGTGGATAGACTGACCAAGTCCTCTCATTTCATTTCGGTCATGTCAACTCGTTCTGCTTCTAGATTGTCTGAGATCTACATGAGTGAGATTGTTCGTCTTCATGGTGTTCCTCTCAGTATTGTTTGTAATCGTGATCCTATCTTTACCAGTCAGTTTTGGAAAGTTTTCAGGAGTCTTTAGGTACTCATCTGAATCTGAGCACTACTTACCATCCATAGACCAACGGTCAAACGGAAAGAGTGAATCAAATTCTCGAAGATCTTCTTTGTGCTTGTGTGCTTGATTATGGAGGATCTTGGGAAGATCATCTCCATCTGGTCGAATTCACCTACAATAATAGTTATCAAGTATAATCTAATCTTCTGTTTAAGCTTACCTTAATCCTTTATCTATCTCATTCCATCTATGAATCCAAGCCAATATTAAAATGTCTCCGTTTGCCGCTCTTTACAGACGACCTTGTAGATCTCTAGCTTGCTGGATTGAATCCGGTAATCGTTTGGTTCTTGGTCCTGATTTGGTTTTGGAGGCTTCGGAGAGAATTAAGGAGATTAAGAGGAAGTTGAGAGTTGCTCAGGATAGGGAGAAGTACGCTGATAGGCATAGGTGGAGTTTAGAGTTTGCTGTTGGTGATAAGGCTTTCCTTAAGGTCTCTCCCTTAAGGAATGTTATTCGCTTTGGTCGTAGAGGGAAGCTCTCTCCTAGGTTCATTGGTCCTTTTCGCATTGTGGAAAGAGTTGGTTCTTTGGCTTATCGTCTGGAGTTTCCTAAGAAGCTTTCTAGACTGCATGATGTATTCCATATCTCTCATCATCGTTCGTATCTTCATGACCCATCTCTTATTGTTCAGCCTTCTGCTCTTGATAGTTTGGATATTAAGCCTAATCCGACTATCGAGAGGAAGCCACTTCGTATTGTCGATAGAGGTATGAAGCAGCTAAGAAGGAAATCTGTTAGTCTAGTCAAAGTATAGTGGAGTACTGATGATCGAGATTGTACCTGGGAGATGGAGGAGAGCATTCGTGCTTCGAATTCTAAATTGTTTATTTCAGGTACTATTTGTTTTCTATCTTGTTTCTTTATTTTTCTTGTTCGTTCTTTTCGAGGATGAAAAGATTAGAGTGGGAGAGAGCGTAACAACCCAAGATTTTTAAAATATTTTTAAATTAGATTTTATTTCATTTTGAAAATATTTTTAAAATTGATTTTATTTCAAGATTTTATTTCAAAACACTTTTAAAAGTGTAGTTATAGTTTTCCAATGATAATTGTATATTGTTCGCAAATTTTTATTCTAGTTTCAATTAAAATGACTATTTTCTTATTTATTTTCTATTTTTCCTTAAATTATTTATTTATTTTCCTTTCTATTTTTTTGTTTTTATTTTTATTTTATTTACTTATGTTTTATTTGTTTGTTTTGAATAAAAGAAATTAGAAATTCAAAGAGTCAAAACCTTTTCATTTCTTATGACTTTTCATTTACCTTTGGCTTTTCACTTTCTTTTGATCTTTCATTTTGCTTTGGCCGTACACTATTAACCTGTAGCCGTGTATTATCCTCATCATTCACATGAAGAAAAGCTTCTCACCATCTCAAAAACTTTCGGCCATTCAATTCTGAAAATTTTAGGTTAGTCGTGGCTTCACTTTCTTGCTTTTTCTTCTTAGTTTTCATTGAATTTTTTCCTTGCTTCCTCTTGTGTTTGCTCGGCCATAACCTCTTCATCACCACCGACCACTACCACCACCATAAACGGCAGCAACCACCTTCACTTGCCTTGTTCAGATCTGGCCGTTACCTCCCTATGATGCAATCATCTCAAATTTGCACAAACTCCACAAAAATGCCTAGCCGAGCTCATGTTTTCACTAACCCCTTCATAGTTTGCCTCAGCCACCACCATAGCCACCACCACCAGAAACTACACCACCTCTAGCCATCACTTGACCTCTGACCAGACCTGTACTTGGCCTTGGCCGAGCCCCACTTGCCTTTTGGCCAAGCCAAAAATGTGACCAAACCATTCTATTTTGGCCTTGACCCTTTGTCTTCTTCATGTGTAACTCCTACCATCATCATCTCCTTGTAGCCGTGCATATGTGATGCAAAACCGAGCCTATAGCACCATCATGGTCAAGCATATGAACCCCTATAGCCGAGCATTTAAGTGGTAAAAGCAAGGTCAAGCTATCTTGTTTTGTTGCTTTTTATTTTCAATTTGTATCAATATTGTTTTGTGTTGAATATAAATATGTTTATGTGGTCTTGTTTATTGTTGTTCGCAAGATCACCATCTTGGCTCTCCACTCACTTGAATCAAAAGTCGTGCTATCGTGCTTTCTGGATTACGTTTGTGTGTTTTTATTTGCTAACTCCAACGTAAAAAGATGAGTATTCACTCATGACATTTATACTTATTATAATTTGTGAATTGATAGCAAGTGAATGTATAGAATATTATGTCATGTTCTACCTATATGTGATATGAATCATATGATGTTAACCCTGTTTGTAAACTTTTCGTATCATCTGATATTGCTATATGTTTCTATATTGTTAATTTTATTCTGTTCTCACACTGCAAGTTCCATGTAGAATAGGATCACTATGGGGTGAAATGATACATACCCGAATGGACTTTAGAACAGGGAAAAATCATTATGGGCTGGAATGATAGGCCTAAACGATTTTTATTTATTTTATTTAACTTGGGACCGCGGGTTTGAAATGATAGAACCTAGATTTTTTTTTGTAAATTATGGATTGAAACGATATATTATCCGTATCACTTGACTTAGGTTAGAAAATTTTATACAGACCTGTGGTTATTTTATAGAGTTTTCTGAAATTTTTAAGTATTTTTAAAATATAAATTTATGATAATTTGATTTAATTTGAATTTAAAATTATTTTTATAAAGTGTTAATGATTTTTCTATAAGTTAAATATGTTAAATAAATGAATGGTTAAGTTGAAATTTGAAATATAACTAAATATTTAAATTTGATATTTTTGTTTAAAAATGAAGTTAAGTTAGGAAAATAAAATGGAAATTTAGTTTATATTTTGAAATGGTAATTAAAACTTAAGTGTTAATTTAAATTTTTAAAAATGCAAAGAATAGAAATTTGTATGCTTGAGTTTAATAATTGAATTATTTAAAATTTGATTTTATGTATACAAATTTACATTATAAAAATCATTAGTTAAAGGGTATTTAAATGAACATTTTTGAATGGAAAAATATGATTTTTATAAGTTAAAAGGATTAAAATAAAAGATTAATTGTTTCTGAAATTGTATTGAAATTTTGGAAATTTAATTAACAGCACTTCAAAAATGCTATCATTTCTGAAATTAACTTGAAATCTGAAGTAAAGGATATTACAGCACTTTATAAGTGTTGTGGTTGATGCAAATGAACTATGGCTAAAATTTAACTAAGTGATATTAAAACACTTTGTAAGTGATGTGGCTGTAGAATGAAACTAAAATCTGAAATTTATTAAAGGGCTACAATAGCACTTGTTAAGTGCTGCAGTTGGCTGAAATGAGATCTTTTAATGTAATTGAACTACTACAACAATTTTGTAAATGTTGTCTTTGCCGAATTGAATTAAATCTTTTAATTTGAACCCTGAACTATTACAGCAGTTTTTAAATGCTATCTTTACTGAATTGAATTATTTTCAAATGTAACTTACCGTAGCATTTTCTAAGTGTTGCGAAAGATGAAATTTCACTGTTTTAATGTACTTAAGTGAATAAATGAACTTTGAAGATACTAAACTTTTGGGAATTGAACATTGGATTTGTAAGTATACTGACTTCACTTTTAAATAGTTTAGATGGAGTATTTTGATTTTAAATATAAACTATTTTTGAAATTTATAACCACGGGTTATGATAACGATTGGTTGTTAAAGAGACCGGGATCGAATATAGACATACTCTTTGTCGATACCGAAACCACTTTAACAACTATGTAAGCGGTGGAGTTTCCAGAATGAAGTAGGATGGTGACGACGATCCTATTGTGGTATGAACGTGGACCCGACTCCTGTGAGTTGGCTTAAGCTGGCTAAAACAAAAGCGATCTCGGGCCAAAAGGGGTAGCACCTCCGGTCGGACACATTTCTTCGATACCATTCTATTACTTTGTGATTGTTTGGTGGCCACCCTTTGATTTAGAGTGTGTTCTGAAGTGGGCATAGTGGCTGCTACATTACCACCAACCCATGTGCGCAATTAGTATATCTACCTTGGCATTGCCTTGTGTGCCGTGTCACCTAACATAGCGAGCTTTACCACGAGTTTGATTTGTGTCGTACCTATGGAGTATCTTCTTATAGTCTCTCGATCAGGAGATATCCAGGTATTGTATAGACTATTGATACTATTGCATGTTAAGGGGAATGTTGGGTCACTCCTTAACACTATTTTAAAGTATGTTTATTTTACTATTAGACATTATTATAATAGTAAAATATTACTACATAGTAAATAGTTTAACGGATCATTAGAGGATAGGAGGTCCCAAGCATCCTTTAAGTTACTTGTTCATTTACTACAATTCATTTGAGTTGGTTTACATTGTATAAGTATGTATGTCCTGACTCGAGTGTTTTGTGTTTTGCTTTACGCTCGGGTCAGCCTGTGTATTCGCAGCTTTGGATTTCTCTTTCCGGAGATAGGAACGCTGGAGATTCTACTTATCTAGTTATCTATCTATTTCAGCTTTAGTTGTTCTATTTCAGCTCTTATATTAGTGAACTTCTATGTATTTGTGATTTCCATTGTGTTTGTTTTCAGACTGATATTATGTATTTGTTTTGTGACTTTGTTACAGTAGCTTCATGAACTACTATGGTATTTTTCTTTCCACTACGAGTTATTCTGATAGTTCTGTGTCTGTGATTCTGTGATTGTTTTTATTTGCTCCATATTTTATTACGATATGTTATTTTGAATTATTCAAGCCTCACATGTGTGGATTATTGTCTAGTGGTCCAGAATAGTGGGTCGTTACAACCGTATTTGCCTTTAAACCAATGATTTTGTATATAAACACTTCCCTCTACTTAGTCTAAAAACTTAGAAAATATTTTAAATAGTTATAAATAGTTAAAATAGTTATAATTTGTTAAAATACTCGAAGATATTTTAGTTATATTTTAAAGAAACTGTTAAATTGGTTTAAGATAGTTAAATAGATTTAAAATAGATTAAATATAATTAAAATAGATTAAATAGCTTTCTAATAGATTAATTAGATTTAAAATAAGTTAAAATGTTTTAATTAGCTTTAAAAGTTTTAAAATCTTATTAATTAAAGTCTTAAAATAATATATTTTCAAAAACAGTTTGATATAAGAATATGAATTTGGAATTTATATCAATTTAACTATTTATTTCATTCTAACACATTTGGACCACTTCAATTCCCAAAGCCCAATTTCAAATCTTTCAATTCAACTTCTCAATGAAATAAAATATTTAATTCTATATCGCTTCCAAATCCATGTTTGATAATTTAAGTCGTAAGTCGTTGATCACTTATGCCGCTCCTTTTTAAGTCGCTCAACCGTATGCCGCGGTGATTTCTTATGTTGCTCATTCCTTAAGTCGTTCACTTATACCGTCCTATGCCGCTATCTTCTTATGTCGCGCCATGATAGGTCGCTGGCTTCTTAAGTCGCTTGCTATATGCCGCATTGATTTCTTAGGTCGCAGCTGAAGCTTATTCCATGGTTCGCTTAAGTCGCTCAACCTATGCTGATTTCTTAAGTCGCTGGATCTTATGTCGTATGTTGTTAAGTCGTGTGTGTTGTAATTCTGTTAAGTCGTTTGATGTTATGTCGCATGTGTGGTGATTTGTAAGTCGCATGTATGTTGTAATGTTAGGTCATGTATGTCGTATGTTGAGTTAAGTCGTATGTTGTATTTCTTATGTCGCACGTGTTAAGCCGTGTAATGTTGGGTCGTCAGTCACAGTTGTGAGTCGCTGTGTTGTGTTGTTTTTTTTTCCTATAAATAGAGATGTGTTGTCACTTGTAAAGGAGTTGATTTTGAATAAAAAATTGTTTGTGTGCTTTTTCCACTTTTGTTGAAGTTGAGTGTGATCTCCTTCTTCTTCCATATTCGGATAATCGAGTGCTCTCGAATCAAAGAATTTGAAGCCGATTCACGGAATCTCGTGCACAAGATCAACATCGAAGAATCGTAGATCTTCTAACGCAGAATCGTGCGCGATCAACGTATTGAAGATAGCTAGAATCCGGTATCTCGAAAGATCAACGAGTATGGGCATTTATCGTTCTATCAGGATTACTTGACACGAAAGCATTTCGTGAGGAAGAAAGTTGCGCCAAATTGATTTCAAAACATTATTAGCACGTCGAAGTTATAATCCACTGCGTCAATTAATAATGATTAGTCTAAGATAATTTTCTTAAGAAAGTAGATAAAAGAAAATGTTATTAGTTAATAAATGATAATTATCTAAGAATTATTAAGTAATTAATTAATGTGATTAATTTTGATAATTAATGTGATTAATTTTGATAACTAATTAGATTAATTAATTGAAGATAACCAATTGTAAATTGTTAAGCATAATTACTTGATAAAGTAATTAAAGGATTAATTACTTATTGAAATTAATTATGATAATGTGATTAGTTTAAGTTAATTAATTTAGTTTAATTAATTTAAGAGAATCATTTGATGATTTAATAAGAGTAATTACTTAATGTAATTAATGGAGCATAATTACTTAGGGAAGTAATAAATGATAATTACTGGAATGTAATTAGTGAATGATGATTTATAATAAAGTAATTTGGGTAATTACTTTTGTAATTAATCAAGGGATTAATTAATGAAGATAATTAATTATGTAATAATTAATTTGTTAATGAGTAATTAATGGTAGTTAATTACTGGATCGACATTAATCAAGGTTGATTAATAATTGTATTTTAAATTTTAGATTAATTACTAAATGTAATTAATTTAAATAAAGTAATTAATTTAAATATAAATTAGAGATCATTAATTAATATAATTAATGATGTAATTAAGAATTGTTTAATTAAAGAATAATTAATAATAAAGTGATTAATTAATGTAATTAATTAAGGATAAATGTAATTAATTATAGTTAATTAATAAATAAAGTTATTAAATGTTAATTACTAATGATTGAGGTTAATTAATTTGTGAAATTAATTAAAGACTAATTACTTACTGTAATTAGAGAATGATTAATCAAAGGTGTTTAATCAAGATGAATACTTAGACAATGATTGATGAACTAGATCATAATTAATTAATGGATATATAAGCAGGATTTATAGATGTAATAATTAATTTAATTTACATTAAATTAATTAGAGATAGAAGTAATTAATTTAATTAATTTTAAATTAATTATAGATGGTGGTTAATAAATCATTGCTTATGGATGATATTGATATTTCATTGAATGGTTGTGATCTCAGTAATGAGATGAGTAATATCTATATGATATAGGTGCTTAGTTAAAGTATGATAATTTGGATTATCTGTTTGTGATGATTATCCATTTTGATGATAATACGGATTATCTGTTTATGATGAAAATGTGATTATCTGTTGTGATATGTGAATTATCTATCTATGTGTATGTAGATAATGATAAATTCAATTAATTGTTTAAACTAAAATCACTTGGACATTAAGATTGCGTTTGGATTTCGATGAGACCAGGATCGGGTTTCCAAATTTGGAATTCCAAAAACCACATCGATCCAAATTAAACATTAGGTCGTAAATCTCAAGTGAAGAGTGAAGACTCGAGGTGTAAGGACTACTCGTGTTAATACTCTAAGGGTGATTCCAATACGAGTTTAACGGGGGTGGTACTTTCAGGTTTGAGATGAAGATTCACAGTGCAAGGGCTATTGTCGTTAACTCTGAGGGTGATTCCAAAATAGAGAAATAGTGCCATCGGTTTCGTTTGAACCCAAAACGAACTTGTATGGATTGAATGCTTTCAGAACATCGTCAGGTTGACGATGAGCATTCTAAGATTAATGTGTCCTATAAAGGTAATCGTAGCCTCAAGCCTCATCAACGGGGAATGGTTAAAACAGGGCAGGTGCAGCAAGGCTAAGTGGGTCATGCCCAAGTAGGACGAGATTTACCCCTGTCTAGAGGTCCCTTTTTATTTCGGCTGTGTGGGCAGTTGGCGACAGCTATCTGCGGGGTTGTCTTGTTTAGGACTGTCAAGTAAGGGATGGTTCCGGCTTTGTGTTGCAGGGGATTGGGAGTAATCCTCGGTACGGTGATCTAGGCCCCATACTCTGACGGGCGGTACCCCAGTAGCCCTGCCATTGTATGGATCCAAACTCCAATAAGTGCCTGTACGGTTTTGATTGTGCCCAAATATGTTGGAACGTGAGATGTAAGCATTCCAGCTATTTCTGTATTTTATTTTGAAAACCCTAGACCCTATTATAATATCACTGGATTTTCTACCAAATGTTTTGGTTAGCGTAAGGTAAAAACTTTTCCATGTTTATTTGTGGGAAGTCTTACGAGATACCTTTTGTTTTAAAAGGTTTTACAAAGTTAAGCAACTTTAAACCCGTTTACTCACACCAGACCCCTGTCTGACCCAAGTGTTTATTTTCTGTTTTATTAAACTCTTGGGTACTCATATTATGTATGAGTAGTCAAGGGATTCAGGATTGCTTTGACGAGTTCTGGAGGGGAAATGGAGCAGGAGGCTTCAGTATGTAGATATATATAGAGTTTCCGCTGTGCTAGTATCATATCTATTTCCTGTGATGTACTTGAATTGTAATAACTAGACAGGTGTTTATAACTGTCTAGTTTGTGTTGTATTAGCTGTATAACTCTGATGTATATGATACTATGTAATATTTTATGTGATATAATATAATTTATTCGTTCCGTTGTGAGATTCTGATGTTGTTTGTTTCTTTCTTTCCTATCTTTTCTCTTTTCTATCCCTTTCTTTCTTCTAAATGATGCGTCTTTCTATGGAATGAAAAGGCGGGTCGTTACAAATATATAACAACCAATTATATCATTTATCAATTTTATTATTTTATATACAAAATATACAATAGGAAAAAATTATTTCATTCACCTACATTTCAAAACAATATTGTGTCGGTCTGTCCTATTTAGTGTTTAGAAATTCCTATCGATGTCATAACATCCTATGCACCAACTAGAATTTATAAATACAAAAAAGAACAAATTAACACAATACGAAAACCTTCTATAAAACTAACAAATATGCTCTCTCATATATACACACTCAACGACTCAATCTAGGGTATTACTACCCTATTTATAAAGAGTCAAACCCTACAAAGCTAAGGTTATCACTAAACCGAAGCTCTGATATCAACTTTAATGACCTGTCTTTTTGGACGCTTTAAGCAAACACACAATCGAGTCAAACCATAAAAAGTGGCAGATTGTTATTGGGGTAAATAAGAGAAAGAGAAAGAAATAAAAACAAATACAGAATCTCGTAGTGGAATGACAAAATATAATAATCAAAGAATAGTTTATGAAGCTGTTTTACAAATATATTCGATCATACTTACACAATACAGAATTAGAGTTACAGACAATAAGGATAAATAAATAAACACAGCGGAACAACATATGTAGTGTAATAAATGAAATAATAACAAAACTCCTCGTCTTCGTCCTCTAGAAATAAGGTCTTCAATCACTGAAATGCTCAGGCTGACCCGTGCGAATTGAAAAGACAATTCACCAAACCATCCTACTTCATTTCTAGAGTCTCCACCACATGCACAGTTGTTAAAGTGATTTTTGGTATTGGCAGAGGGTATGACAATATCCGATCTCAGTCTCTTTAACAACCCATTGCTTATTACACATCGGATGGTCCTTTTACATTTCAAAAGTTAATTCACAATTTATATCAAAATATCATATTCTCAAAACCATATCACTTTTCGAACTCGTATCCACATTGAATCATATTCTCCCTTTAAATTATATCATTTCCAACATCATAATTTCTTTCAAAAATCATATTTCCAATTAGGTTAAATCCTTACTTCAAAATCATCATATTCAGTTAATTATAACATTTAAATCCAACTTAGGCTATAACATCATTTAACGTATTTGCCTTTAAACCAATGATTTTGAATATAAACGCTTCCCTCCACTTAGTCTGAAAACATAGAAAATAGTTTTAAATAGTTATAAATAGTTAAATAGTAATAATATGTTAAAATACTATAAGATAGTTTGGCTATATTTTAAAGATATTGTTAAATTGGTTTAAGACAGTTAAATAGATTAAATATAATTAAAATAGATTAAATAGCTTTAAAATAGATTAATTAGATTTAAAATAAGTTAAAATGGTTTAATTAGTTTAAAAGTTTGAAAATTTATTAATTAAAGTCTTAAATTGATGTATTTTTAAAAATAGTTTATATTAAAAAAATATGAATTTGGAATTTATATCAGTTTAAACTATTTATTTCATTCCAACAAATTTGGACCATTTCAATTCCCAAAACCCAATTTCAAATCTTTCAATTCAACTTCTCAATAAAATAAAATATTTAATTCTATATCACTTCCAAATCCCTATTTGAAATATCAATTTAAAATTATTCCAGTTTCATTATATTTCAAAGTTTTATTTCAAAGTTATATTTCAAACAATTTTAATAACCCAATTTTGACAAACTTCACGTATACTTCAAATTCGACTTTAAAATTCCAAATTTAACTTCTCTAAAAATTCCTTTAAACCAATTCCAATTTTGACATAAAAGTTGAATTTTGATAATAATTCAATTTATATAAGTCAAATTTTATTTCAAAAATTATTATTTAACTAAATTTAAGAATTTAGGGATTCAAAATCATTTAATTTAGCATATCCGGTGTCCATATATAATTCTCTACCCTAGGGTTAAGTGATACTGATATTTATCATTTCAATCTGCAATTTAAAATTTTATGATTATCTATCATTTCAAACCGTAATCCTGAATTAAATAAAATCCACAAAATCGCTCGAGTCTATCATTTCAACCTATAAAGATTTTTCCCTAATCTATAGATCACTCGGGTATGTATCATTTCAACCAATGGGGAACTTGCAGTTTCAACAATATAAAATATAACATTCGTTCATCCAATACCAACAATCAAACATTCATCACAATCATCATCCAAATCAATCAATAAACATAAATATGTAACGACCCAGAATTTTATTAATTAAAATTTGAATATTTAATTAATTTTAAATATTAATAAGTGAATTTATAAGTCGAATAAATTTTATTTTGAATAATTGGATTTAATTGGATAATTAAATCGATAATTTAATATGTTAAATTATGGAAATAATTGAAAATTGAGTTAAATATGATTGAAAATGATTTGTAAAATTTTATTTTATCATATTGAAGTTAGAATGATATTTTAGAACTTTTAAAATCGAATTAAAAGTTTATTTGTGAAAATTGAATATTTTAATATTAAATCGACTAATGAAAATAGTCAATTTTTGAACAGTCTCAGAATTGGACGAAACTAGTTCTATTGGATCCGTAATAGTTAGTTATTACCGGATTTCAATTTTCGTAGCAATCGGAGTTATCGTTTGATCGTGGCAGCTCGAAACGCATCGAAATTGTTTTAATATTAATTTAGCGAGTTAAAATAGCCATTTTTCAAAAAGTCTCGGATTTCGACGAAACTAGTTTCATCGGATCCGTAATGTGATATTATTGTAAGGTTTCAAATTTCGTGTCAATCTGATTTACCGTTTGTCCGGTACAAATTAAAACGCCTAGAAAATCGTTTAAATCGGTTTAATTCAAATTGAACGTTTATTGCCATAACTCGCACAGATGTCCAAATTAGCTTCCGAAACCTGTTCCATTGTGTCCGAAACGTGGGGTAAACCCTAGAAACGCTGGTCACGGCGCGTAAATCGGAGTTCGGAATTTCCGGAATGAATAGCGTCGTTCGTTTTTCTATAAATAGACCAACCTTTCACAAATTATAAAAAATTTAAAACCCTAAACCTAATAAACTGCAGCCGCCACCATTGTTATGAAGGGCCGAAATTGTCTCCCTTTCTCCCCTCAATCTCTCCAAATCCACTCAATGATTTCGAAAACTTTCAACAGCAATATTGTAGAGCGAAGTGAGAGCTTTAATTTCATACGGATATGATCGTAAATGGAGCAAAGTAGAGAGAGATAATTGGCCGCGTTTGGGGCCGTTTGCGCACGCATTTCGAGCGTAAGGGGGTGGCCGAGTTTGGAGATGCTCTGGCCGAGCATGGAGGTTGGGTCGGCCTTCGACGTGGAGGTGCCTGATCAAATTTCTATCGAGCGAGGAAGTTGCAAAAATAAACCCTAATCAGCATTCATGGGTTTAGTGTGCGTGCTTATTTCCTGTAGAAGAGAACGTGAGTGGGGAAAATGGCGCGCACGGCTCTGATGTAGGGTGATGGGATCCTACGGCCTGAATTTACTTAGGTTTATAAATAATTTAATTATGTTGTAAATTTAGTTATAAAAATTCGTATAAACTTTGAAATTGCATATCTTTTTCATACGAGGTCGAAAACGCGCGAAACCAGTTGCGTTGGAATCGTATGGACGAGCACTACGCGATAGAATTGGATTGGAGTCGTTTGGAGTTAGTGAGAATTTCGGGTAAAATTAAACGTCCGTTTAATTTTATTCGAAATAAATCGCTAAAACGAAATTGAAATCCAGGTGAGAACTTCTCACTCAATCGAATCGGTTTCGATTTTATTTTAAATAGTTAGATTTAAAATATTTGAATGCATGTTTGAATGATGATTGTTATCTATTGATTGTTAAAATAGACATTATGCGCCGTTAGTAAGCGGATGTTATTTATTAAAAACATATACCGCGAATATTTCATAAACAATGAAATTGGTATTATATATAATAGCAATATATATATATTGGCATATGTATATATTGCAGTTATTGATTTCCCGCATTGTATAGCGGATAAGACCCTATTGCGCCGTCTATTAAGCGGATAATATTTTAAATCCCATATACCGCGATAATTCTGTACTGGAGCGGAATTGGTATTGTGTTAATGTTTTTGGATGCAGGAAACAGGTTGGAGGGATCCAACTGGATTCCTCAACAGTATTTATTTGATTTCAGATATTTTGATATTTGATGGATTATCATATCGATATATGATATCGTTGTAGTCGTGATTGACTATTTGGTGTGTAGCATCATTGGACCAAGTTTTGGAATCTTAAAAGGATTTCAAAGTGATTTTTGAAAATATACTATATTTTTGGAATTGATTCATCTTAAATAAATAAACGTTATAAATTTAAAAGTTATAAAATTATGATTTTTGAGAAATATAGTTAAAAGTTGATTTTTGAAAATATGGGTTAATAATTTTATAAAAAGAGTTTAAATTGGGATTTTTGGATTTATTGTAAAAGTTTAAAAATAGGATTTATAAAATTTGATTATTTTATAAATCAAAATGGTGAAATTATAAAGGAGTTTAAAGACATTTTAAAATATTAATATAAATTGATTTATATAAAAGAAATTATAAATTGATATTTATAAATTAAAAATATTTGAGTTATAAAACGAGTTTTTATAAGTGTTAGAATGGATTGTGAATGAATTTCATAAATGAATGAAATTTATAGAATTATAAATGGTGAAGTTAGAAATAGAATTTTATAAACAATAGGTTTATAAAATTTGTAAAGTTATTTGAAGAATAGGTTTGGATAAATAAACGAATCTTATAAGTTATAAGATTTATAATTATGAAGTTCAAAGGAACGATTTTTGCAAACAAATAAATTATAAGTATTTCACTTATAATATGAACTTTTAGTATATCATTGAGATATGAATTGAGATAGGTTAATAAAGGAATTTATAAAGGAAGTTGTGGTAAAATAAATAGAAATGGAAATTTATAAACGTTGTTTTATAAATCCGCAAACGACTTATTTTGATAAGTAAATTGTTATAACTTATTTATGGAGTTATATTCACGTTTTTGACAGTGAATAATCCTTTAAAAATAAAATGAATAAAAGGATGAAATTTATTAACGTAGTATATTCACCTTTTTGAATAGTGAATAATATGTTAAAGAAATTGTTTTGAATGTGATGTTTTAAATGAATTAAAACGATCTAACGATGTTTTAAATGTGTTGAGATTCAAAACCATAGATTTCAACATTTATTGTTGAAATAGATGTTTTCGAGAAATAGAAGGAAATGGTGGACTATAACACTATTGTTATAGTAAATGATTTCCGAAAGGAAATGTTTTGTATAGTATTGGGATTTATATATCTATTTTAATTTCGAATCCCTATACTAGTGATTTTGGGACATCGTAACGATGTTTTACGCAACATTCGTTTTGGCCCAAATAAATATGTTTAAGAGAATGATTTCCTTAAAAAAAAATGAAATATGTACTTAATCTCGATTTAAATATATTAAATATTTTCCAAGAGATGAAAATAAAAAGATTTGTGAATTACTTATTATTAAATAAGTATGGAAATGTTTTCCAATATAAAGTGAATATTTTGAGAATTTATCTTTTTGTAGATAAATTGAAATGAATAATTGATATCGGATATCAGTAGATATTGTGAAATATAAATTCATTATGGAATTTATAAATGAAAAGTGGAATTTGTCTAAAAATAAATATTGATTTATTTTTGAAGTGTGAAAATTATATATCTAGTAAAGATATTTTTGGGAAATAAATAATTTGGAAAATTATTTGGAATCTGGTGATGTGTGCATATCCATTGATAGTTCAATAACCGACTATCAATATTTACCTTTGAAAGGTATTTGTTGTGATTTGCTGAATTTGAATGCCACACTTGTTTTTAAATTATTGCGCTCGTTATTCGGATTACCCATTCCGAATAGTGATACGACGTAATGGATAGCATTGAAGATCGGTGTTGAAGACCCGGTATTTGCGAGAGCGATAGGATGACCTGTCGATTGACTCTGCACCGAGTAGCTACGGTATAGAGTTCTCCATATGTGATGGGAAATCCGATCAGGATTGTGGATATCTGGATTGCAAGAACTTCTTTGTAAGTGCCTTCGGTTCTGTTCGAGCCCAGAACAGACTTATATGGATTGTATGTCTGACGTTACAAATTGAGATATAAAGCAGATTTCTTTCAAATATATTTCTGTTGGTGGCGGAGAATTTATTCTCTTAGCTTAACACCCTTCTCTGAGACGTACGAGCTCAGAGGTTATGTAGTTGAATGTTATCAGCGATATATTCCCAATTTGGTAATGTGACATGCTGAGTGTTGCTGTAAAATGATCATTGTGTTGATTATTTGTGATAGGATCATTTATTTGATCGTCTATCTTGGTGATCATTTCTATGATCATTTGTTGACCCAAAGCATGGCTTTTGTATAAAGTATGTTTTTGTGGACGTGACTTCGTCGAGCCTCACACCCCGGGAATGGTCAAAACAGGAAAGATGCGGCAAGGTTATGAGGGGTAGCGCCCTTTAGGGTATGTGCATTTCCTTCTGGAAAAGGGTGGTATCATGGTATGGAGCCCAGATACTTACTCATGTTGAAAACACCTTATGATTGTGTGAATTGATTACGAGCGCTCGGTTAAAGGTCCCAAAGGACGGGGGGATGGCATACTCGGTCAGTTGTTACTCAGTTAGGGGTAACCCGGCCTTGTGTTGGCAGAGATCCGGTTTGGTTCTCGGGAATGTCCTTCCAGAGGCATTCTCATGTGGCAGTGGGAAGTTCCTTGGCCTGATCATTCGTTGGAAATCCAAAGAAACAATACGAGACTTGTACGGTTTTAGTTGTATAACCTGCTATGGAATGTGGCGGTAACCTGCTATTGAACATAGATAGCTATAGTAGGCATAGTTCGAAATGTCTATGTTGGCTAAGATTTATATTCTATTTTCGAAATGAATTTTTTCCTACACTATGCACTAGTAATAATATCAAATGTTCTTTTAAATGCGTATCAAGCATCTTTGACTATCATAAGGAGAAATCTCCTCCGATTCTGCGTTTGCATTGTGTGTGTGTGCGGGAGGCCTTATGGTAGTCTCATTTTTAAAAGCATTGCGAATTGACTTTAAAAATATTCTTCTATTTTGATTTTAAAGATAAATAAACTGTTTTGAGTTCCCACACCAGTCACATGACTGACTCGGAGTTTATTGTTCTCCTTCCTAAACTCTGGGTGCCCATCAATTTCCACACGGGCAGTCAAGAGTTAAGGTTTATCAGGATATTCTGGAATTCAGGAGTTGCTGGAGGCAAGATGGATGACATGGCGTATTACTAGTTATATAGTATTTCTTTTCCGCTGCATTGTTTGTTGTTGTTTGATGTTGTACACTTTGATGTAATGAAATGTAATGTGATGTAATGTAATAACTAATATAGTTCTTTGTTTAAAGATTATTCATTTATCTATTATAAGTTGTTCCGCTGCGAATTGTGAGATTCTGATATTGTTCTGTTGTTTTCTTTCTGTTCCGTTCTTTTTTCTATTTTCTTTCCTCTCTATTTTTCTATCTTCTTATCTCTTCTTCTGTCTTTTCCTTTTTCTTAAACATTGAGCATTCACATTTCTGTTCATCTTTAATTAATCTATGGAGATTAGTGTATATTCAAGGAGTACGGATTTGCGGGTCCTCACAGGTGGTATCAGAGCATATGGTTAAGCGACAACCATGGTTCTGTTGGGTATTACTCATTAGAGATAGAGTCAGTAGTACTCTAGATTGAGTTTGAGTGTAATAATAGATATGAGAGCGTATTTGTTAGTGAATATAAAATTGTTTTATATTGTGATGATTGGTTTATTGAGTGGCATATGAACTTTCGTCAGCACGGTCTCGACAACTATGCCGAAGGGGTTTATAAACACTTGAATAGAAAAATTCGACACAGTATTGTTTTAAATTGGGTAAATGAAATAATTTTACCTTGATTATATTTTATATATGAAGGAATAATTTTTCAGAATTATTAAAATGTATATAAGTGGATTGTTTAGTTGTTTGAATAATCTAAATTTAAAAATAATTGTATAAGCAAATGAATTATAAGAATTGGATTATAATTAATGTGATTTACAATTGTGAAATAAACTTATATATATAAGAAGTGAAACTATACGAATATATTTATGAATATAAGTTGTAAATAAAAATGAATTTAAAGTTAAATGAAAATTTACTTAGAATTGGAATCTAAATTGATTTGTAAGTGGGAATTTCAGTTAAGAAAAAAAAAGTGATGTTTGTAAAAAAGAAAGTATAACTTAAGAAATGTTAAATTAAGTTGATATGAAATAATGAATATAAGTGTTAATTCATTAAAATCTAATGTTATTGAAAGTTGAATAGTTGAATAAAAATCAATTAATTAAACCAATTGAAAGCAAAGGAATTTGGTTGTAATTAATATACATTGATTGTTATATGGTTGTTAGTTGATTAATTGTATATAATTCATTAAGTGTTAATGAAATTGGAAGCTAAAGTAATTGGAAATTCAATTGGAAGTTAAGTGAATCTTAAATAGGATTGAATTTGATTTGGAAGTGAACCAACTTGAATACGAATTAGTGAATATAAACTAATTGAAAATGAATGTTAGTAAACATCCACTGTTAATGAATCGAATGTGATTAAATTGAACAACCAATTCATTGAATATTAATGAGAATATGAATGAATATTTATTGGTTATGAATGCTAGTTGATTGATGGTTGAATATATTGCTTTTGTTTCATTTGCTATGTTGGCATGCATAGTTGTTATGTTGCTATATGTTGTATATCGATACTATTGTCTATATGCATGATTCTCATGTTGTTTGTTGAGTGTTTAGTAGGTGCGGATCGCGTTTGCTTCGCATTTGGAGCTCGCTTTCGCGCTATATTAGCCGTATATGCTTGCTAATAAAATATAAGGTACATATCTCGAATTAAATATCGTACTTTTACTTTTTTTCCCTTCGGGATGCCTCATTACTTGATGAGATGTATATTTGTGATATATATACTGTCATTTTTTTTTCGGATCGAGCCGCGCAAAGGAGACTATGGCGAAATTTTTCGAAAATTTAAGGCGTTAGAAAAAATTTGAGAAGATTGGAAAATTTTGAAAACTTTAACTTTTATTTGGAATTGAAAGTTAAACAATAGTAGTTGTTTTTGAAAAGATAACTAAGTGTGATTTGAAAACTTAGTAAGGTTATTATAAGAAGTTTAATTATGAATTTTTGGGAAAGTTAATAGATTCTGTAATTTTTCTTACTTAATAATTTCGAGGACGAAATTCTTTTAAGGGGGGAAGATTGTAATGACCCAGAATTTTATTAATTAAAATTGGAATATTTAATTAATTTTAAATATTAATAAGTGAATTTATAAGTCGAATAAATTTTATTTTGAATAATTGGATTTAATTGGATAATTAAATCGATAATTTAATATGTTAAATTATGGAAATAATTGAAAATTGAGTTAAATATGATTGAAAATGATTTGTAAAATTTTATTTTATCATATTGAAGTTAGAATGATATTTTAGAACTTTTAAAATCGAATTAAAAGTTTATTTGTGAAAATTGAATATTTTAATATTAAATCGACTAGTGAAAATAGTCAATTTTTGAACAGTCTCAGAATTGGACGAAACAAGTTCCATTGGATCCGTAATAGTTAGTTATTACCGGATTTCAATTTTCGTAGCAATCGGAGTTATCGTTTGATCGTGGCAGCTCGAAACGCATCGAAATTGTTTTAATATTAATTTAGCAAGTTAAAATAGCCATTTTTCAAAAAGTCTCGGATTTCGACGAAACTAGTTTCATCAGATCCGTAATGTGATATTATTGTAAGATTTCAAATTTCGTGTCAATCGGATTTATCGTTTGTCCGGTACAAATTAAAACGCCTAGAAAATCGTTTAAATCGGTTTAATTCAAATTGAACGTTTATTGCCATAACTCGCACAGATGTCCGAATTAGCTTCCGAAACCTATTCCATTGTGTCCGAAAGGTGGGGTAAACCCTAGAAACGCTGGTCACGGCGCGTAAATCGGAGTTCGGAATTTCCGGAACGAATAGTGTCGTTCGTTTTTCTATAAATAGACAAACCTTTCACAAATTATAAAAAATTTAAAACCCTAAACCTAATAAACTGCAGCCGCCACCATTGTTATGAAGGGCCGAAATTGTCTCCCAATCCACTCAATGATTTCGAAAACTTTCAACAGCAATATTGAAGAGCGAAGTGAGAGCTTTAATTTCATACGGATATGATCGTAAATGGAGCAACGTAGAGAGAGATAATTGGCCACGTTTGGGGCCGTTTGCGCACGCATTTCGAGCGTAAGGGTGTGGCCGAGTTTGGAGATGCTCTGGCCGAGCATGGAGGTTGGGTCGGCCTTCGACGTGGGGGTGCCTGATCAAATTTCTATCGAGCGAGGAAGTTGCAAAAATAAACCCTAATTAGCATTCATGGGTTTAGTGTGCGTGCTTATTTCCTGTAGAAGAGAACGTGAGTGGGGAAGATGGCGCGCACGGCTCTGATGAAGGGTGATGGGATCCTACGGCCTGAATTTACTTAGGTTTATAAATAATTTAATTATGTTGTAAATTTAGTTATAAAAATTCGTATAAACTTTGAAATTGCATATCTTTTTCATACGATGTCGAAAACGCGCGAAATCAGTTGCGTTGGAATCGTATGGACGAGCACTACGCAATGGAATTGGATTGGAGTCGTTTGGAGCTAGTGAGAATTTTGGGTAAAATTAAACGTCCGTTTAATTTTATTCGAAATAAATCGCTAAAACGAAATTGAAATCAAGGTGAGAACTTCTCACTCAATCGAATCGGTTTCAATTTATTTTAAATAGTTAGATTTAAAATATTTGAATGCATGTTTGAATGATGATTGTTATCTATTGATTGTCAAAATAGACATTATGCACCGTTAGTAAGCGGATGTTATTTATTAAAAACATATACCGCGAATATTTCATAAACAGTGAAATTGGTATTATATATAATAGCAATATATATATATATATATATTGGCATATGTATATATTGCAGTTATTGATTTCCCGCATTGTATAGCGGATGAGACCCTATTGGGTCGTCTATTAAGCGGATAATATTTTAAATCCCATATACCGCGATAATTCCGTACTGGAGCGGAATTGGTATTGTGCTAATGTTTTTGGATGTAGGAAACAGGTTGGAGGGATCCAACTGGATTCCTCAACAGTATTTATTTGATTTCAGATATTTTGATATTTGATGGATTATCATATCGATATATGATATCGTTGTAGTCGTGATTGACTATTTGGTGTGTAGCATCATTGGACCAAGTTTGGGAATTTTAAAATGATTTCAAAGTGATTTTTGAAAATATACTATTTTTTGGAATTGATTCATCTTAAATAAATAAACGTTATAAATTTAAAAGTTATAAAATTATGATTTTTGAGAAATATAGTTAAAAGTTGATTTTTGAAAATATGGGTTAATAATTTTATAAAAAGAGTTTAAATTCGGATTTTTGGATTTATTATAAAAGGTTTAAAAATAGGATTTATAAAATTTGATTATTTTATAAATCAAAATGGTGAAATTATAAAGGAGTTTAAAGACGTTTTAAAATATTAATATAAATTGATTTATATAAAAGAATTTATAAATTGATATTTATAAATTAAAAATATTTGAGTTATAAAACGAGTTTTTATAAGTGTTAGAATGAATTGTGAATGAATTTCATAAATGAATGAAATTTATAGAATTATAAACGGTTAAGTTAGAAATAGAATTTTATAAACAGTAGGTTTATAAAATTTGTAAAGTTATTTGAAGAATAGGTTTGGATAAATAAACGAATCTTATAAGTTATAAGATTTATAATTATGAAGTTCAAAGGAACGATTTTTGCAAACAAATAAATTATAAGTATTTCACTTATAATATGAACTTTTAGTATATCATTGAGATATGAATTGAGATAGGTTAATAAAGGAATTTATAAAGGAAGTTGTGGTAAAATAAATAGAAATGGAAATTTATAAACGTTGTTTTATAAATCCGCAAACGACTTATTTTGATAAGTAAATTGTTATAACTTATTTACGGAGTTATATTCACATTTTTGACAGTGAATAATCGTTTAAAAATAAAATGAATAAAAGGATGAAATTTGTTAACGTAGTATATTCACCTTTTTGAATATTGAATAATATGTTAAAGAAATTGTTTTGAATGTGATGTTTTAAATTTAATTAAAACAATCTAACGATGTTTTAAATGTGTTGAGATTCAAAACCATAGATTTCAACATTTATTGTTGAAATAGATGTTTTCGAGAAATAGAAGGAAATGGTGGACTATAACACTATTCTTATAGTAAATGATTTCCGAAAGGAAATGTTTTGTATAGTATTGGGATTTATATATCTATTTTAATTCCGAATCCCTATAGTAGTGATTTTGGGACGTCGTAACGATGTTTTACGCAACATTCGTTTTGGCCCAAATAAAAATGTTTAAGAGAATGATTTCCTTAAAAAAAAATGAAATATGTACTTAATCTCGATTTAAATATATTGAATATTTTCCAAGAGATAAAAATAAAAAGATTTGTGAATTACTTATTATTAAATAAGTATGGAAATGTTTTCCAATATAAAGTGAATATTTTGAGAATTTATCTTTTTGTAGATAAATTGAAATGAATAATTGAAATCGGATATCAGTAGATATTGTGAAATATAAATTCATTATGGAATTTATAAATGAAAAGTGGAATTTGTCTAAAAATAAATATTGATTTATTTTTGAAGTGTGAAAATTATATATCTAGTAAAGATATTTTTGGGAAATAAATAATTTGGAAAATTATTTAGAATCTGGTGATGTGTGCATATCCATTGAAAGTTCAATAACCGACTATCAATATTTACCTTTGAAAGGTATTTGTTGTGATTTGCTGAATTTGAATGCCACACTTGTTTTTAAATTATTGCGCTCGTTATTCGGATTACCCATTCCGAATAGTGATACGACGTAATGGATAGCATTGAAGATCGGTGTTGAAGACCCGGTATTTGCGAGAGCGATAGGATGACCTGTCGATTGACTCTGCACCGAGTAGCTACGGTATAGAGTTCTCCATATGTGATGGGAAATCCGATCAGGATTGTGGATATCCGGATTGCAAGAACTTCTTTGTAAGTGCCTTCGGTTCTGTTCGAGCCCGGAACAGACTTATATGGATTGTATGTCTGACGTTACAAATTGAGATATAAAGCAGATTTCTGTCAAATATATTTCTGTTGGTGGCGGAGAATTTATTCTCTTAGCTTAACACCCTTCTCTGAGACGTACGAGCTCAGAGGTTATGTAGTTGAATGTTATCAGCGATATATTCCCAATTTGGTAATGTGACATGCTGAGTGTTGCTGTAAAATGATCATTGTGTTGATTATTTGTGATAGGATCATTTATTTGATCATCTATCTTTATTTGTGATAGGATCATTTATTTGATCATCTATCTTGGTGATCATTTCTATGATCATTTGTTGACCCAAAGCATGGCTTTTGTATAAAGTATGTTTTTGTGGACGTGACTTCGTCGAGCCTCATACCCCGGGAATGGTCAAAACAGGAAAGATGCGGCAAGGTTCTGAGGGGTAGCGCCCTTTAGGGTATGTGCATTTCCTTCTGGAAAAGGGTGGTATCATGGTATGGAGCCCAGATACTTACTCATGTTGAAAACACCTTATGATTGTGTGAATTGATTACGAGCGCTCGGTTAAAGGTCCCAAAGGATCGGGAGATGGCATACTCGGTCAGTTGTTACTCAGTTAGGGGTAACCCGGCCTTGTGTTGGCAGAGATCCAGTTTGGTTCTCGAGAATGTCCTTCCAGAGGCATTCTCATGTGGCAATGGGAAGTTCCTTGGCCTGATCATTCGTTGGAAATCCAAAGAAACAATACGAGACTTGTACGGTTTTAGTTGTATAACCTACTATGGAATGTGGCGGTAACCTGCTATTGAACATATTTAGCTATAGTAGGCATAGTTCGAAATGTCTATGCTGGCTAGGATTTATATTCTATTTTCGAAATGAATTTTTTCCTACACTATGCACTAGTAATAATATCAAATGTTCTTTTAAATGCGTATCAAGCATCTTTGACTATCATAAGGAGAAATCTCCTCCGATTCTGCGTTTGCATTGTGTGTGTGTGCGGGAGGCCTTATGGTAGTCTCATTTTTAAAAGCATTGCGAATTGACTTTAAAAATATTCTTCTATTTTGATTTTAAAGATAAATAAACTGTTTTGAGTTCCCACACCAGTCACATGACTGACTCGGAGTTTATTGTTTTCCTTCCTAAACTCTGGGTGCCCACCAATTTCCACACGGGCAGTCAAGAGTTAAGGTTTATCAGGATATTCTGGAATTCAGGAGTTGCTGGAGGCAAGATGGATGACATGGCGTATTACTAGTTATATAGTATTTCTTTTCCGCTGCATTATTTGTTGTTGTTTGATGTTGTACACTCTGATGTAATGAAATGTAATGTGATGTAATGTAATAACTAATATAGTTCTTTGTTTAAAGATTATTCATTTATCTATTATATGTTGTTCCGCTGCGAATTGTGAGATTCTGATATTGTTCTGTTGTTTTCTTTCTGTTCCGTTCTATTTTCTATTTTCATTCCTCTCTATTTTTCTATCTTCTTATCTCTTCTTCTGTCTCTTTCTTTTTCTTAAAACCTTAAGTGTTCGGTTTTTCGGCATTCGATTTCTCGGCCGTTGATACATTGGACGTATTGATGTCAGTTTTCGAAAGTTGAAGAATCGGGTCCTTACAAAATAGATAACAGGTTATAATTTACAGGGAATTAACTAGCGATTTATATTCAATAATAAATTAAATGACAAATTAATTCAAAATAAATTGAAATTAACTAGAATGATGATTCAACTATACCAAACAACCATAAATAAATTTCTAATCACATCATAAATTAATTTAACTAGCATAAGAAATTTTAGAAGTTGTGAGTGAGCTAAAACACTCACCTTTGAATTTAAATCCAATTTAGAGTCCAAATTCAAACAGTCTCAGAATTCATTCAAAACCACGTTAAAATGTCAAAAATTTCGATACGATCCCAATGTAAAAAAACGCTCGCAAAATGAACCTCGTATGTAAGAGTTATGTACATAAGAAGATATAGGATTTAAATTACAAAATAAATAAATAAATAAAAAAGAACTGTTACCCGAACATGTCATCACCGCACGTTCCAAACTCTAGAATACCTTCAGATCGTGATCGAGAAGCTATAGGTCACCACATAGATGTCGTTGACCATCTAACTACGGCCGACCACACCACGATCGGAGGCCATTGCTGCGACGCCCACACAAGGCTGACAATACACTACAAACGCCTCGACCTCCAACGCCCCCTACGCCGTGCGACCGCCACCGCTTCCCAGGCCAACCATGGCAACTTGCCCAACCTGAGGCACAAACGAACACATCCTATATGACCTACTCGATGCCAGCTTCGTAACGGTACTACCCGATCGTCGATCGGGTGCAGATCCACCGTTGGATCATCAGAAATCTAATATGAACGGCCATGGTTCATTCTCGATTTCGAGACAAATGCTGCATCGAATTGACATGTTTGGGTTATGAAATTTATATCTTTAGCTAGTTAAAGTAATGAAATGTTATAAATTTTATTTTGATGCTACTTATGTGCTTATTTTGAGTAAGTACTGGTACAGGAAGCTATTGGATAGAGTTTGGGTTGCGTAAATACATATAAAATAAGCTGCTTGCTTAAAAACACTAATATGAGGTACACCTACACAATAAAATAAAGAAATGATAATACATTGTTATATATTTTTTCTTTCGATCGGGTAGTCGACGTATACATATTTCACTCTTTTGTGATATTGCAAAGGATTTCCGTACAAAGGAGACACTATCAAAAATTTTTGGAAATTTAGGGTGTTAGAAAAATTTTGAGTTTTTTTAGAAATTTTTTGTTAACTAGGAAAGTTGATTTTTGAAATGTATTAAAAATCAAGGTTTTGAGTTACAAATGAAAGCAATTTTTTTGGATAAAACTAAAAGGTTTTAAAGAAGCAAATATAGGATATTAATTTAGGGGGATTTGGGTAAGTGAATGGGTTTGGGAGCATTTTCCTGACCTCGGCAATTTCGAGGACCAAATTTTTATAAGGGTGGAGGAATGTAGCGGCCCAAAATTTTGGTCGTTAGTTTTTGAAAATTTAATTTATTTCGAATGTTGAATTTGTATTCTTAATTGATTTTGAATATGGAAGAATTTCTAAAATGGTTTAAAATTCCAAAATATAGCTATTTATTGGATTGGAAAAATATAAATTTAATATTTGAAATTGGGCAAATATGGGAATCTGGGAATAATTGGAAATGGAAACGATTTCTAAAATTTATTTAAGTTCTATTTGGATTAGAATTATAGTATTTAACCTTTGAATGAAATAAAAAGTCGATAAGTTAAAAGTGGAATTTATATTAATTTAATAACGGAATTTAAAATATGGTAATAACGTAAATAATCAAATTTTGACTTAATATGAATCGTGTAACGACCCACTATTTTGGACCATTCAAATCAACAATAATCCACATATGTCAGACTTGAATAATTCAAAATAATATATTGTAATAAAATTTGAAGCAAATAAAATCATTCACTGAATCACATACACAGAGATATCAGAATACTTGTAGCGGAAATAAAATACCATAGTAGTTCATGTAGCTACTATATACATACTCTCAAAACATATACAAAATCTCATAGTAAAATAGATACAATAGAAGTCAGGATACATAAACAACAATACAGAGATAGACACCGAATAGGAACTAACTGGAAGAGGTAGACGAATAGATAGACAGATAAGCTCCATCAAAACTCTAGCTTGAGAAGGTGAATCCAAAGCTGTGATTCTCAGGCTGACCCGAGCGTAAAATAAAACACAAACACTTGATTCAGGACATACATACTTATATAATGTAAACCAACTCAAGTGAACTTTAATAGCAATGCACAATAAATTATAGGATGCTTGGGATCGCTCATCCTTTAAGGATCCATTAAACCATTAATTTAAACAAAAATAAACGCTATCATAGAAATGTCCATATTAAAGTAAAAAATGCAAATAACAGTGTTATTGTGACTAGGATAGCGTAGAGATGCAGTAACCGCTCACCTCTAGCCACACTCTCAAAATCAAAGGTGTGCATCAAACAATCACACAAAAAATCACGTGACACACAAAGTAGTGTACCCGTGGTTATAAATTTCAAAATGATTTATAATTTCGAATTAAAATCATTCATTTAAACCATTAAAAATTGAAGTCATTATTCCTTCAAATCAAATATTCAATTCCTAAAAATTTAGCCTTTTCCGAGTTCATTTATTCAGTTAAACACTTCAAATATTGAAATTTCAGCTTTTCGCCGCACTACGAAAATGCTACGGTAAGTTATAATTGAAAAAAATTCAATTCAGTAAAGACAACATTTAAAAACTGCTGAAATAGTTCTGTTTTAGTTTTTTTTTAGAAAGACAACATTTCTGAAGTGCTACTAAATAATTTCCAGATTTATAATAAAATTTCACAAACAATTTAACTTCAAGTTTTAACGATTTTAACTTATAAAAATCATATATTTTTCCACTTCAAAAATGTTCATTTGAATAACCTTTAACTTATGATTTTTATAAAGTAAAATTTTATACATTAATTCAAAAATCTCAATGTTTCACTTATTAAGGTCAATATACGATTTTCCCAACTTTCATTTACTTTACACATTAATTTAATTTACCATTTCATAAATTAAATTTCCATTTTATTTTCTTAACATAACTTTTATTTTTAAACCAAACTTCACATTTTCAAGTCAAGTTATATTTCAAATTACACTTTTAACCATCCATCTATTTGACATTTTAAACTAATTACATAAATTCAAAATACACTGTAAGTTGCTTAACTTTATTTTACAAATAACTTGATATTTTCTTTTACTTTATATTTATCTAATCATACATCAATTATATTAGTTACGAAGTTAAGCTTATAGTTCCATTTTTACTTAAATTCCCATTATTAAGTTAAATCAAACTTTCACACTACAATTCAAACCATCTATTAACTTATACCATTTAACCTGTTAGAAAATCACTGCTTAACTATTTTAAATCCAATATAAGTCAAATTCCATATTTCTTTTCTTTCACTTACAATACATGAAATTTACAAGAAATCATATTTTGAAATCAACTATGGGTCCAGAAAATATTTCACACCTAAATCAAATGATACAGAAATTATCATTTAAATCATGATAAGTAAAAATTTCGGGTTTTGATTATTTCAAACCCGCAATCCTGAGACAAATACAAATAAATAAAAATCACCCAGGCCTATCATTTCATCCTGTAATGATTTTTCCCTATTCTAAAGTCCGTTCGGGTATGTATCATTTCAATCCATAGGATTCTCTTCTACAGGGAACTTGTAGTGTGAGAAACAGAAATAAATACACGGTATAACAGAATAAAACATAATAGATGATGAGACAAGTTTATAACATGATATAAAAGTTCTACACATTCACTGGTTATCACTTCACTAATTATATAAGTATAAATGTCGTAAGTGAAAACTCACCTCTTTAAAGCTGGAATTCGCAAATCAAACACACACAAACTGCGACGACCCAGAATTTTTAGGCATTTGAAATTGGAATATTTAATTAATTTTAAATATTTGCAAGATATTTTAACTTGGATTTCAAATATCAGTTTGAATATGGCAATTGAATTTATTGAATTTAATAATTTGAATTTGGGTAAAATATCGAATTCTTAGTTTTAAGCCTGTTAAAAATAATTTGAAGGCTTATAAAATTTATAACGATGATACTGAAGATAATAGAATGGTTGAAATTTAATTTAAAGGCGATTTGCTTAGTTTTAATAATATATCGTTTAAATTGAATTTAAAAATAGCCTTCCGTGGCACAGTCTCGGAATTCGACGAAACCAGTTCCATTGGAATCGAAATATTTAGTTTTCATCGGATTTCAATTTTCGTAGCGTTTGGAGTTACCCTTTGTCCGTACGGGTGGGAAACATGTTGAAATTAAAATCGATAATTTAATATTTAAAATCGATTCAAAAAGCTTTCTTCCACATATGACCGAATTAGGTTCCAAAACACTTTCCATTGTGTTCGGAATGCCGGTAAAACTTTATAAATGCCTGGCGGCATGTCTAACTTGGAGTTCGAGATTTCCTTATATATAATACGAGATATTTAAAAAAATAGAAAAAATAAAAAGTCAAACCCTATATTAGCCGACCTACCCTTCTTGAGCCAACCTACATCTAATCGCGCCGCTCCCCTTCGCTTAAAATCACGACATCCCTTTTATTACTCCTCTATGTCGTGCTGAAGAAATAAAAACAAATTGAAAAAAAAAAAATCTGCGCTCACGAAAAAATTAAAAATGGCGTCCATTCCTTCTTCTTCCATTTCATAATCAAATCTCGTCTTCCTCTTTTTATAAATATAGTTCGAGCTCGAGCTTAGTTCCCTCTTTCCCAAAATCAAATCGCGAGAGCACATACGATAGGATCGACGCGGGCGAACATCGATTGTCGCGATGGCAAGATGCAGCTTTGAGAGGAAGTGGGATTGACGTGGCTGGCCGTGCGTTCGATTCGCCAAGACCTTCGCCGTCGACAGGGATTGGGGATATATGGTTTAGGATTTCATGCGGCAGTAGGCTTTGGACGGTGGTTGTCGCGATTAGAGGTGCTGGGTATGTCAACGATGCTGGAAGGTCGTCGAAGTAGTATAGGATGGCGCGGTGACTTGGTGTAGCTCGCGACGAAGGAGGCTTGTGGATATTGGATGGTTATTCGAGCATAGCTGGTGTTGTTCGTCGGCGGTGTGTGCAGGTTATGGCTTCTCGTTTTTCCTTTTATTTGTTGAATTTTAAATGTTATTACACTAGATTTTGTATACATACCGAGGTTATAAGCTGTTTATATAGGAAAATAATATACATAAATATAGATAAATGTATAAAAGCACATACCTGTTATAATTTATCTATATATACAAAGTTGGACAGGAAGTAGGAGGTTCATAAATTTGAAAATTTTATAGAATTAGATTATTGAAATCTATATAGTTTTAGTATATATGTAGCTCAAAAGGGAAATATACGTACATATATACATTTTTTCTTTACAAATTTATTTCAAAACAATGTATAAAAAAGTTAATTTGTTTAAAATCAGATTATTAAATGATAATAGATTGTTCAATTTGCTAAAGTATTAATAAACCATATGAATGTTTATTCAAGGTTTAAATCATGGAAACAAGCCAGTTTGGAATGGGCTGCAAACAAAGAAAATCATAGGTGAGTTAATCTCACTCAATTGGGTTTTTATTTAAATTCAAATGGTTAAATTGAAATGATGGGTTGAATGATTGAATTGTTTGATGTCCAATTATATATAGTAGTATGTAGTATATATTGGAGTGATTGATATTCTATGATGAATATTATTGGTAATTGGAATATTGATTGTTGTGGTTTGCATGAATATTTCGGTACCGTGAGTTATCAAAATATATAAAATTGGATTTTTGAAAGAAATATAAGGGTGAATTTCGGAAGTGAAATAATTATAGAATAAAAATAAGAATGAATTGGAAAGAAATAAAAGCGATATTTAAAAACTGAAATTAAATTGTAAAGTAGAGATTTAAAACAAGTATTGAATCAAAGTTAAATCTGGAATTCAAGTTAGTGAATCTGGATTTTTAAAAAAATAAAGTTTTTAAATCTAAATTGTTTAACAACTTGAATGTTAAAGTACATTTAAATTGATTTGAATTTAAAAATGAATTTGGTTTTAAATTCCTTTAAACTCCTATTTTAAAATGAGTAATTAATTTATTTAGTGAAGTAAACAGAAAGGTAATTAATTACTAGTTGGAATTAATCAAGAATGATTAATATTTGTGGTTTAATTAATGATTAATTACTTATATAACTAATTTATATTAAGATAAATTGAAATGTAATTAGAAATCATTAATTTAGATAATCAATGGCGTAAATTAAAGATTGATTAATTAAGCAATACTAAGTGTTTTATGAGAAATTGATTAATATAAGTAATTAAGGATTAATGTAATTAATATAGTTAATTAATTTTGAAGTAATTAAAGATTAATTATTTTTTGGGTTAAGAATAATTAATCTGTGTAAATAATTAAAGATAATTACATGAATGTAATTGAAGGATAATCAATCCTGGATGATTAATTAAGAGGGATAATTAAGGGATGATTAATTAATTGATTTGAAATTAATTAATGGCAAGTGAAGGAATTTAAGTGATTGAGGTTAGTAATCTAATTAGAATTAATTAAATTAATTAGGAAGTGATAAAGTTTGCTTATGGATGATTGAATGGTATTGGATGCTTTGAATGAGACACAAAGAGACCGGGGTCGGGTATTAGAAAATCCCAAAACCACTTCGAATTTTCATAGACTGATATGTCAAATCAATAGGCTGGAATGAAATGATTTAAGCGAATTGGACTATTTAATCTAAATTTTTGTTACTTAGAAAATTGATGTGTGAAATAAGTGATGTCTATAACAAATTGTGAATTTGTAAATTGATATGAGTTACCTAGGGTGTAACAACAATGGTAATGGAGATTACTGATGATATTAAATTATAATGATAGTTATAATTTAATATGGTAAATAAAATGTAATGAAGAAATAAATTTGGTTTAAGTTACATATTTCAAATAAAACAATGTTTGTTGATTAAGAGTTGGGTTTTTAGTGTATACAAATGGGAAATAAAGTTTAAAACACTTTATTAGTGGTATGGAATGAGGATAAATGATAGAAATAAATTATTGGGTCAAAATTTATAATATTGGAGTTTTAATCCAATATTAGTCTTTTATCCTGAAACAAAAGGATAAACACGAAGAAAATAAACTTTTGTAGTATAATTAAATTTGAAAAAATGTTTAAAAGCTATAAAAATGTTAAAAGCATTTTTATACACGTTAATGAATTGAGTAAAAAAATTATTGGTGGAAAATGATGAAAATATTTATTTTTTTTCACTATTAATGTGAATATTGGTAAAAATTGGTATTAAATTGTGTAAATAATATTTTTAGTTAAAAAATTAAGTTTATAACCTTTTAACATGTTCTTTTATCCAAAACATGAACATTGCAATTTGTTTCATGAGATTTGGTGTTTTTATCAAAAAGTTATGAAGGAATTAGTGTTAATACATATAAAAACACAACAAATTATGCTAAATATTCTTATTGGGTTTGGGTCCAAAGATTAGCCTACACATTATCCATAAGGTGCTTCTAGCAACCATCGTTCCAATCTTTCTTCTTCCTCATATCAGAATAAAAAAAATATATACAGAGAGCTTTAAAACAAATAGGGAAATCAATAATGGCTTCCTTCTGAAATCCAAAATCCACCTAAAATTGTTAGAATCTAGGGTTAAATTGGATTCTAAGCTATCCTACAGGTAATCTCCAACCTTTTAGATCCTCTAATCCATCCAAAGTTTGGATTTATATTTACAGTAGTTTTATTTTGATTGATTTCCTTTCTACATGCTCCTATTTTGCAATCTACAGGCTCTTGAAGGCCATTTCCTTTCAAAATCCATCATATTGTTGCTGAAACCATTGCTAAATCAAGTGGTAAGCAAGGTAAGAGTTTCTTACAGCAAGCTAAAGCTATAAAAATCAAATTTTGCTATCAATTGTTGATCGAATTGCTCATATTATCAACTTTGTTTTCTGTTTTGCTGGCTGAAAAAAACCCTATATTAAAAAAATCATATTTTTTCAATTAAGCGAAATGATCTCTGATTTTGATATGTTGTTGCAATTGGGTAGCAGTATATTTATGGAAATTTTCATCCAATTCCGAGTTATTTTGCTATAGGAAATTATTGGTTGAAGACGGCCAAAAATTGATCTTTGTGTTTTGGTCGAAAATAGGTCATACTAGAAAAATCATATCCTTTTCAATTCCTGGCAAATTAATCTCAATTTTTGTAACGTTGTTGTAGTCGGGGTACTCTGCATTTCTGCATATTTTCAATTAATTTTGAGTTATTTTGCTATAGGAAACTATTACTTGAAATTGGTCAAAAACTGACCTTTGTGTATTGGCCGAAAATAGGTCATATTTGAAAAATCATATCTTTTTCAATTCTTAGCAAATTAACCTCAGTTTTTGATAGGTTGTTGTGGAATTTTCAATTTATTTCGAGTTATTTTGCTATAGGAAACTATTGCTTAAAATTGGTCAAAAACTGACCTCTGTGTATTGGCCGAAAATAGGTCATATTAGAAAAATCATATCTTTTTTCAGTTCTTAGCAAATTAATCTCAGATTTTTATATGTTGTAGAAGATTAGTTGCAAAATGTTTATGAAAATTTTCATGAAATGATGAGCTATTTTGTTGTAGATAATCCTTATTTCAAAACAGCTAAAAATCTTGTTTTTTTATGCTTGCTGAAAAGAGCTATGTTTGAAAATCATAACTCTTCCATTTTGTAGCGAATTGCTCCAAATTTGGATATGTTATTGTCATCATGAGTTCGTATAAAGCAGCAAAATATCGCTGAAATTTGGGTTGTTTTGATAACCCAAACGACTGTCCAAAGTCAGCCAAAAACTCAGTTTCTTGGTTGATTTTCTTTTGCTTCTAACAGTACTTTCGTTAACTGTTTCACTACAAATTTCGATGATTCTAAATATTGTTTGAATAAGTTTGATGATGAGTGTTTAGTACTATTATCAGACAATGGATTGGCTTGATTCTGGAAATTTTTAGAATTTAAATTTTATTTAAATTCTATTTTAATCTAAATATCGATAAATATCGGTATTTGAAGAATTTGATGGTTTTAATTGATTTTGGTTTTGAATAAGTTTCTGATTTTTTTTATAAATTATTGTTAATTAAATAAATGTTTTAATACATTTTAAAGGGTTTTTAAGTAATTATTCATTTTTTAAAGGTATTTTATAAATAGATAATCTATTTGATAAATAGTTTTTCCTTATAAAACTTACTTAAAAATCTCTAAAAATTGTTTAAAAATTCTGATTTCTCTATAAAATGTTTCTAAATATATTATAGACTAGTTAGATGATTTTCGGCATATAAGAATGAGAATTAAACGATTTGGCAAAAATACGTGGTATGAGACATGTCGAATCGACTTTGAAGTAATGTTTTATGATATTTTTACCTGCCGAGGACATGAGGCGGGGTTGTTATGATGAATTGATGATGGTTGTGTTGTTTAAGATGGACTTTTACTTGTCGCTGAAATTAGACAAGTTTCGATGTCACTTTAAACTCATCAAAGTATGAAACACGACGAGTTGAATGCTTTACACTCGCCAATAAGATGAGGCGGTGTATGTTTGATTTGGATTTTTATGAATGTTTTCTAATGTGGCATCGACCGACGATTAGTAAACCAATAGGTGCAAATGTATGGTATGGGACATACATTAACAACCATTGGGTTCCTATCCGAGATGTTGTGACACATTCAAGATGTTATTAGTACTACAAACCGAGTATAAGATTGGAATCATTACGATGTTCTTGATGTCATTTCTAGATTCCAATCATCATGATGTTTGCTCGGATTTTATGATTTGGGTGTCATCGCGATATTTAACTATAGTCAGTCAAGATGATCACGATGCTAAGATGTTAATGACCGCAAGTCATCACGATGTATGGTACCAAATAATAGTAGTACTAGTCAAGATGAAAAGCACGTGCAATTTTCTATGAAGTTTTCTATGTTCGTTTCACATTTTTGTGATGTTGTTATTTGAATGCGACCTTGAGTACGAAATGGGCTACATTTATATTAAGCTATATGGTGATTTCGATTATGATTGCCTTTAACTCTTATTGAGTTCTTATGGTAGATTATGATGATTTGATGTTTCTTTATGAATTTATTATATGGTTCTCATTCCTTATCCACTTTATTTAGATATGTCCTTAAGAGAAACCATATGCATCTTGCTCATTGAATTCCTTTGAAATACATAGATGAATCCCTGGTGCCCCTTTCTTATGAATGATATGATGAATAACATGTCGTTCCGTTGGCAACAACGGAGTGAATCTCACCATTCCGTTTGTTATTGAGATCCTTACTACTGATAAGTTTAGCTTGCCTGACCCGTTTGTTTTTCACTCGGGTCAGACCGAGTTTCAGGTTAGTTTGGATTCCTTCACTTCTTGGATCGGCTAGATCGCTTTTGTTGGACTTATCATTTTGGCTTGGATGTCGTTTTGAGTCGTCTACTTTTATGTGTCTTATTGTATATTATTTTGTGAGATGGGTGTATATGTGATTTAATAGTCCATGCTACATATATATGATGTATTATTATGGAGATGTATGTATTTATATATATATACTCTGATCTGGGTTTGCTGTTCTATGACTGATGTTTTCTATCTGCATGTATATTACATTATTTCTGAAATGGTCCGAATCCACCATAGTGTGCATTAGTTATGGACTAAGCGTGTCTACCACTTATGAGGTAATGAAAAAAATCAAGACATAATTGACATGCTTGGCTCTTAACTAATGTATTACTATGATGGTCGCCCTTTACCAGCCCTATTCTCTGCATTAGTAGACAGGATTACTTAGTAATTCTTTTTACTAATGTAGGTCTCGGGGTGGGGCGTCACAGCTTGGTATCAGAGCAAGGTTTCAGAATATAATGTAATATATACAGAACAGCATACGAGATACCATACATCAGATATAATACATCCATATACATCATCCCTTAATAATGATCCGTTTCACCTTGACCTTGCCTTGCCCCTATCCATGTTTGATTCGTGTCCCTTTTTAATTCTTTTGGGGTAGATAGAAAGGAATATGTCTAGGAATGTTAATTATATTCCGTAGCATTCCATAAAAGTGTTTGATGTCATCTTATCTTATTGATAATCTTATTTAGGATTATTCTATTCTCATTTTTGTCGATACGAGTGAATTCGTATCGATGGAGCCGATTGATTTCTTTAAGCATTCTTGTTGCATTCCTTTGAGAGTTGTGAATCCTACTGGAGGGATCCACAACGATTGTCTTGTTGTAAGCATTCTGAGATTTTTATTTTTGATGTTGCTTTTGTGAGTATTTGTTTGTTACTCACAATCTTGTGATGCATTTGATTTGAGATGGATTGACTTATTTGATATTAAGTCCAATCCTTTGTTTTATAGATCCAATTGTATATTTAGATTTCCTATTTTGATTGGTTCCTTATTTCTGTCACTTTGGAATGTTAATGACGATTCCAAAGCTTTTGAATTCACTCTTGAGTATCGAGATGTTGATGACATATCTCGAATTCCAATCAAGGTGACCTTGTTGAGTTTTGATGAGTCCATTCAGGTTTGATATCCGATCGGCCAACTGAGTTTTAAATTAACCTTATTCCTAGCTGTTAGCCTTCGGCTATCCTTCCACGAGGACTTCCACTAAGGAATGGGTGAGTTACTTGATTGTTCGAGCTTGATTGAGTTTATTATTCAGTTTCTTTGAGTTATCCTTTTTCGGATACTCAATCGGCGTTATCCTTTGTAGCATTATTTTGTTTGAAGTAATGATTTGTTGTTTGTGTGCTTCTTCTTCTTCGAGAAGAATATCTTGCTTATCTTGTGTCTTGGTAATTTCTGTGAGCGGCTTGTCATCTTGTAGAAGTTGACGAACATTCCATTTCCTTCTGTTGATTTTGAGAATCGAGTATTCTAGGAATATCTCGACGCATTCTCTTAATGTTCTTTGGTTTGAGTTTTGAAGCTATATAAATATGGGTTTTAAAGAGAAATTTGAGCTTTGAGATATATTAAAAAAATCAAAGAATATTTTGAGAATATATTTTATAAGAGTAATATTACTTTTATAGAAATAATTTAAGAGTGTTGGGTTGTCCATCAAGTAGTTAAGAGTTCTTGTCGATACGCCTGATCAACGTTATCGATAGAAATCTCCTAAATGCTATGATGAGGCAATCAGACTCGATGGTGTGTGATTTAAAAAAAATGAGATTTTGAAAATAATATTTGAGATTAAATATTAAATTTATTTTTGAATGGTAGTTGCAGCCATTGGTTTTAGAGACGAGTAATAGAGTGGCGAGACAGTTTTGATCGTTCGATCAACTCTGCAGCCAACAGATATATTTATTTATTAGAGACTCAATGGCGAGGCAATGCCATTTATTTATTTTTAAATTATAAAGATGAGAATATAAATGATATTATTTTTTTTCGTGCTTTATGGGAAGTCTATTTTGATATTTTAGAATCTATATTATATAGAGTTATAAGAGAATATGAAGATTGTTTCTTTAAAACTATTTAAGTGGTTTAATAGAAAGAGTAAAGAGAATTTAAACCCTTAATTTATTTTGAGGAATATTATTATGGATTTACAAATTTCTTTGGAAATTAATTTTGAAGCAAGAGAAGAAATTTGGACTTTTAATTTGAGTTTAAAATTACTTACTAAGTAGTATAGTAAAGAGTTTGAAATTTTCAAATGTTGGAAATTGAGATTTAAAATTTAAAAGATGTGAGATTTAAAAATTCTAAATATCTTGGATTAAAAGTTAATTCGAGCCTATTTCCTTATTTCTTGAGTATATTCTATCTTTGAACGACGTGCATTTTTCACGGTCGTTCGAGTGGGTGGTCTTGTGAGAAGCCATCTTGTGATTTATCAATCTTGTATATTGTGTTTATCTTGTTATGAGGATGTTCTTTCCATATTATTATGCGGAAAATTTTGTTGATGATCTTCTTTATTGTTTAGAGTTCGGGTTTGAGTGAGTTTGATCCCAACGCTATTCATAGAGTTTTAAGCAATCAATCATTTTCGATTGATTACTTGTTGAGCATCCTATTGAATTTTGATTCAAAACGGGAGATCTTCGAAATTCTTTCGAGTTACTTGGAAAATTCGATGGTTTGCTAATCACTATATTAGCATATGATAGGCCATTGAATTAACCAAGTGAGTTTTTCCCTATTTCTTTCTACCATTCTATATTGAGAGTATGAATGATTTGGAAATCGAGCTTATTTTTATCCTTCGATGATTGTATCTTTAGTGTTGTTTACAGCCTTTTCCTCTAGAAATTGCGAGGACGCAATTTTGTTAAGGAGGGGAGTCTGTAACAACCCTAGTATTGGAGATTACCGAGATATTAAATTATAATGATAGTTATAATTTAATACGGTAAATAAAATGTAATGAAGAAATAAATTTGGTTTAAGTTGCGTATTTCAAATAAAACAATGTTTGTTGATTAAGAGTTGGGTTTTTAGTGTATACAAATGGGAAATAAAGTTTAAAACACTTTATTAGTGGTATGGAATGAGAATAAATGATAGAAATAAATTATTGGGTCAAAATTTATAATATTGGAGTTTTAATCCAAATTAGTCTTTTATCCTGAAACAAAAGGATAAACACGAAGAAAATAAACTTTTGTAGTATAATTAAATTTGAAATAATGTTTTAAAGCTATAAAAATGTTAAAAGCATTTTTATACACGTTAATGAATTGAGTAAAAAATTTATTGATGGAACATGATGAAAATAATGATTTTTTTTCACTATTAATGTGAATATTGGTAAAAATTGGTATTAAATTGTGTAAATAATATTTTTAGTTAAAAAAATTAAGTTTATAACCTTTTAACATGTTCTTTTATCCAAAACATGAACATTGCAATTTGTTTCATGAGATTTGGAGTTTTTATCAAAAAGTTATGAAGGAATTAGTGTTAATACATATAAAAAACACAACAAATTATGCTAAGTATTCTTATTGGGTTTGGGTCCAAAGATTAGCCTACCCATTATCCATAAGGTGCTTCTAGCAACCATCGTTCCAATCTTTCTTCTTTCTCATATCAGAAGAAAAAAATATATATACAGAGAGCTTTAAAACAAATAGGGAAATCAATAATGGCTTCCTTCTGAAATCCAAAATCCACCTAAAATTGTTAGAATCTAGGGTTAAATTGGATTCTAAGCTATCCTACAGGTAATCTCCAACCTTTTAGATCCTCTAATCCATCCAAACTTTGGATTTCTATTTACTGTAGTTTTATTTTGATTGATTTCCTTTCTGCATGCTCCTATTTTACAATCTACAGGCTCTTGAAGGCCATTTCCTTTCAAAATCCATCATATTGTTGCTGAAACCATTGCTAAATCAAGTGGTAAGAAAGGTAAGAGTTTCCTGCAGCAAGCTAAAGCTATAAAAATCAAATTTTGCTATCAATTGTTGATGGAATTGCTCATATTATCGACTTTGTTTTCTGTTTTGCTGGCTGAAAAAAACCCTATGTTTAAAAAATCATATCTTTTTCAATTTTAAGCAAAATGATCTAAGATTATGATATGTTGTTATAATCGGGTAGAAGTATATTTTTGGAAATTATCATTCAATTTCGAGTTAATTTGCTATAGGAAATTATTGGTTGAAGTCGGCCAAAAATTGATCTTTATGTTTTGGTCGAAAATAGGTCATATTAGAAAAATCATATCCTTTTCAATTCTTAGCAAATTAATATAAGTTTTTGATATGTTGTTGTAGTCGGTGTACTATGCATTTTTGAAAATTTTCAATTAATTTTGAGTTATGTTGCTATAGGGAACTATTGCTTGAAATTGGTCAAAAACTGACCTCTGTGTATTGGGCGAAAATAGGTCATATTAGAAAAATCATATCGTTTTCAATTCTTTGAAAATTAATCTCAGTTTTTGAAAGGTTTTTGTAGTCGGGGTACGCTGCATTTCTAGAAATTGTTAATTAATTTCGATTTATTTTGCTATAGGAAACTATTGCTTGAAATTGGTCAAAAACTGACCTCTGTGTATTAGCCGAAAATAGGTCATATTAGAAAAATAATATCTTTTTTCAGATCTTAGCAAATTAATCTCAGTTTTTAATATGTTGTAGAAGATTAGTTGCACAATGCTTATGAAAATTTTCATGAAATTATGAGCAGTTTTGTTATAGATAATCCTTATTTCAAAACAGCTAAAAATCTTGTTTTTTTATGCTTGCTGAAAAGAGCTATGTTTGAAAAATCATAACTCTTTCATTTTGTAGCGAATTGCTCCAACTTTTGGATTTTCTATTATCATCATGAGTTCGTATAACACAGCAAAATATCGCTTAAATATGGGTTGTTTAGATTACCCAAACGACTGTCCAAACTCAGCCAAAAACTCGGTTTCTTGGTTGATTTTCTTTTGCTTTTAACAGCACTTTCATTAACTGTTTCACTACAAATTTCGATGATTTTAAATATTGTTTGAATAAGTTTGATGATGAATGTTTAGTATTATTATCCGACAATGGATTGGCTTGATTTTGGAAATTTTTAGAATTTAAATTTTATTTAAATTCTATTTTAATCTAAATATCGATAAATATCGGTATTTGAAGAATTTGATGGTTTTAATTGATTTTGGTTTTGAATAAGTTTCTGATTTTTTTTATAAATTATAGTTAATTAAATAAATGTTTTAAGACATTTTAAAGGGTTTTGAAGTAATTATTCATTTTTTAAAGGTATTTTAAAAATAGATAATCTATTTGATAAATAGTTTTTCCTTATAAAACTTACTTAAAAATCTCTAAAAATTGTTAAAAAATTTCGATTTCTCTATAAAATGTTTCTAAATATATTATAGCCTAGTTAGATGATTTTTGACGTATAAGAATGAGAATTAAACGATTTGGTAAAAATACGTGGTATGGGACATGTATTTTCGCCTCATCGCTTAATATCGGACTTGTACTGTCGAATCGGCTTTGAAGTACTGTTTTATGATATTTTTACCTGCCGAGGACATGAGGCGGGGTTTTTATGATGAATTGATGATGGGTGTGATGTTTAAGATGGAATTTTGCTTGTCGATGAAATGAGACAAGTTTTGATGTCACTTTAAATTCATCAAAGTATGAAACATGATGAGTTGGATGCTTTACACTCGCCAATGAGACGAGGAGGTGTATGTTTGATTTGGATTTTTATGAATGTTTTCTAATGTGTTTCTAATGTGGCATCGATTGACGATTAGTAAATCAATAGGTGCAAATGTATGGTATGGGACGTACATTAACACCCATTGGGTTCCTATTCGAGATGTTGTGACACATTCAAGATGTTATTAGTACTACAAACCGAGTATAAGATTGGAATCATTACGATGTTCTTGATGTCATTTCTACATTCCAGTCATCATGATGTTTGCTCGGATTTTATGATTTGGGTGTCATCGCGATATTCGACTATAGTCAATCCAGATGATCACGATGCTAAGATGTTAATGACCCCAAGTCATCATGATGTATGGTACCAAATAATAGTAGTACTAGTCAAGATGAAAAGCACGTGCAATTTTCTATGAAGTTTCTATGTTCGATTTCACCTTTTTTGATGTTGTTATTTGAATACGGCCTTGAGAATGAAATGGGCTACATTTATATTAAGCTATATGGTGATTTCAATTATGATTGCCTTTAACTCTTATTGAGTTCTAATGGTAGATTATGATGATTTAATGTTTCTTTATGAATTTATTATATGGTTCTCATTCCTTATCCACTTTATTTAGAGATGTGCTTAAGAGAAACCATATGTATGTTACTCATTGAATTCCTTTGAAATACATAGATGAATCCCCGATGCCCTTAAGAGAAACCATATGTATTTATATTTAGAGATGTCCTTAAGAGAAACCATATGCTACTTATATATGATGTATTATTATGGAGATGTATGGTGATGTATGTATTTATATATATATATACATATATATATATATATATATATATATATATTTGTGTGTGTGTGTGTGTATACTCTGATCTGGGTTTGCTGTTCTATGACTAATGTTTTCTATCTTCATGTATATTACATTATTTCTGAAATGGTCCAAATCCACCATAGCGTGCATTAGTTATGGACTAAGCGTGTCTACCACTTATGAGGCAATGAAAAAATCAAGACATAATTGACATGCTTGGCCCTTAACTAACGTATTACTATGATGGTCGACCTTAACCAGCCCTATTCTCTGCATTAGTAGACAGGATTACTTAGTAATTCTCTTTACTAATGTAGGTCTTGGGGTGGGGCGTCACATAGGGTTTTAAATAAATTATATGCTTTGTATTCCATGTTGGACGGATTTACTCACGCTGGTTTCCAGCCTGACCCGGGTGTAACTTTGATGTAATGCTTGGATCAGACCGAATATTACAGATTTTCTAGTAAGGACGTTCTGGAGCTAAGGAGGCGAGCTGGACGGCAACAACGTATGGAGTGTCTCCGCTGTATTATATTGTTGTATATCTGAGTCATGATGATTGTGTATATCCAGTGTCTCTATATATGTGTAACTCTGATGTATTAAAATGTAATCGACAGATATAATATTCTTTTGTAAACTGTTATTATTTATTATTATATTTTATCCGTTGCGAATGTGAGATGTGGATGTTTCTGATCTTCTTCTTCTTCTTCTATCTCTTTCTTCTTTTTCCTAACTATTTGGAATTTTCGGGATCGAAATTTCCGAGTCGTTACAGTTGGTATCAGAGCTGAAAGGTTAAGCGAGAACCTTGGCTTTGGTGGGGATTACTCCTTAAATAGAGTCCGTAGTACTCTAGGATGAGTTGAGAGTGTGTGTGTGTGTGTGTCTATATATATATGTATGTATGTATGTATGTGTGTGTGTGTATGAGAGCGTACTTGTTATTTGCTTATACAAAGATTTTAAATGATTTTATATAAGAATATATTTTGATATATAAAGCAATATTTCTTTCTAATAAATATTAAGGTGATTGATTGTTAAATTATTGGAATTAAATTAAGAAGTAATATAATACAACCAAATTGAAATCTTGAATTGGAATTAAATTAAGTGGTAATAGAAATACAACCAAATTAAAATTAAATAAAGATAAGTTTGAAATGGATTTAGAATTAAATGGTATAAAGAGACAAGTTGATCTAGTTTAAAGGATAAGTCAACATTTAAAATTTTAACTCGAATTTATATAATTCGAGATGGTTTAAATTTGAAATTTGAATTGAATTCATTCAAATTGAATATGATTTGAATTAGTCGGATTTGAGATTGAAGATGTATACGTTTAAAAATTTAAATGGAAAATTTGGATTGGATTAAATTGAAATGATTTGAAATTGAAATGGGTTCAATTGATATTAGTCCAAAATGATTGGAATAATTTGAAATTATAATTAAAGTTGAACAGGTTTAAAATAAAAAGGAATTTGATTTAAATTGGGAAAGAAATTAGGATTGATTCAACTTGAATTGGGGTTAAATCAATTTTAATGGAAATTGAGGTTATTCAAATTGGAATTGGGTCAATTTAAATGGAAGTGGAAATTTAAATTGAATTGATAAGGAAGTGCATAGTTTTGACTCTGGACTATTTTCAATATAAATTGTTTTAATATAAACCTATTTTTCCAAGCTATTTAATAAATACAACCTTTCTTTTTAAAGCCAAATTATTTTATATTTATTTTACAATTATTTTTGGAACTATTTAAAAAATTTCAACTGTTTTAAAAATTAATAACTATTTTTCAACTATTTTACAAATTAATTACTATTTTACAACTATTTTGCAATTATCTAAAATTTCTGAAACTATTCAACTATTTTCCAACTATTTTATGATTAGTTAACTATTTTACAACTATTTTGCAAACTAATAATTAGTTTTTTCAACTACTTGTCTATTTTTAAAATTTTCAAGCTATTTTCTAAATATAAACTGATCGGAGTTCAAACCGTTATTGATTAAATACCCAACTGAGATTAGAATTGAAGTGATAATCCAAATGAGGATTAAGGTAAATGTGAATAAGTGAATAAAATCGAAGTGAGGATAAGTAGAAAGGAGTAATCAAATACGAATATTTGATTTTGAATAAACAAAGTTATATACCTTTGTTATATAAAATAAATCTCCCCTTGTTGAATCTATTGCTAGAAGAAAATGATTTTGAAGGTGTTTGAAGTATAAAAGAAGTTTTGTACAAGTTTGAAATGATCCAAATTATATATATATAAAGGATCTTTTGAGGATTTTTGGAAAAAAGTTTTGGGAACCTTTGGATTTGGAAAGGCTTTTGATTTTTGGTTAAAATCAATATTGGAATTTAGAAAGCCTTGTTTGAGAATTATCAATTTTGGGATAATAGTTTTTGTGTAAAGGAGCTTTGTATGAGATCATACTAGGTGTATGATTTGAAAGATACTACATGTGTATAGTATAAAGTGTTTTGATAATGGCTCTGGAGAAAAAGGCGCTCCCTTGAAATGAACTTCTCATGAGTGCCACCGGGTGGTGCTTTCTTGAACCCTAAAGGGGGGTTCTATAGTTGATCCTGTGAGGAGTCTGGACAAAACTAGTTCCTAAGGATTATGAGTAGTGTATAGTTAAAGTCGAGGGGCGCTGATGCCTACAGAGGCATTCGGGTCATGCTGTGATGATAGTGTAACTCGATGTCACTACGATCTACTACAGACCATAGCGAAAGTCGTGTGTGCCGCTGAGAGCCAACAGTCTACGTTTGATTTTATATCGGTAGATTGCGACCTATGGTAACATAGAGAAAGTCGTGTGAGCCGCTGAGAGCCAATAGTCTGCGTGTGATTTTACATCGGTAGACTGCGACCTAATGTAGGAGTGGAGAAGTCTCATTTCTACAGCGAAAATCGAGGCCGCTGATGCTTACAGTTACATGGACTTTTGCTGCAATGGCAACGTAACCCTGGAATGTAACTGCGATCTGTTGTGGGTTCCATGGCGTAATCGAGGGGTGCGGAGTGCCTACAGTTACATGGACTTTTGCTGCGATGGCAATGTAACCCTAGAATGTAACTGCGACCATGGATGGGGGTGATGATTTCCAGAGCATTCTCACTAAAGATATTTTCTCTATTTTAAAAAACCGTTTTCTATATTTTCAATTATTTTCCAAGTATTTTCACTGGGTGTTGAAACGGGCTTACCAAGTACTTATAGATTTTCAGTCCTATGCCTGATCAACGTATGACCGAATTTCTGTGAGAACAAGGATGGACTGGTTGAGACATCGAGTTATAAGAAGTATTTTTATAAAAAGCTATTTTAATAGTATTATGTGAATTTAAAAGCATTTCTAAAATTTTAAAATAAAAATGACGGAATGTTGGAAAATGAAAGAAAATCCAAACTGGAATTATAAAAAAAATGAAAGAAAGATTTGAACTTAGGAAAATTTAATGAAGCGATTTTTTTGGAATTAAATAGAATGTTGATTTAAAAGTTGGAAGTAAGCTAATAAGCTAAATAAATTATTTGATAGAGTATATTAATAAAATTTAACTCGGTTAAATAAAATGGATTGTAAGTGAATAATGGAGTTTAGAAATGAATTCGAATTATAAATAGAATTCGACTTGGATTTGACAATGAATTAAAATAAGTGGAGATGTTGTAAAAAAATAAAATGGAATTGAATTTATATTAGAAATGGTTTGACTTGCAAACAAAACCCAGTTGAGTAGAAATTAATTGGGAATGGCTCTTTATTAATAAAATAAATTCGATAATGAATTAAGTAGGAGAATTAAAAATTTAAAATAGGATGAATAAATGGGTAAATTAAATTAAATCATAGAGTTTTAAGCAATCAATCATTTTCGATTGATTACTTGTTGAGCATCCTATTGAATTTTGATTCAAAACGGGAGATCTTCGAAATTCTTTCGAGTTGCTTGGAAAATTCGATGGTTTGCTAATCACTATATTAGCATATGATAGGCCATTGAATTAACCATGTGAGTTTTTCCCTATTTCTTTCTACCGTTCTATATTGAAAGTATGAATGATTTGGAAATCGAGCTTGTTTTTATCCTTCGATGATTGTATCTTTAGTGTTGTTTACAGCCTTTTCCTCTAGAAATTGCGAGGACGCAATTTTGTTAAGGAGGGGAGTCTGTAACAACCCTGGTATTGGAGATTACCGAGATATTAAATTATAATGATAGTTATAATTTAATACGGTAAATAAAATGTAATAAAGAAATAAATTTGGTTTAAGTTGCGTATTTCAAATAAAACAATGTTTGTTGATTAGGAGTTGGGTTTCTAGTGTATACAAATGGGAAATAAAGTTTAAAACACTTTATTAGTGGTATGGAATGAGAATAAATGATAGAAATAAATTATTGGGTCAAAATTTATAATATTGGAGTTTTAATCCAATATTAGTCTTTTATCCTGAAACAAAAGGATAAACACGAAGAAAATAAACTTTTGTAGTATAATTAAATTTGAAATAATGTTTTAAAGCTATAAAAATGTTAAAAGCATTTTTATACACGCTAATGAATTGAGTAAAAAATTTATTGATGGAAAATGATGAAAATATTGAATTTTTTTTCACTATTAATGTGAATATTGGTAAAAATTGGTATTAAATTTTGTAAATAATGTTTTTAGTTAAAAAATTAAAGTTTATAACCTTTTAACATGTTCTTTTATCCAAAACACGAACATTGCAATTTGTTTCATGAGATTTGGAGTTTTTATCAAAAAGTTATGAAGGAATTAGTGTTAATACATATAAAAAACACAACAAATTATGCTAAGTATTCTTATTGGGTTTGGGTCCAAAGATTAGCCTACCCATTATCCACAAGGTGCTTCTAGCAACCATCGTTCCAATCTTTCTTCTTTCTCATATCAGAAGAAAAAAATATATATACAGAGAGCTTTAAAACAAATAGGGAAATCAATAATGGCTTCCTTCTGAAATCCAAAATCCACCTAAAATTGTTAGAATCTAGGGTTAAATTGGATTCTAAGCTATCCTACAGGTAATCTCCAACCTTTTAGATCCTCTAATCCATCCAAAGTTTGGATTTCTATTTATTGTAGTTTTATTTTGATTGATTTCCTTTCTGCATGCTCCTATTTTGCAATCTACAGGCTCTTGAAGGCCATTTCCTTTCAAAATCCATCATATTGTTGCTGAAACCATTGCTAAATCAAGTGGTAAGCAAGGTAAGAGTTTCCTGCATCAAGCTAAAGCTATAAAAATCTAATTTTGCTATCAATTGTTGATGGAATTGCTCATATTATCGACTTTGTTTTCTGTTTTGCTGGCTGAAAAAAACCCTATATTTAAAAAATCATATCGTTTTCAATTTTAAGAGAAATGATCTCAGATTATGATATGTTGTTTTAATCGGTTCTGGAAATTTTCATTCAATTTCGAGTTATTTTGCTATAGTAAATTATTGGTTGAAGTCGGCTAAAAATTGATCTTTATGTTTTGGTCGAAAATAGGTCATATTAGAAAAATCATATCCTTTTCAATTCTTAGCAAATTAATCTCAGTTTTTGATATGTTGTTTTAGTTGGTGTACTCTGCATTTCTAGAAATTTTCAATTAATTTTGAGTTATTTTTCTATAGGAAACTATTGCTTGAAATTGGTCAAAAACTGACCTCTGTGTATTGGGCGAAAATAGGTCATATTAGAAAAATCATATTGTTTTCAATTCTTAGAAAATTAATCTCAGTTTTTGAAAGTTTTTTGTAGTCGGGGTACTCTGCATTTCTGGAAATTTTTAATTAATTTTGATTTATTTTGCTATAGGAAACTATTGCTTGAAATTGGTCAAAAACTGACCTCTGTGTATTGGCCGAAAATAGGTCATATTAGAAAAATAATATCTTTTTCCAGATCTTAGCAAATTAATCTCAGTTTTTGATATGTTACAGAAGATTAGTTGCACAATGTTTATGAAAATTTTCATGAAATTATGAGCAATTTTGTTATGGATAATCCTTATTTCAAAACAGCTAAAAATCTTGTTTTTTTATGCTTGCTGAAAAGAGCTATGTTTGAAAAATCATAACTCTTTCATTTTGTAGCGAATTGCTCCAAATTTTGGATATTTTATTATCATCATGAGTTCGTATAACACAGAAAAATATCGCTTAAATATGGGTTGTTTAGATAACCCAAACGACTGTCCAAATTCAGCCAAAAACTCAGTTTCTTGGTTGATTTTCTTTTGCTCATAACTGTTTCACTACAAATTTCGATGATTTTTAATATTGTTTGAATAAGTTTGATGACGAATGTTTAGTATTATTATCCGACAATGGATTGGATTGATTTTGGAAATTTTTAGAATTTAAATTTTATTTAAATTCTATTTTAATCTAAATATCGATAAATATCGGTATTTGAAGAATTTGATGGTTTTAATTGATTTTGGTTTTGAATAAGTTTCTGATTTTTTTTTTACAAATTATGGTTAATTAAATAAATATTTTAAGACATTTTAAAGGGTTTTAAAGTAATTATTCATTTTTTAAAGGTATTTTATAAATAGATAATCTATTTGATAAATAGTTTTTCCTTATAAAACTTACTTAAAAATCTCTAAAAATTGTTTAAAAATTTCGATTTCTCTATAAAATGTTTCTAAATATATTATAGCCTAGTTAGATGATTTTTGACGTATAAGAATGAGAATTAAACGATTTGGCAAAAATACGTGGTATGGGACATGTATTTTCGCCTCATCGCTTAATATCGGACTTGTACTGTCGAATCGGCTTTGAAGTACTGTTTTATGATATTTTTACCTGCCGAGGAAATGAGGCGGGGTTGTTATGATGAATTGATGATGGGTGTGATGTTTAAGATGGACTTTTACTTGTCGATGAAATGAGACAAGTTTTGATGTCACTTTAAACTCATCAAAGTATGAAACACGATGAGTTGGATGCTTTACACTCGCCAATGAGACGAGGTGGTGTATGTTTGATTTGGATTTTTATGAATGTTTTCTAATGTGTTTCTAATGTGGCATCGACTGATGATTAGTAAATCAATAGGTGCAAATGCATGGTATGGGACATACATTAACACCCATTGGGTTCCTATTCGAGATGTTGTGAAACATTCAAGATGTTATTAGTACTACAAACCGAGTATAAGATTGGAATCATTACGATGTTCTTGATGTCATTTCTACATTCCAATCATCATGATGTTTGCTCGGATTTTATGATTTGGGTGTCATCGCGATATTCGACTATAGTCAATCAAGATGATCACGATGCTAAGATGTTAATGACCCCAAGTCATCATGATGTATGGTACCAAATAATAGTAGTACTAGTCAAGATGAAAAGCACGTGCAATTTTCTATGAAGTTTTCTATGTTCGATTTCACCTTTTTGTGATGTTGTTATTTGAATACGGCCTTGAGAATGAAATGGGCTACATTTATATTAAGCTATATGGTGATTTCGATTATGATTGCCTTTAACTCTTATTGAGTTCTAATGGTAGATTATGATGATTTAATGTTTCTTTATGAATTTATTATATGGTTCTCATTCCTTATCCACTTTATTTAGAGATGTCCTTAAGAGAAACCATATGTATGTTACTTATTGAATTCCTTTGAAATACATAGATGAATCCCCGATGCCCCTTTCTTATGAATGATATGATGAATAACATGTCGTTCCGTTGGCAACAACGGAGTGAATCTCACCATTCCGCTTGTTGTTGAGATCCTTACTACTAATAAGTTAAGCTTGCCTGACCCGTGTGTTTTTCACTCGGGTCAGACCGAGTTGCAGGTTAGTTTGGATTGCTTCACTTTAGATCTCTTTTGTTGGACTTATCATTTTGGCTTGGATGTCGTTTTGAGTCGTCTACATTTATGTGTCTTATTGTATATTATTTTGTGAGATGGGTGTATATGTGATTCAACAGCCCATGCTACTTATATATGATGTATTATTATGGAGATGTATGGTGATGTATGTATTTATATATATATATATATATATATATATATATACACACACTCTGATCTGGGTTTGTTGTTCTATGTCTGATGTTTCTATCTGCATGTATATTACATTATTTCTGAAATGGTCCGAATCCACCATAGCGTGCATTAGTTATGGACTAAGCGTGTCTACCACTTATGAGGCAATGAAAAAAAATCAAGACATAATTGACATGCTTGGCTCTTGACTAACGTATTACTATGATGGTCGCCCTTAACCAGCCCTATTCTCTGCATTAGTAGATATGATTACTTAGTAATTCTCTTTACTAATGTAGGTCTCGGGGTGGGGCGTCACATAGGGTTTTAAATAAATTATATGCTTTGTATTCCATGTTGGATGGATTTACTCACGCTGGTTTCCAGCCTGACCCGGGTGTAACTTTGATGTAATGCTTGGATCAGACCGAATATTATAGATTTTCTAGTAAGGGCGTTCTAGAGCTAAGGAGGCGAGCTGGACGACAACAACGTATGGAGTGTATCCGCTGTATTATATTGTTGTATATCTGAGTCATGATGATTGTGTATATCCAGTGTCCGTATATATGTGTAACTCTGATGTATTAAAATGTAATCGACAGATATAATATTCTTTTGTAAACTGTTATTATTTGTTATTATATTTTATCCGCTGCGAATGTGAGATGTGGGTGTTTCTGATCTTCTTCTTCTTTTTCTTCTATCTCTTTCTTCTTTTTCCTAACCATTTGGAATTTTCGGGATCGAAATTTCTGAGTCGTTACAGTTGGTATCAGAGCTGAAAGGTTAAGCGAGAACCTTGGCTTTGGTGGGGATTACTCCTTAAATAGAGTCTGTAGTACTCTAGGATGAGTTAAGAGTGTGTGTGTGTGTGTATCTATATATATATATATATATATATATATATATATATGTATGTATGTATGTATGTATGCATGTGTGTGTGTGTGTATGAGAGCGTACTTGTTATTTGCTTATACAAAGATTTTAAATGATTTTATATAAGAATATATTTTGATATATAAAGCAATATTTCTTTCTAATAAATATTAAGGTGATTGATTGTTAAATTATTGGAATTAAATTAAGAAGTAATATAATACAACCAAATTGAAATCTTGAATTTGAATTAAATTAAGTGGTAATAGAAATACAACCAAATTAAAATTAAATGAAGATAAGTTTGAAATGGATTTAGAATTAAATGGTATAAAGACACAAGTTGATCTAGTTTAAAGGATAAGTCAACATTTAAAATTTTAACTCGAATTTATATAATTCGAGATGGTTTAAATTTGAAATTTGAATTGAATTCATTCAAATTGAATATGATTTGAATTAGTTGGATTTGAGATTGAAGATGTATACGTTTAAAAATTTAAATGGAAAATTTGGATTGGATTAAATTGAAATGATTTGAAATTGAAATGGGTTCAATTGATATTAGTCCAAAATGATTGGAATAATTTGAAATTATAATTAAAGTTGAACATGTTTAAAATAAAATGGAATTTGATTTAAATTGGGAAAGAAATTAGGATTGATTCAACTTGAATTGGGGTTAAATCAATTTTAATGGAAATTGAGGTTATTCAAATTGGAATTGAGTCAATTTAAATGGAAGTGGAAATTTAAATTGAATTGATAGGGAAGTGCATAGTTTTGACTCTGGACTATTTTCAATATAAATTGTTTTAATATAAACCTATTTTTCCAAGCTATCTAATAAATACAACCTTTCTTTTTAAAGCCGAATTATTTTATATTTATTTTACAATTAATTTTGGAACTATTTAACAATTTTTCAGCTGTTTTAAAAATTAATAACTATTTTTCAACTATTTTACAAATTAATTACTATTTCACAACTATTTTGCAATTATCTAAAATTTCTGAAACTATTCAACTATTTTCCAACTATTTTATGATTAGTTAACTATTTTACAACTATTTTGCAAACTAATAATTATTTTTTTCAACTACTTGTCTATTTTTTAAATTTTCAAGCTATTTTCTAAATATAAACTGATCGGAGTTCAAACCGTTATTGATTAAATACCCAACTGAGATTAGAATTGAAGTGATAATCCAAATGAGGATTAAGGTAAATGTGAATAGGTGAATAAAATCGAAGTGAGGATAAGTAGAAAGGAGTAATCAAATACGAATATTTGATTTTGAATAAACAAAGTTATATACCTTTTTTATATAAAATAAATCTCCCCTTGTTGAATCTATTGCTAGAAGAAAATGATTTTGAAGGTGTTTGAAGTATAAAAGAAGTTTTGTACAAGTTTGAAATGATCCAAATTATATATATATAAAGGATCTTTTGAGGATTTTTGGAAAAAAGTTTTGGGAACCTTTGGATTTGGAAAGGCTTTTGATTTTTGGTTAAAATCAATATTGGAATTTAGAAAGCCTAGTTTGAGAATTATCGATTTTGGGATAATAGATTTTGTGTAAAGGAGCTTTGTATGAGATCATACTAGGTGTATGATTTGAAAGATACTACATGTGTATAGTATAAAGTGTTTTGATAATGGCTCTGGAGAAAAAGGCGCTCCCTTGAAATGAACTTCTCAGGAGTGCCACCGGGTGGTGCTTTCTTGAACCCTAAAGGGGGGGTTCTATAGTTGATCCTGTGAGGAGTCTGGACAAAACTAGTTCCTGAGGATTATGAGCAGTGTGTAGTGAAAGTCGAGGGGCGCTGATGCCTGCAGAGGTATTCGGGTTATGCTGTGATGATAGTGTAACTCGATGTCACTACGATCTACTACAGACCATAGCGAAAGTCGTGTGTGCCGCTGAGAGCCAACAGTCTACGTTTGATTTTATATCGGTAGACTGCGACCTATGGTAACATAGCGAAAGTCGTGTGAGCCGCTGAGAGCCCATAGTCTGCGTTTGATTTTTCATCGGTAGACTGCGACCTAATGTAGGAGTGGAGAAGTCTCATTTCTACAGCGAAAATTGAGGGAGCTGATGCTTACAGTTACATGGACTTTTGCTGCAATGGCAACGTAACCCTGGAATGTAACTGCGATCTGTTGTGGGTTCCATGGCGTAATCGAGGGGTGCGGAGTGCCTACAGTTACATGGACTTTTGCTGCGATGGCAATGTAACCCTAGAATGTAACTGCGACCATGGATTGGGGTGATGATTTCCAGAGCATTCTCAATAAAGATATTTCCTCTATTTTAAAAAACCGTTTTCTATATTTTCAATTATTTTCCAAGTATTTTCACTGGGTGTTGAAACGAGCTTACCAAGTACTTATAGATTTTCAGTCCTATGCCTGATCAACGTATGACCGAATTTCTGTGAGAACAAGGATGGACTGGTTGAGACATCGAGTTATAAGAAGTATTTTTATAAAAAGCTATTTTAATAGTATTATGTGAATTTAAAAGCATTTCTAAAATTTTAAAATAAAAGTGATGGAATGTTGGAAAATGAAAGAAAATCCAAACTGGAATTATAAAAAAAACGAAAGAAAGATTTGAACTTAGGAAAATTTAATGAAGCGATTTTTTTGGAATTAAATAGAATGTTGATTTAAAAGTTGGAAGTAAGCTAATAAGCTAAATAAATTATTTGATAGAGTATATTAATAAAATTTAACTCGGTTAAATAAAATGGATTGTAAGTGAATAATGGAGTTTAGAAATGAATTCGAATTATAAATAGAATTCGACTTGGATTTGACAATGAATTAAAATAAGTGGAGATGTTGTAAAAAAATAAAATGGAATTGAATTTATATTAGAAATGGTTTGAGTTGCAAACAAAACCTAGTTGAGTAGAAATTAATTGGGAATGGCTCTTTATTAATAAAATAAATTCGATAATGAATTAAGTAGGTGAGTTAAAAATTTAAAATAGGATGAATAAATGGGTAAATTAAATCAAATAATAAATGGATAAAGTCTGATTGAATAAAAATTAAATCAAAGTTTTAATTGGAATTGGGTTATCAGAATGAACTTAAGTTATGAGGCGTATTAATTTGAAGTAAAATTGCTTAAGTCAATAGAAGCTTGGTTTCGAGTAAGAATGGAAGAACATTAAATAAAAGTTCGGGTTAAATTTATTTGGAAAAAATGGATATTAATATAAGCACCGAATGTTGTCAAGCTCAATGAAATAGTTTTAAAATGAAACCAATGCAGAGGTGAAATAAAATGCAAATGTATGGTTGGTGAATAAATTAGAAATGATATGGAATTAAATATAGAATGAGTTGAATTAATTTGAAGTGATTATAAACTAAAATGGATACTTTATTAAGCAAATATCGCCGAATTTACATAAAAATAGTTGTCGTTTGACGTAAACAAAAGTAAGTGAAATTCTATGTGTTGATAGAGATTGAATAAATTGATTTTAGGATTAATTAAATTGAATATGAGCTTGTTTGGGTTAAAATAAATTGAATGTAGGCAATTAAGTTGTAAACCATTAAAATTGGATGAAATGGCATATGAATTGGTTGGAGCAATTGAATTAGCTTTAAATCATATAAATTGCTTATGGAAAGCGTTTGGTGCTTGTTGCTTATGAAATGCATGTGTTTAGCTATTGAATGTAAGTTAAATGCTAATAAATTTTTCGATATATGGCACTTACATATTTAAATTGAGTAAGTACAGGTACATGAAGGCCGTTTGGCTGGATTTGGTTGCGCTAATTGCCAAAATAATAAGCCGCTTGCTTAAAATACTAAATAAAGGTACGCATACGCAATAAAAATAGGAAATATGAACTGTTTTTGCTTTTCCGACCAGGTGGGTCGATGTATATATATTTATATCTCTTGTCAAATTGTAAAAGCTTCTCCGTACAAAGGAGACTCTGCCAAAATTTTCCGAAAAATTTGAGAGTTAGAAATTTTTTTGATATTTTTTTGTTAGCGAAAAAACGATTTCAAATTGGAAATTGAAATAAACTAGTGGATGAAACTAATTTAAAATAATGATATAAATCAGTTATAAATGGAAGATAGAAATTCAATATTCGGAGTTAAAGATAAAATTGAATTCATACGAAAATGGGAAAACTAATCTGAGTAAAGGTAGATATGAAAATTTTCTGTAAGGAAATGTATAAAATGATTTTAAAATATTTGATTGGATATTATTGATAAATAGGGTATGCAGGTATTATAAAGGGAAAGGAAAACTAGTTTTGATTTCAGGAGGTAAATTTGAACTGCTCGACAAAAAGGTATGTGTTTAAATTTCTGTATGAAATTTGATTAGGTTTTTGATCTAGCCACTTGGCCTTTTGTTTTCTTTTGGAATTTGGAAGCCAGTAGAGGCATTTTGTAGTTGTACCGAGCTAGCCGTGCAAAGGAGACACAGTCGAAATTTTTCCAAAATTTAGGGAGTTAGAAATTTTTTAAGAAATTTTAAAAATTTAAAACTTGGTTTTGAATTATAATTTGAAAGGTTGAATAAGTAAAGTTGTTTGGAAACTATAAAAGGTTTTGGAAAGTTGGTTGAATTAATAGTGGGTCTTTAATAAAGGATATGTTATGACAAGTTGATAAAATTGTTTTGTTTTGGAAAATAGTATTGGGTAATGGATCATTCTTCTTAAACAAGTAATTTTGGGGACGAAATTCTTTTAAGTGGGGAGGAATGTGACGACCCGGAATTTTTAGGCATTTGAAATTGGAATATTTAATTAATTTTTAATATTTGCAAGAAAGTTTAACTTGGATTTCAAATATCAGTTTGAGTTTGGCAATTGAATTTATTGAATTTAATAATTTGAATTTGGGTAAAATATTGAATTTTTAGTTTTAATCCTGTTAAAAATAATTTGAAGGCTTATAAAATTTATAACAATGATACAGAAGATAATAGAATCATTGAAATTTAATTTAAAGGTGATTTGTTCAATTTTAATAATATATCGTTTAAATTGAATATAAGAATAGCCTTTCGAGGCACAGTCTCAGAGTTCGACGATACCAGTTCCATTGGATTCGAAATAGTTAGTTATTATCGGATTTCAATTTTCGTAGCGTTTGGAGTTACCGTTTGTCCGTACGGGTGAGAAATGTGTTGAAATTAAAATCGATAAGTTAATATTTAAAATCGATTCAAAAAGCTATCTTCCACATATGACCGAAGTAGGTTCCGAAACACGTTCCATTGTGTTCGGAATGTCGGTAAAACTTTATAAACGCCTGGCGACATGTCTAATTCGGAGTTCGAGATTTCCCTATATATAATACGAGATATTTATAAAAAAAATAGGAAAAATAAAATGTCAACCCTATATCAGCCGACCTACCCTTCTTGAGCCAACCTACATCTGATCGCGCTGCTCCCCTTCACTTAAAATCAGGACATCTCTTTTATTTATTCCTCTATGTCGTGCTGAATAAATAAAAACAAATCGAAAAAAAATTTCCGCTCTCACGAAAAAATTGAAAATGGCGTCCATTCCTTCTTCTTCCATTTCCTAATCAAATCTCGTCTTCCTCTTTTTATAAATATAGTTCGCTCTCGAGCTTAGTTCCCTCTTTCCCAAAATCAAATCGTGAGAGCACACACGACAGGATCGACGCAGGCGAACATCGATTGTCGCGATGGAAAGATGCGGCTTTGGGAGGAAGTGGGATTGGCGTGGATGGCTGCGCGTTCGATATGCCAAGACCTTCGCCGTCGACAGGGCTTAGGGATATACGATTTATGGTTTCGCGCGGCGGCAGGCTTTGGACGGTGGCTGTCGCGATTGGAGGTGCTAGGTATGTCAACGATGTCGGAAGGTCGTGGAAGCAGTATGAGATGGCACGGTGACTTGGTGTAGCTCGCGACGAAGGAGGCGTATGGATATCAGATGGTTGTTCGAGCATAGCTGGTGTTGTTCGTCGGCGGTGTCTGTAGGTAAAGACTTCTCGTTTTTCCTTTTATTTGTTGAATTTTAAATGTTATTAAATTAGATTTTGTATATATACTGAGGTTATAAACGGTTTATACCGGAAAATAATATATATAAATATAAATATATGTATAAATGCACATACCTGTTATAATTTATCTATATATACAAAGTTGAACAGGAAATAGGAGGTTCAAAACGTTGAAAATTTTATAGAATTAGATTTTGAAATCTATATAGTTTTAGTATATATGTAGCTCAAAAGGGAAATATATGTACATATATACATTTTTGCTTTACAAATTTATTTCAAAACAATGTACAAAAAAAAATAATTTGTTTAAAATCAGGTTATTAAATGATAATAGATTGTTCAATTTGCTAAAGTATTAATAAACCATATGAATGTTTATTCAAGGTTTAAATCATGGAACCAAGCCAGTTTAGAATGGGCTGCAAAAAAAAAATCAAAGGTGAGTTAATCTCATTCCACTGGGATTTTAATTAAATTCAAATGGTTAAAATGAAATGATGGGTTGAATGGTTGAATTTTTTGATGTGCTATATTATATATAGTAGTATATAGTATATATTGGAGTGATTTATATTCTATGATGAATATTATTGGTAAATGGAATATTGAATGCTGTGGTTTGCTTGAATATTCGGTACCCTGAGTTATCAAAATATATAAAATTGGATTTTTAAAAGAAATATAAGGGTGAATTTTGGAAGTGAAATGATTACATAATAAAAATAAGAATGAATTGGAAAGAAATAAAAGTGATATTTAAAAACTGAAATTAAATTGTAAAGTAGAGATTTAAAACATGTTTTGAATCAAAGTTAAATCTGGAATTCAAGTTAGTGAATCTGGATTTTTAAACAAATAAAGTTTTTAAATCTAAATTGTTTAACAACTTGAATGTTAAAGTACATTTAAATTGATTTGAATTTAAAAATTAATTTGGTTTTAAATTCCTTTAAACTCCTATTTTAGAAGGAGTAATTAATTTATTTAACGAAGTAAACAAAAAGGTAATTAATTAATGGTTGGAATTAATCAAGAGTGATTAATATTTGTGGTTTAACTAATGATTCATTACCTAATGTAATTAATTTAGATTAGGATAAATTGAAATATAACTAGAAATCATTAATTTAGATAATCAATGGCGTAAATTAAAGATTGATTAATTAAGAAATACTAAGTGATTTATGAGAAATTGATTAATATAAGTAATTAAGGATTAATGTAATTAATATAGTTAATTAATTTGTGAAGTAATTAAATATTAATTATTGTTTTTGGTTTAGAATAATTAATCTATGTAAATAACTAAAGATAATTACTTGAATGTAATTGAAGGATAATTAATCCAGGATCATTAATTAAGAGGAATAATTAAGGGATGATTAATTAATTGATTTGAAACTAATTAATGGCAAGTGAAGGAATTTAAGTGATTGAGGTTAGTAATTCAATTAGAATTAATTAAATTAATTAGGAAGTGATCAAGTTTGCTTATGGATGATTGAATGGTATTGGATGCCTTGAATGAGACTCGAAGAGACCGAGGTCGGGTATTAGAAAATACCCGAAACCACTTCGAATTTTCGTAGATTGATATGTGAAATTAATAGGCTGGAATGAAATGATTTAAGTGAATTGGACTATTCAATCTAAATTTTTGGTACTTAGAAAATTGATGTGTGAAATAAGTGATGTCTATAACAAATTATGACTTTGTAAATTGATACGGGTTACCCCGGGTTTTAAATAACTTGTATGCTTTGTATTCCATGTTGGACGGGTTTACTAACGCTGGTTTCCAGCCTGACCTGGGTGATACTTTGATGTAATGCTCGGGTCAGACCAGGTATTACAGATTTTCAGATAAGGACGTTCTGGAGCTCAAGATGCGAGCTGGACGACAAGAACGTATGGAGTGTCTCCGCTATATTATATTGTTTTATATCTGAGTCATGATGATTGTGTATATCCAGTGTCCGTATATATGTGTAACTCTGATGTATTAAAATGTAATTGACAGATATAGTATTCTTTTGTAAACTGTTATTATTTATTATTATATTTTATCCGCTGCGAATGTGAGATGTAGGTGTTTCTGATCTTCTTCTTTTATCTGTTTCTTCTTTTTCCTAACTATATGAATTTTCGGTATCCAAAATTCTGGGTCGTCACACAAACAAAGATCCAGAAAGCACGATAGCACGATTTGATTTGAGTGGAGAGAAAGCCGCATATTTTACCTCGACCTTTACCTACATAGGATGTGACAACCCGCATATTTTACGATTGTATATTTATGTATTTTATTTAAATACAGCATCATTAGTCGGATTTTAGTCCGAAAGGTTGCCTTTTGCAAACGATCGAATTAGGACCCGATACCACTTCCATTGAGTTCAAAATGGCCTTTGCAATCTTTTTGAGTATAAACAATTATATGTTTGGAGCGAGCTAAAAATTTGACCTTTGCACTTTGGGTTTGGGTTAGCCTAAACTATTAACTCTAGCTCCACCCCAACTTCTCTTCACTTTCATTTCCTAATACCTTCAAGCTTTAGATAAAAATGGGGGGAGAGAAAAAGAATTAGACTTCCTAAGCCCTAGTTCCATTGCAAATCCAACCTCTAACTCCAAATTTAAAGAGAAGCTATTGGTAAGCATCCTCTTCTTCTTCTTCTCCAACTCATTCTACCTTCAATTTCAAAAATTCCAAAACCCTAACATAGGAAATGTTTTTCTTTTAAGCTTAGATTCAAGCTTCTTGGATTGGAATTGAAGAGTGATTTTTCTTGCCTTACTCTATAGCTTCTTCTTCCTTGCTTTTGTGCAAAAGGTGAGATTTTTATCTCACATCTATGTCTATAACCTTCATTGTTGTTAGGTATAAATTCCTAACTTCTATTCCATGTTCATTGGCTTTGGATTGAATTAGTTTTATGAATGTTCCAATTTTTGGTGTTTTGAAGTTAAATCGTTAAAATTCCTAGCTTTGATGCTTGAACATGTTTTTGGGGTGAGTTGAAGAGCCTATAGGGCTGGGTTGTCATATGGCATAAATCCCTAGTCGCAAGTGCTCGATCGATAGTCTCCGTTTAGAATTTTTCCACTTGGGGGCTAGGCTGAATACACTGGAATTTCCAGTTCAGTCGACTGAACCAAACCCAGGAGATTTCCTGGGCCAGTGTTAGCCGACTGACCACTCTGGGCCAGTCGACTGGGCCTTGAAACAGAGAGTTTCCAGGCATGATTTAGCCGACTGACCACTCTGGTTCAATCGACTGAACCTTGAAACATAAAGTTTCCAGGATCTGAGTCAGTCAACTGACCACCTGGTCCAGTCGACTGAATTTGCTGTTTTTGCCCAATTTTCCTTTTGGGTTTGAGTTTCCACTTTTTAATCGATTCTTCTTTCTCCAACTAGTTGTTATCACCTTTGTTGGCTTTGATAACATCTTCTTTGGAATTTTTGGGAATATCCATTTTAATGGATTTGGTATCGATTTCTTTGGATTTAATTCACGTCTTCAAATGTGGATTTTTGGTGATTGATTGTTTCCACAATCATTTCTTTGACTTGTCACATTGAAATACAAAAGTTTCTATACTAGTAGTAAATATTCAAACTCTTTCACAAAGTGGATTTCAACTCTATTTTCAATAACAAACTCATTTATAAAACCGTTTTCCATTCTATTAGTACAAACAAACCTTTACCTCATTCGTTCGAGAAATCCAATTAAACCACTTAGCAAAACAAGTGGTATGAAATGCTTGCATTTACTTTGTCGGTTAATTCTTAGAATCGTTCGATTGAAACTCTTGTGGCAACTTTTGAGTGGAGATTTACAGTTTGTTCGTAAATATTTAAGTTAAGCCAGTGGTTATGGGACATGAAGCTAAACTCATTTATTTACTAGCTTAGTGTAATTGACACTTCTTGATGACCGATGATGATCATTTTGTGTTTTAGACTATGCAATGTCTCTTTGTCTACGAGGGAGACTAAACCCCGTTTCTGTGGAGCTTCGGCTCAAAATTAGTATGGTAGCGACCCATGGTCTTTAGGCTGTTTTGTGGAGCTTCGGCTAAAAAATTAATGGTTAGCAACCATGGAATAGCGTTTCATTTTGTGATACACGTATTGGTGAGTTTTCATGCTTCCGTTTTGTGATAGGCCTCCCCCTTTTGTGATTTCTGGATTTCTATTGATGATTTCTAGAATTATTGTTTCACCAATTTTCGTGATTTCATTGATATGCTTTATCAATATTTGTGCATTGGTGAATTTATATTTCACTAGTTTTTACGACTGGCATTGATATATTTGTCAATATTTGTGGTTTGGTGAAAGTGTTAAAGAATATGACATTCTTTTTGAGGCTTTGAGATTTCTTGAGATATTGTATGATTTTAGTTGTTGTTAGATGTTTATTTGTCACAGTATGGCATTATTGTTATCATACGTTTTTGTCATATTTCTTACTCTATCTCATTTTATCTGATATTTATAGCTAGACTAATCCATTTATTATTTTCTTATTAAATAAAACTCGGGTCAGACCGAGATGTTACAGGTGCTCCAGCTTGACTACTTGTCAGGGATCATCATCTGACTTTTGTCTAACTACATTAGATTGGTTGTATTTGTTGTTATACATTTGAGATAGAGGCTCCTTAATGTATACATATTCTTTTTTCTAGCACTTGTATCCATTCTTTTGTGTTATTGTGGATCTTTTTGACCACTACTCTGATGTACACTTTCATGTGTTATATTCATATCTATTTTCGCCTTTGTGATATGGATATCCGTGACTGATTTGTGTTATGTTTATTTCTATATTTGTTTCCGAAGATATCATAGCCACTACGTAGTAGCTTTGAGTTTGTATCTGCATGTCCGATTTCCTCTTGAAATGAAATGCATGTTATACCATCTAACATATCGGTGATCGCACAAAGCAATTACATGGATGGTCGCTCCTCAACAGCCTTATTCTTCGGTCTAGTTGACGACATTACTCCGTAGTGTCCTTGACTAGCTTGAGTATAGAGGTGGTGCATCACATCTTGGTATCAGAGCCAAACTTCGAAATAATGTAGAATAATTTAACAAGGATCATCGTCCTAAGTACATCTTAAGAGTCGTGCATTAGGATTTAATTCGAGTCTTCGTACTGTCTTATCCTATTTCTTTATGATGCCTTGTTTTATCAATCGTGATTGTTTGATATTCATTCTAAGATTAACCTTTTTCTTCTTCTTTCTTTCTTTCTTTCTGAAAGAAGAGAAATGGTTAGACCTGGCCGTCCCAGTGCTGGTCAATCAAGTGCTACTCCCCAGGATGGAGTATTTATGTCTGCACAACAACTTCTAGATCTAGTAAAGAATGCTCAAGCTGTCGGACCTATTCCAGGCTTACTCACCCAAAATACGGATTTGCACGCTTGTGCAGTGATTATAAAATTTGGGTGGAAAGCCGTTCAGGGGGTCCGAGGGCGTTATCGAAGTCCAAGCTTGGCTTAGATCATGAGATCTCATCTTTTCTCGCATGAATCTTATTGATCTTCATCGAGTCCAAATGGCTTCTAGCATTCTCCAAGAAAGAGCATTAGATTGGTATGATCTTCTTATTTCTGAAATTATTGAAGCGGATCTTACTTGGGAGCAATTCCTGGGAAGATTCGAATCAAAGTTTGTGCCGAAAGCTTAAAAGGTGACTTTGGCCCGTCGTTTTATTGACCTTGTTCAAGGTGAATCTTCTATGAATGGAATATGTCGCGTCTTTCGAATCTCTTTCTAAATACGGGGTTAAGTATATTAATACCCCATTGAAGAAGAATCTGAGATTTGTCTATGGCTTGAATAAAAATCTCAAGAAGCCATTACTTCTGAAATTGGAAGTTTCTTTTGACCAACTTATTGATATCGCTCTTCGACTTGAAGAGGCAGATAAAGAAAGTGATGTTGAATTTGAGGGTGCCAAACCAAACTTCAACAACAACAAGAAAAGGCCTAATAAGTTCAAAGGCCCTTATCCCAATAAGAAAGGGAAGCAAGCAACTCCTGTAGCAAAGACTTCTACCTCAAGTGGTGGGCAATGCTACAATTGTGGTTTTAAGGACCATTGTGCAAATAAGTATTCAAAGCCCTTTGCTTGTTGCTATTGCAAAAGTTCGGGTCATTATATATCCCCATGTCCCAAACGTCAGGGCAAGAAGGAGGGAAATATAAATGTGGTGTAAACTCCTAGTAACACTTCTCGTGGTCAAGGTATTTATCATTCTATCCTTGATGGCATTTTTATGTTTCGTGATCAACCTATTCGAGTTCTTTTTGATACGGGCGCGTCCCAATCTTTTATATCAAAAGAACTTGTTGATACTTTTTATTTAGGTGTTGTTGCTTTAATGACTTCATTGAGAATTGCGAATCTGGTCGGTGGAACCGCAACACTCAGTTTTCTTTGTAGTGATGTCGAGATTATTTTATGTGATTTTTCTTTCCGAGCCGATTTGCATGTTATGCGTTACTTAGGCTTCAGAATGATTTTGGGAATGGACTGGCTTAACCATTATGAAGTTCAAATCCTATGTCCTAAGCGGACCAATCATCTTCGGCATCCTCAATTTGTTAAGTAGATTTCTATTCTTATTAAAGATTTCGATTCCAATTTGGCAGCGTCTTTATATTCTTTAAATCCTCATGATGACGATAATGATGATGAGGAAGATGTCATTTCTCTTATTCACGTTGTTCATGAATCTCCCAATATATTTGAGCCCGTTTTAGGATTACCACCTAAGCGAGCAATTGAGTTCAGAATCAATCTTATCCCTGGAGCTGTACCTATCACTCGTCCTCCTTATCGTATGTCCAATAAAGAGAATGAGGAGATGCGCAAATAATTATCCAAATTGGAGATGAAGCAATTTATTCGTTCCAGTTCCTCTTCTTGTGGAGCTTCAGCTATTTTTGTGATGAAATCCGATGGTACACTTAGGCTTTATGTTGACTACCACAAGCTTAATGATCTTACTATCAAGAATAAATATCCTTTACCGCGGATTAATGATCTATTTGATCAACTTAGTGGTGCTAGAGTCTTTTCACAGTTAGACTTAGCAACCGGCTTTCATCAGCTTCATATTGCAGAGGATAGTATTCCTTTGATGTCTTTCCATACTCGTTATTGATCGTGTGAATAGCCTATTATGCCAATTGGTTTAACAAATGCTCCTGCTTATTTCGTTGACCTTATAAATCGAGTTTTCAAGGACTTCCTCAATCGATTTGTTCTCATCTTTATAGATGATATTCTTGTGTATTCTAAAACCGAGGAGGAGCATGAAATGCATCTTCGGATTGTGTTGGAAACTCTTAGGAGCAATCAATTGAAAGCAAAAAATTTCTAAGTGCCACTTTTGGCAATCTCGGTTGAAATTTCTTGGTCATACCATTTCTAAATACAGAATTTTCATGGATCCTTCAAAGATTGAAGCGATTCAAAAGTGGAAGAGACCGAAAAGTGTTACGGAAATCCGTAGCTTTCTTGGATTGGTGGGTTATTACCGTCGTTTCATAAAAGGCTTTTCAAAAATTTCCGTGCGTCTTACTAGCTTGACAAAGAAGGGAGTTAAATACATTTGGTCGAACAAATGTGAAACATCTTTTCAGAAATTAAAAGCACTCCTTTCCGATGCTCCTATTCTTGTGATTCCTGAGGGGAACCAAGATTTTATTGTTTACACCGATGCTAGTCGTGTAGGTTTTGGAGACGTTCTTATGCAAAGAGAACGCGTTATTACTTATGCTTCTAGGTAATTAAAGCCAGCCGAGACTAGATATGTCACTCATGATTTAGAGCTCGCGGCTATTGTTTTCGCCCTTCGAATTTGGCGTCAATATCTCTTGGGAGATAAATTTATTCTCTATATCGATCATAAATCTTTGAAGTATTTATTCTCTCAAAAGGAAATTAATTTGCATCAATAACATTAGCTTGAATTCCTTGCATCTTATGATCTTGATATTCTTTACACTCCCGGAAAGGGAAATCGTGTTGTCGATGCACTTAGCCGTAAGCAACAAGCGGTTGTCTCTATGATATATCCGTATGGAACGATCTCAAGACTTTGTCCACTTGTGAGGTTCGAGATCGTGAATCCGATTTATGTGCATCCCTTGTTTTATGTAGCATTGAGGCATACCCTTCCCTTCTTGACCGCATTCTTGAAGCTCAAAAGCTAGATCCCGAATTGGCTCTTTTTAGCCAACGTTGTAGGGATAAAATTGATATTGATGGTTTGAAAGACTTTGATATTGATTTTCGTGGCGGCATTCGAAAATTTGTTAGATTTATCGTGCCAAATATTAGTGATCTTTGTAACGACATTTTAGAAGATTCTCATCATTCTAAATTTACCATTCATCCCGGTAGTAGTAAAATGTATGCGGATATGAAGCGACTTTATTATTGGGATGGAATGAAACCTAATATTGCTAACTTTATTAAGCATTGCATGACTTGCCAACTTGTCAAGGCTGAGCATCAAAGGCCCGGCGGGTTATTGCAACCTTTGGATATTCCAATTTGGAAGTGGGATCAAATTTCCATGGATTTTATTGATGGCCTTCCCCGTTCACGTTCGGGTCATGATAGCCTATGGGTGATAGTGGATAGACTTATAAAATCCACCCATTTTATTCCCGTTTGGTCCACCTGGACCGTACCTCTTTTGGCCAAACTTTTTATTAAAGAATTTGTTAAATTGCATTGAGTCCCTACTTCTATTGTTAGCGATCGTGATCCATTGTTTACAAGTGGATTTTGAAAGAGTCTTCCGAAAGATTTGGGAACGAAGCTTAATTTTAGCATCGCTTATCACCCTCAGTCCGATGGACAAACCGAGCGTGTGAATCAAAATCCTGAAGATCTTCTTCGTGCATGTTTTCTTGATTTTGGTGGAAGTTGGGAAGATCATATTTCTCTTGTTGGGTTTTCCTATAATAATAGCTTCCAATCTAGTATTGGTATGGCACCATTTGAGGCGCTCTATGGAAGGCCATGCCGATCTCCTTCTTGTTGGCTTGAGGTCGGTGGGAAGCTGGTTTTAGGTCCAGACTTTATTCGTTATTCCACAGAAAAGATTGACCTTATCCGCCATAGGATGAAAGAAGCTCAAAGTAGGAAAAAATCCTATGCCGATAACCGAAGAAGGAAATTAGAATTTTCTGTGGGAGATTTTGTGTTTATTCGTGTTTCACCTATGAAAGGTGTTGTGCGTCTCAGTCGATCGGGAAAATTAGCACCTCGATATATTGGTCCATTTTCCATCACCGAACGTATTAGTTCCGTGGCTTATCGCATTTTATTACCGGCTCAGTTTTCGGCTATTCATGGCGTGTTTCACGTTTCTCAACTATGGAAATGCCTTAGGGATTCCGATTCTATTCTTGAGCCATGTGTTGTGGAAGAAATTGAAGTTTCGCCTAATTTGACTTATGAGAAGTGTTAACTCCTCTATTTCATGACTCAACGACCTAAGGAAATAAGTGACCGAAGGAATTAAAGTGTGAACAAGCTAACATGGACGAAGTTCTACAACGACCTAGCTACCTAAAGTTATCACGACCTAACGACCTAAAGTTAGCACAACCTAGTGACCTGACTATCAGCACAGGGAAATAGCATATTATAATAGAGAGGCTTAACGACTTAACGAGCTAAAGATTCAAGAGAACCTAACGAGCTAACAAGTTAGTGAGCTAACGAGTTAGCGTCTTAACGAGCTACAAACTTTCCATTGTTATATCGCTCAGTTATAGGTCGAGCAGGTACTAAGTCGCTACTACTCCCACAACTAGCCTAGGTCGCTCCACTAGGTACCTCCGCGTGATTGAGTCACTTACTACTCTCCCGTAGGTCGCCCACGACTTACCAACCCGCTCAGATAAGACCAAGTGCAACCAAGATGAGCCATAGCTCGTATCCCTTAGGTCGCTCGCGACCTACAACCTACCCTTAGGTTGTTTGCGACCTACAACTTAGCCCAGATTTTCCATATAAATACTGCACCTGCTCCAACTGTGGGGGGGACTTTTTGGCTCATTTCTGGAACGCCTATACTCTACTGATTTCTCGACTCATTCGACACTTCAAACACGAAAGACACTTTAACGAACTTCAAGAAGAGATCTAATACATTCAACATGAATTTGAAGAATTCTCCTACATCGGAGTTCTAGTTATTTGTCTAAGTGGTGTTATAATCGAAGATTGTTGTATAAGTTGTAATCGAATCAGCAATAAAGGAGATTAAAGTGGACGTAGGCTTAACTTGAAGCCGAACCACTATAAAACTGTTGTCTCTTTACTGTTTTTCTGTGACTTTTCTACTTACTTCTAATTCCCGTATTGACGGGTGGTGCTTTCACATTATCTCTACTTTCACCGGGGTGTTAGCATTCAATTTTAGCGTTAACATTTTTGGTGCTTTCACTGAGAACATCGAATTCTGGGTGTTTTCATCATTGCTTCGCAAAAGTTTGTTGAAAGAATATCTCTCAAAACCAGAAGTCTATCAAAGATTATGGCTCCTGGGAGAAAGCGCAGATCTGCTAGACCCGGTGATGTCCATGAAAATACGGCCACTTCTCCTTCGTCAAGTCAAGCAGCTCCAAGTGATGGAATTACACGGGAAGAGTTGGATGCCGCAGTGTCTGGGTTATATCAGCAGATGGAAGCCTAGAACGCTTTACCGCTTGATAGGTTGAATGCTTTGCTCGGAGCTAACCGTCAACCAGTGAATAATGAAGAAAACTTTGCTGAAGATGTTCATAATCCTGAAGAGAGGAATATTCCTCAAAAGACAACTAGCCCCGCTGAAGAGGCACCTCCCCAAGTTGGAGGATCAATGCCACAGCCGACTCTCCACGAACGTTTGTCCAGACAAACTTCCGTGAAAATGACTGAAGTCTATCCCCTAGAGCCTCTGAATGACGAGGAATATCTCTCAGGAATGGTTCGACAGATTATGAAAGAAATTCTGCAAAGGGAAGAAGATGAAAAGGAATGGGGGTTCGCTCCAACAAAAACTTCGTTCGCCGAAAGGATTCTGAAGGCGGAATTCCCAAGGAAGTTTGTTCCCCCTACCATCCCGGATTATAAGGGAACAAGCGACCCTAACCAATCCTATATAAGTATGACTGGCACATGACTGGTGCTAGAGCATCGGATGAGATGAAATGCAGGTACTTTCCAGTATACTTGGAAGGAGTGGCTCTACCTTGGTTTACAAAGCTACCGGTCCGATCTGTGGACCAGTTCTCCGATTTAACTCGAAAGTTTAAAGAACAATTCAGGTTGTATGCTTCAAAGGTGAAGGATATTATGTCATTGTCCAGCCTGGAACAGAATCCTGGAGAATCTATTAGATCATTCTTAAACCGCTTTGTCATAGCCTTGGCTGAAGTGGACAATGCAGAGCCACGAATGGTCTTGACCTAGTTAATGAGGTCTATCGACAAATCAAGTGAGTTTGGGAAATGCTTGAAGATAAAGGAACCAACTCTCTTGAGAAATTCTACAAAAAAGATGACGAATTCATGCGCTTGGAAAGCCTTCCTGCGCCGGCGAAAGTGGCATTGACATAGGTTAAGAATAACACCGCTGCTCCTACCAAAAAGGAATCCGAAAGTCAGAAGAGGGAGAATAACAGTGGCATGAAGCAGAAGGATATGAAGAAATCTCGCTTCTCAAGGCCTTCAGATTTCACTCCTTTAAATGATACTCCGAAGAATATCTTTTTCGCTGCCAAAGATACCGTGGAATATCCTAAACCACTTATGATAAAGCTTGGGAAAAAGGCTGTTTCAAAGTGGGAGATTTTGTCGGTTTCACAATCAACTCGGTCATAATACTAATGAATGTCGTCATTTGAAAAGTTTGATTGAAGAGCTGCTGAGAGAGAACAAGCTACAGCAATATGTTAAGAGAAATAGGAACAACCCAGCTTCATCTACTGAGGGCCAGCAACTTCCTGGTCATCCATCTGGCTCGGGTAAGAGGACTACTGCACATGAATCAGAAAGGCCTGTTATCAATGTAATCACGGGAGGTCCTCACCCAGCAGGCAGAAGCTGGGGTGAGATGGAAAGGTATACTCGTGCTTTGAAATATACCCCAGCAGAAGAGAATGTTTTTGTGTTGGAAGACGTTGCACCTTTGAAGCAACAAAGAACTTTTAATAATGATATAGTGTTCAGGGCCAGGGACTCTATGGGTGTTAAAGCTCCTACCATGGATCCCTTGGTCATCTCTGCAAGCATCGGGCCTGCTATTGTAAGAAGGGTGCTTGTTGATTGCGGCGCCTCTTGCAATATCCTCTTCAAAAAGACATTCGATCAAATGAAGATTCCTATGGCTGATGTTCAGGCTTCATCGCAGAAGATTGCTGGGTTCACTGGGGAACCAAAGCAGCCAATTGGAACTATTGACTTATTTATTAAACTTGGAGAGGGGTAGAAAAAGGTGGTTCGAAAGAAGACTTTTGTGATTGTTGATGGATTTTCTGCTTACAATGCCTTCCTAAGCCGGCCAACTCTTGCAACATTCCAAGCAATTCTCGCCCCGTGGTGCCTCACTATGAAATTCCCCATGGATAATGGCGTTGGTGTTATTAAAGGAGATTAGAATGCTGGGCGAGAATGTTATCTGATAGAGTTGCGGGAAGCAAGAAAGAGAGACATAGGAAAGGATGCGGCAGCTCCACTCCGCATCAAGAAACCAACCTTGTAGCAATTACAGGGTGGACCCTGCACTGGCGAGCATAGTGGAGAACGAAAAGAAATGGATCCAAGAAAAGCCAGTACAGGGGAGAATAGAGTGGTGCTAGTGGAAGTAACGGTGCCAGTACCTGTTGATCCGAAAGACCCAAACAAGGTGCTAAATGTGGGTTCACAACTTGGTGTGAAGTTTCAGAATATATTGATATCATTTCTGAAAGCAAATCTGGATGTATTCGCTTGGAGTCATGCCGATATGTGTGGAATATCTCTATTACTCGCAGTACACACTCTGAATATTGATCCGAAATTTACACCTATAAAGTAGAAAAGAAGAACCTAGGGTCCAGAAAGGTCAGCAGCATTGAAAGAAGAAGTATATCGGCTCATGGAGAATGGTTTCATCAGAGAGTCCACTTATCCAAATTGGGTTTCTAATCCGGTGCTGGTTAAAAAAGCAAATGGAAAGTGGAGAGTGTGCATCGATTTTTCAGAATTAAACAAAGCCTGCCCCAAAGACTACTTCCCGTTGCCCAGGATTGATCAGTTGGTGGATGGAACGGCTGGGCATGAATTGTTGTCTTTCATGGATGCTTACTCCAGATATAACCAAATCATGATGCATGATCCAGATCAGGAGGACACGAGCTTCATCACCGATGTCGGTCTTTACGGCTATAATATCAAGGCCTTTGGACTGAAGAATGCAGGGACAACTTACCAAAGACTTGTTAATGCTATGTTCAAGCCACAGATCGGCAAAACTATGGATGTTTATGTTGGTGATATGTTAGTAAAGTCAAAGAAAGCAGTGGACTATATGGATCACTTGGTAGAAATATTCGCAATCCTCCGAAAGTATGGAATGAAGCTTAATCCTTTGAAATGTTCATTCGAGGTAGAGTCCGAGAAATTCTTAGGTTTCATTGTTAGTGCTAGGGGCATTGAAGTTAATCCTGCTCAAATCACTGCTCTGAGGGAAGTCAAAGCCCCTAGGATAAAGAAGGAATTGCAGAGCCTCAATGGAAAAGTTGCTACTTTGAGTCGGTTTATTTCCAAGGCCATGGATAAATGCATTCCATTCTTTGACGCTCTAAAGAAAGGAAGGAAATTTTTTGAATGGACTCCGGAATGTCAGAAAGCTTTCAATGATCTAATTCGTCATATGGAAGCGCCTCCAATACTTTCTAAGCCTAGAAGCAGTGAAGATCTTTTCATATATTTAGCGATTTCGTCTCATGCTCTCAGTGCAGCATTAGTACGGGAAGATGTAAGAATTCAGCATCCAGTCTACTACATCAGCAAGAGATTTATTGGGGCAGAGATGAATTATTCAAAGCTAGAAAAGTTCGCCTATTACCTACTGATAGCTTCAAGAAAGTTGAGGCCATATTTTCAAGCTCATCCTATCAAAGTCCTCACTGACCAGCCTCTAAAGCAAGTCCTATTTCACCCTGAGACTTCGGGTCGTCTTCTGAAGTGGAATATTGAACTTAGCCAATATGATATCACTTACCATCCCCAAAGAGCAATCAATGGACAAGCTTTAGAAGATTTCATTGCAGAATACACAGACAAAGGTGACAGCGAGCAAGAAGTTACTAATGAAATCCCGACCCGATGGAAACTATATGTTGATGGCGCAAGAAACGACTATTGTTCTAGAGCTGGGGTCGTGCTTGAAACCCCCGAAGGGCGATCATTGTGCTACCCATTGAGATTGGAATTTCCTTCGAAAAATAATGAAGCCGAATATGAAGCTCTTATTGCCGGCTTGAAGATTGCTAAAGAACTGAATGTCAAAGTGTTGTAGATCTTCAGTGATTCACAGCTTGTTGTATGCCAAGTCAAGAAAGAGTTTTAAACTAAAGGAGGAAATCTGCCTGCTTACTTGTCAAGGGCCTGGGAACTTCTCGATGATCTTGACCATTATACGATAAGTCATATACCCGGGAAGAGAACATGAAGGCAGATTCTCTCGCAAAGTACGCAAGCACTGGCGAAGCTCAATTACTGGGATTGGTTCCTGTAGAAGTCTTGTCAGCCCCAAGTATTGATGAAATGGAGATTGATTGGATTATGACTGTTTCTCAAGAGCAGGAGTCGTGGATGACTCCAATCAAGGAATATCTTCTTAACGGCTCCCTTTCAGAAAATTCAAAGGAGCGTCAGAAGCTGTTAAGGAAAGACTCAAGATCGTAAAGCAAGACGGTCGGTTGTACAGACGGGGATTCTCAATACCATTACTGCGATGTGTAACCAAGGAAGAGGCTAAGACAATTCTAGCTGAAGTACACGGAGGAGAGTGTGGGGATCATTCGGGTGGTCAAACTGTAGCAAAGAAAATTCTCCGTTATGGGTATTTTTGGCCAGAGATTAATCGTGATGCTGCTAGCTACGCCCGAAAATGTGACCGATGCCAGAGATTTGCAAAATCCCAAGAGCACCTTCCACTGAGATAACACAGATGGTCAATCCATGGCCATTTGCTATTTGGGGAATAGATCTCATCGGGCTTTGCCAACCGCCAAGTCCGAAATCAAATATGCCATTGTTGTTGTTGATTATTTTACTAAATGGGATGAATCTGAACCATTAGCTACTATTACCTCTAAAAAGATGATAAACTTTGTGACTAAGAATATCATTTGCAGGTATGGTGTGCCCCAAAAGATAATCACAGACAATGGAACCCAATTCGAAAGTGAAGAGTTCCAAGATTTTTGCAAGCGATTCGAGATCCAAAAAAGCTTTTGAGCAGTGTCTCATCCGCAGGAAAACGGGCAAATGGAAGTAGTAAACAAAATTATCAAATCAACCATAAAAAAACAGCTGGAAAAAGCAAAAGGTGGTTGGTTAGATAAGCTACCACTTGCATTATGGGCATACAGAACTACCCACAAAACTGCGACTGGGCACACTCCATTCTCATTAGCGTACGGATCAGAAGCAATAATTCCGGTGGAAATAGAAGTCCCTTCACACAGAAGAATTCATTTCAACCAAGCTGAAAATGAAGAGTTGCAACTTGAAGCACTTGACTTCCTTGATGAAAGAAGGGAAGAGGCTCAACTCAGAGTTGCAGCTCATCAGCAAAGGATTGCCAGGCACTTCAATTCCAAAGTTCGCCAACGCAGCTTTGAGATTGGGGATCTAGTTTTGAAAAGGATCGTGAAAGCAACAGGAGTGTTTGCGCCAAACTTGGAAGGGCCATATGTCATAGGCAAAAAACTTCCTGACGGCACTTCCAAACTGACAACTGTCGAAGGAGATCCAATTCCAAGAGCTTGGAACAGCAATTACTTGCATCCATATTTTACTTAAAAGCTTTGCTTAAATTTGTAAAATTATTATGGATGAATGATTCTTGTATTGCAAGCTATTGTAAAACAAAGCGCAAATGAATAATAAGAACTACTAAGTGGATGTAGGCCCAGTTATTGTCCGAACCACTATAAATCTTGTGTTCTATACTATTATAAAATGTCTGTTTTGTCTCGATGTGTAAATACTTTAAATGTATTTCTAACATGTCGATTTAACATTGCAGGCTCTCAAAACAAAGCTTACCTATCATAAGGCCAAGCGATCCCTGAAATCATTCAATAAACAAATGTTAAGCCACAAAAATTCCAGATTCCAAATCCTATATAAGGAGCGCTTCATGCAAACAGTTAGTGATTCCGTCGGACTCGCTTAACAATGAAGTATACTTCTTTGGATAAGAACAAATTACTTGCAAAAGAAAGGAACATGTGCTTGGAAATGATAACAGGGAATCGCTGATGAGAAAATGACAAACGGACAAGGGTAAGCAGACAGAAAACAACCAAAAAGGAGTCCAGCCTCTCAACAAAAAGGTTGGTGGAACCACCGGAGAAGAACCTTCCCATAACGAAGGCTCCAGGCCCTTGCTAGCTAATTGCGATCGTTTGTGCAAATGAACATCCGGTTGGATAGCTTGCATCTGCCCCATGGATCCACTTAACTGTGAGACGCAACCTTCATGGCAAGCCAACCACCCCAAAGAGCTCTTCGGAGGCAAAAGACCTCTTCGGAGGCACAAGCCCTCTTCGGAGGCACAACTCTTCGGAGGATAAAATACCTCTTCGGAGGCAAAAGACCTCTTCGGAGGAACAAGCCCTCTTCGGAGGCACAACTCTTCGGAGGTTAAATCCCTCCAACGAGGCACGCTGAAAAAAGAATGTTCTCTACTCAACCAAAAAAGATTGGTGGAATCACCGAGGGCCCTTGTTAACTAGTTGCGATCGTTTGTGCAAATGGACATCCAATTAAGTAACTTGCGTCCGCCTCGTGAATCCATTCAACCATGAGAGAGTAACTTCCAGGCAATCAAATAAAGTCCTCTTCGGAGGCACAAGCCCTCTTTGGAGGCACTCGCCTTCACCAAAGGCACACACCTGCCCTCTTTGGAGGCAGAAGCCCTCTCCCGAGGCACCATAAGCCCTCTTCGGAGGCACACGCCTTCACCAAAGGCACACACCTGCCCACTTCGGAGGCAGAAGCCCTCTCCCGAGTCACCACAAGACCTCTTCGGAGGCACAAGACCTCTTCGGAGGCAAAAGACCTCTTCGGAGGCACAAGCCCTCTTCGGAGGCACAACTATTCGGAGGATAAAGACCTCTTCGGAGGCAAAAGACCTCTTCGGAGGCACGTCCCAAGAAAAGCACTTTCAAACGAATAAAGAAAAAAAGCCCTCCAACGAGGCACAACAAGAATAAAGAAAATAGAAAAAGAAGAAAGCCCTCTTCGGAGGCACACTGCAGCTCTCAAGGGAAGATCAATTTCCCCATCCTGGAAATATTCTTCCCCAGAAGTTGTAGTGCCAATTCAAAGACTTCTTTGGAAACTCATTTCACCGCGTAGGAGAAACCACTTGTTAAAAAATAAAAGTGATTATCTCCGAATGTGAAGTGCAAAAACTTTTTCAAATAAAAGAGAGAGAAGACTTCTCCAATACAAGGCACACTCTACTAAAGCAGTGTAATATTTCCTCAAAAAGGAAAAATTATTCTCTAAAGAAAGAGTGCAAGCCTTCATAAAATGGAAGAAGTGTTCTCCAACTTAAGAGTGCAAATTTTCTTGAAATAGAAGAATTGTTCTCCAATTTAAAGAGTACAAGTCTTCTCATAAGAACTGTTCTCTAAAGTTTTATCAAATGAAAGAAATTGCAATAAGCCGTGGTATGGGGCAACACAATACAACGTAGCTATATTAATAAAAGCAACGCTCAGACAATATACCACAAACTTATTGCAATATCACAGTGAAGAAACTTGTGCAAAAATGAGGAATAAATGCATTCATAAATATAGTCAAAGATTGTACAAGTAAAAAGAATCATTTCATTCCATACTATAAATATTTAATACATGTGCAGGTTTCAAAAAAGCGGGGACCGGTGCCCGCACAAATTCCGGTCAATACAAGCCTTTATGTACAAGCAAAAAGCAAAACAAGAAGAGTAGAGCGAGACACATTATTTCTTCTTTCCGCCACCTTTAGAGCCCTCGCCTGGCCTAATGGTTAACTTTGGGAGCCGGCCTGGACGAGTCGGGGAAGAAGGAGATAGAAGTGCAGCCGGGTCTACTTCCGCCTTCTCTTCGCCAGCAGAAGTGCTCTTCCTTCTCCTCTTTGAAATTGCACGCTTCCCTTCTTCCTTGAAGAAGACTCCCTGCCTGGAGTGATAAGTGCAGACAGTTTTGTGTCGTCATGAAATTGCTCCGGAGTCTTTTCACCTTCTTCAAGTTCCTCAGCCTTCTGCTCTTGCGAAGCGGCCGGGTCATCCAAGTCTTGAAGGGCTTCTATTAATTCTTCTTGCGACCCCGGTTGAGAAGTAGAAGGAGGCGTAACTTGAAGTGATGGGGGTGGAACAGTTGGAAGAGGAGAAGTCTGTGCGGCACTTGGCGTTTTCACTACAGAAGAAGAGAAGTTAAAGTCAGTATTCCTCGCAAAGAGAGGAGATAGTGGCGCGTCAAGACTTAAGTAATAATCAAAAAGTTCGCCAAGTTCATGTGAAGTGAACATGCAATCCACTTGAGTTAAATCAACGTTGAAGTTACCTGGAGAAGTTGGCTTTATAATGTAAACTTCAAAGCCTTATGCTTCAGTGCTTTCTTGAGCCTCATCTCCAGTGTGAGCGGTTACAATTTCAATGTCAGCTTTGGCAAGTGGCGAGGAATGGGAACTGGAGCCAATGATATCAATGTCGGACAAAACCGAAGGAAGAATTGGGTCGATCGAATGTGCCTTCCCTAAAGGTTCTCCTTCCGCCGTTCCGGCTCGCTATTTAGCAAGTTGCTCCTTCCTCTTGGCAAGGGAGGCACGTGCATCATCATCCAGATAATGTGCCTCAAGATCTGCTTCAGCATAGCCATTACCTCCAAGCATATCAATTGTGGCCTCCCACACTTCGGCCAAAGTGATTTCGTACTTCGGAGCCAAAAACGAAAGGCTACCGCGCCCCAAAACACTATGAATGTAAAACTCGAATAAGGTAGAGCTGATGTTGGCCTTGGTCACTTCATGAGATTTTTCGGCTGCTGCTTTGCCGGCGATAGCTTCATCACGCTCTTTTTCAACTTCAGAAAGTCGAGCTTTTAACATTTCAATTTCCAAGTTCTGGGAGCTGGTTTTTTCTCGCAACTGAGCAACGTTAGTTTGGTAGCTTTCTACAACTTGCCGTTGTGCTTCGAATTTAGCTTCAGCGTCTCTTTGTCCGGCATGAGCATCTCATACCTGTTTTTGAAGCACTTCTTCTTTTTGAGAATAAGAAGTGGAAGAAGTGGCAAGATCTTCTTTGAGTTTCTCAATTTCCACTTCAAGCTTCTCATTGTAAGCGGCGATGCTCTTCATCTCTACATCATGCTGGTCGAGAGTTTTCTGCCACTTGGATTTATCATTTTCCATAGTCAACATGGCTTCAATATTTGCGCGGTTTACTCTTTGAAGCTCGTCAACAAGTTTTTGCCAACCGGACATTCTCTCAATATCGAGTTTGACGGCCTCAAGATTTCGCAACATAGCTTGCTTGCCGATTAGGACTAAATCAAGATCAAAATGCACTCCTTTTAAGCACCCGTGCGGAAACTGGCTTTGAAGAGTAGCCGGACCCTGTCCAACTTGATATGGGGGCCTACTGATGATCGTTTGAATATCAGCTCTTTGAAGGGCAGGAGAGCTGGAAGGGATTTCCAAAGAGATGGGAGCAGCGGGCTTTATAGAAATTGTAGACTCCGGCCTTTCGCTAAGCTTGGCCTATTTACTTGGATCTTCAGCGATGTGAATTTTCCCCTTGTCATCATGAGATTTTCTTTTATAGGAATCATCACCTCTCTGGGAAGAATCATGTCGCTCATCCCTTCTCCCGTAGCGCTCTTCATAAGCCCGCCTCTCGCGAGCTTTTCTTGCGTCACTTTCTTCGTCGGTCTCCCTAGAGGTAGGAAGATACCACTTTGGATCATAAGAGTCACGTCTACCATAACGCTGAAAATCATTATAGTAAGAGCCGCTACGTCCCATTGGAGAACCTGAAAATGAAGAAGAGACAAGTTCAGAAATCTTCAAAGCAAAGAAGTTAAGTGCACAAAGCTGCTAAAATCCTAAGTGTGTGTGGCGTGTGAACTACGCGCGTCAAGCTACAAACCACTCTTCGGCTTAAGAGTTATCTCTTGGGTTGATGGAGTTGTTTGCAAAACTGATGTCACTTCAACCGCTAGAGAAGCAAGTTTAGAAGCGGTAGAATCATCCTTGAAGAGTTCACGTGAAGTAACCACCAAATCGCTCAACCCCTCAAAAATATCGTCACCGTCACGCCCAGCGGGACTCTTTCTCTCAGCTCCTTCATCAGCAGCCTTCCCGGAGTTTTGAGGAGGTTCCTATTCTTTGATAAACGGGGGAAGTATAAATTTGCCAGATGACCCCGTGACATCAACGGAAGAAGAACATTTTACTAATGAAGCCTCAGCTGTAAGTTCCTTTGGTGCATGTTCTTTGATAGAAACTGGGCATCTGATATTTCTACTTGAGAACCAGGGGCATCTTGAAGTTGAGTAGATCGAGAGGAGTGCAAAAGTCCGAATTGATGCAAAAATTCGTCCTTCAGCAAAAATTTAATGCTTCTCTCCTCAACCGCCACAGCGCTTAGTCTTTCAAAAGTCGGCATATGGCTTGAATCTTTAGAAGAAGGAGGGAGTGCTGTAAAAGTAAAGAATGAAGTTAGCATTTAACAATTCGGATTTTGGAAAGTTCAGAAACGGAAAGAACGGAGAAAGGCAAGCTTACTTCCTATTCTCCAAATGCTGTAATATCCTGGGGGCAACGGACGAAGAAAAATTGATTCAGAAACCCGTGGGTGCTTTCGGGAATTTCGGTGATCAATTTCCGATTCCTTGCGCTTCTCACAAGTATTATAGAAGGGTGATCTTCGTTCTTCGCGAATGTGCATAAGTAACAAATTTCTTCAAAGCTTGGAAGACGGTCAATTGTCCTCCTAAACAGTACACATAGTCCCATCAATATGGCGTAGCCATTGGGGTGCAACTGGAAGGGAGAGATAGTCAACCGGAGAAGGAGCTGTCAAAGAAACTCATTAAAGGGAGAAATGGCTCCACTCGAGCACATTTGACAATCAACTGCGATGAAACCAAGAGGTGGCCTGTCAGCAGTATCGTTTACCCCTGGAAGCAAAGCATCGGCCTCAGCAATACCAAATTGGATATATAGTTGATTGAACACCCTTTGATTCAGAGTAGTCGGAGTTCTTTCCGGGGGATCATCCAAGGGGTTAGCTATTGGGAAGACCTCTCCAACTTTCTCTACTATCTCTTCTTGGGAAGTCATTCTACACAAGGAACTGGATATTCAAACATGAAGGTGAACGTTTCCTAAATGTGTGAAGTGTTGCGCAAAACTAATAAAATGACAAGCAGATGTGACTGAAATTAAACTAATGAGCATTTGTCGATTATAAAGTTTCAGGACTTGTTATTTTAGGTCCAAGTACAAGTGCAGTGTTGATGCAAACAGATCAACTTTAGTTGATTAATTTTTTTCTACATTAACACTTCATTTGAATTTATTGATTCATAGCACTTCGTTCGTATAATCTCTTTAGGTTGATTATTCTTTATCGACTAATCTGTCATCCGATGTGGGCAATCAGTGGTAGTATATTTGCCCTAGTTTTCTGCAAATGTTGTATTTAACAGGTTGTAAGCATTAAAGATAATATAATCTGTAAAGGAGTACAACGAGTTCAAGAAGCTGTTCAAGTTGTAAATTTAATCAAGTTCTATCAAATTTTTGCAATTGTTTAAGTTCTGTTCAAGTCCTTAAGTCGCAGGAACGAATCAAGCAAGCTCGGGGACTATTTAAATTGTCTAGATCAAATCCAACGACTTAACATAAGTCGAAATTTTTAAAGTCACATTGTTCTAGGCCACGTAGTGCAAAACTGGCTAAGTCCTAGGTCGCTTAAATGCACACGCGACCTAAAAATTATGTCGCAAAAGGTGATGCTGTAAGTAGGTCGCGAATTTGAAGGTCGTTCAGCTTCCCTTAGGTCGCAAGGATTCTTAAGTCGGTCGGTTTGTTAGGTCGGCCAAATCTGTTAAGTCATAAAGGGTGTTATGTCGCTTAGATTCACTAGGTCGCTTCTGATGTAACTTAGCAATCTCGAGCTATCTCCTATCAAAACCGCTATGCCCTACTTTCCTTAACCCGCTAACTCCTCTCCACTCAATAGCTCGCTATCTCATTAACTCGTGATCGGATAACCCATTATCACCTACACAATGAAATCCATCATCCTCTTAGTGAAATCTATTATCTCTCCATACCACCAAATCACCCAAAACTGATTCAAATCATCTCAGGTCCATCATAGATCCAACGCACTGCTGTGCTCTCATGAATCACAATGACAACGTAACCAACGATGATCGAAAATCGATCGCAACCTGACTCGAAGTGAAATGCGACACATGGATTTGAACTAGGGTCAGAAGATGGGGATTCGCAATTCGATGGTGATCATGGTTGGATAAAGATCGTATTCACTTACGTAATATGATAGTAGAGATGAATCGACGACTGGTTAGCTTGAATTCGTCTTTGAGAGCTTGAAGATTTGTTAATGGAAGATCAGGTTGTCACAGAAGTTAAGGATAAAGAAACGAGCTAACAACTTATATAGGGCAAGGAAAAGAAGACGAATGGGCATGCGAGTTAGCAAATCTCTTAGGTCGCTCACGACCTAGCGGAAGTAGGTTGAAGCACACGACCTACGACATAAGCGTGTACTTCGAGGGGAAAATGTTAACTCCTCTATTTTATGACTCAACGACCTAAGGAAATAAGCGACCGAAGGAATTAAAGTGTGAACAAGCTAACAGGGACGAAGTTCTACAACAACCTAGCGACCTAAAGTTATCACGACCTAACGACCTAAAGTTATCACAACCTAGCGACCTAACTATCAGCACAGGGCAACAACATATCACAATAGAGAGGCTTAACGACTTAACGAGCTAAAGATTCAAGAGAACCTAACGGGTTAGTGAGCTAATGAGCTAACAAGTTAGTGAGCTAACGAGTTAGCGACTTAACGAGCTACGAACTTCCCATTGTTATATCGCTTAGTTATAGGTCGAGCAGGTACTAAGTCGCTAATACTCCCACAACTAGCCTAGGTCACTCCACTAGGTACCTCCGCGTGATTGAGTCGCTTACCACTCTCCCCTAGGTCGCCCACGACCTACTAACCTGCTCGGATAAGACCAAGTGCAACCAAGATGAGCCATAGCTCGTATCCCTTAGGTCGCTCGCAACCTACGACCTACCCTTAAGTCGTTCGCGACCTACGACTTAGCCCAGATTTTCCCTATAAATACTGCACCTGCTCAAACTGTGGGGGGACTTTTTGGCTCATTTCTAGAACGCCTATACTCTTCTGATTTCTCGACTCATTCGGCACTTCAAACACGAAAGACACTTCAACGAACTTCAAGAAGAGATCTAATACATTCAACATGAATTTGAAGAATTCTCCTACATCAGAGTTCTAGTTATTTGTCTAAGTGGTGTTATAATCGAAGATTGTTGTATAAGTCGTAATCGAATCAGCAATAAATGAGATTAAATTGGACGTAGGCTTAACTTGAAGTCGAGCCACTATAAAACTTTTGTCTCTTTACTGTTTTTTCTGTGAATTTTCTACTTACTTCTAATTCGCATATTGACGGGTGGTGCTTTCACTTTATCTCTACTTACACCGGGGTGTTAGCGTTCAATTTTAGCATTAACAAGCAGCATCCTACTCGTATCATTGCATTGGAGGTAAAACGCCTTCGAAATAAAGATGTCCCTCTTGTGAAGGTTCAATGGTCCTCAAATCCTAAGCATTGTTCTTGGGAATCTAGAGAATTCATAGAGCGAACACATCCAGACTTACTTTTCGTGCTCCTTGAGGTGAACTTCTTATTACAAATTTCTTTTGTGTTGATATGCTTTTATGGTTGTTACTTTTTATTTTCTTCTTATATATTGCGAGGACGCAATTTCTTTAAGGAGGGGAGTCTGTAATAACCCGCATATTTTACGATAATATATTTAAATATTTTATTTAAATATAGCATCGTTAGTCAAATTTTAGTCTGAAAGGTAACTTTTTGCAAACAATTGGATTAGGACTTGATACCACATCCATTGAGTTCAAAATGGCGTTTGCGACCTTTTTGAGTATAAACAATTATATGTTTGGAGCTAGCTAAAAATTTGACCTTTGCACTTTGGAATTTGTGTTTGGGTTAGCCTAAACTATTAACTCTAGCTCCACTCCCACTTCTCTTATGTTTCATTTCCTAATACTTTCAAGCTTTAGATAAAAATGGGGGAAGAGAAAAAGGATTAGAATTCCTAAGCCCTAGTTCCATTGCAAATCCAAGCTCTAACTCCAAATTTAAAGAGAAGCTATTGGTAAGCATCCTTTTCTTCTTCTCTAACTCATTCTACCTTCAATATCATAAATTCCTAAACCCAAACATAGGAAATGTTTTTCTTTTAAGCTTAGATTCAAGCCTCTTGGGTTGGAATTGAAGAGTGATTGTTCTTGCCTTGCTCTATAGCTTCTTCTTCCTTGTTTTTGTGCAAAAGGTGAGATTTTTATCTCACATCTATGTCTATAACCTTCACTGTTGTTATGTATGAATTCCTAACTTCTATTCTGTGTTCATTGGCTTTGGATTGAATTGGCTTTATGAATGTTTCAATTTTTGGTGTTTTGAAGTTAAATCTTTAAAAATCCAAGCTTTGATGCTTGAACTTGTTTTTGGGGTGAGTAGAAGAGCTTATAGGGCTGTGTTGTCACATGGTATAAATCCCTACTCGTAAGTGCTTGATTAATAGGCTCCGTTTGGAATTTTTCCCCCTTGGGGCAAGGCTGAATACACTGGAATTTTCAGTTCAGTCGACTGAACCAGAGGGTCAGTTGACTAAACCAAACCTAGGAAATTTCCTAGTTCAGTGTCAGCCGACTGACCACTCTGGACCAGTCGACTAGGCCTGGAAACAGAGAGTTTCCAAGCATGATTCAGTGGACTGCCACTCTGGTTCAGTCGACTGAACCTAGAAACAGAAAGTTTCCAGGATCTGAGTCAGTCGACTGACCATCCTGGTCCAGTCGACTGAATTTGCTGTTTTTGCCCAATTTGCCATTTGGGTTTCAGTTTCCACTTTTTAATCAATTCTTCTTTCTCCAACTAGTTGTTATCACCTTTGTTGGCTTTGATAACATCTTCTTCAAAAATTTTGGTAATATCCATTTTGATGGATTTGGTATCGATTTCTTTGGATTTAATTCACGTCTTCGAATGTGTATTTTTGGCGATTGATTGTTTCTACAATCATTTCTTTAACTTGTCACTTTGAATTACAAAGGTTTCTATACCAGTGGTAAATATTCAAACTCTTTCACAAAGTTGATTTCAACTCTATTTTCAATAATAAACTCATTTATAAAACCGTTTTCCAATCTATTAGTATAAACAAACTTTTACCTCATTTGTTCGAGAAATCCGATTAAACGACTTAGCTAAACAAGTTGTATGAAATGCTTGCGTTTACTTTGTCGGTTAATTCTTAGACTCGTTCGATTGAAACTCTTGTGGCCACTTTCGAGTGGAGATTTACAGTTTGTTTGTAAATATTTAAGTTAAGCGAATGATTATGTTACATGAAGCTAAACTCATTTATTTACTAGCTTAGTGTAACCGACACTTCTTGATGATCAATGATGATCATTTTGTGTTTTAGACTAGCAACGTGCGATGTCTCTTGGTCTACAAGGGAGACTAAACCCCGTTTCTGTGGAGCTTCGGCTCAAAGTTGGTGGGGTAGCGACCCATGGTCTTCGGGCCGTTTTATAGAGCTTCGGCTCAAAAATTAATGGTTAGCAACTATAAAGTAGCGTTCCGTTTTGTGATACACATGTTGGTTAGTTTTCATGCTCCCATTCTGTGATAGGTCTCCCCCTTTTGTGATTTCTGGATTTCCATTGATGATTTCTAGAATTTGTGTTTCACCAATTTTCGTGATTTCATTGATAAGATTTATCAATATTTATGCATTGGTGAATTTGTGTTTCACTAACTTTTACAATTGGCAGTGATATATTTGTCAATATTTGTGGTTTGGTGAAAGTGTTAAAGATATGACATTCTTTTTGGTGCTTTGAGATTTCTTGAGATATTGTATGATTTTAGTTGTTGTTAGATGTTTACTTATCACAGTATGGAATTATTGTTATCATACGTTTTGTCGTATCTCTTACTCTATCTCATTTTATCTGATATTTATAGCTAGATAGATCCGTTTATTATTTTCTTATTAAATAATACTCGGGTCAGACCGAGATGTTACACGTGCTCCAGCTTGGCTCCTTATCAGGGATCATCATCTGATTTTTGTCTAACTACATTAGGTTGGTAGTTTTTGTTGTTATACATTTGGGATAGAGACTCCTTAATGTATACCTATTCTTTTGTCTAGAACTTGTATCCATTCTTTTGTGTTATTGTAGATCTTTTTGACCACTACTCTGATGTACACTTTCATGTGTTATATTCATATCTATTTCTGCCTTTGTGATATGGATATCTGTAACTGATTTGTTTTATGTTTATTTCTATATTTGTTTCCGAAGATATCATAGCCACTATGTAGTAGCTTTGAGTTTGTATCGGCATGTCGGATTTCCTCTTGAAATGAAATGCATGTTATATCATCTGACATATCAGTGCTCGCACAAAGAAATTACATGGATGGTCGCTCCTCAACAGCCTTATTCTTCGTGCTAGTTGACGGCATTAGTCCGTAGTATCCTTGACTAGAATGAGTATAGAGATGGGGCGTTACATAGGCTCGGCCAAAAGGCTATATTGGTTCGGCCTTGGATGTTTTCAGGTGTTTTGGATCTAAAAATAACAAGGCTTGGTTAAGAAGACAAAGGGTTTGGAGGTTACAACATGAGGAAGGTAAAAGTCAAGCAAAAGGGAGGTGGTTTGTTCATCATTTTGGGCTCGGCCTTGGCACATTTGGGCTCGACCAGGGGATAATTCAGGTCAGATCAGATGTTAGTAGTGGTGTTCAGGTGTGGTGCTTACTGGTGGTGGAGGTTAAGGAGGTGGTCGTGGCAAGGAAATGAAGTGGATGTGAATATAGGCTTGGCTAGGTATAAATTCTAGGAGTTTGGCGTTGTTTTTGTGGAGTTTTGTGCAAGGAATGATCAAGGCACTTTCAGGTCAGAGGAGAATAATGTCAGGCCATGGGTTATACGGGAAAGGAAGTAGTGGTGGTCGGTGGAGGAGATGGTAGGGGTATGGGCTGAGCAACATAGGTGAAGATCAAGGCAAATTCTAGTGAAAAACAAGGCAAAACAAAGAAGAAAAAGTGGAAAAAGAAGAAGCCATTACCTCAATCCTTTTGTTGTCGTGAGAGAATGAAGATGGGAAGAAGTTTTCTCATGTGAAAAAGAGATATATGCAGCTAGGAATCAAGGAATAAATGGCAACAAATATGGAGGAGTTAAGGTATGAAATCAGTGGATGGAAAGATAAAGAGCTAATAAATCAAAACGTAACGTATGCCTTTAATTAAAAATAGTTAACGTATCTTACTTTGATTTGTTTCCCATCTATAATAGAATATACACCAAAGAAATAATTAAATAAATGCATACCATTTATATAAACACTATAGAAATAAATAAGAGAACGGTTGTAGAAACGTATAAATTAATTGCTATTTACAACTTTTTATGTTACTTAATTTACAAGTATATATCCAAATCAAATGAAACAAAAACGGAAAAAATGTTGTAAATATATACGTAACATGTCATGTTACACATATATACACAATTATAACATGATATATCAAAACAAAAATATTATTTGTATCAATTAAAATAAACAAATTTGTTAAATAAAACAATTTACACACAATATTGTAAAAAGCTTAACTTTCACAATATTAATCCGATTTCAATGAAACAAAAAGCAGTATTCTTGAAATTAAATCTATTTTCATAATAAAAGATAAAATTTCAAAAATTAAAATATTTGAATTTTAAATTTAAAAGTCAAAGTTTGACCATTTTGACCAAAAATTTACCCTTTTGGAAATATTCCATTTATTCAGTTTTGGAATTATAGTTCACACAAAAATCAAAATTTATATTTAAAATAACAAAATTTATCCATTTTAAATAATGTTTTTAAATCATAATTTCAATTAAAATAATTAAAATGTACAATTAAAGTAATTACAAAATATAGGGTTGTTACAAATCGGATGATTTCTAATATAAATATAGATTCTACTTCGATTATAATGAAGTTAATTAATTTTAAAATCAAAATTTCAAATGGTTTCGATGGTTTTGAAAATCGCTCGGTTTAATCGACGAGTTAAAATAGCCTTCCGGGCACAGTCTCGGAATTTGATGAAACCAGTTCCATTAGATCCAAAATAGTGTAATATTGTCTGATTTCAAATTTCGTAGCATTTGGAGTTACCGTTTGGTCATATGGGATAAAAAGGCGTTGAAATAAATATCTAAAATATAATATTTTAAATCAATTTAAAAAGCTATCTTTCGCATACGATCGAATTAGGCCCGAAACACGTTCCATTATGTTTGGAATATGGGTAAAAATTAAGAATGCCCGGCGGCACGTTTTGTTTGGAAATCGTTTGAAAAAGCGCGTCAAGATTGGAGATGAGAATAATAAATATAATATAAAATCGTATATAAATAGTGCTGTTAACTCATATGGTCAACGACTCAATAAGAAAACGACTCAAGTTGGGCGGCGACTCAATGGACAAGCGACTCAGTGAGTTATCAACCTAACGAGTTAAAAGATGCACGACTCAACGAGTCAAGAGGTTGGACGACTTAAGGGGTAAAACGACTTAACGGTTTAAGGGCTTAACAACCTAAAAAGTATAATGGCTTAGCGACTTAGCTGGTGGCACGACCTATAACTCAAGGAATGGACGACCTAATAGTTCAACGAGTTGAAGGAGTTGGCGACTTACGACATAGAGAAGTCTACGACTCAATGGTTTAGAAGAGAAGGGATGCTCCATGACCTAAGGCATCCATGGCTTAAGGTTCCTACGACTTAAGAGGGTATACAGTTTACGACTTAAGGAAGCCCACGACTCAAGGACAAGATGACTTAACGGTTCAAGAGAGTGCACGACTTAAGAAGGAAACGAGCTAACGACTCAGAGCTATCTGCGACTTACGACCTAGCATATGTCGTGGGCGACTTAAGCAAATAAGGTGCTGCTCCTTACTTAACACAGTGACCTCTTAACTCGTACGCAATTCAGGACTTGGGTTATTATCTGAAGGGAACAAGCTTATCAGTTAACTCGTATATGACTCACGACCTAGCCTGAGTCGTCTACGACCTAAAGCTACTGGGTGAAGGTATAATGCCACATCAAAAGGACCAGCTGACTCATTCGCGACTTAGATGTTGACTCGTGGGCGACTTAGGACTTGTACAAATGAGCTTTTGTGAGACCATGGGGCTAGGCCAGATAAGTCGGCCACGACTTACCTTAGACCGGTCACAACTTACGACCTAAAGGGGGGATTTCCCTATAAATACCAACCCGCCTCAAGCATGAAGGGGACTTTTTGGCCGACCTCTTTAAGCACCGATACTCTGCTGAATTCTCGACTCACTCGTCACTTCAAGTACGAAAGGCATCTCAACTAACTTCGAGAGGAAATCTAACGCAATCTACATGGATTTAAAGAATTCTTCTGCATCAAAGTTCTAGTTGATTGTCTCGTCGGAATTGTAATTGAAGATTGTTGTAGAGTTGTAATCGATTCAGTAATAAAGAGAATTAAAGTGGACGTAGGCTTACCCTAAGCTGAACCACTATAAAAACTGTTGTTTTTTCTGCTTTTTCTGTGATTTCTCTACTTGTTTTAAGTTCCCGTGTTCACGGGTGGTGCTTTCGCTCAACTTCAATCTACACCGGGATGTTAGCGTCTGATTTTTACGTTAACATTTTTGGTGCTTTCATTGAGAACCCAACTCAGGAAACTTCCACTATTGCTCCGCGAAGGATTGTTGAAAGGATTTCTCTTAAGACCAGAAGTTTATTGGAAATAATGGCTCCTGGGAGAAAACGAAGTTCTGTAAGATCCGACATTGTTCAAGAGAATACTGCTACCTCTCCTCCTTCAAGTCAAGCAGCTCCAACTGTTGGAGTGACACGAGCCGAGTTGACGCCGTAGTTTTGGGGTTGAATCAACAATTGAATGCTCAGAATGCGCAGTTGGAAGCCCAGAATGCCCTGATCTTGAGTAAGTTAAATGACCTACTAGGGGCAAATCGTCAACCGGTTAATAATGATGGGAACCCTATTGTGGGAGTTCAGGATGTTGAAGGGAACATTTCTCAAAGAGCCGTAGACCCTATGGAAAGGACTCCTCCTCAAGGTGGAGGATCAGGGGCGCAGCCGACCCTCCGTGAACGATTTTCAAGGCAGAATTCAGAGAGAGTGGCTGATGTGTGCCCTCCAGAGCCTCTAAATGATGAAGAGTATTTTTCGGGTATGGTTCGTCAAATCATGAAGGAAAGTATGCGAAGAGATGAAGACGAGAAAGAGTGGGGTTTTGCTCCAAGCAAAACTCCTTTTACTGAAAAGATCTTGAAGGCAGAGTTCCCAAGGAAATTCGTTCCCCCTACTATTCCGGCTTACAAGGGGACGAGTGATCCAAACGAGTTTCTGTATAAGTACGACTGTCATATGACTGGTGCCAGGGCGTCTGATGAAATTGAATGCTGATACTTCCCGGTTTATCTAGAAGGTGTAGCTCTATTGTGGTTTACAAAGCTGCCGGTCAGGTCCATCGATCAATTCTCCGATTTGACCAGGAAGTTCAAGGAGCAATTTCGATTGTATGCTTCTAAAGCAAAGGATATAATGTCGCTATCAAGTCTAGAGCAAAATCCGGGAGAATCCATCAGATCATTTTTGAATCGCAACATAGCATTGGCTGAGGTAGATAATGCTTAGCCGCGCATGGTCCTGACATACTTGATGAGGGCAATTGACAAATCGAGTGAATTGTGAAAATGGTTGAAAATGAAAGAACCAAACTCGCTCGACAAATTCTACAAGAAAGCAGATGAATTCATGCGCTTAGAGAGCCTCCAAACACCAGCTAAGGTGGTATCAGCAGAAGCCGGAAACAATGGTCCTCCTTCGAACAAGAAAGAACCTAACACTCAGAAAGGGGGAAATGATGGTGGAACGAAACAGGGAGACGCTAAGAAAGGTCGTTCCTTTAATTTCACACCCTTGACCGATACCCCTGAAAACTTCTTCTTTGCAACCAAAGATGATGTCAATTATCCGACACCACCTAAAATGAGAGTTGCGATTAAGATGGAAAAAGGTGGAAGGTTTTGCCGGTTCCACAACCAGCCCGACCATGACACCAACGAATGTCGTCAGTTGAAAGAGGTAATTGAACAACTCTTGAAGGAAAACAAACTCCAGCAGTATGTGAAAAGGAACAGAAATGCCCCAGCTTCGTCAACTCAAGGGCAACAAGTTCCCGTTCACCGTCCTGCCTCAAGTGAGAAGCCCGTAGAGCATGAATTGGAAAGACCTGTTATCAATATAATAACTGGAGGACCTTACCCAGCAGGAAAAAGCTGGGGCGAGATGGAAAGGTATGCCCGGGCCTTGAGGCATGTACCAGCTGAAGAGAATGTTTTTGTTTTAGAGAATGATGCGCCTTTAAAGCAGCAAAAGACTTCCACAGATGATATTGTGTTCAGTGCCAGAGATTCTTTGGGTATCGAGGCTCCGACAATAGATCCTTTGGTCATATCCGCTGGTATTGGGCCTGCAACTGTGAGAAGAGTTCTAGTTGATTGTGGAGCTTCATGCAACATCCTCTTCAAAAAGACCTTTGATCAAATGAAAATTCCAATGGCCGACGTTCAAGCTTCATCACTTAAGATTGCTGGGTTTGCTGGAGGACCCAAACAGCCGATTGTTACCATAGATTTGTTTGTAGAACTTGGAAAGGGACTGAGGAAGGTGGCTCGAAAGCAAACCTTTATAATTGTTGAAGAATTCTTTGCCTACAATGCTTTTTTAGGCCGACCGACTCTTGCTGCGTTCAAAATTGTTCTTGCCCCATGGTGTCTGACTCTAAAATTCCCCACAGATAATGGAGTTGGTGTGATTAAGGGAGACCAAGATGCGGGGCGAGAATGTTACTTTGCAGAGCTGCGTGAATCATGGAAAAGAGAAATGGGAAAAGGTGCGGCGGCTCCAGTCCGCACCAATGAACCAACCTTGTAGCAATTACAGGGTGGACCCTGCACTGGCGAATGTAGTGGCGCACGAAGAGAGATGGATCCAAGGAAATCCAATGTAGGGGAGAATAGTGTAGTACCGGTAGAGTAACAGTGTTGGTGCCCATTGACCCAAAGGACCCAAACAAAGTGCTTAATGTGGGTTCACAACTCAACACAACAGTTCAGAATGTTCTGATTTCATTTTGGAAGGCTAATTTGGATGTATTCGCTTGGACTCATGCTGACATGTGTGGAATATCCCCAGAGATTGCAGTACACACTCTGAACATTGATCCAAAGTTTACACCTGTGAAACAGAAGAGAAGAACTCAGGGTCCTGAGAGAACGGCAGCGTTAAAAGAAGAAGTGGATCGGCTCATGGAGAACGGTTTCATCAGAGAAACTACTTATCCAAATTGGGTATCAAATCCAGTGCTGGTGAAAAAGGCTAACAAAAAGTGGAGAGTATGCATTGATTTTTCAGATCTGAACAAAGCCTGCACCAAAGACTGTTTCCCGCTGCCCAGGATCGATCAGTTGGTGGATGGGACGGCAGGACATGAATTGTTATCTTTTATGGATGCATACTCCGGATATAACCAGATTATGATGCATGAGCCAGATCAAGAGGATACGAGCTTCATCACAGATGTTGGTCTCTACTGCTACAAGGTCATGCCTTTCGACCTCAAGAATGCAGGGGCAACTTACCAAAGGCTTGTTAATGCCATGTTTAAACCACAGATTGGCAAGACAATGGAAGTTTATGTTGATGATATGATAGTAAAGTCTAAGAAAGCAGTGGACCACATGGATCACTTAGCAGAGATGTTCGCAGTACTCCGAAAGTACAGAATGAAGCTCAATCCCTTGAAATGTTCATTTGGAGTGGAGTCCGGAAAGTTTTTGGGTTTCATTGTGAGCGCTATGGGTATTGAAGCCAATGCAGCTCAGATCACTGCCCTGAGAGAGGTCAAGGTTCCTAGAACGAAGAAAGAATTGCAAAGTCTCAATGGAAAGGTTGCTGCTTTGAGTCGGTTCATTTCCAAAGCTACTGACAAATGCATTCCATTCTTTGATGCTCTGAAAAAGGAAGAAAAAACTTTGAGTGGACACCTGAATGTCAAAAAGCATTTGATGAATTGGTTCGTCATATGGAAGTGCCTCCGATACTTTCAAAGCCTGACGGTGGTGAAGATCTCTTCATATATTTGGCAATTACGTCTCATGCTCTTAGTGCGGTATTGGTACGGGAAGACGCAAGGATTCAACGCCCAGTCTATTATATCAGCAAAAGATTCACTGGGGCAGAGATGAATTATTCAAGATTAGAAAAGCTCGCCTATTGTTTGTTGATCGCATCAAGAAAATTGAGGCCGTATTTCCAAGCTCATCCCATCAAAGTCCTCACTGATCAACCTCTAAAGCAAGTCCTATTCCGTCCTGAGACTTCGGGCCGTCTTTTGAAATGGAATATTGAACTCAGCCAATATGACGTCACTTACCATCCCCGAAAAGCAATCAATGGACAAGCTTTGGCAGATTTCATCGCAGAATGTACGGATAAGGGTGATAGTGAGGAAGAAGTCACTGATAGAGTCCCAATCCAATGGAAATTGTATGTCGATGGCGCAAGGAATGATTACTGTTCCGAAGCAGGGGTTGTCCTTGAAACCCCAGAGGGGCGATCGCTATGTTGTGAGCTGAGACTAGAATTCCCTTCGACAAACAATGAAGCTGAATATGAAGCTCTCATCGCTGGTTTAAGGATCGCTAAAGAACTAAAGATCAAGGCATTACAGATCTTCAGTGATTCTCAACTTATTGTTTGCCAAGTCAAGAAGGAATTTCAAGCTAAAGGAGGGAATCTTCCCGTCTATTTATCAAAAGCCTGGGAACTCCTTCAAAATTTTGAATGTTATTCAATAAACCATATACCCCGAGAAGAAAACATGAAGGCGGATTCTCTCGCAAAGTATTACTGGTGAAGCTCAACTATTGGGATTAGTCCCCGTCGAAGTCTTGTCAGCTCCAAGCACAGATGAAATGGATGTTGATTGGATTATGAATGTATCCCAAGAGCAAGAATCATGGATGACTCCGATACTTGAATATTTACTCAATGGTTCTTTGCCAGAAAGTTCAAAAGAACGACAGAAGCTGATGAGGAAAGCCTCCAGATATACAGTTCAAGATGGTCGTTTGTACAGACGAGGATTTTCAATGCCATTACTCCGATGCGTGACAAAGGAAGAAGTTAAGACAATTCTGACTGAAGTACACGGAGGAGAATGTGGGGATCATACAGGTGGTCAAACTTTAGCAAAGAAAATCCTCCGTTATGGATACTTTTGGCTAGAAATTAATCAGGATGCTGCTGACTATTCCCGAAAGTGTGATAAATGCCAGAGATTCGCTAAAATTCCTAGGGCGCCTTCCACTGAGCTAACACAAATGGTCAGTCCATGGCCGTTTGCCATCTGGGGAATAGATCTCATTGGGCCTTTGCCGATTGCCAAATCGGGAATTAAATATGCTATCGTTGTTGTTGATTACTTCACTAAGTGGGCTGAAGCCGAACCATTGGCTACTATTACCTCTAAGAAAATGATAAGTTTTGTGACTAAAAATATCATTTGCAGGTATGGTGTGCCTCAGAAGATAATCACAGACAATGGTACTCAGTTTGAATGTGAGGAGTTCCAAGATTTCTGCAAACGATTCAAGATCCGAAAAAGCTTCTCAGTAGTGGCTCATCCGCAGCCAAACGGGCAAGTGGAAGCAGTAAACAAAATAATCAAATCAACCATCAAAAAGCAGCTGGAGAAAGCAAAAGGTGGTTGGGTCGATAATTTACCGCTTGCACTATGGGCATACAGAACCACCCACAAAACTGCGACTGGGCATACTCCATTTTCATTGGCATACGGATCAGAAGCGATGATTCCAGTGGAAACTGAAGTCCCCTCACACAGAAGGATCCATTTTGATCAAAATGAGAATGAAAAATTGCAATTAGAAGAACTTGACCTCCTCGATGAAAAAAGAGAAGAGGCTAGACTTAGAATTGCAGCTCACCGGCAAAGAATAGCCAGGCACTTCAATTCCAAATTTGTCAGTGCAGCTTTGAAGTTGGGGACTTAGTCCTGAAGAGAATTATGACAGCCATAGGTGTGTTTGGGCCAAACTGGGAAGGGCCATATGTTTTTGGCGCGAAACTCCTTGATGGCACATTCAAACTCACAATTGTAGAAGGAGAACCAATCACAAGAGCTTGGAACAGCAATCATTTGCATCCCTATTTTCCTTGAAAGCATTGCTGAAATGTTGTAAAAGAATTACGAATATATGATTCTTGTATTGAAAGCAATTGTAAAGCAAGTGAATAATGAAAAGCTATAAAGAGGATGTAGGCCAGCTTTTGGCCGAACCACTATAAATCTTATGTTCTCTACTATTATAAACTGCTTTGTTTTATTTCGACATATAAAATACGTTAATTGTGTCACTAAAATGTCGATTTAATAATGCAGGCCATAAAAGCAAAGCTTACCCATCGCAAGACCAAGCGATCTCCGACATCACTCAGCAAGCCAACACTAAACCATTTAAAATTTCCATACTCAAATCCTACAAAAGAAGTGATTCGAACAAAAGTTAGCAATGTGGGTGGAAGTGGACCATTTCTAACTAACTGCAAATGTTTGAACAAACAAACAACTAGTTAAAAAGCCTGTGTCTACCACCACTAACTCGCTTAACTATGAAGAATATTTCTTTGGATAAGGGAAATTATTGGCAACTAAAAAGGGATGACACTTGTGAAAGACAATGGAGATCGCCAACATGAATAGATGGCAAAGAGACATGGGCGAGCAAGCATCAAACAGCAAAAGACCTCTTCGGAGGCACAAGCCCTCTTCAGAGGCACAACTCTTCGGAGGATAAAGACCTCGAGCGAGCCTAGCCAGAAAAAGAAAGATCTTTCTCGATACAAAGTTGCGGACTGATCGGTCGATACACTCCCGTGAATCCGTCCAACCGAGAGAAAGAAACTCCAAACTTCCAGGCAAAAGCCCTACTCAGAGGCACACGTTTCACCGAGATTGAAATGAAACTTCCAAGTGTTGAAAAGTGAAAAGCCCTCTTCGGAGGCCCATTTCACCACAATTGAAATGCTAAAAGACCTCGAGCGGGCCTAACCAGAAAAAGAGAGGTCTTTCTCAACATAAAGTTGCGGACTGATCGGTCGATACACTCCCGTGAATCCGTCAAGCTGAGAGAAAGAAACTCCAAACTTCTAGGCACAAACCCTACTCAGAGGCACACATTTCATCATGATCAGTGATACACTCCCGTGAGACGAAATGTGAAGAGCCCTCCTGGGAGGCCCGCTTCCCAGCGAACAGGGAACAAATAAAAGCCTCTCCCAAGAGGAAGAAATAAAAAGACCTCTTCCCAGAGGAACAATCAAACAAAAAAGACCTCTTCCCAGAGGTAGAAACAAAAAGACCTCCTCCCAGAGGCACAATCGAACAGAAAGACCTCTTCGGAGGCACATGTTTCACCGAGATTGAAATAAAACTTCCAGGTGTTGAAACGTGGAAAGCCCTCCTCGGAGGCACAACTCTTCGGAGGCACACGTTTCACCGAGATTGAAATAAAACTTCCACGTGTTGAAACGTGAAAAAGCCCTCCTCAGAGGTACAACTTTTCAAAGAAGCATTTCGTCAGAAACGCAAAGCAAAGATCAGAAAGCCCTTTGCTGAGGCGTAATAAAGAAAAAAAAGGAGAAGCCCTCTTCAAAGGCACACTTTAACTTTCAAAGGAAGAATGATTCACCTATTCTGGGAAATACTTCCTCAAAAAGAAGTTAAAGTGCCCTTCAGAGGCCCGCTTTACCACATAGAAGAATTCACTTGGTAAAATGTGTGTATGCACAAAAGAAAAAGTGATATCTTCGAAGGATAAAGCGCAAAAACTCATATGGAGGGAGCTGTACTCTATTTTTAACAAGATAATATTCCTCCAAGTATGGAATAATTATTCTCCAGAAAATAAGAGTACAAGTCCCCTCAAAGTATAAAATATTGCAACGAGCTTATGGTATAGGGGCAACATGGTATAGCTACATACAACATGGTATAACTACATTGGTAAAATTACGCTCGAACAACATACCACAAGCTCACTGCAATATCATATAAAGAAACTTGTACAAAAATGGATAGTAAATGCATTCTCAAATACAGACGGAAGTTTGTACAAACAAAAAGAATCATTTTATTTAATACTGTCAAAATTTTGTACAGGTACAGGTATAAAAAGAAAAAGAAAAGCGGAGGCCGGTATCCGCACAATCTCCGGCCAGTACATGCAAAAAGCAAAAAGTAAAAATAAATCGAAGCAGGACCTCTTACTTCTTCCTGCCACCACCCTTAGAGCCTTCACCTGACCTAATAGGCAGCTTTTCAGGACAGCTTGGGATAGTCGGGGATGAAGTAGAGAGGGTTACTGCCGGATCAACTTTCGTTTCCTCTTCAGAAACAAGAATGTCTTTCCTTCTCTTCTTGGAAGTGGCACGCTTCCTTCTTCTCCTTGAAGAAGACTCACTTCCCGGAGTAACAAGAGTAGATAATTTTATGTTATCAGAAGTGGTTAACTCCGGAGACTCATTGCCTTCTCCAATCCCTTCTCCCCCATGTTCTTGAGAAGCAATAGGATCATCTAAGCCATGAAGATCTTCTATTTGCTCCTCTTGCAACCCGGGTTGAGAGGCCGACAGAGGAGTGACCTGGAGAACCAAAGGAGGAATAATTGGAGGAAGGGAAGTTTGAACAATGCTCGATGCTTTCTCTACAGAAGAAAAGAAGTTAAAGTCAGTAAAGAGAGGAGATAAAGGCTCATTGAGGTTCAGGAAATAGTCGAGAAGCTCATCGAACTCATAAGAAGCAAATGAGTAGTCTACTTGAGCAAGATTAACAGTAGAGTTACCTGGAGAAGTCGGCTTCCTAATATCAACCTCATAGGCATGTGCTTCGGCGCTCTCTTCACCTTCATCTCCACCCTGCATACTTGTAATCTCAGTTGTAACTTTGACCAGGGATGGAGAATGAGAACCGGAGCCAATAATGTCGATTTCGGCCGAAGGAGAAGGCTGGACTGGAACAGTTGAAGTAGTTTTTACTAACTGTTCCCCTTCTCCATTTCAGCTCTTAATTTTGCAAGTTGTTCTTTTCCCTTGGCGAGAGCAGCGCGAGCATCTTCATCCAAGTAATGCTCCTCAAGAGCTGATTCGGCATAGCCAGCACCTTTACCGTCAAGCATGTCAAGTGCAGCCTTCCACACTTCAGCCAGTGTAACTTCATATTTGGGGCCTAGAAAGGCGAGACTACCGTGCCCCAAGATGCTGTGCAGGTAAAAGTCAAATAATGTTGAGCTGATGCTGGTCTTCGTTGCCTCATGAGATTCTTCGACTGCAATTCTATCGACAACGGCCTCGTCACGCACTCTTTCAGCTTTGGAGAGTTGAAGCTTTAGCATTTGAATTTCCGCCTCCTGAGAGTTGACTTTCTCCCGTAACTCTGTAACCTCCGCACGATACCTTCCCGCCGTTTTCTGCTCAGCTTCAAGTTGTGCCTCAGCATGTCGCTGAGCGGCGTGAGCATCGCGAACTTGCTTTTGAAGTACTTCTTCTTTTTGAGTATATGAGGTAGAAGAAGTAGCAAGCTCTTGTTCAAGTTCCTCAACTTTCGCTTCAAGCTCTTCATTGTAAGTAGTGATGCTCCTCATTTCGGTATCATGCTGCTCAAGAACCTTCTGCCATTCGGCCTTATCATTCTCCATAGTCAGCATGGCCTCTATATTCGCACGGTTGACCCTTTGAAGCTCATCAACAAGCTTTTGCCAGTTCGACATCCTTTCAATATTAAGCCTGACGGCATCGAGATTTCGCAGCATGGCAGGCTTGTCAAAAGGGACCAAGTCAAGATCGAACCACACTCCCTTCAGACACCAGTGCGGGAACCGGCTTTCCAGAGTAGCCGGGCCTGATCCAACTTGGAATTTAGGCCTGCTGATTATTGTATGTATGTCTGTCTTCCCGAGAGCAGGAGAGCCAGAAGGAATGTCAAGTGAGACGGGAGCAGTGACCTTTTCAGGAGTTGTAGAAGCATGCTTTTCGCCGTGCCGGGCACGCTTGCTTGGGTCCTCAACTATGTGGCTTTTTCCCCGATCATCATGCGACTTTCTCTTGTGAGAATCGTCACCTCTCTGGAAAGAATCATGGTGCTCCTCCCTTTCTTTTCTCTCATAACGCTCTTCTTGAGCCCTCCTCTCCTGAGCTTTTCGGGCGGCTCTCTCTTCATCGGTTTCTCTGTGAACGGGAAGGTAGCGCCTATAATCATATTGACTACGCCTCCCGTAGCGCTGAAAGTCGTCATAGTAAGAGCCGCTGCGTCCCATCGGAGAATCTGAAATAAATAAATAAAAAGACAAGTCTTAAAAGTCTTCAGAGAAAAGAAGTGTAACTGTAGAATCTTCAAAGTACAAGGAATTAGGTGTATGAAAATGCCGAAAGGTTCTAAGTGTGTGTGATGTGCAAACTACGCGCATCAAACTACGGACCACTCTTTGACTGCGGAGTAATCGTGGGAGTAGTAATTAACGTCAACTCTTGGGTCGACGGAGCTTGTTGCAAAGAAGAAGTCGCTTCCACTACTGAAGAAGAAACTCTTGTAGTGACATGGTCATCTTTAAAGATCTCTTGTGAGGTGGCAAAGAGGTCACTCAACCCTTCAGAAGTGTCGTCCCCGCTCTGCCTGACAGGGCTTGTTTTCCCGGCCTCTTCGCCAGACTTCTGTGAACGTTGGGGAGATCCCTGAGGCTCTTCTTCCTCAATGACCGGGGCAAGTGCATATTTTCCAGACGACCTCGCAACATCGACAGTAGTGGAACACTTCACTAGAGAAGCCTCAGGGGCAGGTTCTTTTGGTATGGGTACGCCAGAAGAGACTGGGGCATCTAATGCTTTAGGCGGGGAGTCTGGAACCTCATAGGGGTGTGTGGAGCGAGAAGGGTGAAGAAGTCCGAACTGGTGAAGGAATTCGTCGTTCAACAAAAATTTCATATCCCGCTCTTTAACCGGTACAGCTACAAGCCTCTCCAGAGTTGGCTTGTGGCTGGGATCTCTAAAAGGAGGGGGAAGCGCTAAAATGAAAAAATGAAGTTAACACTTGGCAATTCGGACTTCACAAAACTCAGAGTATAGAAGAGGAAGAGGTAGATGATCTTACTTCCTTCTCTCCACACAGCATAAAACCCCGGGGGGCAACGGACATAGAAGAATTGAGTTAAGAACCCATGGGCAGTGTCAGGGAGGCCAACGATCAATTTACGATTTCGGGCGCTTCTCACGATGGTGATGGAAGGATGATACTTGGTCCTAGTAAAGGAACATAGGAAGCAAATCTCGTCAAAGCTTGGAAACCGGTCAAATGTTCTCCTAAATAGCAAGCACAACCCCATCAGAATGGCATAGCCATTGGGGTGTAGCTGGAATGGGGAGATAGCTAGTTGAAGAAGAAGATTCTGGAGAAAGTTGTTGAAAGGGGGAATGGCCCCGCTTAGGCACATTTGCCGGTTGACCGCTACAAAGCCAGTAGGCGCCACATCAGCAGTGTCACTTTTCTCAGAAAGAATGGCATCTACCTCAGCAATGCCAAACTGAACGCACAACTGACGAAAAGCTTTGTACGACAAAGTGGTAGGGGCTCTTTCTGGAGGATTGACTAATGGAGCTGGAATAGGAATGGCCTCTCCAGCCTGGGCTGTTATATCTTCTTGCTGAGAAGTCATTCTACACAAGCAACTGGATATTCAAATGTGAAGGTGCACGTTTCCTAAAAGTGTGAAGTGTTGTGCAGAACTAATAATAATAATAATAATAACAAGTAAATATAACTGGAATTAAACTAGTCGACAATTGATCGATTACCAAATTTCAGGACTTGTTAATTCAAGGTTCAGGTATAGTATTAGTGCAAACTAGGCAGTTTCAGTTGACTATTTCAATGTTGCTTTAATACTTTACTTGAATTTGATGATTTAAAAGCACTTCGTTCACACAATCTATTTAATTTGATTATCTGTTTTTCACTAATCTGCCATTTGATGTGGGCAATCAGTGGTAGTATATTCGTCCCAATTTCTGTAAATGATGTGCTGAACAGATTGTTAGCTTGCAAGTCGAAAGTGATCTGTGAGAGAATGCAACAAAGTTTAACAGTTTAAAGATTAAACAGTTCAAAGTTCAAGTAGTTTATCCTGGCAATTCAAATTGGAAATACAATCAAGTTCTATCAACATCTCTAAGTTTTCAAATTTTTGTTCAGGACATTGAGTCACAGTCTAAAGTTCTCAAAGTCATGAGTCGTTCACAACCTAACAGGGTGGGATGCAATTGGCTTAGGCTAAAGGAAACAATTTGGCAAGTATAAGATCGTTCAAGTGATGAGTCATCCACGACCTAAAGGTTGAGTCGTCCACGACCTAAAAGATAAATCGTCCGCGAATTAAAAGGTTTCCCGCAAATTAAGTCGTTGGCTCCTTAAATTGTTGGTCCTATAAGCCGCAAAGCGTTTTAAGGAGAGAAGGTTTCAGTTCAAAGTAACGAGAATTTCTTTAAGCCTTAGCTCGGCCACAACTCAAAGCTTATGCGTATGTAGTTAAGTCGAGAGGGATCACAGATCGCCCAAAATTATTGAGTCATGTCCTAGTCAGCACTTCGCTTCATCAACAAACCTCCCATCTAATCAATAACCCGTTATCTTCCTAACTCTTAACCCGTTAACCCATGTAGGACAATATCGTCTCCTCTAAATTCGTGGATCAACTGAATCGAAATATGGTAACCCATCGTCTTCTCCTTGCAAGTCATCTAAAAACTCAATCAAACCACTCCAAGCTTGTCAGTAATCAATCATAACGTGACTCAAGATGAAGCCTGGTGTGAGGATTTGGATTGGGGTTGGAAAGTGGGAAGTCCATGTTCGAAAGGTAACGGTAATTGTGAAATTGAGCGAGCGATGAGTTTACTTACGTAGTGCGATGATGAAGGTGGCAGGAACTTGATTGGTGATGAGGTGAACTGATCGAATTCGTCTCTGAAAAGCTTCGAAGGTCGTTAATGGCGGAAGTAAACACAGATGCAAGTAGGTGAAGAAGAGGCGACCTAAGCCTTTTATATTTCGAGGCAATGAAATTTGAACCGGCACACGAGTTAAGATAAGTCGAAGCACACGACCTACGACTTAGGCGTGTACTTCGAGGGGCAAATGTTAACTCATATGGTCAACGACTCAATAAGCAAACGACTCAAGTTGGGCGGCGACTCAATGGACAAGCGACTCATTGAGTTATCAACCTAACGAGTTAAAAGATGCACGACTCAACGAGCCAAGAGGTTGGACGACTTAAGGGGTAAAACGACTTAACGGTTTAAGGTCTTAACAACCTAAAAAGTATAACGGCTTAGCGACTTAGCTGGTGGCACGACCTACGACTCAAGGAATGGACGACCTAACAGTTCAACGAGTTGAAGGACTTGGCGACTTACGACATAGAGAAGTCTACGACTCAATGGTTTAGAAGAGAAGGGATGCTCCACGACCTAAGGCATCCATGGTTTAAGGTTCCTACGACTTAAGAGGGTATACAGTTTACGACTTAAGGAAGCCCACGACTCAAGGACAAGATGACTTAACGGTTCAAGAGAGAGCACGACTTAAGAAGGAAACGAGCTAACGACTTAGAGCTATCTGCGACTTAGGACCTAGCATATGTCGTGAGCGCCTTAAGCAAATGAGGTGATGCTCCTTACTTAACACAGTGACCTCTTAACTCGTACGCAATTCAGGACTTGGGTTATTATCTGAAGGGAACAAGCTTATCAGTTAACTCGTATACGACTCACGACCTAGCCTGAGTCGTCCACGACCTAAAGCTACTGGGTGAAGGTACAATGCCACATCAAAAGGACCAGCTGACTCATTTGCGACTTAGATGTTGACTCGTGGGCGACTTAGGACTTGTACAAATGAGCTTTTGTGGGACCATGAGGCTAGGCCAGATAAGTCGGCCATGAATTACCTTAGACCGGTCATGACTTACGACCTAAAGGGGGGATTTCCCTATAAATACCAACCCACCTCAAGCATGAAGGGGACTTTTTGGCCGACCTCTTTAAGCGCCGATACTCTGCGGAATTCTCGACTCACTCTTCACTTCAAGTACGAAAGGCATCTCAACTAACTTCGAGAGGAAATCTAACGCAATCTACATGGACTTAAAGAATTCTTCTGCATCAAAATTCTAGTTGATTGTCTCGTCGGAATTGTAATTGAAGATTGTTGTAGAGTTGTAATCGATTCAGTAATAAAGAGAATTAAAGTGAACGTAGGCTTACCCTAAGCTGAACCACTATAAAACTGTTGTTTTTTCTGCTTTCTCTGTGATTTCTCTACTTGTTTTAAGTTCCCGTGTTCACGGGTGGTGCTTTCGCTCAACTTCAATCTACACCGGGGTGTTAGCGTCTGATTTTTACGTTAACAAGTGCCCTACAGTAAACCTTAACCATTATATACCATAGCCGCCAAGGTAACCAACCAATGGCCGAAACCAACCGCCCTTCCCCATTAATTTCTGACCAATCCATCAACCCATTTTAGAAACTTCCAACTGCATTATTAAAGAGCTCGCCTAGCTTCATCCATCCAACTGTGGTGATTCGTTTTCATGGTCGTGATTGGCCAGGTCAGGGTCAAGAAGCATTTTTTTTCACACGCGTTTTTCTTGGGCTTAGGGAAGCCAAGCTCGTTGAATTTGCCAACGGTGGCGCATGGTGGCTAAGGCGATGCGAGGGTGGTCGTCGATCTGTGCATAGATGATCGAGGCGGGGAGTCGTGGTCGGCCAAGGTTCAAAGCAATGAGTTCGTAAACCTAGTATGCACGAGAGAGGGAGAAAGGTATCAGCCTTGATCTTAAAACCTACGGTCACGATTTGATCTGGTATAAATTTTTTTGTTATAAATATATATACAATCTTTAGAATTCCATATCTCTTGCATACGAGTTAGAATCAGACGAAATAAGTGACGCTGGAGTCACAATGACGAGATCTACGCTGTAATGTAGACCTTGAGACATTTAGGGAAAGTGAGAATTTTAGATGAACTCGAACGGGCTCGATTTAGTTTAAAAATTGGAACGTTTGGCAACGTAAACTCAAGGTGAGTTAATCTCACTCAATTTTGGACTGCGAGTGAAAATTTTTAAGTAGTTAAAATTATCAAAATGATTGATTAGCTGAATTGGTGAATTTTATCAGTTGAATCTGATATTATATATAATAGTGTATATATATATTGGATTGCTTGATATTCCCACATATATATATATAACGAATGAGACCTTATGCGGCATGCAGAATAGCGGATGACCCTATATACCACGATATTCCACCTCGAAGTGGAATTAGTATTTTTATGTTGTGCTAACATCTGTGGATGTAGGAAAATAGGTTGGAGGGATCCAATTGGATACCTCAAAAATGTTGAATTTTATTGCATACATAATGATATATGTTTTGTTGAATAATCTATGATAGGTTATCGTATGATATGAATTGGTTCAATGTTATGGCAATTAACCTGGGCTTTGGTGCTTTTAAATACCAATTAAAAATATGGTTTTAAATTGGTAAAGGATTGTAAACTAGGATTTTTAGTATAAAAGTATGTATAAGTATTCTTAAATGATAATCCTTAAACGTACTTGTTTAAAAATAGGAGATTTTTAAAAATCAAGATTTAAAGTGTTTTGAAGGATAAAAGCAAATTGGGAGATAAGAATAAAATTAGTTAAACTAGAGTTCAAGTGAGATTTTCAAATTTACGAGATGAAATTGAAAATCGAGAAATTGGTCTTGTTTTAAAAAGAAGGTTTAAAATTGTTAATGTGGTAATTTTTAAAGTGTTTAAAATATTCTGGAAAATTAGTTGTTAATTCTTTTTGTTTAAAGAATATTTAATTATAAACAGTTACCTTATAATGATCTTTAAAGGGGTTTTATTTTTATTTAAGAACTAGTCGGCATTTTTTTGTTTTTAAAAGATGATTATTAGTTTCAAATATGGTTTTATATAATAACTTTTATTTAAGTATAGTTACCTATATTTAACTTGAAAATTTATTTTAGAACTTAGAAGCATTATTTTGAGATAATTATTAAATAAAGTTTTTGAAAAGTAATGGTATACTCGTATGGCGTAAATCGGAGGCAGTGAGTGCCTACAGCTAAGTCTTGAATTTCTCTGAGATAGAGATCTAATCATTGAGCTATGATCCATTGTTTGATATCGTAATGGTACTTTCCACATTATTTTTTGAAAAGGGTTTTCAATATTTTTGAAAGGATACTTTGTGAATATATCGATTTCGATAAGATAAGTATATAGTTTTGGATAAAGAGATTTAATTTATTTAGAATTTAATTTAAATAAAGACTTGTTATTTTCGGTGAAAATGAAGTATTTGGTTGAAATGATTGTTTTATTTGGAACATTAATAATTCGATTTGAATGTGTTTTCTTCTACTGGTTGTCACGACCCATTTTTCGATGACCGAAAATCGACATTAATATGTCCACTGAATTAAATGCCGGAAAACCAGTCCGTAAGGGAAAGAAGAAGGAGCGAGAAGAAGAGAAAAGAAACGACAACAGAATCTTACCATCGCAGCGGAACAAAATATAATAGATAATAATTAATCTTTACACAAAAAGAAATTATATCTGTTTTAAACATTACATCATCAGAGCACATCAAAATCAAAACAATAACTGGACTGTTATATTAACTTGTCCTCACAATAGCTGACTATACAGCTTAAACTGCACAGCGGAATATACTTCAAGTACGTGGGATACGTCTCGCCATCCAGCTCATCTCCTGAGCTCCACGGTAGTCCATCCAGAATTTGTATTCTATAATATACGGTCTGACCCGAGCATTATAGCGAAATAACACCCGAGTCAGTCTGGAAAACCAGAGAAAACACACTCAATTGCATTATTAAAGTTTCCAAAATCCGTTTGAAATCAAAGGTATCTCGTAAGACCAAGCTACAAATAAACATGCCAGGTTTTTACCTTACGATAACCAAAACATTTCTTATCAATCCTTTGATATTATAGTAATATCTATATACAACCACTTATTCAAATAGCCGAAATTGTTACATTCATTAAATTCCAGCATAATAGGTATAAAACAAGTCCGAATTCACTTATTGGAGATTGGGTTTCCATCAATGGTAGGGCTAATGGGGGTACCGCCAGTCACAATATGTGGTTTAGATCACCGTACCGATGATCCTCCCTTAAACCCTGCAACACAAGACCGGAGCTACCCCTTACTGGATAGTCCGAATGATATCACCCCGTGGTTGGGACCAACAATCGCCCACACAGTCGAATAAAAAGGGAATCTAGATAGGGATGACCATACCCTAATTGGTTGCTAGCCACTTAGTCTTGCTGCACCTCGCCTATTTTAGCCATTCTCAATTGATGTGGCTTGAGGCTATGCATTACCTTTTTAGCACACATACACTTAGAATGCTCATCGTCCTCCTGATGATGTTCTGATAGCGTTCGTCCATACAAGTCTGTTCCCAGTTCGAACGGAACCAAAGGTACTACTACTCCTACTACATCCATTTTGGAATCACCCTCAGGATTAGTAGCGATTAGGCCTCGCACTTCACTGCTCCATCTTCCAAGCTCTTGTCTTCCTTACGAAAACATTCAAACCGGATCGAAGTGGTTTTGGGGAAATTAATCCCAACCCCGGTCTCTTCGAAACGATCAATGCATTGGCCAATATTGATAGTCGGTTATTTAACTGTCATATAACATCCACAAAACAACCATCACCTTAATAATTTTCCAAATTCAAAATCTCTTCGCAAGATATTTTTCTACACTTCAACCCTTTGAAAATAGTTTCAAATCACTTTTTCTCTCGTGGAATAAATTTCCATCCAATTGCTTTATTTCCACTGAAAAGCACCAAGTCTTAATAACTTAGATTTTAAATAATTTAAATCACTTTATCCAAAGATATATATATACACTTTAAAACACTTAAAATACTTTATTTAAAACACTAGTTATGAAATTTCATAATAATTTCTCATGTAAAACTTAAGCCAAAACTAATTTAAAATAAAAGTTATTCTATAAGGTATAAATATTAAATAATTATCTTTTAAATCATAATACTAGTTAAACCCTTAAAATACTTTACTTATATAATTAACTTTATAAATATTTACTTTTAAAAAAATTTAAACTATGAAATAATAATTTCTTTCTAAAACATTCTTTCAAAACCACTTTAAAAACTCTAACTTATACTTGGAAATCTTTCTTTGAAAATATACTTGGCTCTTTAGGGAAATACACTTTCCTTTCCACACCTTTAAAAATAAACCACTATTATTTTTAAATAAATCACCCTTCCCTTATAAGTTTCCATCCTGAATTTATACTTCCAAATTATCCTCTGATAAATATTTCACTTTATTTATAAATCCATTTATAAATTCCATAATCTCATTCTCGTTTAATCCCAGTTTCAAATAATTAATCAGTTTCCAAATCGATTTCCAAAACTTACTCCATTTTAAAATAACTTCCTTTACTTAGCCAAATTTATTTTAAAACCCATTAATTACACATTTACTTCTATATATATGATTTAAAATCTTATTTTAAATTGAAATATCTACTTCATACCTCATTCAAAATTCTACCCTTTTATTTCTTCCCAAACATTTAAATCTTAAATTTTGAAAATAAAATCCTTTAAATTTTTAGGCAATATCACTTAAGTCTCCAAAATTCTTTTACTTTCATTTATTTAAAATCTCTATCTTCATTTTCATACTCCAAATTAATTTAATAGAATTTAAAAATCAAACTTTTATACTTTTCCAAATTCAACCTTTAATTTACGCAAATTCATTATAATTATTTTACTTAAAAAATTTCCTTTTTATTTCCTTTAAAAAACAAACTTTATATATTTTCATTTTCTCAAAATACTAATATATACTCAACCAAGCCATAGTATTCAATAATTTCAATTCCCAATATAATCAATATAATCGTCACAAATTATCACATAAATCACATCAATGAATATAAAATTAATTCAACGTTTTGAGGAATCCAGTTGGATCCCTCCAAACTGTTTCCCCGCATCCATAGATGTTAGCATAACCATTTAAAATACTAATCCCGCTTCAAGGCAGGATATCGCGGTATAAAGGGTCATCCACAATTATGCGGGGCGCATAGGGTCTCATCCGCTATATAATGTGGGTAATCAATCACTCCAACACACACACACACACACTACTATAGATAATATCACTTCTAGTCAATTCAATTATTCAACCAATAATTTAAATTTAACTATTTAAATCTAAATGGTAATCCAAATGAGTGATATTAACTCGTCTTTGATATTGTTTAGCAATCCGACCCAAACGGGCTATTTTCTTCATGATTTTGGACCTTGTACGAACATTATATAGTTTATTAACATTTGAAATAGTCTAACAATAAATTACCATTTAATAAATTTAATTAACTAATGATTTAATTTTAGACTAATAATTTTCTTTTCGAAATTATATATACGTTTGTAAAAATAGATTATAGATTTCAAAAATCTAACTTTTATAAATTCTTCAAATATTTTAAAAATCCCTATATATTTTTCAAAGTCTTTTCTATATATAATTTTTTCTGTTTTATCTACATACATATATTTAAACAGAAATAAGATTGATTTATACCTTACCGTAAATATTTTTAAATGACAACAGGTATATGTGTATATATTTTTATACTTGTATTCTACCATTCCTTTACTGTATACATATAAATATAAATCTAAGGTATGTTTATATCTTACTGTAGTAATTCTCTTTTCTTTCTGTAAATAAACCACATGATTATTCTTTACTGTAAATTTTTTTAATACAAGCAAATATGTTCCTTCTCTCCCATTTTTTCTACTACTTTACATAGCGCACCACCCTACATATCGCCCGCCTCCATTTCACGACGCCACCCAAATCCTACCGAATGAATCACGAACCAGTTCCTTCTCTCCCCTTTTTTCTACTACTCGTCTATGCACTCAAATACCTCTAACCCGTCACGACCGACCATTTCCACCTTCAACCACCTATAGGTCGTAATGACCCAGACGACCTTGCCCATCATGAAAAACTTCCACGAGATACTCCTCGCCTTGCCTTCTTCAATAGTGTAACGAACCAAAATTTTCGACATCGAAAATTTGACACTAATACGTTCTCTGTAGAAGTGCCGAGTATGAGAACGTCGAAAATTCCAGATTGTTAGGGTAAAGAAGAAAGGGGGAAGAAGATGAAATAGAACAAATCATAGAATCTCGCATTTCTCAGCGGATCAAAATATAATATCAAATAATAGCATTTATACAAGAAAAGCTATATCTGTTAATTCACATATATTACATCAGAGATTACATTTAATCACAATAAACTGGATAGCTAAAATTAACTTGTCCCAGAAACAAACAATAATACTCAACGGAATACTCCATATGTTCCTGCCATCCAACTCACCACATGAGCTCTAGAATGTCCTAACCTGAAAAACTGTAATAATCGGTCAGATCCGAGCATTACAATAAAGTAACACCTAGGTCAGGCTGGAAAGCAGCATGAGCAAACCCATATAATTTGAAAATACTAAGTTATAAAACGTATTTGGAAGCCAAGGTAACTCGTATCTTACTACGAGTTCTTAACATTTTTAATGCCATTACTTATTTCACAAATAATATCTAAGAACTGTTATTCAGTTTAAATGGTCACGTTCTTAAATTATTCCATTCCAGCCTATTTATATAGATTACTCATCGAAGTGGTTCCAGGTATTTGCAGATACCCGACCCCGGTCTCTTCGAATCCAATGTCATTTTTAATCCAAGTTGTTTAAGTGAATTCAATTCAATTTTAAATATAGGATTTCACATTTACACAGTAATTCATCATCGATAAATAACCCACATTATCCCAGTTCAACTCAAACTTATCATATCACAGTATATCAAAAATTATCAAACTAGATATTAGTCCAATTTTAATACAACTCGATCATCCATAAGCAAGATCAATTTATCACTATTTCTAATTAATTAAATTTAATCACCAAATGATTTGAATTAATTACTTTAGATCCTGTTTGATTAACATTAATTAATTGTAAACCAATCATTATTATTTTAATTAACTAATGAAACGAATTAATCATCCGTTGATTTTTTTCCATCAATTAATTATCCTTTAATTATATAGAGTAACTAATTGACCTTTTATCAATTACATTATTTATCCTTCAATTACTTACATTAATTAGTTACCCTAATTTGTTAAGTCTTTTATTAATCTAAGATAAACCATTATCTTAATTAATTACTTAATTACGATTATTTAAATCTTATTAAATTAATTCCTTGAAAATTATTTATTATTTGCACACAAAATCATTTGTGCCTTATGATTAGTTAAAATTCAATACATATATTCTTAATCTCTTCCTTGATCACATTTGGAAACACATAGGGATTTATTTAATTAATTAACTTAATAATTATTCAAAATGAAAGCAATTAGTTTAAAGAAATTAGGTTTTATAAATAATTTTTGAAACTTGTGAATAAAAGTTGATCAATTTTTATTTGAAAACTTGTTTAATTTCCTTTTTGAAAAGTGTTTGCTTTGAAAACTTGTTTTAGAATTTGTCTTTGCCTTGAAACTTGGCTTTTTTTCCAATATGCTTTAAATCTTTGGTTATCTTTGCTTTTAATCCTGATAATACTTTACTTCCCATATTTTAAAACCCATTATTATACAAAACAACCCGAGTCCAAACCATAAATACCCGAGCAACGACGCGGGCTTCACTTTTACTCAATAAACTCGAGTTCGACATCGATCAAAACCTAGTCTTCCTTGAAGCTCCATATCACACAACCACAGATACGAGATGACCCCTGTGGACGTGCATAGGCGATTGATGCTACTCGGCCAAAGCTACAACCGCCGACAAGTCGACGACTACCTCACCGTCCCTCCCATCTACCCAGATCTCCCCATCTCATCGAAAATCAAAATCGATCAAGTCGATTCAATAGAAATCCGTACCCAGAAACATACAGTCATCCATATCAACCTCTCGCCGCTGCCATAGACCACCGAACACCACGTCACCTCACTTGGGGCTACACCAGTCCCCTATCTTCCTTTTCCCCCTACCTAGCCCAACTCGACCCAGCCTTGTCGTCGTACGAGCTTCAGGAACAATGCCAACCAAATTTGATCGTAAAACCCTACATAGCCGTCTACACGACACCACATTGGTCAAGAATTTCACCGACCATTTTCCCCGAGTGACTCGTCCTTCGAGCTACCACCACCGAACCGCTGATCGCCAATATTCGACAAAAACACCATCTCCATTCAAGACGACAATTCCCATCAACCCTTAACCCAAAAAATCTTGATTTCATCACTAAAAGTCATAGTTTTAAAGGACAGATTAGATTATATAGGTGAAACATGAAATTAAAATGGTTGGTTTATTTTGATGAAATACATTTTTACTGTAATTTCCAATTTCCCAGTGAAACACTAACTAATTCCACCTTTAATATTTTTAAAAATAATGTTTAAATAATTCCTTTAAACATCATATTCTAAATTGATTCATATGAAGAGGGATTGAATTTTTATTGATCTTTTGTGTCTGTAAAGTAAGAATAGAGGTATATCCATATACAGAGACATGCAGACGCATATATATAACAGACATAACATATTTATATAATTCGTTCAAAACAATTTCATAGTCATTACTATTATGATTTATCACATGCACAAAATTTAAAGAGGATTTAGCTTTAAGAGATGTATTAACTCATAGTTTTTGTTTGAACAGAGAAGCTTTGTTTTGAGAATCTGAAAACTGATATTGATAATTGATTTGAATATTGAATCTGATCTTGAATTTAAATTTGAATCTTCTTTATGTTTGAGTTTGAACTTGAATTCACATGCTTTAGATCAGGTTGCAAAGAAGCTTGAAGAAGCTGTAAAAAATTTCTTTGATTTCTTTCTCCCTTTGGTTAGTTTACAGGTTGGTTTCTTTGTTTTTGAAAAATGGAAGATAAAAGGAAAGTGAGAGTAGGAATAGAAAGATATTTATATATATAGCCTTATTTTTCTTTTTTTTAAAATGAAAAGAAAAGGAATAACACGACGCTTGTTGAATTTGCCCACACTTGTTAATTGAATGTTATCTAAGCTTACATTTATAAATTTCATGAAAATATGTGTGTGTGTGTATGTGTGTGTGTTATAATATCTATTTAGTTTTATATTTATTAATGTCTTATGTCTCATACATATACAAATTCCATTTATCTCATGTTAATTTTAAAAGAAAATGTTTTAAACTTTTTATTAAGTCCTATTTTAATACTTAAGCTTTATTCCCTTTTGAATTAATAAATATTTATCTTAAGTGTTTTGAAAATGCCCAATTTAATTTAAAATAGCTTTTGAAAAATTATTATGTTGAATTTAAAACATAACTTCCCAATTATAATATATATTACATTGAATTTTTAATTACAATATATATATATATATATATATATATATATGTATGTATGTATGTATATGTATGTATGTACACTTATAATTTTCAAAATTATAAATTTAACATATATCTATACAATTTACCATATGATTTATCATTTCCAGATATTTATAATTCAACATTTATTATGGTTTCAAATATATTTATATATATCTAAATTTTTTAATTATTAGAATTATTTGTTCAACTTATAAATCAGTATTTCTACTAATTCAATCTAGTTAATTATCAATTAACAAATGTCCAAAATTTCGGGTTATCACAAATGTCCAAAAACTATATGCCTCCACGCCCCTCGATTACACCATGGAACCCGCCACAGATCGTAACTACACCTGGGGTTATGTTGCCATCATGGGAAAAACCCATGTAACTGTAGGCATCAACGGCCTTGAATTTCGCTACCAAATGAAATTTCTCCACTCCTACATAGATCGCAAACTACATCAGTCAAGTCCTAATGTAGCCTGTAGGCGCTCACTGCCACATGATTTTCGCTATGTCTTCATAGATCGCAGTCTACCGATGTTACATTTCCATCATGGAAAAATCAAACGTAGACCATGGGCTCTCACTGCCAAACGACTTCCGCTATGGTCCGTAGTAGATCGCAATGACATCGAGCTACACTAACGTCACAGCATAACCCAAATGTTTCTATAGGCATCAACGCCCTTGACTTTCGCTACCCACACACAATCCTTAGGAACTTCAGTTTGTCCGGACTTCCTCCTAGGATCTAATTTAGAACCCTTCTTAGCGCTCAAGGCAGAACTATCACGTGGATCTCTTATGAAGTTTATTTCATGGGAGCACCTTTTTCCCCAGAGCCAATCTCAAAACATTTTATACTATACACATATAGTATCTTTCAAGTCATACTCTTTATGATTCACATAAAAATCTCCTTTACAAAAAATCTATATCTCAAATCGATAGTTCCAAACTTGGCTTTCCAAATTCCCAAAATTTATTTTTCCCAAAAATCAAAAGCCTTCCAAACTCAATGGGTTCCAAAACCTTTTTCCAAAAAAAATCATTTTCACAAAATCATTTATATATATAGATATATATATAACCTTGAAAAATCTTTGGATTACTTCATACTTATATAAATTCCCTTTTACACTTCAAATATTCTTCAAAAATCTATTCTTTTGGCTATAGATTCAACAAGGGGAGTATGTAACAAGTATATATAACTTTATTTATGCCAAATCAAATATTCAAGTTTGATTTCCTTTACAAAGTTATTTACCTGTTACTTGCTCTTCAAAAAGTGAATTTCTATCATAGAAGTATCCAACTTCCATTTTTATTCATCATATATTTCACTACATACACTTTTCATTTCGAAAAAATCATTTTACATTTCTTTAAAAATTTCCAATATCTATTTCATTCAAGCGCTTACAATGTACATATACCCTTCGTACGCAATATCAAATCTGATCGCTCACTCGATCACACAATCTCATTTCCGAACTAGCATCGTCCACCCGACTTCCTGATGCGTACACCGATCTGGTTTCTTTAGAAACCGTCATTTTCCTTGCATAACCAAAACTATGATAGAGAATTTCCAGAACCAATCGAAATCCATATCCAGGGTTTCCGTCGAAAATTGAGTGAAAAATCCCAACTCGGATCTATATATTATCTCGAAATTCTTTGCTCGAATCTGGATCAAATCGTTATGCAAATAGAATAATATACGTTCACCATACGCATTTATCTCCAAATCAATTCTCTTTCTATTCATCTTCATTTAGATATTATTCACTTATTCACAATTGCTTCAAATATCCATTTGAATTATTACTTTAATTATAAAAAGTTTGTACTCTGACCAACATGAATTTAGAAAATAGCTTGAAAAACTTAAAATAGATAAGTGGTTGAAAAATAGTCATTAGTCATAAAATAACTGTGAAAAAGTTAAGTAGTTATACAATAATTGTAAAATAGTCAAACAGTCGTAGAATAGTTAGATAATTGCAAAATAGTTGTAAAATAGTAATTTGTTATAAAATAGTTGTAAAATAGTAATTTGGTTTATAAAACAGTTGTAAAATTGTTGTAAAATAGTCAAATAGTTCCAAAAGTAGTTGTAAAATAAGTATAAGATAGTTTGCATTTTAAAAAGAAAGATTGTATAGTAAATAGGTAGGAAAAATAGATTTTAAGAAAGCTTATATTAAAACAATTTGTTTGGAAATAGTATCAGAGCCAAACTGTTCAACTTCCCAATCTCCATTTTAATCAATTCAATTTAAATTTCCTCTTCCATTTAAATTGATTCAATTTCAATTCACTTTAGATTACCTTCAATTCTCATCCTAAATTCAAATCAATTCCCATTTGTATTTAAACCTATTCAACTTCGATTTCAATTTCAATTAAATTTTAATTTTATTTCAAATTCCATTCTCAAATAAAAAATGATTTTATATAAGATCGTACTGCCACAAAATATTTCATACACTGATAGACTGCACACTAGTAGTTCAAACATCACATCCATATGTCCACAATAAAATCCTTATAAAGTCATAATCTAGACGCCTTCACCACTACCTAGGTGTTAAGAAAGAACAGAGTCCTAGCATTTCTACAAGAATCCTTCTTATGGACTTCCTTCCAATGGGCAAAGCCCGAACATGCACTTCTCAACAGGATGTCCCTACTTATAACATTTACCACAAAAGGTTTCTACCCTCCCATTAATCTGGATGACCTTCACGCCTCCTGTAGGATGTTGCACAACCTTACTTCTATCTCTTGGGACAACTCCTAGCGATGTGGCCCGACTCCTTACGATGATAGAAAATAGTCGACTCGTTGACTGGTTCTACAGGTTTACGCTTCACCATCCTCACTTCAGGGAAATGGTTAAGGAAATGTCCTTTCTTATGACACTTAAAGCATAAGATCTCGGAGCGAGACCATTGAAATTCACCCTTCAAATCCTCCCTTGTTTTACTGCACTTGGCTGCGTAATGACCCTTATAGTAACATCTGTAACAGGTGACATTATTATAAGGTCCTGGTCCAGCCCTTTCCTTAATTCGATTTTCATATTCATGTATTGCTATTTCCCGTCCCTTACATGCAGCTACTCTCCGTTCTCTACATCTTGCCTTCCATTCTTCAGTCTTAGCTATCTCTATCAAAGACTGCATTCTAGTGGGACTTCCTAACCTATAATTTAGACCTAATTAGAAAATTTTCAACTTTATTTTCGAATATAAAGTTAGAAGTCCGTTTTATTTCCATATCAATTTTTCATCATACATATTTATCTTATTTGCTCTCCAAGTTATACACATCTAAAGGTTACTCCCTTAAAACATTATATTTTTCTTCATTAATAATTATCATAGGGAACAAACATCCCACTGTTTTCCACAATAATCATTTTAGTTTCTGGTTTGAATCCATTTTTAGTTTGTCTTATTTGTATAGTTCATACTATTCAATACTTATTTGGATAAATACACACACACACACACACATATATATATTTTACTTAAATTCCTATTCAATTTCAATAACCAACAACCAATTTCTTAATATTATAAAAATTAGAAGAATTATTGCTTCATCTATCAAAATATAAGCTTATATAAAAATCATGTTTAATACCATTTTTAAAAAAATCGTTATATAAGAAAATAACAAGTATGCTTTCATATATATTAAACTCAACTCATTCTAGGGTGCTACTGTCCCTATCCTTAATGAGTAAACTCACTAGAGCCAAAGTTCTCGCTTAAACTTCTGCTCTGATACCAAAATGTAACGACCCGAAATTTTTGACCTTGAAAATTCGACACTAATACGTTCTCTGTAGAACTGCCGAGTATCCGAATGCCAGAAATTCTATATTGTTAGGGTAAAGAAGAAAGGAGGAAGAAGAAGAAACATAACAAATCACAGATTCTCACATTTCACAACAGATCGAAATATAATATTAAATAATATCATTTATACAAGAAAAGCTATATCTGTTAATTTACATATATTACATCAGAGATTACATCCAATCATAATGAACTAGAAAATTAAAATTAACTTGTCCCAGAAACAAACAATAATATTCAGCGGAATACCCATACGTTCCTGCCATCCATCTCGCCACCTGAGATCTAAAACGTCCTAACCTGAAAATCTGTAATACTCGGTCTGACCAGAGCATTACAATAAAGTAGCACCTGGGCCTGGCTGGAAAGCAACGTGAGTAAACCCATATAATTTGAAAATACTAAGTTATAAAACATATTTGAAAGCGAAGGTAACTCATATCTTACTACGAGTTCTTAACATTTTTAATGCCATAACTTATTTTACAAACAATATCTATGAACTGTTACTCAGTTTAAATGGTCATGTTCTTAAATTATTCCATTCCAGCCTATTTACTTCTAAAAGAATTATAGACTACTCATCGAAATGGTTCCGGGTATTTGCTGATACTCGACCCCGGTCTCTTCGAATTCAATGTCATTTTGAATCCAAGTTGTTTAAGTGAATTCAATTCAATTTTAAATACAGGATGTCACATTTACATAGCAATTCACATCGATAGATAACCCACATTATCCCAGTTCAACTCAAGCATATCTTACCACAGTATATCACAAATTATCAGACTAGATATTAATCGAGTCATTCAATACAACTCGATCATCCATAAGAAAGATCAATTTATCACCATTTCTAATTAATTTAATCATTACTTTAGATCCTGCCTTCTTAACATTAATTAATTATAAACCAATTATTATTATTTTAATTAACCAGTGAAACAAATTGATCATCCCTTGATTTTTTTTTCCATTAATTAATTATCATTTAATTTCATAGCGTAACTAATTGACCTTTTATTAATTACATTATTTATCCTTCAATTACCTACATTAATTAATTACCCTAATTTCTTAAGTCTTTAATTAATCTAAGATAAACTATTATCTTAATTAATTACTTAATTATCATTATTTAAATCTTATTAAATTAATTCCTTGAAAATTATTTATTATTAGCATACAAAATCAGTTGTGCCTTATGATTAATTAAAATTCAATACATATGTTCTTAATCTCTTACTTGATCACATTTGGAAACACATAGGAATTTATTTAATTAATTAACTTAATAATTATTCAAAACAAAAGCAATTTAAATTTAAAGACATTAGGTTTTATAAATAATTTTTGAAACATGATTATAAAACTTGATCGATTCATTTATTTGAAAACTTGTTTAATTTCCTTTTGAAAAATATTTGCTTTGAAAACTTGGTTTAGAATTTTTCTTTGCTTTGAAACTTGGTTTATTTCCATATGCTTTAAATCTTTGGTTATCTTCGCTTTTAATCCTAATAAAACTTTACTTCCCATATTTTAAAATCTGTTACTATACAAAATAACCCGAGACCAAACTATAAATACCCGAGCAACAACTCGGCCTTCATGATATGCACGTAATTGTGCATATATTTACATCCATATTTTATCTCTTTTTATTTAAATAATCATCATATTTGGGCATTTTAACATGTTTAAAGCCAAAATTCAATTATTTCCAACCATCATATTTTCATCTTTATTCAGGGGCAAAACGATCATTTTGTGCATGTGTCAATATAAGAATTTTTACTTGGACATTTTTTGATAATTTTTATAGGAATTCGGATGCATATGGAAGAGGCTTATATGAAGATATATGCATGCACAAATGAATACAAAGGAAAGAAGAGGGAAATAATTCAAGCCATGAACATGGAGGACCCAACCCACTTACCTAAAAGTACAATTTGGAGCAAATGGACAATTAAATGGAGGTTAAAGCTTCATGCAAAACAAATGATGGATTAATTAGTGGTTAATGGTTACTTGATGACCACACTTCCTAAAGGGCATTTTAGGTAGCCCCTTAAAAATAGAATTAGGGTTTTATACATGTATATATAGCCCTCTTATGTATATGAAACTATCATCTACTCTTTCATTTTACTTAGGAAATTAAGAAATCAAAGTGCAAGCTCAGTGTTCTATGAAATAAAAATGGCTTCCAAGCCTCTTTCTTCTCTCTTTTCTACATGCTCTTATTTGTTTTATTGTTAATGTTTATTTATATGCTCCTTTTCTCCTTATGTTCATAGCTTAGATTTACATTTATGCAAGTAGTTAGTAGCTAATCTCTTTTGTTTTCTTTGCTTATTTTCTATTTTCTTTTCTTTTTAATGTTGAAACTTACTTGTGTTGCTTCAATGCCACAAATGAGTAGCTAAACTCCTTCAATTTAGGGGTGATGAAGCTCTCTTATTTTATGTAATTTCAACATTTTATGATTTATGATCTCATTTGGTTTATGCTTCATGAAGTGGATTTTGATGCATGTTTATACAAATGAGTTTGATAGCTTATATTGCTTTTGCAAATGAGCTATTCTTATTCAACATAAACACAAGTTGCATCATCTTTCGCTAATCCATTTTTTGATTGTGAAATTAAAGTAAAAATGAAATTTGATGATCTATATTACTAGATACAATAGTAAATGGATCATGCTTAAAATAACTTTTGCTTTTGCTACATTTTCATGAGAATTATAAGTGGGTATTTGTTGCATTATAGCTTTATGGTTTAAGTTATGTTAATTAATAACGTAAACAAACCATGCTTATGATAAATACAACAATATTTCACTTAAATCAAAGTTAGAGATGATAAATTGTTTGTTGTTGATTTACGAAAATATGAGAGTGGATTTGCCTCTAAATTGTTCTCTAGTTCAATAGTTTACTAATCACATTTCAATTCTAGTTTAGCTTCATTTTAGTTCTATCTAACAATTTCACTCGACTTTGGTATAATTTGATTGAATAGAAATTTTAAAATCACCAATTCCCTGCGGATCGACCCGTATTGGCCATGTGCTACATTCGTACACCGTGCGCTTGCGGTTATTTTTATTTCAAAATTCGTTCGACAGTTTTTTAACTCAATAGAATTTTGTCGACGAACAAGTTTTTGGCGCCGTTGCTGGGGAATTGCTTTGATTTTGATTTTCTATTCTTCAAATTATTTTTGTTTGATTTTCTTTTGTGTGTTAAAAAAAAAATTGTATTGTGTGTGTGTTGTTTGATTTTTGTTTGCATGGTTGTTGTGTTTTCTAGTTGTTTTGTTCATTGCATTTCATATTAAAAGAAAAAAAATCAACATACACAATTAAAAAAAAAATTTATTCCATTTTATTTCCATTACAAGTTTGCATTTACAATTATCTTTTTTCAATTTCTCTTTGCATTTGCACTGTCTATTTATAATTTTGCATTCTCTTCTCTGTACAACCATTCTGTTACTGATTCTCTTCCTTCTCTGTTCAGTTGCACAATTCATTTCACTCCTCTGTCCAACAACCTTCCCTTCAAACATCACTGCCTTCTACCACTTCAACAACTACCATGTTCCATACTTCTACCCAGTCTTCATCACACACTTCAAACATCAAACAACATCCCCACCATCATTCAATATAACAGCTTCACTTCTGATATCAAACTCAACCACCAAGAAAATCACCCACCATCACCACTGCAAGCTTACATATACACCCCTGTCCTCTACCATCAACACTACTCCTCTGTGCCACCAAGCAGTTCACTCCCAAACATTCACACACCACTTTCAATGTCTAACCACTGATCTTCACCCCATTAACCCTGCACACATTCTTCACACCAAAATCCTCCCCTGCTATAGTCAATACATCATCCCACATACAGACCACTGCTTCACCTTGCAACCCCTCTGACATCGCCATCCTTACCTCACCTCCAATCTGCTGCCAATACTTCATTCCATAACAACAACATCATTACCTATCCTCACCATCACCATCGGACTTCTGTCCTCTTACATACAACAACGACATCTACATTTACTGCAGTTCACCTTCTTCTACAACTTACCGACCCCTTTGGACAACTTCCAATACAAATCTCCACTTCCAACATTCAAACTTCCTTCTGCCAGCGCGATGCCATTCTTCCATTACCATCACTTGCATAGGTCACGACAGCAACTTGCCTTCACATCATCAAACAATCAATTTGCTATCCCATACAACAATAAAGTCGCTAACTGCCACTCACCATCTCTTCCCTGAACTGCTTCTACCATCCATTCCAAACAACAGTCTCCTCCCCTACCGGCAAACTGCCACAAACTCCTTCAATCAGTGTAAACCATTCCTAACAACAAGCTTCATCTCCTCATTTACCTGATACTGCCAACTTCTACTTACTGCTCCAACTGTGCACGGTGCACATCAAATCACTAGCCACAGTTATCAAGTGCAACAGCAACTTCCACTTCTTCACCAAAACCATTTCATCCAATTCATTCCTAATTGCACCCTGCCTGCATATCTTACTGTCCCCCTTCCACCACTGCATATGCCTGATCCTCTAACCAAAAAATTCATCTCCAAGAACACTACCTCACCTCATTGCCATATAACCTCTGATACATACCAGACCATTTACACACTAAGACCAACACACCACTCTGCAGCAGTTCCCTATCCATCACCTATCTCTGCCTATTTCGGCCTTTGCTACCATACCACGCCATATATCCATTCCACTTTCAACATAACAACTAATCCGACCACAACCACCATACCACCACCAAGCCAACCCCTGTCCATTCATTGCTTCATCATCCCCTCAACAACACAGCAGTGTCAAAACCATTCAGCAACGTACAACCAACCACGAGCAACAACACAATCTCCTACCTCTGCAAATCACCTTCCTGCTGCTCAAACAACACGTCGAACACCACAACAATCGCCTCATCCCAAACTCGATTCACGAAGATCACCATCCCAAATCCCCAGTTGAACGCAGACCCAAACAATTGACTGACCTCTGAACTTCCCCTAATCATAGAATCATTCGTCGGCAAACGAACGAATCCAACCTCTACCGAACAAGAATCGAACATCGATTGCCACCAGTTTGATTTAGATTCCAACATTCGGTTTTGATTTTAAGGTGGCGTTCGATTTTACTTTCTGTTTTTACTTTCTGAAAATTGTTTGATTTTACTTTCTGAGAATCATTTAAGTAGCAAGTGTAATTGAGTTTGGGTTGATTTTAACTGGCCCGGAGTTTGGCTGTTTGCTTTTATTCGGCTTTGTTCTTGTTGAGTTTAATTTGTTTAGATTTTTATTTTATTTATTTTTACTTTGTTCTATTTTGTTTTAAATTGTGTTAAGTTCTATATATATATATTCTATTTTTTTTAAGTAAAACTTTACTTTTCAATTTTCTTTCCTTTTCACAAAAAAAAAACATAAAACATAAAAAAAAAAGGTTTCTCTTTGTTTGATTTTCATTTGTTTTCACTTGTTTTAGTTTTCGTTTTTTTCTTTTGTTTTTAATCTTTGATAAATATAATCAAAGAAAACAAAATTTGTTGTATTTATCTTCATTCACTCCTTTTCAGTTTGCCAAAGCAGATTAAAAGGAAGAACTGCTTGCCTAAAAATAATTGCTGCTTGCTTATAAAAGAATTGCTGCAAAAAAAATAATAATTAATTGCCAATAATCTGCACACTCTGGTATTGTGCTTCCATCTCTATTTGCATTGTTGGTTGATTGCATTTGCATAAAAAAAAATTCAAAATCCAAAAAACCAAAAACAAACTTCATCTTAGTTGCATTGTTAATACACGTTTAATTTCTTGTTTTGCATTCATCTCATCTTATTTTCTTTTCTAAGGGCAATACCCCAATTCACATAAGGTGAGGGATTTCATCACCCTTTCCTTAGCCCACAAGCGCATTTCATCGTAGAATTTGACTAACAATAAAGATTAGACGTTGGACCTAAGGGTGTCACGAGCTCACTTAGGTCTTAATTGTGTCTTCACAATTGTTTTATTTGAATGATTTTATTTCTTGGTGTCTAGGCTACGGCAGAGTAATGACCAGTTATAAAAATTACGGTGATACGTAAATATTATACTGGTTGTTCCTCTGAAGGTACTTAAACCTTCGGCTGCATTGCTATGGTGATTCGTGGTGCACCGATAACTCCTGTCTGTTACCTGGCTGAGAAATATTTTTGTTGATTTAAGACAAAGTGTGATTATACAATTTTGGGTTAGGAGCTACTAAGGACAGAAAATTGTAATTAAGTCCTTTGCATTTATTTAGTTGCATTAGTTCAGCATATTTAAAAAAAAAATCCAAAATCCAAAAAAAAAAATTGTAAATTTTAACTTGATTTTTCATTCAAAAAAAAATCCTTTTCTTTCTTTCCTTTGAAAATATTCAATCAAAAAAAAATCCAAAAAAAATATATAATCTTTTCAAAAGGAAAAAAAATTTGAAAAACAAAAATCAGTTTTCATTTTCTTAAAAAAATCATTTTGGTAAATATTTGAAAATTCAAAAAACAAAAAAAAAATACAAAACCAAATACATATAAAAAAATTTGAAAAACCAAAAACAAAATAAAAATCAAACTTTTCTTTTGAAAATAAATCTCACTTGTTAAATAGTTTTCTCCCTTGTAAAAAAAATTTCAAAAAAAAAAACACAAAAACACGTTTTCAAATCTTCTTTCACTCCCTAAACTCAATTCTAACTCCTCTCTCTTCTCGACTTTCACTTGTGCATGAGTGCTTGGACTCGTGACACAACAACAAATCGTTGGACTCGCGACCCTTCTACAAACCATTTAACTCGAACAGACGATCCTCTTGAAATGGCGAACGAAAACGCCCCTCGAACTCTTATGGATAGAATCTTTCCCGATAGAGTTTCTATTCCATCTTGCATCATGTTACCCGCCCCTACGGGTAACCATTTCGAAATTCACTCGAACCATATTGCCACACTTCCGAAATTTGGCAATTTCGAGCACGATGATCCATACATCTTTTTGACTAAATTCGAACAAGTTTGTGCAACCATTAAACTCCAACAACTTTCTGACGACGGAATCAAACTTCAATTAATCCCATTTGCTCTTACAGATTACGCTGAAAAATGGTTGTACAGCTTACCTTCGAATTCAATTAAAACATGGGAAGAATTTGTAAAAGCTTTTTAAAAAAAGTTCTACCCCTTGGAAAAAACAAGTAGAATTCGAAACGAAATTGTAAATTTTCATCAATTCAAAGGTGAACCATTTGGGAAATATTTTGAAAGATTCAAAGAGCTTCTGATAAAATGTCCACACCATAACTTTAAAAAATGGACGATTTGCCAAATCTTATACGATGGACTAGAAAACAGCTCATGAACGATGTTCGAATCAATGTGCCAAGGCAATTTTCTTGCCCAACATCAGGATGATGCTTGGCAATTTCTTGAAAACCTCGCTGAGTATCTTCTGTTGCTTTGGAAGCTAAGATCGACGCAATGATTAAAAAATTCGATAACGTTTTCTCATCGAATCAAATGAACCAAGCTTCCCAACCGATGTGTTATAAATGCAATGATCCTAATCATATAGCCGATCAGTGTCCCAACTCTATCGAACAAATCAATGCTTTCAATAAAGCCAAAAACGACCCGTTTTCTCCAACGTACAACCCTGCTTGGAGAAATCATCCGAATTTTGCGTGGAGCCAAAACAATCCCAACACGAATACGATTCGTCCCAATTTTCAAGCATTTCCGAATAATGTTTCGAATCCTCCCTTTCAGCCCAACAATTTTCCACCAAACTTTCCCGGTCCATCCCATAATCAACCACAACAATCAAATTTTCAAACAAATTCTGCTCATCCTCCCCAAAACGATAAACGTTTAACTTCACTCGAGAAAACTCTTAAAACGTTGGCTAAGGCAACTACTCAAAGCCTTCAATCAAACAACAATTTGCAAAATTCATTGACTTCGTATATGCAAAACAAAAACCAATCAATTGGAAAACTCGAAATGCAAATAAGTCAATTAGCCACATCTTTAAGTGAACGTGAACGAGGAACATTCCCAAGCCAGCCCCTTCCAAATCCCAGAAATCAAAACGCAATTCCGAATCAAGCCCATGTTGTTCAAGATAGCAACGTCACCCAGTTGAATGCTATCACAACTCTCCGTTCTGGTAAACAAATCGATAATCAAGTCGTTAATCCAAATGATTTACCGAAAACTTTTCTCGACACTTCTAAAACAACGAACGACTCAGAACAGAACGTGGAGCCAAACGTCGAATCGAACGACAATCAAAATTCTTCTTCTTCTACTCGAGTAGACCCGCCTACCGAGTATCGTGTTCCATTTTCACATCGTCTTCGACCAAAGAAACACTAGGACCAAATTGAAAAGATGTTGGAAATTTTTAAACAAGTAAAAGTGAACATCCCGCTTCTTGACATCGTTCAGCAAGTCCACACTTACGCGAAATTTCTTAACGACTAGTGCACCCAAAAGCGACACACTCAAGTGCCCAAAAAAGTCTTCTTAGCCGCTAGTTTGAGTGAAGTCTTGTCCAAATCCATGCCTGTTAAATACAAAGATCCTGGCTACCCTATGATTTCGTGTACAATTGGAGACAAGACGATTAACAAATGTTTGATAGACTTAGGCGCGAGTGTCAACATGATTCCATACTCCGTGTACGAACAATTAGGCTTAGGAGAGCTCAAACCCACAAAAGTTACGCTTCAATTTGCCGATCGTTCCATTAAGAAGCCCGTGGGAGAAATCGAAGACGTGCTCATTCGAGTAGGGCAATTTATATTCCCCGTTAACTTTATCGTTCTCGAAACACAACCCATGACGAATCCCTCGATTCAAATTCCGTTGATTTTAGGCCGACCATTCTTAGCCACCTAAATGCCTTAATCAATTGTTGTAACGGATCAATGAAAATCTCTTTTGGAAACATGACTTTGGATCTTAACATTTTCAATCTTGAAAGCCAATCGAATGAAACTCATAACGAAATGTTGGAAGTTAGTGCCATTCATGAAAACTTTGAAAACGAGACATTTGACCTTAACAACGAACGCGAAGCCGAGTACGAAAAGTTGTTTCCTGAAATTCCCTACGAGATTGAATACACTCTTCACTTTGAATCGCTTCAAGATGAGTCCGAATCTCGATCCAACTCTTTGATCAAAAAACTCCCGAAGTTGGACCTCAAACCACTTCCCGATCACCTTAAGTATGCATACTTAGGTGAAGATGAAACGTTACCCGTCATAATTTCCGCAACTCTCTCTCTTGATCAAGAAACCTCGTTACTCTCTATTCTTTTGAAAAACAGAGAAGCAATTGGATGGTCGATTTCCGATATAAAGGGAATTATTCCCACTCTTGTTCAACATCGCATCCATTTAATCGACGATGCCAAGCCTACTCGTGACGCGCAGCGAAGGCTTAATCCAAAAATGAAAGATGTGGTGCGTGATGAAATTCTTAAACTTCTCGATAACGGAATCATTTACCCAATCTCCGATAGTTCATGGGTTAGCCCAATTCACGTTGTACCAAAAAAGTCTGGCCTAACCGTTGTCAAGAACGAATCAAACGAGCTTATTCCAACTCGTACTCAAACAGGTTGGCGTGTTTGCATTGACTATCGAAAACTAAATGCCGCAACATGTAAGGATCACTTCCCCCTTCCTTTCATCGACCAAATGCTCGAACATTTAGCCGGCCATGAATTTTACTACTTCCTTGATGGTTATTATGGCTATAACCAAATTCCAATCGCTCCCGAAGATCAAGAGAAAACAACTTTCACATGTCCATTCGGTACTTTGCTTATCGACGTGTGCCATTCGGACTATGTAACGCTCCTGCGACTTTCCAACGATTCATGGTTGGCATCTTTTCCGACATGATTGAACGCTTTTTAGAAGTTTTTATGGACGATTTCTCTATCTTTGGTGATTCCTTTTCCCAATGTTTACATCACCTCGAGTTGGTTCTGAATCGATGTAAAGAAAAACATTTGACTTTGATTTGGGAAAAATGCCACTTTATGGTAAAACAAGGCATAGTCCTTGGACATATCATCTCAAATAGAGGCATTGAGGTAGACAAAGCAAAAATCGATGTCATTGCAAATCTACCCATTCCCAAATCTGTTAAGGACATTCGATCATTTCTAGGACACGCTGGCTTTTACCGTCGTTTTGTGAAAGACTTTAGCAAAATGGCCCATCCTTTGACGACCCTTCTTGTAAAATACGTTCCTTTCGATTTTAAGTCTGATTGTATCTCTTCTTTTGAACGTCTTAAGAGGGAACTCATTTCTGCCCCAATCATTTGCGCACCCAATTGGGATCTTCCTTTCGAAATAATGTGTGATGCTTCGAACTTTGCCGTTGGTGCTGTCTTGGGACAACGCATCAACAAGATCCTTCATGTCATTTACTACGCGAGTATGACCTCGAACGACGCTCAACTCAACTACACAACAACCGAAAAAGAGCTTCTAGCTGTCGTTTTTGCACTTGAAAAGTTTTGACCATACTTGATAGGTTCACACATTACGGTCTACATGACCATTCTGCGCTTCGGTATCTCTTCGCTAAAAAGGATGCTAAATCCCTTTTGATCCGTTGGATCCTTTCACTTCAAGAATTTGACCTTACAATCAAAGACAAAAAAGGATCTGATAATGTCATAGCCGACCACTTATCTCGTCTTCCGAACGCACTATCTTCCTTGCCGATCAATGAGAACTTCCCCGATGAACAACTTCTTTCGATTTCTATCGATCCATGGTACGCTGATATAGTGAACTACTTAGTCACTAAAGAAACTCCCTCATCTTGGTCCAAACCGGACAAATGTAAATTCATGTCCCAAGTGAAATATTTCTATTGGGACGATCCATACTTGTTCAAATATTGTCCCGACCAAATCATCCGATGTTGCATTCCGGATAATGAGATACGGAGTGTTCTTTCATTTTTCCATGATCAAGCGTGCGGTGGACATTTCGGTCCTCGAAAAACTGCGGAAAAAGTGCTTCAGTGTGGTTTCTATTGGCCTTCTCTTTTCAACGACTCGTTTGAATTTTGTAAAACTTGTGATCGATGTCAAATGCTTGGACGAATTTCTCGACGAGATATGATGCCTTTAAACCCCATTCTTACGATCGAAATCTTTGATGTATGGGGTATCGACTTTATGGGACCTTTTCCAAATTCTTTTGGAAACTTGTATATCCTTCACGCTGTCGATTCCGTTTCAAAATGGGTCGAAGCAGTTCCTTGCAAAACCAAAGACCATAGAATTGTTGTGAAATTTCTCAAAGAAAACATCTTTTCGAGGTTCGACACACCTTGCACAATAATCTGTGATAACGGAACCCATTTTTGCAACCGTTCTTTTGAAACTTTAATGAAAAAATACTCGATAACCCACAAGTTATCCATTCCGTATCATCCTCAGACTTGTGGCCAAGTTGAAGTTTCAAATCGACAAATAAAACAAATCTTGGAGAAAACTGTCAAAAAAAATCGAAAAGATTGGTCTCAGAAATTGACCGACGCGCTTTGGGCTTACCATGCTGCTTTTAAAACTAACCTTGGGATGTCCCCATTTCGTTTAGTTTACGGTAAATCTTTCCATTTACCCGTTGAAATTGAACACAAAGCGTTGTGGGCAATAAAAAACTTAAACTTGGATCATGAAAAAGCTGGCGAAAATCGAAAACTACAACTCAACGAACTAGAAGAACTTAGGAATGACGCGTATGAAAATGAGAAAATTTACAAAGAAAGAACCAAAGTTTTTCATGACAAGTCAATCCTAAGGAAAAAAATTTCGCCTAACCAGAAAGTTCTTTTATATGACTCGAGACTTCATTTATTCCCTGGGAAACTTAAATCAAGGCGGACTGGACCATTTGTGGTACGAACTGTTTTTCCACATGGTGCCATAGAAATAGAAAACCCAAAGGATGGATCGATTTTCAAAGTCAACGGTCATCGGTTAAAACCCTTCTTGGAATTTCCTGGTAAACAAGAGGAGGAGCTCATGATCCTTCATGAGCCAAGCTACGTCTAGTAAGAATGTTAACCCCATTTCGTAAATATGTACGTATTTTTCCCCATTACACTCATTATATCACGCATCGACTATGGGGACACAGTCAAAATTAAGTGTGGGGGGGGGTCTCATTTTCATTTTTTTCTTTAGTTTTTCATGGCATTTTTGAATTTTCATTTTCTTCAAAAAAAAAATTCAAAACTCCTAAATCTCAAAAAACATTTTCTTTTTACCATTTTGATTTATTTTTGAAGAAACACTATGGGATAATATAAGTTTTGTTTAATAAATTGAAATTTTTGAAAATTTATTTGTCTTAACAAAAAATAAAAATAAAGTTTGATTACAAATAACAATGGTTTTACTAGCATATAGGAAGGTTCATCTATGTTAATTATGAAGTATGTTCTAATTGAAAATCTTTGTTTAAAAAGTGGTAAATTTAAATTAAGGGTATAACATTTTTGTCTTCTAAGTTAAATGGTGCTAAGATGGTTTTGCAAAACTCTCTCTCTCTCATAAAAAAAATATATAAAAAAAATACAAAATAATAACATCTAAAGTATTCACTCTCATTTAAAAGTCCTCACGGTTATGCATGGGTGAATTACTTGGAATCTTTGATTATGAGCTTTCATACTCATTTAAAAGTCCTCACGGTTATGTATGTATGGAACACATACCCCAAAAAAAATAGACTTAATAGAAACCACCTACGGTCAATAGGTGTATGCATGAAAGTGTGTGCACTCGCCATGCTCTGTACTCCCCTCACATAAGCCCGAAAGGCAGTGCATGGGTAGTATATCTGGCCTCAGTTTACCTGAGCAAGGTGTGTAATTTTTCTTGCAAATAATGAGAGAGCAAGCAATTGAAATCCTAGCACTATTTTAACTTGTTTGATTTAACTTGTTATTGAAAAGAAATGAAAGCACCACTTTAATAAACTTTGATAATCAACTAAGGATCCATTTCATAATTACATTGTGTTATCAACCGAAACAACTAGCCAAACTATGGTCTATCTGCTATGACAACTTGATTTTCATTGGAAATTTTGACGAGTAAAATTTTCAAGACAATGACCAAAACTTGTATTTAACTTATTCGTGTCAATTTAAAAATAAATCCTTCATTTGTAAATATTTTCAAAAACTCGCAGTCATCTCTTTGTAAATAAATCTTGCATTTTGTAAATATTTCATCCTGCATTTGGATTTTGTGGGTAGTATCCGCTGAAAACCCTCACGAGACAACACTCGTCCTACTGGGGATACCCAGAGGTTTAACGGCTTGTTGCATACGCTCAATGCAATCGTGCCCTACGAAAACGGATTTATCTTAGTTTTCCTTTATTCGAGGACGAATAAAAAGAAAAGTGTGGGGGTATTTGATATGCACGTAATTGTGCATATATTTACATCCATATTTTATCTCATTATATTTAAATAATCATCATATTTGGGCATTTTAACATGTTTAAAACCAAAATTCCATTATTTCCAACCATCATATTTTCATCTTCATTCAGGGGCAAAACGGTCATTTTGTGCATGTGTCAATATAAGAATTTTTACTTGGACATTTTTTGATAATTTTTATAGGAATTTGGATGCATATGGAAGAGGCTTATATGAAGATATATGCATGCACAAATGAATACAAAGGAAGAAGAGGAAATAATTCAAGCCATGAACATGGAGGACCCCACCCACTTACCTAAAAGTACAATTTGGAGCTAATGGACAACTAAGTGGAGGTTAAAGCTTCATGCAAAACAAATGATGGATTAATTAGTGGTTAATGGTTACTTGATGGCCACATTTACTAATGGGCAATTTAGGTAGCCCCCTAAAAATAGAATTAGGGTTTTATGCATGTATATATAGCCATCTTATGTATATGAAACTATCATCTACTCTTTCATTTTACTTAGGAAATTAAGAAATCAAAGTGTAAGCTCAATGTTCTATGAAATAAAAATGGCTTCCAAGCCTCTTTCTTCTCTCTTTTCTACACGCTCTTCTTTGTTTTATTGTTAATGTTTATTTATATGCTCTCTTTCTCCTTATGTTCATATCTTAGATTTACATTTATGCAAGTAGTTAGCAGCTAATCTCTTTTGCTTTCTTTGCTTATTTTCTACTTTCTTTTCTTTTTAATGTTGAAACTTACTTGTGTTGCTTCAATGTAACAAATGAGTAGCTAAACTCCTTCAATTTAGGGGCGATGAAGCTCTCTAATTTTATGTAATTTCAACATTTTATGATTTATGATCTCATTTGGTTTATGCTTCATGAAGTAGATTTTGATACAAGTTTATACAAGTGAGTTTGATAGCTTATATTGCTTATGCAAATGAGCTATTCTTATTCAACATAAACACAAGTTGCATCATCATTTGCTAATCCATTTTTGATTGTGAAATTAAAGTAAAAATGAAATTTGATGATCTTTATTACTAGATACAATAGTAAATGGATCATGCTTAAAATAGCTTTTGCTTTTGCTTCATTTTTATGAGAATTATAAGTGGGTATTTGTTGCATTATAGTTGATGGTTTGATTTATGTTAATTAATAACATAAACAAACCATGCTTATGATAAATACAACAATATTTCACTTAAATCAAAGTTAGAGATGATAAATTGTTTTGTTGTTGATTTACAAAAATATGAGAGTGGATTTGCCTCTAAATTGTTCTCTAGTTCAATAGTTTACTAATCACATTTCAATTCTAGTTTAGCTTCATTTTAGTTCTATCTAACAATTTCACTCGACTTTAGTATAATTTGATTGAATAGAAATTTTAAAATCATCAATTCCCTGTGGATCGACCCGTGTTCGCCACGTGCTACATTCGTACACCGTGCGCTTGCGGTTATTTTTATTTCAAAATTCGTTCGACGGTTTTCTAACTCGATAGAATTTCTTCGACGAACACTTCATTTTCGCTTGATAAACTCGAGTTCGATATCGATCAAAACCCTGTCTTCCTCGAAGCTCCATATCACACAACAACCACAGATACGAGATGACCCCTGTGGACTTGCATAGATGATCGATGCTACTTCGGCCAACGCTACGACCGCCGACAAGTCGGCGACAAAAAACTCGTCGTCGAAACCATCTACCCAGATCTCCCTGTCTCATCGGAAATCAAAATTGATCAAGTGGATTCAACAGAAATCCAGACCCAGCAACATACCGTCACCCATACCAACCTCTTGCCGTCGCCATAGACCACCGGACACCAAGTCGTCTCTCCTGGTGCTGCACCAATCCCTATCTTCCTTTTCCCTCTACCCTAGCCAAACTCGACGCCGCCTTGACGTCGCACGAGCTTCAGGAACTATGCCAGCCAAAATCGATAAAAAACCATATATCGCCGTCTACACGATGCCACGGTGGTCGAGAATTTCACCGACCATTATCCCCGAGTGCCTCATCCTCCGAGCTACCACCAGCAACGACTTCGTCCACCCTCGAACCCTCAATCGCCAGAATTCGACAAAAACACTATCTCCGTTCTACAATTCCCATCAACCCTTAACCTAAAAATCTTGATTTCATTAATAAAAATCATAGTTTTAAAGGATGGATTAGATTATATATGTGAAACTTGAAATTAAAATGGTTGGTTTTTTTGATGAAATACATTTTTGCTGTAATTTCCAATTTCCAAGTGAAACACTAACTAATTCCACCTTTAATTATTTTAAAAAATAATGTTTAGTTAATTCCAAAATAATTCCTTTAAACATCCTAATCTAAATTGATTCATATGAAGAGGGATTGAATTTTTATTGAGTTTTTATGTTTGTAAACTAAAAACAGAGGTATATCCATATACAGAGACATGTAGATGCTTATATACCAGGCATAACATATTTATATAATTTATTCAAAACATTTTCACAGTCATTACTATTATGATTTATCACGTGCACAAAATTCAAAGAGGATTTAGCTTTAAGAGATGTAGTTAACTCGTAGTTTTGATTTGAACAGAGAAGCTTTGTTTTGAGAATCTGAAAACTAATATTGATGGTTGATTTGAATCTTGAATCTGATCTTGAATTTAAATTTGACTCTTCTTTATGTTTGAGTTTGTACTTGAATTCACATGCTTTAAATCAGGTTGCAAAGAAGCTTGAAGAAGTTTTAAAAAAATTCTTTGATTTCTTTTGCCCTCTAGTTAGTTTACAGGTTGGTTTCTTTGTTTTTCAAAAATGGAAGATAAAAGAAAATAGAGAGTAGGAATAGAAAGATATATAACCTTATTTTTCTTTTGTTAAAAATGAGAAGAAAAGGAATAACATGACACTTGTTGAATTTTCCTACACTTGTTAATTGTATGTTATCTAAGCTTATAATTTGTAAATTGCATGAAAATACACACACACACACACACACACACACATATATATATACACTATAATATCAATTTAGTTTTATATATATTAATATTTTATGTTTAAATTCTCATACATATACAAATTCCATTTATCTCATGTTAATATTAAAAGAAAACGTTTTAAACTGTAACGACCCGGTTTTTCGACTTTCGAAAGTCGACATCAATACGTCCACTGAATCAGATACCGAACAATCGAATGTCATAAAACCGAACCGTTAGGGTTAAAGAAGAAGAAGATAGAAGAAGAAAAAGAAACAATAATAGAGTTTCATATTTCGCAGCGGTACAATATATAATCGATAAATGAATAATCGTTAAAACAAAGAACTATATCAATTGATACATTACAACATCAGAGTATTACGATAATAGAACACAACATTGAGAAGTTATACTAACTTGCCTATATGAAAACTGAACTTGCATTACCCATACGTAGTAGATACTACATAATATAAATGGTACGTTTCGCCATCCAGCTTGGTCCTGGTCTCCACAGCATACTTCTCTGACTTCGCTCCAGAACAACTGATAGCCTGGCTCTAAGCTGTCCATGAGGAAAATTATGGGCACCTAGAGTTTAGAAAGGGAACAATAAACTCCAAGTAACCATCAACTACAAAATCTCATAGCTCGTAGGTCTTAGAGAAGGGTGTTAAGCTAAGAGAGTAAATTCTCCCCCACCAACAGAAATGTATTTAATAGAAACCAGCTTTACATCTCAAAGTGTAATGTCATACATACATCCATACATGTCCGTTCCTAGGTTCAAATGGAACCGAAGGCACTTCCTCCAATTAAGGGAAGAAGCCCTTGCAAATTCGGTTGTTCACTAATCACGTCCGGACTCCACATCACATAGGGTGATAAAATCTCTATACCAAAGCCACTTGGTGCTGAGACATTCGATAGGCAATCCTTTCGTTTTTGAAAATACCTGGTCTTCAACACCATCTTCAAATGCAATCCCATTTCGTCTTATCATTATTCAGAATGGGTTTTATGGCACAAAGTCCTCTCCCGGCTTAACCGAATAATGAGCGCTAAAAATAAGTGGTTATATTCAGATTTCAAGTAAGTCACAAGAAATTTCCACTTTGATCTTTTAAACAATAGGTCCATCACAAAGATTCGATGTGGTTTCATATAATCGTTTAGAATCCGACCCCCGGTCGCATCGAAATTCAAATGTCGTTTAAAGGCCAATATTGATAGTCGGCTATTTTACTATCAAATAATATTTACAACAATCACTAGATTTTAAATAATTTTCCCCCAATTATTTATTTTCAAAATATCTTCGCAAGATATATTTTCACACTTCAACCTTTTGAAAACAAATTTCAAATCACTTTCCTCACGCGAAATAAATTTCCAAATATTTACTAATTTCCATTGAAAATTTGCCGAGTCCGAATACTTTAAAATAATTTAAACGACTATCCAAAAATATACTTAGAAACACTTAAAATAAAAATTACTTTAAACGCTTTATTTAAAATATTAGTTATGAAATTTTATACCAATATTTCATATAAATCTCAAGCCCGACTAATTTTAAAAATAAATTTATTAGATAGAGTGTAATTATTTAAATAAACCTTTTCTAAATCAAATATCAGTTAAATCTTTAAAATAATGACTTCTATAATTAACTTAATAAATATATACTTTAAAGATTTAAAAATAATTTACGAAAATAATTTCTCCAAAAACATTCTTTTAAAAACCAACTTTATAATTTTTAAATTTATAATATAAAAGCTGCTTTGAAAACACACTCGGCTTTCCAGGGAAAAATACGCTTCCCTTTTCAAAATGGTCCATTTAAATAAATTAATAAATCCTGCTCGATTTATTTCAAATTTACATCCCAAATTCGTAAATTTTCTTTTCGCACTTTTAAAAATAAACCATATTTATTCTTAAAATAAATTATCCTTCCTTTATAAATTCATCGTGATTTTTAAATTTCCAAATATCCACCGATATACAATTTTCAAAAATTGATTTTCCAAATTTACTTTCAAACACCAAATCAAATTCCAAATTGATTTCCAAATATTCATTTTCAAACATCAAATCAATTTCTTAATTTATTTTCAAACACCAAATCTGTAACGACCCATCTTTCTGGATGGTTCAAATCGAAAATAAACCACACATGTCAGAATCAAACCATTCAAAAGGAAGGATTGTTAATGTGGTAAATAAGAAAAAAAAAAGAAAATGAAAAAATACAAAATACAGAATCTCGTGGCAAACGACAAAATATAATAATCAAATAAATAGTTCATGAAGCTGTTTTACAAATAACATTTGATTACACTTTTACAAATTCAAATCAGAGTTATACATATAACATAAATAAACAAATAATGCAGCAGAAAACAGAATGTAGTGGAATAATAAATAGCAATAATATACTGAATCTTCATCTTTGTCCACCATAAAATAGTCTTCAATGCTGAAAAACTCAAGCTGACCCGAGAGTAAAGGAAAATAATACACTCGAGTCAGGACTAAAATTCTTATGCAAATTAAATCATAAGTATATGTAATAAGGAATGCAAATAACTACATTTTTGAATGTTCAAATTTCTGGAAATGTTATTGTTTCCATATTCAAAATAAAATGGATTTCACAATAGATCCATTCTAGTAAATTACAAATTTGCTGAACAAATCCCAGTTAAATTTCATAGTTCAAGAGATCTGATTGATAGAATTATTCCAAAGTTTCAATATTCAATTTTATGGAAACTTCCTAATGTTTCAAAATTTAATTTTAAAAACTTTCAAAATAAGGTAACGATGATTTACTTCTCAAAATCATTTTTATGGTTCAGATAGTAAATCTAAACATACTATTTTTCCTCTGATGTAAATACTTGGAATTCATGGGTTTATATCTTTGTTCAATGTGTAAATAATCAGTATGAAAATTTATATAATCACAATAAACTATAGGGTGATAACAAGGGTATATCAAAGAAATGAACAAATACACATTCAATCACAATAGCATCCATCACAACGTACAATCAAAATTCAAATCAATCAATTCAACAAATCAACCAATTCAAGTACAGGTCACTGTAATTATTTGTCAGCGCGTATTGGAATTTAGCTATTCAAATTAAATATCAACAAAAATTCCAAACCTACAATCAAAAATTTATCACTATATGACCTGGTTTAACTTGCAATAAAATTTTAGTATTTCGTGAGTGAGTTTAAACACTCACCTTTTGGATTTCCCTTTTCTAGTCGGATTTGGATCCGCTGCTACTTCCTTTTTTTGATTTGTTTCCTACTATCTTAATCTTTTTTTAGAATGTTTTGCAAGAGATAGAGAAGTTGTTATAGATCTGGATTTGAAGAAAAAGATTTGGAAAAAAAGAATGTTAGAAAAGAAGAAGAAATTTAAAGAAGATGAAGAATTGAAGAAGAAAAGGAAGCTTTCAAAAAGAAGAAGAAGATTTAAAGAAGTAGAAATACAAAGTATTAAAAAATGAGGCCAAAAAAAAGAGAAGAATGAGATTTAAAAAAAATGAAAAAGGAAGGAGGAAGGTGAAGAGAGAAAAAAAGTGAGATGGAAGTTTTATTTGTAAAATGAAGCTACAGAAGATGAGATTAGAAAATGAAATATGACTAAAGGAATGAAGAAGGAAATGAATGAAAAGCTAATAAGGTATATATAAACAAACTAGGAATTGAAATAAAGTAAAATATGAACAACCCTAAAACGTAGTATTGAAAGATGTGAACTAAATAAATATGAGGTGTTAGGAGAATTAAAATGCAAATGAAGAAATAAAATTATAGATTATTTAATAATAATAAAAAAAGGTGGAGGGACAAAATGCACGTTTAGTTTTAAATGCTTTATGCGTTGATAATGCATAAGGAAATGTATGTAGGAATGAGAAAATTTACAAACCAACTCACAACTTCTAAAAATTTTATGTTGTTAAATTTTTTTATGACTGTTTGGCATATTTTGAATCATTATCTCAGTTTATTTGAATTTATTTGGATAAAATAGTTACTTAATTTATTATATAATATAAACTGCCAGTAAATACCTGTTATTTATTATTTGTTCTATATTGACGTCATTGATTGAATTGGATGATGATTGTGATAATGGTTGATGATTGATATTGGATGAATGGATGTTGTATTTTATATTGTTATAAACTACAAGTTGTTATGGATTTTTATTTCATTCGAAATTGCGATTTGAAATGATATATAACCGTATTTATGTTTTAAATTACGGATTGAAATGATAAATATCCGTATCACTTGACCATAGGATAGAAAATTTTATACAAACATCGTAGTCTATACATAAAAATATTTTGAAATCATTTCTATGGATTTGTGAAGAAATATATGGTTTTCTATAAATATTGATATTAGATATTATATAAATGTTATTTTATCCCTGATTTTAAACTATGTAAATTTGTTTTAATATAGAATAAGCTTAACCATAAGTTTGATTTTTATTGAAGATAATATGGTTTAATATTTAAATTATATTTTAGTATAGAGTTTATAACGATTTAAATAAATTAAGGTTGGAAGATGAATTTGAGATTTATTTGGAATTGAATTTATTTAAGAATTAAACTAAAATAAGTTTGATGTGAAATTTATTAAATTTGAAGTTTTAGAAGGTATGTTTTTATAACTTGACTTTGGTTTAAGGTGAATTAAATAAATATTTCAAGTGTAAATAAATTGAAGGAAATATTTATTTATTTGGAATTTGAGTTTTATTTAAATGATCATGTATTTATTAAGCAAAATATTTCGAAACTAAATAATAGAAAATTGAATTGTTGAATCGTAATTACAGAACTTAGATGTGAAATTGTTGAAACTTAAAGTTTGAAATATGTTGAATTTGAAAAGGCTTATTTTGTGGATCAAATCTGTTTTGAAATCAATAAAATTTGGAATAGTTTATTTGAAAACTGAATCGAATTGAAATATATGATTTGGGATTTGGTAAAATATAAAATGTAGTTTCAACTATTGAAAAAAATGGAATATTTGGATATTTTGGATAATCGAAACCTTTTAAATTAATATATGAGTGAAACTTGATAATTGGGTTAAATTATATAGTTGAATTGATATACTTAATTTTAAAGCAAGTAAAACAAGGTTTAATTTGTTATATCTATGTTTAGTAAATGAATAGAATTAGGGTACACATTCTTAGAATGTAATGTAATAATATACAAGTGTGAAATTTAAGCCTTGGGATCTTTAAATTGAAATTGTGATTAAGGAAAGGTTGTCAATGAGATTAAATTGGAAAAATATGTTTATAAACTTAATTAACATTTATGAAATGTGTCATAAATAAATTGATAGGTTAAGGTGAAACTAAATGGAATAAGCAAATATGAATTAAAAGTGAAATGATTTCACCATGACTTGTAAATTGTTATGAAATAAATGGATGTTGCAATAAATAGTTATAAATAAAGTTGTGATAACTTTAAACTCGAACAATGTCTTATAAAAAGGAATTAAATTTAATAAATTGGTTATAAACGTAAGAAAATTCCTTTTGAAATGATTTGCAAATGAGTGTAATATTAAATGAGAAATATTACATGTGAAATGAATGTAATTTAAATTAAAGAGAAATATAAGCAATATTATGAGAATTGATATATTAATGTTTATATCAAAAGGAGAAATTATGTGAAACAAATATTAAGTATGAAGTTGATTTGAAAACTATTGATTTGGAATGGTACTAAATTTGAAAGCGAAATCTTATATAATCGAAGTCTACATAAGTGTGATTTGATACTATTGATTTTGGAAAGTATATGATTTGAAAATGGAATCTTATATATAATGGACTTTATATAAGTATGATATTTGAAGTTGATTTGAAAAGGTACTATATGATACATATTTTCGAAGTAAAGATATGGAAAGTTCCTTCTGCTTGATATCCGCTTTGTGGCCACATCGTCGATTTATTCTATCGATATTATTCTCTCTGATTTTGGTTTTCCGGATGCGATGCTCCAGTGTCCTACCATGGCATAACCCATGGTCGTTTTTTTGGATAGTGTAATCTGCATGGCAGAGATTGCTTAATGGGAACAGATGCTTCCTGGGGGATCCAAGTGTAACCATTGTGTATCCTATGGTCTACCGGTTTTGTTGTCATGGCGTAATCCGCAAGGCAGAGATTGCTTAAAGCGTATGGATGTTTCTTGGGGGATCCAGGTGTAACCGTTGTGTATCCTACGGTCCACGGGTTTTGGTTATCATGGCGCAGTTCGCAAGGCAGTGATTGCTTAAAGGTACGGATGTTTCGTGAGGGATCCGGGCATAACCATTGTGTATCTGCGATCCAAGTGATTATTTTGGATTGTACTTTCTATATCGGTTTTGAAAGTTTTTTAAGTATTTTCACTGGGTGTTGAAACGGGTCTACTAAGTACTTGAAGAATTCTAGTCTTACGCATGATCAACGCATGGCCAGAGTCTGCAAGAACGAGGATAAACCTGTTAAGACATCGAGTTATAAATGTATTTTGATAAAGTATTAAATAAAGGATATTTTGGTCATTTTTTCTTTTATAAATACTTTAAAATGTTTAAAATATTATCTACTTATGTACATCATGGTTTATTAGTGTTGCAAATATTGTGAGAAATTATTAATTCAACAAAACATATTTAAAGTAAATGATTATTGATTTATTAATAATGTTTGAAAAGTATCTTGAGATAAAACTAATAAATTTATAAATAATGGATTTAAGGGTTTCAATAGCTTCTTTATAAATATAAGTAATGATGTAAATAATTATTTTCAAATAGTTTACATATATTTATAACAATGTTATTTAAAATATTTAAATAGTATCTAAAAATGAAGCAAGAAATTATACAAATGAATTTTTGAAAAATATTAAAGTACTAAAGATGATTTATTTGCAAATGAAGCATTCAAATGAATATTGCAAGTAAAATTTGTATAAGTTTCTTTGAATGTAGAATTTAAAGATATTATATAAATGGAAAAAAAATTGATTTGCGAAGTTTATTTATAGTTATATACTTGGAAAATAAATTTGAATCTCTATTTTGCAAGTATAGTTTGGAATATTTAATTGATTTTGAAGTACTAATAGTAAATTTATTGGTTCATTTACTGTTTGAATTTTCATATTAAACCATAATAAATGTTTTTCCATGATTTGAATATTCATTTTAAAACAAGTGTGTAAAATTAATTATGAAGATATGAAATTTTAAACTTTGATTAGAAATTTAATGTAAGATTTGAGTGTTGCATTAGTTTCAGTTTAATAATCTTGAGTTTATACTTATTTTAAAAATAACGAGTCTAATAAATTATCGGATTTAAGGAACTTTATTTTAAAGTTTATTATAATGTTTTGATATAAATTTCTAGCATTGTTTTAGACTTTTGAAAAATCTTTGCATAATGCTATGAGGATGTTTTAAATATATCTTATATTTTTACTTAGTGAATGAGGTTAAATGTTTTAACTGAATTTTAGATATGTTGAAATATTTATTTTCTCTTCAAGGGAAAATACTAAAAACTTTAATTTTTATTCAATAACCGAATGGAGTTATAAAAAATAAGTAGGACAGTAGAAGCTTAAGTAATATTTTTTTGAAATGATTCATTAATGACTTAAATATTTAATGGAAACCAAATTATGTAAGTGATTGATCTTTATATAAATAAATGAATGAAAGGTAAATGATCAAAAAAGCAATCGAATAAATTTAAATAAATTTAAAATTATTGTTGCTTGGCAGATGGTAAGTTTGGGAAAGAATACATCTAGATGTTGAGGGTGTTTGACTAATATATTAAGTAATTATCTAAGGCTGTTGAGTATAGGGTACACTTGACAGTTTATTCATCACCTTGCATAATTTAAGGTTTCTGAACTAAGTAAACCATTGGTTTTGGTCACTATAGATGTATGATGGGTTGTTTGGTTTCGGTTTAATACCTAAGCCTAAGCTTTTAAGCTATATTTAATTCTTTCCGTCTCATTTTTGATTATAAATTTTTTATTTTCCGTTGGTTTGCAAATTTTCTCATTCCTACATACATTTCCTTATGCATTATCAATGCCTAAAGCATTTAAACTAAACGTGCATTTTGTCCCTCCACCTTTAGTTCCTTTTTATTAAATAATCTATAATTTTATTTCTTCATTTTCATTTTCAATCTCCTAACACCTCATATTCATTTACATCTTTCAATACTACATTTTAGGGTTGTTCATATTTTACTTTATTTCAATTTCTAGTTTGTTTATATACACCTTATTAGCTTTTCATTTGTTTCCATCTTCATTCCTTTAGTCATATTTCATTTTCTAATCCCATCTTCTGTAGCTTCGTTTTCCAAATAAAACTTCCATCTTATTTTTTTCTCTCTTCAACTTTCTCCTTCCTTTTTCATTTTTTTCTTCTTTAAATCTCCTTCTTTTTTTTCCTTCATTTTTTAACCTTTTTTGTTTCTTCTTCTTTAAATCTCCTTCTTCTTTTTTTTGAAAGCTTCCTTTTCTTTTTCAATTCTTCATCTTCTTTAAATTTTCTTCTTTTTCAAACATTCTTTTTTTTCAAATTTTTTTTCTTCAAATCCGGATCTATAACAACTGCTCCATCTCTTTCAAAACATTCTAAAAAAAAGATTAAGATAAAAGGAAACAAATCAAGAGGAGGAAGTAGTAGCGGATCCAAATCCGACTAGAAAAGGGAAATCAAGAAGGTGAGTGTTTAAAGTCACTCATGAAATACTAAAATTTTATTGCAAGTTAAATCAGGTCATATAGTGATAAATTTTTGATTGTTGGTTTGGAATTTTTATTGATATTTAATTTGAATAGCTAAATTCCAATATGTGATGACAAATAATTACTATGACATGTTGTTAAATTGGTTGATTTGTTGAATTGATTGATTTGAATGTTGATTGTATGTTGTGATGGATGCTATTGTGATTGAATGTGTATTTGTTCATTTATTTTATATATCCTTTTTATCACCCTATAGTTTATTGTAATTATATAAATTTTCATATTTATTATTTGCACACTGAATAAAGATATAAAACCCATGAATTCCAAGTATTTACATCGGAGGAAAAATAGTATGTTTAGATTTACTATTTGAACCATAAAATGATTTTGAGAAGTAAACCGTCGTTACCTTATTTGAAAGTTTTCAAAATTAAATTTTGAAACACAGGGAAGTTTCAATAAAATTGAATATTGAAACTTTGGAACATTTCTACAAATCAAATCTCTTGAACTATGATATTTAACTAGAAATTGTTATGTAAATTTGTAATTTACTAGAATGGATCAATTATGAAATCCATTTGATTTTGAATATGGAAACAATAGCATTTCCAGAAATTTGAACCTTAAAAAATGTTGTTATCTACATTACATATTACATCAACTTTTGATTTAATTTGCATAAGAATTTTGTTCTGATTCGAGTGTATTCTTTTCCTTTACGCTCGGGTCAGCCTGAGTTTTTCAGCATTGAAGACTATTTTCTGATGGACGAAGACGAAGATTCAGTTTATTATTGCTATTTCTTATTCCACTACATTCCGTGTTCTGTTGCATTATTTTTTTTACTTATGATATATGTATAAGTCTGATTTGAATTTGTAAAAGTGCAGTCAAATGTTATTTGTAAAACAGCTTCATGAACTGTTTATTTGATTATTATATTTTGTCATTCCGCTGCGAGATTCTGTAATTTTTTTTTTTTCATTTTCTTTTTTTTCTTATTTACCCCATTAACAATCTTTCCTATTGAATGGTTTGATTCTGACATGTGTGGTTTATTGTCGATTTGAACCATCCAAAAAGGTGGGACATTACAAAATCAATTTCCAAATTTATTTCTAAAAATTTATTTCTTTTTGAAAATATATCTCTTTATTTCTCCCAAACTATTAAAATATGAATTTTAAATAAATTCTCCAACTTTTAAACAATATGTCTCGAAATCCATTTATTAAAAATCTTTTCCTATATTTTGGGATTAATTCGATAGGATTACAAAAATCAACTTTTATACTTTTAAATTCCTTCTTTTAAATTTTATCCAATTCTCTAAAATTAATTTACTTAAAATTTTCTATTTTAATTTCTAAAAATTCAATTATATATCCTGGTATTTTGAAACACCGGAATATATTCGGCCAAACCATAGCCTTCAATAAATTTTAATCATCACATAATCATTCACAGATTTAACCACATTACAATATGAAAATAAATTTCAAATATTTGAGGAATCCAGTTGGATCCCTCCAACCTGTTTTCCTGCATCCACATATGTTAGCACAATAATTAAATACCAATTCCACTTCGAGGTGGAATATCGCGGTATATGAGATTATATTGTATCATTCGATATTATGCGACACATAGGGTCTCATCCGCTATATAACATGGGAAATCAATCACTCCAATACACACACACACACACACACACACTATCACCACCAAACAATCAATCAAAAACTGAAATTCTAATTATTTCAATCGAGTGAGAAGATCTCACCTTTACTTACGCATGCAACCCATTTCCAATTCGGCTTGCTTCCTTTTAGATTTTGACCTTGTATAAACATTTATACGATTTTATTAAGATCTGAACTAGATGAAAAATTAATTTCCCATTTAATAAATTGAATTAACAAATTGTTAAATTTAAACTAAATTTCCTTTTAATAATTATTTTCAGCAACTAAAACAATTAAGTAAGTTTTATTAAACAAGTTAATCACCTTAATAAATTTTTTCCAAAATAAACTTTGTAAATTAAAATGTATATATGTATTTTTATTTTATAATTTCCATATTTTTTTGAAAATAAGTTATGGACTTTCAAAAATCTAATTTTTAATAAACTTCCAAATATCTTCAAAATTCCTAAAATCTTATATATATGAAATCCCTTCTTTTTCCCATATATATTAAAATATGACTGTGTAAAAAATATACATACATATTAATTCATACTTGAATTTTATTTCTGTATTTCTATATATATATCACATATGCATATATTATGTTTTATTTAAATTTGCCTGCGCATAAATTTTAAGTGAAAACAAAAATTCACTTTTCTGTTTATTTCTTAACCTGTGTATGTATATTTAAATTAGATAAATATAAATATACCTCTCTTCTCTGGAAACGAACCCAAGCTTCATGCACACGACTTTGAACATCTCGAGACGCCGCTGCCATCTACCGCATACGCACACGAGAATGCCCACAGCCGAGCAACTTTCACCATCCTCAATCGCGAAACCCTAGCCACCATTGCCTTGCGTCACCAGAACTCGATCACGAGCCATCGCGCAAACCCAGACCGACACCGTTGCAAGAAATCAAAACTACTCCGTTTCCCTCCGCCGTGAACATGAACCCTAGCAGCTCGCCCTTCGACTTCGCCACTCCACGAATCGGCGACGCCAATGGAATCAACGGTCAAAGCCGCCCCCGCTGGCTTGAGGTTGCGAGCCCCACCACATCGACTTGCCAGGTAATGTCTCTACCCTCCACCCTCCTACAACAAGGGCGATCGTCGTGCGCCGCAGCCAAACGCTGCCCCACTTGATCGCCACACGAGCGACATCGAGATGAACAACGCTCAATACCTTTTTCGATCTACTGTTTATCGCTCGTTCCTTTTAATTAATCGCTGGTTTCATTTGGGAAAGAAAAGAAAGAAATGAGGCGGCCATGTTTGATTTGTATTTGGTTTTCGAAGATAAAGAAAGGCTCATTCGTCTTTGTTGTTTTTTTACTGTTTTTACATCAGCATATTTTTTTAAAAAAAAATTACGCGTGTGAATTTTTAACCGAGGAAGTGGAACACGTACCCTAGATTTCTACATGTGTACGTAAGGACTTGACATAGTATTTTATTGCAACAATATTATATTTTTTATTTGAATTTAAATTTAAATTCAAATCGTCACCATTACGCAACTTAAAATCTCGACCTCCAATCGAGGCATGCCGCCAGGTGTTTATAATGTTAAAACCCTATTTCGAACGTAATGGTAAAGCTTCCGAGTCCAAATTCAATCATATGGAGAAGATTGCTTTTTAGACCCAGCTTTTTTATTGAATTTTCAATTTAATTTCAGCGCGTTTATCAATCTGTGGCCACACACAACTCCAAACGCTACAAAAATTGAAATCCGATAATAATATAATATTACGGATCCAACGGAACTGGTTTCGTTGAAATCCGAGACTGTGCCTCGAAAGGCTATTTTTAAATATCGATTTAACAATATATATTCAAAACTGAACAAAACATTTCCAAATCCAATTCCGAAGCTTCCATTATCTTTAGTATTATCAATATAAATTTTGTAAGCCGTTAAAATATTTTTAGTCAGCATAAAACTGAAGACTTAATATTTTGCCCAACGTTTAATAATTAAATTCAAAGATTTTAAATTGCAAAATAACAGTGATATTTGAAACTCGAGTTAAAATTTTACATTTAAATATTTAAAATCAATTAACTATTCTAATTTCAAATGTTCAAAATTCTGGGTCATCACATTCTTCCTTCCTTAAAAGAATTTCGCCCCGAAATTACTAGTTAGGAAGAATGATCCTTAGACCGTTTATCATTTTTCCAAAACCAAACAGTTTTATCAACTTGCCAAAAAAATCTTTTTATGAAAGACTCATTATCACTTCAACTAACTTTCTAAACTACTCATCCACAGTTTCCAAACAACTTTGTTTTATTAACAATTCAAATTTAAATCCAAATACAAATTTTAAATTATCAAAATTTTCTCAAAATTTTTCTAACTCCCTAAATTTTCGAAATTTTTTGCCAGCGTCTCCTTTGCGCAGCTAGCTCGGTACGACTACAAAATCCCACAACGGGCTTCCAGATTTCAAAAGAAAACAAAACGCCAAGTCGCTAGATAAGAAAATCATCAAATTTCATATAGAAATTTATATACATATATTTATCGAGTAATTCAAATTTATCTTCAAAATCCCAATTCCCTTTTTCTTTATAATAGCTATATATCCTACTAGCAATAATGTCCAATTAAAACATTCAAAATCATTTTATACATATCCCCTTACAAAAGTTACAATATTCACTTCATTCAAGTCCCTTCGATGTATGTATATCATCCATACACAATACCAAATTCGATCGCCCACTCGATCACACAATTTCACTTCCGAACTAGTATCGTCCACCCGACTTCTTAGTGCAGACTCAGAACTGGTTTCTTGATCAGAAACCGTCATTCTCCTTGCATAGCCATAAACTATGATAGAGAATTTCCAGAATCAACCAAAAATACGTATCCCGGGTATGCCGTCGAAAATCTAGTGAAAAATTCCAACCCGGATCGATATAACTATCTTCAAATTCTATGCTCGAATTTTGGATCAAATCACTATGCGAATAAAATAATATACGTAAATCCTACATATTTATTCCAATTGATTATTAGCTATGTCAATTCTACATTATTCACATTTACATTGATGTCTATCCACTTATTCACCATTATCCATTTTACAACTTCCAGTTTAACCTTCACTCAATCTTTGTATATTTTACCAATTCCAGATTTTACATCATAATTTCACCATTTGTTTCTTAAGTTCAATAAATATTTCATATAACTTCTTATATTATTTTCACTTCATCACTTTTATTTCCAAATTAAATTTCAAATCTCGTTAAAAAGCTTATTTCCAAACTTTTACTTCTTTTAAATTCCTTGAACAAATTTTACAATTTCAATTTACTAAACACCATTTTAAAATTGATTCCATTATTTCATTCCAATTCCAGTTCTATTTGCTTATAAATTCGAAATGAATTTCAACGTTTAGTTTTCAATTTCATTTACTTGAATTTCGATTTCATTTGAATCCATATCATCATTTTATTTGACTCAAATCTTCTTTTATTCAAATTAATCCAAGTTAAGTTCAGTTTTTAATTTGAACTTTTAAGCTTCGATAGTATTCCAACTTATTTACATTTCACATCTATTTTAATTTATCCTTTCTTTAAGTTAGATTTTAATCTAGCAATTTTAAATTTTATAAATTATCAAGCTCGGTCATATTTCGTAACCATTTTTAATAAGATTCCAGAGTCTAAATAACCACTTAAGTATTTCAAAATCATTTTGAAATCAATTATATCCAAAACACTTTGCATTTCCAAATCAAAACCAACTTTAAAAAATTCAATTTTAAAACATTTTGGCAGTAAATCCTCTTGTGGAAACTCGAAAATGAACACTAATGCTGTCGCGATCGTCATCGAAATTATTTTCTAGCGACCGAAAAGATTTTATTGCTTTCATCCATTCAAAAACATTTTCAGATATTTTTAATTCCAAATTCCACCATATTTCAAATCCAATTCAAAGTATTTCCTAAAATAATGTTACTATTATTTTCCAAACCTCTGAAAATCATTCTCAAACTCAAAAGGGATTTAATTTCCAAAATTTCCAAATTTTGAATCCTTTCAAAAAAAATCAAATATTTCTTTGGAATTCTATTTGAAATTATAAATCATATTTACAATTTACATTTACAAATCCTATTTATATAAGAATTGCTTTCTTAATCTTTGGTTATGATTTCAATTTTTATTCAACAACAATGATGATAATTCAATATTATCACTTCCTAACAATCAAGCAGCCATATACTTTAATAATTTAGGGAAAATTATTTCTTTTATATACAAAAATAATTTGGGTAAAATTATTTCATTTACCCTATTTTAAAATAATACTGTGTTGGTTTATCTTGTTTAAGAGTTTAGAAACCCCTATCGAAACAGTTGGCCAAACTGCACCGACCAGAATCTATAAACAATCAACTGATAAGTCAACACAATATAAAACAATTTTTATATTCACTAACAAATACATGCTCTTATCTATTAATACACTCAAACTCATTTTATAGTACTACCGACCCTATCTCTAATGAATAATACCCACCAAAGTCAAGGTTATCGCTTAACCAATGGCTCTAATGCCACTCTGTAACGACCCAGTTTTTTGACTTTCGAAAGTCGACATCAATACGTCCACTGTATCAAATGCCGAACAATTGAATGCTAGAAAATCGAACCGTTAGGGTTAAAGAAGAAGAAGAAGAAGATAGAAAAAGAAATAGAAGCAATAATGACGCAGCAGATTAACGGATGATAGTGAAATGAAGATTTCGTGTCAAACTAATCGATGAAACGATTAGGTGAAACAATATAAATCGATGGATTAAAGATATCCAAATGCCCAAGTCCGATGACCTCGTGGACTACCAGATTCTAGCTATCTCCAACACGTTGATCGCGCACGATACCGTGTTAAAAGATCTACGATTCTTCTACGTTGATCTCGCGCACGAGATTCCGTGTATCGGTTTCAAAATCGTTGATTCGAGCGCACTCGAATAACTGAAAGTGGAGAAAGGAGATAACACTCAACGTCCAATTTTAATGGTGGCACAAAGCGCAAACCAAAATTTTATTCCAAAATCAACAACTTTTTACAATGAAATCGCACCTCTATTTATAGAGATTTTACAACACAACAACGAATCAACATAACACGATTCACGACTCAACATATACAACATTACGCGACTTAACAGTTTACACAGCACGTACGACCTACGACTTAATAACAAACGATATACAACGTACGACTTAACAATCAGTAACGACTTAAACTTGAGCGACTCAAGCATCTGAGCGACATAAGAAGAAGCGTCATACTGGAAGCGACTTAAGGTTCTGCTCGTTCGCGACCTACTGGAGGTGCTCGCGACTTAAGGAATATCGTTGCTTCATCTTCGCGACTTAAGGAAAGTTGTACGCGACCTATGGCTTCACGACCTAAGCAATTGGTGATAGATTTAAGTCGCGTAGCGATGTGCGATAAGTTCGTCCGCGACCTAGGGCTTTGCGACTTAGAGCTTCGCGACCTAAGCAATTGGTGATGGGTTTGAGTCGCGTAGCAACGTGCGATAGGTCGGGGATGGAGTTAGGTTGTGGAGCGATGGACGATGGGTCGTTGCTGGGGTTAGGTCGTGGGGCAACATAAGGCGGCTATTCGCGATTTAAGGTATGTTTCGATGATTTCTTTCTTCTCATGGCTTGATGCGCGGCATCATCCTCCCCTGGTTGAAACGAATTCGACCCCGAATTCTCACTTTCCTCTTCTTCAATACACTTATCTTCATGATATGGAATCAAATGTTTGACGTTGAAAACGTCAGCAGTGTGGATGTGATCCGGCAATCTCAACTGATATGCATTATCATTGATCTTCTTCAAGATTTATACTGTACCAATCTTTCGAGCTTTCAATTTGTTGTAAGTTCCAACTGGAAATGATCTTTCGTCAATACTGCGTAAACAAAATCACCCTCTATGAAGTCCACACTCCTTCGCTTCTTATCTTCCAGTTGCTTATACTTCTCATTTGACTTAAGCAATCGTTCAAAAACAATCCTGTGACACTCCTGCAACTCACTCACGAAATCACAAGCTCGTTTAACAACCCCTTTCTGAAATGGAACTGTCGACAAATCCAACATTCCCTTCAGAATTGCTGAATATACTACTTGAAATGGACTGAATCGGTACTTCGATAAACAGCATGATTATGTGTGAATTCTGCCCGACACAACTTCACATCCTAGCTCTTCAGATTATCTTTCACAAGACATCTCAAAAAGTTTCCCAAAGATCTGTTCACCACTTGCGTTTGCCCATCCGTTTGTGGATGATAGGCGTTACTAAAATTCAACTTAGTCCCAACCATCTTCCATAGACTCAACCAAAAATGACTTAGAAATCGAGTATCCCAGTCAGAAACAATGGTCTCATGTAGTCCATGTAGTCGATACACCTCTTTAAAGAACAATTGGGCAACATGGACTGCATCAGCGGTCTTTTTACAAGCTATGAAATGTGTCATCTTTGAAAATCTATCCACCACAACATATATAGAATCATTCCCTCGTTGAGTTCTTGGCAAACCCAAAACAAAATCCATGCTAACGTCAACCTATGGTTTAGTAGGCACGGGCAATGGCATATACAATCCTGCATTCGTAGCTGTCCCTTTGGAAACTTGACATATGTGCATCTCTCCACAAATCTTTCAACTTCTTTCCTCATGGAAGGCCAAAAATATGATTGAGAAATCAACTGCAAAGTACGATCTCTTCCTACATGTCCTTCTTCGTGCAATTCCTTCACAATCTTCATCCGCAAACTGCACTCTGGTATACATAATCGATTTCCTTTGAAGAGAAAACCATCCACCAATACAAACTCATCTGTCTTCCCTTTCTCGACTTCATCTATAATCTTAGCAAAGTAAGGATCATCAACAAACAATTCTGGCAACGCATCAAACCCCATCACTTCAACTCTCATCGTAGTCAAAAAATGATTCCTTCTACTCAATGCATTTGCCACACGGTTTGCAACTCCCGACTTATGCTTTACCACAAATGTAAATTGTTGCAAGTATGCGATCCACGAAGCATGCCTGGCTGCAACCTTATCCTGTCCATGCAAATGTTTTAAGGCTTCATGATCTGTATAAACAACAAATTCTTTATGGAACAAATAGTGTCTCCAATGCTTGATAGCTTGAACAATAGCATAGAATTCCACGTCATAAGTATTATATCTCATCTTTGCTCCCGAAAGCTTCTCACTGAAATAAGAAATTGGACGACCCCTCTGACTTAATACCCCTCCAATTCCAATTTTAGATGCATCTATATGTAATACAAATAGCAACTGAAAATCAGGTAAAATTAGAACTGGTGCTGACGTCAAAAGTTCCTTGATTTGCTCAAAAGCAAATCATGCTTCCTTCGACAATGAAAACTGCTTGCCCTTCATACAATCATTAACATATGCCATCACACTACTAAAGTGTGGTATAAATCTTCGATAAAATGAAGCTAACCCATGAAAACTTCAGACTTCTGTTATAGTCTTGGGCTGTGGCCAATCTCTGATTGCTTCAACTTTATTCTGATCCACCTGTATTCCTCCTTCAGATACAACATATCCTAGAAATAAAACACTTCGAGTCATGAACACACACTTCTTTGTTGCTGCATATAATTGTTCTTGACGAAGAATAATTAGCACCTTTCGCAAATGCTGAATATGCTCCTCTGTACTAGCATTATAAATCAAAATATCATCAAAGTAAACTACCACAAACTTCCCAATGTACGGCCTGAAAATTTGGTTCATCACCCTCATAAATGTACTTGGTGCATTCGATAGACCAAACGGCATAACCAGCCATTCCTATAATCCTTCCCTCGTCTTGAATGCTGTCTTCCATTCGTCCCCTGGTCTAATTCGAATCTGATGATAACGACTCTTAAGATCAATCTTCGAAAAGATTACAGACCCACTGATTTGATCCAACAGATCATCAAGCCTTGGCATCGAAAACCTGTATCTGATAGTTATTTTGTGAAGTGCCCTGCTATCTGTACACATCCTTCACGAACCATCCTTCTTCGGCACTAACAAAGCTGGTACTGCACAAGGACTTAAGCTCTCTTGTATGCGCCCTTGTTGAAGCAATTCTTCCACCTGCCTTCTCACTCTTCGTGCTCCTTTGGACACATTCTGTAATGTGGTCTATGTGGTAACACAGCTCCCGGAACAAGATCTATCTGGTGATGTATGTCTCTCAACGGTGGTAATTCTTTGGGCAACTCTTCTGGAAATACATCTTCAAACTCTTTCAACACTTGCTTCACTTCTTCAGGAATTTCAATCGCTTCACTACTTTCACGTCCAATTAACAAAAATACTTCAGGTCCGTCCTCTACTTCTTTGACAAACTCCTTCAAAGATAACAGAGTCTTTAGTTCTTCAATCTCCTCCAACTTGCTTTCACTTTGTTGCCGCCTTTTAGGAACTAAAGTGATTTTAGTGCCATTGAACATGAAACTATAGCAATTAGTCCTCCCATCGTGTTGCACGGCTCTATCGTATTGCCATGGTCTCCCCAACAACAAATGACATACATCCATATCTACCACATCACACCAAATCTCATCCTCATACTTCATTCCGATGGAAAAAATTCCACAAGCCCTTCGACCAACCTTCACTTCCCCACCTTTCCTCAACCAAGCTAATTTGTAGGGTTTGGGATGCTTCTCTGTCTTTAACGCCAACTTCTTTACAGCTTCTGTATAGATGATGTTATCACAACTTCCTGCATCGATGACGAACTTACAAACCTTTCCAAGAATAGCGCACGTTGATTGAAAATATTACTCCTTAGCCAACTTGAATCATCCTCTTGCTTTGGTGTCAAACACGACCTCCTCATCATCAAATTACAACCATCATCTCCTAACAATAATTCTTCTTCCTCCTCAACTTGTGGTGAATTGGAATATTCTGCTTCTGCATCCTCATCCTCAACCTCAACAACCATCACTCGCTTCTTAGGCTTCGGACATTCATTGCTCTTGTGACCAAACTCCAGACAATTAAAGCATTTGATACCACTATTGACCTTGGTCTTAGCAACTTCACTAACAACCGGTTTATTAACAGCCTTGGAAACATTCGTATTGCTACTAGCCCCTTTTACTTGATTGTTGGAATTTGTAAACATACCACCTCCTCTTCTACCTTGCTTCTCCCAAGCTAGAGCTTTCTGGTGTGCTTCATCAATGGATCTTGAATCAAACATATTCACCATATCCTGAATTTGCATTCTCCACCCTCCGACAAATCTAGCTATCAATTGTTCCTCCGTCTCCACGATGTCATTTCTAGCAATCAACTGATAAAATTCATCTGCATAATCATTCACCGTCTTTGTTCCCTGTCTCAAATTTTGTAAGCATTGGTACATAAGAGACTAATAATTATAAGGTAAGAAAATAGCTTTCATCAACTTCTTCATCTTTTCCCATGAACAATCTTCGACTTTCCCATTCTCTCCCTTGTAAGTTTAGTTTGTTGCCACCATGCCATAGCTCTTCCCCTCAATCGTGTAGCTACCAACTTAACTCTACGATGCTCGGGCACTTCCTTGAAGTCAAAAATTTCCTCAACATTAGATAACCAATCCAGAAATTCTACCGCTATCATTCCACCTTTGAATTCTGGAATTTCAGTCTTCATCCCAGACTCTCACCGACGATCATCTTCTACATTTCTATTTCGCACTTGGTCTCCATCTCGATAATGAATACTGCCTCTATCACCATCTTCATCAAAATCAAATGTACGTCGTTATCGATCTCGACCATCAACTTCTCTACGATCATACATATCTCTTCTACCATGTCTTTCCTCATCACGATATGGCTCATCTCCAAACTCACGTGGAGTTCTTCTCTCTTCATTTCTATACTCATGGTGTTCTCGCCTCAGTGAAACTGATGATTCTCTTCTATCTCGATACGACTGTGGAGACACCCTCCTCGCTTCGGTAACCGATGGTGAAACTTTGTTTCCTCCATGGTTCGAGACTGGCGACCTTCTCCTATGACTTTGATTGATCATCAACTTCTCTAACTTCTCAACACCTTCATTGAACTTCTCATTGATGCGTTGCTCCATTGCCTCAGCTTCTTCTCTTCGATACACATCTCCAATATTTTGAAATCGGTTAGCACGTCTCGGAGGCATGATCTCTCTAACCAGCTCGGCACCTTCTCTACTTAGCTCGGCTTGGCTTTGATTTGGCTCGACTTTAACTCCAACACTTTAACTCGGCTCCAACAGGCTCGGCTTAGCTATGATTGGCTAAGTCTAGCTTTGATACCAAACTGACGAAGCGGATTAATGGATGACAACGAAATGAAGATTTCGTGTCAAACTAATCAATGAAACGATTAGGTGAAACAATATAAATCGATGGACTAAAGATACCCAAATGCCCAAATCCGATGACCTCGCGGACTACCGGATTCTAGCTATCTCCAACACGTTGACCGCGCACGATACCGTGTTAAAAGATCTACGATTCTTCGACGTTGATCTCGAGCACGAGATTCCGTGAATCGGCTTCAAAATCGTTGATTCGAGCGCACTCGAATAACCGAAGATGGAGAAAGGAGATAACCCTCAACTTCCAATTTTAATGGTGGCACAAAGCACAAACCAAAATTTTATTCCAAAATCAACAACTTTTTACAATGACATCACACCTCTATTTATAGAGATTTTACAACACAACAACGACTCAACATAACACGATTCACGACTTAACATATACAACATTACACGACTTAACAGGTTACACAGCACGTACGACCTACGACTTAATAACAAACGATATACAACATACGACTTAACAATCAGTAACGACTTAAACTTGAGCGACTCAAGCATCTAAGCGACATAAGAAGAAGCGTCACATTGGAAGCGACTTAAGGTTCTGCTCGTTCGCGACCTACTAGAGGTGCTCGTGACTTAAGGAATATCACTGCTTCATCTTCGCGACTTAAGGAAAGTTGTACGCGACCTATAGCTTCGCGACCTAAGCAATTGGTGATAGATTTAAGTCACGTAGCGACGTGCGACAAGGTCGTTCGCGACTTGGGGCTTCACGACCTAAGCCATTGGTGATGGGTTTAAGTCGCGTACCGACGTACGATATGTCGGAGATGGAGTTAGGTCGTGGAGCGATGGACGATGGGTCGTTGTTGGAGTTAGGTCACGGGGCGACGTAAGGCGGCTGTTCGCGATTTAAGGTATGTTTCGATAATTTCTTTCTTCTCATGGCTTGATGCGCTGCATCAAATATTAGAATTTCACATTTCGCTGCGATATAATATATAATAGATAAATGAATAATTGTTAAAACAAAGAATTATATCAGTTTATACATTACAACATCAGAGTATTACAACAACATAACACAACACTGAGCAGTTATACTAGCTTGCCTATATGAAAACTGAACTTGCATCACCTATACGTAGCAGGTACTACATAATATAAATGATACGTTTTCGCCATCCAGCTTTCTCCTGATCTCCACAACATACTTTTTTGACTTCGCTCCAGAACAACTGATAACCTGACTCTAGGCTGCTCGTGTGGAAAATTATGAGCACCCAGAGTTTAGAAAGGAAACTATAAACTCCAGTTCAGCCGTGGGACTGGTGTGAGATCTGAAAATAGTTATTTGGACAAAAGGAAATAAAAAGAAATCTGCTATTCTTTTGGAAAATGAAACTACCATAAGGCCTCCCGCCCACACACAATGCAATCGCACAATTGGAGGAGATTTCTTCTTATGATAGTCAAACATGCTTGATAGCAAAAATCTTTTTAATATTATCATTAGTGCATAGTGTGGAAAACATTTCGAAAGTATAATATAAATCTTAGCCAGCATACGTACCATTATAGTATGCCTACTATAGCTACCATATTAGATGGAAGGTTCTACAACTAAAACCGTACAAGCAACGTATTGAATGATTGGATTTCCAACAAATGGTAAAGGTTGAGGAATTTCCTTCACTGAATGGGCACGCCTCTGGAGGAACACCTCGAGAACCTAACCGGATCTCTACCAACACAAGGCCGGGTTACCTCTGTAACTAGGTAACTAACCACCACGAGTATGCCATCCCCTGGTCTAGACCGACCTTCATCTAAGGCACCTCATCAACCAACAACCACATAAGTAAATAACCTGGGATCCATACCAAAATACCACTTTTAAATCAACACAAGTTAAATATCTGGACTCTATACCAAATACCACTTTTTATCCAGAAGGAAATGTACATACCCTGAGGGGCACGACCCCCGTAACCTTGCTGCATCCTTCCTGTTTCGACCATTTTCGAGGTGTGAGGTATGATGAAGTATCGTCCACAAAGCCATGTTTTCACAAAAGCCATGCTTCGATTAACAAATGATCAACACTTAGCATGCCACAATACCAAATTGGGAATATATCACCGGTAACCATCAACTACATAACCTTTGAGCTCATACGTCTCAGAGAAGAGTGTCAAGCTAAGAGAATATATTCTCCGCCACCAACGGAAATGTATTTGATAGAAACCATCTTTATATCTCAAAGTGTAACGTTAGACATGCATCCATACAAGTCCGTCTTGTGTTCGAACAAAACCGAAGGCACTTCCTGCAATTAAGGAAAGAAGCTCTTGCAAATCCGGATATTGACTAATCATGTCCGGACTCCCCATCATATAGGATGATAAAATCTCCATATCGAAGCCACTCGATGCAGAGACATTCAACAGGTAATCATTTCGTTTTCGAAAATACTAGGTCTTCAACACCATCTTCAAATGCAATCCCATTTCGTCGTATGATTATTTGGAGTGGGTTTTATGACATAAAGTCCTCTCCTGGCTTAACCGAATAATGAGCGCTTTTTAAAAAAGTAAGGGGTTATATTTAGATTTCAGGTAAGTCACAACAAATTTCCACTTTGATCTTTTAAACAAAAGATCCATCACAAAGATTCGATTTGGTTTCCGGATAACCATTTGGAATCCGACCCCTGATCACATCGAAATTCAAATGTCATTTAAAGGCCAATATTGACAGTCGGTTATTTAACTATCAAACAATATTCGTAACAATCACCAGATTTTAAATAATTTTCCCCCAATTATTTATTTTCAGAATATCTTCGCAAGATATATTTTCACACTTCAATGCTTTGAAAACAAATTTCAAATCACTTTCCTCATGCAAAATAAATTTCAAAATATTTATTTATTTCCACTGAAAATTTATCGAGTCTGGATACTTTAAAATAATTTAAATCACTTATCCAAAATATACTTGGAAACACTTAAAATAAAAATTACTTTAAACACTTTATTTAAAATATTAGTTAAGAAATTTTATACCAATATTTCATATGAATCTCAAGCTCGACTAATTTTAAAAATAAATTTATTAGATAGAGTGTAATTATTTAAATAACCCCTTTCTAAATCAAATATCAATTAAATATTTAAAATAATCACTTCTATAATTAACTTAATAAATATTTACCTTAAATATTTAAAAACAATTTATGAAAATAATTTCTCCAAAAACATTCTTTTACAAACCAACTTTAGAATTTTTAAATTTATAACTTAAAAGCTACTTTGAAAACATACTCGGCTTTCTAGGGAAAGTATGTTTCCCTTTTCAAAATGATCCATTTAAATTAGCTAATAAACCCTTCTCGATTTATTTCAAACTTACATCCCAAATTCTTAAATTTTCTTTCCACACTTTCAAAAATAAACCAATATTTATTCTTAAAACAAATTACCCTTCCTTTATAAATTCCATCGTGAGTTTTAAATTTCCAAATATCCACCGATATACAATTTTCAAAAATTGATTTTCCAAATTTACTGTCAAACACCTAATCAAATTCCAAATTGATTTCCAAAAATTCATTTTCAAACATCAAAACAATTTCCAAATTTATTTTCAAACACCAAATCAATTTCCTAATTGATTTCTAAAAATTTGTTTCCTTTTTAAAATAAATCTCTTTATTTCTCCCAAACTATTTAAAATCTGAATTTTAAATAAATTTTCCAACTTTTAAATAATATTTCTCGAAATCCATTTATTAAAAATCTTTTTCCCATATTTTGGAATTAATTCGATAGGATTATAAAAATTAACTTTTATACTTTTAAATTCTTTCTTTTAAATTTATCCAATTCTCTAAAATTGATTTGCTTAAAATTTTCTACTTTAATCTCCAAAAATTCAATTATATATCCTGGTATTTTGAAACACCAGAATATATTCAGTCAAACCATAGCCTTCAATAAATTTTAATCATCACTATAATCATTCACAGATATAATCACATTACAATATGAAAATAAATTTCAAATATTTGAGGAATCCTATTGGATTCCCCCAACCTGTTTTCCTACATCCACAGATGTTAGCATAATAATTCAATACCAATTCCACTTCGAGGTGGAATATCGCGGTATATGGGATTAAATTATATCATCCGCTATTATGCAGCGCATAGGGTCTCATCCGCTCCATAATGCGGGAAATCAATCACTCCAATACACACACACACACTCTACTATATATACTATCACAACCAAATAATCAATCAAAAATTGAAATTCTAATTATTTCAATCAAGTGAGAAGATCTCACCTTTGCTTACGCATGCAACCCATTTCCATTCCGACTTACTTTTTTTAAGATTTTGACCTTGTATAAACATTTATACGATTTTATTAATATTTAAACTAGACGAAAAATTAATTACCCATTAAATAGATTGAATTAAAAAATTGTTAAATTTAAACTAAATTTCGTTTTAATACTTATTTTCAGCAACTAAAACAATTAAGTAAGTTTTATTAAGCAAGTTAACCACCTTAATAAATTATTTCCAAAATAAACTTAGTAAATTAAAATGCATATATGTATTTTTATTTTATAATTTCCATTTTTTTGAAAATAAGTTATGGACTTTCAAAAATCTAGTTTTTAATAAACTTCCAAATATCTTCAAAATTCCCAATATATATATATATATATATATATATATATATATATATATATATGAAATCCCTGCTTTTTCCCATATAAATATTTATATATTAAAATATGACTTTGTAAAAAATATACATACGTATTTATTCATACTTGATTTTATTTCTGTATTAATATATATATATATATATATCATATATGCATATATTTTTATTTTTATTTAAATTTACATGCACATATATTTAAGTGAAAACAAAAATTCACTTTACTATTTATTTCTTAACCTGTGTATATATAAATAAATTACATAAATATAAATACACCTCTCTTCTCTGGAAATGAATCCAGGCTTCACGCGCACGACTTCGAACACCTCTGGACGCCGCTACCATCTACCGCATACGCATGCAAGAATGCCCACGGCCGGGCAACTATCACCATCCTCAATCGCGAAACTCTAGCCACCATTGCCTTGCGTCACCAGAACTCGAGCACGAGCGATCGCGCAAACCCAGACTGATGCCATTGCTAGAAATCAAAACTATTCCATTGCCCCCTGCCATGAACGTAAACCCTACCTGCTCACCCTTCGACTTCACCACTCCACGAATCGTCGACGCCAATGGAATCCACGGTCAAAGCCGCCCCTGCTGGCTCAAGGTTTCAAGCCCCACCACATCGACATGCCAGGTAATGTCTCGACCCTCTCCCATCCTACAATATGAGCGATTGTCGTGCGCCCCATCCAAATGCTGCCCCACTCGATCGTGACACAAGCGACATCGAGATGAACAACGCTCAACATCCTTTTTCGATCTGCCGTTTATCATTCGTCCCTTTTAATTAATAGCCGATTTGATTTCGGAAAGAAAAGGAAGAAATTAGTCGGCCATGTTTGATTTTTATTTGGTTTTCAAAGATAAAGAAAGGTTCCTTCGTGTTTGTTGTTTTTTATTTGCTGTTTTTTTTATGTTAGCGTATTTTTTTAAATAAAAGAATTACGCTTGTGAATTTTTAACTGAGAAAGTGGAATACATGCCCTAGACTTCTACACATGTATGTAAGGGCTTGACACAGTATTTTATTGCAACAATATTATATATTTTTTAAATTGAATTCAAATTCAAATTGTCACCATTACACAACCTAAAATCTCGACCTCCAATCGAGATGTGTCGTCGGGCGTTTATAATGTTAAACCCCTATTCTGAACGCAATGGAAAAGGTTTCGAGTCCAAATTCAATCGTATGGAGAAGATAGCTTTTTGGACCCAGATTTTATATTGAATTTGCGATTTAATTTTAGCATGTTTATCAACCATATGACCACATAACAACGCAACAAAAATTGAAATCCGATAATAATACAATATTACGGATCCAATGGAACTAGTTTCATCAAAATCCGAGACTGTGCCTCGGAAGGCTATTTTTATATGTCGATTTAACGATATATATTCAAAACTGAAAAAAAATATTTCCAAATCCAATTCCAAAGCTTCCATTATCTTTAGTATTATCAATATAAATTTTCTAATCCTTTAAAATATTTTTAATCAGCATAAAACTGAAGATTCAATATTATACCCAACCTTCAATAATTAAATTCAAAATTTTTAAATTGCAAACAACGGTGATATTTGAAATTTAAGTTAAAAATTTACATTTAAATATTTAAAATCAATTAAATATTCTAATTTCAAATGTCCAAAATTCTAGGTCGTCGCATAAACTTTTTATTAAGTCCTATTTTAAAACTTAAGCTACTATTCCCTTTTGAATTAATAAATATTTATCTTAAGTGTTTTGAAAATGCCCAATTTAATTTTAAATAACTTTAGAAAAATTATTATGTTGAATTTAAAAAAAAACTACCCAATTATAATATATATGTTACATTGAATTTTTAATTATAATATATACATATATGTATATGTATATGTACACTTATAATTTTCAAAATGGTAAAGTCTACATATATCTATATAATTTACCATAAGATTTATCATTTTCAGATATTTATAATTCAACATTTATAATAGTTTCAAATTTATTTAAATATATATCTAGATATTTTAATTATCAAAATTATTTGTTCAACCAGTATTTCTATTAATTCAATCCTGTTAATTATCAATTAACTGATGTCCAAAAATTCAGGTGATCACACAGGCGATGTCGAAGTGGTGAAGAAATGTTGTAAAGACCCGATTCTTCGACTTTCGAAAATCGACATTCATACGTCCACTGTATCAAATGCCGAGCAATCGAAGGCCGGAAAACCGAATTGTTAGGGTTAAAGAAGAAGAGGTAGAAAAAGAAAGAAAGAAGAAGCAACAGAACAATATCAGAATCTCACAATCGCAGCGGAACAACATATAATAGATAAATGAATAATCTTTAAATCAAAAGAAATGTACATTTTATACATTACATTATCAGAGTCAACTTACAACACAACACAACTGCACAATTATATGAACTTGTCCTTACAAGTGGATACACAGCGTAAAAGATAATATCATATACAAGTGATACGTTTCGCCATCCAGCTCGCCTCCTGAGCTCCACAGCACCACCTGAATTCCAGAATATCCTGATAACCTGACTCTAGGCTGCCCGTATGGAAAATGATGGACGCCCAGAGTTTTGGAAGGGAACAATAAACTCTAGGTCAGTCAGGCGACTGGTGTGAGAACTCAAAACAGTTATATCTTTAAAACAAACAAAGAAATATTTGAAAATAGATCCGCAATGCTTTTAGAAAATGTAACTACCATAAGGCCACCCGCCACACACACAATGCAAACGCAGAATTGGAGGAGATTTCTCCTTATGTCAGTCAAACATGCTTGATACGTGAATTTCTTTGATATTATTACTATAAATGCAAAGTGCAGAGAAACATTTCGAATGTATAATATTATTCTTAGCCAACATAGATACCATTATAGTATGCCTGCTATAGCTACCATATTAGATGGCAGGTTCTATAACTAAAACCGTACATGGCTCGTATTGTTTCTTTGGATTTCCAACAAATGGTCAGGCCAAGGAACTTTCTATTGCCACATGGGAACGCTCTGGCGGGACGCCCCGAGAACCTAACTGGATCTCTGCCAACATAAGGCCGGGTTACCTCTACGAAAATAGGTAACTACTGACACGAGTATGCCATCCCCCTGTTATAAACAACCTTTATATGAGGATCCTCAATACCAACAACCACAAAGTAATAAATTTGCAGCAACCACATAGGTCAAGTATCTAGGCTCCATACCATGAAACCACCTCTATCCAGAAGGAAATGAACATATCCTAAGGGACGCTACCCCCTAAAACCTTGCTGCATTCTTCCTGTTTTGACCATTCCGGGGTGTGAGGTCCGACGAAGTCTCGTCCACAAAGCTACGCTTTTCATAAAAGCTAAGCTTTGTTCAACAAATGATCTGTAGCACTTCGTATGCCACATTACCAATTTGGGAATGTATTACTAGTAACCACCAACAAAATAACCTCTGAGCTCATACGTCTTAGAGAAGGGTGTTAAGCAAAGAGAATAAATTCTCTGCCACCAGCAGAAATGTATTTGATAGAAACCAGCTTTACATCTCAAATTGTAACGTCAGACACACATCCATACAAGTCCGTTCCGGGATCGAAAGGAACCGAAGGCACTTCCAAAGAAGCCCTTGCAATCTGGATATTCACTAATCACGTCCGGAATTCCCATCACAAAGGGTGATAAAATCTCTATGTGGGGATCAGCCCAAGCAGAGACATTCGACGGTAATCCTTCCGTTTTGGAAAATATCCGGTCTTCAACACTGGTCTTCAAATGCTATCCATTACGACGTATCACTATTCGGAATGGGATTTATGACCCAAAGGTCCTCTCCTGGCTAAACCGAATAACGAGCGCTTATTTTAAAATAAGTGTAGCATTTAAATTCAAGCAAATAGGAACAAATACCCATTTAAAGGTAAATATTGATAGTCGGTTATTTAACTATCAATAGATATGCACAACATCACCAGATTCCAAATAATTTTCCAAATTATTTATTTTCCAAAAATATCTTTACAAGATATATTTTTCCACACTTCAACCATTTGAAAAAATAATTCAAATCACTTTTCACCTTTACAACTTTTGAGAACAAATTTCAAATCATTTTCCTTATGCGGAAACACTTCCAAATATTTATTCATTTTCAGTGGAAATCTGCCGAGTTCAAATACTTTAAAATAATTTATAACACTTGTCTAATATATATCTGGAAGACACTTTGAAATAAAACTATTTTTCTTTAAACACTTTGCTTAAAATATTAGTTATAAAAATATTATACCAATATTACATATAACTTAAGTCCAAACTAATTTTCAAAATAAAATTAGTAGATAGAGTATAACTATTTAAATAACTATTTTCTAAAATAATTATTGATTAAATCATAAAAATAATCATTTCTATATCAGCTTAATAAATCTTTACTTAAAGGATTTAAAGTAATTTAAGAAGTTAATTTCTCCAAAGTACCCTTTTAACCAATTCTAAAATTTTACATATGTGTATGTGTGTGCGTGTGTATATATATATTGAAGCTATTTAGAAATTTTATTCGGCTTCCCAAGGAGAATACACTTTCATTTCAAAATGGTTCATTTAAACCAATTAAATAAATCCTTGCCGAGTTACTTTAAATTTACGTTCCAAATCCGTAAATTTATTTCCACGCTTCAAAAGTAAATCATTGTTCATTTTTAAACAAATTTCCCTTTCCTTTATAAATTCCATGGTGAATTTAAATTTCCAAATATCCACCGATATACGATTTTCAAATTGATCTAAAATATTCACTTTCAACAACAATTTAAATTTTCAATCAATTTCAAAAACAACCAATTCCATATTGATTTTCCAAGAAATTAAACAGCAAGTGAATTTCATTCAAATCTCAAATTGAAATCAATTTCTACTAAACCCCAAATCAATTTTCAAATTGATTCTAAATTCTTTTCAAAACACCAAATAAATTTCCAAATGGATTTTTTAAAATTTATTAGCTTTTAAAAAATAAATTCCTTTCAAAGAAAACAAATTCTTTTATTTTTGAAACTCTTTAAAATCCATATTTTGAATAAATTCTTCAACTTTTAAATAATATTACCCGAAATCCATTTATTAAAGTTTTTCCCATATTTTGAAATTTTATTCAATAAGATTAAAAATAAAACTTTATTATTTTAGAATTCCTTCTTTTAAATTTATCCAATCCTTCAAAAAATAAAATTTAATACAAACTTCCAACCTGAATTTTCAAAAATCTAAATTTTATTTATTTCCGGCATCCAACGATATGAAAATTATATTTGGCTAAATTTTAGCCTTCAACGATTTCAATCACAAAGATAATTACACGGATATTATAAATAATCAACGCACAACATTGAAACAAGTTCAATTATTTGAGGAATCCAGTTGGATCCCTCCAACCTGCTTCCCTGCATCCATAGATGTTAGCACGATACCAATCCCGTTTCGAGACGGGATATCGCGGTACATGGGTTTATATAATATATCATCCGCTATTATGCGACGCTATAGGGTCTCATCCGCTACATAATGCGGGAAATCAACTCCAAGTACATATATAATACCAATTCCACTTCAAGGTGGAATATCGCGGTATATGTGTTTAATATAATAACCTACGCTAAATATACGGCGTATAGGGTCTATTTCAATACAACAGATAGCAATTTATCATCCAAGCATACAATCAACACAATCAAGAAATTTTAAATCTAACTATTTAAAATTTAAATCGAAACAGATTCGATTGAGTGAGAAATTCTCACCTTGCTTCCAATAGCGCTTTCAGCATTTTATTCCGTATAAAATTAAACGCGCGTTTAATTTTATCCAAAATTCACACTAGCTCCAATCAATCCCAATCTAGCTCCATCGCATAGTGCTCATCAATACGAACCCGACGCAACTCTTTTACATGCGAAACGGACCTCGTATGAAAAAGTTATAGCTTTTCAAAGTTTATACGAATTCATACATAAATTAATTTCAAATTTTTATATTTTATTTTTATTTTATACCCTTTGATCTTGGTCGTACGATCTGCTTGAATCAATCAGGGCTGCATGCATTATTCTTCTTCCCCGGGTAAAAGTCGCGCACGATGAGCCCAAAGCCGTCGTTCTTCTCGAGATTATCGAGCCTCCATCGTTGACATCCACTCCGATCAACACCCATCGCTTGAAGCGCCATCCCCACGCATACCATCGCCCAGAGGTACGACAAACTCGTGGCTCCATTGTCTTGAAAACCATGCACAAAAATCAGCACTTCAAACTTCAATTTTCGTTGATTTGTTACCTTGTTTTAGATCATAGCCGTTGAATACGTCGAGCTCGTGAAGCTCTTCAATTCCATAGTTGAAGTCGTTTGTGACGCCCCACCTCTATACCCACGCTAGCCAAGAACACTACGGTGTAGTGCTGTCGACTAGCACGGAGAATAGGGCTGTTGAGGAGCGACCATCCGTGTAATTTCTTTGCGCGAACATTGATATGTCAGATAGTACAGCATGCATTTCATTTAAGGAGGAAATCCGACATACCGATGCAAACTCAAAGCTATCACGCGGTGGCTATATATAATCCTCGGAAACAAATATAGAAATAAGCATAACATAAATCAGTCACAGATAATTCATATCACAACGGCGGAAATAGATATGAATAAACCACACTTAAAAGTGTTTATCAGAGAAGTGGTCTAACAAGATCCACAATAACACAGAAGATTTTAAATAAATGCGGAACACAGATTGAACAGAAAAATCTCATATATATAATAACTGATGGCAGTTACAATACATTTGATATGGTACATATGATGCAACTACAACAGTTGACTCAGGAAGTTATACATACAAGTACATTTTCAATATAATATACATGAATACATATCTTCATATACAATTACATCGACTACTATACATGACGACTACTCCAAAAGATATGAAAGAACTTCATAGCTCAAGCAGCATCCCGAAGCTAAGAATCTACAACCTGCGAATACTCGGTCTGACCCGAGTATTAAATTCAAAAGAAAATAATACCCGGGTCAGTCTAATTCAAACTCAGAAATTAGTGCATAGAAGCAGTAATAATACGAAAAATATCCTAAAATCAAAAGCAGATAGAATATTAATCAAAGAAATACCGGGTGGCTGCAGTTCACGCTTGCGTGCACTGCCGCACCACAACAGTGATGATGTAACCAATGAATACCGTGCGGCTGCAGTTCACGCTTGCGTGCACTGCCGCACCACAACAGTGATGATGTAACCAATGAATACCGTGTGGCTGCAGTTCACGCTTGCGTGCACTGCCGCACCACAACAGTGACGATGTAACCAATGAATGTAAAAGATGTACACAATGAATGTACATAACAAACTGCACACGACAAAAAGAGTCAGAGGTGCACGAGAAGAAGTATACTCCAATGAGCAAGTGCACCAGGCAGTGTACAACAAGAAGACACAGCCGAATGAAGGTGAGAGCACCAATGAAATGGCACCACAACACACATCAAAAAGGGCAGACTGCAAATGAATTGCAGCTAGTACAAGATCACAAGGCAATGGCTCCAACAAAAATGAATAAGAGGAATGCAATTGATTTATAAATGATTGGCAACAAGTATGTGGAATATGCTTGTAAAATACTGGACAACACAAATATGCATTGATACACAACAATCAACTAAATGATGTCTGTGTGCCTAAAATGTCAGAGGCAATATAAATGCAACTGCACATAAATGAAGACTCCATCGAGCTCATTGCATCCCAAATGCTCAAATATACAACAAGTGTATACATGTACATGAAAACAGCAGACAACTTAACCTGACCAAGAATTGCATTAGCATGAATGAACACAACAGTGCCCAGATGAGTCAAAAACAACAAGGCACTGCAACGAATTCCAGTAACATTTAATGAAAATCAATGCTGCATCTCAACTAAACAAGATATAAAAATTGGTAGTGAAACAATCACAATATATTTCACAAGCTAAGGCCATAGTCTCATGCAAACTGGAAGTCAGTCCAACTCTGGGTACAGACAGGTGAGAATACTAGCATGAAATCAGTGAGCACTTCGTATATGCAGGCCAAAATAAGGTGACAACAATTAATAGCTCAACTGTGTCAAGGGGAAATAACCAATTGCACTAGCAACTGAAACTGTCTCGAGGTGAATGAGAACAAATGCAAAGTCTAATGAATGCAACAAAGACCAAACTGCAGCATACCAGAGAAAGTGAACTGACATGCAAACTGCCACAAGACCAAAGTGTATGAACATGGAAGCAGTACACACTGCTATCAACCACAAGTACAAGACATGTCAACAGCAATGAAACAAGTGACAACATCTACTCAAGGCAACAGTGCAGTACAAGCACAGAGAGCAAATGCAAGTATGCAAATGTAGACTACACTCACACATATATACACACAGGTATGTATGTATATACATGAACTAGATTGAAGCATACTGGAATACAAAACTGCAAGACCAAACAACACAAGGAAGGAACTCGACCAAGTACACAAGTGCAACAGACACACATGGTGAACAAGACACAGTGCAGTGCAATTTAAGCACAATATCCACAACAAACAATTCAGTAACCAGAAGCAACAACGTGTAGAGGGATAACCACGAAAACGAACAGCTCGAAACGATGAAGCCAGGGACAATATGTAGTTCGAAATCAAAACACATGCCGAAATTAAAATAGTTCAAGCAATGACCGAAGTCAATACTCAAAGTAAATACACAGTCGAACGGCCGACAATTCAAGGGACGAATTCAACAACCAAATACGAACGAAAGTCATCCAATTCGAACACTAATAAACACGAGATAGGAATTAGATGTGAGTAACATAAAGTACTCACCTTGTCGACGAATTTGGAAGAAGCCAAAGCCAAAGCCAAAGTCCAGCCAAGCCGACAAATCGAAGTCGAACTCCATCAACTCGAAGTAGCCAGAGAGAGACCAACGAGAATCGATCGAAGTAGGATCGGCACATCAAAAGCCCTAATTGAATCGGAGGAACGAAGCCCTAGATCTGAAAGAGGAGCGGCCATGTTTTTCACGAATGAAGAAAAAGAGAGAAATGGGTTTGAATGAACGAAAATAAGAAAAGGGGATGGGTTATATGCTTAACAAAATAATCACGGCCCAATAAACAAAAATGAACCACTATTAAAAATCAAAAACCCCTCAAACTTTATAACCATTTGTAATTAAAAATTTAAAAACTTCAATTTGAAAATTGACGAAAATATCGGGTTGTTACATCGTTGCCTAAATGTACGTGGATGAGGAAATCAGAGGGGAAGAATACTGGAAAACGTCGGCCATTGAATATCAAGGTGGCGGCCAGACCTAAGTTCTCTAGGGTTTGTGTAAAATGAAGAAAATGAGGTCCTTATACGGAAAATATTCGCGCACTATTCACCCGAAATTTTCCCGAACTCCAAATGAAGCATGCCGCCCGGCGTTTATAATGTTTTACCTTAATTTCGAACGCAACGGACTATATATCTGCGGCTAATCCGATCATATTTGGAAGATAGGTTTTTCAATTGACTACTTTAATTCAAAAATCACTTAAACTGATTTCAGTGCGTTTTAGCTTGCCTTGGACAAACCGTAAATCCGATTGACACGAAATTTGAAATTTTACAATAGTTTAATATTACGGATCGGATGAAACAGGTTTCGTTGAAATCCGAGACTGTTTGAAAAATGACTATTTTTAATCGTCAATTAAATATTAAAATATTCAATTTCCACAAATTAGCTTTTAATTCAATTTTAAAAGTTCTATAACAACATTCTAACTCCAATATGATTTAATACAACTTTACAAATCAAATTTAATCACATTAAACCCAATTTCCAATTTTTTTTGTAATTTCAAATATTAAATTATTGATTTAATTATCCAATTAAATCTAGATATTCGAAATAAAATTTATTCGACTTGCAAATTTTAATTGTTAATATTAAAAATCAATTAAATATACGAATTTCAAATGACAGAAATTCTGGGTCGTTACAAACTTCCCTCTTGAAAGAATTTCGTCCTCGAAATTGCCAAGTAAGAAAAAGTCTTGAAATCCATTAACTTTTCAAAACCATTTGTTCAAATTAAATTTCAAATTCATTTAAACATTTTAACTTTTCCAAAATTCATAGTTAAACTTCTTACAATAACTTTACTAAGTTTTCAAATCCGACATTTTCATTTCAATTTAGAAATTGACTTTTCGTTAACAAAAGATTTTCAAAATTTTTTCTAACTCCCAAAATTTACAGAAAATTTTGGCGAGTCTCCCTTGTACGGAGGAGCTTTTGCAATATTACAATAGATATAATTATATATACATACACCCACACGGTCGGAAAACAGAAAAAAAGTTCATATTCCTATTTTTATTGCGTAGGCGTACCTTTTTAGCATTTTTAAGCAAAGCAGTTATTTATTAGCATTTTCGCGTGACCAAATCCAGCCAACTACATCCCCAGTACCTGTACTTACCCAATTTAAACATGTAAGTGACATATATAGGAAATTAATTTACATTTCACTAATTTTCGATTGAAAACATATAGTTCTCATAAGCAATGCAATCAAAATAATTCTCATAAGCAATTTATAAGGTTTCGATACAAATTTTAATTGCTTACAACCAATTCACAATAGTTCACTTTCAATTCAAATTCAATTACATAGCTTTCCATTTCTTAATTCAATTTCATTAACACTTACATTCATTATTCTACATCAATTCTTTTACATTCGATTGATTAATTTCAATTCATTAGTTTAATTCAATTGCTAATTAATTTAACAAATAAGGTTGAATTTCATTTATATAACTCAAGTCCACATCCATTTAATTCACTTTATTATTATACTGCGATACCAAAATCAACTTCGTTCAATATTACTTAAGTTATATTCCTTTTCAAGCATCATTTGTTTAACTTAACTTAAATTTCCCCTTATAAATCCAATTCAGATTCCAATTCTAAAGTAAATTCTATTTAACTTTTACAAAAGTCAAATTTCGTCACTTATTCAAATTCATATCTCGTTTTGCTTAACAAAATTGTTTAACCATTTTATCATTTGGTTTCACTTACATTTTCACATTTTACAGGTTATACAATTTATATATTTAAACTTCCAAATTCATTAAATAATCACCTATCTAATCCAATTCAATTTGTTTAACTCTCGTTTAGTTAAATTTCAAATCATATGTTTTATTATGCCAACTCAAATTTATTTCAACTCTACCAAAAATAAAATCTTTATTATTTCATATTATAAGTCCAAAACTTGATTACTTATATTCAACAATTACAACTTTGATTTTAATTTTCAAATTTGTTTATCACAACAAAACTTCAATTTCCAATTTACTATGGTAGCAAATCCATCACACAGAAACTCGAAAATGATACTGATGATGCTGCAGTCATCACCCTTATTATTTCCCAGCAACAATAGCGAATCCAGTGCTTTAAATTCTTTCAAAAAATTTCCTTTTATTCATAAATCACATTTATAAATATTTTTCTTATATAATTTTACTATTTAACTTTTAATTTTGGAAAATAATTTCCAAAATAAATAGGATTCAACATTTTCAATTCATAGTCCAGTTTCATTTTTATTCACAACTCATATTTATAAATATATTCATATAATTTCACTTCTTATATATAAGATTATTTCACAATTGTAAATCACATTAATTATGATTCCATACTTAATAATTCATTTGCTTATACAATTTATTCTTTTACAATTGTTGTTTTTATTTAGATTATTCAAACTTCTTTTAATTAACTTATATATATATATATTCTTACATTTTCAACAACTAAACAATCAATTTATATGCACTTTAATAATTTCTAAAAAATTATTTCCTTTATATGTAAATTATAATCGGGGTAAAATTATTTCATTTACCCAATTTAAAATGATACTATGTCGGTTTATCTCGTTTAAAAGTTTAGAAACCCCTATCGATACAGTTAGCTAGACTGCACCGACCAGAATCTATAAACAATCAACCGATAAGTCAACACAATACAAAACAATTTCATATTCACTAACAAATACGCGCTCGTATCTGTGATTACACTCAACTCATTCTAGAGTAATGCTGACTCTATCTCTAATGAGTAATTCCCAACAGAGCCACGGTTGTCGCTTAACCAAATGCTCTGATACCAAATGTGAAGACCCGATTCTTCGACTTCTGAAAATCGACATTCATACGTCCACTGTATCAACTGCCGAGCAATCGAAGGTCGGAAAACCGAATTGTTAGGGTTAAAGAAGAAGAGGTAGAAGAAGAAAGAAAGAAGAAGCAACAGAACAATATCATAATCTCACAATCGCTGCGGAACAACATATAATAGATAAGTGAATAATCTTTAAATCAAAAGAACTGTACATTTTATACATTACATTATCAGAGTCAACTTACAACACAACTGATGTGCACGTAAATATGCATATTTTTACCACCATATTTATTCTATTTAAATTAAATAAATGATCATATTGGGTATTTTAACTTGTTTTAATCGAAATTCATATTAATTCCAAATTTTCACATATTCATCTTCATATAAGGGCAAAATGGCCATTTGTGCGTGTATATTAATTTGAGAGAATTTAATTGGAAATTTCTATAATATTTTGTAGGAATTTAGCTTCTCTTATTAGTGGGTTCATGAAGAAACATGCATGCGCAAAATGGATATAAAGGAATGAAGATTGAAATAATTCAAAGTGAAGATCATGGAGGAGCCCACCTACCCACCTACCTTAATGTACAAATTAAAGACTAATGCACATGCTTATGGAGTTAATGGTTTCATGTACACTTAATGGGGGATTAAGACATGTTAATGATTACTTGGACTCCACACTTCCTAAGGGGCATTTTGGGCATTCCCCAAAAAGTAAATTAGGGTTTTAAAACTTGTATATATACCCCTTATGTTTCATGCAATCTCTCCTCTTCTCTTAGTCTCTCTTAGGCATCCTTCCTCTTCATTATTTTTAGGCTCAAAATAAACAAAGCTTTTCTCTTTTCTTTTCATGGCTACTTAGCCATTTTTATTCTCATGTAATTTCTTTTTTTTATGAAATTTAATATATGATCTTTTCCTTTCTTTGTTTATTTCCTTTCATGTTGTAGTGTAGATCTCTTTTTCTTTTATGCAAATAGAATAGATCTCTTTTCCATTAGCTTTCATTTTTCTTTCTTTTTGCTTTCATGTTGCATGCTACTTGTGTTGATATAATAACACAAATGAGAGGCTAATCCCTTCAATTTAGGGGTAATGAAGCCTCTAATCATGTATCTTCAACGTTTTGATGTTTTATACTCTCTTTTTGTGCTTTAATGAGAATGTATGATGTGGTTAACTTGTTGTTTTTGCTTTGAATTTGATAGCTTATATTGTTGACATCAAATAGGCTATACTTAAACAATCACTAATACAAATTACCTCTTCATCAACATATGATGATTGTGACGACCCAGAATTTTTAAGCATTTGTAACCGAAATATTTAATTGATTTTAAATATTTACAGGTTAATTATTAACTTAAATTATGAATATCATAACTTATTTGACAATTAGATTATTGAATTAAATAATTTAAAATCGGGTAAAATATGAAATCGGGAATTTTATGCCTGTTAAAAATAATTTGAAGACTTATAAAATTTATATTGATAACATTGAATATAATAGAAGTGTTAAAATGAAATCTAACACTGAGTTGGTCAGTTTTGAAATTTAATCGTTTAAATTGAATTTAAACATAGCCCTCCGAGGCGCAGTCTCGGAATTCGATAAAACCAGTTCCATTGAATCCGTAATATTGAATTATTAGCGGGTTTCAAATTTCGTATTGATCGAAGTTAGTGAGCGTACGATATAAAACGCGTTGAAAATTTACTTCGAAAATTCAATTAAAATTATATAAGTATACTCTCATATATGCAACCATCACCAGCCGACGTTCATTCACATTCCGTACTGTGTCTTCTTGCAGAAGCTAATGCCTTAATAAATAAAAAGAGAGAAAAGAGAAAATGACTCTTCTTCAAGAATCCACACATTCAGTAAAAAAAAAAAGAGGAGGGCCGGAGCTTCGTTTTCAAAGCAGTAGAAAACGAAAAAAAATGAGGGCTGAATCCCTTCTCTCTGAACTCGATCATTTAAAAAAAAAAATTTGGCCGAAGCCTTAATTTCTCAAAATCAAAACCGAGTGTTCTCTCCCTCCTCTCTCTTCCATTTCAATTCGTTGTAAATCGAGATAACCCTAGAATCGATCTCAATATGAAATCGTGAGGGCTTGGATGGAGGCCGCGGGTTCGTGTTCATGTAGGATGGGCGGCGCGAGTTCATCGATGGTGATCGGCAAACTCGAGATAGAGGCAGCGATGGACAGGTGAATCAAATCGCGCACGCATGAATTGTCGAGCTCGGCGATGTGAGGGTTTCGTTTGGGAACGTTAGGTTGGGTGTGGCTGCCCATGCGTTCGGGTGCGAGGCCAAGGTTGAAGCGCCGTCGTGCTTCAGGTCGATCGTGAGTTAGTCTTTGGCAATTGTGGTTTTGGGTGAAGCCGAAGGTGTGGTCTTGAACCTGCAGTGAGGTATATTCGATTTAAGTTTAATACATCTCTATAACTTTGTATGGTAAATAAATATATATATATATATATATATATATATATATATATATATATAATTACAGTAAGTAAAAAAATAAATAATACTGTCTGTTACAGTAGTGTAAAAGGAGGCAAATTTATGAGAAGAAAATAATATATAGTTTCGATTTGGAATGATAATGTATTGTGGAAATAAATTTGTTTAATATCAAATTTTAAGTTAAATAAAGTTATTAAAAGAATGTGGGTAGATAAAAATTAGTTCAAGTATTTTACTAAAAGAAGATTTGTCTAAAGTTAAAGTTAATTAGATAAAATAAAATTTATATCAACGGAATTTAATTGTTCAATCTGTTCGAATATTAATAAATTGTATAAATTATTTATACAAGGTCTATAAATCGAGAAAACAAGCGAGATGGATTGGGTTGCAAAGTAAAGGTCAAAGGTGAGTTAATCTCACTCAGTTAGATTTAAATTTAAATTGAAATGATTAAATTTAAATAATTGATTGTATGGTTGAATTGATTGATGTGGTATAGTATGGTATAGTTTAAAATTTACATATTATGTTGTGCTAACATCTGTGGATGCAGGGAGAACGGTTGGAGGGATCCAACTGGACCCCTCAACTTTATTTAATTATTTAATATTCTCTGTTCTGACTATTTGATATCCTGTAATGAATTATGTGGGAATATTGAATGCTATGGCTTGATTGTTTTAATCGGGCAATAATTAATTACTAAATATATAATTTGAGTTTGGAAATGAAAATACAAAAAGTGAAATTGTAAGTAAAATAATTACAGCAAAGTTGAATAAATTTATGAATGAACTGGAAAGGAAATAAAGTGACTTTTAAATTCTAATAAATAAATCTTGTGTATGGGAAGGAAAATTTAAATAAACAGAGAGTTAATGAAACTTAAATTTCAATGTTATTGTTTAAAAGAACAAAACATTTATTTTAAATTGAGGATTTAAATTATTTAAGAAGAATAAAGAAGAAATTGGGAATAGCCTGAAATTTGTATATTTCAGTTAAAAGATTTAAAATCAAACAGCAAATAATAATAATAAAAATAAAGTCCATAAGCAATGAATGTCGAAATGAACCGAGCAAGTAAAGAAATTTATTTCAAATAGAATGAATAGGAAATCAATTCGGGAAATTGATTTAAATGCTTGAAGTTGGAATTCTCTCTGGATGGCCAAGTACACGTTTTTAAAAGTAAATTTGAAATATAAATTAAATGTTTTAAAGTTGTTTTTAAAGAAAGAAAGTTTTGTAAAATTTATTATTTCAAATATTTAATTTCTTAAGCAAGTATTTCCTTTTAATATATTATAGCATTAATTATTTAAAGGTGACTTAGTATTTGTTTTAAAAGTGAAAACCTGGTTTTATATTTTATGAAGTAACCCTATTTCCTCAAATTCATATAGTATGTATTTTTAACAAATTATTTAAGTAGTTTTAATAAAAATGTTTTAAAGGTATATATTTCAAAGTAAAGTGTTTAAATTATTTTAAAAATCTATTTTTGTGCTTGGTGATTTCAGAGGAGATAGGAAATATTTGGGAAAGTTTATTCTGAAAAGAAAGATGGTGTTGAAACTGTTTTCAAAGGATTGAAAATAGAAATATATCTTGTAAAGATATTTTGAGGTTAATAAAATAATTTGGGAAATTATTTATTGGTTGATGGTTGTTTGTGAATATTAATTGATAGTTAAATAACCGACTATCAATATTGGCCAAATGCGTTGATCGTTTCGAAGGGACCGGGATCGAGATTTACTTCTCGAAAACTACTTCGATCCGTTTTGTACGTTTCGTGTAAACTATTTTGGATTCGAAGATGGAGCAGTGAAGTGCAAAGGCTAGTCGCTACTAATCCTAAGGATATTTCCAAAATGGATGTAGTAGGAATAGTGCCTTCGGTTCCGTTCGAACCCGGGACGGACTTGTATGGACGAATGCTTGCGAAACATCGTCAGGTGGACGATGGGCATTCTAAGGGATATTTTCTAGAAGGTAACGCTTAGCCTCAAGCCTCATCAAATGGGAATGACTGAAAATCAGGGGTTATGCAGCAAGGCTAGGTGGGTAGCACCCAAGCAGGGTGAGGTCATTCCAGTCTAGATGTCCCTTTTTATTTCGGCTTAGTGAGCGGTTGCTGATCCCAACCGCGGAGTGATCTCACTCGGGACTGTCCAGTAAGGGATGGTCCCGGCCTTGTGTTGCAGGGGAGCGGGCGTACTCCTCGGTACGGTGATCTAGGCCCCGTACTATGACAGGTCGTACCCCAGTGCCTAGTCATTGTTTGGAAATCCATTCCCTACGAGCCTTGTACGTGTTTTGTTTGTATTACCCACTCTGTGGCTAGTAGCTGGAATTTAATCATGTAACAATTTTGGCTATTTTATAAGTATTTGTATATAGACCCTATTATAATATCAGAGGATATCTATAAAAAAATTGTTTTAGCTATCCTAAGGTAAAAACCCGACATGTTTATTTGTGGCGTGGTCTTACGAGATGCTTTTGTTTTCAAAGGATTTTGAAACTTTAATAATCAATTGGGTGTGATTTTCTCACGCTGGTATTCCAGACTGACTCGGGTATTATTTAACTGTAATGCTCGGGTCAGACCGAGTATTATAGGATACAGGATGATGCTATGGAGCTCAGGAGACGAGCTGGATTGACGATACGTACATTCGTACTTGTTTATATATATATATATATTCCGTTGTTGAGTTGTTGTGTATACATTGTATGTTATTGATGTGAGCTGTGACTGATGTACTCTGATGATGTAATATATGTAAACTGATATATTTGATTTTGAGTAAAGATTATTTATTATCTATTATATTTTATTCCGCTGCGATGGTTAGATTCTGATGTAGATTTTGTTTTCTCTTCTTCTACCTCTTCTTCTTAAACCCAAATGGTTCGTATTTCTGTGCAACTTGAGTTGATTGTTGTAGAATAGTGTTGACTCAAGGGGTATGGATTTGCGGGTCGTTACACTTGGTATCAGAGCTTAAGTTGGAGATAACCTTGGCTCTGGTGGGAATTACTCATAAAATAGAGTCTATAGTACTCTAGAATGAGTTTGAGCGTATAAATAAATATGAGAGCGCGTATTTGTTAATGAATATAAATTGTTTTAATATTGTGTTGATTGGTTTATTGAGTGGCATATGAACCTTCGTCGACACAGTCTACGCAACTGTATCAAAGGGGTTTCTAAACATTTGAATAGAGCAATCGACACGGTATTGTTTTAAATATGGTTAAATGAAATAATTTTACCCAAAAATATATATTTCGATATAAAGAATAGTTTTTGAAAACTATGTAGCTAATACAGGGTTGCTTGGATGTTAGAAATGATAATATTAAAATATTATCATTGTTAAGTGAAAATTTAACTAAAAAATTGAAATATAATTAAAAATTTAAGGGATAAATTCATTATAGAATGAAATTTTTAAATATGAATTATAGATGTAATTTATGAATTGAAATATAATCAAATGAGAATTTGTATAAATAAAGTGTACAAATGAATTATAGTTAAAATTTATTTAAGCAGGCTTTAGAAATTTAAAATCCCGGAGATTTGGAAATGTTTATCGAAGTGTTTTAATGATAAATGATAGCATTATTGCTTTGGAAATAATTCTAAATGGAAATTTGTTTTAAAATGGATTTTGGAAGTGAGATAGCATTGAATTCACTTCAGTCACTGGAAAATAACTTCGGTGATGACTGCAGCATCGTCGATGTTCATTTTCGAGTTTCTAAGTGATGAATTGCTACCAAATTGATTTGTTCAGAAAAGTTAGTTGTTTTTGAAAATCTTAAAGGAAATTTGTTGGGAATAAAAACAGGATTGGTTTAATTTGTGAGAAATATGATTTGAGATGTTGGAGATTTTAAATGGTTTGAAACCAAAAAGCTAGGTGTTTTAAAAAAATCCTGGAGGGATAGGTGGTAAGCTTATAAATTAAGATGATTTTTAAATCAGGAAGAGAATATAAGTTTTGAATGTTGGAATGTAAATATAAAGGGAAAAGTTAAAAGTGGAATTAACTTGGATTGGAAAATAAAATTTAACTGGATTGAAAATTAATTTAAATAGGTTGGAATAATATCCAGTTGTATTTGAATCAAGTTGAAATTGAATTGAGTTTAGCAAATTTGAGTTAAAGCAAAATTGGATTGGAATGAGAATTCAATTGAATTAGTGAATGAAATTAAATTCTTACCTGGATAACTGGAAAATAAGTTGGATAAGAAATAAATTGGGTAAGAATTTGATTGAGTTAAATAAATCAGAATAGCATATAAAAGAATTAAAAATGCTTGGAATAAAAATATGCTTGAGTTATAAATAAGTGTAAAACTCGAGGTAAAAATAAAAGAGGAATATATTCAAGCCTATAATGAATGGAATAGTGTAAATAATACGTTGTGACTTATGAAATTGAAAATGGAATACAAATCCAAAATAAATATTTAGATGAATTGGAAAATGATAAGAAAATCCAAACTTGAATTATAAAGTATATTGAACTTAAGAAAATTAAATGGAGTGATATTTGGAATTGAAATTCAAGTGTTGGATTATAAGGGAAGAACTAATTAGGTAATAAATTAGTTAATAAAATTGCATTGTGAGTTTATGATGAAGTTGGAAATAAACTCATGTTATAGATTAAAATTTATTCAAATTGTTGATGAAGTGAAAGTAATTGAGAATGAAGCTGAATTGTGATTACCCGAAATTTTAAAGCAATATCAATTTAATAATCTGTAATAAAAATTAAATTGATTTGATAATCTTTGTAATGAGATTTGAATTAATTTAATAATTCGATAAAATAAATAGTTAATTGATAGATTTTATCTTTAAAAATCTAATAATTGTTTTATATTTATAATATATATAGAATATTGTATATATTGTGAATAGGTATTGTTTTAAATGAATCATGTTTTCTATAAAATTTATATCTTTCGTAAAATTGAAATTTTTGATTTTTATTTAATAGTCAAACTTTTTAAAAGTTATTTAATAAATAAATATGGTTTTAAATACCTAAGATAAATATTAAATGATTTAAAATATGTGTAACTCAAGTTTAAAATTTAAATAAATATCAATAAGGTTATTTTGATTTTCTTTTAAATGTAATTGAATAAAATAAATAATTTATGAATAAAGAAATAATTTCTTTTATAAGTTATTTATAGTTATTAAATGTTGATATTTTTATATATATAATAATACATTGTTTTAAACAAATTAATTTTCAATAAAAATTATTGTTTTTCAAAGTTCAATTTGAACATAAATTCAAAGTTTAAAGTATAAATATTTTTAATTTGTTTTGATTTTAAAATATTTGTATAAACTTTATTTTATAAATATAATTGGATTTATTCATTTTAATATTTATGTACATATAAATAAATACATGTTAACTAATGAACTAAACAAAGATTCACTTTTATCTTATATTAACATGATAACTAGATAACCAATTAGCATTTAACTATAACTAAATTACATAATTATAACAAATTAATATTTAAGACAAATGTAAACATTATACTAATTAAAAGAACAAGTGTTAATACATAAACATGACAAAGTGACAAGTGTTTAAATTGTATGACAAGTGTAAAAAAATTAATTTAGTTTTTTCTTATTATTATTCAAATAATTTCAGCTTATGAAGATCTTCTTTTCTCATTTTTTTCTTTTCTTTTTCAAAATCTAAGCCATGAAAATCTGAAACACACTTCCTCTAAAACCAAAATCATGAAATCTGTAGCATGCAAATCAATATCCACCTGCACATCTTCAAAATTGAAAACCTGCACATTTTCTAACATGCAAGTCAAACTATTTTAAACTTGCATCAAAACAGTCTGCACATTTTCAAGTTGAAAAAAAAAAGTTTTATTTGTGCCTGCACATTTCAAAGATCTGGAGTCTTTAAGGAGCAACCCTGCATTTTTGAGATTCAAACAATTCTGCATATTTCTCAAAAATAAAAGCTACTGCTGTTTCAAATTAAAGAAATAAAGCATGCATGCAAGAGTTCTGTAACAAGCACAAATTTTTATGTTGCATTGCTCTGCACATCAAAATCTAGGTGAGTAACATATCCTGTTTTCTTAAAGTTAATATTGGTTGCATGCTTATGTTGTTAAAATGAATTTGTATGATGAAGTATGGTGTGTATATATATGAATGTTTGGTATGCATGCTTGTTACATAGGATTACTCCCTGTTTATAGTTCCAGTTTTCCCTGTTTTGATTTAAAATCATTTATTCTGGAACCAATTGTTGTTAAGCCTTAATTATCAAACTAAAGTTGTTTGATTTACCATGAGTTAATGTTTAAAACTTATTTAAAGTTAAATTTCAAATCTGAGTGCCTCTAGAAAGAAAAGAAAAAAAAGAACAACTGTTACATTATGCTGTAACTATGACATGTTGGTGATTCCTAAAGGGTACTCTCTGATTTTACATAGATCATGTGTTCAGGTTTTTGTTTCAAACATATAGATTTAAATCTCTGAATTCAACTCAGATTTAATCAAACTTATTTGTTATGATAGGTTTTAGTTAAGATTTTAATTAAGTTAAATTAACCTGTAAACATCTCTGTAAACCAGTGTTTGATCAATCAAGTTTAAATATGTGAGAATTTATATTGAATTAAGTATAAATTCGGTATTCTGATTTAAATACCAAGATCAAAACTTAATTTTTAGAACAAAAATTGGGATTTTTTTTAGTGGAGGGGTATAGTATTGTTCTATGTTGATCTGTATAGGGAATTTTTGAATTTGTGGGGGAATCTGGGCAAATGTATTGGTCAGGGTCTTTCAAGTAGGTGGAGGAGCTGTCGTTGATGAATGGAGAATTATTAGAGGTTGATGGAAATCAACATGAGCACAGTGGTGGTGATTTTTTTTTCCTTTCTGAAGCCTTAGTTGAGTTAGGAAATTTTGTTTTGGCTCAGTGTTCCATTAGAAGTGATCGAGTGAATTGAATCTCTGGGGGATGATTATAGGTTGAAGGATGGACTCATGGCCGGAGCCACTGACAGGCCGGTGGTCAGAAGGTGGTGGAAGAAGGTTTTACAGTTTTGGGTAAAAACTGTGCTTGCAGTTTCAAGTTTGGGAAGGGCAACTCAAATTTAAATTTTGAGTTTAGGAAAGGGGATTTGAGGGTGGAGGTAGATAGTGGGGTTATTTGTCGATGTCAGGAGGTCGCCGGAAGGAGGTGATGGTGGCTGGAGGTACGGTGTACTTGCACAGTGCAATTGGAAAGGGTCTGATGAACTTGTGGGTGCAGGGAAGTTGGAACTCAATTTTTCTCGAGTAAATGTATGGGATGACTCGGAGCAAGTGGGGTTTTTACTCGAAGCAGGTATTGGGTTGCCTCGGGTTAGTACTGAGTGGTTACAGTTTACTGTAATCCTGTCTAAAATTTAAATTTTAACTAAAATTGAAAGTATTTCAGGGTTGTGATGGAAGATTTAAATAAGTTTAAATTTAGTATGAATTTAAAAATTCAAATGGCTTTGAGATCTTGAAGTTTGGAATATTTAGAATGGATTTTCATTTTTTTTTAAAAAGAACCTGACAAGTTTCAAGATTTTGAAATCTTATTTTAAAATCTGAAATATATTTTAAAACAGTGATTTAAAAATCAAAGACTAAGCTCACTTTCAAATAGCTTTTGAATTTTTAAGAGTTTAAAATGAAATTTGGGTTTAAATAAAAGGTTTAAAATCAAGGTTTAAATAAAGATTAATTGAAGTTTTAAATCAAAAGTTTAAAAAAATAATGGATTCAATTATCTTGAATTCAAATCTGGGATTTGAATAGGTTTTAAAACTTGAATGTTTTAAAACAAGATAAATTTAAATGGTTTATTAGAAGTAGATTTGTTTTCAAACAAATATTTTTAAAACTTGATTTTCTTTTAAATTAAAGTCATTTATAAAAGATTTATAATAGGAAATTAAATGATTGTTAACTTGAATTTATAATTTAAACAAGTAATGTATTTAAAACTTAGTTTTTATTTAAATTAAGCAAATTAAGACTTATCTTATATGAGTTTTAATTTTAAGTAATAAATGTTATTACATTTATTTTAAAGAAATTTAAATTGGTTAATTCTTAATATCATTTGGAATTTTAGTTCAAATGGAATTTGAATTTAAATTATAAAAATGAAATGTTCCAAGTACATTTTAATATTAATAAAATTTATTAATAAGGAATGGGTTATCTTAGAATTTATTAAGATATTGAATATAATTAAATAAATTGGATAATTAAGGAATAACTTATTTATTTAAATAATTTGAATTAACTAGAGTTAATTAAGAAGTAATTAAAGAATAAATAATAGTTAATGATGGTCATTAAATAAAGTTTATATAGAAATTAATTGATTAATATGATTAATTTTCAATAACTAATTAAATTAATTAATGTAATAAATTATGAAATTTATTTAAGTTTAATTACTTAAATAAAAGTAATTAAGACACTAATTACTTAATGTAATTAAAGGAGCTTATTAAGGTTGGTTTAAATTAATTAATTAAGTTTAATTAATTCTAAACATTTGATTTTATAATAATTACTTCATGTAATTAATGGGATTACTCGGTGAAGTAATTAAAGGTAATTACTAGATGTAATTAGTGAATGGTGTTAGAATTGAGAAGTAATTTTGGATTAGATTATTTTGTATAATTAATCAAGGGATTAATTCAGAATTAATTAAGGAATAATCTGATTTGATAAGTAATTAAGGGTAGTTAATTACAGAATGAGATTAATCAAAGGTGATTAATAATTATGGATTAAGTGAATTAATTACTGAAAGTAATTAATTTAATGGAGTAATTAATTAAATATAGTTAAGAATCATTAATTAATATAATTAATGATGTAATTAAGATTGATTAATGAATATTATATAATCAATAATAAGTAATTAATTAATGAAGTAATTAAAGATTAGTTACTATATTTGGTTTAGGGTAATTAATTTTGTGGAATTAATTTAGGGTATAATTAATCAAGATTGATCAATTAAGATGATAAATTAGAGGTTAATTAATTAATTAATTTGTAATTAATTAATGATAATGTAAGCAATATTTATATTGAGATAATAATTAATTTAATTCATTTTAAATTAATTGAAGATGATGTAATTAATTTAATTCATTTTAAATTAATTATAGATAGTATGATTATAGATCATTGCTTATGATGATTGTTATTGGTTGCTTTGAATGGTTTTGAATCTCAGCTATGAGATTAATAATGTTGAGCGATATGGATGTATTGTTTGCATTGTGATGGTGATATGGGTTATCTTTGATAGTGATAAATGTGGATTATCTGTGGTTATGATAATGATAATTATCTGTTGTGAATCTATGAGTTATCTATCTGTGTGTATATAGATAATTAGATTCAATTGTTTTAAACTTTAAAACAACTTGGACCTAAAAGACACGCTTTAGATTTCGATGAGACCGGGATCGGGTTTCCATATTTGGAATCCGAAAACCACATCGATTCCAATTAAACGTTAGGTCGTTAATCCAAGTGGAGCGAGTGAAGACTCGAGGTGTAAGGGCTATACGTCAGTATAACTCTGTGGGTGATTCCGTATTGAGTTTGACGGAATAGTACTTATAGATTCGAGATGGAGATTCAGAGTGCAAGGGTTATCGTCGTTAACTCTGAAGGTGATTCCAAAACGAGTGTAACGAGATAATGCCTTCGGTTTCGTTCGAACCCGGAACGAACTTGTATGGATTGAATGCTTTCAGAACATCGTCAGGTGGGCGATGAGCATTCTAAGATAATGTGTCCTCTAAAGGTAATCGTAGCCTCAAGCCTCATCAACCGGGAATGGCTAAAACAGGGGAGGTGCATAAAGGCTTCATGGGTAGCGCCCACTGGAGAGCAAGATTGATCCCTGTCTAGAGGTCGCTTTATATTCGGCTTAGTGGGCAGTTGGATATGCGCACCAACTGCGGGGTTGTCTTGTTTGGAACTATTCAGTAAGGAATGGGTCCGGCCTTGTGTTGCAGGGGAGTGGGAGTACTCCTCGGTACGTTGATCTAGGCCACGTACTGTGACGGGCGGTACCCCGGTAGCCCTGCCATTGTATGGAATCCAAAATCCAATAAACGGTTTTGATTGTATTACCCACTTTTGTGGCTAGTAGCTGGAATTTAATCATGTAACAATTTCAGCTATTTCATATTTACTTGAAAACCCTAGACCTATTATAATATCACTAGATTTCCTATCAAATATTTTGGTTAGCGTAAGGTAAAAACTTTTCCATGTTTATGTATGGGAAGTCTTACGTGATACCTTTCTTTTCAAAAGGTTTTTGAAAGTTAAGAAACTTTAACCTGTTACTCACACCAGACCCATGTCTGACCCAGAGTTTATTTTTGTTTTCCATAAACTCTTGGGTACTCAAATTTTTACGAGTCGCCAAGGGATTCAGGTTATCTTTGACGAATATTGGAGGAGCAATGGAGCAGGAGGCTTCTGCGTTAGATATTAGTATTCCGCTGTGTGTTCTGTGTTGTATCTGGATTATATTATGTTGTAAATACTAGACAGGTGTTTATAACTGTCTAGTATGTGTTGTATTATCTGTGTACTCTGATAGTGGTTGTAAACTATGTAATATTTTATGTTATTAATATATTTTATTCGTTCCGCTGTTTAGATTCTGATGTGTTGTTTCTTCTTCTTCTTCTCTTTCTTTCTCTTTTCTATCCTCTTCTTTCTTATTAGCGATGCGACTTCCTGGAGTGTGGAAGTTGGGTCGTTACAGGTGGTATCAGAGCATTAGGTTGAGTGAATACCTAGGCTCTATAGTGGTGTCTTTCTTGAGAGAGCGTATATGTAATTTTATATATATTTATATATATTTATTTATTTCTATCTATCTGTTGGGTTACCTGTTCAGGTTTTCCAATATAGGTTATAAAGATAGATAAGGTAGTGGTGTGTAACACAATTACTACCCTTGGTTGGAGTTTGTATGTTGAGGTTGGAAGTGTATCTGTCGAGACTGTAGGCCTAATACCGTCTCGAATAAGTTTTGTTGTGTTGAAGTATTTCACCGATCTCTGAAGGAAACCTGTTAAGGTTCGGAGACATCTTTGAAGTACAGAGTTTGTTGAGTTGAGTTTGGATCAGTCAGTTGAGATGAAGTAAGTGAAGATATCTTGATACCTCAGGAAGTTGTAACTGGGTGATGAGATGCAGTGACTATGGATTATTTCCAAAAGATGTTTTCTTTGGAATAAGTTTGGGAAGTGTGACTGTCCCGAAGTTGTGGCTGGATTCAGCAGGATGTTGTGGTGTTTCTGTCTGTTTTGGAGTCCGAGTTTCTCGAAGAGCTTTGGATTAGGAAGTGTGGCATTGGTGTCAGCATTGTAGCACGGAGTGTTCTGTGTGCCGACAGGAGGTCTTAGCTGAGTAGTTTTTCTGAGATGGAGTTCAGAAGCAGCAGAGTGAATCTGTTTCTTCAATAGATTGAGTAGACAGTGTAAGCTGTTCTATTTGGTAAAGAGTGAACAGTTTTCTTTGGAAATTGATCTGGATTGATCGCAAAAGTGACCTGCGATTGTTTAACTATTCTATTGGATTATTGGAGATTTATTGATGTCTTCTGGGAAGACAGAGGTTGTCTGCATCTGGAGATCGAGTTTCTGATCGACTAGAATTCCAGTAGTGGAACCGGTGGTTCTTTTTAGTTGGAGAATGATTCATAGAGATGGAGTTTGATGAAGTAACCCAGTTTTGATGGAATTTCTGAGTTTTCTTTATGAATCTGTAGAACCATATTTCTGGAGGTGATGTCCAGTTGGTGCTTGTGACTCTTCAACAGCATTTTCTTATCTACTTCGGATCAGAGTTGTGCAGCGGAAGCAGTTTGATAGTGTTTCTGATTGTCTTTTCCGGATCAGGAGAAGTTGGTAGTTTTCTGCTGGTTATGGAGTAGAATTGTGTTTTGGTTTGGATTGATCTTGAGAAGATCATTGTGCTGGGTTATTTCTGGTTTTGTTTGTTTCTAGAGAAATCAGCAAAGGGTTGAGCTGATCAGTTTGGATGTTGGCAGCTCAGGATTGTCTGAAGACTTTTGTGGATAAGGGTCGGAGAAATTTGGAATTCGAAGTTGGAGACTTCGTTATTTTTGGAGTTTTCTCTGATTCAGGAGCTATAAGTTTTGAATAAGTCTAGGAGGCTAGCTCAGTAATGTTTAGATTTCTTCTTTGTGTTTTGGTTGGATTGAATTGTCAGTTAGGATAACTGGAATCCGATGAGTTTCACGTATCTCTGAGGGAGTACGTGTATGGTCTATCTCTGGTTTTAGAACCAGCAGCTATGGAGGTTGGATGTTGAGTCAGACTCGTCTGTAGTCTGACATGTTGTCTAGTTCTGTAGATATAGATGAATAGGAGCTCTATAGTTTAATAGTATTGATTATGTGGAATTTATAGAGCGAGTATTCCGATACTTTTATACCGGGGAAACTCGTAAAAGTTCTATCCAGAATTTTTCTGGATAATTAGATTTGTTGATTTGGGTGAATTGATTGCTATAGTTATTAGTATATCATTATTATATGCTTGTGTTTTAAAATTAAATTTTTAAATAAATTATTAAATTACCTTTGTTTTAAATTTCGGGGATGAAATTCTTTTAAGGGGGGAGGAATGTGATGACCCGGAACTTTAAAGCAATATCAATTTAATAATCTGTAATAAAAATTAAATTGATTTTAGAATCTTTGTAATGAGATTTGAATTAATTTAATAATTCGATAAAATAAATAGTTAATTGATAGATTTTATCTTTAAAAATCTAATATTTGTTTTATATTTATAATATATATAGAATATTGTACATATTGTGAATAGGTATTGTTTTAAATGAATCATGTTTTCTATAAAATTTATATCTTTAGTAAAATTGAAATTTTTGATTTTTATTTAATAGTTAAACTTTTTAAAAGTTATTTAATAAATAAATATGGTTTTAAATACCTAAGATAAATATTAAATGATTTAAAATATGTGTAACTCAAGTTTAAAATTTAAATAAATATCAATAAGGTTATTTTGATTTTCTTTTAAATGTAATTGAATAAAATAAATAATTTATGAATAAAGAAATAATTTCTTTTATAAGCTATTTATAGTTATTAAATGTTGATATTTATATATATATAATAATACATTATTTCAAACAAATTAATTTTTAATAAAAATTATTGTTTTTCAAATTTCAATTTGAACGTAAATTCAAAGTTTAAAGTATAAATATTTTTAATTTGTTTTGATTTTAAAATATTTGTATAAACTTTATTTTATAAATATAATTGGATTTATTCATTTTAATATTTATGTAAATATAAATAAATACATGTTAACTAATGAACTAAACAAAGATTCACTTTTATCTTATTTTAACATGATAACTAGATAACAAATTAGCATTTAACTATAACTAAAATACATAATTATAACAAATTAAAATTTAAGACAAATGTAAACATTATACTAATTAAAAGAACAAGTGTTAATACATAAACATGACAAAGTGACAAGTGTTTAAATTGTATGACGAGTGTAAAAAAAAATTTAATTTAGTTTTTTCTTATTATTATTCAAATAATTTTAGCTTATGAAGATCTTCTTTTCTCATTTTTTTTCTTTTCTTTTCAAAATCTAAGCCATGAAAATCTGAAACACACTTCCTCTAAAACCAAAATCATGAAATCTGTAGCATGCAAATCAATATCCACCTGCACATCTTCAAAATTGAAAACCTGCACATTTTCTAACATGCAAGTCAAACTATTTTAAACTTGCATCAAAACAGTATGTATATTTTCAAGTTGAAATAAAAAGTTTTATTTGAGCCTACACATTTCAAAGATCTGGAGTCTTTAAGGAGCAACCCTGCATTTCTGAGATTCAAACAATTCTGCATATTTCTCAAAAATAAAAGCTACTACAGTTTCTAATTAAAGAAATAAAGCATGCATGCAAGAGTTCTGTAACAAGCACAAGTTTTTCTGTTGCATTGCTCTGCACATCAAAATCTAGGTGAGTAACATTTCCTGTTTTCTTAAAGTTAATATTGGTTGCATGCTTATGTTGTTAAAATGAATATGTATGATGAAGTATGGTGTGTGTGTGTGTGTGTGTGTATATATATATATATATATATATATATATGAATGTTTGGTATGCATGCTTGTTACATAGGATTACTCCCTGTTTATAGTTCCAGTTTTCCCTGTTTTGATTTAAAATCATTTATTCTGGAACCAATTGTTATTAAGCCTTAATTATCAAACTAAAGTTGTTTGATTTACCATGAATTAATGTTTAAAACTTATTTAAAGTTAAATTTCAAATCTGAGTGCCTCTAGAAAGAAAAGAAAAAAAAGAACAACTGTTACATTATGCTGTAACTATGATATGTTGGTGATTCCTAAAGGGTACTCTCTGATTTTACATAGATCATGTGTTCAGGTTTTTGTTTCAAACATATAGATTTAAATCTCTGAATTCGGCTCAGATTTGATCAAACTTATTTATTATGATAGGTTTTAGTTAAGATTTTAATTAAATTAACATGTAAACATCTGTGTAAACCAGTGTTTGATCAATCAAGTTTAAATATGTGAGAATTTATATTGAATTAAGTATAAATTCAGTATTCAGATTTAAATACCAAGATCAAAACTTAATTTTAGAACAAAAATTGGGATTTTTTTTTAGTGGAGGGGTATAGTATTGTTCTATGTTAATCTGTATAAGGAATTTTTGAATTTGTGGGGGAATCTGGGCAAATGTATTGGACAGGGTCCTTCAAGTAGGTGGAGGAGCTGTCGTTGATGAATGGAGAATTATTAGAGGTTGATGGAAATCAACATGAGTATAGCGGTGGTGAATTTTTTCCCCTTTCTGAAGCCTTAGTTGAGTTAGGAAATTTTGTTTTGGCTCAGTGTTCCATTAGAAGTGATCGAGTGAATTGAATCTCTAGAGGATGATAATAGGTTGAAGGATGGACTCATGGCTGGAGCCATTGACAGGCCGGTAGTCAGAAGGTGGTGGAAGAAGGTGTTACAGGTTTGGGTAAAAACTGTGCTTGCAGTTTCAGGTTTGGGAAGGGAAACTCGAATTTAAATTTTGAGTTTAGGAAAGGGGATTTGAGGGTGGAGGTAGATAGTGGGGTTGATTGTCGATGTCAGGAGGTCGTCGGAAGGAGGTGATGGTGGCTAGAGGCACGGTGTACGTGCAAAGTGCAATTGGAAAGGGTCTGATGAACTTGTGGGTGCAGGGAAGTTGGAACTCATTTTTCTCGAGTAAATGTAGGGGATGACTCTGAGCAAGTGGGTTTTTTACTCGAAGCAGGTATTGGGTTGCCTCGGGTTAGTACTGAGTGGTTACAGTTTACTGTAATCCTGTCTAAAATTTAAATTTTAACTAAAATTGAAAGTATTTCAGGGTTGTGATGGAAGATTTAAATAATTTTAAATTTAGTATGAAGTTAAAAATTCAAATGGCTTTGAGATCTTGAATTTTGGAAGATTTAGAATGGATTTTCAGTTTTTTTTTAAAAAAAAAAGAACCTGACAAGTTTCAAGATTTTGAAATCTTATTTTAAAATCTGAAATATATTTTAAAACAGTGATTTAAAAACCAAAGACTAAGCTCAGTTTCAAATAGCTTTTGAATTTTTAAGAGTTTAAAATGAAATTTGGGTTTAAATAAAAGGTTTAAAATCAAGGTTTAAACAAAGATTAATTGAAGTTTTAAATCAAAAGTTTAAACAAATAATGGATTCAATTATCTTGAATTCAAATCTGGGATTTGAATAGGTTTTAAAACTTGAATGTTTTCAAACAAGATAAATTTAAATGGTTTGTTAGAAGTAGATTTGTTTTCAAACAAATATTTTTAAAACTTGATTTTCTTTTAAATTAAAGTCATTTATAAAAGATTTATAATAGGAAATTAAATGATTATTAACTTGAATTTATAATTTAAATAAGTAATTTATTTAAAACGTAGTTTTATTTAAGTTAAGCAAATTAAGACTTATCTTATATCAGTTTTAATTTTAAGTAATAAATGTTATTACATTTTTTTAAAGAAATTTAAATTGGTTAATTCTTAATATCATTTGGAATTTTAGTTCAAATGGAATTTGAATTTAAATTATAAAAATGAAATGTTCCAAGTACATTTTAATATTAATAAAATTTATTAATAAGGAATGGGTTATCTTAGAATTTATTAAGATATTGAATATAATTAAATAAATTGGATAATTAAGGAATAAATTATTTATTTAATTTATTTAATTAATAATTTGAATTAATTAGAGTTAATTAAGAAGTAATTAAAGAATAAATAATAGTTAATGATGGTCATTAACTAAAGTTTATTTAGAAATTAATTGATTAATATGATTAATTTTCAATAACTAATTAAATTAATTAATGTAATAAATTGTGAAATTTATTTAAGTTTAATTACTTAAATAAAAGTAATTAAGACACTAATTACTTAATGTGATTAATGGAGCTTATTAAGGTTGGTTTAAATTAATTAATTAAGTTTAATTAATTCTAAACATTTGATTCGATAATAATTACTTTATGTAATTAATGGGATTACTCAGTGAAGTAATTAAAGGTAATTACTAGATGTAATTAGTGAATGGTGTTAGAATTGAGAAGTAATTTTGGATTAGATTATTTTGTATAATTAATCAAGGGATTAATTCAGAATTAATTAAGGAATAATTTGATTTGATAAGTAATTAAGGGTAGTTAATTACAGAATGAGATTAATCAAAGGTGATTAATAATTATGGATTAAGTTAGATTAATTACTGAAAGTAATTAATTTAATGGAGTAATTAATTAAATATAATTAAGAATCATTAATTAATATAATTAATGATGTAATTAAGATTGATTAATGAATATTATATAATCAATTATAAGTAATTAATTAATGAAGTAATTAAAGGTTAGTTACTGTATATGGTTTAGGTTAATTAATTTTGCGGAATTAATTTAGGGTATAATTAATCCAGATTGATCAATTAAGATGATAAATTAGAGGTTAATTAATTAATTAATTTGTAATTAATTAATGATAATGTAAGCAATATTTATATTGAGATAATAATTAATTTAATTCATTTTAAATTAATTGAAGATGATGTAATTAATTTAATACATTTTAAATTAATTATTGATAGTATGATTATAGATCATTGCTTATGATGATTGTTATTGGTTGCTTTGAATGGTTTTGAATCTCAGCTATGAGATTAATAATGTTGAGTGATATGGATGTATTGTTTGCATTGTGATGATGACATGGGTTATCTTTGATAGTGATAAATGTGGATTATCTATGGTTATGATAATGATAATTATCTGTTGTGAATGTATGAGTTATCTATCTGTGTGTATATAGATAATTAGATTGAATTGTTTTAAACTTTTAAACAACTTGGACCTAAAAGACACGCTTTGGATTTCGATGAGACCGAGATCGGGTTTCCATATTTGGAATCTGAAAACCACATCGATTCCAATTACACGTTAGGTCGTTAATCCAAGTGGAGCGATTGAAGACTCGAGGTGTAAGGGCTATACGTCAGTATAATTCTGTGGGCGATTCCGTATTGAGTTTGACGGAATAGTACTTATAGATTCGAGATGGAGATTCAGAGTGCAAGGGTTATCGTCGTTAACTCTGAAGGTGATTCCAAAACGAGTGTAACGAGATAATGCCTTCGGTTTCGTTCGAACCCGGAACGAACTTGTATGGATTGAATGCTTTCAGAACATCGTCAGGTGGGCGATGAGCATTCTAAGATAATGTGTCCTCTAAAGGTAATCGTAGCCTCAAGCCTCATCAACCGGGAATGGCTAAAACAGGGGAGGTGCAGCAAGGCTTCATGGGTAGCGCCCACTGGAGAGCAAGATTGATCCCTGTCTAGAGGTCGCTTTATATTCGGCTTAGTGGGCAGTTGGATATGCGCACCAACTGCGGGGTTGTCTTGTTCGGAACTATTCAGTAAGGAATGGGTCCGGCCTTGTTTTTGCAGGGGAGTGGGAGTACTCCTCGGTACGTTGATCTAGGCCACGTACTGTGATGGGCGGTACCCCGGTAGCCCTGCCATTGTATGGAATCCAAAATTCAATAAGTGCCAACGGTTTTGATTGTATTACCCACTTTTGTGGCTAGTAGCTAGAGTTTAATCATGTAACAATTTCGGCTATTTCATATTTACTTGAAAACCCTAGACCTATTATAATATCACTGGATTTCCTATCAAATGTTTTGGTTAGCGTAGGATAAAAACTTTTCCATGTTTATGTGTGGGAAGTCTTACGTGATACCTTTCTTTTCAAAAGGTTTTTGAAAGTTAAGCAACTTTAACCTGTTACTCACACCAGACCCATGTCTGACCCGGAGTTTATTTTTGTTTTCCATAAACTCTTGGGTACTCAAATTTTTACGAGTAGCCAAGGGATTCAGGCTAGCTTTGACGAGTATTGGAGGAGCAATGGAGCAGGAGGCTTCTGCGTTAGATATTAGTATTCCGCTGTGTGTTCTGTGTTGTCTCTGGATTATATTATGTTGTAAATACTAGACAGGTGTTTATAACTGTCTAGTATGTGTTGTATTATCTGTGTACTTTGATAGTGGTTGTAAACTATGTAATATTTTATGTTATTAATATAATTTATTCGTTCCTCTGTTTAGATTCTGATGTGTTGTTTCTTCTTCTTCTTCTCTTTCTTTCTCTTTTCTATCCTCTTCTTTCTTATTAGCGATGCGACTTCCTGGAGTGTGGAAGTTGGGTCGTTACATGAATTGGGAGTTAATAAATTGGATGGTAAATTAAAGGTGAATAATAGAATCAGAACTTGAGTTATTAATTAAAATTAGACTTGAAGTGTTAACAAAATAAATATAATTTGAAAAGTATGGAATAAAAATGAAATGGATTAGAATAGTAATGGTATGAATTGCAAATAAAAATCCGAATAAGTGGAAATAAATTGGAAATGGAATTGTAATAAATTGAATGAGTTAAATCTGGAAAGTTAATTTTTATAATAACTAATCAAATAAATTAGTAGTTTGAAATGGGATTGGATCAAAATAGAATCAAGTTAAATTGAAAAGCGAACTTTGTTTGCAAAATGAGAATGAGCTTAAGTGTAAAATATGAATAAATTGAAGAAAATTGACTTAAGCTAAATGAATGAAGGAGAGTTGAATTGAATTCAACTTAAATAAAGTTTAATAATATTGGATTGGTTTTAAATCAAATGAAAATAAATTCTAATCGGAACTTGAAATATGGTTTTGTGGGTTATAGGTAATATTTAAGGGAATGAAAGTTTAAATGGATTGCGTGGGTAAACTAATTATATTGAATAAATAAATGATGAAATAAATAAGAATCAAATGCAATGTGGTTTAAATAGGTTGAGAAATGGTTATGGAATGAAATTGCGTGGATTGTTTCCGAGCTAAATAAAATAGTTTGGAATAAACTAACCTGGAATGAAATGTAAATGAATGGATTGTAAATGAAAATTTAAATGGAATGTGTCGAGCTAAATAAATGATTGTGAATGGATTAAAATAAAAGGGAAATTTAAGTGGCAATCAAGATGAACCTAAATTGTTAATGATTTTGTATGGAACTTGTTTGGATAATGGAACCAGTTGGTTAATAAAATGAAATGCAAGTGAATGGATTCAAATCTGAAATGCAATGAAAATGAGACTATATGGATCGTGAATAAATTTAAAAATGGAATAGAATTAAGTATAACTTGAGTTGGAATCCATTTAAATTGGTTATAAACATAAATACTTATTTATTCACATAAATCTCGTTGAATTGCATAGAATAAATTGTCGTTGGATGTAAATGGAAGTAATTAAAATTCTATGAGTTGATAGAAGTAAAATAAATTGATTTTGAAAGCAACTGAATTAAATATGAGTCCAGTTTGCTAAAAAATAAATTAAATGTGAATTTGTAAGTTGTTAACCATTTGAATTAAGTGAAGGACATGTGGCTGGTTGTAAACAATTAAAATTAGTATGGGAATATTTAAATTGCTTACGGAAAAATGTTTGATGTGCATTTCTTTAGCATTCATATGTTTAACCATTGCAACTAAGTTAAATATAGTTAAACTGTATATATTTGGCACTTACATGTTTAAATTGAGTAAGTACAGGTACTTGGAAGCCGTGTGGCTGGATTTGGTTGTGCTATTTGTTAAAAATAATAAGCCGCTTGCTTAAAATGCTAAATAAGGTACGCCTACACAATAAAAATAGGAAATATGAACTGTTTTTGGTTTTTCCGACCGTGTGGGTCGATGTATATATATTTATCTCTTTTGTCAAATTGCAAAAGCTCCTCCGTACAAAGGGGACTCTGCCAAAAATTTTCACAAATTTTGGGAGTTAGAAAATTTTAGAAAAAAACTTTGGAAAATTGTGTTAACGACTAGCGAATTCATATTAGAAACTAAACTGAATTAGTAAATGAAACTAACTAAAATAATGACATAACTTAGTTATAAATGAAGAACAAGATTTATATATTCAGAGTTAAAAATAAATTGGATTCATATAGAAATGAAAGAATCGATTTGAATAGAAATAGATATAAACTAAAGTCGGAGTGAAAACGAACAAAGAAGCATATAGAATGCTTTTACTAAACTTAAGTAAGGAACGATGAATTCTTAATTGGAGTTTGATATTACAAATATATTCCAAGTTGATATTTGAATGAGTAAATAATTGGCACTTGTAAGGAAGCCGATAAAATGTTTTGGAATATTATGATTGGATATTATTGTCAAGTAGAATATGCAGGTATGATAAAGGGAAAGGAGAATTGGTTTTGATTTTAGAATATAAATTTGAAATGCTCGACAAAAAGGTATGTGTTTGAGTTTCTATATGAAATTGATTGGGTTTATGGATTGAGCCACTTGGCCTTTTGTTTTCTTTTTGGATTTGGGAGGCCGTAGAGCCATTTTGTAGTTGTACCGAGCTAGCCGCGCAATTTGACGCTGACAAAAATTTTCGGGAATTTAGGGAGTTAGAAAAATTTTGAGAAAATTTTGATAATTCAAAATTGGTTTTAAGATTAAAACTTGAATGGTTGGGCGAACAGGATTGTTTGCAAACTAGGGAAAGGTTTGGAAAGTTAATCTAAAGATAATGGGTCTTTTATAAAAAAGATAGTTAGTAAGGTGTTGAATTGTTTGGTTTTGGAGGTAAGTAAACGGGTATTGGATCATTCTTCCTAATTGGTAATTTCGGGGACGAAATTCTTTTAAAGGGGGAAGGAATGTGACGACCCGGAATTTTTAAGCATTTGTAACCGAAATATTTAATTGATTTTAAATATTTACAGGTTAATTATTAACTTAAATTATGAATATGATAACTTATTTGACAATTAGATTATTGAATTAACTAATTTAAAATCGGGTAAAATATGAAATCGGGAATTTTATGCTTGTTAAAAATAATTTGAAGACTTGTAAAATTTATATTGATAACATTGAATATAATAGAAGTGTTAAAATGAAATCTAACACTGAATTGGTCAGTTTTGAAATTTAATCGTTTAAATTGAATTTAAACATAGCCCTCCGAGGCGCAGTCTCGGAATTCGATAAAACCAGTTTCATTGAGTCCGTAATATTGAATTATTATCGGGTTTCAAATTTTGTATTGATCGAAGTTAGTGTGTGAGCGTACGATATAAAACGCGTTGAAAATTTACTTCGAAAATTCAATTAAAATTATATAAGTATATTCTCATATATGCAACCGTCACCAGCCGACGTTCATTCACATTCCGTACTGTGTCTTCTCGCAGAAGCTAATGCCTTAATAAAAAAAAGAGAAAAGAGAAAATGAGTCTTCTTCAAGAATCCACACATTCAGTAAATAAATAAAAAAGAGGAGGGCCGGAGCTTCGTTTTCAAAGCAGTAGAAAACGAAAAAAAATGGGGGCTGAATCCCTTCTCTCTGAACTCGATCATTTAAAAAAAAATGGCCGAAGCCTTAATTTCTCAAAATCAAAACCGAGTGCTCTCTCCCTCCTCTCTCTTCCATTTCAATTCGTTGTAAATCGAGATAACCCTAGAATCGATCTCAATTTGAAATCGCGAGGGCTTGGATGGAGGCCGCGGGTTCCTGTTCATGTAGAAAGGGCGGCGCGAGTTCATCGATGGTGATCGGCAAACTCGAGATAGAGGCAGCGTTGGACAGGTGAATCAAATCGCGCGCGCGTGAATTGTCGAGCTCGACGATATGAGGGTTTCGTTTGGGAACGTTAGGTCGGGTGTGCTGCCCATGCGTTCGGGTGCGAGGCCAAGGTTGAAGCGCCGTCGTGCTTCAGGTCGATCGTGAGTTCGTCTCTGGCAATCGTGGTTTTGGGTGAAGCCGAAGGTGTGGTCTTGAACCTGCAGTGAGGTATATTCGATTTAAGTTTAATACATCTCTATAACTTTGTATGGTAATATATATATATATATATATATATATATATATATAATTACAGTAAGTAAAAAAATAAATAATACTGTCTGTTACAGTAGTGTAAAAGGAGGCAAATTTATGAGCAGAAAATAATATATAGTTTCGATTTGGAATGATAATGTATTGTGGAAATAAATTTGTTTAATATCAAATTTTTAGTTAAATAAAGTTATGAAAAGGATGTGGGTAGAGAAAAATTAGTTCAAGTATTTTATTAAAAGAAGATTTGTCTAAAGTTAAAGTTAATTAGATAAAATAAAATTTATATCAACGGAATTTAATTGTTCAATCTGTTCGAATATTAATAAATTGTATAAATTATTTATACAAGGTCTATAAATCGAGAAAAAAAGCGAGATGGATTGGGTTGCAAAGTAAAGGTCAAAGGTGAGTTAATCTCACTCGGTTAGATTTAAATTTAAATTGAAATGATTAAATTTAAATAATTGATTGTATGGTTGAATTGATTTATGTGGTATAGTATGGTATAGTTTAAAATTGACATATTATGTTGTGCTAACATCTGTGGATGTAGGGAGAACAGGTTGGAGGGATCCAACTGGACCCCTCAACTCTATTTAATTATTTAATATACTCTGTTTTGACTATTTGATATCCTGTAATGAATTATGTGGGAATATTGAATGCTATGGCTTGATTGTTTTAATCGTGCAATAATTAATTACTAAATATATAATTTGAGTTTGGAAATGAAAATAAAAATAGTGAAATTGTAAGTAAAAAAATTATAGCAAAGTTGAATAAATTTATGAACGAACTGGAAAGGAAATAAAGTGACTTTAAAATTGTAATAAATAAATCTTGTGTATGGGAAGGAAAATTTAAATAAATAGAGAGTTAATGAAACTTAAATTTCAATGTTATTGTTTAAAAGAACAAAACATTTATTTTAAATTGAGGATTTAAATTATTTAAGAAGAATAAAGAAGAAATTGGGAATAGCCTGAAATTTGTATATTTCAGTTAAAAGATTTAAAATCAAACAGCAAATAATAATAAAAAAAATAAAGTCCATAAGCAATGAATGTCGAAATGAACCGAGCAAGTAAAGAAATTTATTTCAAATAGAATGAATTGGAAATCAATTCGGGAAATTGATTTAAATCCTTGAAGTTGGAATTCTCTCTAGATGGCCAAGTACACGTTTTTAAAAGTAAATTTGAAACATAAATTAAATGTTTTAAAGTTGTTTTTAAAGAAAGAAAGTTTTGTAAAATTTATTATTTCAAATATTTAATTTCTTAAGCAAGTATTTCCTTTTAATATATTATAGCATTAATTATTTAAAGGTGACTTAGTATTTGTTTTAAAAGTGAAAACCTGGTTTTATATTTTATGAAGTAACCCTATTTCCTCAAATTCATATAGTATGTATTTTTAACAAATTATTTAAGTAGTTTTAATAAAAATGTTTTAAAGGTATATATTTCAAAGTAAAGTGTTTAAATTATTTTAAAAATCTATTTTTGTGCTTGGTGATTTCAGAGGAGATAGGAAATATTTGGGAAAGTTTATTCTGAAAAGAAAGATAGTGTTGAAACTGTTTTCAAAGGATTGAAAATACAAATATATCTTGTAAAGATATTTTGAGGTTAATAAAATAATTTGGGAAATTATTTATTGGTTGATGGTTGTTTGTGAATATTAACTGATAGTTAAATAACCGACTATCATTATTAGCCAAATGCGTTGATCGTTTCAAAGAGACCGGGATCGAGATTTACTTCTCGAAAACCACTTCGATCCGGTTTGTACGTTTCGTGTAAACGATTTTGGATTCGAAGATGGAGCAGTCAAGTGCAAGGGCTAGTCGCTACTAATCCTGAGGATATTTCCAAAATGGATGCAGTAGGAATAGTGCATTCGGTTCCGTTCGAACCCGGGACGGACTTGTATGGACGAATGCTTGCGAAACATCGTCAGGTGGACGATGGACATTCTAAGGGATATTTTCTAGAAGGTAACACTTAGCCTCAAGCCTCATCAAATGGGAATGACTGAAAATCAGGGGTTATGCAGCAAGTCTAGGTTGGTAGCACCCGCGCAGGGTGAGGTCATTCCAGTCTAGATGTCCCTTTTTATTTCGGCTTAGTGGGCGGTTGCTGATCCCAACCGCGGAGTGATCTCACTCGGGACTGTCCAGTAAGGGATGGTCCCGACCTTGTGTTGCAGAGGAGCGGGCGTACTCCTTGGTACGGTGATCTAGGCCCCGTACTGTGACGGGTGGTACCCCAGTGCCTAGTCATTGGTTGGAAATCCATTCTCCCTACGAGCCTTGTACGAGTTTTGTTTGTATTACCCACTCTGTGGCTAGTAGCTGGAATTTAATCATGTAACAATTTTGGCTATTTTATAAGTATTTGTATATAGACCCTATTATAATATCAGAGGATTTCTATAAAAAAATTGTTTTAGCTATCCTAAGGTAAAAACCCGACATGTTTATTTGTGGCGTGGTCTTACGAGATGCTTTTGTTTTCAAAGGATTTTGAAACTTTAATAATCAATTGGGTGTGATTTTCTCACGCTGGTATTCTAGACTGACTCGGGTATTATTTAACTGTAATGCTCGGGTCAGACCGAGTATTGTAGGATACAGGATAATGCTATGGAGCTCAGGAGACGAGCTGGATTGACGATACGTACATTCGTACTTGTTTATATATATATATTCCGCTGTTGAGTTGTTGTGTATACATTGTATGTTATTGATGTGAGCTGTGACTGATGTACTCTGATGATGTAATATATGTAAACTGATATATTTGATTTTGAGTAAAGATTATTTATTATCTATTATATTTTATTCTGCTGCGATTGTTAGATTCTGATGTTGATTTTGTTTTCTCTTCTTCTACCTCTTCTTCTTAAACCCAAATGGTTCGTATTTCTGTGCAACTTGAGTTGATTGTTGTAGAAATAGTGTTGACTCAAGGGTTACAGATTTGCGGGTCGTTACAATGATGGTAATGAAGTGAATGTCGATATTAAAATTTGATGGTCTATATTTCTAATTAATAGTTAATAGGCCATGCTTAAAATAGATTTTGCTTTCAACTTTGTTATCATTTTTCATGTGAGTTAGTAAATGATTTAAGGGGTGAGCTATAGTTTGATGGCTTATGTTGAGCTAATTAATAGCACAAATAAGCCATACTTATGATAATCTCATCAACTAAGCTTACTAATGACAAAGAAAAGAGAGATCATAACTTCATTTTATTGATTTATGTGATCTAGAGAGTGAAGTTGCCTCTAAATTGTCTTAGCACTCTCATATTTTTTTATCTATTTTCTTTTGTCATTTTTTTTTTTTTTTTTGTTAATCACTCTTTCAACTTTGGTTAATTTGATTGAGTAGAATTTTAAAATCATCAATTACCTGTGGATCGACTCGAATTCGCCACGTGCTACATTCGTGCACCGTGCGCTTGCGGTTATTTTTAATTTAAATTCGTTCGACGGTTTTCTAAACCGATAGAATTTTCGTCGACGAACAAGTTTTTGTCACCGTTGCCGGGGAGTTGTTTTGATTTTGATTTTCTAATCTTCGACTTATTTTCTTTTCATTTTATTTATTTCTTTTTTTGTGTGTGTATTGCCTTAAAAAAAAAAAAAAGTTGTACATGTTTGTTGCTTGCATTTGTTTGTGTGCATTTGTTGCTTTTCTGTTTGCATTTGCATATTGGATAAAATAAATAAAAAGCATATAAAATTTTCTTTTAAAAAAAGTATCATTCACTTCACTATTCTCTATTTACATTTCTATTTACATTTTACTGTTTTCTGTTTACCCCTGTACAAACATCAACAATTTGCATTTCTTCTTCAGTGACTTGTATTTCAAATTTGCCCAGTGCATATCATTCCACTACATTGTTCACATTACTCCAGAACCTTGCTCTCTGCCTGTTCTACACCTACTTCCTTGACCAATTTCTTGCATCTGCTCCTCCATATTACCATTGCCTTACCCCCATACCAGAACTGCTACCCATCTCGCTGCCATTCATACAAACTTCTGACCACTTCATAATTTCATACCATACCACTGACACACCAGAGAAACTGCCCCTCCCAATACAAAACAACTTCTCAACATACAGCCATACTTCTACAGTGTCTTCATTCACAACCCACTTCCCCGATAAAAACTCCTACTATATCACCAAACAATTCATCTCTGCATCATCAAATTGCCATAGCATTATCCTTCCACCATCAACCATTCGCCTTAACAATCTCTGACTTACAACACAACCAGAAACAATTACAACTTGCTTACCCTTCTCCCTTGACCATCTTCATTCCACAAACATTCTGCAAAACTGTCGACAAACTTCCATCACGTACCCACATCAGCACTTCAACCAAAACATTCCACAGCCAGACCATAAACAAACAACTGCAACATCACAGTCTGCTCAACCACCATCTCCTCCAACCTCACCGCAATCGCTTCATTCAACTGCCTTTAGCAAACCCAAAAACAAAAAAAAACAAAAAAAACAAAAAAATGACCAGAGTGCCAACAACACTACCAATTGCCGGTTCTAGACTCATCCACCACCAGAGTGCAGTTTTCCCTCACCCAATTATATCTTCCATCATTCCTGATATACCACCTACCAGAACTCCACCACAGTCCAACCATCGCGAATATCGCAGCAACCCAAATCGACTCCCCCAATTGCTAATCCTCAAACTTCACCCAAATCAACATCACAGCCACCTCGCCCAAAATCCAACTCACCTGAAATAACCGCAACCCTTAAATTCATCAAGAACCACCCATAAATCAATCAGCAACCAATCTCCTTCGTAACACCCAGCAACTTCACCATCTTCAGCTCTATAACCACCATAAACCCTAGCTCCTCCTCAAATTCCACAACACCAAAACATCAAAATTCATCACGAGCACCATCCACCTCGACTCCCCTCGCTTGCAACCATCTCCTCGAAGACCACTTAATCAAGATCGTAACCTCGCCTTGAATCTGCCGCAACCAGAGCAACTCGAACCAAACTTCGACGCATCCAATCTCACCCAAGCCAACAATCGAACTGGATTACCGCTTCGCCTTCCCTCCAAATCACCGCGACCTCTACCCTTCCTTTTTGATTTTGATTCTGAGAATTTGGTTATTTGAGAATTAGCGTGACTTTTGTGAATTTGATTTTGTTGCATTGTGTAGTTGTGAAGGAACTGTAGTGATAATCGAACAGAAGCAGTGTTATTTTCTTTGGTTTACTCAAGTTGATTCAAATGGGCTGGGCCTTGGTTAGGTTTTATTAAAAATAAAAACAAGTATTCGATAATTCAGTGTATATATACATTTATTTTTATTTAGAGCAAGATTGATCTGATTTCTTCCTTAAAAAAAAGAAAGAAAGAGAAATCAATTTCAATAATTCTGTTTTGTTTACAATTCACGTTGTCCTCAAGTTTCCTTTGATTTCAGTTTGCCTTCAATTTTTCCTTTCTCTTCACAAAAAAAGGCAAGGGTTTGTTTTCAATTAGTTTTAGATAGTTTTTTTTTTCCTCTGTTCTAGTTTTTTTACTATTTAAAAGAAAGTATATATCTTGTGTTTCTTTTCAGATTGCCAAAGCAGATTGAAAGAGTCGTTTGCTTCGAATGGTTTGCCAAAAATAATTGCGTGTCTTTGCTTTCCCAAAAAAAAGAAAAAAAATAACTGCTTGCTTATTTACAATTTTCTTTTTATTTGCCCTATATTGTATATATCTTTTATTTTTTTTTGAATTGCATTGTTGTCTGCTTGCTTGTAGAAAAAAAAATTCAAAAACAAAAATAAAAAAAATCCATTCGTAATTGCATTGTTAATACACGTTTACTTTCTGCTTTGCATTTCATCTTCGAAGTTGATTAATAATAACGGTTAGACATCAATAACACTTAACTGTATATTGACAAGTTGTCTTCTTTAAACAATTAAATTCTTGGTGTCTAGGCTACGGAAAAAGCAATAATCATTTATAAATATTACGGTAATTCGTAAATATTATAGCGGTTGCTCCTCTGAAGGTGCTTAAACCTTCGGCTGCATTGCTACAATGATTCGTGGTGCACCGATAAATCCTGTCTGATACCTGGCTGAGAACTATCTTGTTTATTTAAGACAATGTGTGAGTATACAATTTTGGGTTAACTTAGGATAAATCATTTGTAATTAACTCTTATATTCATTTAGTTGCATTAGTTCACGCATATTTAAAAAAAAAATCAAAATCCAAAACTAAAAAAATCGTAAATATTCCTTTTTCATTTCCTTTGAAATTTTTAAATCCTTTTTCTTTGAAATTTCAAAAGTCCAAAAAAGATTAGAAAAACCTAAATCCAAAAAAAAATTAAAAACCAAAATCCAAAAAAAAAATAATATAAAACCTTTTCAAAAACAAAGAAAAAATTTGAAAAACCAAAAAAAATCAGTTTCCCTTTTGAAAAATAAATTCTATTTGTAAATATTTTTTCTTTATAAAGAAAAAAACAAAAAAAAAGAAATTTCTTGAAAATGTCCGAATTTCCATATTCACCTGAATTTTACGATAGTTGTGAAAATCAATATAATCCATATAATTTCACTTCAAATTCTTATGGATATTACAACAACAACTATTGCTTAAACAATTTGAGTCTTGAACCAAAAAAATTTCAAAACGATGAACCCTCAACTCTTGAAAGTAACGTTTCGTCTTTACTTGAACTCTCTACACAACAAAATCAAAGTATAAGTGATTTGTGTAACTCATATTTGTGCAACTCAATTCAAAATAATCAAAATTTGAATTCGCTTCAAAGTTCAAATGATTTCGAATATAACCCATGCCAATTCAATTTCGAGCTTCAAAATGAATTTCAAAATTAAGATGAAAATGTGAACCAATTTTCAAATAATTTTGGCAGTGGAAATAGTTTCAATAAAAATACGATTGAAAACTTTGGTTATCAACAAATTCAAAATGAATATTTTTAAATTAACAATCAAGAATTTGATTTTGTTGACCAAATGTAAAAAGATAACGGGGATTTATTACTTGAAAAATACAAAACTTTTCATGAAAATCATAATCAAATCTCAACTTGCGAAGAATCAAATAATAATCTACCATTTATCGAAAATGACGATTCTTATACTCAACAAGTCCAAATCGAAAATTTTCAAGTTAATAATTACAAATTTGACTTTGTTGAGCAAATGAATGAAATTTACGATGATCACGCAAATTTGTTGATTAAAACATTAGAAAATTTTCGTGAGAAACAAAATCAAATTTCAACATGTGATGAGTCAAGTGATAATCCACCTTTTACCCAAATCGATGATTTTCAAATAACAACTTTCGAAACTGAAAACGACAATCTTAACGAAGTTGTTGCAAAGACGGTAATTGAATTGGATTTCAATTCTTTTGAAGGTGTGGAACCAAATTTATAATTCGATCTTCATTTTCTCGATTTCAAAATTTTGAATACAACAACTTTGGATTCTGAAAATTATATACATAATGAAGTTGTTGATAACCCAATAAAGGGAGATGAATTTAACGAACATGAATTTTTTGGACTTTTGGATGACGAGTTGTTAAATTCCAAAGGGAAGATGAAAAACACCATTTTGATTTTGAAATCAATAACTCTGAAAATGTTTTCAATGACAATCTTGAATTTAAAATTAGTGAAAATAAACTTGAACTTCAATCAATTCTTTTATCAACCCCAAAAATCATCGAAAACAAAACAACTCGTACAATTTTCAAAACAACATTCGTTTTTCCAAATCTAGATTCAACTTTGAAATCTTTGATGGTTTGGTTTTTCGAGCTTTAGCTGTGTCTCGTATACTTGACGAGACAAATGAATCGGTCTTTAGAGGACCGTTTCATTTACTTTTTGACTGTATACTTTCTCATCTCTTGTAAATAATCATCCTTTCACGTAAATATAGAATTTTTATTTTTATTTTTCTACTTTCTCCTTCCACTTGGGTTGACTGTGGGGACACAGTCAAAATCAAGTGTGGGGGGAGTCTCATCATCTTTTTGATTTTTCATAGTTTATTTTACATTTTCTTTTCAAAACTTTCAAAAAAAAACAAGAAAAACAATTTTTTTTAAAGAAACACTATAGGATAAATATATGGTTTTGGTTTATTAATTTGAAAATTTTGAAAATTTATTTATATTAACAAAAATAAAAAGGAAGTTTGATTACAAATAACAATGGTTTAACTAGTATATAGGAAGATTCATATGTGTTAATTATGAAATACATCCTAATTGAAAGTCTTTGTTTTAAAAAGTGGTTGATTTAAAGTAAAGATATAACATTATTTTTTTCTTCTAAGTTAAATGGTGCTAAGATGATTTTGCAAAACTCTCTTTCTCTCTTTAAATAATAATAATAATAATAACAACATCGAAAGTATTCACTCTTGTTTAAAAGTCCTCACGGTTATGCATGGGTGAATTACTTGGAATCTTTGATTATGTGCCTTCATACTCATTTAAAAGTCCTCACGGTTATGCGTGTATGGAACACATGTAAAAAAAGAACAGACTTAATAAAAACCACCTACATCGATAGGTGTATGCGCGAAAGTGTGTGCACTCGCCATGCTCTGTACTCCCCTCACATAAGCCCGAAAGGCAGTGTATTGGTGGTATATCTGGCCTCAGTTTACCTGAGCTAGGTGTGTAATATTTCTTGCAAATAATGAGAGAGCAAGCAATTGAAATCCTAGAACTATTTTTACTTAGTTGATTTGATTTGTTATTGAAAAGAAATGAAAATACCACTTTGATAAACTTTGATAATCAACTAAGGATCCTTTTCATAATTACACTTTGTTGTCAACCGAAAAAACAAGTTAAACTATAGTCTATTTGTTATGATAACTTTGTTTTATTGAAAATTTTGACGAGTAAATAACTAAAATTTTTTTCAAGATAATAACCAAAACCTATATTTAACTTATTTGTGTCGATTTAAAAGTAAATCCTTTATTGTAAATATTTTCAAAAATTCGCATTCATCTCTTTGTAAATAAATCTTACATTTTGTAAATATTTTCATCCTGCAGGTGGATTTTGTGGGTAGTATCCGTTGAAAACCCTCTCAAGACAACACTCGTCCTACTGGGGACACCCAGAGGCTTAACGGCTTGTTGCATACGCTCGATGCAATCGTGCTCCCTACGAAAACGGATTTATCTTAGTTTTTCTTTATTTGAGGACGAATAAAAAGATAAGTGTGGGGGTATTTGATGTGCATGTAAATGTGCATATTTTTACAACCATATTTATTCTATTTAAATTAAATAAATGATCATATTGGGTATTTTAACTTGTTTTAACCAAAATTCATATTAATTCCAAATTTTCATATATTCATCTTCATATAAGGGCAAAATGGCCACTTGTGCGTGTATATTAATTTGAGAGAATTTAATTGGAAATTTCTATAATATTTTGTAGGAATTTAGCTTCTCATATTAGTGGGTTCATGAAGAAACATGCCTGCACAAAATGGATATAAAGGAACGAAGATGGAAATAATTCAAAGTGAAGATCATGGAGGACCCCACTACCTACCTACCTTAATGTACGAATTAAAGGCTAATGCACATGCTTATGGAGTTAATGGTTTCATGTACACTTAATGGGGGGTTAAGACATGTTAATGATTACTTGGCCTCCGCACTTCCTAAGGGGCATTTTGGGCATTCCCTAAAAAGTGAATTAAGGTTTTAAAACTTGTATATATACCCCTTATGTTTCATGTAATCTCTCCTCTTCTCTTAGTCTCTCTTGGGCATCCTTCCTCTTCATTAGTTTTAGGCTCAAAATAAACAAAGCTTTTCTCTTTTCTTTTCATGGCTGCTTAGGCATTTTTATTCTAATGTAATTTCTTTTTTTATGCAATTTAATATATGATCTTTTCCTTTCTTTGTTTATTTCCTTTCATGTTAAGGTGTAGATCTCTTTTTCTTTTATTCAAATAGAATAGATCTCTTTTCCATTAGCTTTCGTTTTTCTTTCTTTTTGCTTTTATGTTGCATGCTACTTGTGTTGATAATAAGAGGCTAATCCCTTCAATTTAGGAGTAATGAAGCCTCTAGTCATGTAACTTCAACATTTTGATGTTTTATACTCTCTTTTTGTGCTTTAATGAGAATGTATGAAGTGGTTAACTTGTTGTTTTTGCTTTGAATTTGATAGCTTATATTGTTTACATCAAATATGCTATACTTAAACAAGCACTAACACAAAGTACCTCTTAATCTACATATGATGATGGTAATGAAGTAAATGTTGAGATTAAAATTTGATGGTCTATATTTCTAATTAATAGTTAATAGGCCATACTTAAAATAGATTTTCCTTTCAACTTTGTTATCATTTTTCATGTGAGTTAGTAAATGGTTTAAGGGGTGTGCTATAGTTTGATTGCTTATGTTGAGCTAACTAATAGCACAAATAGGCCATACTTATGATAAACACATCAATTAAGCTAACTAATGACAAAGAAAAGAGAGATCATTACTTCATTTCGTTGATTTATGTGATCTAGAGAGTGGAAGTTGCCTCTAAATTGTCTTAACACTCTCATATTTTTTATCTATTTTCTTTTGTCATTTTTTTTAGTTAATCACTCTTTCAACTTTGGTTAATTTGATTGAGTAGAATTTTAAAATCATCAATTCCCTGTGGATCGACCCGTATTCGCCACTTGCTACATTCGTACACCGTGCGCTTGTGGTTATTTTTAATTTAAATTCGTTCGACGGTTTTCTAAACCGATAGTATTTCCGTCGACGAACAACAACAGAACTGGACAATTATATGAACTTGTCCTTATAAGTGGATACATAACGAAAAAGATAATATCATATACAAGTGATACGTTTCACCATCCAGCTTGTCTCCTGAGCTCCACAGCACCTCCTGAATTCCAGAATATCCTGATAACCTGACTCTAGGCTGCCCGTGTGGAAAATGATGGGCACCCAGAGTTTAAGAAGGGAACAATAAACTCCAAGTCAGTCATGGGACTGGTGTGAGAACTTGAAACAGTTATATCTTTAAAACAAACAAAGAAATATTTCAAAATAGATCCGCAATGCTTCTAGAAAATGTAACTACCATAAGGCCTCCCGCCACACACACAATGCAAACGCAGAATTGGAGGAGATTTCTCCTTATGATAGTCAAACATGCTTGATACGCAAATTTCTTTGATATTATTACTATAGGTGCAAAGTGCAGAAAAACATTTCGAAAGTATAATATTAATCTTAGCCAGCATAGATACCATTATAGTATGCCTACTATAGCTACCATATTAGATGGCAGGTTCTACAACTAAAACTGTACAGGGCTCTGTTTCTTTGGATTTCCAACAAATTGTCAGGCCAAGGAACTTTCTATTGCCACATGGGAACGCCTCTGGCGGGACGCCCCGAGAACCTGATGGGATCTCTGCCAACACAAGACCGGGTTACCTCTGCAAAAATAGGCAACCACTGACACGAGTGTGCCATCCCCTCGTTGTAAACAACCTTTATCTAAGGATCCCGAATACCAATAAACACAAAGTAATAAATTTGCAGCAACCACATAGGTCAAGTATCTGGGCTCCATACCATGATACCACCTCTATCCAGAAGGAAATGAACATACCCTAAGGGGCGCTACCCCCTAAAACCTTGCTGCATTCTTCCTGCTTTGACCATTCCGGGTTGTGAGGTCCGACGAAGTCTCATCCACAAAGCTACGCTTTTCATAAAAGCTATGCTTTGATCAACAAATGATCAGCAGTACTTCGTATGCCACATTACCAATTTGGGAATGTATTACTAGTAACCATCAACTACATAACCACTGAGCTCGTACGTCTCAGAGATGGGTGTTAAGCTAAGAGAATAAATTCTCCGCCACCAACAGAAATGTATTTGATAGAAACTGGCTTTACATCTCAAATTGTAACGTCAGACACACATCTATACAAGTCCGTTCCAGGATCGAACGGAACAGAAGGCACTTCCAAAGAAGCCCTTGCAATCCGGATATTTACTAATCACGCCTGGAATTCCCATCACAAAGGGTGATAAAATCTCTATATCAGGGATCAGCCGATGCAGAGACATTTGACGGTAATCCTTCCGTTTTAGAAAATATCCGGTCTTCAACACCGGTCTTCAATTGCTATCCGTTACGACGTATCACTATTCGGAATGGGATTTATGACCCAAATGTCCTCTCCCGGCTAAACCGAATAACGAGCGCTTATTTTAAAATAAGTGTAGCATTTAAATTCAAGCAAATCGCAACAAATACCCATTTAAAGATTAATATTGATAGTCGGTTATTTAACTATCAATAGATATGCACAACATCACCAGATTCCAAATAATTTCCCAAATTATTTATTTTCCAAAAATATCTTTACAAGATATATTTTTCCACACTTCAACCATTTGAAAACAAATTTGAAATCTCTTTTCACCATTACAACTTTTGAAAACAAATTTCAAATCATTTTCCTTACGTGGAAACACTTCCAAATATTTATTCATTTTCACTGGAAATCTGCCGAGTTCAATACTTTAAATAATTTATAAAACTTATCCAAAATATATCGGGAAGACACTTTGAAATAAACTATTTTTCTTTAAACACTTTACTTAAAATATTAGTTATAAAAATATTATACCAATATTACATATAACTTAATTCCAAACTAATTTTCAAAATAAAATTAGTAGATAGAGTATAATTATTTAAATAACTATTTTCTAAAACAATTATTGATTAAATCGTAGAAATAATCATTTCTATATCAGCTTAATAAATCTTTACTTAAAGGATTTAAAATAATTTAAGAAGTTAATTTCTCCAAAGTATAAACCAATTCTAGAATTTTACATGTGTGTGTGTGTGTATACATATATATTTTGAGGCTATTTTGAAATTTTATTCGGCTTTCCAAGGGGAATACACTTTCATTTCAAATTGGTTCATTTAAACCAATTAAATAAATCCTTACCGATTGACTTTAAATTTACGTTCAAAATCCGTAAATTTATTTCCACACTTCAAAAATAAATCAATGTTCATTTTTAAACAAATTTACCTTTCCTTTATAAATTCCATGGTGAATTAAAATTTCCAAATATCCACTGATATACGATTTTCAAATCGATTTCAAATATTGACTTTCAACAACAGTTAAATTTTTCAATCGATTTCAAAAACAACCAAATCCAATTCCATATTGATTTTCCAAGAAATTAAACACCAAGTGAATTTCATTCAAATCTCAAATTGAAATCAGTTTCTACTAAACCCCAAATCAATTTTCAAATTGATTCTGAATTCTTTTCAAAACACCAAATAAATTTCCAAAGGGATTTTTTTTAAATTTATTTCCTTTTAAAAAATAAATTCTTTTAAAGAAAACTAATTATTTTATTTTTTAAACTCTTTAAAATCCGTATTTTGAATAAATTCTTCAACTTTTAAATAATATTACCCGAAATCCATTTATTAAAGCTTTTCCCATATTTTGAAATTTTATTCAATAAGATTAAAAATAAAACTTTATTATTTTAGAATTCCTTCTTTTAAATTTATCCAATCCTCAAAAAAATAAATTTTAATATAAACTTCCAACCTGAATAATCAAAAATCAAAATTTTATTTATTTCTGGTATCCAACGATACCAAAATTATATTCGGCTAAAATTTAGCCTTCAACGACTTCGATCACAAAGATAATCACACAGAGATTATAAATAATCAACACACAACATTGAAACAAATTCATTTATTTGAGGAATCCAGTTGGATCCCTCTAACCTGTTTCCCTGCATCCACAGATGTTAGCACAATACCAATCCCGTTTCAAGACGGGATATCGCTGTACATGGGTTTATACAAAATATCATCCGCTATTATGTGGCACAATAGGGTCTCATCCGCTATATAATGCGGGAAATCAACTCCAAGTACATATATAATACCAATTCCACTTTAAGGTGGAATATCGCGGTATATGTGTTTAATATAATAACCTCCGTTTAATATACGGCGTATAGGGTCTATTTCAATACATTAGATAGCAATTTATCATCCGAGCATATAATCAACACAATCAAGCAATTTTAAATCTAATTATTTAGAATTTAAATCGAAACAAATTCAATTGAGTGAGAAGTTCTCACCTTGCTTCCGATAGCGGTTTCAGCATTTTATTTCGAATAAAATTAAACGCGCGTTTAATTTTACCAAAATTCACACTAGCTCCAACAATCCCAATCCAGCTCCATCGCGTAGTGCTCATCAATACGAACCCGACGCGACTCGTTTCGTGCGAAACGGACCTCGTATGAAAAAGTTATGTTTTTCATAGTTTATGCGAATTCATACATAAATTAATTTCAAATTTTTATTTTATTTTTATTTTTTTATTTTATACCCTTTGATCTCTGCCGTACGATCTGCTTGAATCAATCAGGGCCACACGCATTGCTCTTCTTCCCTAGGCAAAAGTCGCGCACGATGAACCCAAAGCCGCCGTTCTTCTCGAGATTTTCGAGCCTCCATTGTTGACATCCACTCCGATCAACACCCATCATTCGAAGCGCCATCCCCACGCACACCATTGCCCAGAGGTACGACATACTCGGTGGCTCCATGGTGTTGAAAACCGTGCACAAACATCAGCACTTCAAACTCTAATTTCCATTGATTTGTTACCTTGTTTTAGATCATAGCCGTTGAATACGTCGAGCTCGTGAAGCTCTTCGATTCCCTAGTTGAAGTCATTGCCTAAAAGTACGTGGATGAGGAGATTGGAGGGGAAGAATACTGGAAAACGTCGGCCATTGAATATCAAGGTTGTGGCCTGACCTAAGTTCTCTAGGGTTTGTGTAAAATAAAGAAAATGAGGTCCTTATATAGAAAATATTCGCGCACTATTCACCCGAAATTTTCCCGAACTCCAAACGAAGCGTGCCACCCGGCATTTATAATGTTTTACCCCCATTTCGAACGCAATGGAATATATATCAGGAGCCAATTCGATCATATTTGGAAGATAGGTTTCCGAGTTGACTATTTAAATTCAAAAATCACTTAAACCGATTTCAGTGCGTTTTAGCTTGCCCCGGACAAACCGTAAATCCGATTGACACGAAATTTGAAATCTAACAATAATTTAACATTACTGATCCGATGAAACTAGTTTCGATGAAAATCCAAGACTGTTTGAAAAATGACTATTTTTACTTGTCGATTAAATATTAAAATACTCAATTTCCACAAATTAGCTTTTAATTCAATTTTAAAAGTTCTATAACATCATTCTAAATCCAAAATGATTTAATACAACTTTACAAATCAAATTTAATCACATTAAACCCAATTTCCAATTATTTCTGTAATTTCAAATATTAAATTATCGATTTAATTATCCAATTAAAATCCAATTAAATCTAGATATTCGAAATAAAATTTATTCGACTTATAAATTTTACTTGTTAATATTAAAAATCAATTAAATATACAAATTTCAAAGGACAAAAATTCTGGGCCGTTACAAATGTCGATCGCGATCCCTACACATCGTCCTTCTCTCCGATGCCCTTAAGCCAACACAGCGAATTTGAAAACAAACTCGGTCTCAAAGCCCTCTTATGAATCGACTCGTCCCGTGTGCCTCCCCAAACATGCTCGAATCTCAAGCCCTAGTCAAAGACTACCACGTGAAACAAATGTTGAGCTCAACTTCCAAGCGTTGCACCATCGATTCATACATCGGATTGAAGTTTGGATTTGAATTGAGATAGGATTCCGCTTTGATTTTGACAAGGAGCTACCATTATGTTTTTAGAGGTATCAGCCATTTGAACTTGAATTCGATTATAATGACTCGGCTATGATTATTAAAGAAAGAAGGAGACGCGTGCGAAATTAAATAGAAAAAAGTAAACACATGTTCTCAGGGTGGACAAGTGGCTATGGTATAAAGTTTTAATGTTCAGATAAATTGGGCAGTCAAATTATTTAAATTTTAAACTTAAACCGTCTTGAAAATGCAACTTAAATTTTCGAACTCCTATCGAGGTGTGCAGGTAGGCGTTTATTATGTTATACCCATATTTCGAATGCAATTGAAAAGGTTTCGAGTCCTAATTCGATCGCATGGAGAAGTTAGCTTTTGGACTCGGTTATTATATTGAATTTTCGATATAAAATTCAGCACGTTTACCTATCGTACGATCACACAACAATTCCAAACACTATGAGATGTAAAATCTGATAACAATACACTATTACGGATCCAATGGAACTGGTTTTGTCAAATTCGAAGATTGTGCCTCGGAAGGCTATTTTTAAATATCAATTTAAACGATATATTTTGTGACGACCCGGAATTTTTGAATGTTTGAAATCAAAATATTTAAGTGATTTTAAATATTTAAATGTTAATTTTTAACTTGAATTCAAATATCACTATTTATTTGATAATTAAATTTATTGAATTAAATAATTTGAAGTAGGGTAAAATGTTGAATCTGGAGTTTTAAGCCTGTTAAAAATAATTTGAAGGCTTGTAGAATTTATATTGATAGCGCTGAAGATAATTAAAATTGAATTTAACAGTGATTTGTTTAGTTCTGAAATTATATCGTTTAAATTGAATTTAAAAATAGCCTTCCGAGGCACAGCCTCGGAATTCGACGAAACCAATTCCATTGGATCCAGAATATTGTATTATTATCGGATTTCAATTATTGTAGTGTTTGGAGCGATCGTGTGGTCATGCGATGAGTAAACGCGTTGAAATTAAATCGAAAATTTAATATAATAACTGAGTTCAGAAAGCTATTTTCTCCATAAAGATCGAATTAGGACTCGAAACCTTTTCCGTTGTGTTCGAAATAGGGGTTTAACATTATAAACGCCTAGCGGCACACCCCGATAGGAGTTTGGAATTTTGAGTTGTAATTTTTGGATGATTTAATTTAAAATTTAAAATTTATATATATTTTGACTGATCAAAACTTTATTGAAATGCTTTTACTATTTTTAGCCACTTATCTTCTAGATTACACCACTTGTCTTGCACACAGAAAACTTTGAGCTCGTGTCATTTCTAAAAATTTAAAAATAAAATCGTAACCCAGCCCTTCGGTAGAAATGGGAATTTTTATTGCCTCTGCTTCTAGGGTTCGCACCTTTCTCCTTAAAATTTCCAGTTAAAATTCAAAACCATAATCATTTTTAAAAAAAATATATAAAATAGGGGAGAGCAGATTTCGATCAAGCAAAACCGAAGGGAAGTATCGAGCTATTCTTCCTCCTCTACTTGTATTTTTCCCTCATCTTCCACTTCCTATCGCGTTGCTCTACCGATCGATCGACACTGCTGCGGCGTTCGATTTTCGTTCCTTGTCAGTTGATTTTGAACACTTCCCCATTTGAAGGTTATCGAATCGAGGCAGAATTATTTTGGTGCCACGTGTTTGCAATTGAAGAGTTATGGAGTAGTGCCCTAGGCGAACTGGCGGCTTTGACCGCTAGGGTTAGGCTGCTGCGCAACTCAAAATGTTTTGGTTGGTGCGATGGTGGGTTCATGATTGAGTCGACGGAGACTCGCTGGCCTGAGGCGATGCTTAGGGAAGTCGCGGCATAGTGATGCTCGCGGGTCGCGGTGGAAAATGTAAGGGAGGCTCATATCACGCAGCAAGGTATATGTTTGATTTAAATTTAATAATATTATTTATGAATTTATCTTTAAAAAAAGTAGAAGAAAAGAAAATTTTACTTATAACTCATGTTTGATGTTAACAGTAAGGTGTACATATATATTAACAAATTATTTTTAAAACTTAAATTAAATTTTACACATATGTTTATACGAGGAAAATAGTGTGTGTGTGTATATATATATATATATAAGGTTTAGATATAGATTTTTCTTTTGAAAAAAAGAGGGGCAATATAAATTATTTTTAAGGGTATATATATGGATATAGAATTTGAAATCTATATAAACTATTTTTACGGGAGGATTGAAAAAGGGAAAGCAATTAAATAAATCATTATTAATTAATTTATAAAATGAGATAATTGGTCCGGTTATTACAAATATTAACAAATTCATAAATGTTTATACAAGGTCCAAATCAGGAAGAAATGGTCGAGTTGGAAATGGATTGCAAACGTCAAAATCAAAGGTGAGTTGATCTCACTCATCTGGTTGCTATTTAAATTTATATGGTTAAATTTAAATAATTGTTTGAATGATTGAGTTGATTTGATGTGCTATATTATATATAGTAGTATATATATAGTATATATTGGAGTGATTGATTTCCCGCATTATACAGCGGATGATATTATATAATCCCACATACCGCGATATTCCACCTTGAAGTGGAATTGGTATTTTATATTGTGCTAACATCTGTGGATGTAGGGAAACAGGTTGGAGGGATCTAGCTGGATTCCTCAAAATTATTTAGATTATTTAATATTCTGCGTTATGAATATTTGATATTCTATGATGACTTATATTTAGAATATTGAATGTTATGGTTTGCTTGAATATATTACGGTACACTGAGTAATCAAAATATATAGAATTGGATTTCTGAAAAGGAAATAAAAGAGTGAATTTTGAGTAAAATAATCATAGAGAATTTGAATAAACTTAAGAATGAAATGGATAAGAATAAAAATGATTTTAAAATTCTAATAAATAATTCTGAGTATGGAAAAAGGGGATTTTGAATAAACATAGAAATAATGAATTTTAAACTTAAGTGATGTTATGTCAAGAAATAAAGAATTTATTTTAAAACTCAAGGTTTGAATTTATTTAAAAGGATAAAGAAGGAATTTGGGGAAATCTGAAATTGGTATTTTTAGTTAAAAAGATTTTAAATCATAATTAAGAAATAAAATCTGAGGTTAATGGATTTTGAAATAAATGAGTAAGTAAAGGAATTTATTTCAAAATGGTGTAAATTGGAAATCAATTTGGAAATTGATTTAAGTGTTTGAAATTGGAAATTTAAAGGAGAATGTGACAATGAAATTTATAAACTGGGTTTATAAAGGTGAAGTAGTATATCAGTGGATATTTGAAGAATAAATTCACGATGGGAATTTATTAAAGGAATGGGTAAATTTGTTTAAAAATAAATAGTGGTTTATTTTTAAAATATGTGAAAGAGAAGCGTATTTCCCTGGAAAGCCAAGTACGTTTTCGAAGCGAATTTTTTAGTATAAGTTAAAAGTTTTAAAGTTGTTTAAAAAAAAGTATGTTTTAGGAAATTTATTATTTTTAAATGTTTAAATTTTAAAGTAAGTCTTTTCCAAATTTATTTTAGTCGTAATTATTTAAAGGTGACTTCGTATTATGTTTTAAAAGAGAAAAAATTTTAGTTTTTAAATTATAAAGTAGCTTTATTTGAAATATTCTTAAAGTATATATTTTTAATAAAGTATTAAAGTAGTTTTTGTAACGACCGTGATTTTTGAATTACTGTCGTGATAAATTTTTTAAAAATCTGTAACGACCGTGATTTTTGAATTACTATTGAAATAAATATTTTAAATGGAAATTTTAATAAAATTTAAATTCGAAAAAAATGATGATGCAAAAATCATGTTGCAAAGTCAGTTGAATTGTGTTATACTTTCATTTACCCTTCACGTGCATAAGAGAAATAGGGTCAAATAGTAAAACAAAAGTTGAACATTCTTTTCTTTGTTGTCACTACATTTTACAAAAAGCGGATTTATGATCTTGTTGTCACATTCCTTGCTGTGACAAACTTTGTGGAAGCACTGTATGAACACAATTTGATATCACTTTCATAAACATTCCAAGCTATATTACTTTAGCACATGCATTGCTTGCAATAATATGCACAGTGTGAGCAAGCATGCACTTGATATAGAAGAGGTATTTAAGTAACTTTGTCAATGTTTTAGATGACATGCACATCATTGGCTGGCACGCATGCATTTTTTACGAAACAAAGTTTAAATATTTGTACCATCATTATTTCAACTGCAGCGAGTCCGTTTTCTTTTACTTCACACGTTTTCAATTTAATACCTTTGTACCTTGCGTTCATCTTTCATTGACTTTAAAAAAAATTGTGAAAAAAAGGAAAAAGCTGCATCATTTTTCATTCTCTTCAGTAGCTCTGCAAAACATATTAATGGCCGTTCAAGGAATTTAACTTCAGTGATTACTAGGTGTTAACCGAATTTTTGAAAGCAAGTTATCGGTGAGTTCAAAACTCACTTTGTTAATATATTCTTCTGCGCTGAAAATGCAACTTATTTTCATTTTCTTTTCTTTTTATCCAAGCGTGTATAAAAAGTGGGTGGTCAGGTAATATTTGTTTTGTTCCAGACCATATTTTTTTCGATTCAAAAATCGTTTACTTTGCTATTTTGTGTGTGCCTGAGAAAGATTTGCTCAGGTCACCTTTACTTACATTTAAACCTTACATGCCAAGTTGGTAGATGCAGACCAGGTTGTTATTTTTATATACCACTTGCATGTATTGGGTAATGTTTCCAGAGGCCATTTGTAACAACCCGCATATTTTACGATTGAGTATTTAAATATTTTATTTAAATATTTTATCGTTAGTCGGATTATAGTTCGAAAAGTAACTTTTTTCATACGGTCGAATTAGGACTCGAGACCACTTCCATTGAGTTCAAAACGCCGTTTGCGATCTTTTTGAGTATAAACTTTGATGTGTTTAGAGTTAGTGGAATTTTGCCACTTTTTCACTTAGGGCTTTGGTTTGGGTTGAGCCCATTTACCCCACTTATTAGCTCAGTCCCAATCCTCTCCTCTTCATTACTTCATTTCTAGTTCCTAACATTCAAGCTTCAATGAAAATGGAGAGTGGAATGGGAAATTAAAATTTCAAAACCCTAGTTCCATTAGCAAATCCAACATCTAACTCCAAATCCAAAGAGAAGCTATTGGTAAGCATCATCTTCTTCTCCAACTCATTCTCCATTCAATTTTCAGAAATTCCTAAACCTAACTTTGGGAATGTTCTTCTTTTGAGCTTAGGTTCAAGCTCATTTAGGTTGTGTTGAAATGTGGTTGATTCTTCCTTTGCTTTCAAGCTTCTCCTTCATCGATTTTGTGAAAAGGTGAGATTTTTATCTCACATCTAAGTCTATGATTATCTTTGATTGTTAGGTATGAATTCCTAACACCTATTCATGTGCATTTGATTTTGATTTGGATTGGTTTGTGAGTACTCAAATTTTTAGTGCTTTGGATTCAAATCTTTAAAGATCCTAACTTTGATGTTTGAACATGTTTTTGGTGATGCATTGAGCAGCCCATAGGACTAGGTAGCCGATGGGCGTAATCCCCTAGCGTCCGTGCTCGACCGGTTGCAAATTGAGTGAGAGTTTACGCTTCTATTAAATAGGGCATGAATTGCAGAAATTTGCAGTTCGGCCGACCGAACCCCCTGGGTCGGTCAACCGAAGCTGTAGCCGAAACTTTCTGGGCTATTTCGGTCGGCCGACTCAGGAAGTCCGGTCAACTGACCTGCTCCTATTCTCCTATTTCCCTGTTTTTCCTATTTATGCTCATTTTGCTTTGATTTTCCAATCTTTAATCAATTCTTCTTCTCCGATTAGTTGTTATCACCTTCGTCGACTTTGATAACTTCTATTTTTGATTTTTTTGGGTATTTCCATTTTGATGGATTCGGAATCGATTTCTTTGGATTCTATTCACGTCTTCGTATGTAAATTTTAGTGATTAATTGTTTCTACAATCATTTTTGTGATTTGTCACTTTTAAAAATATAACGGTTTTCAATACTAGTAGTAAATATCAAAATTCTTTCATCAAAACGATTTCAACACTATTTTATTACAAAGCTCGTTTCTTAAACCGTTTTCCAATCTACTAGCATATACAAACCTTTACCTCATTCGTATGAGAAATCTAATTAAATGACATAGTAAAACAAGTAGTATGAAACGCTTGCGTTTACTTCGTCGGTTAATTCTTGGACTTGTTCGATTGAATCTCTTGTGATAATTTTATAGTGGAGATCTACAATTTGTTCGTAAATATTCAAGTTAAGCTAGTGGTTATGGGACATGAAGCTAAGCTCATATATTTACTAGCTTAGTGTAATTGACACTTCTTGATGATCGATGATGAACATTTTGTGATTTAGACTAGCAGTGTGCGATGTCTCTTTATCTGCGAGGGAGACTAAACCCCGCTTTTGTGGAGTTTCGACACAAATTGGTGGGGTAGCGACCCATTGTCTTCGGGCCGTTTTGTGGAGCCTCGACTCAAAATAAATGGTTAGCAACCATGGAATAGCATTCCATTTTGTGGTACACGTGTTGGTGACTTTTCATACTCCCGTTTTGTGATAGGCCTCCCCCTTTTCTGGATTTCTATATTTCCATTGATGATTTTTATAATTTGTGTTTTCACCCATTTTCGTGATTTACATTGATAAGTTTTATCAATATGTGTGCATTGGTGAATTTGTGTGTCATTAACTTTTGTGATTGGCATTGATATAATGATCAATACTTATGGTTTTAGTGGATAAAAATAATGAGTATGACATTCCTTTTTATCTTTGAGAAGATTCTTGAGATATTGATTAATCTCTTATTGATTTTCAATTGCATACTTATCATAGTATGGCTTTATGGTTATCTTACGTTTTTGTCATATCTATTATTCTATATCATTTTATCTGATATTTATAGTTAGACTGATCCGTTTATTATTTTCTTATTAAATGATACTCGGGTCAGACCGAGATGTTACAGGTGCTTCCTCTTGACTTCTCATCTGGGATTATTATCCTGACTTTTGCCTAACTACATAGATTAGTAGTTTTTGTTTTGTATACATTCAAGATGGAGACTCCTTAATGTATACATATTCTTTTGTCTAGCACTTATAACTATTCTTTTATGATATTGTGGATCTTGTTAGACCACTAGTCTGATATACACTTTTATGTGTAATATTCATACCTATTTCGGCCTTTGTGATGTGAACTATCTGTGACTGATTTATGTTATGCTTATTTCTATATTTGTTTCCGAAGATATTATGTTCACTGTGTAGTAGCTTTAAGTATGCATCGGTATGCCGGATTTCCTTTCGAGATGAAAAAGTTATACTTTTATCTGGCATATCGGTACTCGCACAAAGCAATTACACGGATGGTCGCTCCCCAACAGCCTGATTCTCCGTGCTAGTTGATGGCATTACCCCGCAGTGTCCTTGTCTAGCGTGGGTATAGAGGTGGGGCGTCACAGCTTGGTATCAGAGCCAAACTTCGGAACAATGTTGAATAATTTAACAAGGATCATCGTCCTAAGCCCATCTTAGGAGTCATGCTTTAGGATTTAATTCGAGTCTTCGTACCGATTCATCCTATTTTCTTTATGATTCCTTGTTTTATCTATCAAGATTGCTTGATATCCATTTGGTGAATAACCTTTTTCTTCTTCTTTTTTTCTTTCTAAAGGAAGAGAAATGTTTAGTCCTGGCCGTCCCAGCGCCGGTCAATCACGTGCTACTCCCCAAGATGGAGTATTTATGTCTGCCCAGCAGCTTCTTGACCTAGTAAAGAATGCTCAAGCAGCCGGTTCTAATCCGGAGTCTACTCACCCTAAGTCTGGATTTGCACGTTTGTGCAATGATTATAACAATTTGGGTGGGAAGCCATTCAAAGGTTCCGAAACCATTATTGAAGTCCAGGCATGGCTAAGATCATGCGATCGAATCTTTTCTCGCATGAATCTTATTGATCTTCAATGAGTTCAGGTGGCCTCTAGTATGCTCCAAGAAAGAGCGTTAGATTGGTATGAGCTTCTTATTTCTGAAATTATTGAAGCGGATCTTACTTGGGTGAAATTTCGGGAACGAATCGAATTAAAGTTTGTGCCAGAAGCTGAGAAAGTAACATTGGCTCGTCGTTTCATTGACCTTGTTCAAGGTGAATCCTCTGTGGCAGATTATGTCGCATCCTTTGAGTCACTTTCTAATACGGGGTCGAATACATAAACACCCCATTGAAGAAGAACCAAAGATTTGTCTATGGCTTGAACAAAAATCTCAAGAAGCCATTACTTCTAAAATTAGAAGTTTCTTTTGATCAACTCATTGATATCGCTCTTCGACTTGAAGAGGCTGATAGAGTAAGTGATGTTGAGGTTGGGAGTACTAGACTGAACTTCACCAACAAGAAAAGGCCTGATAAGTTCAGAGGTCCTTATCCCAATAAGAAAGGGAAGCAAGCAACTTCGGTGAAAAAAAATTCTACCTCTAGTAGTGGGCAATGCTACAATTGTGGTTCTAAGGACCATTATGCGAACAAGTGTTCAAACCCTCGTGCTTGTCGCTATTGCAAAAGCCCGGGTCATTATTTATCTTCTTTTCCCAAACTTCAAGGCAAGAAGGAGGGAAAGCTTAATGTTGCTCAAGCTCCTGGCAACACTTCTCGTGGTCAAGGTATTTCTCATTCTATCCTTGATGGCATTATTTTATTTCATGATCATCCTATTTGAGTTCTTTTTTATACGAGTGCGTCCCATTCTTTTATATCAAAAGAACTTGTTGATACTTTTTCTTTGAGTTTTGTCGCTTTAATGACTTCTTTGAGAATTGCGAATCCGGTTGGTGGATCCGCAACAATCAGTTTATTGTGTAAAGATGTAGAAATTATTTTATGTGATTACTCTTTCCATGCCGATTTGCATGTTATGCGTTACCTTGGCTTTGGAATGATTTTGGGAATGGATTGGCTTAACCGCTATGAAGCTCAAATCCTATGCCCTGAGAGGACTATTCATCTTCGACATCCTCAATCTGTTAAGCAGATTTCTATTGATCTTAAAGATTCGGATTCCAGCTTGGTTGCATCTTTATATTCTTTAAATCCTCATGATGACGATAATGATAATGAGGAAGATATTATTTCTCTTATTCACGTTGTTCGTGAATTTTTCGACATATTTGAGCCCGTTTTAGGATTAGCAACTAAGCGAGAAATTGAGTTCAAAATTAATCTCATCCCTGGAGCTCAACCTATCACTCGTCCTCCTTATCGTATGTCCAATAAAGAAAATGAGGTGATGCTCAAGCAATTATCCGAATTAGAGACGAAGCATTTTATTCGCTCTAGTTCCTCGCCTTAGGGAGCTTCGGCTATTTTCGTGAAGAAATCCGATGGTACACTTAGACTTTGGGTTGACTACCGCAAGCTTAATGATCTTACTATCAAAAATAAATATCCTTTACCTCGGATTGATGATCTATTCGATCAACTTAGTGGTGCTAGAGCCTTTTCACAATTAGACTTTGCTACTAGTTTTCATTAGCTTCGTATTGTAGAGGATAGCATTCCTTTGGCATCGTTCCGTACTCGTTATGGATCTTATGAATGGCTTGTTATGCCATTTGGTTTAACGAATGCTCCGGCTTATTTTGTTGACCTTATGAATAGAGTTTTCAAAGATTTTGTAACGACCCAGAATTTTTAGAAATTAAAATTTTAATATTTTATTAATTTTAAATATTAAAAAGTGAATTTATAAGTCAAATAAATTTTTATTTGAATTTTTGGATTTAATTGAATAATTAAATCGATAATTTAATACGTTAAATTATGGAAATAATTGAAAATTGAGTCAAATATGATTGAAAATGATTTGTAAAATTTTATTTAATCATATTGAAGTTAGAACGATATTTTAGAACTTTTAAAATCGAATTAAGAGTTAATTTGTGAAAATTGAGTATTCTAATATTTAATAATCGACTGTAAAATAGCCAATTTTTGAACAGTCTCAGAATTGAACGAAACCAGTTTCATTGGATCCGTAATAGTTAGTTATTACCGGATTTCAATTTTCGTGTCAATCGGAGCTATCGTTTGATCGTGGCAGCTCGAAACGCATCGAATTATTTTTAATTTAAATTTGGCGAGTCAAAATAGCCATTTTTCAAAAAGTCTCGGATTTCGACGAAACCAGTTTCATCGGATCCGTAATGTGATATTATTGTAAGGTTTCAAATTTCAAGTCAATTGGATTTACCGTTTGTCCGGTACAAATTAAAACGCCTAGAAATCGATTTAAATCGGTTTAATTTAAATTGAGCGTTTACAGCCATAACTCGCACAGATGTCCGAATTAGCTTCCGAAACCTGTTCCATTGTGTCCGGAACGCGGGGTAAACCTTAGAAACGCTAGTTACGGCGCCTAAATCGGAGTTCGGAATTTCCGGGATGAATAGTGTCGCTCGTTCCTTATAAATAGACCCCTTGCCTTCATAATTTGATAAAAATATCATTCTAAACCCTAATTTATAATAGCCAGCCGCCACTTTATGATGGATGGCCAGAAACTAATCCACTTCCTCCCTCAATCACTCACAATCCATCGACAATTAGCCGAAGTGTTCAACACGGAAGTCGAAGAGCATGAAGAGAGCTTCGATTCCATACGGTGATGATCGGAAACGGAGCGACGATGGAGGAGCAAGGGAGGGCCGTTCTCATCAGGTCACGCACGCAACCCTAGGCTATAGACATGGCCGAGCTTCATAGGGTGGGGGCCGAACCTGGTGGAGGAGATGGGCTTCGCAACGGAGTTCCCCGATCGAGTTTTCATCGAGCATAGGAGGAGTATTATTAAAACCTAATTTAGCATGATGGGTTGAGGAGTTCGGCCTCAAACCTGTAGGTTGCGTGAAGAAGAGAGGGAGGGGGAAGTTGCGTTCAAGGGCTAGGATGCATGGGTATAGGATCTAACGGCCAAGGCTTGTATAGGTTATAAATTTATTAATTAAGTTGTAAATTATATAGTATAAATCATGTGCAAAGTTGTAAAATTCATATCTTTTTCATATGAGGTCGAAAAAATGCAAACTCAGTTGCGTTGGAATCGTATGGACGAGCACTACGCGATGGAGTTGGTTTGGAGTCGTTTGGAGTTAGTGAGAATTTCGGGTAAAATTAAACGCGCGTTTAATTTTATTCGAAATAAAAGCTAAAACGGAATTTAAAACCAAGGTGAGAACTTCTCACTCAATCGAATAAGTTTCGATTTTATTTTAAATAGTTAGATTTAAAATATTTGAATGCATGTTTGAATGATGACTGTAAATTATTGATTGTTAAAATAGACATTATACGCCGTTAGTAAGCGGATGTTATTTAGTAAAAACATATACCGCGAATATTTCATAAACAGTGAAATTGGTATTATATATAATATCAATATATATATATTGGCATATGTATATATTGCAGTTGTTGATTTCCCGCATTTTTGTTTAGCGGATGAGACCCTATTACGCCGTTATTAAGCGGATAATATTTATTAAGAACATATACCGCGATAATTTCGTACTGGAGCGAAATTGGTATTGTGCTAATGTTTTTGGATGCAGGAAAACAGGTTGGAGGGATCCAACTGGATTCCTCAACAGTTTTTATTTGATTTCAGATATTTTGATATTTGATGGATTATCATATCGATATATGATATCGTTGTTAGTCGTGATTGACTATTTGGTGTGTAGCATCACTGGACCAAATTTCTGGTATTTTAAAAATGTTTTTAAAGTAATTTTTGAAAAGATAAAATATTTTGGAATTGATCCATTTTAAATAAATGAACGTTATAATTCTTAAAGTTATAAAAATTATAATTTTTGAGAAATACGGTTAAAAGCTGATTTTTGAGAAATAGGAATTAATGACTTTATAAAATAGTTTAAACTGGATTTTTGAATTTATTATCAAAAGTTTAAATATAGGATTTATAAAATTTGATTATTTTATAAATCAAAATGGTGAAATTATAAAGGGAATTAAAGACGTTTCAGAATAATAATATAAACTGATTTATATTAAGAGATTTATAAATGGATATTTATAAATTGAAATATAGACATTATAAAACGAGTTTTTATAAGTGTTTGAATTAAGTGAAAATGAATTTCATAATAGAATGAAATTTATAGAATTATAAACCGTGAAGTTATAAATGAAATTTATAAATTGTAAGATTTATAAATTTGGTGAAATTATTTGAAGAATAGATTGGATAAATCATTAAATCTTATAAGTTATAAGATTTATAAATTGGAAAGTCTTTAAAAGAACGATCTTATAAAATAATCGTTTTATAAGTATTTAACTTATAATATGAAAGTTTAGTTTATAATTTAGTTATAAACTGGAATAGGTTAATAAAGGAATTTATTAAAGGAAGTTTTTATAAATAAATAGAAGAGGAATTTATAAACGTTGTTTTATAAATTCGCAAACGACTTATTTTGATAAGTTAATTGTTATAACCTATTAATGGAGTTATATTCACATTTTTGAATAGTGAATAATCCTTTAAAATAAATTGAATAAAAGGATGAAATTTGTTAACGAAGTATGTTCACGATTTTTGAATAGTGAATAACACGTTAAAGAAAATGTTTTAGAATGTGATATTTTAAACAGAATTAAAACGATCTAACGATGTTTTAAAGGTGTTGAGATTCGAAACCATAGATTTCAATATTTATTGTTGAAATAGACGATTTCGAGAAATAAAAGGAAATAGTGGACTATAACACCGTTGTTATAGTAAATGATTTCCAAAAGGAAATGTTTTGTATAGTATTGAGATTTATATATCTATTTTAATTTCGAATCCCTATACTAGTGATTTTGGGTTGTCGTAACGATGTTTTACGCAACATTCGTTTTGGCCCAAATAAATATGTTTAAGGGAATGATTTCCTTAAAGAATGAATTATATACTTAATTCGATTTAAGTATATTGAATATTTTCCAAGGTTGAAAATAAAAAGTTTTGTGAATTACTTATGAATAATAAGTATGGAAATGTTTTCCAATATGAAGTGAATAATTAGAATTTATTTTTTTTGAAGATAAATTGAAATGGATAATTGAAAACGTATATGCATGAATATTTTGGAATATAAATTCACTAAGGAATTTATATGTGAAAGTGAAACTTGTTAAAAATAAATATTGATTTATTTTTGAAGTGTTGAAATTATATATCTTGTAAAGATATTTTGGAAAATAAATAATTTGGAAAATTATTTGGAATCTGGTGATGTGTGCATATCAATTGATAGTTCAATAACCGACTATCAGTATTTCCCTTTGAATGGGTATTTGATGTGAATGGATTGAATTTGAATGCACACTTATTTTTGAATAAGCGCTCACTATTCGGGTTAACCGGGAAAGGACCATGGGGTCGTATAACCCACTCCGAATATGTGATACGTCGTTGTGAATCGCATTTGAAGATCGGTGTTGAGGACCGGTATTTGCGAGAGTGATAGGATGAACTATCGATTGACTCTGCACCGAGTAGCTACGGTATTGAGTTCTCCATATGTGATGGTGAATCCGATCAGGATTGTGAATATCCGGATTGCAAGGACTTCTTTGTAAGTGCCTTCGGTTCTGTTCGAGCCCGGAACAGACTTGTATGGATTGTATGTCTGACATTACAATTTGAGATATAAAGCCGATTTCTTTCAAATATATTTCTGTTGGTGGCGGAGAATTTATTCTTTGCTTAACACCCTTCTTTGAGACGTATGTGCTCAAAGGTTATATAGTTGAAGTTATCAGCGATATATTCCCAATTTGGTAATGTGATATGCTGAGTGATGCTGAAATGATCATTGGGTTGATTATTTGTGATAGGATCATTTATTTGATCGTCTATCTTAATGATCATTGTGTTGATCATTTGTTGACCCAAAGCATGGCTTTTGTATAAAGTATGTTTTTGTGGACGTGAATTCGTCGAGCCTCACACCCCGTGAATGGTCAAAACAGGAAAGAAGCAGCAAGGTTATGAGGGGTAGCACCCTTTAGGATGTGTCCATTTCCTTCTGGAAAAGGGTGGTATCATGGTATGGAGCCCAGATACTTACTCATGTTGAAAACACTTTATGATTGTGTGAATTGATTACGAGCGCTCGGTTGATAAAGGTCCCAAAGGACCGGGGGATGGCATATTCGGTCAGTTGTTACTCAGTTAGGAGTAACCCGGCCTTGTGTTGGTAGAGATCCGGTTTGGTTCTCGGGGATGTCCATCCAGAGGCATTCTCATGTGGCAATGGGAAGTTCCTTGGCCTGACCATTTGTTGGAAATCCAATTCCCAATACGAAACTTGTACGGTATTAGTTGTAGAACCTGCTATTCACTTATGGTGGTCACCACTGTTTGGATAGTAGCTATAGTAGGCATACGATAATGGTCGTATGTTGGCTAAGATTTATATCTTTATTTTCGAAATGATTTTCCTCTACACTATGCACTAATAATAATATCAAATATTATTTTAAATGCGTATCAAGCATCTTTGACTATCATAAGGAGAAATCTCCTCCGATTCTGCGTTTGCATGTGTGTGTGTGCGGGAGGCCTTATGGTAGTCTCATTTTTAAAAGCATTGCGAATTGATTTAAAAATATTCCTCTATTTTGATTTTAAAGATAAATAAACTATTTTGAGTTCTCACACCAGTCACATGACTGACTCGGAGTTTATTGTTTTCCTTCCTAAACTCTGGGTGCCCACCAATTTCCACACGGGCAGTCAAGAGTTAGGTTTATCAGGATATTCTGGATATTCTGGAGTTGCTGGAGGCAAGCTGGATGGCATGGCGTATTATTTATATAGTATTTCTTTTCCGCTGCACTGTTGTTGTTGTATGTTGTTGTACACTCTGATGATATGATGTAATGAAATGTGATGTAATGTAATAACTGATATAGTTCTTTGTTTAAAGATTATTCATTCATTATTATATGTTGTTCCGCTGCGAATTGTGAGATTCTGATGTTGTTCTGTTGTTTTCTGTCCCGTCCTATTTTCTTCTGTTTTTCTCCTTTTTCTCTATTCTCTTTTTCTTTCTATTTCTAAATTTTCTATCTTCTTTTCCCTCTATCTTCTACCTTTTCTCTCTTCTTTCTTTTCTTAAATTCTTTTTAAAACCCATAACATTCCGTGTTTTCGGCCTTCGATTTCCCGGCAGTCGATAAAGTGAGTATCGATGTTGAATTTTCGAAGAACGAAAATCCGTGACGTTACATTTGGTATCAGAGCTGATGGTTAAGCGACAACCATGGTTCTGTAGGGTATTACTCATTAGAGATAGAGTCGGCAGTACTCTAGAATGAGTTTGAGTGTAATAATAGCTGTGAGAGCGTATTTGTTAGTGAATATAAAATTGTTTTATATTGTGATGATTGGTTTGTTGAGTGGTATATGAACTTTCGTCAGCACAGCCTCGAAACTGAGCCGAAGGGGTTTCTAAACACTTGAATAGAACAATTCGGCACGATATTGATTTTAAATTGGGTAAATGAAATGATTTTACCTTAATTATATTTTCATATATAAAGGAATAATTTTTCAGAATTATTAAAGTGTATATAAGTTGATTTTGGTATCAAACTAAATTAATAAGGTTAGTGATAGATGTGAACTTAAGATTATATAAATGAAATTCAACTTTGTAATTGAATTGAATGAATGGCTTGAATGTTTAATCAATTGAATGTAATTTAAGTTGATAAGGAATAATTAATGAAAGTGAATTAATGAAATTGGAAGCTATGTAATTGAAATTCAAATTAGAAGAAAATAAATTTGAATAGAATTGAACGTGAATTGAATATAAATTAGTGAATATAAACTAATTGAAAATGAATGTTAGTAAGAACATCCACTGTTAATGAATCAAATGTGATTAAACTGAGAAAACCCAATTCATTGAATATTAATAAGAATATAAATGAATATTTATTAGTTATGGATGATAGTTGGTTGATGGTTGAATATATGTTGTTTTACTACATGTGCTATGTTGACATATAAGTTGTTATGTTGCTATATGTTGTATATTGAGATTATTGTCTATATACATGATTCTCATGTTGTTTGTTGAGTTTAGTAGGTGCGGATCGCGTTTGCTTCGCATTTGGAGTTCGCTTTAGCGCTATATTAGCCGTATATGCTTGCTAATAAAATATAAGGTACATATCTCGGATTAAATATCGTACTTTTATACTTTTTTCCCTTCGGGATGCCTCATTACTTGATGAGATGTATATTTGTGATATATATACTGTCATTTTTTTTTTCGGATCGAGCCGCGCAAAGGAGACTATGGCGAATTTTTCCGGAAATTTAAGGCGTTAGAAAAATTTGAGAAAATTTGGAAAATTTTGAAAACTTAACTTTGTTTTGAAGTTGAAAGTTAAACAATAGTAATTGTTTTTGAAAAGATAACTAAGTATGATTTGAAACTTAGTAAAGTATGGTGAGAAATTTAATTATGGATTTTGGGAAAGTTAATAGATTCTATAACTTTTCTTACTTGTAATTTCGAGGACGAAATTCTTTTAAGTGGGGAAGATTGTAACGACCCAGAATTTTTAGAAATTAAAATTTTAATATTTTATTAATTTTAAATATTAAAAAGTGAATTTATAAGTCAAATAAATTTTTATTTGAATTTTTGGATTTAATTGAAAAATTAAATCGATAATTTAATACGTTAAATTATGGAAATAATTGAAAATTGAGTTAAATATGATTGAAAATGATTTGTAAAATTTTATTTAATCATATTGAAGTTAGAACGATATTTTAGAACTTTTAAAATCGAATTAAGAGTTAATTTGTGAAAATTGAGTATTTTAATATTTAATAATCGACTGTAAAATAGCCAATTTTTGAACAGTCTCAGAATTGAACGAAACTAGTTTCATTGGATCCGTAATAGTTAGTTATTACCGGATTTCAATTTTCGTGTCAATCGGAGCTATCGTTTGATCGTGGCAGCTCGAAACGCATCGAATTATTTTTAATTTAAATTTGGCGAGTCAAAATAGCCATTTTTCAAAAAGTCTCGGATTTCGACGAAACCAGTTTCATCGGATCCGTAATGTGATATTATTGTAAGGTTTCAAATTTCAAGTCAATTGGATTTACCGTTTGTCCGGTACAAATTAAAACGCCTAGAAATCGATTTAAATCGGTTTAATTTAAATTGAGCGTTTACAGCCATAACTCGCACAGATGTCTGAATTAGCTTCCGAAACCTGTTCCATTGTGTCCGGAACGCGGGGTAAACCTTAGAAACGCTAGTTACGGCGCCTAAATCGGAGTTCGGAATTTCCGGGATGAATAGTGTCGCTCGTTCCTTATATATAAATAGACCCCTTGCCTTCATAATTTGATAAAAATATCATTCTAAACCCTAATTTATAATAGCCAGCCGCCACTTTATGATGGATGGCCAGAAACTACTCCACTTCCTCCCTCAATCACTCACAATCCATCGACAATTAGCCGAAGTGTTCAACACGGAAGTCGAAGAGCATGAAGAGAGCTTCGATTCCATACGGTGATGATCGGAAACGGAGCGACGATGGAGGAGCAAGGGAGGGCCGTTCTCATCAGGTCACGCACGCAACCCTAGGCTATAGACATGGCCGAGCTTCATAGGGTGGGGGCCGAACCTGGTGGAGGAGATGGGCTTCGCAACGGAGTTCCCCGATCGAGTTTTCATCGAGCATAGGAGGAGTATTATTAAAACCTAATTTAGCATGATGGGTTGAGGAGTTCGGCCTCAAACCTGTAGGTTGCGTGAAGAAGAGAGGGAGGGGGAAGTTGCGTTCAAGGGCTAGGATGCATGGGTATAGGATCTAACGGCCAAGGCTTGTATAGGTTATAAATTTATTAATTAAGTTGTAAATTATATAGTATAAATCATGTGCAAAGTTGTAAAATTCATATCTTTTTCATATGAGGTCGAAAAAATGCAAACTCAGTTGCGTTGGAATCGTATGGACGAGCACTACGCGATGGAGTTGGTTTGGAGTCGTTTGGAGTTAGTGAGAATTTCGGGTAAAATTAAACGCGCGTTTAATTTTATTCGAAATAAAAGCTAAAACGGAATTTAAAACCAAGGTGAGAACTTCTCACTCAATCGAATAAGTTTCGATTTTATTTTAAATAGTTAGATTTAAAATATTTGAATGCATGTTTGAATGATGACTGTAAATTATTGATTGTTAAAATAGACATTATACGCCGTTAGTAAGCGGATGTTATTTAGTAAAAACATATACCGCGAATATTTCATAAACAGTGAAATTGGTATTATATATAATATCAATATATATATATTGGCATATGTATATATTGCAGTTGTTGATTTCCCGCATTTTTGTTTAGCGGATGAGACCCTATTACGCCGTTATTAAGCGGATAATATTTATTAAGAACATATACCGCGATAATTTCGTACTGGAGCGAAATTGGTATTGTGCTAATGTTTTTGGATGCAGGAAAACAGGTTGGAGGGATCCAACTGGATTCCTCAACAGTTTTTATTTGATTTCAGATATTTTGATATTTGATGGATTATCATATCGATATATGATATCGTTGTTAGTCGTGATTGACTATTTGGTGTGTAGCATCACTGGACCAAATTTCTGGTATTTTAAAAATGTTTTTAAAGTAATTTTTGAAAAGATAAAATATTTTGGAATTGATCCATTTTAAATAAATGAACGTTATAATTCTTAAAGTTATAAAAATTATAATTTTTGAGAAATACGGTTAAAAGCTGATTTTTGAGAAATAGGAATTAATGACTTTATAAAATAGTTTAAACTGGATTTTTGAATTTATTATCAAAAGTTTAAATATAGGATTTATAAAATTTGATTATTTTATAAATCAAAATGGTGAAATTATAAAGGGAATTAAAGACGTTTCAGAATAATAATATAAACTGATTTATATTAAGAGATTTATAAATGGATATTTATAAATTGAAATATAGACATTATAAAACGAGTTTTTATAAGTGTTTGAATTAAGTGAAAATGAATTTCATAATAGAATGAAATTTATAGAATTATAAACCGTGAAGTTATAAATGAAATTTATAAATTGTAAGATTTATAAATTTGGTGAAATTATTTGAAGAATAGATTGGATAAATCATTAAATCTTATAAGTTATAAGATTTATAAATTGGAAAGTCTTTAAAAGAACGATCTTATAAAATAATCGTTTTATAAGTATTTAACTTATAATATGAAAGTTTAGTTTATAATTTAGTTATAAACTGGAATAGGTTAATAAAGGAATTTATTAAAGGAAGTTTTTATAAATAAATAGAAGAGGAATTTATAAACGTTGTTTTATAAATTCGCAAACGACTTATTTTGATAAGTTAATTGTTATAACCTATTAATGGAGTTATATTCACATTTTTGAATAGTGAATAATCCTTTAAAATAAATTGAATAAAAGGATGAAATTTGTTAACGAAGTATGTTCACGATTTTTGAATAGTGAATAACACGTTAAAGAAAATGTTTTAGAATGTGATATTTTAAACAGAATTAAAACGATCTAACGATGTTTTAAAGGTGTTGAGATTCGAAACCATAGATTTCAATATTTATTGTTGAAATAGACGATTTCTAGAAATAAAAGGAAATAGTGGACTATAACACTGTTGTTATAGTAAATGATTTCCGAAAGGAAATGTTTTGTATAGTATTGAGATTTATATATCTATTTTAATTTCGAATCCCTATACTAGTGATTTTGGGTTGTCGTAACGATGTTTTACACAACATTCGTTTTGGCCCAAATAAATATGTTTAAGGGAATGATTTCCTTAAAGAATGAATTATATACTTAATTCGATTTAAGTATATTGAATATTTTCCAAGGTTGAAAATAAAAAGTTTTGTGAATTACTTATGAATAATAAGTATGGAAATGTTTTCCAATATGAAGTGAATAATTAGAATTTATTTTTTTTGAAGATAAATTGAAATGGATAATTGAAAACGTATATGCATGAATATTTTGGAATATAAATTCACTAAGGAATTTATATGTGAAAGTGAAACTTGTTAAAAATAAATATTGATTTATTTTTGAAGTGTTGAAATTATATATCTTGTAAAGATATTTTGGAAAATAAATAATTTGGAAAATTATTTGGAATCTGGTGATGTGTGCATATCAATTGATAGTTCAATAACCGACTATCAGTATTTCCCTTTGAATGGGTATTTGATGTGAATGGATTGAATTTGAATGCACACTTATTTTTGAATAAGCGCTCACTATTCGGGTTAACCGGGAAAGGACCATGGGGTCGTATAACCCACTCCGAATATGTGATACGTCGTTGTGAATCGCATTTGAAGATCGGTGTTGAAGACCGGTATTTGCGAGAGTGATAGGATGAACTATCGATTGACTCTGCACCGAGTAGCTACGGTATTGAGTTCTCCATATGTGATGGTGAATCCGATCAGGATTGTGAATATCCGGATTGCAAGGACTTCTTTGTAAGTGCCTTCGGTTCTGTTCGAGCCCGGAACAGACTTGTATGGATTGTATGTCTGACATTACAATTTGAGATATAAAGCCGATTTCTTTCAAATATATTTCTGTTGGTGGCGGAGAATTTATTCTTTGCTTAACACCCTTCTTTGAGACGTATGTGCTCAAAGGTTATATAGTTGAAGTTATCAGCGATATATTCCCAATTTGGTAATGTGATATGCTGAGTGATGCTGAAATGATCATTGTGTTGATTATTTGTGATAGGATCATTTATTTGATCGTCTATCTTAGTGATCATTGTGTTGATCATTTGTTGACCCAAAGCATGGCTTTTGTATAAAGTATGTTTTTGTGGACGTGAATTCGTCGAGCCTCACACCCCATGAATGGTCAAAACAGGAAAGAAGCAGCAAGGTTATGAGGGGTAGCACCCTTTAGGATGTGTCCATTTCCTTCTGGAAAAGGGTGGTATCATGGTATGGAGCCCAGATACTTACTCATGTTGAAAACACTTTATGATTGTGTGAATTGATTACGAGCTCTCGGTTGATAAAGGTCCCAAAGGACCGGGGGATGGCATATTCGGTCAGTTGTTACTCAGTTAGGAGTAACCCGGCCTTGTGTTGGTAGAGATCCGGTTTGGTTCTCGGGGATGTCCATCCAGAGGCATTCTCATGTGGCAATGGGAAGTTCCTTGGCCTGACCATTTGTTGGAAATCCAATTCCCAATACGAAACTTGTACGGTATTAGTTGTAGAACCTGCTGTTCACTTATGGTGGTCACCACTGTTTGGATAGTAGCTATAGTAGGCATACGATAATGGTCGTATGTTGGCTAAGATTTATATCTTTATTTTCGAAATGATTTTCCTCTACACTATGCACTAATAATAATATCAAATATTATTTTAAATGCGTATCAAGCATCTTTGACTATCATAAGGAGAAATCTCCTCCGATTCTGCGTTTGCATGTGTGTGTGTGCGGGAGGCCTTATGGTAGTCTCATTTTTAAAAGCATTGCGAATTGATTTAAAAATATTCCTCTATTTTGATTTTAAAGATAAATAAACTATTTTGAGTTCTCACACCAGTCACATGACTGACTCGGAGTTTATTGTTTTCCTTCCTAAACTCTAGGTGCCCACCAATTTCCACACGGGCAGTCAAGAGTTAGGTTTATCAGGATATTCTGGATATTCTGGAGTTGCTGGAGGCAAGCTGGATGGCATGGCGTATTATTTATATAGTATTTCTTTTCCGCTGCACTGTTGTTGTTGTATGTTGTTGTACACTCTGATGATATGATGTAATGAAATGTGATGTAATGTAATAACTGATATAGTTCTTTGTTTAAAGATTATTCATTCATTATTATATGTTGTTCCGCTGCGAATTGTGAGATTCTGATGTTGTTCTGTTGTTTTCTGTCCCGTCCTATTTTCTTCTGTTTTTCTCCTTTTTCTCTATTCTCTTTTTCTTTCTATTTCTAAATTTTCTATCTTCTTTTCCCTCTATCTTCTACCTTTTTCTCTCTTCTTTCTTTTCTTAAATTCTTTTTAAAACCCATAACATTCCGTGTTTTCGGCCTTCGATTTCTCGGCAGTCGATAAAGTGAGTATCGATGTTGAATTTTCGAAGAACGAAAATCCGTGACGTTACAGATTTCCTCGATCAATTTGTTCTCATCTTTATTGATGATATTCTTGTGTATTCAAAAACCGAGGAGGAGCACGAAAAGCATCTCCAGATTGTGTTGGAAACCCTTAGGAGCAATCAATTGAAAGCAAAATTTTCTAAATGCCACTTTTGGCAATCTCGTGTGAGGTTTCTTGGTCATATTTTTCCGAATCCGGAATTTCCATGGACCCTTCAAAGATTGAAGCAATTCAAAATTGTGAAAATCCGTCGCTTCCTTGGATTGGCGGGCTATTACCGTCGTTTTATTAAAGACTTTTCTAAAATTGTCGTGCCGCTTACAAGCTTAACAAAGAAAGGTGTTTAATACATTTGGTCGGTCAAGTGTGAATCTTCTTTTCAGAAATTAAAAGAACTCCTTTCCAATGCTCCTATTCTTGTGATTCCCATGGGAAACCAAGATTTTATTGTTTATACCGATGCTGGTCGCATTGGTTTGGGTGCCGTTCTTATGCAAAGAGAACGTGTTATTACTTATGCTTCTAGGCAATCGAAGCCAGCTGAGACTAGATATGCCACTCATGATTTAGAGCTCGCGGCTATTTTTTTCGCCCTTCGAATTTGGCGTCATTATCTTTTGGGTGAAAAATTTGTTCTTTACACCAATCATAAATCTTTGAAATATTTATTTTCTCAAAAGGAACTTAATTTGAGTCAACAACGTTGGCTCGAATTCCTTGCATCTTATGATCTAGATATTCTTTTATACTCCCGGAAAGGGAAATTGGGTTGCCGATGCACTTAGTCGCAAGCAACAAGCGGTTGTTTCTATGATGATATCCGAATGCAATGATCTCCGGGTTTTATCCACTTGTGAGATTCGAGATCGTATTTCCGATTTATGTTCATTTCTTGTTTTATGTAGCCTTGAGGCTCATCCCTCTCTTTTAGACCGCATTATTGAAGCTCAAAAGCTAGATCCTGAATTGGCTCTTCTTGGCCAAAATTTTAGGGATAAAATTGATATTGAAGGTTTAAAAGACTTTGATATTGATTCTCATGGCGGTATTCGAAAATTTGGTAGACTTATCGTGCCAAATATTAGTGATCTTCGTAAAGACATTTTAGAAGATTCTCATCGTTCTAAATTTACCATTCATCCCGGTAGTAGTAAAATGTACGTGGATATGAAGCGACTTTATTATTGGGAGGGAATGAAATCTGATATTGCTAACTTTGTTAAGTGTTGCATGACATGCCAACTTGTCAAGGTCGAACATCAAAAGCCCGGTTGGTTATTGCAACCTTTAGAAATTCCAATTTGGAAGTGGGATCAAATTTTCATGGATTTTGTTGATGGCCTTCCCCGTTCTTGTTCGGGTCATGATAGCTTATGGGTGATAGTTGATAGACTTACTAAATCCGCCCATTTTATTCCCGTTCGGTCTAACCGGACCGTACCTCTTTTGGCCAAACTTTTTATCAAAGAAATTGTTAAATTGCGTGGAGTTCCTACTTCTATTGTTAGTGATCGTGATCCATTGTTTACTAGTGGATTTTGGAAGAGTCTTCAAAAAGCTTTGGGAACGAAGCTGAATTTTAGCACCGCTTATCATCCTCAGTCCGATGGACAAACCGAGCTGTGAATCAAACTCTTGAAGATCTTCTTCATGCATGTGTCCTTGATTTTGGTGGAAGTTGGGAAGATCATATTTCTCTTGTCGAGTTTTCCTATAATAATAGCTTCCAATCTAGTATTGGTGTAACGACTGGAAATTTTTCACGCTCAAAAATCGACATCCATACTTCAAATCGTATTCGAATGTCGTAGATTCGATTATTCAAATCCGATTCACCGAAGCTTATAACAACATCAACTAAACAACACAGCGGAATAAAAAGAATAATACATTGATATACAACACTGAGACAATAGAGTGATACAATGAATATCAATATACATCAGAGATACAATAAAATAGCAGCGGAACAAATAACTCTAAGATAGTCTTCAAGGAAGAACTCCAAAAATAACTGCAACTCCATTTCCAAGAACCAATCCAGCAATAGCTCGAACTCCCAATAACGATGCACCAAGCTAAGCAAGTACAATCTATATCCAAAGACTGAACTAACTCCAGATAATCTACTGAACCTAACTATCAGAAAAATCCAACTCCGGACTGCTCGTGTAGAAAATAATGAGCACCCAGAGTTTAGGAAGGAAACAATAAACTCCGGATCAGTCATGGGACTGGTGCGAGCAACAAAAACAGTTCATCTTTTAAAAACACAAAGAAATATTTTAAAATCAATTCGCAATGTTTTTTGAAAATGTAACTACCATAAGACCTCCCACCACACACAAAATGCAAATGCAGACTTGGAGGAGATTTCTTCTTATGTTAGTCAAAGATGCTTACTACGCAAAATCAAATCATTTTTGATATTATTATTAGCGCATAGTGTAGAAAACATTTCGAAAGTAGAATATAAATCTTAGCCAGCATAGGTACCATTATATTATGCCCGCTATAGCTACCATGTTAGATGGCAGGTTCTACAACTAAAACCGTACAAGGTTCTATTGTTTCTTTGGATTTCCAACAAATGGTCGGGCCAAAGAACTTCCCTTTGCCACATGGAAACGCCTCTGAAAGGACGTCTCGAGAACCAAACCGGATCTCTGCCAACACAAGGCCGGGTTACCCCTAACTAGGTAACTACTGACAAGAGTATGCCATCCCCCGGTCCTTTAGGACCTTTATCCGAGCGCTCGATAACCAACATCACACAGTAATAAATAAAGTGTTTCAACATGAGTAAGTATCTGGGCTCAATACCACGATACCACCCTTTTCCAGAAGGAAATGAACATACCCTAAGGGGCGCTACCCCCAATAACCTTGCCGCATATTTCCTGTTTCGACCATTCCGGGGTGTGAGGTTCGACGAAGTCTCGTCCACAAAGCTACACTTTTTACAAACGTCATGCTTTGATCAACAAATGATCAGCAGCACTCAGCATGCCACATTACCAAATTGGGATTATATCGCTGATAACCTTCAACTACATAACCTCTGAGCTCGTATGTCTCAGAGAAGGGTGTTAATGCTAAAGAGAATAAATTCTCCGCCACCAATAGAAATGTACTTAAAAGAAACCTGCTTTATATCTCAAAATGTAATGTCAGACACACAATCTATACAAGTCTGTTCTGGGTTCGAATAGAATCGAAGGCACTTTCAAAGAAGTCCTTGCAATCCGGATATTCACTAATCACGTTCAGACTTCCCATCACATATGGAGTCTCTATACCGGGGACCAGTCGATGCAAAGACATTCGACGAGTTGTCCTTTTGTTTTCAAAAATATCCGGTCTTCACCACCGGTCTTCAAATGCTATCCATAACGATGTATCACATATTCGGAATGGGATATATGACACAAAGGTCCTCTCCCGGCTAAACCGAGTTGTGAGCGCAATATTTCAAAAACATATGAATATTGGGATTTCAATTAAGTCACAACTTATTACCCAAAACTTTCTTCCAATGGTTGAAAATGAATTACCATTTCCAAACTTTAAACAAAGATTTATTTCTCAAAGTTCACCTAGTTTTACAAAAATCCATTTACGGAATTCAAAACAATTACTATTTCAATTGGATTAATTCGTTTAAATCTTTAAATCAAAGATTTAACTTATAGCTTTCAAACCGTTTCTATAACTTGGAAATCATTTTTATTTTAAACAAGAAATCTTTTTAACACAAATTGGAAGTTCATTACTTATGTGAAAGCTATTATTATTTGGAAACAAATAGTTTTCATTTCAGAAAAAATCCAATTATATTTGTACGAAGTAAAGTTCTTAATTTATATTCATATTCCCAAATTAATACATTTTAAAATGGTTTAACCCATATATAACTAGTATAACATCTTTAATCCCTAGTTTCAAACTATAGAATTAAGTTTCGCATTTTGAATTTAAATTTAAATCAAATTATTTAAATTTCAAACTTTATCAAGTTATTCAAAATAAATTTCATCTTTGAAATTCCATTTCAACTTTTCACTTTAAACCCAATCTTATTTTCAAACCATTTGAATTTAAATATTCAACTTTAAAAATCATTTCAAAATCTGTGACTTAATCGATTTCCTCGTGAAATCCATATTTGTGCGTGTATAAGTGTGGTGCAGGGGTTTAATACAATAGTGCAACGTCATTCAATCATCATAGATTAAAACACAAAATATAGTTGATAAGCGATATAAATATACGCTTAACGTCCATTCACAAATTCACAGATAATGTGCAGATGCATCATCAATAAATGAATAAAATACCAAGTTCAATCCACAGAATAAATATCATAGATCAAATAGGACAGTCAATTCAAGGCATTTCATACAATATAAACATTCATAAGTAAGGTCAAGCATTTAATAATCATTTATAAGAAGGATCAATTAATTGTTTAATCCTAAATTAATTCAATTTAATTTTTAATTAAATTAATTACTTATGACTTAATTACCCAGTCCTGATTTATTAATTACAATAATGTAATAAATCTCTTAACTACTTCCATTCAGTAATTACATTTAAATGTATAATTGATTATCTAAATTAATCAATCTAAATTTTTTTTATCAAAATAAATCACATTAATTTAATTACTTCATAATCCCTAATTAATTATCTTCATTAACTAAAAACATTTATTTAATTAATTTCTTAAGAAATTTTCTTAGATAAATTCATTATTTAATCATTTCTAATTATAAATTAATCTAAATTATTTACTTATAAATTAAATAAATCAATTCTTTAATTACCTCATAAATTAAATCATTTTATTATATTAATTATCTCTAAGATAATTAATTTCTTTATTAATGATTTCATAAATCATTTAAGTGTATTTTAAACATTACACTTCAAATTTAGGTTCAAACTTCATTTTGAATTTTAGATTTTATATTTAACATTAACCATATTTGAATATCAATTAATAAACCTATATACGAAAAGTCCTAACTAAATTACTTAAATTTTTATTTGAAATTTAAGTTTTAACATACTTTACATTTTAACTTGCAAATTCAAATGAAAACAAATTATTTAGCTTTTCATTGAAAATTCTTTTTATAAAAGAACTTAATCAAATCCAGTTCAAATATTTATATGAAAACAAATAACAAAAAAAAAACTTTTGATTTAAACTTGTTTAAAACATTCAGATTTAAAAATCTGCTTTAAATTTCTAGATTTGGATTCAAAGAAAACTCGAATCCATAAATTTAATTTGATGTAAAACTTTTATTCTAAACTTGCTTTAAAACCTTGATTTTAAATTCTTGATTTAAAATCCAAGTTTATTTTAAAACCTTAAGATCAAAAAGTTTATTTGGATCTAAATATTAACTTTGAATTTAAACCACCGTTTAAATTCTGGTTTCAAAATTTTAAATTAAATTGAAAAATCTGAAACTGTCAGGTATTTAAACCTAAAAACTACTTTAAAACTTTTATTTCATTCCTGTTTCAAGACCAACACCCAATACTTCAAGCAAAACCTGAAGTAACTCGAGTAAAACTTGAGACAACCTCTCCAGATTATCACGAGCAAAGTGCACGGTGCACGTGCACATCACCAACGACCAACTCTGGTCAACCCCATGCCATCGAGCAAGTCGACGATCGCCTTCAAACCATCCTCCGATCACTCGAACTTCGCCATCACCTCGCATTCGAAATTTTGAGTTCGAGCTTGAAAAATGAAACCTGGAACAATGACAGGAAACACCATTCGAAACCTGTCAATCGTCTCGTGTGCGACGCCTCGACCACCGTTCTTCGCGAAACTCTGGCCACTCACGCGCCCACACCCCTTCCACCATCTGCCAGAGCCACGTCGTGCTCGATCCAACGTAGGCGATGAACGAGACCGATTATACAACCAAGTCAAAACTAGGTTAAAAAAATCAAACGCGTGCTGCTACCACCATGTCCATCTACCGACCATCGCACTATTATTTCCATGACCCCTGATCACTCCTCCACCTCCACGCGAAGCCTCGTCTCCCCCAGTCCATCGTCTCATCGACAATTGGTCAAAATACCTATTCCTACCATCTTTAAACTGCTCTTAAACCACACAACTAAAAATCATCAAACACGGCTTAAAATCCTATTTTTCTATGGGGATTCGAGTTATATACCCGAACCAATATTTCGAAAATTCCAGGCTTCAAAGTTTTCACTGAAAAAACTTTGTTTTTCATTATATATGCATTTGTACTTCATGAAACCATTTTTAGGTTATAACTCATTCTTAAGCACGACTAATTTGTTTTGAAACCCAAGCCTAATATTAAGTAGAAAAGAAGAAATTGAATTTTCCTTGTTGTTTTATACCCTGTAACTAAACAGAGATATATGCATATGAACATGCACAGGCTTATATATATTGATATATGAACAAACAGGCCTTTTTTTTAACATCTACTCAAGCATATTTCACAACAAACTTCAGATATCAATCATAAACAATTCAGATATAAACAGATTCTACTGTTTGGAATGAAGTTTTACGCACCTTGGTCTGAGAAGAAGAACAGAGATAGTGCTTTTTGTTTTTAATCTGAAAACTTTGAATCATTTCTTGATATTTGATTTAGTTGCTTGCATATTGAGTTGATCTTCATCTCCAAGTTTCTAAATGTTTCCAGGTTTGAAGACTCTAAATTGCTTTTGTTTTTTTACTACTATTATTTTTGGTTTGCTTAGTTGTGATGCAAGAATGAACTAGGAAGATATAAATATAGAAAAGAAAAGACTACAGGGTAAGATTTTGTACAGGTGATATTATTTGTATAGGGTATTTTATATTGTTTGTACAATACAATAGGGTAATATTATAATGCTTTGTACAGGTGATAGTATTTTATACAAAGCAGAACAAAGATTTTTTTTCTTTGCGGGCTGATAGATATGTTATGGTGGCTGATGTATATAAGAAAAGAAGTTTACAGTATAGTCTTTCTTTTTTTTCCTTGTAAAATAGGCATGGTGAAGAGGTTTGCATTAAATGCCTGAGTACCCTATGCCTCTACTTTATTTTGTTTTAGTCTTGCCTTGCCTTACTGCTACAGCCTACATATTATACTTTGCCAAACACAATTGCCTTTTTTTTTATTCATATACTTGAGTATATTTATTTCATTTGCTTTATCATGGTGGCTGCAGTTTTGTATTTGAGCTTTGTAATATGGATGTAGTCTTATATTCAACTTGCTGTTAGAATTTGTCAAATATGTTTTACTTTATATTTTGCATGTTTGCTTTTATTTTTGACTTAAATATCTGTTTCAAAATTTTTGTTATATTTACACAACTTTAAAAATCCATTTCATAAGACTGAATTCAAATATCTCTATATTAATATTGTTTAAAAATACCTCAATATTAAATAAAAAAATTATAATTTATAAAAGAAACCATTTCTTTCTTAATAAATAACATAATTTATTTGAATTTGAAAAAACTCGAATCAATTTAACATTTAATTTCACAATTTTAAATCAAAAATAAATTAAATTATCAATTTAAAATAAATTAAAATTCGGGATCGTTACAATTGGTATGACACCTTTTGAGGCACTATATGGAAGGCCATGCCGATCTCCTTCTTGTTGGCTTGAGGCCAGTGAGAAGCTCGTTTTAGGTCCAGATTTTATTCGTGATTCCACAGAGAAGATTGGCCTTATACGTCATAGGATGAAAGAAGCCCAGAGTAGACAAAAATCCTATGCCGATAACCGGAGTAGGAAATTAGAATTTTCTGTGGGAGATCTTGTGTTTATTCGTGTTTTACCTATGAAGGGTGTTGTACGTTTCAGTCGATCGGGAAAGTTAGCACCTCGATATATTGGTCCATTTCCTATCACCGAACGTATTGGCTCCATGGCTTATCGCCTTTTATTACCGGCTCAGTTTTCTGCTATTCATGACGTGTTTCACGTTTCTCAATTACGGAAATGCCTTCGAGATTCCGATTCTAATCTTAAGCCCGGTGTTGTGGATGAAATTGAAGTTTCGCCAAATTTAACTTATGAGCAACATCTTATTCGTATTATTGCTTCGGAGGTCAAACGCCTTCGAAATAAAGATGTTCCGCTTGTTAAGGTTCAATGGTCCTCAAATCCTAAGGATTGCCCTTGGGAATCTAGAGAGTTCATCGAGCGAACACATCCGGACTTACTTTCCTGTTCTCTTCGAGGTGAATTTCTTATTTCAATTTTCTTTTGTGTTGAATATGGTTTTATGGTTGTTACTATATATTTTCTTCTTAAATATTGCAAGGACGCAATTTCTTTAAGGAGGGGAGTGTGTAACAACCCGCATATTTTACGATTGAGTATTTAAATATTTTATTTAAATATTTTATCGTTAGTCGGATTATAGTCCAAAAAGTTACTTTTTGCATACGATCGAATTAGGACTCGAGACCACTTCCATTGAGTTCAAAACGCCGTTTGCGATCTTTTTGAGTATAAACTTTGATGTGTTTGGAGTTAGTGGAATTTTGACACTTTTTCACTTAGGGCTTTGGTTTGGGTTGAGCCTATTTACCCCACTTATTAGCTCAGTCGCAACCCTCTCCTCTTCATTACTTCATTTCTAATTCCTAACATTCAAGCTTCAATGAAAATGGAGAGTGGAATGGGAAATTAAAATTTCAAAACCCTAGTTCCATTAGAAAATCCAACATCTAGCTCCAAATCCAAAGAGAAGCTATTGGTAAGCATCATCTTGTTCTTCTCCAACTCATTGTCCTTTCAATTTTCAAAAATTCCTAAACCTAACTTTAGGAATGTTCTTCTTTTGAGCTTAGGTTCAAGCTCATTTGGGTTGTGTTGAAGTGTGGTTGATTCTTCCTTTTCTTTCAAGCTTCTCCTTCATCGGTTTTGTGAAAAGGTGAGACTTTTATCTCACATCTAAGTCTATGATTATCTTTGATTGTTGGGTATGAATTCCTAACACCTATTCATGTGCATTTGATTTTGATTTGGATTGGTTTTGTGAATATTCCAATTTTTATTGTTTTTGGATTCAAATCTTTAAAGATCCTAACTTTGATGTTTGAACATGTTTTTGGTGATGCATCGAGGAGCCAATTGGACCGGGTAGTCGATGGGCGTAATCCCCTAGCGTCCGTGCTCGACCGGTTGCAAATTGAGTGAGAGTTTGCGCTTCTATTAAATAAGGCAGGAATTGCAGAAATTTGCAGTTCGGCCGACCGAACCCCCTGGGTCGGTCGACCGAACCCCCTGGGTCGGTCGACCGAAGCTATAGCCGAAACTTTCTGGGCTATTTCGGTCGGCCGACTCAGGAAGTTCGGTCAACCGACCTGCTCCTATTCCCCTATTTCCCTGTTTCTCCTATTTATGCTCTTACTTTTCCAATCTTTAATCGATTCTTCTTCTCCGATTAGTTGTTATTACCTTTGTCGACTTTGATAACTTCTATTTTTGGAATTTTTGGGTTTTTCTATTTTGATGGATTCGGAATCGAATTCTTTGGATTCTATTCACGTCTTCGTATGTGAATTTTAGTGATTGATTGTTTCTATAATCATTTTTGTGATTTGTCACTTTTAAAAATATAAAGGTTTTCAATACTAGTAGTAAATATCAAAATTCTTTCATCAAAACGATTTCGACACTATTTTATTACAAACTCGTTTCTTAAACCGTTTTCCAATCTACTAGCATATACAAACCTTTACCTCATTCGTATGAGAAATCTAATTAAACGGCATAGTAAAACAAGTGGTATGAAATGCTTGCGTTTACTTCATCGGTTAATTCTTGGACTTGTTCGAATGAATCTCTTGTGATAATTTTATAGTGGAGATCCACAATTTGTTCGTAAATATTTAAGTTAAGCTAGTGGTTATGGGACATGAAGCTAAGCTCATATATTAACTAGCTTAGTGCGATTGACACTTCTTGATGATCGATGATGATTATTTTGTGACTTAGACTAGCAATGTGCGATGTCTCTTTATCTGCGAGGGAGAGTAAACCCCGCTTTTGTGGAGTTTCCACTCAAATTGGTGGGGTAGCGACCCTTGGTCTTCGGGCCATTTTATGGAGCCTCGGCTCAAAATAAATAGTTAGCAACCATGGAATAGCGTTCCGTTTTGTGATACACGTGTTGGTGAGTTTTCATACTCCCGTTTTGTGATAGGCCTCCCCCTTTTCGTGATTTCTGGATTTCCATTGATGATTCCTAGAATTTGTGTTTTCACCAATTTTCGTGATTTTCATTGATAAGTTTTATCAATATGTGTGCATTGGTGAATTTGTGTGTCATTAGCTGTTGTGATTGGCATTGATATAATAATCAATACTTATGGTGTTAGTGAATAAAAATAAAGAGTATGACATTCATTTTTAACTTTGAGAAGATTCTTGTGATATTGATTAATATCTTGTTGATTTTCAATTACATACTTATCATAGTATGGCTTTATGGTTATCTTACGTTTTTGTCATATCTCTTATTCTATATCATTTTATCTGATATTTATAGTTAGACTGATCCGTTTATTATTTTCTTTTTAAATACTACTCGGGTCAGACCGAGATGTTACAGGTGCTTCCTCTTGACTTCTCATTTGGGATTATTATCCTGACTTTTGCCTAACTACTTAGATTGGTAGTTTTTGTTTTGTATACATTCGAGATGGAGACTCCTTAATGTATACATATTCTTTTGTCTGGCACTTGTATCTATTCTTTTGTGATATTGTGGATCTTGTTAGACCACTACTCTGATATACACTTTTATGTGTGATTTTCATATCTATTTCCGCCTTTGTGATATGAATTATCTGTGACTGATTTATGTTATGCTTATTTCTATATTTGTTTCCGAAGATATTATGGCCATTGTGTAGTAGCTTTGAGTTTGCATCGGTGTGTCGGATTTCTTTGAGTTTGCATCATATGTAGGATTTCATTTCGAGATGAAAAATTATACTTTTATCTGGCATATCGGTACTCGCACAAAGCAATTACACGGACGGTCGTTCCTCAACAGCCTTATTCTCCGTGCAAGTTGACGGCATTACCCCGTAGTTTCCTTGCATAGCGTGGGTATAGAGGTGGGTCGTCACACCATTTTCATATTATTAAGTGTTGTAATACAATGCATGCATATTTGAGTCTAGAAACCATTTTGTGGTTTGCGTACAATGCATATATATTAATGCTTCCAAGACCATTTAGTTGCTTACGTTCAATGCCTACAAAATATTCCAGAGACCATTTTGTCACTTGCGTGCATGGTCGGTGGTATTGCATGAAAGCACAGAAGATATATTGCATTTTCATTTTTGATCATTGCATGTCCATGTAGTGTTATTATATTTCATTTGTTTTTATCTAAACCAAGTTACATTTTTAGTCCATTTGTATGGGCGTTGTTAGTCCAGGTTGCCAAATTGCATTTTTTTGTGTTCAAATTTTATGCCAAGCTGCTATTTGTGTGTGTCAAAAATTTTGTTCCAGGTAGTTAAAAAAATGTGCATGTTAATATGGTGAGAAATGAGTCCAGGTTGTTATAAATAATGTGCATGTTTGTACAGTGAGAAATGAGTCCAGGTTGTTATTTTTATACTACTTGCGTGTACGTATTGGGTAATATTTCCAGGCATCTATATCATCATTTGTGTGCTAGTTATAGTAGTATTGCCAGGTTAAATCTTTTTAATGCATTGTTGTATAAAATGTTGTAGTACACGTGAATGTGTTCAACCATTTTTAAATCACCTATTTCGTTCGAACGTATACCTGTATATGGAGGCGGAGCAATATTTTGATAAAATTATAGTAGTATAGTCCGCTATTTAAATTTTGTTGAACCGGTGTTACGTTTTAAAAACGTATTTTGCGCCGTTATTTTTATAACGGAATTTTTAGACCGGTATTATAATTTTGAAGCGTGTTGTTTTGTCGACATTTTTGGTAAATAAAAATTACTGTTATTTTAATGTCAGTAACCGTTAATTTAAAGTGAATTTTTAAGCGGTTATCCCGTAATGCTGATTTGGTATCCGTTTTTACGGTGTTTTGTGATGCACAATTTCCTCGTCGAAATTGCTATAATTGTTGTTGTTTTGATCACGTGTTCTAAAAATCGTTTAAAAAAAACCGTTATCAAAATTTTTGCAGTTTACGCTTTCAAAAGAATTAGGAATCGATTTAAATGCTTCAGCAAAATTGAGGACTATGAACCCTTACTTTTACCGATTCGCTTAATTCCGGATTTGTCCGTTTAAGAACGTAAAATGTTATTTATATAAAATACGCAATTTTGCACTTTCAAGGAAATGATGAAGAGATTTAAATGATTTTGCAAAAGTGCGGAGTATGGAACTATACTTTGCCTATTTCGGTTAATTCCGGACTCGTTAATTGAAATATTTGCTATTTGATGATTTTGTTGGGCTTTCGAGCCACTTTGTTGGACCTTCGGGTCATTTGTTGGACCTTTTGGTCAGTTACCAGTACTAGACCTTCGGGTCATTTGTTGGACCTTCGGGTCGTTTGTTGGACCTTCGGGTTATTTGTTGAAGGCCAAAAATTATAGTACTTGGTAGGCTTCGGCCATTTGAGTTGCATGTGCGGCGTAGCTAAAACTCACCATTTGCTAGGACCGATCCACTTTTATGTTGATTTTTCTGGTTACCTGTTTTTGATTTCTAGATTTTGTGAATTTCTGTTTTGAATTCAATTGTGAATTTGAAAGTTGATTTCGATGGAGTTTGATGTGATTTCTTCATTTAAAATATGTTGATTTTTTATGTTGAATAGTCTCATTCGAGATTATTATTATTTTGCTTGATGTTTTTTATGATGCATTCACTTCTCAGAATAAATTAGACAGATCCATTTATTATTTTCTTTTAAATAATACTCGGGTCAGACCGAGTTATTTCGGGATAGTTGCTATCTCTGATTCAGTAGCAGCTTCGGCTTTTGGGATTTCACTCCATCTTTTGCCTAGCCTTCGAGAAGTACTTTTAGTTTATTAGTTCTCATCTCATGTATGTTATGATGTATATGTGTATGTACATTTGGTTCTTGTGAACCATCGGTTGTTGTAGCATGTATCCAGACTTGTCTTCCGCTATATATCTGATATTTCTGTTCTGATGTGATTATACTTATCAGTGTTGTTGTTATGAGTTGTTCTAAATTTTTTTTAGCCACCGTAGTTTCGTTTTAGATTTGGATTGAATATATATTTTTGGGAGTAATTTATACAACTCCTATCGATGTAATCAATACTCGTCCAAGGCATAACTTATGGATGGTCGCTTCTAACAAGCCTTATTCTTCGCAATATCAGACGTTATTCCTTATAATAACCTTTGTTATTGTGAGCATAGAGGTGGGGCGTCACAACTTTTCTAAATTTAAATGTTAAAGGATGTTTTATAAAGTGTTTTAAATTAATTTAAAATCTAAAGTGTTTGTACTTGGTGATGTCGGGGGAATCGAAATAGTTGGGGAATTTATTCCTTGAGAGAAAATGGTTTGAAACTATTTTCAAAAGTGATCAGAAGTGGAAATATATCTTGCGAAGGTATTTTAAGATAAATAAATAATTTGGTGAAATTATTTATTGTTTGATGGTTGTTTGTGAATGTTAATTGATAGTTAAATAACAAACTATCAATATTGGCCAATGCGCTGATCGTTTCGAAGAGACCGGCGTCAAGATTTATTTCCTAAATACCACTTTGATCCGGTTTGAATGTTTTCGTAAGGAAGATGAGTTTTGCTTAGAAGATGGAGAAGTGTAGTGCAAGTGCTAGTCGCTACTAATCCTGAGAATGATTCCAAAATGGATGTAGTAGGAGTAGTGCCTTCGGTTTCATTCAAACCCGGGACGGACTTGTATGGATGAATGCTTTCAGAACATCGTATGGTGGATGGTGAGCATTCTAAGGGATATGTTCTAAAAGGGTAACGTTTAGCCTCAAGCCTCATCAACCGGGAATGACTGAAAATCAGGGGTTATGCAGCAAGGCTAGGTGGGTAGCGCCCATTAGGGTAAGGTCATCCCCGTCCAGATGTCCCTTTTTATTCGGCTTAGTGGTGCGGTTGCTGATCCCAACCGTGGGGTGATCTTACTCGAGATTATACAGTAAGGGGTAGTCCCGGTCTTGTATTGCAGGGGATTGGGAGTAATCCTCGGTACGGTGATCTAGGCCACGTATTGTGACAGGTGGTACCCCAGTGCCTAGTCATTAGTTGGAAATCCATTCTCCCAACGTGCCTTTTACGATTTTGTTTGTATTACCCACGACTATGGCTAGTAGCTGGAATTTCATAAATGTAACAATTTCGGCTATTTGAATAAGTATTTGCATATAGACACTATTATAATATCAGTGGATTTTAATAAAAAGAGTTTTGGCTATCGTAAGGCAAAAACCCGACATGTTTATTTGTGGCATGGTCTTACGAGATGCTTTTGATTTTCAAAGGATTTTGAAGCTTTAATAATCAATTTGAGTGTGATTTCTCACGCTAGTTTTCCAGACTGACTCGGGTGTTATTTTATTATAATGCTCGGGTCAGACCGAGTATTATAGATTACAGGAAAGGATGCCGTGGAGCTCAGAAGACGAGCTGGATGGCAATACTCACTGCCATACTTGGTTATTACTCCGTTGTGTATGCAGTTTTGAGGACAAGTTTATATGACTGTCCAGTTGTATGTTATTGATGTTGTTGAACTCTGATGATGTACTCTGATGATGTAATGTATAAAAAAATTTATTTGTTTTTGTGTAAAGATCATTTATTATCTATTATATTTTATTCCGCTGCGATGGTAAGATTCTGTTGTTGTTTCTATTTTCTTCTTCTACCTCTGTCTTCTTTAACCCAAATGGTTCGTATTTCCGTGCATCTTGAGTTGATTGATGGAGAATAGTGTCGACTCAAGGGGTACGTGTTAATGTAAAAATCAGACGCTAACACCCCGATGCAAGTAATGTAAGTGTGAAAGCACCAACCGTTGACACGGGAATCAGGAAATAAGATGAAAAATATCAGAAAAAAATAAGGAAAGGCACAGTTTTTATAGTGGTTCAGCTTATGGTCAAGCCTGCGTCCATTTTATATCTCTTTATTGCTGAATCATGTACAACTGATACAACTTCCTTCGATTACAATACACTTTAGACTAATAGATCAAACTTTGTTGTAGAATAATCTTTTGAATCCATGTTGAATGATGTAGATTATCTCTTCAAGTTTGTCGTAATGTCTTTGATGCTTGGAATGCTTGAAGTGTTGTTTGAGTCGAACACACAGCAGAGTATCGACGCTTCGAGAGTGAGCCCAAAAAGATCCCCCTCATGTTGTAGCCCATGCTGTATTTATAGGGGATTTCCTGGGTGAGGCTTAGGTCGCGCACGACCTAAGATAGGTCGTAGGTCGCTTGCGAGTTAAGGGGGAGCGAGCTACGACTTAACTGGTCCTTCCATGGTCATCTGAACTAGCTGATAGGCCGTAGCGACTTAGGAGGAAGTGGCATCATTTATTTGCCAAGTACTAGATCGTGAACGACCTAATGCAGGTCGTAGGTCGACGGCGACCTAAGGGAGTAGTCAGTAACCTTACAATGCCGAGACAATCAATCTAGCGACCTAAGCTAAGTCGTTAAACTGTAATGTCACTTAACTTGTTAGGCCGTGAGTCGCCCTATTCCTTAGGTCGCTGAACTCACTAGGTCGCAAATCCCCTTTAAGTAATTAGGTCATTGAGCAGTTAGGTCGCTTTGTACTTGAGTCGTTAAGTCGGCAGTCTCTCAAGTCGTTTGCCCATTGAGTCGCTGGCCACCTTAAGTCGTCCACCCCTCTTAAGTCGTTAAGCCCTTAAGTCGTCCAACCCTGTTAAGTCGTTAAGTTCTTAAGTCGTCCAACCCTTTGAGTCGTTGCTTCACTTCAGGAGTTAAGTCGCTTAGCCCGCTTCATATGTTAAGTAGCTAATTCCTCTGTTCACTGAGTCGCTGAACATTGAAGTTAACATTTGCCCCTCGAAGTACATGCCTAGGTCGTAGGTCGTGTGCTTTGATCTAGTTCTCAAGCCATCGGCGATCAAGAAGCTTGTTAACTCGCGCGTCCGTCCATCTTCTCTTCTACTTCCAATATAAGCCGTTAAGTCGCTTCTTCCTCTTTACTTCATTGCTTATTATTCTGTCGCCATTGTTGCATCCGAGCTCAAAAGTTAACACAAAATCCTCCTATTTTCATCCTTGACCGCTATTTCAACATCAGGCTTAGGTAATTCCGATCATCTTTCCATTGTGTTTGCCACCAACCCCTCCATAACCATTTCAATACAGTTTTTGTTTCCATGCTGTAAGATAACACCCTGATTCGTCCTCTGACTATCGTCGACTGTTGGCAATTGTCTTAAAAAATGAATCGGCTTAGGATTTTATGGAGTTATTTGGCAAGTGTTTGAATTCGTGTAGTTGTCAGTAGTTTTTGGAAATTTTGGAGGCGAAGAGTATTCGGTTAACGGGTTAGTGGATTTTGGGTTTAGGTATGGTGTTTCAGACGACACAATGGTGGATAAACACGTGGCAAAGAGTAATTGGTGAGTAGTGGAGCTTATCGGTTCCAACGGGAGATAGCCTTGGATCGCTGCATCTTCCAAAAACGACCTAAGGAACCCAAGCGACTTAAAGATCCCCGCGACTTAGCAGATTTGGCCGATCTGACACTTTTTGCGACTTAACCTCTAGGTCGTATGAGCGACTTTTCCTTTGGGTCGTGAACGACTTAAACTTTAGGTCATGGTCGACTTGACCTTTAGGTCGTGGACGACTCAGCACTTGGACAATTTTTCACTACCGAATTGTTTCCTTCAGCCTAAGACAATTTCATTTCATCCTGTTAGGTCGTGAACGACAGAGGACTTAGAGAACTTTTGGACTGTGATTACATGGCTTGAACAAAATTCGAAAACTTCGAAACGTTGATAGAACTTGATTGTACTACCAACTCGAACTTTGAACTGCCGAAATAACTTGCATGACTTTGCTATGCTTTCTTAACAGATTATATCAAATTTGATGCTGATAACCTGTTAAATACGACATTTTGTAGAAAACTAGGGCGAGTATACTGCCACTGATTGCCCACATCAAATGACTGATTAGTCGATAATGGATAATTAACTTAAAGAAATTGTATGAAATGCTGTGAATCAACAAACTCAAGTGAAGCATTAAAACAATGTTAATCAACTAAAGTCGATTTGTTTGCGTTAATATTGAACTTGTATTTGGACTTAAAGCGACAAGTCTTGAAATATTGCAATTGACACATGTTTAATTTCAGTTATATTTACTTGTTGCTTTGCTAGCTTTACACAGCACTTCACACATTTAGGAAACGTGCACCTTCATGTTTGAATATCCAGTTATTTATGTAGAATGGCTTTACATCAAGAAGAAGGAGCAGAACATAATGGGGAGGCCTTCCCAATAGCTGATCCACTGGTCGACCGACCAGAAAGAACTTCTACTACTCTGAGTCACCGGATGTTCAACCAATTATGCGCCTAGTTTGGGATTGTAGAAGCAGATGCTATTCTCCCTGGGCCAAACGATTTTGCTGATAGGCCACCTCTTGGTTTCGTCACTGTTAACCGCCAAATGTGTCTTTATGGTGCTATTCCTCCTTTCAGTAATTTTCTTCAACAACTCCTTTACCGATTGGCTATTTCTCCTTTTCAATTGCATCCCAATGGCTATGCCATTTTGATGGGATTATGCGTTCTCTTCAGAAGAACACTTAACCGCCTTCCAAACTTCGAAGAAATCTACTATCTTTGTACATTTGCGAGAAGTAAAGACCATCCTTCCATTATATATGTGAGAAGCGCTAGAAATCGCAAGCTTATCATCGATCTTCCTGATAGCGCTCATGGTTTCCTGAGTCGGTTCTTTTTTGTCCATTGCCCCCAGGGATTTTACGCTATCTGGAGAGTAGGGGGTAGGCTTACTTATCCCCATTCTTTTCTTCTCTGAGCTTTGCGAGATCCGAATTTCTAAATGTTAATTTCGTTTTCTACTTTCGCAGTCATCCCTCCTCCTTGTAGAGACTTCAACCACAAGTCAACTTTTGAAAGGCTTAACGCTGTAGCGGTTGCGGAGAGGGGCATCAAATTTTTATTAAGAGATGAGTTCCTTCATCAGTTCGGACTTTTACACCCTTCCCGCTCCACTCAGCCTTATGAAGTTCCTGATTCTCCGACCGAGGCACCAGATGCCCCAGTTTCTGTTGAGGAGGCTACACTGAAAGATCCTGCCCCTGAGGTTTCTCTAGTGAAGTGCTCAACTTCTACTGATGTTGCGGGGTCATCTGGTAAGCCTGCGCTTCCCCCGGTCATTGAAGAAGAAGAGCTCCGAGAAACTTCCCAACATTCTGGGAAGTCCGGTGATGGAGGAGCTGGGAAAGCGAGTCCTGTCAAGCAGAGCGGGAATGACACTTTTGAAGGGTTGAGCGACCTGTTTGTCACCTCGCAGGAGCTCTTCAAAGATGACCCTGTTACTGCCAGAGTTTCCTCCTCAGTACTTGAAGCAACTTCTATTTTGTAGCGGACTCCGTTGACTCAAGAGTTGACATTAACCACTACATCCATTATTTCCCCGCAACTAAGGAGTGGTTTGTAGTTTGACGCGCGTAGTTTGCATGTTACACACACTTAGGATTTTACAGCACTTATATGTACTCTCATGCACTTTACCTCCAGGATTTCCAAGTTTTGTCTTTTCTTCATTTTCAGGTTCTCCAATGGGGCATAGCGGTTCTTATAATGACGACTTTCAACAGTATGGAAGGCGTGGCCAGTATGATTACAGACGCTATCTTCCTGCCCACAGGGAAACTGACGAAGAGAGAGCTGCTCGAAAAGCTCAAGAAAGAAGGATGTATGAAGAAAGGTACGGGAGAAGGGATGAGCAGCATGACTCTTCTCGTAGAGGTGATGACTCCCATAAAAGAAAGACTTATGATGATAGAGGAAAGAGTCATGACATCGGAGACCCAAGCAAGCGGGCCAGGCTTGATGAAAAAACCACATCCTCAACTTTAGAGAAGGCCGCTGCTCTCACTTCTCTTGAGATTCCTTCAAAGTCTCCTGCCCTTGATGGAGCCGATATTCAGACACTACTCAGCAGTCCCCCGTACCAAGTTGAGAGAGGTCCGCCGACCCTTCAAAGTCGGTTCCCGCATTGGTGGTTAAAGGGGGTCGGCTTCGACCTCGACTTGGTTCCCATTGACAAAGAGGCCATGCTACGAAATCTTGACACCGTTAGACTTGATATTGAGAGGATGTCAGGTTGGCAAAAGCTCGTTGATGAACTTCAGAGAGTGAATCGAGCCAACCTTGAAGCTATGCTGACGATGGAGAATGACAAGTCGGAATGGCTGAAAATTCTCAATCAGCACAACACTGAAATGAAAAACATTGCTGAGTACAACGAGAAGCTTGAGGCGGAGGTCGGGAAATTTAAGCACGAGCTTACTACTTCTTCCACCTCTTATACTCAAAAGGAAGAAGTGCTTCAGAAGCAAGTTCGAGATGCTCATGCCGCTCAACGGCATGTTGAAACCCGCCTCGAAGCCACATAGAAGACGATGGAAAAATATCGTACTGACTTTGCAGAGCTGCGGGAGAAAGTTAACTCTCAGGACTTAGAAATCATAAGGCTGTAAGCTCAATTATCAAACACCGAGAAAGAACGTGATGAGGCCTTGGCTGGAAAGAAAGCCGCTGAACAATCTCATGAAGAGACAAAAGCCAATATCAGTTCTACTTTGTTTGATTTTTACGTCCAAAGCGTCTTGGGGCGCGGCAGCCTTGCATTTTTGGGGCCTAAATATGAAATCACATTGGCTGAAGTGTGGGAGGCTGCAATGGACATGCTAGGACGCGTCGGTTATTCCGAAGATGAACTTGCGGTGCATTATTTTGATGACGGGACTCGTGCTGCTCTTGCCGGGGAAAGAAGCAGCTTGCTAAAGTACGAGCCGAAACGGTGGGAGGGGAGCATTCAGAGAAAGGAGCATCATTAATTGCCCCTATTCTTCCTTCAATTTCGGCCGATGTTGATATTACGGGCTCTGGGTCCCACTCTCCGCCCCCTGCTAAAGTTATAACTGAAATTACAAGTGCACAGGGCAGAGATGAGGGTGAAGAAAGCACCGAAGTACAAGCTTATGAAGTTGAGATTAGGAAGCCAACTTCTCCGGGTAACTCTACTGTTAACCTCGCTCAAGTGGACTACTTGTTTGACCCGAATGAGTTTAATGAGCTTCTCGATTATTTTTTAAATCTCAACGAGCCTTTATCTCCTCTCTTTACTGATTATAACCTTTTTTTCTTCTGTAGAGAAAGTGCCGAGCATCGTTCAGACTTCCCCTCCTCCAGTTATTCATCTTCCTTCTCTCCAAGTCACTCCTCCTTCTGTTTCTCAACCAGGGTCGCAAGAGAAGCAAATAGAAGCTCTTCGAGATTTGGATGATCCTAATGCTTCACAAGAATATAGGGGAGGAGAATTTGAAGAAGGCGAGAAGAACCCGGAGCCAACTGGTTCTGATGATATGCTATTATCCACATTTATCTCTCCAGGAGGTGGGTCTTCTTCTAAAAAGAGGGGGAAAAGTGGAGTTTCGAAGAGGAAGAAGGAAGCTTCAGCTGATGAAGAAAAAGCAGAGGAGAGTCTGATTGTGCCCCTTTCTCCTTCTTCCCCTACACTTATAAGTCGGCCCCAGAAGTTGGTCATCCGGCCAGGCGCAAGCTCTAAAGGTGGAAAGAAGAAGAAGTGATAGCTTTGGCCCTGTGCTTTTTATCCCCTTTTTTGCTTTTTGCTTGTACTGGCCGGAGATTGTGCAGGTACCGGCCCCCGCTTTTCTTTATTATGAAACCTGTACCTGTATAAAATTTTCGTAATATTAAATAAAATGTCCCTTTTACTTATACAAACTTCTGTCTGTATTTGAGAATACATTTATTCTTTATCTTTATACAAGTTCTTTGTTTCCTTTGTGTGACATTGCAATGAACCTATGGTATGTTGTCTGAGCATTGTTTTCATTCTTGCACCTATAATGTGCTACCCCCATATCATGGTTTATTGCAATCTCTTTCACATTCGCAAAGTTTTTAAAGAAAAATTCCTTTATTTCGAGAAGACATGTACTCTTTCCTTAGAGAACAACTTTTCCATTTAAGGAGGTTTGCATCTATACTTTATAGGATAATATTTCCATTTTAAGGAAATATTTTTCATATTTAGTGGGATGCGCCTCATATTGGAGGAGTTTTTTCGCTCTTTTTTTTATTGTGAAATTTTTACGCTTCACTTTTTTGAAGAAATCACTTTTTTTTTGGCGAGTGAATTTTCTTTCGTGGTAAAGTGGGCTTTGACTTGCTTGTGCCTCTGGTAAGAGGGCTTTTTGTTTGATTGTGCCTCTGGGAAGAGGGCTTTTTGTTTAATTGTGCCTATGGGAAGAGGGCTTCTTGTTTCTGCCTCTTGGGAGAGGCTTTTATCTTTTCCCTGTTCGTTGGGAAGCGGGCCTCCGAAGAGGGCTTTTCACATTTCGACTCGTGTGAAGATTTATTTCAGATCACGGTGAAATGTGTGCCTCAGAGTAGGGCTTTTACCTGGAACTTGGAGTTTCTTTCTCTTAGTTGGATGGATTCACGGGGCGGACACAAGTGTCCTATGCCACCGATCAGTCCGCAACTTTATGTCGAGAAAGAAATCCCTTTTTCTGGCGTGGCCCGCTCGAGGTCTTTTGACATTTCAACTATGGTGAAATGGGCCTCCGAAGAGGGCTTTTCACATCTCAGCACTTGTGAAGTTTTATTTTAGGTCCCGGTGAGATGTGTGCCTCCGAGGATGCCTGGAAGTTTCTTCCTCATTGTTGGTTGGGTTCACGGGGCGAGCGCGAGTTACTTGGACGTTTGTTTACGTAGATTGTCTCAACTAGTGAACGAGCGCCTTGCGTTCCACTTGGGAAGGTGCCTCCGGTCGTCTCATGGACTCACGGGGCGGACGCAAGTTACTTGGACGCTTGTCTACGCAAACTGTCTCAACTAGTAAACAAGCGCTTTGCCTTCCTGTTGGGAAGGTGCTTCCGATCATTCCATACCATGTTGAGAAAGTCTTCTAGCATGCCCCGTTCAAGGTCTTTATCCTCCGAAGAGTTGTGCCTCCGAAGATGGCTTGCGCCTCCGAAGAGGTCTTTTGCTGTTTGATGTTCGCCCGCTCATGTTTCTTTGCCATCTATTCGTATCGGAGATCCCCGTTATCTTTTTCGAAAGCCCTTCCCTTTTAGTTGCCAGCAATTTCCCTTATCCATAGAAATGTATTTCATAGTTAAGAGAGTTGGTGGTGGTAGACACAGGCTATTTAACTGGATGCTCGTTTGTACAAATATTCACAGTTAGTTAGCAATGGCCTACTTCCAGCCGAATCGCTAACTTTTGTTCGAAGCACTTCTTTCATAGGATTTGAGTATGGAAATTTTGGATGGTCTAGCGTTTGCTTTCTGGGTGGTGTCGGAGATTGCTTGGTCTCATGATGGGTAAGCTTTGTTTTTATGGCCTGCATTATTAAATCGACATTTTAGAAATACAATTAATGTATTTTATATGTCAAAATAAAACAAAGCAGTTTATAACAGTAAAGAACACAATTTATAGTGGTTCGACCAAGAACTGGGCCTACACTCACTTTATAGCTCTTATTATTCACTTGTACTGACTTTACAACGGCTTTCATTACAAGAATCATACATTCTTCATTCTTTTACAATATTTCATTAAAGCCTTTAAGTAAAATATGAGCGCAAATGATTGCTGTTCCAAGCTCTTGGAATTGAGTCTCCTTCAACATTTACAAGTTTGAATGTGCCATCAAGAAGTTTTTGGCCTATAACATATGGCCCTTCCCAGTTTGGTCCAAGCGCGCCTGCAGGTGTCATAATTCTTTTTAAGATTAGATCCCCCACTTCAAAGCTACGCCGACGAACTTTGGAATTGAAGTGCCTGGCTATTCTTTGCTGGTGAGCTACACTTCTGAGCTCAGCCTCTACCCTTTTTTCATCAAAGAAGTCAAGGGCTTCAAGATGCAGCTTTTCATTCTCGGCTTGACAGAAATGGATTCTTCTATGTGAAGGGACCTCTATTTCTACTGGAATCATCGCCTCTGATCCATATGCCAATGAAAATGGAGTGTGCCCCGTCGCAGTTTCATGTGTAGTTCTATATGCCCATAGTGCTAGCGAAAGTTTATCGACCCAACCACCTTTTGCTTTTTCCAGCTGTTTTTTGATGGTTGATTTGATAATTTTGTTTACTGCTTCCACCTGCCCATTTGCCTGCGGATGAGCCACTGCTGAGAAACTTTTCTGGATCTTGAATTTTTTGCAAAAATCTCGAAACTCTTCACTTTCAAATTTGGTTCCATTGTCTATGATTATCTTTTGAGGCACTCCATACCTGCAAATGATATTCTTAGTTACAAAATTTATCATTTTCTTTGAGGTAATAGTAGCTAAGGGTTCAGATTCAGCCCATTTAGTAAAATAATCCACAGCAACAATAGCATATCTGATTCCGGATTTCGCAGTTGGCAAAGGCCCGATGAGATCCATTCCCCAAATAGCGAATGGCCACAGACTGACCATCTGTGTTATCTTAGTGGAAGGTGCTCTTGGGATTTTCGCAAATCTCTGGCATCGGTCGCATTTTTGGGCGTAACTCGCGGCATCGCGATTAATATCCGGCCAAAAATATCCATAACGGAGAATTTTCTTTGCCAAAGTTTGACCTCCTGAATGGTCTCCACACCCTCCTCCGTGTACCTCAGCTAGAATTGTTTCAGCTTCTTCCTTGGTCACACATCGGAGTAACGGCATTGAGAATCCCCGCCTATACAATCGGCCATCCTGAATTACAAATCTGGACGCTTTTCTTAACAACTTCTGCCATTCTCTTGGGTTCTCTGGTAGAGAGCCGTCGCGCAGTTATTTCAATATCGGAGTCATCCATGATTCACACTCCTGTGGTACAGTCATGACCCAGTCAATATCCATTTCATCAATGCTTGGAGTTGACAGGACTTCTACAGGAACTAATCCCAACAGTAGAGCTTCACTGGTGCTTGCATACTTTGCGAGGGAATCTGCCTTCATATTCTCTTCCCAGGGAATATGGCTTATTATGTAATGGTCGAAATCATCAAGAATCTCCTAGGCCTTGGACAAATATGTAGGTAAGTTCCCTCCTTTGGCTTGAAACTCTTTCTTGACTTGACACACGATAAGCTGTGAATCATTGAAGATCTGTAACGCCTTGATGTTCAGTTCTTTAGCAATTCTTAAACCGGCAATAAGAGCTTCGTATTCTGCTTCATTGTTTGTCGAAGGGAATTCCAATCTTAAAGCATAGCACAATGACCGTCCTTCAGGGGTTTCAAGTACAACCCCGGCCCCAGAACAGTAATCGTTTCTTGCGCCATCAACATACAATTTCCACCGGATTGAAGGATTATCGATCACCACATCCTCACTATCGCCTTTGTCTGTACATTGTGCAATGAAGTCTGCCAAAGCTTGTCCATTGATTGCTCTTCGGGGATGATAAGTGATGTCATATTGGCTGAGTTCAATATTCCATTTCAAAAGGCGACCCGAAGTCTCAGGACGGAACAGGACTTGCTTCAAGGGCTGATCGGTGAGGACCTTGATGGGATGAGCTTGGAAATATGGCCTCAGCTTCCTTGATGCAATCAATAGACAAAAGTGAGCTTTTCCAACTTTGAATAGTTCAATTCTGCCCCAGTGAATCTCTTGCTGATGCAGTAGACAGGGCGCTGAATTCTTATATCCTCCCGTACCAGAATTGCGCTGAGGGCATGAGACGAGATTACCAAATACACAAAAAGATCATCACCATTGTCAGGCTTGGAAAGTATAGGAGGTGTTTCCATATGACAAACCAGCTCATCGAAAGCTCTTTGGCATTCAGGAGTCCAGTCAAAGTTTTTTCTTCCTTTTTTTAGAGCATCGAAGAATGGAATGCATTTATCAGTAGCTTTGGAAATGAATCGACTTAAGGCAGCGACTTTTCCATTGAGACTTTGCAGTTCCTTCTTCGTTCTAGGAGCTTTGACTTCTCTTAAGGCAGTTATCTTAGCCGGACTTGCTTCAATACCTCTTGCACTCACAATGAAACCCAGAAATTTTCCAGATTCTACCCCAAATGAACAATTCAAAGGATTCAGCTTCATACCGTACTTTCGGAGGATTGAGAACATTTCTGCCAAGTGATCCATGTAGTCCGCTGCTTTCTTTGACTTTACCAGCATATCATCGACATAAACTTCCATAGTCTTGCCAATCCGTGGCTTGAACATTGCATTAACCAATCTCTGGTAAGTTGCCCCTGCATTTTTCAGTCCGAAGGGCATGGCTTTGTAACAGTACAGACCAAAATCGGTTATGAAACTCATGTCCTCCTGATGTGGCTCATGCATCATGATCTGGTTATATCCGGAGTAAGCATCCATAAAAGATAACAATTCATGCCCCCGCAGTTCCATCAACTAACTGGTCAATCCTGGGAAGCGGAAAGCAGTCTTTGGGGCAAGCCTTGTTTAAACTTGAAAAGTCGATGCATACTCTCCATTTTCCGTTAGCTTTCTTAACCAGTAATGGATTTGAGACCCAATTCGGATAAGTAGATTCCCTGATAAAACCATTCTCCATGAGCCGATCAACTTCTTCTTTCAATGCTGCTGACCTCTCAGGACCTTGAGTTCTTCTTTTCTGCTTTACCGGTGTAAACTTTGGATCAATATTCAAGGTATGCACCGTAACTTCTGGAGAAATTCCACACATATCGGCATGATTCCAGGCGAATACATCCAGATTTGCTTTCAAAAATGATATCAAAACATTTTGAACCGTTACATTAAGCTGTGAACCCACATTCAACACTTTATTCGGGTCTTTCGGGTCAACAAGTACCGGGACTGTCACTTCAACTGGTACCACTCTATTTGCCCCTGCACTTGCTTTTCTTGGATCCATCTCTCTTCGTGCACCGCTATGTTCGCCTGTGCAGGGTCCACCATGTAATTGCTACAAGCTTAATTCTTTGACACGGACTGGGGCTGCCGCATCTTTTCCCATCTCTCTCTTCCTCGATTCACGCAACTCTGTAAGATAACATTCTCGCCCAGCATTCTGATCCCCTTTCACCACACCGACTCCATTATCTGTGGGGAATTTTATAGTCAGACACCATGGGGCAAGAATAGCTTTAAATGCTGCCAAAGTTGGTCGGCCTAGGAAGGCATTGTAGGCAGAATATTCTTCAACAATAACAAAGGTCTGTCTTCGAGCAACTTTCCTCTGCCCCTCTCCAAGTTCCACGAACAAATCGATAGTCCCAATTGGCTGTTTCGGCTCCCCGGTAAAACCACCAATCTTTAGTAACGAAGCTTGAACGTCAGCCATTGGAATCTTCATCTGATCAAAAGTCTTCTTGAAGAGAATGTTGCATGAAGCTCCACAGTCAACTAAAACTCTTTTCACAGTAGCTGGCCCAATGCAAGCAGAGATAACCAAAGGATCAATGGTAGGAGCTTCAACACCCATTGAATCCCTAGTACTGAATATAATGTCATCATTAAAAGTCTTCAACTGCTTTGGGGTTGCAGCATCTTCTAACACAAAGACACTTTCATCTGCCGGTGCATACTTCAAAGCACGAGCGTATCTTTCCATCTCACCCCAACTCCTGACAGCTGGGTGAGGGCCTCCTGTAACCACATTTATAACAGGTCTCTCTGCTTCATGAGCTGTCGCCTTCTCACTTGAGCCAGGACAATGGACAGGAACCTGTTGTCCTTGAGTTGATGAGGTTGGGCCATTCTTGTTCCTTCTTACATACTGTTGGAGCTTGTTTTGCTTCAGTAGTTCCTCAATTACCTCCTTTAAGTGACGGCACTCGTTAGTATCATGCCCGGCTGGTTATGGAACCGGCAAAACCTTCCATTCTTCTCAGCTTTCCTATTAACTCTTTGCTTAGCTGGTTCGGGGAATTCGACCGTGTCCTTGTTTGCAAAGTAGATGTTCTCCAGGGTATCAGTTAGAGGGGTGAAGTTGAAGGGTGGCCTTTCTTTGCATCTTCCTGCCTCTTCCGACCATCGTTCCCCCTCTTCTCATTGCCAAATTCCTTCTTATTCGGGGCAGCATTACTATTTCCGGCCCCTGTCGATACCACCTTAGCCGGTGCTTGGAGGCTTTCCAGACGCATGAATTCATCGGCTTTTTTATAAAACTTGTCAAGTGAATTTGGTTCTTTCATCTTCAACCACTTTCCAAATTCACTTGATTTATCAATCGCCCTCATCAAATATGTCAGAATCATGCGTGGCTCTGCATTATCCACCTCGGCCAAAGCTATATTGAAGCGATTCAAGAAAGCTCTAATGGATTCTCCAGGATTCTGCTCTAAGCTGGATAACGACATTATATCTGTTAACCCTGTTCTTCCAACGAGATGAAACTTGGGCCGACTCATCCACTTAAGGTCTTTAACGACTCATTGGATTTACGACTCAAGGGGCTTCAGCAACTTAAGGAAAGGACCGACTCAACTGGTAGCGACTCAATTGGCTGACGAGCTATGGCTTAAGGCAACTTAGAGGAATGGAACGACTCATGGAGGTTAGCGGTTCATGATACAGGTCGACTCATTGAGTTACCGACTCAACGAAGTTCACGGCTCATACGAGACGACTCAAGGACTGAACCGACTCATCTACTCAGGGACTGAACCGACTCATCTACTCAAGGACTGGACCGACTCATCTACTCAAGGTTCGTAATGACTCAGTGGACCAACGACTCAACGAGTTAATGCCTTAGAAGAGCAGAGTGGTTTAACTAGTTAGTGGTTTATGGGGTAGACTGACTCAGGGTTTCCAACGACTCAAGGTGACTAACGACCTATCATAAGTCGCTGGCGACCTAAGCATACGAGGAACAAGCTCAATGCCATTTCATCTATGCCACTGCTTGCTGACTCGTGGTATGTGAGTCGGCCACGGTTCATTCTGAGTCGGTCACGACTCATGACTTAACAATTCCAGCCCAGAAATTTGCCTATAAATACATGGCCACCCCCAACATTCAAAGGACTTTTGGCTCATTCATTTCAAGCGTCGTTACTCTGCTATATTCTGAACTACTTCAACACCTTCAAGGAACTTCACGAAGAAATCAAACATGTCTAACATATGTTCAAAGATTTGGATCGACATTGAAGTTTAGACTACTTGTTCTAAGTCACTTGAAACTCAAAGTGTGTTGTAATCAAAGTGTAACTACATTGATTTGTAATCAAATTGTCAATAAAGATATTCAAAGTGGACGTAGGCTCTCTCTTAAGCCGAACCACTATAAAATTGCTGTTGTCTACTACTTTTTCACTATTATCTGCTTATAATCTGTTCCCGAGTTGTCGGGTGGTACTTTCACAATCTCACTTCATACACCGGGGTGTTAGCGTTCAAATTTTAGCGTTAACATTTTTGGTGCTTTCACTGAGAATTGAACTCAGGCAAGTTATCATCATTGCTTCACAGAGGTTTGTAGAGAGAATTTCCTTGAAAACCAGAAGTCTATCCGAGATTATGGCTCCTGGAAGGAAAAGTAGATCTGTCAGATCTGGGAATATTCAAGAGGGAACCTCCGCTTCCCCTATATCGAATCAAGCCACTCCAGCTGTCGGAGTTACAAAGGCAGAGCTGGATGCTGCAATCTTAGGGCTGAACCAACAGATAAATGCCCAAAATGCACAATTCGAGGCTTAGAATGCCCAGAATGCCCTAATTCTGAATAGGTTGAATGATTTGCTTGGGGCAAACCGTCAACCGGCAGATAATGAAAGGAATTTTGCTGGCAACATTCGTGATGCTGAAGAAAGAAATGCTCCTGAAAGGGCTGCTAGCCCCTTTGAACAAACACTTCCAGAGGTTGGTGGATCTAGAACTCGACATGATGAGGAGTATCTTTCTGGAATGGTCCGACAAATTATGAAAGAGAGTATGCAGAGGGTTGAAGATGAGAAAGAATGGGGTTTCGCCCAAAGTAAAACTCCTTTTACTGAGAAAATCTTAAAGGCTGAATTCCCAAGGAAGTTTGTCCCTCCAACCATTCCAGCTTACAGGGGGACAAGTGATCCGAACGAATTCTTATACATGTATGATTGGCACATGACAGGTGCCAGAGCCTCTGATGAAATAAAGTGCCGATATTTTCCTGTGTATCTCGAAGGTGTAGCTCTGCTTTGGTTCACCAAACTTCCAGTCCGATCTATCGATCAGTTTTCTGACTTAACCCGGAAGTTCAAGGAGCAGTTCAGACTATACGCCTCAAAAGCCAAGGATATCATGTCACTGTCAAGTTTGGAGCAGAATCCAGGAGAGACTATCAGATCTTTCTTAAACCGCTTTAATATAGCGCTAGCTGAGGTGGACAATGCAGAACCGCGAATGATATTGACTTATCTGATGAAGGGTATTGACAAGTTGAGCGAATTTGGGAAATGGCTAAACATGAAGGAACCAAATTCCCTTGAAAAGTTCTATAAAAAAGCAGATGAATTCATACGCTTAGAAAGCCGTTCCGTACCGGTAAAGGCAGTGTTGGAAAAAGCCGAAGATAACACTGTTGTTCCACGCAAGAATGAATCTGTAGGGCAAAAAAGGGAAAATAACAATGGGAAGAAGTAGAGTAATCTGAAGAAACCCCGATCCTTCAAGCCATCAGAATATACTCCTTTATCAGATACGTCGGAGCGTATCTACCTTGCCACTAAAGATTCTGTTGACTTTCCTAAACCTCCTCCTCTAAGGACCGGGAAAAAGGCTATACAGAGTGGGAAGTTCTGCCGCTTCCATAATCAACCCGGTCACGAAACCGACGAATGCCGCCAGTTGAAAAATCTGATTGAAGAGTTGCTAAGGGAAAACAAACTGCAGCAATTTGTGAAAAAGAATAGCAACAATCCTGCTTCATCTAGTCAGGGGCAACAGGCTCCTACTCATCAGCCTAGGACGAGTGAGAAGGCTGCAGGGCATGAATCTGGAAGGCCCATTATCAATGTCATTACAGGGGGACCTCACCCAGCAGGCAGAAGCTGGGGTGAGATGGAAAGGTATACCCGAGCTTTAAAGTATGTACCGACCGAGGAAGATGTATTCGTTTTGGAAGGTGCTACGCCCTTGAAGCAACAAAGAACTTTTGATGATGATATTGTGTTCAAAGCTAGGGATTCCGCAGGTATTGAAGCTCCTACCTTGGATCCTCTAGTCATCTCGGCTAGTATCGGGCCAGCTATTGTCAGAAGAGTTCTCATTGATTGTGGCGCATCCTGCAATATCCTCTTCAAGAAAACATTCGACCAAATGAAGATCCCTATGGCTGATGTGCAAGCCTCATCGCAGAAAATTGCTGGTTTCACTGGGGAGCCAAAGCAGCCGGTAGGGACCATTGATTTGTTTGTGGAACTTGGAGAAGGAGAGAGAAAAGTTGTCCGCAAGCAAACTTTTGTGATTGTTGACGAATTTTCTGCTTACAATGCTTTCCTTGGTCGTCCAACTCTGGCAGCGTTCAAAGCTGTTCTTGCCCCGTGGTGCCTCACTATTAAATTCCCTACAGACAATGGAGTAGGAGTTATAAAAGGGGATCAAAATGCTGGGCGAGAGTGTTATCTGACAGAGCTACGAGAAACCAGAAAAAGAGAAATGGGAAAGAATGCGGCAGCCCCAGTCCGCATCAAAGAACCAGCCTTGTAGCAGTTACAGGGCGGACCCTGCACTGGCGAGCACAGCGGAGCAAGGAAAGAGATGGACCCTAGAAAATTCAGTGCAGGGGAAAATAGAGTGGTACCAGTGGAAACGACAATACCAATACCTGTTGACCCAAAGGACCCAAACAAGGTGTTGAATGTGGGTTCACAACTTAATGTGTCAATTCAGAATATCTTAATATCTTTTTTGAAGGCAAATCTGGATGTTTTTGCTTGGACTCATGCCGATATGTGCGGAATATCCCCAGAAGTTGCAGTGCATGCTCTAAATATTGATCCAAAATTTACACCTGTGAAACAGAAGTGGAGAACTCAAGGTCCAGAAAGGTCGGCTGCATTAAAAGAAGAAGTTGATCGGCTCATGGAGAATAATTTTATCAAAGAATCTACCTATCCAAATTGGGTTTCAAATCCAGTACTGGTTAAGAAAGCCAACGGAAAATGGAGAGTATGCATCGATTTTTCAGATCTAAACAAGGCCTTCCCCAAAGACTGCTTCCCATTACCCAGAATCGACCAACTGGTAGACGGAACAGCGGGACACGAATTGTTATCTTTTATGGATGCTTACTCCGGATATAACCAGATCATGATGCATGAGCCAGATCAGGAGGATACGAGCTTTATCACCGACACTGGTCTTTACTGCTACAAAGTTATGCCCTTCGGGTTGAAGAATGCAGGGGCAACATACCAAAGACTCGTTAATGCTATGTTCAAACCGCAACTGGGCAAGACTATGGAAGTCTACGTCGATGACATGTTAGTAAAGTCTAAGAAAGCAGTGGATCACATAGAACACTTAGCAGACATGTTCGCAGTCCTCCGGAAATACAGAATGAAGCTCAATCCCTTAAAATGTTCATTTGGAGTGGAATCCGGCAAGTTTTTAGGTTTCATCGTGAGCGTTAGGGGCATTGAGGCCAGTCCAGCTCAAATTACTGCATTGAAAGAAGTCAAAGCTCCTAGAACAAAGAAGGAATTGCAAAGTCTCAATGGAAAAGTCGCTGCCTTGAGTCGGTTCATTTCCAAAGCCACAGATAAATGCATCCCATTCTTTGACGCCCTAAAGAAAGGAAAGAAAAACTTCGATTGGACTCCCGAATGCCAAAAAGCTTTTGATGAATTGATTCGCCATATGGAAACGCCTCCAATACTTTCTAGGCCTGGCGATGGCGAGGATCTTCTTATATACTTGGCAGTATCATCTCATGCTTTAAGTGCAGCGCTGATACGAGAAGACAAAAGGATTCAACATCCAGTTTACTATATCAGCAAAAGACTCACTGGGGCAGAGATGAATTACTCTAAGTTGGAAAAACTCGCCTATTGCCTACTAATTGCATCTAGAAAGTTGAGGCAATATTTTCAAGCTCATCCTATCAGAGTCCTCACTGATCAACCTTTAAAGCAAGTCCTGTTTCGCCCTGAGACTTCGGGCCGTCTTCTAAAGTGGAATATTGAACTCAGTCAGTATGACATCACTTATCATCCCCGAAAAGCAATCAATGGACAAGCTTTAGCGGATTTCATCGCAGAATTCACAGATAAGGGTAACAGTGAGGAGGAAACGGACGACGATTCCACAATCCAATGGAAGTTATATGTTGATGGTGCTAGAAACGACTACTGCTCTGGAGCCAGAGTTGTACTTGAGACCCCTGAAGGCCGATCATTATGCTATGCGCTAAGATTGGAATTTCCTTCAACAAACAATGAAGCAGAATACGAAGCCCTTATCGCTGGCTTAAGAATTGCTAAAGAATTAAACATCTGAGCGTTACAGATATTCAGTGATTCTCAGCTTATTGTATGCCAAGTCAAAAAGGAATTCCAAGCAAAAGGGGGGAATCTGCCCGCCTACTTGTCAAAGGCTTGGGAACTCCTGGGTGATTTCGATCATTACATGATAAGTCACATTCCTCGAGAAGAAAACATGAAAGCAGATTCTCTCGCAAAGTATTCTAGCACAGGCGAAGCTCAATTTCTGGGGTTAACTCCGGTGGAGGTCCTGTCGACTCCTAGCATTGATGAGATGGACATTGATTGGATCATGAGCATGTCTCAAGAGCAAGAATCATGGATGACTCCGATGACAGAATATCTGCTCAATGGATCCTTACCAGGGAACTCAAAAGAACGACAAAAGCTACTGAGAAAAGCCTCTCGATATATAATCCAGGATGGCCGATTATACAGACGGGGATTCTCAATGCCATTACTTCGGTGTGTATCCAGGGAAGAGTCCAAAGCAATCCTAGCGGAGGTACACGGAGGAGAATGTGGTGATCATTCAGGTGGCCAAACATTAGCAAAGAAAATTCTCCGATACGGATATTTTTGGCCAGAAATTAATCGAGATGCAGCAGAGTATTCCCGAAAATGTGACAGATGCCAAAGATTCGCCAAAATTCCTAGAGCTCCTTCCACTGAACTCACACAGATGGTCAGTCCATGGCCGTTTGCAATATGGGGGATAGACCTTGTAGGACCATTACCAACTGCCAAATCTGGAATTAAATATGCCATTGTTGCTGTAGATTATTTTACTAAGTGGGCAGAAGCTGAACCACTGGCCACTATCACCTCAAAGAAGATGATAAGTTTTGTGACTAAAAACATCATTTGCAGATACGGTGTGCCTCAAAAAATAATTACAGACAATGGTACTCAGTTTGAAAGTGAAGATTTCCAAGATTTTTGCGAGCGATTCAAAATCCGAAAAAGCTTCTCAGCAGTGGCTCATCCGTAGGCAAACGGGCAAGTGGAAGCCGTGAATAAAATTATTAAGTCAACCATCAAAAAGCAACTTGAAAGAGCAAAAGGTGGTTGGGTCGATAAGCTACCACTGGCACTATGGGCATACAGAACCACTCACAAAACTCCGACTGGGCACACCCCGTTTTCATCAGCATACGGGTCTGAGGCAATGATTCCGGTAGAAATAGAGGTCCCTTCACATAGAAGAATCCATTTCAATCAAGCAGAAAACGAAAAGCTACAGCTTGAAGCGCTAGATCTCCTTGATGAAAAAAGAGATGAGGCTAATCTCAGAATTGCAGCTCATCAGCAAAGGATAGCCAGACATTTCAATTCCAAAGTTCGCCAACGCAGCTTTGAGATTGGAGACCTAGTCCTGAAGAGAATTATGACAGCGACAGGTGTGTTTGGGCCAAATTGGGAAGGACCATATGTCATAGGTCAGAAGCTTCTTGACGGCACATTCAAACTCACTACTGTTGAAGGAGATCAAACTCCAAGGGCATGGAAAAGCAATCATTTGTGTCCATACTTTACTTGAAAGTTTTGTTGAAATATTGTAAAAAGAATTATGAATGTATGATTCTTGTAATTGAAGGCAATTGTAAAACTGATGCAAGTAAATAATGAAAAAATATAAAGTGGATGTAGGCCCAATTTCCTGGCCGAACCACTATAAATCTTGTGTTCCTTATTATTATTACATGTTTGCTTTATTTTCGATATAAAAAGTACATAGAATGTATTGCTGAAATGTCGATTTAAATTTTTGCAGACAATGGAAGTGAAACTTGCACATAATAAGACCAAGTGATTCTCACCAAATTTCAAGCTCCGAATTCAAATCCTAGATAGGAAATACTTCAATTGAACGGCTTATGATTTCGATAGAAATGGGCCTTTGCTAATAAATTGAGATCGTTTGAACAAGCAAACATCCAATTAAGAAGCTGGTGCTCGTTCTCACGAACTTGCCTGACAATGAAGTACACTTCCTTGGATTAAACAAGTTACTTGTAAAAAAAAAAAAAGAGGATCGCTGAAAAGGCATAAGCAAGTGGACAAGGGAACAACCAAAGCCATCATCGGCAGCACAAGTCCTCTTCGGAGGCACAACTCTTCGGAGGATAAAGAACTCTAATGGGTCATACGCCACAAAAAAGAAAGTTCTCTACTCAACAAAAAAGATTGGAGGAGTCATGACCCTCCAACCATGAGAGAGTAACTTCCAGGCGATGAAAACCCTCTCTGAGGCACATTTCACCAGGAGCTGAAGTGTAACAACCGCTCTTCGGAATTTCACTTCACCAGAGTTGAAATGTAAACAAAATAAAAGCCCTCTTCGGAGGCCCATTTCACCAGGAGTTGAAGTGTAACAACCGCTCTTCGGAATTTCACTTCACCAGAGTTGAAATGCAAACAAAATAAAAGCCCTCTTCGGAGGCCCATTTCACCTGGAGTTGAAGTGTTACGACCGCTCTTCGGAATTTCACTTCACCAGAGTTGAAATGCAAACAAAATAAAGACCTTTTTGGAAGTCCACGTTTCACCGAGATTGAAATAAAACTTCCAAGTGTTGAAACGTGAAAAGGCTTTCTTCGAAGGCACAACTCTTTGGAGGTACACGTTTCACCAAGATTGAAATAAAACTTCCAAGTGTTGAAACGTGAAAAATCCCTCCTCAGAGGTACAACCCCCGCCCGGGGACACAATAAAAAAAAAAAGACTTCTTTGGAAGCCCACGTTTCACCGAGATTGAAATAAAACTTCCAAGTGTTGAAACGTGAAAAGGCTTTCTTCGAAGGCACAACCCTTTGGAGGTACACGTTTCACCAAGATTGAAATAAAACTTCCAAATGTTGAAACGTGAAAAATCCCTCCTCAGAAGTACAAATTTCTATTTTTTAAAAAAAAAAATATCCTCATCAAGGGCATACTTTAACTTTCAAAGGAAGAGTGATTTACCTATTCTAGAAAATAACCTTCCTCAAAAAAAAAAAAAAAAAAAAGAGGAGGGGAAGAAAGTTAAAGTACTCTTCAGAGGCCTGCTTTACCACATAGAAGAATTCACTTGGCAAAATGCGTACTTAAGCAAAAGAAAAAAGTGATTTCTTCGAAGGACAAAGCGTAAAAACTTATATGAAGGAAGTTGTACTCTACGAAAAATTTCTTCAAGAATGAAGTAATTATTCTTCAGAAAATAAGAGTGCGAGTCCCCTCAAAGTATAAAATACTGCAGCAAGCTTATGGTATGGGGGCAACATGGTATAGTTACATACAAAATGGTATAGCTACATCGGTAAAGTACGCTCAAACAACATACCACAAGCTCACCGCAATATCATATAAATAAACTTGTGCAAAAATGAATAATAAATACATTATCAAATTCAAACAAGAGTCTGTACAAATAAAGGATCATTTTATTCAATTGCAGATACAGGTTTCAAAATAAAAAAGCAGGGGCCGGTGCCTGCACAACATCCGACCATTACACAAAAAAGGAATCAAAAAGCCTGAAGCCCGACTCTTCACTTCTTCTTACCACCTTTGGACCCTTTGCCTGGCCGAATGATTAGTTTTTCAGGTCTATCTATAGGCATAAGGGAAGAAGGAGAGGGAGGTGCAACTGGTGCAACTTCCGGTTCCTCTTCAGTAGTGATGATTTTCTTCCCCCTCCTCTTCGATGTTCCGTGCTTCTTTCTTCTCTTCGAAGAAGACTCACTCCCTAGAGTAACAAGAGCGGACAAAACTACGTCATCGGAAGGAGTCCGCTCCGGAGAGATCTCGCCTCTTTCAGGTCCCTCGTCTTTCTGCTCTTGCGAAGCGATAGGGTCATCCAAGCCATGAAGAGCCTCAATCTGCTCCTCTTGTGACCCGGGCTGTGAAGCAGAAGGAGGAGTCACCTGAAGAGACGGAGGAGGGATAACCGGAGGAGGTGAAATCTGCACAGCACTCAGTGTTTCAACTGCAGAAGAAGAGAAATTAAAAATATTAGTATCTCCCCAAAAGAAGGGAGATATAGGTTCGTCGAGATTCAAGAAGTAATCGAGAAGCTCATCAAACTTTTGAGGAGCAAGCAGGCAATCCACCTGAATCGGACCAATGTCAAAATTACCTGAAGATGCTTGCTTCGTTAGTTCAATCTCATAATTTTGAGCCCCGATATCTTCCAAAGCCTCATCATCAGTAGGGGTAATTACCCCGGTTCTTGTAGGAGGCAGCGAATGAGCACTGGAACCTGTAATGTCAACTTCGGAAGAAACTAAAGGACGTTCAGAAGTGGTAGGTGGTACTTCTTTTTCAGAACGTTCCTCTTCCGCCATTCCGGCCCGTACTCTGGCGAGTTTCTCTTTTCCCTTGGCAAGAGCGGCGCGGGCATCATCATCGAGATAATGCTCTTCAAGAGCTGTCTCAGCGTAGCCAGCACCTTTACCACCTAGCATATCGAGTGCTGCCTCCCAAACTTCAGCTAGTGTAATTTCATACTTAGGGCCTAGAAAGGCAAGGCTGCCACGCCCCAAAATGCTGTGCAGATAAAAATCAAATAATGTGGAGCTAATGTCAGCTTTGGTTGCTTGATGGGCCTCTTCGGCCGCGAGTTTACCAGCAACAGCCTCGTCACGCTCCTTTTCGGCCTTAGCAAGTCGAGCTTTTAACATCTCTATCTCCAAGCTTTGAGAGCCGGTCTGTTCTCGCAGCTGTAAAGTTTCAGTGCGATATTCTTCTATGACCTTCTCCTGGTGTGTAAGCTTATCTTCGACTGCCCTTTGACTAGCATGCGCATCTCGTACTTGTTGCTGAAGCATGCTCTCCTTTTGAGAATGGAAAGTAGATGAAGTAGCTAACTCTTCCTTAAGCTTTTCTACTTCCGCTTCCAGCTTTTCATTATAAGAAGCAATACTTCTCATTTCGGCGTCATGCTGTTCGAGAGTCTTTTGCCACTCAGCCTTATCGTTCTCCATTGTGAGCATAGCCTTGAGATTGGCTCGGTTAACCCTCTGAAGCTCGTCGACAAATTTTTGCCAGTTCGACGTTCTTTCAATATCGGTCCTGACAGCGTCAAGATTTCGTAGCATAGCCGATTTGTCAAGAGGAACCAAGTCGAGATCAAATCGAACCCCTCTCAGGCACCACTGAGGGAATCGACTTTGAAGAGTGGGAGGACCTTGCCCAACTTGGTATGCGGGCCGGTTGATGATTGTTTGAATGTCGGAACGAACGGGGGCAGGAGATTCAGCAGGAACATTTTGAGAAACTGTCGGCATTGTTTCTATCTCTCTCAACAACAACAACGGAGGAGGAGGAAAAGAGAGAGATATCTCTCTCAACAACAACAACGGAGGAGGAGGAAAAGAGAGAGATCTGTGGGGAGGGTCATGTCTTTCTTGTTCTCTTCGGTGACGTTCTTCATATGCTCGTCTCTCGTCTGCTTTCCTGATGGCCCTCTCTTCATCCGATTCTCTGTAAGAGGGGAGGTGACGCCTATAATCATATTGGCTACGCCTCCCGTAGCGCTGGAAATCATCATAGTATGAACTGCTGCGCCCCATTGGAGAATCTGGAATAAAAATAATAAGCTTTAGAAATCTTTAAAGTATAAGAAGATGAATGCGTAGAAGTGCTGAAAAATCCTAAGTGTTGTGTAACGTGTAAACTACACGCATCAAGTTACAGACCACTCTGTGGAGTAGAGGTAGTGGTAACTTGAGTGGAAGGAGTTGACATTTGTTGTAGAGAAGATGTCGCCTCAATTACAGAAGAGATAGTTTTGGAAACATCATCTTTGAAAAGTTCTTGAGAAGTCACAATTAAATCGCTCAACCCCTCGAAAACATCATCACCATCATGTTTTTTGGGACTGGCTTTCTCAACTCCTTCGTCAGCAGATCTTCCGGAAGATCGTGGAGTTTCTTCCTCTTCGATAACTGGGGCAAGTGCAGACTTGTCAGACGGCCCCGCAACGTCCTTCGGAATTGAACACTTCACTAGTGGAGTTTCTATAGAGGTTCCTCCCTGTATGTGCTCTTTAGTAGAGACCGGGGCATCAGGGGTTTCCGCCGGAGAATCGGGAATTTCAGTTGGGATTTCACGAAGCTGAGTGAAGCGAGAGGAATGAAGAAGCCCATATTGATGTAGAAATCCATCATTTAACAAAAACTTTATACTCCTCTCTTCTGCCGCCACGGCGTTCAATCTCTCAAAAATTTGTTTATAGCATGGATCTCTAGAGGGAGGAGGAAGCGCTAAAACAGGAAAAAACAAAGAAGCCAAGTTAGCATTTAGCAACTCAGATTTCGAAAAGCCCAAGAATGGAGAAATGAAAACAGGAAAATCTTACTTCCTACTCTCCAGATGGCATAAAACCCTGGAGGGCAACGAACAAAGAAATACTGGTTTAGAAATCCATGAACACTTTCAGGAAGATCGGTGATGAGCTTGCGGTTTCGAGCACTCCTTATAACTACGATAGAGGGATGATCTTTAATTTTTGTGAATGAGCAGAAGTAGCAGATTTCCTCAAAGCTCGGTAATCGGCCCAGAACTCTATTAAGTAGCACACATAACCCCATCAGAATGGCATGACCATTGGGGTGCAATTGGAATGGAGAGATAGATAATCGAAGCAGGAACTGCTGAAGGAAGTCATTGAAAGGTGGTATGGCACCGCTCAAGCACATTTGGCGGTTGACAGCAATAAAGCCAGAAGGGGGCCTATCTGCAGTATCATTTGGCCCTGGCAGTAAGGCATCAGCTTCGGCAATGCCAAACTGGATGAGCAATTGGTTAAACACCAGCTGATTCAGAGTTGTGGGAGTTCTCTCCGGAGGGTTATCCAACAGGTTGGCTACTGGGAAGACATCTTCAGCCTGGCCCATCGGTTCTTCTTGTTGAGATGTCATTCTACACAAGCAACTGGATGTTCAAATGCGAAGGTTCACGTTTCCTAAAAGTGTGAAGTGTTGTGCAGAACTAATGAAAATAACAAGTAAATACAACTGGAATTAAACTAGTTGACGATTGATCGACTATGGTAATTTCAGAACTTGTTAATTTAAAGTTCAAGCATAATATTAGTGCAGGCTGGTCAGTTTCAATTGACTATTTCAGTGTTGCTTTAATATTCTACTTGAAATCGATAGCACATCGTTCACACGATTTGTTTAAGTTAATTATCTGTTATCAACTAATCTGTCATTTGATATGGGCAGTCAATGACAGTATATTCGTCCCAGTTTTCTGTGAATGTTGTATTGAACAGATTGTTAGCCTACAAGTCAAAATAATCTGTGAATGAATGCAATAAAATTCAACAGTTCAAAGTTTATGCAATGGTTCAAAGTTCGAGCAGAATTCACGCAAGTCCTAACTCGTCAACGGCTCAAAAATTTTGAGTCGGCAGTGCCCTAAGTCGTAAGTCGTAAGTCGTGAGTCGTAAGTCGTATCTCGGCCACGACTCAAGGCTTAGGCCGTGGAGCATGTTGGGTCGGATCATGGTTGTTGGATCATACAAAAATGACCGAGTCGTACCTAAAGCAGTATTCGAATCAACTTAACCAACTAATCACCTAACTCCTAACCAGGTTACCTTCTAACCCATGAACCATTTCACTCCTAACTCCTAACCCGTTAATCTTCCAACTTTTAACCCATTAACCCAATAAGATCTCAATCAACAATCCTAGCTCTATCGCACCACTAAACCGCCTCGAATCGTAAACCATCAGAACAAATAACCCTAAGTCCATTGACGACCAGAGAAACCAAATTCGCAGGGCTCAAAGGGGCAAATCGAAGATGGAGATGGGGCACATAAGCTAGGGATAATCGAAAATCATAAGGAGAGCGAGATCGCTTACGCTATATGATGATAAGGATGATCGATGGAGAATTTGGTCGAAATCGCTTTTGAAAGCTTGAATGCGCGTTAATGGCAGACACGGTTTAAAGGATAGGGAATGAGAAGAAAAGGTGAATGACTCAGGTTTTTATAACGTTGGGCAGTAGAGTTTGAGTCGGCACACGATTTAAGATAAGTCGAAGCACACGACCTACGACTTAGGCGTGTACTTCGAGGGGCAAATGTTAACCCTGTTCTTCCAACGAGATGAAACTTGGGCCGACTCATCCACTTAAGGTGTTTAACGACTCATTGGATTTACGACTCAAGGGGCTTCAGCAACTTAACGAAAGGACCGACTCAACTGGTAGCGACTCAATTGGCTGACGAGCTAAGGCTTAAGGCAACTTAGAGGAATGGAACGACTCATGGAGGTTAGCGGTTCATGATACAGGCCGACTCATTGAGTTACCGACTCAACGAAGTTCACGGCTTATATGAGACGACTCAAGGACTGAACCGACTCATCTAATCAAGGACTGAACCGACTCATCTACTCAAGGACTGGACCGACTCATTTACTCAAGGTTCGTAACGACTCAGTGGACCAACGACTCAACGAGTTAATGCCTTAGAAGAGCAGAGTGGTTTAACTAGTTAGTGGTTTATGGGGTAGACCGACTCAGGGTTTCCAACGACTCAGGGTTTCCAATGACTCAAGGTGACTAACGACCTATCATAAGTCGCTGGCGACCTAAACATACGAGGAACAAGCTCAATGCCATTTCATCTATGCCACTGCTTGCTGACTCGTGGTATGTGAGTCGGTCACGGTTCATTCTGAGTCGGTCACGACTCATGACTTAACAATTCCAGCCCAGAAATTTGCCTATAAATACATGGCCACCCCCAACATTCAAAGGACTTTTGGCTCATTCATTTCAAGCGTCGTTACTCTGCTGTATTCTGAACTACTTCAACACCTTCAAGGAACTTCATGAAGAAATCAAACATGTCTAACATATGTTCAAAGATTTGGATCGACATTGAAGTTTAGACTACTTGTTCTAAGTCACTTGAAACTCAAAGTGTGTTGTAATCAAAGTGTAACTGCATTGATTTGTAATCAAATTGTCAATAAAGATATTCAAAGTGGACATAGGCTCTCTCTTAAGACGAACCACTATAAAGTTGCTGTTGTCTACTACTTTTTCACTATTATCTACTTATAATCTGTTCCCGAGTTGTCGGGTGGTGCTTTCACAATCTCACTTCATACACCGGGGTGTTAGCGTTCAAATTTTAGCGTTAACAATATCTTTTGCCTTTGACGCATACAGTCGAAACTGTTCCTTAAACTTCCGAGTCAAATCAGAAAATTGGTATATCGACCGGATCGGCAATTTTGCAAACCAAAGTAAAGCAACTCCTTCCAAGTATACCGGAAAATACCGGCACTTGATTTCATCAGAGGCTCTGGCACCCGTCATGTGCCAATCATACTTATACAGAAACTCATTAGGATCGCTCGTTCCCTTGTAAGCTGGAATAGTTGGAGGGACAAACTTCCTTGGGAATTCTGCTTTCAAGATCTTTTCAGTGAATGGAGTTTTGCTCGGAGCGAAACCCCACTCTCTCTCATCTTCGTCTCTCTGCATACTTTCCTTCATAATCTGGCGAACCGTGCCCGAGAAATATTCTTCATCATTTTGAGGCTCAATGGGACAAACATCAGCCATTCTCTCTGAATTCTGTCTTGACAATCGTTCACGGAGGGTTGGTTGCGGCCCCAATCCTCCGGCTTGGGGAGATGTCCTTTCCACTGGGTCAGCTGGCCTTGGTGGGATATTCCTTCCTTCCACATTTTGCATTTCATCGGCAAGGTTTCCCTCCTTTGCTGCCATCTGGTAGTTCGCCTCAAATGCATTCAACCTTTCCATCATTAGGTTATTCTGAGCTTCCATTTGCCGATGTAGCCCGGATACAACGGCATCTAACTCTGCTCGTGTAACTCCGGCAGTTGGAGTTGTTTGACTTAAAGGAGGAGAGGTTGCAGTAGTCTCGCGAACATCGTCAGATCTAACAGACTTGCGCTTCCTTCCTGGAGCCATTATTTCTGATAAACTTTTGGTTTTCAAAGAAATCCTTTCTACAAAGTTCTGCGAAGCTATGATGATAGTAACCTGAGTTGGTTTCTCAATGAAAGCACCAAAAATGTTAACGTAAAAATCAGACGCTAACACCCCGATGCAAGTAATGTAAGTGTGAAAGCACCACCCGTTGACACGGGAATCAGGAAATAAGCAGAAAAATATGAGAAAAACAAGGAAAGGCACAGTTTTTATAGTGGTTCAGCTTATGGTCAAGCCTACGTCCACTTTATATCTCTTTATTGTTGAATCAAGTACAACTGATACAACTTCCTTCGATTACAATACACTTTAGACTAATAGATCAAACTTTGTTGTAGAATAATCTTTTGAATCCATGTTGAATGATGTAGATTATCTCTTCGAGTTTGTCGTAATGTCTTTGATGCTTGGAATGCTTGAAGTGTTGTTTGAGTCGAACACACAGCAGAGTATCGACGCTTCGAGAGTGAGCCCAAAAAGATCCCCCTCATGTTGTAGCCCATGCTGTATTTATAGGGGATTTCCTGGGTGAGGCTTGGGTCGCGCACGACCTTAGATAGGTCGTAGGTCGCTTGCGAGTTAAGGGGGAGCGAGCTACGACTTAACTGGTCCTTCCATGGTCATCTGAACTAGCTGATAGGCCATAGCAACTTAGGAGGAAGCGGCATCATTTATTTGCCAAGTACTAGATCGTGAACGACCTAATGCAGGTCGTAGGTCGGCGGCGACCTAAGGGAGTAGTCAGTAACCATACAATGCCGAGACAATCAATCTAGCGACCTAAGCTAAGCCGTTAAACTGTAATGTCACTTAACTTGTTAGGTCGTGAGTCGCCTTATTCCTTAGGTCGCTGAACTCACTAGGTCGCAAACCCCCTTTAAGTAATTAGGTCATTGAGCAGTTAGGTCGCTTTGTACTTGAGTCGTTAAGTCGGCAGTCTCTCAAGTCGTTTTCCTATTGAGTCACTGGCCACCTTAAGTCATCCACCCCTCTTAAGTCGTTAAGCCCTTAAGTCGTCCAACCCTGTTAAGTCGTTAAGTTCTTAAGTCGTCCAACCCTTTGAGTCGTTGCTTCACTTCAGGAGTTAAGTCGCTTAGCCCGCTTCATATGTTAAGTCGCTAATTCCTCTGTTCACTGAGTCGCTGAACATTGAAGTTAACAGTACGGATTTGCGGGCTGTTACTGTTGGTATCAAAGCTTAGGTTGGTGATAACCTTGGCTCTGTTGGGAATTACTCATAGAATAGTGTCCGTAGTACTCTAGAATGAGTTTGAGTGTATTAATAATTTGTGCGCATATTTGTTAGTGAATATAAAATTAGTTTTATATTGTGGTGATTTATCGGTTAAGTATTTATGAATTTTGGTCGATATGTGGGAGCCATTTTACATGTGGGATGCCATTTTATTGATAGGGGTTTCTAAACTCCTAAACAAGATAGGCTGACACAGTATTGTTTTAAATAGGGTAAATGAAATATATTTACACAAATTATTTTTGTATATAAAGGAAATAATTTTTCGTAAATTGTTATAGTTGTATATGGTTGCTTGGTTGTCATGGAATGATAATGTTAAATTATTATCATTATTTTGTAGAAATTGAATAAGAAATTGAAAATCATAACTAAAACTAAGAAAGTAAATTCATATTTGCATAATTAAATTGTAAGTGAGAATTATAAATGTAATTTATAATTTAAAATAACATTTCAGAGTAGTATTTGAATATGAATTGAAAGAAATTGGAATTTTGGGAAAAGTTAAATTCCTTCATGTTTGAAAATGGTTTTCAAAGGTTTGGAAAAAAATAATACAGATATTATTTTTGAAATATTTTTGAATTGGGTATGAAATCTGGTGAGATTTGGAATTTAAAAATATTTGGAATGTTTTGCAAGGATAAAAGCACTAAACTCTTTTCAGTCGATAGAAAATAACTTCGGTGATGACTGCAGCATCATCGATGTTCATTTTCGAGTTTCCAAAGGAGGAATTGCTACTTGAATGTTTTAAGTGGGAGATGTTTGAAAAAAGTGGGTTTGGTTTTGAAAATTCAAAGAGACAAATTAATTTACCAAAGAATTTTGGATATAATTGATTTCAAATGATTTTTGAAACACTTAAGTGATTATTGAAGACTCTGGAATTGGTTTAAATGTTTTGAGTGTCTAAGTAATGGCTTAAGCTCTAGAGGTTTAACTAAAAATGTTTATGTATTATAAAAAGATTTGGAAATTTATAAAGTTTGAAAATTTCCTAGAATGAAATTAACTTTTAAAAAGGTTAATAAGTGCATAATCTCTTGTAAAAATGAAATATGAATATAGTCAAGCTTAAAATGGGCAGAAGTGTGAAAAATATAAGTGTGAGACTTATAAGAAAAAAATGTTGAAGTAAAATAATAAGCCAAAATAAAAAAATTCTGTATTTTGGAAATAAAATAAAAATCCAGAAACTTAAATTATAAAATAGGTTGAACTCAAGAAATTAAGTGAAGTGATTTTTGGAAGTTAAAAATCGAACTAAATAGAAGTGAACTTTAGTTATGAAGTTGAAAAAGTTTGAAGAAAGTAAATTAACTTAAGTTTAAAATTAATAGAAGCTTGGCTTCGAGTAAGGGTGGAGGCCCATTAAATAAAAGTTTGGGTTAAATTAATTTGGGAAATGGTTATTAGTATTAGCATAGAATGTTGTCAAGCTTAATGGAATGGGTTTAAATGAAACCAACGCGGGAATGAATGAAATGCAAGTGAGTGGTTTGTAAATAAGTTAGAATGGAATAAAATTTAATACAAATTGTATTAGAATCAATTTAAAATGATTATAAGCTTAAGTAATTGTTTATTCACATAAATATCGCTGAATTTGCATAGAAATAACTGTCGTTTGACGAAAATGAGTTTAAATAAAATTCCATGAATTAATAGAAGTAAATAAAATTGATTTTTGAATCAGGAAAAATGAATATAAGTTCATTTGGTTTAAAAATGAATCATATGCAAGCAAGTGAGTTGTAAATCACTTAAATTGAATAGTATGGGTTGAGAGTTGATTGAAAGTAATTGAAATAAGTGTCGAAACCTTACGTATGTGCTTATGAAAGTATATAACATGCATTGTTATAGAATCCATGTTTTAGCTATTTAAATATAAGTGAAATGCTATAAACTTCTTATATATAGTGCTTGTATGTTTAAATTGAGTAAGTACAGGTACCTGAAGGCCGTTTGGCAGGATTTTGGTCGCGCTAATTGCTAAATGATAAGTCGCTTGCTTAAAAATGCTAAATAGAGGTACGCCTACGCAATAAAAGTTATGAATATGAACTATTGCCTGTTTTTTTGTTTTTCCGACCGGGTGGGTTGATGTATATATATTTATACCTCTTTTCAAATTACAAAAGCTCCTCCGTACAAAGGAGGCTCTGCCAAAAAAATTCGAAAATTTTGGGAGTTAGAAAATTTTTGAGAAAATTTTTGTTAGCAACAAAACGATTTCAAATTGGAAATTGAAATAAATTAGTGGATGAAACTAATTTAAAATAATGATATGAATTAGTTATAAATGGAAGATAAAATTCAATATTCAGAGATGAGGATAAATTGAATTCATAAAATGGGAGAACCAATTTGAATAGAAGTAGATATAAACTAAAATGTTGAAGTGAAAATAAATATAAGAAGCGTAAAAAAATACTTATATTGGACTTAAAAAGAAATCGTAGAATTCTTAAGTAATATGGGTGTCGGGAAAATATAGTCAATAAGCATTTGAGTGAACATTTAATAAAAACGATAAGCGTTGATAAGTGAATAGAAATCAAAATTAATGTGAATAAAAAGAAAATTTATATAGTTGATAATCAATTGAGATAAATACGTAGGATGTACGTATATTATTTTAGTCGCATAGCAATTTGATCCAGATACGAGCGCAGAATTTAGAGGTGGTTATGACTACGCAAGGAGAATGATGGTTACTGATCAAGAAACTAGATCTGAGTCCGCACTAGGAAGTCGTGTGGATGATAATAGTTCGGAAGTGAAATTGTGTGCTCGAGCGAGTGATCAAATTTGATATTGCGTACGGATGATATATGTACATCGTACGGGCTTGAATGAATAGATAGTGAATTTTTGTAAGGAAGTCAATAAAATGTTTTTGAATATTGTGATTGGATATTATTGCTATGTAGGATATACAGGTATTATAATGGAAAATTAGTTTTGATTTCAGAAGATAAATTTGAATTGCTCGACAAAAAGGTATGTGTTTAAATTTCAGTATGAAATTTGATTGGGTTTTTGATCTAGCCAGTTGGCCTTTTGTTTTCTTTTGGAATTTGGGAGTCCATCGAGGCATTTTGTAGTTGTACCAAGCTGGCCGCGCAAAGGAGACGCTGGCGAAATTTTTAGAAAATTTAGAGAGTCGGAAATTTTTTGAGAAAGTTTTGATAATTTAAATTTCGATTTAAATTTGAATAAGTGGAGTAAATAATGTTGTTGGAAACTATGAAAGGTTTTGAAAAGTTGGTTGACGTAATAGTGGGTCTTTAATAAAAGATATGTTCTGGCAACTTAATAAAACTGCTTGGTTTTGGAAAATACTAATGGGTATTGGAACATTCTTCTTAACAAGTAATTTCGAGGACGAAATTCTTTTAAGGGGGAGGAATGTGACGACCTAGAATTTTTGAATGTTTGAAATTAGAATATTTAATTGATTTTAAATATTTAAAAGTTAATTTTAACTTGAATTCAAATATCACTATTTATTTGATAATTAAATTTATTGAATTAAATAATTTGAAGTTGGGTAAAATGTTGAATCTGGAGTTTTAAGACTGTTAAAAATAATTCGAAGGCTTGTAAAATTTATATTGATAGTGCGGAGGATAATAGAAATTTTAAAATTGAATTTAACAGTGATTTGTTCAGTTTTGAAATTATATCGTTTAAATTGAATTTAAAAATAGCCTTCCGAGGCACATCCTCAGAATTCGACGAAAGTAGTTTCATTGGATCCGTAATATTGTATTATTTTCGAATTTCAATTTTTGTAGTGTTTGGAGTGATCGTGCGGTCATGCGGTGAGTAAACGCACTGAAATTAAATCGAAAATTTAATATAATAACTGAGTTGAGAAAGCTATCTTCTCCATACGATCGAATTGGGACTCGAAACCTTTTCCATTGTGTTCGAAATAGGGGTTTAACACTATAAACGCCTAGCGGCACGCCTCAATAGGAGTTCGGAATTTTAGGTTGTAATTTTTGGATGATTTGATTTCGATTTTAAAATTTATATATATTTTGACTGATCAAAACTTTATTTAAATTCTTTTACTATTTTTAGCCACTTATCTTCTAGGTTACACCACTTGTCTTGCACACAGAAAACTTTGAGCATGCGTCATTTCTAAAAATTTAAAAATAAAATCATAACCCAGCCCTTCAGAAGAAATGGGAATTTTTATTGCCTCTGCTTCTAGGGTTCGCACCATTCTCCTTAAAATTTCCAGATAAAATTCAAAACCATAATCATTTAAAAAAATATATAAAATAGGGGAGAGCAGATTTCGATCGTGCAAAACCGGAGGGAAGTATTGAGTTGTTCCTCCTCCTCTACTCGTATTTTTCCCTCATCTTCCAGTTCCTATCGCGTTGCTCCACCGATCGATGGACACTGCTGCGGCGTTCGATTTTCGTTCCTTGTTAGTTGATTTTGAACACTTCCCCATTCGAAGGTTATCGAATCGAATTGAGGCAGAATTGTTTTGGCGCCACGTGTTTGCAATTGAAGAGCTCTGTAGTGGTGCCCTAGGCGAACTGGCGGCTTTGACTGCTAGGGTTAGGCTGCTGCACATCTCACAAAGTTTTGGTTGGTGCAATGGTGGATTAGTGATTGAGTCGACGGAGACTCGCTAGCCTGAGGCGATGCTTAAGGAAGTCGTGGCATAGTGATGCTCGTGGGTTGCGGTGGCAAACGTAAGGGAGGCTCGTATCACGCAGCAAGGTATACGTTTGATTTAAATTTAATAACACTTATTTATGAATTTATCTTTGAAGAAAAAGTAGAAGTAAAGAAAATTTTACTTATAACTCATGTTTGATGTTAACAGTAAGGTGTACATATATATATTAACAACTTATTTTCAAAACTTAAATCCAATTTTACACATATGTTTATATAGGGAAAATAGTAAGTATATAAGGTTTAGATATAGATTTTTCTTTTTAAAAAAAGAGGGGCAATATAAATTATTTTTATGGGTATATATATGGATATAGAATTTGAAATCTATACAAACTATTTTTACGGGAGGATTCAAAAAGGGGAAGCAATTAAATAAATCATTATTAAGTAATTTATAAAACGAGATAATTGGTCCGGTTATTACAAATATTAACAAATCCATAAATGTTTATACAAGGTCCAAATCGGGAAGAAATAGTCGAGTTGGAAATAGATTGCAAACATCAAAATGAAAGGTGAGTTAATCTCACTCATTTGGTTGCTATTTAAATTTAAATGGTTAAATTTAAATAATTGATTGAATGATTGAGTTGATTTGATGTGCTATATTATATATAGTCGTATATATATAGTATGTATTGGAGTTATTGATTTTCCGCATTATATAGCGTATGAAGCCCTATATGCCGCGTAATAGCAGATGATATTATATAAATCCCATATACCGCGATATTCCACGTTGAAGTGGAATTGGTATTTTATATTATGCTAAGATCTGTGGATGCAGGGAAACAGGTTGGAGGGATCCAACTGGATTCCTCTAAATTAGTTAGATTATTTAATATTCTACGTTATCAATATTTGATATTCTGTGATGACTTATATTTGGAATATTGAATGCTATGGTTTGCTTGAATTTATTCCGATACACTAAGCTTCAAAATATATAGAATTGGATTTCTGAAAAGAAAATAAAAGAGTGAATTTTAAGTAAAATTATCATAGAGAATTTGAATAAATTTAAGAATGAAATAGATAAGTATAAAAATGATTTTAAAATTCTAATAAATAATTCGGAGTATGGAAAAGGGGATTTTAACTAAATAGAGAAATAATGAATATTAAACTTAAGTGATGTTATATCAAGAAATAAAGAATTTATTTTAAAATTCAAGGTTTGAATTTATTTAAAAGGATAAAGAAGGAATTTGGGGAAATCTGAAATTGGTATTTTCAGTTAAAAAGATTTTAAATCATACTTAAGAAATAAAATCTGAAGTTAATTGATTTTGAAATAAATGAGTAAGTAAAGGAATTTATTTCTAAATGGTGTAAATTGGAAATAAATTTGGAAATTGATTTAAGTGTTTGAAATTGGAAATTTAAAGGAGAATGTGACTATGAAATTTATAAACTGGGTTTAAAAAGGGGAAGTAATATATCAGTGGATATTTGAAGAATAAATTCACGATGGGAATTTATTAAAGGAATGGGTAAATTTGTTTAAAAATAAATAGTGGTTTGTTTTTAAAAGATGTGAAAGAGAAGCGTATTTCCCTAGATAGCCAAGTATGTTTTCGAAGAGAATTTTTTAGTATAAGTTAATAGTTTTAAAGTGGTTTTAAAAAAGTATGTTTTAGGAAATTTATTGTTTTTAAATGTTTAAATTTTAAAGTAAGTCTTTTCCAAATTATATTTTGTTTCCGCTGCGATTATTGATTCTGTGCTGCTGTTTTCTATTTCCTTTTCTACCTTTCTTCTTCTTACCCTAAAGATTCGTATTTTCGTCCATTGTGAGTTGAGCGAAGGTGAGTTATTATTGTCCCAAAGGGGTACGAATTTGCGGGTTTTTACAGTTGGTGTCAGAGTAGAAGGTTAAGCAGAAACGTTGGCTCTTGTGGGGATTACTCATTAGAGATAGAGTAAGTAGTACTCTAAATTAGTTGAGTGTATTAATAGATATAAGAGCGTAGTTATTAGTGAATGTAAAATGGTTTTATATTGTGTTGACTATCTGTTGAGTGATATATAAATTCTAGTTGAGTAGTGGGATGCCATCAAATCGATAGGAATTTCTAAACACTTGAACGCGATAAACTAACACAGTATGGTTATGAAGCGGGTAAATGAAATATGTTACCCAAATTATATTTTGATATTAAAGAAATATTTTTCTAAATATTATTATAGTAGTGTGTTTGGTTATTATTATTATTATATAATCAAAAAAGTAAAAAAAAATTGAAATGGTTTAATAAAACCCAAAATTTAAAATGGTATAAGAACGAATTATACAAATGAATAAAAATTAAGACTTGATTAAAACCAGAGTTTGAAGATATTAAAGTCGCGGAGATTTTGGAAATGTTTGACCAAAGTAATTTGAAGATAGTTAACAGTAATATTATGTTTGAAAGGGTATTTGAATAGAAAAATGATTTTAAATGGATTTTGAAGATGTTATAGCACTAAACCCACTTCAGTCGTTGGAAAATAATCTTAATAATGACAACTGCATCATCAGTATTCATTCTCGAGTTTCTAAGTGACACATTGCTACCGTAATTGGTTTGTTCAGATTTATTGGGCAAACAAGTTTGTTTTTGAAATTCCTAGGGGGATTTGTTTTGGATAAAAATAGGGTTGGTTTAAAATTTAAAAAGTGTTATTTTGGGATATTTATGATTCCAAAACGATTTAAAATAAATACCAATTGTTTGTATGCTAGGTTCCTTATTTAAATAATTTAAAAAAAATCAGGAAATAAGTTGTAAACTTATAATTTGGGAATAATTCTATATAAGGAAAGGAAAATATAGAAATTGAATTTTGGAATAGTTTAAAATTTGAGTAAGTTAAAATGAATAGAAACTTAGCATAAGCGAAGTATAGTAAAATAGAGTTGAATTGAATTGGACTGGTGTAACATCTCGATATTTCATGCAATTCGCATCCGCACATGTCAGACTTGAATTGCTCAAAATATTAGATTGTTAATTTATGTTTGGCAAAACTCAGCGTATGAAGTAAATAAAATAATCATTGAATCACGAACACAGAGTAATATAACAATAAGCAGTGGAAACAAATGAATAGTAGTTCATGAAGCTAATATATATATATATATATATATATATATATATATATATATATATAACAGATTTAGAACAAGATACAACAGGTGTTCTGAATACATAGAAGTATTAATACAATAGTCAAATACAAGGTCAGAATATATCACAGGAGCCAACAGTATACCTACAAGCTGGATAAATAGATGGATCTCCAAGCGGAACTCCAACTCCAATCGTGAGTCTCTAATGATGTGACACTCAGTCTGACCCAAAGCATAAAGCAAAACACAAAGCACTCAAGTCAGGGTTAACGTTCTTATATCAATAAATTCAACTCAAGTGAAATATCAACTAAACAAGTAACTTACAGGATGTTTGGGATAACCATCGTCTAAGGATCCATGGAACTACCTACTATGTAGTACAATACGCTATTATAATATGTCTACAGTAAAGTAAACTATTAAAATAGCGTTAAGGCGTTACCCATATCCCCCTTAAGACATTTTAAGTATTCCCATAGGTACCGTAATCTCCCACGTACATAGTGATTAAAGTGGTTTTTGGTATGGGCGGAGAGTATGAAAATAACCGATCCCAGTCTCTTTAACAACCTAACGTTATTATATTACTGTAACTCCCCGAAAATTTTAGCGGTTTTATTTATTTAATTAATTGAATTTTGAAATAAAAATTTATATTTGAAATACGTCGATATAAATATAGCAACTGATAAATTTTCATCTAATAATCTGGAAGATTATTTTCTTGTGTAGTTTTATTTCAATTTAAATCAGTTAAAATTGATGGTAATAAAATGTTTTCCAAACATAAATATTTCCTACAATAAATTTGTAAATCATCTTCCGAGTGAGACGTCATCTTTCATTTTCCTAAATTTTAATCGCTATTGCTCCATTTATCTTATTTATGGCAAAGTAGCAGCATTTTCGGTATCGATTATGGGGTTTTGATCGAATGATTATACCACTGATATCTGTATAGCCTTTTAATCGTCTCGTCGTGCTGATCGCCGTAGTATATTAAATTACAACTTTCGAAGTCCAGGAGATAGCGAAATCTATGGAACGATGTTTGTATCGGTTCTGCAATTTGACCTTTGGATACCCCATGGCCATTCGTTTGTCCATCAGGCAATGCTAATAACCTCATTGACTATTTATATTCTAGATTTCAATAGTCATACCCTTTGGTCTTAATCGGTTTCATATTTCTTAAGCTACTATTCATTTGAATGAAAAAGAGATAAAAAGGACTAGAGGTTTTTCCTTTGCAACTTCTTTCACATGCCAGGTTCCTCATTTTTTTACATTCCATTTTTTCCACATCTCACTTCTCTCGTTCTGCCTCTGCCACCACCTTGCCACTTTTTGGTCTCTAATAAAAACAATCCCGAGCTTGGCCTACCGCCTCCAACAACCAACCAACCTTAGCCGACTATCCCTCCTGCCTCGTGCTCTCGCTCGAGACCAAGCAACCCCAATAGTTGACCAACCTCGGATGTTCCGAGCCTCAACTCGATTCATTCATTGGTATTTTATTTATATTATATATTACGTATATTAGCTTATAAATTTATTTGATTATAGTAAGTCTACGTAAATATATGTTAAGTAAGTTTTTATATATACGTCAGTTGCATGTTATGCATGTAGGTGTTTAAGGTGTATATTCATTTTCTATAAGTTGCTGTAGATAAAGGTTTATATATGTATATATATTATTTTATAAAAGAAGTATTGTATGTTTACATATATTAACTTATATACCATTGTATACGCTTGCTGTTATTTAGATGTGTATGTATAAGTTTTTATAAGCTTGCAAATATGTTTGTCATATCAGTTTATATAAGTTTATAAATTATCAATTTGTTTATTTTTCCTGCAGCTTTTGTATTACATTTAAATATAAAGTATGCCTATCATATTTTAGTCTATGTAAATATATTTTTTACTATTAGAATTTATGTTAGTCTATATATTTATACGGTTAGTATATATAAGTTGTAGTGGTATATTTTCCCCAATTTGAAGCTTCTTTGTTTTGTCTTATATTTTTCAATGCATGTATATGTTCGGCTACGTATATTATATATGTACATTGATTCTCAAATTTTAATGCAGTTTCTATATATATAGTATGAAAGCCCTATAAATTGTTTAAACAGTTTTAATATATACAATATAATGTTTTGTGTATATTAGTTTATATAAACCATTATACTAATGTTTAGAATATGTTTACGTATATAATCATACTTATATATAGTGTTAATTTATGTAACAGTGTATATATTTAAGTGTATATAAGTTTATGAATTTTGTTTGAGTTGATAAAGAAATAAGATATGTAGGTTATATAATTAGTTTGTATACATATATATTAGCATATACGTAAAAATCATACATGCATATTGCATATAATATTAAATGCTGTACATTTTGGTTTCAAGATATAGCAAATATATATATATCGTAACAACCCTAGATTTTTGAATATAATTTAAATTTGACTTCATTTTTTTGAAATTATTTTAAATTTGTTTTATTTGTAGGATTTCATTTCTAAATATTTTTAAAGTGATCATAAAAATTTTTCAAAATTTATTGCATTTATTTTCTATTTTTAAAGGCTAGTTTCAATTTTTCTACTATTTTCTTCATTTAAATTATATTTAATTAAAAATTATTTATTTATTTTTGTGAATGCATTTTTACTTTGTGTTCTTATATTTATTTATAAATATTTTTCAAGTACATAAAAATTTTCCAAAGTTCATTGCATTTATTTTCAAATTTTCTAGCCTAGTTTACAATTTTTTCCATTTATCTTAATTTAATTATATTTAATTAATATTTATTTACTTATTTTTGTTTATTTACTAAATTTTCGTGTTTTATCTAAATTTATAAATATTTTTCAGTTATTTAAAAATTCCAAACGAAATATGGTAAATTGAAGAGTTTGGTGACCGTTTATATACTAAGACCTTTTGTATTCCTGCCTTTTCATTTTCAACCAACACCACTTTAATTTTTGCCCGTTCCTTATCCTATCTTCAGCAGACTTCCTCATTTCATTTTCATTCATATCACAATGTTTGTCAACCCTAAAATTAATGGCCATTTCCTGAAGCAAAGTGTTTGGTAAACTTCTTCTTCTTTTCTATGAAATTTCTTCTTGTTTTCTATTCTATGTTGCACTTGCCTTCACCTTTGTAGCTCAGCCCTCACCACTCCAGCCACCTTGCTGCCTCCTCCACCACCTGAACCAGTCACCACCACCTCATTTTCACTGACCAAGCCATGCCGTGGACCCTAGGTTGAAGATCCACAACACAAATGCATCAAACTCCACTTGCACCACCTAGCCGAGCACATCAAGTCATCCACCACCACAAACATCCCCTTGGCCACCACCTACACCACCATCTCCAGCCCCTACCTGACCTGACACCACTGACATGCCATCCCCTGACCCACCAGAGATGGCCGTGCCTACCTTTGTTTTGGCCGAGCCTATTTAGGCCTTGAAACCACTTGTAGTGGCCTTGTTTTGTGAATTCTAGCTCACACACCTTTGCACCATCATTAAATCATGCTAGGCCAACCATATGAACCCACAACTAGACCCAAACACACTGCTTAGCCGTGCCTTTCCATCCTATAACTGAAACACAAGTGGTAGAAAGCAAGTGCAAACACTTTGGTGATGTTTTGTGCACTCATTTCTAACATTGTTTTATTATATTTGGGTTGAAAATTTACGTTGTTTATATTGTTTTGTTTGAACGTGTTCAAGGCAATTAATCGTTGGCTCTCCACACTCGAATATTTGTCGTGCTATCGTGCTTTTGTAGATCTCAGTTTGTGCATTTGATAGTTGTCTCCAACGTATACCAATGAGTTATTCTCACTTGACTGTTTTATACATATATAACTAGTAAATCGATCACATTTGAATCTGTAAAATGCATCACCATATTATATCTGCTATATTATGATTATATGATGTTCACCAATGCTTAAACACATGTTATAACATCTGTTACTATTATATTATGTTGTTTTGTTATTTATATCAGTTTATCTTGTATGCAAGTTCCCTTTAGACTATAATCACTATGGGTTGAAATGATACATATCCGAACGGACTTTAGAATAGGGAAAAATCGTTATGGGCTGAAATGATAGGCCTGAATGATTTTTAATTATTACAATTGACTTGGGACTGGGGGTTTGAATGATAAAACCCGGGTTTGCTTTGTAAATTACGGGTTGAAATGATATATTACCCATATCACTTTACCTAGTGCAAAAAACGATATACAGACCGATGGTTAAAATATATTTCTAAATTTTTTAAAATAATTTAGAAATGTAATTATTATAATATTTTGATTTAAACTTAATTAAAAATGATTTTTTTAAAGTATTATTATTTTCTGAAAATTTATAAGTGAAATAAATTAACGGTAAATTTAGAAAATCTGAAATGTAAGTTATTTTGGAAATTATAATTTAGGGATTAATGGAATCTAAATTAAATATGAAATATGATAAATTTATGATATTTTGAATTAAAATGAATTTAAAATGATTTTATTATATATTAACGATTTTTGAATAAAATTAAAATGTGAAATGAATGAATATTTAAGTTGAATTTTGAAATATAACTTAAATTGGAATTTACGAATTTTGTTTAAATGCGAATTTTTGAAGGTAAGTAAATAAAATGAAAATAAGTCATATTTGAAAATTTAAACCTAAATGTTAAGTTAAAAAATTTAATTATAAGAATTGAAATTGAATGCATGAATTTAATATGTGAATTATTATTAAATATTGATTTTTGAATGAAAAGTTAACTTTATAAAATCATAAATATAAGGGTATTTAAATGATTGTTTTAAAAGAGAAAATATATGATTTTGTAAGTTTAAAATGGTTTAAATAAAATTTAATTATTTGTGAATGTATAGTGAATATTTGGAATTTAATTAACAACATTTTGAAATGCTATTATTTCTAAAGTAAAGGAAATTACAACATTTGTAAATGTCGTAGTTAATATAAATGAACTAAAGGGCTAAATTGAATTAAAGGCTATTATAGCACTTTGTAAGTGCTATGATTGTTGAATTTAACTAAGGTTTTATTTGAATTAATGTAACCTTATTACACCATTTTGAATGTTGTCTTTTGTTAAATTGAATTGTTTTAAAAGTAATTTTCCGTAGCATTTTTCTAAATGCTGCGAAAGTTGAACTTTCATTGTTTTAATAAATTTAAGTGAATAAATGAATTTTGGAAGATTAAAATTTGGAATTTAATAATTTAATTATTAAATATAATAACTTCATTTTTATGATTTAAAATGAAGTAATTTGTTTTGAAATGTAAACTGTTTTGAAATGTGTGTTGAAATGGCATTTCAAATAAATGAATGTGGTTAGGAAGATATGATATTTTGGTATTTTGAAATGGATTTCTGAATGATATTGAATTTTGAAATGATATTTGAATTCGAAGTATAAAATACAATTTTGAAATTTTAACCACGGATGTATTTAATTTATAGTTTAACCGATTCTTAAAGGATGGGTGATCCTAAGCATCCTTTAAGTTATTGTGCATTTCTACTGCAGTTCACTTGAGTTTGTTTACATTATATAAGTTTATATATGTCCTGACTCAAGTGTTTTGTGTTTTACTTTACGCTCGGGTCAACCTAAGTTTCTACAGCTTAGCTTAGGATTTCTTTCCTGGAGATAGGAATCGCTGGAGATTTTGCTTGTCTAGTATCTGTTCCCTTTCAGTTTCAGTTTTTTCTATTTCAGTTCTGGTATTTATAAACTGCTATGTATTTGAGATTTCTATTGTATATGTTTTTATTAGACTGATATTATGTATTATGTTGTGAGAGTTTGTTAGAGTAGCTTCATGAACTACTATGGTATTTTAATTTCCGCTGCGAGTTATTCTGACATTTCTATGTCTGTGATTCTGTGATTGTTTTTTCATTTGCTCTAAATTTATTTACTATGCGGTATTTTGAGCAATTCAAGTCCGACATGTATGGATGCGAATGGCTGAAAATATCGGGTTGTTACAGTTGGTATCAGAGCTTTGGCTTTAGGCAAACCTTAGCCTGCAGAGCAAATAACTCATTAGAGATAGGGTAGAAATACCCTAGAATGAGTGAAATCAATCTCAGAATCATTTATTTGTGAGAGAACGTATTTTTGAAGTATAAAATGATTTCCATATGATTTTTAAAGGATTTTTCAAAGATTATTTTCGTATAAATTTTTTTCTTATTTTGGAATCAAGATTTTCTAAACTTCATCCCTTTTGTATCCACCTTTTTAGTAATCTCTTGGTTAGGATTCTTATCAATTAGGATTCCTTGTACTTTGGAACGCTCTCACTTGTTCTTAAACCAGTCTTGTCTTTCCTATTTTATCCTTTTGATTTTTGGGGCATTCCATAACCCCACTTTGGAATGACCTCTATAAAGAATGGTGATTCCGTAAATCTTTGAATGATTTGTAAAGGGGTGAAACTCTTTGACAATTGGCATTGATTCGCCGCAGATTTCTATATCCTCGGATTTCGATGCTATCTACCTCCTGCTCTATCTGGATTCTATCTCTGGCAATCGAATGTCGATTTGCCTTAGATTTCCAAATTAATTATATTCCTAAAGTCACGGTTGACTCAGTTAAGCTCACCTGCGATTTATATAGGCTAATCCATCTTCTACTTGGTAATAAAATTATCTTATCTTCGTTCGAGCTTATCCTCGAACCAGAATTCCATTTGATTATAGTTCCTTTAAATTTGAATCTCTGTTTGTTTTGAAATCCATCCTATATGGTTTTATTTTGAATTTGTGCGTACATCGAAATTATTATTTTGATAAGGATGACCTTATTTTGTATGTAAAAGTGAAATGTTTTCGATAAGGATTATATATATTTTGAAACGAGAAATTTGAAGCTTTGAAAGGATTTGAAATTTTGAAAAATTTATAAGAATTTGACTAATATTTAAATGATTTATAACTGAAGGGTTTTAAATTTGAATTTCGAGTGCTCGAACTCCGGTGTTTTGAAATCGGTTTTAAGATTTTGAAAATTATATAATAATAATATGATTTAAAGATATTTTTCGAATAAGAAATGTTTTAAATGTATTCGAATGAATTCCAATGATTTCGAAGAGATTTCAAAGAAGTTTCAAGAAAATAAAAGTCCAGAACCCACTTATGTCGCTGGAAAATGATTTCGGTGATGAATTCATGCATCATCGACGTTGATTTTCGAGTTTCTAAGCGGGGGAGAGGCCACTCTAGTAGCTTTGCTATGCGAGTGATTTTGTGAAACCAAATTTTGATTTCGGATTTTTAAGATGGTTTGATATTCGAAAGATATATGTATATGTATGTATATATTTGAAATGATTTAAAGTAAGCCGGTGTTCAGTCCTCGAGATTCAGATTTGTGTTGGTATAATCCTATCTTTTGGAATTGGTTTACTGATTTGTTGGTGATTTCCAACTCTTAGATTGAAAATATGATTTCTTTGACTATTTTGAAGGTTCGAGCACTTCCAAATCAAGGTTAACTTTTCAAAGTTAGGTAATTTTGAAAGGTATAGGGTATTTGATAAAGAATATAAGTTTAGTTTGGTATGATTAATGTATAAAGTAATATGATTTATATAAGTTTGAAACTGTTTATTGATTGAAATAAACAAGACTATTTTGAATTATACTGGTATGAAATATAGATTTGAAATGTTTTAGATAAAGTATATACATAGAATAATAATTTTCCCAATGGTAAATTTGTTTTTTTCATATAGAAATAAATAGTTTGAAGGTTTTAAAAGGGAAGGTTTAAACTTAGTAACCATTTTAGATATTTTGATGATTGAAATGGTTTGGAAATGATTTAATCTTTATTTTGATAAAGATTGTGAAATTTGAATTGATAACATATTTTCATAAATGAATATTTGAAGTTTATATTTGTATGAAAGGATATTTGGTTTACTTGTAATTTGAGTTTATTTGAAAATGATGGATTTATGAAATGAATATTTCAGTACTAAGTAATAACGAAGTAAAATTTGAGATAGATGAAATTATAAAATTTAGTTTTGGAATATGGTATATTTAAGCTTTGAAATATTAGAGATTTAATAGTTCATTTTACGGATCAAATCTTTATTTGAAATTTGATTATATTTGAAATAGTTTTGTTGGAAAATTAAATTGAATTGAAACTGATGGTTTGAATTGAATTAAAAGTGGAAATTTTAGATTGGGTTTAATTGAATAAATTTGCGAAATGTAAAGAATTATGTTTTATGATTTCAAATGTAGGATTTCGAAAGGTAATGATTTTCAAAGTGTAATGATTTCGAGTATTTTGGTTTCGAAAGATTTATAACTTTGAAAGTATTATGATCTTTGAAGGTGAATACATGTTTGAAATGGAAATGAATTTGTTTGTCATAAATTTTGCTGATTTGGAAATTTGGATTATTTTCTAAATCTATTGTTTTAAGAAACTTGAAACTGAATATATGTAATTTGGAAGTAATGAATTGGCAAAATCATATATATTTTGAAACTGAATTGATATTGAAGAGGAATTGAAATTTGAGAACCTTGTTTTACTAAATATTGTGATTTGGGAGTTATCGAACTTATATAAAATGGATTTGTATAAGTGTGAAATTGACTTATATATGTATGAAGTGATTTGAAACCATTGATTTGTAAAGGTACTCAATTTGCAAATTGAAATCTTATTTAATCGAAGTCTGTATAAGTGTGATTTGATATACTATTGATTTTGGGAAGTATTTGATTTGAAAATGAAATCTTATATATAATGGACTTTATATAATTATGATATTTGAAAGTGATTTTGAAAGGTACTATATGATATATATTTTCAAAGTAAAGATATAGAAAGTGCCTTCTGCTTGATATCCGCTTTGTGGCCACACTGTGGACTCATTCTGTCAATATTATTCTCTCTGATTTGGGCTTTCCGGATATGATACTCCAGTTTCCATCGAATTCCATGGCGATCTCCATGGTCTTATGTTTACGACTACATAGCATAATTCGCCTGGCTGAGATGGCCTGGGGGTACGGATGTTTCCTGGGGGATCCAAACGTAACCATTGTGTATCCTGCGATCTATATAGGTCGCAGTAGTAGCGAAATTCGCTGGCTGAGATAGCTTAAGGGCGTAGATGTTTCCTGGGGGATCCAGGCGTAACCATTGTGTATCTGCGGTCTACTAGTCATCATGGTGTAATTCGTAGGGCTGAGTTAGCTTACGAATACGGATGTTTCCTGGGGGATCCAGGCATAACCATTGTGTATCTGCGATCCATGGTTAGAAAAATGTTTGGTTTGGTTGACTTGTTTGGATTATACTTTCCATATCTGTTGTTTTAAAAGGTTTTCCAGTATTTTCACTACGTGTTGAAACAAGTGTACCAAGTACCTGGAGAATTCCAGCTTTGCGCCTGATCAACGCATAGCCAGAATCTATAGGAACGAAAGTAAACTTGTTAAGACATCGAGTTATAAAAGTATTTTGATAAAGTATTGTATAAAGGATATTTTGATCATTTATTTTACTTTTCTAAATAATGTAAAATGTTTTAAATATTGTTTACTTCGAACTATCAAATTTGAATCAAATGACTATTTATCATATTATAAAATGTTTAAAATGTTGTAAAAATAAAATTTTAAATTGAAATGTATATGGTTCTAAAATAATGGTCCATCCTTGTGTTCCAACCTGTTTTTCCTCCTAACTATTCCTACCTTCTTCTTCTTTGAGGGTTCTTTCTGCATTATGGATGTGACGATGGGAATTTTCGACTCCCGAAAGTCGACATCAATACGTCCACTATATCAACTGCCGAGCAATCGAATGCCGGAAACCGAACACTTAGGGTTTAAGAAGAAGAAGAAGATAGAAGAAGAAAGAAAGAAAAGCAACAGAAACAATATCAGAATCTCACAATCGCAGCGGAACAACATATAATAGATAAATGAATAATCCTTAAATCAAAAGAATTGTATCAGTTATTACATTACATCACATTATCATTACATTATCAGAGTGTACAACAACAAATAGCGGAAAAAGAAATACTATATACTAGTTGATACGCCATTCCATCCAGCTTGCTCCTTGAGCTCCACAGCATCTCCTGATTCCAGAATGACCTGATAACCTGGATCTAGACTGCTCGTGTAGAAATTGGTGGGCACCCAGAGTTTAGGAAGGAAACAATAAACTCCAGGTTAGTCATGGGACTGGTGTGAGAACTTAAAACAGTTTATCTTTAAAAATAAACAAATAAAGAAATATTTTTAAATAGATTCGCAATGCTTTTTAGAAAATGTAACTACCATAAGGCCTCCCGCAAACACACAATGCAAACGCAGAATCAGAGGAGATTTCTCCTTATGATAGTTAAACATGCTTGATACGCAAAAAAAATTCTTTGATATTATTACTATAAGTGCAAAGTGGAAAACCTTTCGAAAGTAATGATATCAATCTTAGCCAACATACGACCAGTATTGTATGCTTACTATAGCTACCATCTAAACAGTGCGGCGCCACCATAAGTAAATGGCAGGTTATACAACTAAAACTGTACAGGGCTTGTATTGTTTCTTTGGATTTTCCAACAAATGGTCAGGCCAAGGAACTTCCCATTGCCACATGGAAACGCCTCAGGAGAGGCGCCCCGAGAACCTAACCGGATCTCTGCCAACACAAGGCCGGGTTACCTCTGCAAAAGAAGGTAACAACTGACACGAGTATGCCATCCCCCGGTTGTAAACAACCTTTATCCGAGGATCCTCAACCAACATCAATCACAAAGTCATATATATTTCCGGCATTCACATAAGTAAGTATCTGGGCTCATACCATGATACCACTTCTATCCAGAAGGAAATGACATACCCTAAGGGGCGCTACTCCCTAAAACCTTGCTGCATCTTTCCTGTTTTGACCATTTCGGGGGTGGTGAGGTCTGACGAAGTCTCCTCCACAAAGCTACACTTTATACAAAAGCTATGCTTTGGTCAACAAATGCTCAGCAGCACTTCGTATGCCCCATTACCAATTTGGGAATGTATCACTAGTAACCATCAACTACATAACCTCTGAGCTCATACGTCTTAGAGAAGGTTGTTAAGCTAAGAGAATAAATTCTCCGCCACCAACAGAAATATATTTGATAGAAACCAGCTTTACATCACAATTTGTAACGTCGGACACACATCCACACAAGTCTATTCCGGGATCGAACGGAACCGAAGGCACTTCCAAAGGAGCCTTTGCAATCTGGAAATTCACTAATCATGACCGGACTTCCCATCACAAAGGGTGATAATATCTCCATATCGGAGATCAGCCGATGCAGAGACATTCGACGGTAATCATTCCGTTTTCGAAAATATCCGGCCTTCAACACCGGTCTTCAAATGATATCCATTACGACATATCACTATTCGAATTGGGTTCATGACCCAAAGGTCCTCTCCCGGCTAAACCGAATAACGAGCGCTTATTTTAAAATAAGTGTGGCATTCAAATTCAAGCAAATCACAACAAATACCCATTTAAAGGTAAATATTGATAGTCGGCTATTTAACTATCAATAGATATGTACAACATCACAAGATTCCAAATAATTTCCCAAATTATTTATTTTCCAAAAATATCTTTACAAGATATATTTTTCCACACTTCAAAAATAAATCAATGTTTATTTTTTTTAACAAATTTCTCTTTCCTTTATAAATTCCATGGTGAATTTAAATTTCTAAATATCCATTGATATATGTTTTTCAAATCGATTTCAAATATTCACTTTCAATTTATCTTTAAAAGATAAAATCTCAAAACATTTCATTTCATATTGGAAAACATTTCCATACTTATTTAATAATAAGTAATTCACAAATATTTTTATTTTCAACATTTGGAAAATATTCAATGTACATAAATCTCAATTAAGTATATATTTTATTCTTTAAGGAAAACATTCTCTTAAACATATTCATTTGAGTCAAAACAAATATTGCGCAAAACATCGTTACGAAAAACCAAAATCACTAGGATAGGGATTCAAAATTAAGATAGATATATAAATCCCAATACTATACAAAAACATTTCCTTCCGAAAATCATTTGCTATAACAACACTGTTATGGTCCATCTTTTCCTTGTTTCTCAAAAACGTCTATTTCACCAATGAATGTTGAAAGCTAAGATTTCGATCCTTAACACATTTTAAAACAACTTTAAATCATTTTAATTCTATTTAAAAGGTCACTGCCTAAACATTTCTTTAATATATTATTCACTGTTCAAAATCGTGAATATAAATCATTTACCAACTTCAACACTTCTACATATTTTTAATTTAAAGGATTATCCACTGTCCAAAATCATGGATATATCTCCTTAAATAAGCTTTCAAATTTACTTATCAAATTCAATTGGTTTCAGATTTATAAAACAACGTTTATAAATTCACATTTATATATTTTATGAAAATTTCAACTTATAAAAAATCACTTTATTAACAAATTCTATTTATATCTCATTTAAATGCCAAAATCTAATTTATAAGCTAATTACTTACAAATCTTTTATTTTACAAAATCTATTCAATTTATAATTTCACAATTTATAAATCTATAAATTTCATTCACTTATGAAATCCATTTATACTTCATTTTAACACTTATAAAAACTCATTTTATAATTCCAATATTTTAATTATAAATATCAATTTTATAAATCTTTTATATAAACCGTTTATAATAATTCAAAAATCCCAATTTAAAACATTTTACAAATTATTTACCTACTTATTTCAAAAATCACATTTCGATTATATTTTACAAAAAAAATCATAATTTTTATAACATAAAAATTATAGTGTTTATTTATTTAAAATGAATCAATTCCAAAATTTAATAAAATGTGTACTTTCAAAAATCACTTGAAAATCCTTTTAAATTCGAAACCATTACTTTATCAGTTTTTTTAAAACTCCAAAAATAGGCCCAATGCTCCAACAACACTAAATATAACAATCACGACATCCAAAACATCATATATCAATATGATAACAGAATATATCACAATATCTGTAAATAAATCAATACGGGTGAGGAACCCGCTTGGATCCCTCCAACCTGTTTCCTTGCATCCACAGATATTAGCACAATACCAATCCTGTTTCAAGATGGAATATCGCGGTATATGGGTTTTATAAAATATTATCCGCTATTATGCTGCGCAATAGGGTCTCATCCGCTATATAATGTGGGAAAATCAATTCCAAGTACATATATAATACCAATTCTACTTCGAGATGGAATATCGTGGTCTATGTTTTTAATAAATAACATCCGCTTAATATACGGCGTATAGGGTCTATTTCAATACAACATATAGCAATTTATCATTCAATCACACAATCAAGCAATTTTAAATTTAACTATTTACAATTTTAAACCGAAACAAACTTCGATTGAGTGAGAAGTTCTCACCTTGTTTCAAATAGCGGTTTCATTGTTTTATTTCGAGTAAAATTAAACGTGCGTTTAACTTTACCCAATATTCAAACATTCTCCAAACAATTCCAATCCATCTCCATCGTGTAGTATTCGCGAATACGAACCCAACGCAATTCGTTTCGTGCGAAACGGACCTCGTATGAAAAAGTTATAGTGTTACAAAGTTTTATACTAATTAATATACAATTTAATTCTCAATTTAATTTTTATTTAACCTCATTCCAATCTGGGACGTTCATTCCTAACTCAAAATTGTGGCCGTGAGTTTGTTTTCCCCTTCCCAGGTGAATGTTGTGCCCTCAAAACCCATTGCCGCCCACGTCATTGAATTAACGCCACCTCCTCGAGCGAAATGAAGATGATCGGCGACCACCACTTTGCTCGCCTATGCAAGCTCTGCCTTCAGCTTGAACACGGTGAAACTCGGCTCCACCATAACATTGAAAATCATGCTTGAACGCAGGGGGAGGGGGGTTCAATCCCAAACTGCCGTCAATCGGCTTCATTAAAGATGATCTCCACCGTTGGATTGAGGGATCCCGAGATGCTCTACAAGTTTGTAGTTGATGGTTTTTGGTAAAAGTCGAGGGATTTGGAGATAAACGAGGAAGAAGATGGTGGATTGCCGGCCATTGAAGAATATACCGGCGGCTAGGTTTAATTTGGATTAGGGTTTTCTTTGTGTTGCAAATGGAAATAATAGAGGTCCTTTTATAGAAAATTTGATGAAACACTATTCACTCGAAATTTTCCGAACTCCAAACGAAGCATGCCGGCTGGCATTTCTATGGTTTACCCCGCGTTCCAGACACAATGGAATAGGTATCGATAGCCAATTCGATAATATGTACGAGTTACGGAAATAAACGATCAAATTCAAATTAAATCGGTTAAACCAATTTCTATGCGTTTTGGCTTGCCCCGGATAAACCGTTAGTTCGATTGACATGAAATTTGAAACCATACAATAATTTAACATTATGGATCCGATGAAACTGGTTTCGTCGAAATCCGAGACTGTTTGAAAAATGGCTATTTTTACTTGTCAATTAAATATTAAAATATTCAATTTCTACAAATTAACTTTTAGTTCAATTTTAAAAGTTCTATAACATCATTCTAACTCCAATATGATTTAATACAACTTTATAAATCAATTTTAATCACATTAAACCCAATTTCCAATTATTTCTGTAATTTCAAATATTAAATTATCGATTTAATTATCCAATTAAATCTAGATATTCGAAATAAAACTTATTCGATTTACAAATTTTACTTGTTAATATTTAAAAATCAATTGAATATACGAATTTCAAATGACAGAAATTCTGGGTCGTTACAAACTCCCCCTTAAAAGAATTTCGTCCTCGAAATTACCAAGTAAGAAAAAATCTTGAAAGCCATTAACTTTTCAAAACCATTTGTTCAAATTAAATTTCAAATTCATTTAAACATTTTAACTTTTCCAAAATCCATAGTTAAACTTCTTACAATAACTTTACTAAATTTTCAAATCATACGTAGCTATCTTTTCAAAACCAACTATATCTTTAACTTTTCACTCCAAAATCAAAGTTATAGTTTTCAAATATTTCCAATTTTCTCAAAAATATTTTAACGCCTTAAATTTTTCGAAAATTTTTGCCGTCTCCTTTGCGCGGCTAGCTCGGTACAACTACAAAAACGGCACCATGGCCCCCAGATTTCAAAAGAAAAGAAAAAGCCAAGTGGGTGGATAAGAAAATCATCAAATTTCGTACTGAAATTCAAATACGTACCTTTTGTCGAGCAATTCAATTTTTTTATCTTTGAAATAAAAATCCCAATTTCCTTTAATCCACCTGTATAACCTGCTAACCATAATATCCATTTTCATTCAACCTCACATTATCAATTTCATCTGAATTCAATTTACCTTCTGAATATTGAATTTTATCAGTTATTTTTTATTCATAACTGATTCATCTTACTATTTTAAATTAGTTTCTTTTACTAATTCATTACAAGTTCTAACTCATTTCATCTCGCATAATTCAAATTGGTTTTCGATATTCAGTTTTCAATTTCAATTTTTATTCTTTTGTTCGTTCCCAAACACAATTCAATTCACTACTTCGGTTTATAACCACTTATATTTGAACTGGATTTCAAATTCCATATGAATTTAATTTACCCTTTATTTATAAATGTTGAATTCAATTCATTTCAACCCATATTAAATTTGTCATTTCTTCAATTAGTTTTACTTACTAATTTTATTTTAATACCTAGCTTCATTTAATCCAATTTGACAAATTTTTTATTTACTTGCAATTTCAAGATGAATTTCAACATTTAGTTTCCAGTTTCATTTACTCGCAATTGTAAATTCATTCATTCGTAAATTTTATTTCCATAATTCAAACTCAATTTCAATTCATTCACAATTTATTTTCCAACTTAATAAATTTTATTCCATAACTATTTTTATCAGATCCCGGAGCCTTTCCAACATTTCAAAACCATTTTTGAAACCAATTCAATTATCCTTTGAATTTCAAAACCCAAACCCAGTTTTCCCAACAACTTTCATTTAAAACAACTTGGCAGCAATCCCTCTTTTGGAAACCCGAAAATGAACACCGATGATGCTGCATTCATCACCGAAGTTAATTTCCAGCGACCGAAAAGAGTTTAGAGCATTTATCTCTCTAACTACATTTTTCCAAACCCTTGAAAACCATTTTCAAACTAAAAAAGGAATTTAATCTTTTCCAAATTGCAAACCCTTTCAAAACATTTCCAAATATTCCTCTGGAATTTTACTTCAAATTCAAATCTCATTTACAATTTATATTCTCCAATTCTATTTGTACCTGAATTTATTTCTTAACTTTGGAGTTACGATTTCAATTCTTTTTCAACATTAATGATAATAATTTAATATCATCACTTTCTCGCAACCAAACAATCATATATTATAATAATTCACAGAAATTTTTTCTCTTTTATATACGAAAATAATTTACGTAAAATTATTTCATTTACCCTATTTTAAAACGATATCGTGTCGAATTTGTTCTGTACAAGTGTTTAGAGATTCCTATCAATAACGTTAATTACTCGTAATGACCAGAGTCCATATACCACTCAACAAACCAACCATCACAATATAAAACAATTTTTTTTATATTCAATAACAAATACGCACTCATTTCTATTATTACACTCACACTCATTCTAGAGTTCTGCTGACTCTATCTCTAATGAGTAACTCCCAACAGAGCCAAGGTTGTCGCTTAACCATATGCTCTGATACCAAAAGCGAGGATAGGAATTTTCGACTCCCGAAAGTCGACATCAATACGTCCACTGTATCAACTGCCGAGCAATCGAATGTCGGAACCGAACCATTAGGGTTTAAGAAGAAGAAAAAGATAGAAGAAGAAAGAAAGAAAAGCAACAGAAACAATATCAGAATCTCACAATCGCAGCGGAACAACATATAATAGATAAATGAATAATCCTTAAATCAAAAGAACTGTATCAGTTATTATTACTATAAGTGCAAAGTGGAAAACCTTTCGAAAGTAATGATATCAATCTTAGTCAACATATGACCAGTATCGTATGCCTACTATAGCTACCATCTAAATAGTGGGGTGCCACCATAAGTAAATGGCAGGTTATACAACTAAAACTGTATAGGGCTCGTAATGTTTCTTTGGATTTTCCAATAAATGGTCAGGCAAAGGAACTTCCCATTGGCACATGAAACGCCTCTGAAGAGACGCCTTGAGAACCTAACCGGATCTCTGCCAACATAAGGCCGGGTTACCTCTGCAAAAGTAGGTAACAACTGACACGAGTATGCCATCCCCCGGTTGTAAACAACCTTTATCCAAGGATCCTCAACCAACATCAATCACAAAGTCATATATATTTGCGACATTCACATAAGTAAGTATCTAGGCTCCATATCATGATACCACTTCTATCCAGAAGGAAATGACATACCCTAAGGGGCGCTACTCCCTAAAACCTTGCTGCATCTTTTCTGTATTGACCATTTCCCGGGTGGTGAGGTCCGACGAAGTCTCGTCCACAAAGCTACGCTTTATACAAAAGCTATGCTTTGATCAACAAATGCTCAGTAGCACTTCGAATGCCACATTATCAATTTGGGAATGTATCACTAGTAACCATCAACTACATAACCTCTGAGCTCGTACGTCTCAGATAAGGGTGTTAAGCTAAGAGAATAAATTCTCCGCCACCAATAGAAATATATTTGACAGAAACCAGCTTTACATCTCAATTTGTAACGTCAGACACACATCCATACAAGTCCATTCCGGGATCGAACGGAACCGAATGCACTTCCAAAGAAGCCCTTGCAATCCGGGTATGCACTAATCATGACCGGACTTCCCATCAAAAAGGGTGAAAAAATCGCTATATCGGAGATTAGTCGATGTAGAGACATTCGACGGTAATCCTTCCGTTTTCGAAAATATCCGCTCTTCAACACTAGTCTTCAAATGCTACCAATTACGACGTATCACTTTTCGGAATGGGATTCATGACCCAAAGGTCCTCTCCCGGCGAAACCGAATAACGAGCGCTTATTTAAAGGTAAATATTGATAGACGGTTATTTAACTATCAATAGATATGCACAACATTACAAGACTCCAAATAATTTTCCAAATTATTTATTTTCCAAAAATATCTTTACAAGCTATATTTTTCCACACTTCAAAAATAAATCAATGTTTATTTTTTTAACAAATTTCTCTTTCCTTTATAAATTCCAGGGTTGATTTAAATTTCCAAATATCCATTGATATATGGTTTTCAAATCGATTTCAAATATCCACTTTCAAATTATCTTTAAAAGATAAATCTCAGAACATTTCACTTCATATTGGAAAACATTTCCATGCTTATTTAATAATAAGTAATTCAAAAATCTATTTATTTTCAACATTTGGAAAATATTCAATATACTTAAATCTCAATCAAGTATATATTTTATTCTTTAAGGAAAACATTCTCTTAAACATATTCATTTGAGTTAAAACGAATGTTGCGCAAAACATCGTTACGACAACCAAAATCACTAGTATAGGGATTCAAAATTAAGATAGATATATAAATACCAATATTATACAAAAACATTTCCTTTCGAAAATCATTTACTATAATAATAGTGTTATAGTCCATCTTTTCCTTGTTTCTCAAAAACGTCTATTTCAACAATGAATGTTGAAATCTAAGGTTTCGATCCTTAACACATTTTAAAAAAACTTTAAATCGTTTTAATTCTATTTAAAAGATCACTTCCTAAACATTTCTTTAATATATTATTCACTGTCCAAAATCGTGAATATAAATCGTTTACCAAATTCGACACTTCTACATATTTTTAATTTAAAGGATTATCCACTGTCCAAAATCACGGATATATCTCCTTAAATAAACTTTCATATTTACTTATCAAATTCAATTGGTTTCAGATTTATAAAGCAACGTTTATAAATTCACATTTATATATTTTATAAAAATTTCAACTTATAGAAAATCACTTTATTAACAAAATCTATTTATATCTAATTTAAATGCCAAAATCTAATTTATAAGCTAATTACTTACAAATCTTTTATTTTACAAAATCTATTCATTTTATAATTTCACAATTTATAAATCTATAAATTTCATTCACTTATGAAATGCATTTATACTTCGTTTTAACACTTATAAGAACTCGTTTTATAATTCCAATATTTTAATTTATAAATATCAATTTCATAAATCTTTTATATAAACCCTTTATAATAATTCAAAAATCCCAATTTAAAACATTTTACAAATTATTTACCTACTTATTTCAAAAATCACATTTCGGTAATATTTTTAAAAAAAATCATAATTTTTATAACATAAAAATTATAGCGTTTATTTATTTAAAATGAATCAATTCCAAAATTTAATAAAATGTATACTTTCAAAAATCACTTGAAAATCCTTTTAAATTCGAAACCATTATTTATCATTTTTTTAAAACTCCAAAATAGGCCCAATGCTGCAACAGCACTAAATATAACAATCACGTCATCCAAAACATCATATATCAATATGATAACAGAATATATCACAATATCTGTAAATAAATCAATACGGGTGAGGAATCCAATTGGATCCCTCCAGTCTGTTTCCCTGCATCCACAGATATTAGCGCAATACCAATCCCATTTCAGGATGGAATATCACGGTATATGGGTTTTATAAAATATTATCCGCTATTATGCGGCGCAATAGGGCCTCATCCGCTATATAATGCGGGAAAATCAACTCCAAGTACATATATAATACCAATTCGACTTCGAGATGGAATATCGTGGTGTATGTTTTTAATAAATAACATCCGCTAAATATACGGCGTATAGGGTCTATTTCAATACAACATATAGCAATTTATCAATTAGTCACACAACCAAGCAATTTTAAATTTAACTATTTAAAATTTTAAATCGAAACAAACTTCGATTGAGTGAGAAGTTCTCACCTTGTTTCAAATAGCGGTTTCAGCGTTTTATTTCGAATAAAATTAAACGCGTGTTTAATTTTACCCAAAATTCAAACTTTCTCCAAATGATTCCGATCCAGCTCCATCGCGTAGTATTCGTGAATACGAACCCGACGCAATTTTTTTCGTGCGTAATGGACCTCGTATGAAAAAGCTATAGTGTTACAAAGTTCTATACGAATTAATATACAATTTAATTTTCAATTTAATTTTTATTTAACCTTGTTCCAATCTGGGCCGTCCATTCCTAACTCAGAATCGTGGCCGTGAGTTTGTTTTCTCCTTCCCAGGTGAATGTCGTGCACTTAAAACCCATTGCCGCCCACGTCATTGAATTAATGCCACCTCCTCGAGCGAAATGAAGATGATCGGCGACCACCACTTTGCTTGCCTATGCAAGCTCTACCTTCAGCTTTAACACGATGAAACTCGGCTCCACAATAACATTGAAAATCGTGCTCGAACGTAGGGGGGTTGGGGTGTTCAATCCCAAACTACCGTCATATGTGCGAGTTACGGAAATAAACGATCAAATTCAAATTAAATCGGTTAAACCAATTTCTATGCGTTTTGGCTTGCCCGGACAAACCGTAAGTCTGATTGACACGAAATTGAAACCATACAATAATTTAACATTATCGATCTGATGAAACTGGTTTCGTAGAAATCCGAGACTATTTGAAAAATGGCTATTTTTACTCATCAATTAAATATTAAAATATTCAATTTTAAAAGTTCTACAACATCATTCTAACTCCAATATGATTTAATACAACATTATAAATCAATTTTAATCACATTAAACCCAATATCCAATTATTTCTGTAATTTCAAATATTAAATTATTGATTTAATAATCCAATTAAATCTAGATATTCGAAATAAAACTTATTCGACTTACAAATTTTACTTGTTAATATTTAAAAATCAATTAATATACGAATTTCAAATGACAGAAATTCTGGGTCGTTATAATGGAAAGAGTTGGTTCTTTGGCTTATCGTTTAGATTTGCCCGAGAAACTTTCTGTAGTGCATGATGTATTCCATGTCTTGCACCTTCACTGTCATCTTCATGATCCATCTCTTACTGTTCAGCCTTTTGCTCTTGATAGTTTGGATATTGAGCCTAATTTGACTGTTGAGAGGAAGCCACTTCGCATTGTCGACTGAAGTACGAAGCAACTCAGAAGGAAATTTGTTAATCTGGTCAAAGTACAGTGGAGTATTGATGATCGGGATTGTACCTAGGAAATGGAGGATAGCATTCGTGCTTCGAATTCGAAGTTGTTCGTTTTAGGTACTATTTTGTTTTTCTATCTTGTTTCTCTTTATTTTCCTTGCCGTTCTTTTCGAGGACGAAAAGATTTGAGTGGGGGAGAGTGTAACAACCCTAGATTTCTGAATATAATTTAAATTTAACTTTATTTTGTTTGAAATTATTTTAAATTTTTTTTATTTGTAAGATTTCATTTCGAAATATTTTTAAATTGATCATAAAATTTTTCCAAAATTTATTGCATTTATTTTCTATTTTTAAAGGCTAGTTTCCATTATCTACTATTTTCTTCATTTAAATTATATTTAATTAAAATTTATTTATTTATTTTTGTGAATGAATTTTTATTTTGTGTTCTTATATTTATTTATAAATATTTTTAAAGTACATAAAAATTTTCTTAAGTTCATTGCATTTATTTTCAAATTTTCTAGCCTAGTTTACAATTTTTGTCATTTTTCTAAATTTAGTTATATTTAATTAATATTTATTTATTTATTTTTGTTTATTTACTAAATTTTCGTGTTTTATCTGAATTTATATATTTTTTTTTAGTTATTCAAAAATTTCAAAACAAATATGGTAAATTGAAGAGTTTGGTTACCTTTTATATGCTAAGACCTTTTGTATTCCTGTCTTTTCATTTTTAACCAACACCACTTTAATTTTTGGTCGTTCCTTATCATCCTATCTTCAGCCGACTTCCTCATTTCATTTTCATGCATATCACAAGGTTTCTCAACCCTAAAATACATGGCCATTTCCTGAAGCAAAGTGTTTGGTAAACTTCTTCTTCTTTTCTATGAAATTTCTTCTTGTTTTCTATTCTATGTTGCACTTGCCTTCACCTTTGTAGCTCAGCCCTCACCACTCCATCCACCTGAACCAGCCACCACCACCTCCTTTTCACTGATCAAGCCATGCCGTGGACCCTAGGTTGAAGATCCACCACACAAATGCATCAAACTCCGCTTGCACCACCTAGCCGAGCACATCAAGTTATCCACCACCACAAACACCCCCTTGGCCGCCACCTACACCACCATCTCCAGCCCCTACCTGACCTGACACCACTGACATGTCATACCCTGACCCCACCAGAGATGGCCATGCCCACCTTTGTTTTAGCCGAGCCTATTTAGGCCTTGAAACCACTTGTAGTGGGCTTGTTTTGTGAATTCTAGCTCACACACCTTTGCACAATCATTAAGTCATGCTAGGCCAACCATATGAACCCACAACCAGACCCAAACACACTCCTTAGCCGTGCCTTTCTAGCCTATAATTGAAAAACAATTAGTAGAAAGCAAGTGCAAACATTTTGGTGATGTTTTGTGCACTCATTTCTAACATTGTTTTATTATATTTGGGTTGAAAATTTATGTTGTTTATATTATTTTGTTTGAATGTGTTCAAGGCAATTAATCGTTGGCTCTCCTACACTCGAATCTTTGTCGTGCTATCGTGCTTTTGTAGATCTCAGTTTGTTCATTTGATAGTTGTATCCAGGTTATACCAGTGAGTTATTCTCACCAGACAGTTTTACACATATATAACTAGTAAATCGATCACATTTGAATCTGTAAAATGCATCACCATATTATATCTGCTATATTATGATTATATGATGTTCACCCATGCTTAAACACCTGTTATAACATCTGTTATGGTTATATTATGTTGTTCTATTATTTATATCAGTTTATCTTGTATGCATGTTCCATTTAGATTAGAATCACTATGGGTTGAAATGATACATACCCGAACGGATTTTAGAATAGGGAAAAATCGTTACGGGCTGAAATGATAGACCTAAACAATTTTCAGTTATTTCAGTTTACTTGGGACTGCGGGTTTGAAATGATAAAACCTGAGTTTTCTTTGTAAATTACGGGGAAATGATATATTACCCGTATCACTTTACCTAATGTAGAGAATGATATACAGACCCGTGATTAAAATATATTTTTCTATATTTTTTAAAGTATTTTAGAAATGTAAATATTATAACATTTTGATTTAAACTTAATTAAAAATGATTGTTGTAAAGTATTATTGATTTTCTAAAATTTTATAAGTGAAATAAATTAATGGTAAAGTTAGAAAATTTGAAATGTAAGTTATTTTGGAAATTATAATTTGGTGATAAATGGAATTTAAATATGAAATATGACAAATTTATGATATTTTGAATTAAAATGAATTTAAAATGATTTTATAATATATTAATGATTTTTGAATAAAGTTAAAATGTGAAATGAATGAATATTTAAGTTGAATTTTGAAATATAACTTAAATTGGAATTTATGAATTTTGTTTAAAAGTGAATTTTCAAAGGTAAGTAAATAAAATTAAAATAAGTTATATTTGGAAATTTAAACTTAAGTGTTAAGTTAAAAATTTTAATTATAAGAATTGAAATTGAATGTGTGAATTTAATATGTGAGTTATTATTAAATATTGATTTTTGAATGAAAATTTAACTTTATAAAATCATAAATATAAGGGTATTTAAATGATTGTTTTAAAAGTGAAAATATATGATTTTATAATTTTAAAATGGTTTAAATATAGTTTAATTGTTTGTGAAAGTATAATGAATATTTGGAATTTAATTAACAGCATTTTGAAATGCTATTATTTCTAAAGTAAAGGATATTACAACATTTGTAAATGCTGTAGTTAATATAAATGAATTAAAGGGCTAAATTGAATTGAAGGCTATTATAGCATTTTGTAAGTGTTATGATTTTTGAATTTAACTAAGGTTTTATTTGAATTAATGTAACCTTATTACAGCATTTTGAATGCTGTCTTTTGTTAAATTGAATTGTTTTAAAACTAACTTTCCGTAGCATTTTTTTTAAATGCTGCGAATGTTGAACTCTCATTGTTTTATTAAATTTAAGTGAATAAATGAATTTTGGAAGATTAAAATTTTGGAATTTAATAATTCAATTATTAAATATGATAACTTCATTTTTATGATTTAAAATGAAGTAATTTGTTTTGAAATATAAACTATTTTGAAATGTGTGTTGAAATGGTATTTTAAATAAATGAATGTGGTTAGGAAGATACGATATTTTGAAATGGATTTCTATTGAATTTTGAAATAAAGTTTGATTTCTAAGTATAAAATACAATTTTGAAATTTGAACCACGGATGTATTTAATTTATAGTTTAACTGATTCTTAAAGGATGGGCGATCCCAAGCATCCTTTAAGTTATTGTGCATTTCTACTACAGTTCACTTGAGTTGGTTTGCATTATATAAGTATATATAAGTCCCGACTCAAGTGTTTTGTGTTTTACTTTACGCTCGGGTCAACCTGAGTATCTACAGTTTAGCTTTGGATTTCTTTCCTGGAGATAGGAATCGCTAGAGATTTTGCTTGTCTGGTATTTGTTCCCTTTCAGTTTCAGTTTTTTCTATTTTAGTTCTGGTATTTATATACTGCTATGTATTTGAGATTTCTATTGTATATGTTTTTATTAGACTGATATTATGTATTATGTTGTGAGAGTTTGTTATAGTAGCTTCATGAACTACTATGGTATTTTAATTTCCGCTGTAAGTTATTCTGATATTTCTATGTCTGTGATTCCGTGATTGTTTTTTTTCATTTGCTCCAAATTTATTTACAATGCGGTATTTTGAGCAATTCAAGTCCGACATGTGTGGATGCGAATGACTGAAAATATCGGGTTGTTACATATATCGATTTTAGGAATATATGCTAGTTTATTTCATATTAGTTTTATATGTAACATTGGTATGGCAGGACATATAAGTAATTATTTCAATATATATTCTGTATATATATTTGACTGTAATACATGAGTTTAATTTAAAGGATTTTGAAATACATACACACATAAATATATATATATATATAATCTTAAAAACGTGTTTGCATATAAAATATGACTTAATATATTTACATAATTATAGATATATGTTCACTTATACCTTTGATCTTCATCAATCCAGTTTGATTCGATTTTGTCAATTCTGAGCTATAAGCTCTGGTTATCAAATTTGTGTTCAATTGTGCTTTGCTTTGGAAATCATGCCTGGATTCTTAGCTCATTTCATCATCAAATCATCTCTTGCCTCGAAAAGTGAGCAATCACTCACGATTAAAGTTCTTATATTTATTAAACTTGATTTCAACTTAAACAACAATTCAAATATGCTGCTGTAGTTATTTACCATATATGCTATTATCTGTATCTGTTCACCTGTGACATTTGACACAATTTTCTGTTATTTATATTGATGATATATGCCTATTATATTGTTATCATATTTGTTATCACTCTGCAAGTTCCCTACTAGTATAGAATTCACTATGGGTTGAAATGATACGTACCCGAACGATTTGTAGAATATGAGAAAATTATTATGGGTTGGAAGGATAAACCCAAGTGATTTTCATTGAATTGAATTTGGGATTGCTGGTTGAAACGATATATACTCGTATACATTTATATTGGGGATTTAAATGATAAATATCCGTATTACTTGACCATAGGATAGAAAATTATATACAGACGCCGTTGGTATATATATTTTGAAATAATTTCTATGGTTTTAAAAAAAATGACTTAACAAATATTGATTTTTAATATACTATACATACATATATATATATATATATATATATATATATATATATATTATAAAGTTTAAACTCTTGATTCAATTTATATGTTTTGGAAATTTTAAAATTTTAAGTTGGATTTGTAATTATAAATTTTAAGAATTTACTTAAAAATCTACTATTTTAAAATATGTATAAATTTGTTTTATTATAAAATAAGTTTGATAATTAGATTTAAATTAAAATTGTTTGATTTAATTGGTATATAATATGTTTAAATATTTATATAAAATTATATTTTCAAATATAGATTTTTATAATGATTTTAATAAATTAAGGCTGGGAAGATAGATTTGAATTTATTTGAAATTATATTTAATTAAGAATTCCATTAAATTAAATCGAATTGGAACTTATTGAATTTGGATTGTAAAGGATACGATTTTATAACTTGATGTTGGTTTAAAGTGATTAATGAACATTTCAAGTTTGAGTTTTATTTAAATGATATTGAATTTATTAAGTAAATATTTCAAAAATAAATAATAGTAAATTGAATTAAGATGTACATGAAATTATCAAATTTAGTTTTGACATTAGAGAATATTTAAAGCTTTGAAATATATAATTTGAAATGGGTTATTTGCGGTTCAAATCTGTATTTCAAATCGATATAATTCTAAATGGTTTATTGAGAAACCAAATTGAGTTGAAATTTATGAATTGAGATTTGATTTGAATTTTTGGATTCAAGTTGATTTGAATCAATTTGTGAAGTTTGAGGAAATTCTTTTATTATATAAAATAATTTTAAATTATATTTAAACTTATTTATAATTTATTTTATAAATTACTTTAATATAAACTATTTTAATGTAATCATTTTTAAAATAAACTATTTTAATATACTAACTATTTTAACTTATAACTCTTTTATGTAAACCATTTTTTTCTTTATAAACTATTTTATTATATATACTATTTATTATCTAAACTGTTTAAGTGGTGGATGTTATGTTTTCAAAGTTATGAATTTCAAAATGTTATGTTTTGAAAGTGTTATAATTTCAGGCGTTTGGTTTCAAAAGTGTTATAACTTTGAAAGTGCTATGATTTCTCGAAATGGATATATATTTGACATGGAAATGATATCATATTTGGTTTTGAAATGGAAATGATATCACATTTGGTTTTGAAACAGAAATGATATTGTATAGATATGATTTTAAAATGGCGATGATATCTTGGTTTTGAAGTATAAACTATCTGACATGACCATGGTGTTATATTAATGTTTGTTGTTAAAGAGACCGGGATCGGAAGTTGTCATACTCTCTGCCAACTCCGAAAACCACTTTAACAACTGTGTACGTGGTGGATATTCTAGAATGAAGTAGGATGGTGGCGACGATCCTAAATGAGGTATATACATCGACCTGACTCCCGTGAGTTGGCATACTGTGGCTAAAACAGGAGCGATTCTCGGGCCAATGAGGTAGCTTCTCTGATCGGACACACTCCTTCGATACCATTCTATTACTTTGTGATTGATTGGGTGTACCCTTTGATTTTTTTGTGGGTGTTGCTCGAGGTGGGCGGTAGTGGCTGCTATACTTTACCACCAGTCCAGATGCGTAATTGGTCTATCTACCCTGGCATTGCCTAGTTGTGCCGTTTCACCTACCCTATCGTGCTTTCTACGAGTTTGATTTGTGTCGTACCTATGGAGTATTCTATGGTAGCCTCCCAATCTGGAAGTACGATGGTACTGTATGGACTATTGGCTCTATAAAAGTGTTATGGTGGAAAATTTAAAGCCTTAACTCTATTTTCAAAATAGTATACTTTACTTTAGACAATATTAAAATAGCGTATATTACTACATAGTAGATAGTTTAATGGATCCTTAGAGAATGGTTATCCCAAACACTTATATTTCAGTTGTTATTTCACTTGATTTGGATATATTGATATAAGAATGTTAATCCTGACTCGAGTGTATTGTGTTTTTCTTTACGCTCAAGTCAGACTGAGTGGCTTAATGTTCGAGACTCACCTTCGGATTTGGAGCTTTTCTTGGAGATCCAGCTATCTATCCGGCTTTCAAATATTCAGTTGATTTCAGCGATGTATTCTGATCTTATTTTGAATATTGTATTTTATACTTCTGTTGTATCTTATTTAACTCTGTTTTATATATAGCAGCTTCATGAACTACTATTCTTTTGTTTCCGCTGCATTATTGTAATATTACTTTGTGTCTGTGATTATGTGATCTTTATTTACTATATACACCAAGTTTTCCCAAACATAAATTAACAATCTAGTATTTTTAGCAATTCAAATCCGACGTGTGTGGATGCGAATGGTTGAAAATATCAGGATGTTACAAATACCGTGATCATTTTATTTCAAATAGTTTATACTTCATATCAAAATATCATATCATTTCAGAACCATATCAATTTGAGATTATTACCCACTTTAAATAATATACATTCCCAAAATCATAGCACTTTTAAAAGTGTAACACTTTCAAGTTGATAAATCTTTGAAATTCATAACACATTAAAATCATAATAGTTTGAAATCATAATAATTCGAAATCATAATAGTTTGGAAACCATAACACTTTGGAATCATAATACCTTGAAATCATAATACTTTGGAAATCATAACCCTTCCCATGTAATATAATAGTTTATAATAAAATAATTTATATGTTAAAAATAATTATAAATTAAAATAGTTTATATTAAAATAATTTATATGTTAAAAATAATTATAAGTTAAAACGGTTTATATTAAAATAACTCATATATTAGAAATAATTATAAGTTAAAATAGTTTATATTAAATAATTCGTATATTAAAATAGTTATAAGTAAAATAGTTTATGTATTTTTAAATAACTTACAAAATAAAATATCTTTACATATATTAAATGCTTTATAAAATAAAATAGTTTACTTAAATTTCACCAATCGATTCGAATCAACTCGAATTCAAAACTTCATTTTAATTATATCTAAATTCATAAATTTCGGTTAAATTCAACTTCTCAATAAATCATTAATTTATATCGATTTCAATATATAGATTTGAACTACAAATCAAACTATTTCGATTTCAATAGGTTTCAAAGCTTTAAATGTTCAAACATTTATAATAACTCAATTTTTGATAAATTCATTCATATTTCAAATTCAACTTTACCATTATTTAATATTGAAATATTCACTTAGTCAATCCAATGTTGTTTAAATAAAACCTTAAAATACAATTTAGATAAACCAAATATTCCATTCGATTTATTTACTTGAAATATTCATTTAATCACTTTAAATCAAAATCAAGTTAAAAATCTTAATTTTAAAATCTCAAATTTAAGAAGTATCAAATTAATTTTAATTAAATAAAAATTCTTGAAAGAATACGATTCAAATCAATTTCAAATTTCTTCCCAACCTTAATTTATCTATAATTATTATAGAAATGTATCTTTAAAATAAATTTTTAAATAAACACTTAAACATATTATTAAATTTATTTTATATTAAATCAATTTATATATTTTATAAATAGTAAAATTATAACTAAATTCATAAAATTAATAATTTCAAATCTAACTTATAACTATAAAATTTTCAAAACATATAATTTTTAAAATCTCAAATTTAAACCTTTATAAAAATACATTTATATATGTAATATCTTAAAATAAATTTTTATTAAAACCATATATTTCTTTTCAAAAGCATGGAAATCATTTACAATATATATAGACCAATGGTGCCTATATAAAATTTTCTATACTATGGTCAAGTGATATGGATATTTATCATTGCAATCCGTAATTTAAATGTATACGGGTATATATCTTTTCAACCAGCAATTCCAAATTCAATTCAATGAAAATAGCTAGGGTTTATCATTTCATTCAATAACGATTTTCTCCTATTCTAAAGATCATTCGGGTAGATATCATTTCAACCCATAGGGAATCCTATACTAACAGGGAACTTGTAGAGTGAGAACATATATAATAATCAACAGCAGGCATATATTATTAGATGTCATAGGTGAACAAAAACATATAATAACATATATGTAGCAATTTAAATAACTAGTAGTAGCATATTGCAATTGTCGTTTCAATTGAAATCAAATTTAATAAATATAAGAACATTAATCGTGAGTGATTGCTCACCTTCCGAGGCTAGAGAGATTTGACACAGAAATGGGTTACTAATCTAAGCACGAATTCTAAATCAAAGCTAGATTGGCACGAATTCGAAAAACAGAGCTGATGGCTTGGAATTGACGAAATCAAATCAAACTGGATTGATGAAGATAAATGGTATAAGTAAACTTATATCTATATATATATAACTATGTGCATAACTATTTATATGTATATAAAATCATATTCTAAATTCAAACACATAATAAATTAAATATATATGCATTTCAAAATCATTATTTTTTAAATTAAACATATATATAAAAAATCGAACATATATACATAATATATGCTGAAATAATACTTATATATATATATATATATATATACTCAGCCATGTCATAACTTATATATAAAAATTATATATATAAATATATATATATAAATCTATATATATAAACTTACATACGTATAATAATTGGAATCGACAATATTTATATACTTATACATAAACTAATATATATGAAAATATATACAAACTATAAAAATATATAAACTAACAGATACATTCTTAAAATCAAAATATATATATAGTTTGAAATATCACTGTTCTATTCAACACCGGTAAAAAAATCCTCATATATATAACTCTACAGATAACTTGTATATATACCAATACAAAACCGAACTTAGGTATATATAAACTAATATGTATGTATGTATGTATGTATGTATACTAATACAAATAGTTATATAAAATATATATAACTAGATGACTCACAGAAAACACAGTTCATGAAAATCCTATCCCAATAAACTTATGCATTAACATATATAGATCTTATATTCTATAACACTTTTAAACATATTATAAATATATATACAAGAAGCCTGCCGCTTGTATTATAAAGTAAAGTATTATAAACTAACATATATTAAACCGGCATATATATACTAACATATAACTTTATTCTATATGCATAAACAGATCAAACTTTTATATCATATATATACATTAACACGATAAAGTATATATATTTCTGTAACAGACAAGTAAAACTAATAATATATATACGCTAGCAATATATACCGTAGCAAATATAACTTGTACAAAATTATTATAAAAATGTATATTAACATTGAGGTTGGTTTTGTATTGTATATTTAACAGCATCATTTAGTATAACTCATATATATTTATATATATAATTTATATAAACTAACTATAACTTCAAATATATATTCAATACATGATGACATTCATATAATCCTCACTGACCAAACTATATATATATATAACCTTGATATATACACACTAATATGTAAAATTTTTGTAACATCCAGATATTTTCAACCATTCGCATCCACACATGTCGGACTTGAATTGCTAAAAATATCAGATTTTTAATTTATATTTGGAAAACACAGTACATACAGTAAATAAATCAATCACAGAATCGCAGACACAGAGTAATATAACAATAACCAGCGGAATAGATAAATAGTAGTTCATGAAGCTACTATAAAAAACAACAAAGTTTAAAATGAAATACAACGGAATATCTCAAATACAATATAGCATCGAGTACAAATAAATGATGAGTCTGAATAAACAACTGGATAGTTGAAAGCTGAACATATGTAGATGGATCTTCCAAGCGAAGCTTCAACTCCAAAGGCGAGTCTCAAATGCTGTGACACTCATTTTGACCCGAGCATAAAGCAAGACAAAAAACATTCGAGTTAGGATTAACATTCTTAAATTGATAAATTCTGCTCAAGTGAAATATCAACTAAAATACAAGTAACTCAAAGGATGTTTGGCATACCTGTCCTCTAAGGATCCATGGAACTATCTACTATGTAGTACAATATGCTATTATAATATGTCTATAGTAAAGTAAAAGTATAAAAATAGCGTTAAAGCGTTGCCCGTATTCCCTTTAACACATTTTATATATTCCCTTAGTCTATACAATGCCATATGCTCCTCCGTAAACTGGAGGTTTACCTAGAGGACATCACATGGGTACGGTACAAAACAAACTCGTAGAAAGTGCCATAGGGCGTGCGACAAGGCACTCGAGGCAATGCCAGGGTAGATATACCATTTGCACTCCGGACTGATGGTAACGCATAACAGCTACTACCGCCCACCTAGTGACATGCTCCCATATCAAAGGGTGCACCCAATCACATCACAAAAGCAATAGAATGGTATCGAAGAAATGTGTCCGATAGAGGGAATGACCCCATTTGTCCCGGCATAGCTCCTGTTTTAGCCACATAAAGCTGACTCACGGGAGTCAGGGCTATGTAAATGCCATATAGAATCATCACCAAACCATCTTACTTCATTCTGGAATCTCCACCACATACATAGTTGTTAAAGTAGTTTTCTGTATTGGCAGAGAGTATGACAATATCTGATCTCGGTCTCTTTAACAACGAAATGTTATAATAACATCATGGTCATTTCATTTCAAATAGTTTATACTTCCAAACCAAATATTATATCCTTTCAAAACACTATCAATTCAGTATCATTACTCACTTTAAATAATATTCATTTCCAAAATCGAAACACTTTAAAATCGTAATACTTTCTAAATCAAAATATTTGAAATCGTAACACTTTAAAATCATAATACTTTGGAAAATCATAACACTTTCCTCTAAACAGTTTAGATATTAATAATAGTATATACAATAAATTAGTTTATAAAATAAAATAGTTTATATAAAATAATTATAACTTAAAATAGCTTATATTAAAATAATTAGTATATTAAAATAGTTTATATTAAAAATAGATCATATCAAAAATAGTTTATATTAAAATAATTTATATTAAAATATATAAATAATTTTTAAATATAATTCAAAAATATTTTACATAATAAAACTGTTTCCTTAAATTTCACAAATCGATTCAAATGAAACGAATTCCAAAATTCAATTTAATTCAATCTCAATTCATCAATTTCAACTCAATTCAGTTTCTCAATAAACCGTTTCAAATTATATCGATTTCAAATACAAATTTGAACCACAAATAAACCATTTCAATTTCAATATATTTCAAAGCTTTAAATATTCCTCATTTTTAAAACTAAATTCGATAACTTCATATTTATATCAAATTCACTTTACTATTATTTATTTTTGAATTATTTACTTAATCATTCCAATAACATTCAAATAAAACTTCAAATTTCAAATTTAAATAAAACTAAATATGCCATTTCAATTGATGTAAATTTTAAATATCTATTTAAATCATTTTTAAACAAAAACGAGTTATAAATCATATGTTTAAAATCTCACATTTACCAAACTTCAAATCAAACTTATTTGAGTATAATTCTTAAATAATTACAATTTCAAATCAATTACTATTTCTCTTTCCAACTTAATTTATTAAAAATTATAATAAACTCTATATTTGAAAATATAGATTTAAATAAATACTTAGACATATTATATTTTAATTAAATCAAACTTTATTAAATTAAAGCTTATTATTAAACTTATTTTACATTAAAACTTATATATATATATATTAAAATAGTAAAATTATGAGTAAATTCTTAAGATTTGAAATTTCTAAACCAACTTATAATTTTTAAAATTTTCAGCATATAATTTTAAAATCTAAAATTTAAACCTTTATAAAAATACATTTATGTATATATATATCTTAAAATCCATATTATTAAACCATATATTTCATTCCAAAACCATAGATGTCATTTTCAAAATATTCATATATATAGACCAACGATGTTTGTATGAAATTTTCTATCCTATGGTCAAGTTATACGGATATTTATCATTTCAATTTGCAATTTAAATTATATATAGGTATATACCATTTCGACCCACAATCCTAAATTTAATTCGATGAAAATCGCTTGGGTTTATCATTTCAACCCATAACGATTTTCTCCTATTCTACAGATTGTTCGGGTATGTATCATTTCAATCCATAGTGAATTCAATACTAATATGGAAATTGCAGAGTGAGAACATATATGATAATAATAATATAACAGGCATATTTTATCAATATAAATAACAGATAATGGTGTTAGATGTCATAGGTGAACAAATGAAGATAATAGCATATATATAGCAATGCAAATAAGTAACAACAGCATATTTCAATTGTCGTTTCAATTGAAATCAAATTTAATAGATATAGGAAATTTAATCGTGAGTGATTGCTCACCTTTTGAGGCTAGATAGATTTGACAAAGAAATGAGCTACGAATTCCAAAGCAATGCTGGACACGATTCGACGATCGAAGATAATAAATAGGAATTGACGAATTTAAATTAGAACTGGATCGATGGTGATAAATGGTATATGTGAACTGATATATATATATATAACATATAAAATTATATATATACAAAATCATATTCTAATTCAAATACATATAAAATCTTCAAAGTATGTATGTTAAAATCGATATTAAGTTCAAACATATTTACAAATATCCAAATCAAAATCTATACGTATTAAAAATCAATATAGATATATACAGGTTATAATATAAAATCTATAGGAAAATTTGAAATCAAAGTTTCTATATATAACATATAACAAAACAAATATATATTAAAAATCGAATCTGTATATAAATATATACAACTGACGTAAATATATAACTTTGTTAACTCATATATATATGTAGACTTACAAAATTTTACATAAATGTATGTTAAATATAAGCTTTTTATATTTAAGATCGGTGCTTATTCAAATCAATATAACTTTATATGCTTTAATATATATAAACTGTAAAGCTTTAAATATGCTACAGTCTTGTACAAACATTGTATATATCAAACGAACACACATATATATAACATATATATATATATAACATATGTGTATATAAAGTAAGCACGGTTAACATACTCTACGACTAAAATATACAATAAACTCTGCATATGAAATATTACATATATATACACACTCTGGAAAATCAAAATATTACAAATTATGTACATATATACTTCTAAAATAACAGAATCAGAGTATCACAGAAAACTTGACATTACAATAACTAGTTTAAATGTATTATATGACACTTTACTCTATATATATATATATACACACACACACTTATACATATAACCCCAAACATTTAATCCATAAGCAAACTTAACTTTATTTACTAACATATCTGTAAATATATACGGCTAACCTATATATACTGCACCAAATTATATATATAATTAATATAACTTGCATATATATAAATCACACTTAAATACACCAGTAAGAGAATATATGTAAGATGATATTTTAAAACATAAATGAACAAACCTAAGTATATAAAATATATATGTACATCAAATCTCATTTTATAACATTGTACAAACCTCTACATATTAATAATTCTATGGTTTATATACTATATATACTAGCATACTTTATAGACATTATGTATACTGTGTAAATATATAAATTATAAAAAAATTCATCTATAACCAAATTCATATAACAATCTATAATATAAACTACATATATACCTGTTATTCAATACGCGCACACACACACACAAACAGAGAGTCCATACATAATCAATATACAAATGCAGACATCACTTAACAACTATATTTACACATATAGTTGTATATGTAAAGCAGATATTTTTAACTTATACTAACATATAAAACCATAAATATATATATATATATATATATATATTATAAAACTTAACAATATATATATATATAATTCATAAAACTGACATATATATATATAAATTAAAGAAGCAAGGAGGCTTTAGGTGATGATGGGCTGCTCGACTGAAATAGAGGGCGGAACCGTGGCCGGCGATGAGCAGGGAGGACGGAGTTTTGGAAGCGACCTCGGCCGGAGATGGGTCAATGGTTGCTCATGGGAAGGTAGAGGGTTGGAGCAGTGGGTGGTCAAGCATGGGAGAGGAGGAGATGGCGGTGTTCGGTCAGGCGCATGGAGGTAGGAACAGCGATGCTTGGCGAGGCTATGGGCAGAGGGAAGGGAGAAGACGCAGTGTGACGCCCCACCTTTATACCCCCACTATCCAAGGACACTACAGGGTAATGCCGTCAACTAACACGGAGAATAAGGTTGTTTGGGAGCGACCATCTATAGCCTTGCTCTAACTATCTATTGAATACATCGACAATAAACATACCAAGCAGGTCGACATACCCAATGAATATTTAAAACAAAACCATAGGTGGTTGAAGAATCTATCAGAACTGAATATAACAACTCAAATATAATATACATCACAGAACAGTAGATCATCATATACACATATACAGATACATAACAGGGTTTACAAAATAATACATGTCAAGTGGTATAGCAAACCACAATATACAGACGAGTCAAAAGAATACATATATCAGAGTTACAACAAAATAGGACTACACAAAAGCTTTAACAAAAAGGAACAAGCTGAATAGTCCATGCGGAAGCAAAATAGGCTAAGTCCAAAAGCACCTAACCTGAAACATCTCGGTCTGACCCGAGTATAAAATACATGGGTTAGTCTAGCTAAACAAATCAGTTAGATAAACTGAACAACAATAAACCTGCAAGGTTACAAAGTATAACAAATATCTCTAAAAGAGATATCACAATCATCTAACAAAAGATGAATCATATGATAACAAAACAAGCCTCATATCATACGCAACATAGAGAAACAAAGAATACAAATATCCCAAATCAAGCCAAAAAGGAAAATAACAAATGCCAATAAGGTATACAAGTTCCACAAGGTAATCGCTACCTATCATGCGGCTCAAAAAGACCAACACCGAAGGGCGATACTAAGGGAATATACATATGAATGAAACATCAGAAAATTGCTCGAGCTCAGTACTGTATAAACAAGGATCCTTGAGCCCGAAGACTCCAAACCCAATATCACCCATGCGGCTCATAACGACCAACATCGGAAGCGATACTAAAGGGAAACCTAATATCACCCATGCGGCTCATGACGACCAACATCGGAAGCGATACTATAGGGCAACAAACCCGAAGGCACAAACCCGAAGGCAACATACCCGAAGGCAACATACCCGAAGGCAACAAACCGTAGTGGTGAAGGTCCGGAGGCCCAGTACTGGACACCATTAACTGGCAGAATGTGTCATAACTCTCAAAAAGGAATCCGAAAAGTGGTAACGTAAGTCCCATAACCACTCTTTCGCACTAAACGGTTTACTATCCGTTAGTTAATTTCACACTCAAAGCAGTACAAAGTTCACCTCGTTTCATCAGTAAACCAGAACAAAAAGCAAACAACGATCAATCGAATAGGTCGGGGATTAATCGGCAACACAAACGCATGGATTCATGGTCCGTGTTTTACCTAACCATTTAATCTCCCTTCCACTCCGCTCGAAGTGCGAAATTGTGTATGTGCGTTTTAAATAGAATTTAAGAATTTGAGAAGGAAACTTTTAATACGATTTAGAGGGATTATTTATAGAAACCCGTGAATGAAGTCAAAAATAAGTTATCAAAGCCAAAGATGCAATGACAACCACTAAGAACCAACTTGAATCGATAAAATTTGGAAAACCAATCAAAATGAGCAAAAATAGGCAAAACAGCAAAATAGGAGCAGGTCGGTCGACCGGACTACAGAGCTCGGTCGGCTGGCCAGATGTAGGAAATATAAAAAAGCTCGGGATAGCAGGTCGGTCGACCGGCTAGAGGGCTCGGTCGGCCGTACTACAAATTTCTGCAGTTCCTGCCCTTTCTCCTCTAAATGCAAACTCTTCCAAAACGCGACCGTTCGAGCAATGGACCTAAGGATCCTTAGCCAATTGATACCTCAGCTCCATTAGCTCTTCGATTCGCTACCAAAAACATGCTCAAACATCAAAGTTAGGATCATTAAAGAATTGAAGCCAAACGCTAAAAATTTGGATATTCTCCAGTTCAATCCAAACCAAAAGCAAATGCATATGAACAAGTGTTAGGAATTCATACCCAAGATCAATGAAATCAAGAGAAGTAGATGTGAGTTCAAAACTCACACTCTTACACCCAAACAAATATATATATATATATATATATATATATATATATATATATATATATAAGCGTAGATGTGATATAAAATCTCACCTTTTATCTCAAAACAAAGAAGAAGAAGCTCAAACACAAGAAGGAGACTGACTTCTCTTCACTTCAACTCTACAAGATTCAATTTAAGAATAAAACACATATTTCCCAAAGTTAGGTTTAGGAGACTTTCTAAAATTGAAGAGGAGAAGAGTTGGAGATGATGAAGAGGATGCTTACCATTATCTTCTCTTTGATATTGGAGCAAGAATCAAGTTTGCAAAGAAGAAACTAGGGCTTGCAATTTCTATTTCCCTTTCCATTCCACCATTTTCATTTTTTGCTTAAGTTAAAGAAATGAAATGAGGGTGAATGGAGAGGAGAGGGCTGAGTTAGGTTAATAAACTAACAAATGGGCTGAACCCATACCCAAATAGAAAAAGTTGCAAAAATTCAACTTACTCCAAACATGTCAAAGCTTACTTAAAAAGATCGCAAATGCCATTTTGGAACCAATGGAGGTGGTATCGAGTCCCAAATCGGCCGTTTGCAAAAAGTAACATTTCGGACCAAACATCCGACTAACGATGTATATTTAAATAAAACATTTAAATGTAAAATCGTTAAATATGCGGGTTGCTACAGATCTCCCCTCCTTACAAAATTGCGTCCCCGCAATTCCTAGAGATGATATTTGTAACAACAACATACAAACAACAATCAAAAGAAAAGGTAATAAGCTTGAGACGAAAAGATATTCTCACCGTTGCCAAGCGAAGATAGAAAACCCGTATAAGATCGCTCGCTATACTCTCTGGTTTCCCAAGTACAGTCAATGGGACTAGCGGACCATTGAACTTTAACGAGCGGCACGTCCTTCTTCCGAAGGTGTCGCACCTCCGTGTTAAGTACGCGAATAGGTTGTTGTACAATAGATAAGTCCGATGAGACCTCAAGCTCTTGAAAATCAGGAGAAGCAATAATAGAATCCAACTCCTAAAGACACTTTCGAAGTTGAGAAACGTGAAACACGTCATGAATGCCAGATAAATGAGCCGGAAGTAAAACTCTATAAGCCACAGGGCCAATACGTTCAGTAGTAGAAAATGGTCCTATAAAGCGAGGAGCCAATTTCCCAGTCGTACTGAAACGCATAACCCCTTTCAAAGGAGAAACACGAATAAAAACAAGATCACCAATCGAGAACTCGAGAGGCTTCATATGGTTGTCAGCGTAGGATTTCTGGCAACTCTGTGCCTCTTTCATTCTCAACCGGATGAGATCAATCTTCTCGGAAGAATTACGAACAAAATCTGGACCAAGAATAAGCTTCTCTCCAGATTCAAACCAACAAGAAGGTGATCGACATGGCCTTCCATATAAGGCTTCGAAAGGAGCCATACCGATACTAGATTGAAAATTATTATTGTAGGAGAACTCTACAAGAGGTAGATGATCCTCCCAACTTCCACCGAAATCCAAAATACAAATACGGAGAAGATCTTCCAAGATACGATTCACCCGTTCAGTCTGTCCGTCAGACTGCGGATGATAAGCTGTACTAAAATTAAGCTTTGTCCCCAAAGCTTGCTGAAGACTCTGCCAAAAATGACTCATGAATAAAGGATCACGATCACTCACAATCGAACTAGGAACACCGTGAAGTCTCATGATTTCCCTGACATACAACTTAGCCAAATGCGAAGCAGTCCTATTAGACTTAATAGGGATAAAATGTGCAGACTTGGTGAGGCGATCAATAATAACCCAAATGCTAGAATGGCCCGATCTCGAATGAGGTAGGCCGTCAATGAAATCCATAGAAATCTGATCCCATTTCCACAATGGAATCTCTAGAGGCTGAAGAAAACTAGAAGGACACTGATGCTCGGCCTTAAAACGCCGACAAGTTATGCAATTACTCACATAACTCGTCACATCGCGTTTCATGCCTTCCCAATAATAAAGACGATGCATATCGGCATACATCTTACTACTACCAGGATGAATGGTATACTTAGAACGGTGACAGTCATCAAGAATGTCATGCCTAAGTGCAAAATCAGAAGGCACAAAAAGATGGTTCTTCTTGCGAAGACACCCATGAGAATCAATGCTGAAATCCCGCAATGCCTCATCACAGGATCCAGACTCACAAAGATGAATAAGATGCAACAAATCAGGATCACGCCGTTGGGCATCGGCAATACGATCCAACAAAATAGGTCGAGCTCCCAAACTAAATAATAGAATAAGAGAATCAGAAGATGAACCTTGATCCCGAATTTCACAAAAAGATAGAGTCTCAAGAATATTCCATTCGGCAAGCATCATAGAAACAACAGCCGAATGTTTGCGACTAAGCGCATCAGCAACACGATTACCCTTTCCAGGGGTATACTAGATATCAAAGTCATATGAAGCAGGAAACTCGAGCCAACGTTGTTGTCTCATATTGAGTTCCTTCTGAGTGAACAAATACTTCAAGGATTTATGATCGGTATAGAGAATGAAGCACTTGCCCAATAAATAGTGTCGCCAAATCTTCATAGCGAAGACAATGGCGGCTAACTCAAGATCATGAGTGGCATATAAAACTTCATTCGGACGCAGTTGCCTGGAAGCATAAGCAACCACTCGATCCTTTTGCATAAGAACAGCACCGAGACCACTACCACAAGCATCGGTGTAGACAACAAGATCATGATTCCCCTCGGGAACCATAAGAATAGGAACATTAGTGAGAAGTTCCTTCAATGACAGAAAGCAAGCTTCACACTTGTCGGACCAAATAAAACGAATGCCTTTCCGAGTAAGGCAGGTGAGAGGAAGCACCACACGGGAAAAATCCTTAATGAACCGACGGTAATAACCCGCCAATCCAAGGAAACTACGATTCTCATGCACATTCTCAGGCCTCTTCCAATTCTGGATGGCTTCGATCTTTGAGGGATCGACAGAAATGCCATCGGAAGATACAACATGGCCTAAGAACTTAACCCTATTCTCCCAAAAATGGCACTTGGAGAATTTGGCTCTAAGCTGATGACGACGAAGAGTACTCCAGACAATTCTCAAGTGATTAGCATGCTCAGCTTCAGACTTAGAATAAATAAGGATATCATCAATGAAAACAAGGACGAACTTATCGAGATATTCCCGGAATACCTGATTCATGAGATCGACAAAGAAAGCAGGAGCGTTCGTCAACCCGAACGGCATAACGAGCCACTCAAAAGAACCATAACGAGTGCGGAAAGCGGTAAGAGGAATGCTATCTTCCGCGACTCGCAACTGATGAAAACCCGTGGCAAGGTCAAGCTGAGAAAAGACCTTAGCACCACTCAATATATCGAACATATCATCGATCCTATGCAATGGATACCTATTCCTGATGGTTAACTCGTTAAGTTTGAGATAGTCAATGCAAAGCCTAAGAGTTCCATCAGACTTCTTCACGAAGACGACCGCGGATCTCCACGGAGAAAAACTAGACTGAATCAACTGCTTGGACTCTAGCTCTAAAAGCTGCTTCTTGAGTTCCTCATTTTCCTTTGTAGACATCCTCGTGGGAGGATGACTAACTGGCTGCGTGCCTGGAATGAGATCAATGCGGAACTCAATTGCCCACTTAGGTGGAAAACCCGAGACAGGCTCAAAAACATCAGAAAAGTCACAAGCAATAGGAATACGTGATATATCATCATCATCTCACGAGTCAAGAGAATATAAAGCCATTTCGGAATTATCCACATCCCGAAGAATAAGAGATAGCTGAGTAGGCGAATCCGGATGTCGAAGATACAAAATTCTCTCCGAACAAATAATTCTGGCATCATATCTCACTAGCCAGTCCATACCCAAGATCATATCAAATCCCAGGCAAGAAATAACATGCAGATTCGCACGAAAAGAAAAGCCACATAAAACAATCTCAACATCATCACAAAGCATACTAAGGGTCGCGGATCCCCCAATAGGATTCGCAATCCTCAAAGAAGTAACCAAACAAGAAACATCCAAAGATAAATCATCAACGAGCTTTTTCGATACGAAAGAATGTGAAGCTTCCGTATCGAAAAGAACTCGTATACTACGATCATGAAATAAAATAGAACCTTCCAAAATAGATGGAGATATACCTTTGGGCTGAGAGGGACCTTCAGAAACCATAGCAACATAAAGCTTGCTAGACTTGGCACCAGCCGGAACAGTAGGGCAAGCTGAAACATGATGACCTTCCTTCTTGCAATAGCGGCAGAAGAGAGGCTTAGAACAAGCTCGAATCATATGATCAGGAGAACCACAATTGAAACACTTCCGAACGAAAGGTGTTCCGAAAGACTGAGGCTGAGAGCTAGAACCACCAGTCTTCTTCTTCTTAGAAGGAAAAAGCCTGTACTTCTGAAATGGAATCGGCCTCTTGTTGGGGTTCTTGGAAACCTCAACATCAACATCACTATCACATTCCATCTCGACGATCTCGAGATGAAGCGCAGAATCAACCAACTCCTCAAAAGAAAGTTTAAGCTGGAGCAACAAAGACTTCTTAAGATATTTCTTAAGACCAGAGACAAACTTCAAATTCTTCTTATAAGAAGTGCTAATGAATTCAAGACCATACTTAGATAAAGCCTCGAATGATGCAACATACTCAGAAACAGAAGATTGCCCTTGCTTCAACTCAAGGAAGCGACGGGTCAATAAAACGTTTTCAGATTCAGGAACGAACTTGAGCTCAAATCGCTCCTGAAACTGAGTCCAAGAAAGAGTGGACTCATCAATCTCGGCTACAAGAAGCTCATACCAATCAAGAGCACACTCTTGTAATAAGGTAGAAGTTACAAGAACTCTATCATGGTCAGCAAGTTCCATACGAGAGAAGATACGCTCGCACGTGCGAAACCAAGCTTGGACTTCAAGAACAGACTCAGAGCCTTAAACGGCTTTCCTCCAAGATGAGAAAAATCACTGCACAAACGTGCAAAGGCAGACTTGCGAGGCGGAGACACTCGAAGAGGAACTGGAGGCTGAGTGCTCCTAAACAATTCCAAAAACTGATCGGCAGACATATAAACGCCATCCGGATGTGAATCACTGGATCGTCCAGCATCCGAACGTCGTCCCCTGCCTCTTCCATCCATATGCTGAAAGTTAGATAAGAACAAGATTATTCACAAGGTAGATAATCAAGATGGAATACTACGGAACAAAAATGCATTCCTAGACGTATTCCCAATTTCTGTCTACCACAAAAGGCACAAAAGAAATAAGGAGGCACGATGGTTTAAAGATTTTTATCACTTATACACTTTGATGTACCGTAATATGTGCATCTATTCTGTTTTATCATACTTTGTCCTGAACTCAGCTCTGTTACCACGCTGTGAGGCCCCACCTCTATACCCCCGGTAGCCAAGGACACTATAGGGTAATGCCGTCAACTAACATGGAGAATAAGGCAGTTTGGGAGCGACCATCTGCCTTACTCTAACTATCTATTGAATACATCGACAATAAACATACCAAGAAGGTCGACATACCCAATGAATACTTAAAACAAAACCATAGGCGGTTGAAGGATCTATCAGAACAGAATATAACAACTCAAATGCAATATACATCACAGAACATTAGATCATCATATACACATATATAGATACATAACAGAGTTTACAAAATAATACATGTCAAGTGGTATAGCAAACCACAATATACAGACAAGTCAAAAGAATACATATATCAGAGTTACAACAAAATAGGACTACACAAAAGCTTTAACAAAAAGGAACAAGCTGAATAGTCCATGCGGAAGCAAAATAGGCTAAGTCCAAAAGCACTTAACCTGAAACATCTCGGTCTGACCCGAGTATAAAATACACGAGTCAGTCTATCTAAACAAATCAGTTAGATAAACTGAACAACAATAAACCTGCAAGGTTACAAAGTATAACAAATATCTCTAAAGGAGATATCACAATCATCTAACAAAAGATGAATCATATGATAACAAAACAAGCCTCGTATCATAGGCAACATAGAGAAATAAAGGATACAAATATTCCAAATCAAGCCAAAAAGGCAAATAACAAATGCCAATAAGGTATACAAGTTCCACAAGGTAATCGCTACATATCATGCGGCTCAAAAAGACCAACACCGAAGGGCGATACCAAGGGAATATACATATAAATGAAACATCAGAAAATTGCTCGAGCTCAGTACTGTATAAACAAGGATCCATGAGCCCGAAGACTCTAAACCAAATATCACCCATGTGGCTCATAACGACCAACATCGGAAGCGATACTAAAGGACAACCCAATATCACCCATGCGGCTCATAACGACCAACATCGAATGCGAAACTATAGGGAAAAAAACCCGAAGGCATAAACCCGAAGGCACAAACCCGAAGGCAACATACCCGAAGGCAACAAACCGTAGTGGTGAAGGTCCGGAGGCCCAGTACTGGGCACCACTAACTGGCAGAATGTGTCATAACTCTCAAAAAGGAATCCGAAAAGTGGTAACGTGAGTCCCATAACCACTCGTTCGCACTAAACGGTTTACTATCCGTTAGTTAATTTCACACTCAAAGCAGTACAAAGTTCACCTCGTTTCATTGGTAAACCAGACCAAAAGGCCAAAACGATCAATCGAATAGGTCGGGGATTAATCGGCAAGACAAACGCATGGATTCATGGTCCGTGTTTTACCTAAACATTTAATCTCCCTTCCACTCCGCTTGAAGTGCTAAATTGTGTATGTGCGTTTTAAATAGAATTTAAGAATTTGAGAAGGAAACTTTTAATACGATTTAGAGGGATTATTTATAAAAACCCGTGAATGAATTCAAAAATAAGTTATCAAAGCCAAAGATGCAATGACAACCACTAAGAACCAACTTGAATCGATAAAATTTGGAAAACCAATCAAAATGAGCAAAAATAGGCAAAACAGCAAAATAGGAGCAGGTCGGTCCACAGGATTACAGAGCTCGGTCGGCTGGCCAGATGCAGGAAATAAAAAAGAGCTCGGGATAGCAGGTCGATCGACCGGCTACAGGGCTCGGTCAGCCGAACTGCAAATTTCTACAGTTCCTGCCCTTTCTCCTCTAAATGCAAACTCTTCCAAAACGCGACCGTTCGAGCAATGGACCTAAGGAGCCTTAGCCAATTGATACCCCAGCTCCATTAGCTCTTCGATTCGCTATCAAAAACATGCTCTAACATTAAAGTTAGGATCATTAAAGAATTGAACCCAAACGCTAAAAATTTGGATATTCTCCAAATCAATCCGAACCAAAAGCAAATGCATATGAACAAGTGTTAGGAATTCATACCCAACATCAATGAAATCAAGAGAAGTAGATGTGAGTTCAAAACTCACCCTCTTACAACCAAACAAAGATATATATATATAAGCATAGATGTGAGATAAAAATCTCACCTTTTATCTCAAAACAAAGAATAAGAAGCTCAAACACAAGTAGGAGACTAACTTCTCTTCACTTCAACTCTACAAGCTTCAATTTAAGAATAAAACACATATTTCCCAAAGTTAGGTTTAGGAAGCTTTCTGAAATTGAAGAGGAGAAGAGTTGGAGAAGATGAAGAGGAGGCTTACCAATGTCTTCTCTTTGATATTGGAGCAAGAATCAAGTTTGCAAAGAAGAAACTAGGGCTTGCAATTTCTATTTCCTTTCCCTTCCACCATTTTCAGTTTTGCTTAAGTTAAAGAAATGAAATGAGGGTGAATGGAGAGGAGAGGGTTGAGTTAGGTTAATAAACTAACAAATGGCCTGAACCCAAACCCAAAATCCAAATAGAAAAAGTTGCAAAAATTCAACTTACTCCAAACATATCAAAGCTTATACTTAAAAAGATCGCAAATGCCATTTTGGAACCAATGGAGGTGGTATCGAGTCCCAAATCGGTCGTTTGCAAAAAGTAACATTTCGGACCAAACATCCGACTAACGACGTTATATTTAAATAAAACATTTAAATATAAAATCGTTAAATATGCGGGTTGTTACACGCAGGTCGGCAAAAAGCGGGTTTGGTTTGAGTGAGAGATGCACGAGCAAGCTACGAGATAAGGCATGCGATCTTCAGGGAAGATTATATATAATGTCTGAATGAATGAATAAAGAAGAGAAGGTTGGATTGAGAAGGTGAGTTTCCATTCTCACGAACAGGCAAAGGAAAAGATGAAGGAACTGAACAGACGAACATTTTAAACTTTATATATATAAATAATAAAAATTATATTTCAAAAGCAACGCAAGAACCGAGAAAAGGAAAGTGAAAGGACAGACCCACGTTTATTGAACAGCTAGAATGATTAAAGGCTATGGCTATAGGGTTATACACGGTGAGCAAATGAATGGTCACGAGAAGTTTAAAAGCTCAAAATTTTGAAATCGATACGGGTGACCGTTTCGCGGTTTCCGCAATGTACCGGACCCCGGAACACACAAGCAGATAGACTACAGAGATAAGAAAGACTAGACGATCAAAACGGTATACATATATCAGCAATAGGACTATCCTATCAAATGTCGATATTGGTACCAAAATGCTGTTAAAACATGGAAAATAAGATAAACGGAGCAATAACAATCAAAATTTGGTAAAACGGAATATGGCGTCTCACTCAAAAGATGATTTACAAATTTATTGTATGAAATATTGTGGAAATTAGTCACAAGGGTCTCTTTAGCAAGTGGAATTAGTTTCTAGGACAAACAACTGAAATAATTACTTTCAAGGACAAAACACAAAATAATTAGTTTCTAGGGCCTAAAAACCTATGAAATTATGTCCTTGAAAGTAATTGGACCGCTGACTTTGTCCTTGAAAGTAATTATTCTGCTGACTTTGGCCTTGAAAGTAATTTCTTTAAATGTGTGTCCTAGAAACTAATTGGACTGCAAAGTTTGTCCTTCTGGTGAAATGCCCCATATTGTGCACGTTTGGAAAACATTTTATTATCATCTAATATTAATTGATTTAAGCTAAAATAAAATTACACACGAAAATAAACTTTCATATTATCAGATGAAACTTTACCATTTACTATGTTTAAGTATAAGTATCCAAAATATTATTTTTTATTTCAAAATTTTATTATTTAAGATTTCGTAAAAAATCAATTAATTATATTATTAAAACCATTAAAATTTACGGGTCGTTACACTCTCCCCTATACAAAACTTTTCGTCCCCGAAAAGGAAGGGGGTCGGAGAATTGAAACAACAAGAAGCAAAATACGATGAAATACAAAATGCAACAATTAATTCAAAACCATATAAATTACATTTATTCTAAAACTGGTTTATATTCAATTAGTTGATTCTAATTCATTTTATTTAATCAATCAAATTATTTAACCAATCAAATTTATTATTCATATTTGATTTGTTTCATTTCTATATATTTTCCTTCAATTTATTTGTTTCAAATTCATTAACATTTATTACAAAAAATTTCACAACAAAATTTGTTTTATTTTCACTCATTTATTAAATCTATTTAATCGGCCATAGTTGACTCCACCTCCACATTCAACTTCAACTATTCAAAACAATATAGATTTCAAATTACACACACACACACACACACACACACATATCAATATTCACCAATTTGGTTTAATCCATTTTATTCAACTAATAAATAATCATTAAATTTCAAGTGGTTTTCTTTCATTTTATCCACATTTTTTTGAACCAAATTCATTTTTAAATTAACTCGTTTATTTTATCCATTTATCTTTAGCTAAGTTGATTACACAAAAATTCAAGTTCACTATTCTTAAGTTTATATTTACCTGCTTAAATAGTCTTCTTTTTATTTATTTAATTTATTTCACTTAACATATTTGCAACATATATTAGGTTTATATGTTTTATAACCATATTTTATTCAACAAATAAATTTTCCTTTTTATTATTCAATTTATTATCAGTACATTCCCTTAACAACATATCATTTTGATATCCTATTAATTATATCATAGTGTGTACTATCCAATTACATTCTAATTACATTTAAACTTTAAGTAAGTTATATTAATGTTTCCGAGTGTAATTAAACACTATGCAAATTTTCTTTTATTCACAACATTTAGATTAAGCTGGATTTTGGTTTGAAAAACTAATTACTTAAGTGTTCTTCTTGTATAACCTGAAATTATCCATTCCCCTAATATTTTAACTTCTAAATATCTTAGGTAATTTATATATGTTTGTAATGACCCGATTTTTCGATGCTCGAAAATCGACATCAATACGTCCATTGTATCAAATGTCGAACAGTCGAATGCCGAAAAACCGAACCGTTAGGGTTAAAAAGAAGGAGGTAGAAGAAAAAATAGAAACAATATCATAATCTCACAATCGCAGCGGAACAATATATGATAGATAAATGACTAATCTTTAAACAAAAGAAATATATGTGTTTATACATTACATCATCAGATTCATATATATGACACAACTGCGGAATACAACATAACAGCTGAAAAATAACATCAACATGGTCTTCCAAGAGAGTTCAACATACTGCATCTTCATTTCCAAAGCTCGAAAGTCCAAACCAAAAATCTCAAAGCCAAAAAACTTTCAAACCAAGGATTCCAAATCCACATCTACTTCCTGAATTAGCTCCAGAACCTACTGATAACCTGACTCTAGGCTGCCCATGTGGAAAATTATGGAAACCCAGAGTTTAGAAAAGGAAACAATAAACTCCGAGTCAGTCATGAGACTGGTGTGAGAAATTAAAATAGTTATTTGTACAAAAAGAAATCTTTTCATGCTTTTGGAAAATGAAAGTACCATAAGGTCTCCCGACACACACTCAAATGCATTCACACACATGGGGGAGGTTTCTCCTTATAGTAGTCAAACATGATTGATACGTTAAAATCCTTTTGATATTATTATTAGTGCATAGTATGGAAAAACGTTTGCTAGTATAATATTAATCTTAGCCAGCATACGTACCATTATAGTATGCCTACGATAGCTACCATGTTAAATGGCAGGTTCTACAAATAAAACCGTAAAGGGCTCGTATTGTTTGTTTTGGATTTCCAACAAATGGCCAAGGCTAAGGAACTTCATTTATTCGAATGGGTACACCACTGGAAGGACGTCCTGAGAACCTAAGCGGATCACTGCCAAAACAAGGTCGGGTTACCTCTGTAACTAGGTAACCAACTATCATGAGTGTGCCATCCCCTAGTCGTAACCGACCTTTACCGAGGCACCACAAATTACAACGACTACATAAGTAAATTATCTGGCCTTCATACTAGAATACCACTTTTTATCCAGAAGGAAATGCACATACCCTTAGGGTCGCGAACGCCATAATCTTGCTGCATTCTTCTTCTTTCGATCATTTCCTGAGGTGTGAGGTTCGATGAAGTCTCGTCCCACAAAACTACGCTTTACACAAAAGCCATGCTTCGATCAACCAATGCTCAAAACTTAGTATGCCACATCACCAAATTAGGAATATATCACTAATAACTATCAACTACGTAACCTCTGAACTCGTACGTCTCAGAGAAGGGTGTTAAGCTAAGAGAATAAATTCTCCGCCACCAAAAGAAATATATTTGATAGAGATGAGCTGTATATCTCAAAGTGCAATGTCAGAAATACATCCATACAAGTCCATCCTTAGTCTGAATGGAACCGAAGGCACTTCGTCCAATTAAGGAAAGAAGTCCTTGCAAATCTGGATATCACCTAATCACGTCCAAACTCCCCATCACATAGGGTAATCTCTATACCGGAGCAACTTGGTGCAGAGACAATCAACAGGAAATCCTTCCGTTTTCGAAAATACCCGTTCTTCAACCTTCGTCTTCAAATGCAATTTCATTCCATCGTATTATTATTCGGAATGGGTTTTCGACTTAATGCCCTCCCTCGGACTTTTCGAATAATGAGCGCTTATTTAAAACATATGGATGCATTCGGATCTTAGTTAAGTCCCAACTTTTTAGCCTTTATTTCCCAAAACCTTTCCTTTTGAATGGTTTAAACAAATTTCCATTTTTAATTTTTTGAACAAAAGATCCACCTTTAAGATCCGATGTGGTTTTCGGATAACTATTTGGAATCCGATCCCGGTCTCATCGAAATTCAAACGCTGTCTTAAAGGCTAATATTGATAGCTGATTATTTAACTATCAAATAACATCCATAAACAACCATCAGATTTAAATAATTACCCAATTATTTATTTTCAAAATATCTTTGCAACTATTTTTCTATCCTTCAACTCTTTGAAACAGTTTTCAAATCACCCTTTTCTCTTGCAGAACAAGTTTCCACCCAATCGTTTATTTCCACTTGAAATCACCAATTCTAAATATTTTAGATTTTAAAATAATTTAAATTACTTAATCTAAAAATATACTTTAAAACACTTAAAATAAAAACTATTTTAAACACTTTATTTAAAATACTAGTTATGAAAATTTATAGTAATTTCTCATGTAATACTTAAGCCAAAAAATCTTAAAATAAAAGTTATGAAATTCTATACAAGTTTTTCAAATAAAAGTTTTAGCAAAACTATCTTTAAAATAAAATTACTTTATAAAATATAAATATTAATAACTATATTTTTACATCATAATACCAATTAGCCTTTTAAAATAATTACAACTATAAGTAATTTTATAAATATTTAACTTTAAAATTCTAATAAATAAATAATTTCTCAAAAACATTCTTTTAAAAGAACTTTAAAACTTCCAACTTATACTTAAAAATCTGCTATGAAAACGTACTTGACTTTTTAGGTAAATACACTTTTCTATCACACCTTTTAAAAATCAACCACTACTTTTTTAAAAAAAATTACCCATTCCTACCGTGAATTTATACTTCCAAATATCCACTGATATATTATTTTTCTTTATAAACCCAGTTTATAAATTCCATAGTCTCAAGCCTTTTAAAAAATACGGTTTCAACTCTAAATCAATTTCCAGATCGATTTCCAAAATCTAGTCCATTTAAAAATTACTCCTTTACATATCCCAATTTATTTCAAAATATATTAATTCCAAACTCACTTCTTTATTTATGATTCAACATCTTATTTTAAACTGAAAATATCCATTTTGTTCTTTATTCAAGACTCTCCTTTTTAATTCTTCCCAATCATTTTTAAATCTTAATATTTAAAATAAAATCCTTTAATTCTTAAGCAATATCGCTTAAGTCTCCAAACTCCTTTAATTTTATTTATTTAAAATTTCTATATTTTTCTTTCCATACCCAGCATTTATTTCACAGAATTTAAAATCAACCTTTATCTTTCCGAATTCATTCTTTAATTTATCTAACTTATTTTACTTAATATTTCTCTCTTATAACTCTTTTGAAAATCAAATCTTTTATATTTTTCATATCTTCAAAATATCCAAAATATATTCAGCCAAACCATAGCATTCAATAATTTCCATTACCCATATAATCAGTATTATCAGCACAAATAATCACATACATCACATCTCTGAATATAATAAATTCAATGTTTTGAGAATCCATTTGGATCCCTCCAACCTGTTTCCCTACATCCACAGATGTTAGCACAATAAATTAAAATACCAATCCCGTTTCAAGGCGGGATATCGCGGTATAAGGGTCATCCGCTAATATGCGGGCCATATAGGGTCTTATCTGCTATAAATGCGAGAAATCAATCACTCCAATATATATGTATATGTAAACTACTATATATAATATCACATCCAGTACATTCATTTATCAACCAAAAAATTTAAATTTATCTATTTAAAATAAACTAGGTAATCTGATTGAGTGAGAAGATCTCACCTTTGCGTTTGTTTTGCAATCCACTTCCATCTTGACCATTTCTTCACGGTTTCAGACTTCGTAAAGAATTATAAGTTTTATTTACACTTGAATTGATCTAATAATAAATTACTATTTATTTATTTAATTTGAGTTAATAATTTGGATTTTAAATTAAAAATCTAATTTTAAACCAATATTTTAACTTTAAACTAATAATTTCCCATTTTGAACTACATATATACTTTTAAAAATCTATATAGATTTAAAAAAATCTAACTCTTATATAACTCTTATATTCCAAAATCCTATGTGTGTGTGTGTGTATATTTCCTGTTTTATTGCATATACATATATTTATTAAATTCTAATGAATAAATTCTCTTTCTAACACATAGGTATATATATTAAAAAACAGAAATGGTTTTGTAAAATTTAATGTTATATTTATTATTATTAATATTATTATTTTTATTTTTATTATAAAATCAACAACCCAGATTCAGAAATCAAATTAAATTAATTACAAGTGAAAGCTTATTGTAAATTTTAAATTTCCTTTTTCTTTTCTAATAGTTTAAATTCCAAAACCTAAATCAGATTAATCATTAACCTAAATCAAACAACATAATAACTCACCAGATCACAACCCTACCTTACATCCCAAAGAGAAAGGCTGCACACCAATTATCGAAGAACCCATCCTCCTCGAAACTCCTCAACCTGCCATCGCGTTGCCCTTCCACTTCCTCGATGAATCCACAACACTAAGACAAGCGCCGCTCCCTCGAACTCACCACCGACGATGACGTCTTCCATCGACGAATCCCCAGAAGCCGATGCCGGGCCTTAAATCGATTAACTCTGATGGCTAAATCCTTGCACGAATTCTACATCGGGGCTCGCCTCATCTCCCATGAACCCCATGTGGTGTCATGCCTGGCACGCATCAGGCGATATATTGATGGGCTCGGCTTTTTGGAAACGCTCTCGGCTGCGTTCGAGCATGAAAAGGGAAGCTGCGATTTTATTTGGAATGAGACTTCGAATTGATGATTCTTTTGAATGTTTTGAAGAGTGACTCGATCTTGGTTGATGATGAAGTAGAGGAAAGGGGGAACTCAAATTTTGAAATTGTGTCCACCACTGTCAGAAGATGATTTTGATCTATTATTACGTGTTGGGTTATTTCTTTTAGAGCGGGACGCGTGTTCTACCAAGTGAACACGTGTTGTAAGGGAGGGATTGTGAAAACATTATTCAAACTATATAAAATATATATCAATTTTAAAATAAAATTTTAAATCGTCTCAATAAATGCAACTAAAAATCTTGACCTCCTATGGAGACGTGCCGCCAGGCGTTTATATTGTTAAACCTCTATTCATAACTGTGACGAGCCGCCCTTCTACGCACAGAAAGACGTATCGACTTGACGAAAGAAAGGGATGAGAAAATAGAAAAGATAGAGAAGAAAGAACAACAACATCAGAATCTCACAGCGGAATGGAACAAAATATAATAGATCACATAACTATTACATAATTTTACATATATCAGAGCTATACAGATGATACAACACATACTAGACAGTTATAAACACCTGTCTAGTTAACACAAGTCAATATACAATACAGATAAACAACTCAGAGATATCAACACAGCGGAACACTATAAGTATATCTATCTACAACGCTGAAGCCTCCTGCTCCATTGCTCCTCCAGAATTCGTCAAATCTAACATGAATCCCTTGGCTACCCGTAAAAATTTGGGTACCCGAGAATTTATGAAAAACAAAAATAAACTCCGGGTCAGACATGGGTCTGGTATGAGTAACAGGTTAAAGTTGCTTAACTTTGAAAAACATTTGAAAATAAAAGGTATCACGTAAGACTCCCCACAAATAAACACGGGTATGTTTTTACCTTACGCTAACCAAAACATTTGATAGGAAATTCTGTGATATTATAATAGGTCTTGGGTTTTCAAGTAAATAGAAAATAGCCGAAATTGTTACATTCATTAAATTCTAGCTACTAGCCACAAAAGTGGGTAATACAATCAAAACAGTGGGCACTTATTGGATTGTGGATTCCATACAATAGCAGGGCTACTAGGGTACCGCCCGTCACAGTACGTGGCCTAGATCAACGTACCGAGGATCACTCCCGACCCCCTGCAACACAAGGCCGGAACCATCCTTACTGAACAGTCTCGAACAAGACAACCCCGACAGTTGGAGCTCACAACTGTCCACACAGCCGAATAAAAAGGGACATCTAGACAGGGGGAAATCTTGTCCTGCTTGGGCATGACCCACCTAACCTTGCTGCACCTCCCCTGTTTTAGCCATTCCCATTTGATGAGGCTTGAGGCTACGATTACCTTTAGAGAACAAATTTCTTAGAATGCTCATCGTCCGCCTGACGATGGTTTGTAAGCATTCAATCCATACAAGTTCGTTCCGGGTTCGAACGAAACCGAAGGCATTATCTCGTTACACTCATTTTGGAATCACCCTCAGAGTTAACGACGATAACCCTTGCATTCTGAATCTTCATCTTTACTTCAGATTCACGACCTAACGTTAATTTGGAATCGATGTGGTTTTCGGACTTCCAAATGTGGAAAACCCGATCTCGGTCTCATCGAAATCCAAACGTGTCTTTTAGGGCCAAGTTGTCTATTTAGTCTTAACAGTTTAATTCAAAATAATTCAATATACACACAGATAGATAATTCACAATATCATAATAGATAGTCAACATAAACAGATAATCAGTATTACCACTACAAACAAATAATGCATATCATCATAACAGATAATTCATATTATCATCATATTTAAATCAAAGCATCCATATCACATAGCATCAATTTCTCATATCTGAGACCTTAAATCATTCAAGGCAAATAATATCATCCATCCATACATAAGCAATCATATAAGCTATAATTAGTTTAAAATGAATTAAATTAATTATATCATCTCTAATTAATTTAAAGTAAATTAAATTAATTACTTCACCATTTAAAACTTGCTTACAAAATTATTAATCAATTTCCAATCAATTAATAAATCATTCACTAATTACTCATTTCAATTAATCACACTTGATTAATTAACATTTAATTATACACAAATAATCATTCTTAAATTATCTTCACAAATTAATATAGAAATTAACCCTAAATTTCAAACATTACATTACTTCTGAATTACCCTAATTAATTACTCTTTAATTTCTTATTATTGATTAATTAATCTAAATTTATCATCCCATCATTAATTATATCAATTAATGATTTCTAATTACATTTAACTAATTCCCTGTTTAAATAATTACCTTAAGTTATTAATCTTCAATTAAACTACATTTATTATTCTCTTCTGATTAATACTATCTAGTAATTAACTATCTTTAATTACTTGTCAAATAAATTAATTACTCCTTAATTAATTTCTCTAATTAATCCCCTGATTAATTATACAAGTAATTATATTCCAATTACTTTCATTATTAAATCACCCCCAGTTAATTACATCCAGTAATTATCATCAATTACTTCCCCAAGTAATTATACTTATCACATCCTCAAATGGTTGTCTAAATTAATTAAACTTAATTAATCAACTTAAACAATTCATAGAATTAATTACAATGAGTAATTAATTCCTTAATTACTTCCATTAAGTAATTATACTTAACAATTCATAATTGCTAATCTTAAATAAATAATTTAATTAATTATTAAAAATAATCCATTAATTGATTATTTCATAATTTTAGTTAATGACCCTGATTAACTAATTATAATTCTTTAATCACTTTTCTAAAGTAATTAACTTACATTTTAAGTTAGTCTTAATAACTCATTAATTAATTCTTTATTAATTCATTAATTTATTACTAATCATTAATTTAAAATTAAACCAATGATTTCCTAATTACCAATTAATCTACCTTTAACTTATATCTTAGTTAAATAAATTTAACTCTTAATTTTTGAGTTAATTAATTCTAGTCATTAATTATCCACTTAGTTAATTTAATAATTACTAAACCTTAAGTCTTTGGAAACCCTTCTTCTATTTTAATGATCAATTTATCATTAATAAGCTATTTAATCAATTTAATTTAAATTTACCTTTAATTTCATTTTAAATTTAAGATTTAAAATGAAATCAAATTAATCTTATCAATTCCAAACTTCTTTTTATTTTACAACTGAAATAATAGTTATCTTAAAATAGTATATTAAAGGAATTTACACACGGTTTCATCTTGAATTCAAATCTAATTTAAAATTTTACTTTATCATTCAAATTAGTTTAAAACAAATTTTAAATTTAAAAATCTTTATTTATTTAAAGACTGAGATTCAAACTACATTTTTAATCCAAACTTATCTTGTTTTAAACTTTGTTTTAAATACGTATATTTTTTTCATTTAAAAGCCCAGTTTTAAAAATGAAATAAACTTTCACGTTCAAAACCTGTAGCTAAAAATACCCGAGACAAACAAATATTTCTACGAGCAAAACCCTACATTCCTTCGAGTCCGACACTCGAATCACTCAAGTGAAACTCGCGCAACAAATCCCCCTTTTTAAAGTGGTTTCAAATAATTTAAAATTTTAAACTTTATTTTATTTTAAACTTAGATTCAAATTTCTTTTGAATCCAAACTTTTGTTTTATTTAAATAACTATGTTAAACCATTATTTCATTTTAAAGCCCAGTTTAAACAATTTTAACTTTACAGGTTTTAAAAATAACCTGTTACAACTTACCCAGGTTTTAACCCCCCCCCCCCCACTACTCCGAGTCAAACTTGAACATGCTTCGAGTCGCGTGAAGTATTTCCCGAGTCAGCCCCTACAAACTCGAGTACCCCTTGCTTCGCAAACCATTCCAGGCACAAACATAGTGCACGAGCACGTGTACCCACACCGGAGCTCCCTCCGATCATCGACGATCACTCCAACGCATCGCCTGACCATACAGCAACCCACAACGTTCACATAAACAATTGCTCGAGCCTTGTAATCGAAATTGAGCACAAACCCAAACCTGGAAACGTACTAGCACCACCTCCACGAAACCTGTCACCGCCTCTTCCACAACGCCTCGGCCACTAGAAAATCCCCTACTCCGGCTACGACTTCGACTACGACCCAACTATCATTCTCCAAAAAGTCGAAGCACTCGATCAACGCCACAGGTCGCAGTGGTCGATTCACTGAACACAACTAAAATTAGGGTTCTGAAAGAAAACCTGCAACCGCAACCTCACTATTGGATTTCATCACCATCCAAAAATTTTCCCAACACCATTGATCATCCCTCCATCTCCATGCCTGTTCTCGAACTCTCAAACCCACTTGATCACAAGCAAATCACGAATTCCCATATTTCGTTCATACCAGAATTACTCTTCCATCCCTTTTCTAAAAATTATGATTTCCTTCTTAAAAATCATGTTATAAGTTAAGGTTTCAACTTATGATCCTGAATTTATAAATTAGAATGTTTAGTTTTTCTCTTATTCATGTTTGCTCTGTTGTTTTGATTTTCCAGAGTAATATAAACAAATTATTTTAGCTAAAAAAAAACTTAAACTCTAATCTAGGATAAGACAAACAATTCTCGTTTGTATTTAAAGTCCTAAAGGTTATCAGATCAATGGATAGTAATTTTTGAATCAAACTCAAGCTTGAAAACTAAAAAAACAACATAATCACAGAAACTACAATATATACACGGCCATTCATCCATAAATACACAGAGGAATACATATATATATATGCAAAGCAAACTTATTTCAGAAACATATACTTAAGTTTTTAAAATAATGTTACTCGCCTGCAAATAAACAGAGAGCAACTTTGAAAACTGGAAAAGGTATTTGCAGGCTTTTGTTTTGATTCCAGAAACTTGTATTTTGAAACATGAGTGCTTGCTACAGATTAACTTGAAAACTTTATCTTGCTTTGATCTTTTTGTAAATCTTCTTGGCTATATTGTAGTATGATGTTGTTTAAGTTTGCAAATAAAAACTTTCTTATGTTTTCTGGTTTACCCAGTTTTGAACAGAGAGTATTGTATATAGATATAAGTTAGGCAAGCTTATACAGGAAGATGTAGTGATTATATCATATTATTATTATTTTAATGTTAGAGATATTTTGTTTACATTTCGGCTGAAATGATAAGTATATATCTTTAGTAGACCAAATGGTGTGCTAATTAAATGAAAAGGTACTTATGTTTTCATGCTTATCTTAATTTTGTATGTAAATAGATCTTCTGCACTGTGTTTTATTCCTTTTCACATTTTGTTCTTGTCTACCATGCTACTCTACAGGTAACATAATATCTTTCCTCTGCCTAAATTTTTATTTTATTTTATTTTTGACTGATATGCTAATGTACTTTGCTCCTTTACTTGCCTGCATATGCTTTTATTCTTAAGTACAAAATGTTTTCCTTGTCTAACTTCTAAATTTTGATGTTGATAAAATTTTCTTTTATTTTAAAACTTAGCTATCAACACTTAATTTGATGGTTATTAATTTATTTTCACACTTATGCTAATATCATAGATGTTTATGTATTTATACTCATTTTAATACCATACATTTAATATATGTTTGTGTTTAATATATTTTAAGACTTGTTTTATTTTAAACATGTTTGAAAGATGTTATTTCAAATTTACAAATCATTACTTCTCATGTTAATGTATTCAAATAAATTTTGAAATAGTAATTTCTATCTATATAAAAATCCATTTTGTAAGAATATTACATCATTAATATTGTTAAATATAACTCATGATTAAATTAAAATAATTCACAAATGAATTTGTCTTCTTATTCAATACATTACTTATATATAAAAAAAACAAAACAAACCTTTTTATTTAAATTTTAAACTTAAACAAAGATCAATTTTAAATAATTTTGTTTTTAGTTTGGGTATTAAAATCATATGATTATTTATTCAATAGCTTAATATCAAATTATATCCAATTTTAAATTATCAAAAATGTTAGAATAAGAAAACAGGCCTATATATATTAAATTTAAAACAAAAATTATCAATTTATAATATATACAGATATGTAGGCATTACAAATATAAAACAATTTATTAACCTATAAAAATAGATTATCAGTTTAAATAATTACATTAAAGAAGATTATTACATTTATTTCAAATTTATTATTAACAATATGGTCAAATCAATTAAATTTTGACATAAATTATTAAATTGTTATTGTCAAAATTTCCGGGATATCACATTCCTTCCCCTTAAAAGAATTTCGTCCTCGAAATTTAAAACAAAGGTAATTTAATAATTTAATTAAAGATTTAATTTTAAAACACAGACAGATATCAATCATATGCTAGCAATCATAACAACCAATTTATCCATATACAAATCTAATTGTCCAGATAAAAAAAAATTCTAAATAGAATTTTCTCGAGTTTCCCCAAGTATAAATACTGGGATACTCTCTCTACAAAATTCAAACAACCAATATCACTAAGCTACTGAGTTTCTATTCATCTGGATCCACAAAACAAAACAGGATATCAGACTACAGATATGTCGGACTCAACAACCAAAATTCTCTGAACTGCTGACTTTACGATCAAAGATAGATCTTACACGTACTCCCTCAGAGATACGTGAAACACACCGAATTCCAGTTATCCAAACTGGCAATCCACTCCTGAAACTAAACACTTATCCAAAATTGAATTTCCGACTTCGGAATCCAAATTCCTCCGTCTCTTATCCACAAAACTCTTCGGACGATCCTGGGCTGCCTACATCCTTCCTGATCGGCTCAACTCTTGCTAATACCCCTAGAAACAAATTGAACCAAAGACAATACATCAAAATGATCTTTCCAAGATTGACTAAAACCCAGAACACAAACTCAATTCCAAAATCAAGAGACTGATCTTACTCCTTCATATGGAAAGATAGTACAGATGCACTTCAATCTGGCCTAAAGATCCTGAAAAATTTCCAGTAGAAACTCTCTAATCCAAAACACTGCAAATTCTAGTTGTTTCCACACCAAACAGCTGCTGCCATGCTTCCACTGCGCAACTCTAGCCAGAGCAGGTGAAAATGCTAATGATGATTTTGAGGACAAACTGGACAACACATCTAAGAACTATGGTTCAACAGATCCTTAAAAGAAACTCAGAAGTTCCTCCAAAACTCGAGCTGCTTCACCAACTCATTTCTCTCCAAAAATCATCTTACTGAACCATCGATACCACTCCTGGAATCCAGTCGATACCAAACTCAATCTCTAAACACGAACAAAATTCTAACTTCCTAAAGACATCTAGAAAAAATCAGACCCAAGAGAAATTCAAACAATCGTAAGTCACTTTTGCGATCAATCTAGCCCACTACCAAAAAAAAAAAACTGTTCTCTCATTACCAAACAGAACAGCCTATGCTTAATTAGCCAATCTATTAAAGAAACAGAATCTCTCTGCTGTTTCTGAACTCCACTGCTAAGTTAAAAACTTCCTTGCCAACACCAATGCCAAGAAATTCCTAATCCAGAGCTCTTCGAGAAACTCGGACCTCCAACCAAACAGAAACATTCTACTGAACTCAGTCCCAACACCGAAGCAGATACACCTCCTTAACTTATTCCAAAGAAACATCTTCAGAGACTTCCATGGTCACTGTGTCTCATCATACAGCTACTACATCCTGAAGTAAGATTTCATGACTCACTTCTGTCCAACCAAACCCTAGCTCATCCAAACTTATGCTTCAAAAATGAACTCCGAACCTTAACAGGTTTCTTCAGAGATCAATGAAATCTTTACACCACTCAAAGCTCACTCGAGACGGTAATAGCTCTACAGTCTCGACAAATATACTTCCAACCTCAAATATTCATACTCCAACCATTGGTAGTCGTGTTGCATACACCACTACTCTATCTACCTTTATAACTTATATTGGATAACCCGGACAGGTAACCCAACAAATAGGTAGAAATAAATATATATATTTACATATTAAAATTACAAATACGCTCTCTCAAGATAGAAATCACTCAAGAGCCTAGGTATTCACTCAACCTAGCGCTCTGATACCAACTGTGACGACCCGCCCTTCTACGCCCAGAAAGACGTATCGACTTGACGAAAGAAAGGGATGAGAAAATAGAAAAGATAGAGAAGAAAGAACAACAACATCAGAATCTCACAGCGGAATGGAACAAAATATAATAGATCGCATAACTATTACATAATTTTACATATATCAGAGCTATACAGATGATACAACACATACTAGACAGTTATAAACACCTGTCTAGTTAACACAAGTCAATATACAATACAGATAAACAACTCAGAGATATCAACAGAGCGGAACACTATAAGTATATCTATCTACAACGCTGAAGCCTCCTGCTCCTTTGCTCCTCCAGAATTCATCAAATCTAACCTGAATCCCTTGGCTACCTGTAAAAATTTGGGTACCCGAGAGTTTATGAAAAACAAAAACAAACTCCGGGTCAGACATGGGTCTGGTATGAGTAACAGGTTAAAGTTGCTTAACTTTGAAAAACATTTGAAAATAAAAGGTATCACGTAAGACTCCCCACAAATAAACACGGGTAAGTTTTTACCTTACGCTAACCAAAACATTTGATAGGAAATTATGTGATATTATAATAGGTCTAGGGTTTTCAAGTAAATAGAAAATAGCCGAAATTGTTACATTCATTAAATTCCAGCTACTAGCAACAAAAGTGGGTAATACAATCAAAACCGTGGGCACTTATTGGATTGTGGATTCCATACAATGGCAGGGCTGCTGGGGTACCGCCCGTCACAGTACGTGGCCTAGATCAACGTACCGAGGATCATTCCTGACCCCCTGCAACACAAGGCCGGAACCATTCCTTACTGAACAGTCCCGAACAAGACAACCCCGACAGTTGGAGCTCACAACTGTCCACACAGCCGAATAAAAAGGGACATCTAGACAGGGGGAAATCTTGTCCTGCTTGGGCATGACCCACCTAACCTTGCTGCACCTCCCCTGTTTTAGCCATTCCCATTTGATGAGGCTTGAGGCTACGATTACCTTTAGAGAACAAATTACTTAGAATGCTCATCGTCCGCCTAACGATGGTTTGTAAGCATTCAATCCATACAAGTTCGTTCCGGGTTCGAACGAAACCAAAGGCATTATCTCATTACACTCATTTTGGAATCACCCTCAGAGTTAAATAACCCTTGCATTCTGAATCTTCATCTTCACTTTAGATTCACGACCTAACGTTAATTTGGAATCGATGTGGTTTTCGGACTTCCAAATGTGGAAAACCCAATCTCGGTCTCATCGAAATCCAAACGTGTCTTTTAGGGCCAAGTTGTCTATTTAGTCTTAACAGTTTAATTCAAAATAATTCAATACACACACAGATAGATAATTCACAATATCATAATAGATAGTCAACATAAACAGATAATTAGTATTACCACTACAAACAAATAATGCATATCATCATAACAGATAATTCATATTATCATCAAATTTAAATCAAAGCATCCATATAACATAGCATCAATTTCTCATATCTGAGACCTCAAATCATTCAAGGCAAATAATATCATCCATCCATACATAAGCAATCATATTTATATCATCTCTAATTAATTTAAAGTAAATTAAATTAATTACTTCACCATTTAAAACTTGCTTACACAATTATTAATCAATTTCCAATCAATTAATAAATCATTCACTAATTACTCATTTCAATTAATCACACTTGATTAATTAACATTTAATTATATACAAATAATCATTCTTAAATTATCTTCACAAATTAATATAGAAATTAACCCAAATTACAAACATTACATTACTTCTGAATTACCCTAATTAATTACTCTTTAATTTTTTATTATTGATTAATTAATCTAAATTTATCATCCCATCGTTAATTATATCAATTAATGATTTCTAATTACATTTAACTAATTCCCTGTTTAAATAATTACCTTAAGTAATTAATCTTCAATTAAACTACATTTATTAATCTCTTCCGATTAATACTATCTTGTAATTAACTATCTTTAATTACTCATCAAATAAATAAAATACTCCTTAATTAATTTCTCTAATTAATCCCCTGATTAATTATACATGTAATTATATTCCAATTACTTTCATTATTAAATCACCCCCAGTTAATTACATCCAGTAATTATCATCAATTACTTCCCTAAGTAATTATACTCATCACATCCTCAAATGGTTGTCTAAATTAATTAAACTTAATTAATCAAATTAAACAATTCATAAAATTAATTACAATGAGTAATTAATTCCTTAATTACTTCCGTTAAGTTATTATACTTAACAATTCACAATTGCTAATCTTAAATAAATAATTTAATTAATTATTAAAAATAATCCATTAATTGATTATTTCATAATTTTAGTTAATGACCCTGATTAACTAATTATAATTCTTTAATCACTTTTCTAAAGTAATTAACTTACATTTTAAGTTAGTCTTAATAACTCATTAATTAATTCTTTATTAATTCATTAATTTATTACTAATCATTAATTTAAAATTAAACCAATGATTTCCTAATTACCAATTAATCTACCTTTAACTTATGTCTTATTTAAATAAATTTAACTCTTAATTTCTGAGTTAATTAATTCTAGTCATTAATTATCCACTTAGTTAATTTAATAATTACAAATCCTTAAGTCTTTAGAAACCCTTCTTCTATTTTAATGATCAATTTATCATTAATAAGCTATTTAATCAATTTAATTTAAATTTACCTTTAATTTCATTTTAAATTTAAGATTTAAAATGAAATCAAATTAATCTTATCAATTCCAAACTTCTTTTTATTTTACAACTGAAATAATAATTATCTTCAAATAGTAGATTAAAGGAATTTACACACGGTTTCATCTTGAATTCAAATCTAATTTAAAAATTTACTTTATCATTCCAATTAGTTTAAAACAAATTTTAAATTTAAAAATCTTTATTTATTTAAAGACTGAGATTCAAATTACGTTTTTAATCCAAACTTATCTTGTTTTAAACTTTGTTTTAAATACTTATATTTTTTTTCATTTAAAAGCCCGGTTTTAAAAATGAAATAAACTTGCACGTTTAAAACCTGTAGCTAAAAATACCCGAGACAAACAAATATTTCTACGAGCAAAACCCTACATTCCTTCGAGTCCGACACTCGAATCACTCGAGTGAAACTCGCGCAACAAATCCCCCTTTTTAAAGTGGTTTCTAATAATTTAAAATTTTAAATTTTAATTATTTTAAACTGAGATTCAAATTTCTTTTGAATCCAAACTTTTGTTTTATTTAAATAACTATATTAAACCTTTATTTCATTTTAAAACCCAGTTTAAACAATTTTAACTTTACAGGTTTTAAAAATAACCTGTTACGACTTACCCAGGTTCCCCCCCCCATACTACTCCAAGTCAAACTTGAACATGCTTCGAGTCACGTGAAGTATTTCCCGAGTCAGCCCCTACAAACTCGAGTACCCCTTGCTTCACAAACCATTCTAGGCATAAACATAGTGCACGAGTACGTGTACCCTCACCGGAGCTCCCTCCGATCATCGACGATTACTCCAACGCATCGGCTGACCACACGGCAACCCACAACGTTCACCTAAACAATTGCTCGAGCCTTGTAATCGAAATTGAGCACAAACCCAAACCTGGAAACGTACTAGCACCACCTCCACGAAACCTGTCACCGCCTCTTCCACAACGCCTCGGCCACTAGAAAATCCCCTACTCCAGCTACGACTTCGACTACGACCCAACTATCATTCTCCAAAAAGTCGAAGCACTCGATCAATGCCACAGGTCGCAGTGGTCGATTCACTGAACACAAAAAAAATCAGGGTTCTGAAAGAAAACCTGCAACCGCAACCTCACTGTTGGATTTCATCACCATCCAAAAATTTTCCTAACACCATTGATCATCCCTCCATCTCCATGCCTGCTGTCGAACTCTCAAACCCACTTGATCACAAGCAAATCATGAATTTCCATATTTCGTTCATACCAGAATTACTCTTCCATCCCTTTTCTAAAAATTATGATTTCCTTCTTAAAAATCATGTTATAAGTTAAGGTTTCAACTTATGATCCCGAATTTATAAATTAGAATGTTTAGTTTTTCTCTTATTCATGTTTGCTCTGTTGTTTTGATTTTCCAGAGTAATATAAACAAATCATTTTAGCTAAAAAAAAAACTTAAACTCTAATCTAGGATAAAACAAACAATTCTCGTTTGTATTTAAAGTCCTAAATGTTATCAGATCAATGGATAGTAATTTTTGAACCAAACTCAAGCTTGAAAACTAAAAAAACAACATAGTCATAGAAACTACAATATATACACGGCCATTCATCCATAAATACACAGAGGAATACATACATACATAGATATATATATATATATATATATATATGCAAAGCAAACTTATTTCAGAAACATATACTTAAGTTTTTAAAATAATGTTACTCACCTGCAAATAAACAGAGAGCATCTTTGAAAACTGGAAAAGGTATTTGCATGGTTTTGTTTTGATTCCAGAAACTTGTATTTTGAAACATGAGTGCTTGCTACAGATTAACTTGAAAACTTTATCTTGCTTTGATCTTTTTGTAAATCTTCTTGCCTATATTGTAGTATGATGCTGTTTGAGTTTGCAAATAAAAACTTTCTTATGTTTTCTGGTTTACCCAGTTTTGAACAGAGAGTATTGTATATAGATATAAGTTAGGCAAGCTTATACAGGAAGGTGTAGTGATTATATCATATTATTATTATTATTATAATGTTAGAGCTATTTTGTTTACATTTCGGCTAAAATGATAAGTATATATCTTTAGTAGACCAAATGGTGTGCTAATTAAATGAAAAGGTACTTATGTTTTCATGCTTATCTTAATTTCGTATGTAAATAGATCTTCTGCACTGTGTTTTATTCCTTTTCACATTTTGTTCTTGTCTACCATGCTACTCTACAGGTAACATAATATCTTTCCTCTGCCTAAATTTTTATTTTATTTTATTTTTGACTAATATGCTAATGTACTTTGCTCCTTTACTTGCCTGCATATGCTTTTATTCTTAAGTACAAAATGTTTTCCTTGTCTAACTTCTAAATTTTGATGTTGATAAAATTTTCTTTTATTTTAAAACTTAGCTATCAACACTTAATTTGATGGTTATTAATTTAATTTCATACTTATGCTAATATCATATATGTTTATGTATTTATACTAATTTTAATACCATACATTTAATATATGTTTGTGTTTAATATATTTTAAGACTTGTTTTATTTTAAACATGTTTGAAAGATGCTATTTCAAATTTACAAATCATTACTTCTCATGTTAATGTATTCAAATAAATTTTGAAATAGTAATTTCTATCTATATAAAAATCCATTTTGTAAGAATATTACATCATTAATATTGTTAAATATAACTCATGATTAAATTAAAATAATTCACAAATGAATTTGTCTTCTTATTCAATACATTACTTATATATAAAAAAACAAAACAAACCTTTTTATTTAAATTTTAAACTTAAACTAAGATCAATTTTAAATAATTTAGTTTTTAGTTTGGGTATTAAAATCATATGATTATTTATTCAATAGCTTAATATCAAATTAAATCCAATTTTAAATTATCAAAAATGTTAGAATAAGAAAACAGGCCTATATATATATTAAATTTAAAACAAAGATTATCAATTTATAATATATACAGATATGTAGGCATTACAAATATAAAACAATTTATTAACCTATAAAAATAGATTATCAGTTTAAATAATTACATTAAAGAAGATTATTACATTTATTTCAAATTTATTATTAACAATATGGTCAAATCAATTAAATTTTGACATAAATTACTAAATTGTTATTGTCAAAATTTCCGGGATATCACACTAACGCAATGGAAAAGGTTTCGATTCCTAATTCGATCGTATGGAGAAGATAGCTTTTCGGACCTTGTTATTATATTTATTTTTCGATATAAATTTCAGCGTGTTTAACTACCGTAGGGCCAAACGATCAGTCCAAACATTACGAAAATTGAAATCGATAATAATACAATATTACGGATCTAATAGAACCGGTTTCGTCGAATTTCGAGATTGTGCCCCGGAAGGGAATTTTTAAATATCGATTTAAACGAAATATTTTTAAAACTTAACAAAACACTTCAAAATTCAAGTTTAACACTTTTACTTTCTACAGTATTATCAATATAAATTTTACAGCCTTTAAATTATTTTTAAAGAGCATAAAATTTCAGGTTCGATAATTTTACCTAATTTCCAATATTTCAATTAAATAACTAAATCACACAACAAATAGTGGCATTTGAAATTCAAGTTAGAAATTAACTTTGGTATAATTAAAATCAGATAAATATCCCAATTTCAAATATCGAAAAATTCCGGATCGTCGAATTCTTTCCCCCTTAAAAGAATTTCGCCCCCGAAATTACTAGTTAAGAAGTGATCCATTACCCGTTTATTATCTTTCTAAAGCCAAATAGTTTTTTAACAACTTTCCAAAATCATCTTTTTATAAAGAACACACTAACATCCTTACTAACACTCCAAACTCATCCATAGTTTCCAAACAACACCACTTACTTAACCATTCAAATTTTCAGTTATCCAAATTTCTCAAAAATTTTCTAACTCTCTAAATTTCGAAAAATTTCGCCAGCGTCTCCTTTGTACGGCTAGCTCGGTACAACTACAAAATGCCTCTATGGGCCTGCCAACATAAAAAGAAAACAAAAGGCCAAGTGGCTAGATCAGAAAACCATCAAATTTCATACAGAAATTTAAATACACACCTTTTTGTCGAGAAATTCAATTTATCATCCGAAATCAAAATCCTAATTTCCTTTTGCTTTTTAAACACGTGTATATCCTACTTAGCAATAATATCCAATCATAGCTTTCAAAATCATTTTATTCATTTCTTTATAAAAGTTTCAACATTTGTTTTACTTAAGCCCGTACGATGCACGCATATCATCCGCATGCAATATCAAGTCTGATTGCTTACTCGATCATACAATTTCACTTCCGAACTAGTATTGTAACGACCTATAGATTTTTAATAATTAAAATTGTAATTTATTAAGATTTTTGTACTCAAGTCTGGTGAGAAATAAAAACTTTATAATTTAATATTGAAATTGTGACGACCCAGAAATTTTAACGAATTAAGTTGGTACAATTAATCGATTTTAAAATATTTAAAAGTTAATTTTAACTTGAATTTCAAAATATCAGTATTTACTTGATAATGAAATCATTGAATTGTATAGTTTAAATATTGAATTTAATAGTTGAAATTGGGTAAATTATTGAATCTGAGATTCTAAGCCTGTTTAAAATAATTCGAAGGCTTATAAAATTTATATTGATAGCACCGAAGATTATAGAATGGTTGAAATTTAATTTAAAGGTGATTGGTTCAATTTTAGTAATATAACGTTTAAATTGGAATTTAAAAATAGCATTCCGAGGCACAGTCTCGGAATTCGACGAAACCAGTTCCATTGGATCCGTAATAGTTAGTTATTATCGGATTTCAATTTTTGTCGCAATCGGAGTTGTCGTTTGACCCTGACAGCTCGAAACGCGTAGAACTATTTTAATCTATTTAATTTAAAATCGATCGTTTATTTCCGTAACTCGCGCACACGATCAAATTAGCCTCCGAATCATGTTCCATTGGGTTCGAAATGCGGGTAAGACCTTATAAACACCTGTCGGCATGTCCGATACGGAGTCCGGAATTTCGCGTTATGCTTATCGAGATGTTTGGAAATTTTACAATATAATAAAATTAAAGGAACACTTGTCAGAGATATTTTTCTAATGCGTGCCCAAGAAGCTTTCCAACCCTATATTTTACCCCGTCCTCTATCTCCTTTGAACAGAAATCGAAACCGAGCCCCCTTTTTCCCTCATTTTCCAAAAAATTAAACAAAGGGAACAAGATAAATTAAAATCGAGATCGATAGCTCGAAAAGCGAATGCGTATCCCTTCCTTTCTCTAATTCATTTGACTCAAGCATCGCTCGTCGATGTGGGCACAAATCGCGATGGCTGCAACCTATGGCGCACGCAAGGGAGGCTAGAGCTCGGAGGGATGTCGACCTATTCTCGACTAAATTCACGGTGCTTACGAGAGTGATGGGAAGTCGAAATGGCTCGCGTAGACGTAATAGATGGAGGGTCGCGAGCTGTGGTTGCCGAAGTCCAAGCTAGGGTTTCTTGGAGGCGTTGATAAGGCTGCGAGCCGCGTTCAAGAAGGGGGAAAAACGATCTGGGTTGGGTTGATGACCGAATGTGAGTAAATTTTTCCCTTTATTTACTTATTTTATCTCTGTTTGTTTTTAAATTTAAGGCAAAATAAAAAAATGGAATTGTTTAAAATCGTTTATGAACCCTGTAAATTAACTGCTCTTCAAGCTTAAATTAAGACAGTTTGATTTATTGATAAATTAGGTATGTTAAATACATAAAAGATACTTAAAACTTAATTATTTTACAAATTAAGTTAAATGTTATTGTGATTTGTATTTAACAAAGAACATGTTTATCTTGAGTATATTTAAGGTTTGCTCACTTAAGAAATAAGTTAAGATTAATTAAGTAATTGATTTGAATTTTTTTTGATCGAGTAATTTGTAATTAGTGATGTACAAATGGGAATTAGGTTTTAGGAATTAAAAATGAGGCGAATAATTAATGGCTAGGGAAAAATAAATTAAAAATCTCTTGGGAAGTAATAAATAAATAATCACTGGACGTAATTAATTAAAGGAAGTGGATTGCCAATTGTGAGGCAAATGTGAGTAAATCTCACTCTGTTGGAATTCTATTTAAATTTAAATGGTTAAATTTAAATATTTGCTTATGGATGATTGAATTGATTTGATGTGCTATAATATGTAGTACTATATAGTACATACTGGAATGATTGATATTCGGTGATGGATATTTTTGGTAGGACTGCTGAATGCTATGGTTCGTTTGAATATTTCGGTACCATAAGTTATCGAAATACATAAATTGGATTTTTGGGAAGGAAATTAGGGTGATCAAGTGGATGATTAATAATTCAGTTAATTAATGATTTGGGTTGATTAATTTAGTAATTTACTTAATGTAATTAATAAAACAGAATTACCTTGTGTAATTAATCAAGAGATTAATTGAAATAACAAATTACAGAGTAATTAATTTATTATTGAAGTAACTAAGAAGATAGTTAATTAAAGGTCGAGGGTGATCGAGAATGATTAATATTATGGTCGAATTAAAGTAAAATATAACTGGAAATCATTACTTTATATAATTAATGTAGTAATCAAAAATTCGATTAATTGAGATTTATCAATTCATAAAGGTGACTTATGTGAAGTTAATTAATATAAGTAATTAAGTACTAGTGAAATTGATTATGGTTAATTAATTTGTGAAGTAATTAAAAATTACTCATTGAATTGGTAAAAATAATTAATATCGTGAAATGAATTAAAGAGAATTACTTGAATGGAATTGGAAGATAATTAATCCAAGGTTGTTGATTAAGATGAATGGATATGGAGGAGTTGATTAATTAATTAATTAATTTGGAAATTAATTAATAATGGAATCTAGGTGATTGAGGTTTGAAATTCAATTTGAATCAATTGAATTGATTTGTATGTGATTAAGCTTTGTTTATGGATGATGGAATAGTATTGGATGTTTTGAATAAATTGCTATCTCTGATATGAAATGTTGTGTATTTCATTTGGATAACTTGGGATAGGATAGCATGAGTTTCGAATAGACCGGGGTCGCGTATTAGGAAATACCCGAAACCACTTCGGATTAAAAATAAATTGATGTGTGAAATCAATAGGTTGGATTTAAATGATTTAAATGGACGGGATTATTTTATCTAAGTTGGGTACTTAGAAATTTATATGTGAAATAAGTGTTGTCTGTAGAAAATTGTGAATTTGGTTAAATTGATGTAAGTTACCCCAGGTCTTATGTGAGTTGCATGTTTTGTATTCCATGTTGGATGAGTTTACTCACGCTGGTTTCCAGCCTGACCCGGGTGTTACTTTTATGTAATGCTCGGGTCAGACCGAGTATTACAGATTTTCAGGTAGGTACGTTCTGGAGCTCAGGAGGCGAGCTGGATGGTAATATCGTATAGATTATATCCCATGTATTTATATTATTGTTAATCTGAGAAATGATAATTGTAAATATTCAGTGACTGTATATAATGTGAATCTCTGATGTATTAGAATGTAACTGACAGTTATAATATTCTCTTGTAGAATGTTATTATTTATTATTATATTTTATCCGCTGCGATAGTGAGATGTTTGGTGTTTCTGTTCTTCTTCTTCTATCTCTTTCTTCTTTTTCATAACTATCTGGAATTTTCGGGTTTGAAAATTTTGGTGCGTTACATTAGGTATCACAACAGAAAGGTTAAGCGAGAACCTTGGCTCTGGTGGGGATTACTCATTTAATAGAGTATGTAGTACTCTAGAATGAGTTAAGAATATATATATATATATATATATATATATATATATATATATATATATATGAGAGCCTACTTGTTATTTTCTTACATAAAGGTTTTAAATGATTTTATATAAAATATTTATTTTGATATATAAAGTAATATTTCCTTCTAATAAATATTTAGGCGATTGGTTGTTAATTATTGAAATTTAAATTAAGGAGTAACATAATACAACCAAATTGAAATCTTGAATTGGAATTAAATTAAGTCGAAACAAAAATACAACCAAATTAAAATTTAATGGATTGAAAATGAAATTCTAAATCTGGACCCAGAATTCGGAAATTTTGTTTCAAAGTAATGAAAAATAGTAAATAAGTATTATTTTGATAGCTGGGACTTGTTGGAAACAATGGGTTATTTGAAATTTGATTTAAATTTAAAACCAAGGATAGTTAAAAATTGTAAAAACATGGCTGGGAGGGCCAAGAAATAAATGTGTATATATGTATGAATATACATGATATCAAAGATAATTTGAAATAAACTCTAAGAGGTTGATTGGATTAAGTAAATTGGAATTTAACTTTGGAAAAGTTAAATAAATGTAAAAAAAGCAACCAGAATTGGAAATTTCAAGACGAAATTGGAATTTAACTTGGAAAGATAATGGTTGATTTGAATTGGGAATTTGTGTGATCTCAAAACAGGTTTGAGATTTAAAAATTGAAAATGGATGGACGATTTAAAATAAATTGGATGATATCATCCTGTTGTTAATAAAAATCTTTAAATTGGGAATGGTATTGTATAAATAAAATGAATTTGAATAATTAAATTGTAAATTAAACTTATTTAAGAACCGGCTTCAAACTGGAAGATAAAATTTAATAATAAATTAAAATTTTAAAATAAAATTGTATTGAAATCTTATTTAAACCTTGAAATACATAAGTAAAGATAATTTAAATGGAATTTTGAGAATTGAACTCAGGAATTAAATTGAATAAAATTTTTAAATAAAAGTTAATGTGGTTTAAAGAGTTAAACCAACCTTTGGAAATTCAACTCAAATTTATATAATTCAAGATGGGTTAAAGCTGAAACTTAGATTCCATTTGTACCAATTGAATTGAGTTTGAATTAAGTGGATTGGTGATTGAAGATGTATAAGTTTAAAATTTTAAATGAGAAATTGAATTGGATTATATTGAAATGATTTGAATTTGAAATGGTTTCAATTGAATAATTTGAAATTATAGTTAAAGTTGAACAGGGTTAAAATCAAATGGAATTTGATTTAAATTGGGAATCAAGATTGATTCAACTTGGAGTGGGTTTAAATAAATTTCAATAGAAATTGAAGTTATTTAAGTTAGAATTGAGTCAATTAAATGGAAATTAATTCGGGAAGTGAACAGTTTGACTCTTGACTATTTTCAATATAAATTGTTTTCATATAAACTTATTTTTCTAAGCTATTAAATATATACAACCTTTCTTTCTTAAAGCCAGATTATTTTATACTTGTTTTGCAATTATTTTTGAAGCTATTTAACTATTTTTCAACTGTTTTACAAACTAATTACTATTTTTCACCTATTTTACAAATAAATTACTATTTTTCACTTACCTAAAAATTTCTGGAACTATTTAACTATTTTTCAACTATTTTACAATTAGTTACCTATTTTGTAGTTATTCTGCAAACTATTAATTATTTTTCAACTACTTATCTATTTTTCAATTTTCAAGCTATTTTCTATAAAAAAAAGACTGGTCGGAGTTCAAACTGTTATTGATTTAAATACCCAACCGAGATAAGAATTGAAGTGATAATCCAAATGGGGACTAAAGCAATTGTAAATAAGTGAAGGGGAATTTAAGGAAATGTGAATAGAAAGGAAATCGATTTGGCTGATTATCAATGGAAATAAATACGTAAGATGTACGTATATTATTCTATCACATAGTGATTTGATTTAGATTCGAGCACAGAATTTCGAGATAGTTATCGATCTGAGTTGGGATTTTTCACTCGATTTTCGACGACGAACCGGGATATGGATTGTTGATTGGTTCTGAATGTTCTCTATCATAGTTATAGCTATGCAAGGAGAATGGCGGTTTCTAATCAACAAACCAGATCTGAGTCCGCACTAGGAAGTTGGGTGGACGATACTAGTTCGGAAGTGAAATTGTGCGATCGAGCGAGCGATCAGGTTGATATAACGTACAGATGGTATGTGTACATCGTACGTATTTGAATGAAGTTGATATTGGAAAGTGGAATTAAATTGGGATATTTGATTTTGAATAAACAAAGTTGTATATCTTTGTTATATGAGATAAATCTCCCCTTGTTGAATTTATTGCTAGAAGAAAAATGATTTTGATGATGTTTGAAGTATAAAAGGAGTATTATACAAGTTTGAAAGGATCCAAAGTTTTTAAAATTTTATATATCTGAATATATATAAAGGATCTTATGAGGAATTTAAAAAAAGGTTTTGAGAACGTTTGAATTTGGAAAAGGCTTTTGATTTTTGGGTAAAATCAATATTGAATTTGGAAAGCCTAGTTTGAGAATTATCGATTTTGGAATAATCGATTTTGTATAAATGAGCTTTGTATGAGGTAATACTAGATGTATGATTTGAAGATACTATATGTGTATAGTATAAAATGTTTTGATGATGGCTTTGGAGAAAAAGGCTCTCCCTTGAAATGAACTTCTCAGGAGTGCCACCGGGTGGTGCTCCCTTGAGCCCCAAGAGGGGTTCTAAAGTTGATCCTGTGAGGAGTCCGGACGAAACTGGTTCCTGAGGATTATTGGATAGCGAAAGTCGAGGGCGCTGATGCCTACAGAGGCATTTGGGTTATGCTGTGACGACAGTGTAACTCGATGTCGCTGCGATCTACTGTGGGGACCATAGCGGAATTCGTATAGAGGATGAGTGCCAACAGTCTACACTTGATTTTGCCGGGAAGGCAACGCAACATCGGTCGACTGCGATCTATGGTCAAGTGGAGTGGAGAAGTTTCATTTTTGGCAGCGAAATTCGATGGCGCTGATGCCTACAGTTATACGGGTTTTTGCTGAGATAGCTACGCAACCCCAGTTGTAGCTGCAATCTGTCGTGGGTTCCATGGTGTAATCGAGGGGCGCGGAGGCCTACAGTTATCTATAGATTTTTTCGGGATGGCAACGTAACCATCCGGTTAACTGCGACCATGGATGGGGGTGATGATTTCCAGAGCATCCCCACCAAAGATATTTCCTCTATTTTCAAAAACTGATATTTTTAATAAAATTATTTTTCAAGTAATTTTCACTGAACGTTGAAAACGGGTTTACCAAGTACTTATAGATTTTCAGTCCTATGCCTGATCAACCTATGATTCAATTCCTGTGAGAACAAGGATGGACTGGTTGAGACATCGAGTCATAAAAAGTATTTTTATAAAGAGCTATTTTACTAAGCATGAGGTGAATTTAAAAGCATTCCTAAAAATTTTAAATAAAGATGTTGGAATTTTGGGGAAATAAAAAAAATGGAAATCCAAACTGGAATTTTAATAAAGTGAATTTATAACTTAAATCGAACATTGATTTGGAAGTCGAAAGTAAACTAATTGGCTAAATAGTTATTTGGTTAAGTATATTAATGAAATTTAACTTGGGTAAATAAATGGGTTGTAAGTGATAATCGGTTTGGAAATGAATTCGAATTTGTAAATAGAATTCGACTTGGGTTTGACAATGAATTATATAAGTAGAGGTGCTATAAAAATAAAAATAAAATAGAGTTGGATCAAATAGTGGTGGTTTGAATTACAAATAAAATTCAAGTGTGATATGAATAATATTTAATGAATTTTGCAATTAAATTGGATATAAGAGAAGTGATTATAATAGAAATGGTTTGAGTTGCAAACTAAACCCAAGTGAATAGAAATAAATTGGGAATGGCCTTGTATTAATAAAATAAATTCGAAATGAGTTAAGCAGGTGAAATAAAATTTAAAATTAAAATATAAATGGACCGGCTAACTAAATTTAATAGAATCTGATTAAGTGAGAATCAAATAGAAGTAAACTTAAGTTAGATGTTGGAATAAATTAAAGTAAATTAACTTACATTTAAAATTTATGGAAACTTGGCTTCCAATAAGGATAAAAGCCCATTAAATAAAAGCTTGGATTGAATTAATTTGGGAATGGCTAGAATTGTGCAAGAATGGAATGTGCCAAGCTTAATAAATTGTTTTGCATGAATCTAATGCGGAAACATAATGAAATGCAATGAATGGTTGGTAAATAAATTGGAAATGAAATGGAATTAAATGCAATATCGTTGAAATTTCATAAGACGAATCGTCGTTTGGCGAAAACAAAAGTAATTGAATTGTTTTGAAACATATAAATTGCTCATGAAAGTTATTGTGTATGCATTTCTTAAGAATTGAAGTGTTATAGTTGTTTAAGTAAGAGAAATGTTATGAACTTCATATATATAGTGCTTATATATTTAAATTGAGTAAGTACAGGTACCTGAAGGCCGTTTGGCTGGATTTGGATTGCACTAATTGCTAAAATAAATAATCTGCATGCTTAAAATGCTAAGTAAGGTTCGCCTATGCAATAAAAATAAGAAATATGAACTGTTTCTGCTTTTTCCGACCGTGTGCGTCAATGTATACATATTTATATCTCTTGTCAAATTACAAAAGCTCCTCCGTACAAAGGAGACTCTGCCAAAATTTTCTGAAAATTTTGGGAGTTAGAAAATTTTTGAAAATTTTTGAGAAATTTTTTGTTAAGCAACTAAACGATTTTAAATATGAAACTGAAATAGATTAGTGGATGGAACTAATAAGACTCAGTTATAAATGGAAAATAAAAAAATTAATATTCAATGTTGAAGTAAGTTGAATTCATATTAAAACGGGAAAAACAAATTTGAATAGAAGTAAATATGAAAACCTATATAAGAGAATGTATAAAATGATTTGCAAAGTTTCGATTGAATATTATTGTTAAACAAGATATGCAGGTATTAAAGGGGAAAAGAAAATTGGATTTGATTCCAAAAGAAAATTTGTATTGCCCGACAAAAAGGTATGTATTTAAGTTTCTGTATGAAATTGGATTGGGTTTTTGATGTAACCACTTGGCTTTTGTTTTCTTTTGAATTTGGGAGCCCGTAGAGGCCTTTTGTAGTTGTACCGAGCTAGCCATGCAAAGGAGACGCTGGCAAAAATTTTTGGAAATTTAGAGAGTTAGAAAAAAAATTGAGAAATTTTTGATAATTCAAAATTTGACTTTAAATTGAAATCTGAATGATTGAACAAAAAGGGTACCGTTTGAAAACTATGGGAAAGTTTGGTAAGTTGGTAAGAATGATAAGGGGTCTTTAATAAAAGATAGTTGGTAGGATATTGAATTGTGGGTTTTACGAAAATGGGTAAACGGCCATTCTCCCTGACTAGTAATTTCGAGGAAAAAATTCTTTTAAGGGGGAAGGAATGTGACGATCCGGAAATTTTAACGAATTAAATTGGAACAATTAATCGATTTTAAAATATTTAAAAGTTAATTTTAAGTTGAATTTCAAAATATCACTATTTACTTGATAACGAAATCATTGAGTTGTATAGTTTAAATAATTGAAATTGGTTAAATTGTTGAATCTGAGATTCTAAGCCTGTTTAAAATAATTCGAAGGCTTATAAAATTTATATTGATAGCACTGAAGATAATAGAATGGTTGAAATTTAATTTAAATGTGATTGGTTCAATTTTAATAATGTATCTTTTAAATTGGAATTTAAAAATAGCATTCCGAGGCGCAGTCTCGGAATTCGACGAAACCAGTTCCATTGAATCCGTAATAGTTAGTTATTATCGGATTTCAATTTTCGTAGCAATCGGAGTTGTCGTTTGACCCTGACAGCTCGAAACGCGTAGAACTATTTTAAACGATTTAATTTAAAATCGATCGTTTATTTACGTAACTCGTGCATACGATCAAATTAGCCTCCGAATCATGTTCCATTGGGTTCGGAATGCGGGTAAGACCTTATAAACACCTGTCGGCACGATACGGAGTACGGAATTTCGCGTTATGGTTATCGAGACGTTTGGAAATTTTACAATATAATAAAATTAAAGGAACACTTGTCAGAGATATTTTTCTAACGCGTGCCCAAGAAGCTTTCCAACCCTATATTTTATCCCGTCCTCTCACTCCTTTGAACAGAAATCGAAACCGAGCCTCCTTTTTCCCTCATTTTCCAAAAAATTAAAAAAAGGGAACATGATAAATTAAAATCGAGATCGACAGCTCGAGAAGCGAATGCGTATCCCTTCTTCTCTCTAATTCATTTGACTCGAGCATCGCTCGTCGATTTGGGCACGAATCGCGATGGCTGCAACCTATGGCGCGCGCAAGGGAGGCCAGAGCTGGGAGGGATGTCGACCTATTCTCGACTAAATTCACGGTGCTTATGAGAGCGATGGGAAGTCGAAATGGCTCGCGTAGAGGAGATAGATGGAGGGCCGCGAGCTGTGGTTGCCGAAGTCCAAGCTAGGTTTTCTTGGAGGCGTTGATAAGGCTGCGAGGCGCGTTCAAGAAGGGGGAAAACGATCTGGGTTGGGTTGATGATCGAATGTGAGTAAATTTTTCCCTTTATTTACTTATTTTATCTCTGTTTGTTTTTAAACTTAGGGTAAAATAAAAAAAATGGAATTGTTTAAAATCGCTTATGAACCCTGTAAATTAACTGCTCTTCAAGCTTAAATTAAGACAGTTTGATTTATTGATAAATTAGGTATGTTAAATACATAAAAGATACTTAAAACTTAATTATTTTACAAATTAAGTTAAGTGTTATTGTGATTTGTATTTAGCAAAGAACATGTTTATCTTGAGTATATTTAAGATTTGCTCACTTAAGAAATAAGTTAAAGATTAATTAAGTAATTAATTTGAATTTTTTTGATTGAGTAATTTGTAATTAGTGATGTACAAATGGGAATTAGGTTTTAGGAATTAAAAATGAGGCTAATAATTAATGGCTAGGGAATAATGAATTAAAAATCTCTTGGGAAGTAATAAATAAATAATCACTTGACGTAATTAATTAAAGGAAGTGGATTGCCAATGGTGAGGCAAATGTGAGTAAATCTCACTCTGTTGGAATTCTATTTAAATTTAAATGGTTAAATTTAAATATTTGCTTATGAATGATTGAATTGATTTGATGTGCTATATTATATAGTACTATATAGTACATACTGGAATGATTGATATTCGGTGATGGATATTTTTGGTAATTGGACTGCTGAATGCTGTGGTTTGTTTGAATATTTCGGTACCATAAGTTATCGAAATATATAAATTGGATTTTTAGGAAGAAATATTAGGGTGATCAAATGGATGATTAATTAATTCAGTTAATTAATGATGTGGGTTGATTAATTTAGTAATTTACTTAATGTAATTAATAAAACAGAATTACCTTGTGTAATTAATCAAGAGATTAATTGAAATAACAAATTACAGAGTAATTTATTTATTAATGAAGTAACTAAGAAGATAGTTAATTAAAGGTCGACGGTGATCGAGAATGATTAATATTATGGTCGAATTAAAGTAAAATATAATTGGAAATCATTACTTTATATAATTAATGTAGTAATTAAAAATTCGATTAATTGAGATTAATTAATTCATAATAGGTGACTTATGAGAAGTTAATTAATATAAGTAATTAAGCACGAGTGAAATTGATTATGGTTCATTAATTTGTGAAGTAATTAAAAATTACTCATTGAATTGGTAAGAATAATTAATATCGTGAAATGAATTAAAGAGAATTACTTGAATGGAATTGGAAGATAATTAATCCAAGGTTGTTGATTAAGATGAATGGATATGAAGGAGTTCATTAATTAATTAATTGTTTTGGAAATTAATTAATGAAGGAATCTAGGTGATTGAAGTTTGAAATTCAATTTGAATCAATTGAATTGATTTGTATGCGATTAAGCTTTGCTTATGGATGATGGAATAGTATTGGATGTTTTGAATAAATTGAGATCTCTGATATGAAATGTTGTGTATTTCATTTGGATAACTTGGGATAGGATAGCATGAGTTTCGAAGAGACCGGGGTCGGGTATTAGGAAATACCCGAAACCACTTCGGATTAAAAATAAATTGATGTGTGAAATCAATAGGTTGGATTTAAATGATTTAAATGGGCTGGATTATTTTATCTAATTTGGTACGTAGAAATTTATATGTGAAATAAGTGTTGTCTATAGCAAATTGTGAATTTGGTTAAATTGATGTAAGTTACCCCGGGTCTTACGTGAGTTCTATGTTTTGTATTCCATGTTGGATGAGTTTACTCACGCTGGTTTCCAGCCTGACCCGGGTGTTACTTTTATGTAATGCTCGGGTTAGACCGAGTATTACAGATTTTCAGGTAGGTACGTTTTGGAGCTCAGGAGGCGAGCTGGATGGTAATATCGTATAGAGTATATCCGCTGTATTTATATTATTGTTAATCTGAGACATGATAATTGTAAATATTCAGTGACTATATATAATGTGAAACTCTGATGTATTAGAATGTAACTGACACTTATAATATTCTCTTGTAGACTATTATTATTTATTATTATATTTTATCCGCTGCGATTGTGAGATGTTTGGTGTTTCTGTTCTTCTTCTTCTATCTCTTTCTTCTTTTTCATAACTATCTAGAATTTTCGGGTTTGAAAATTTTGGGGCGTTACAGAAATGAACGCTAAAATGAAATATAGCAATGTTAATTAAAACTAATTATTAGTAATTTGATTAAAATTCTAATAAATGAAGTAGTGGAAGTGTTATACCTGGATATAAATTGAATATGAGAAAATAAAAGTAAGTATTGAATTAATTAATGAAATAACACATTGTTAACAGTAATTAATTGTAAATTAAGGAAATATGTTAATGCAAGTTAATAATTAATGAACTTGAATAAACACTCCAATTTGGTAAAATAATTTAAATGTTATGACTTAGTTATAAATAGAATATAATAAAACAAATGCAATTATTGTATTAATGTGTGAAATAGTATAATAGATGGAAATTGTTTGTGAAGAATAAACTTACAAGTATTATAAAGGGATAATGGTGACAAATGGTTGTTGTTACCAGTTAATTTACCAATTACAAATAAGGGTAACTAAATGTTACTTTAATGATAATTAATATAATAGTGGAAAGTGTGAATGTAAATCTAATAGAAACGTAAATTTTTTTTAAGGAAGTAATTGATGTAATAAAAGCATGAAACTAGGTAAGTAAATTAATTGAGATTATAAATCGTAATTAATGTACATATTTGGCAGATGTAATAAAATGGAAATAGTAGTTAATACAAAGGAAAGATGGATATTTGAATATAGTAGTGTAATGAAAGACAAACAAATCATTCCATTGAAATCAAATTTATAATAAGTGCAATTATTATAGCAATTGAAATTAAATATTATGCAATTGAAATAAAGATGAAAATGGAAATATTGAACTATGTATTGCAAGGGTATCATAAATAGTAATGGAATAAAATTTGTGTCATTTATGGAATTATAGCCTAGGTTGATAGGTAACAAACTTAAATGCAATTAAAAGCAAATAGGTGACAAATAATATAGTTTGTTTATTTATAATGTGTTAAATAAACTTTGGTAATCAATTACAATAAATCTTAATTTAACGTTTTGTTAATGTAAATTAAAGTAATAATCGAAAGTAATGTTAATTTTATTCATAATATGGCAATTGGTTGGATAAAAAGAATGGAAGTTAAGATTTATTTATTTATTGGAATTTGAATCTTTATAAATGGATTAATTGCAACTAAATGGAAGTAAATATTTAAATATTACTTAAATATTAATTTAGATGAGATTTGGAGATATTTATGTAATAAAGTATGAATCCAGTGTTAGTTTCATCTATTTGATACTAATAGTTTGAATAATAGAATGAACAGTCCATTAATGGAATTATTGAAATTAAAATTGGTAATTTCTGAATTATTGAATTTGAAAGCAAAGATAGTAATTATTGAAATAAATAACATTGAATCAACATGAATTTTTTTTTTAAAATGTTATAAATGGCTAAATAAATCAAGGGATAAAATTTGTAAACTATAGAATTGAAATTGAAATTTGATTTGATTAATTAATTATTAATTTAATTAATTAATTAAAAATAGCCATTTTGGCCACTGACTCGGATTTCGACGAAACTAGTTTCATCAGATCCGTAATGGTGAATTATTGTAGGATTTCAAGTTTCGTAGAGATCGGACTTGTCGTTTGATCGTACGGACTCAAAACGCCTTGAAATCAATTAGTTGAAATCAATTTGAAATAATTTAATTTTAGCATAACTTCTTCATACGATGGAATTTGGAATTGAACCCGTTCCATCGCGTTTAAAATATTTTTAAACATTTATTTTGATATATGGGTAGACCCAATTTCGTTCCGGAGTCAGAACGGGCTTTTCGGGCCATTTTATCGTTCAACGCGCAAATCAATCATGTCCATCTATTCTATTTCAGCTTTATCTATATATACCCTGTTATAATCCCTAATTCATTTCTTATTCCTCATTTCTGTACGTTCTCTTAGCTCCTCTTTCCAATGGCTGCAAACCCTAATTCCTAAATACAAATCCAAAGTCAAAAATTCAAACTCTCCAAACAATATCATATTTTATATCGTCGGAAAGCTTTCGTATCTCTATTTTGGGATTTGTTTTTCAATTTGGTACACAATTGCCCAGAATTCACGAATCAATTCATGGCCATTCATTGGGCTTTGATCAACTTCAGTGGATTGTCGAATCGGAGGTACCATCGCGTGGAGGAGGACACACATTGTTCATCGGTGCATTTCATTTGTCAAAACAACGGCTTGATCGCCGTATTTAATTTGATTAGGGTCAGCCTTCTAGGCGGCAGCTACTCGTCTGAGCACCAATCGAGGCACCATAGTCACTGGGGGGAAGCCGAGTGGCCTAGGCGAGGCCAGCCTGGCATTGGTTGGGGGTGACGAAGTTCGTAGGTGCGGGGCGTGCATTTCAGCGGTGAGAAGAGCAGTCTGGTCTTGGGTGTTTGAATGATTGTTTGGCTATAGTGGGGCTTGCACGTGAGAAATCTGAGCTGACGTGGTTAGTTTTTGTGGTTTATTTTATTTTGTTTCGTTTTAAAATTTTATCGTATAACTTCTAATTTGTTTAACTTTCGCATACGAGGTCCAATTCACTCGCGGTTTTCTCCGCTAGGTTCGTATTAGAATTCCATACATTTTGACGCCGGTTTGGACGGATTCTAAAACTGTTCAATTTTTGGATTTAAATTGTGTAACAACCCGCATATTTATCGAGTTTTATTTAAATATTTTATTTAAATATTAACTCGTTGATCGGATTTTGGTCCGAAAAGCTACTTTTTGTAAACGGTCAAATTAGGACTCGAGACCACTTCCATTGAGTTCGAAATGTCATTTACAACTTTTTTAAGTATAAACATCGATAGGTTTGGAGTTAGTGAAATTTCACTAACTTTTCCCGCTTTGGACTTTGGGTTAGTTTAGCCTATTAAGCCCAAGTTCCAACCCTCTTCTCCTCGCTCTTCATAAATTTCCTAACTAATCAAGCTTTGGCATTAATGGTAGAGGGAATGGGAAATTAAAATTCCAAAACTCAAATTCAATTGCAATCCATCTTTCTACTCCAAATTCAAGAAGAAGACATTGGATTCAAGCTTCTTGTGCTTAGATAGAAGAAGGATTGATTCTTGCTTGCTTAAAACTTCATTTTCATTGATATTTGGTGCAATGGTGAGATTTTTATCTCACAAATCTAGTCTATAACTATATTGGACTGTTGGGAATGATTCCCTATCCCTTTTGCATGCACATTTGCATTTGGTTTGGATTGGATTGGCGAAAAACTCCAATTTTTAGCGTTTTGGTGAATTTTCTGCACTTAGGTCGTTCTGGCCATTTTCGTGTGTTCGGAGTTAGGTCGCTCGCGACCTAACCCTTAGGTCGTAGGTCGTTTCTGGCCTTAAATTCCCCCTGCAGCGTTAGGTCGTTAGCCTCGGAATTAGGTCGTTGAGCCTTAGGTCGTAGGTCGTATGGACCTTAGGTCGTAGGTCGTCCTGGCCATTTCTAACGTCTTCGGAGTTAGGTCGTATGGACCTTAGGTCGTAGGTCGTATGGACCTTAGGTCGCTAGGTCGTATGGCTTTAGGTCGCTAGGTCGTATGACCTTAGGTCGTTAGGTCGTATGGCTTTAGGTCGCTAGGTCGTATGACCTTAGGTCGTTAGGTCGTATGGCTTTAGGTCGCTAGGTCGTATGACCTTAGGTCGTTAGGTCGTTTGGCTTTTAGGCCGCTTCCACGCTAGGTCGTTCGACTCTTAGGTCGTAACACTTAGGTCGCTCTCCTCTTAAGTCGCTAGGTCGCGTGCCTTTAGGTCGCGTTTCTTTCTTAGGTCGCGTGTCTTTGTTAGGTCGCTGACCTTCTTAACTCGCATGACCTAACCCCTAGGTCGTTGGGCCTCGATTCTACTTAGGTCGCTGCTTCTTATAGGTCGCTCGGCTCCTTAATTTCTTTAGGTCGTTTGAGTGTTAGGTCGCGAACCCATTTTAGGTCGCATGACCTTTACCCTTTAGGTCGCTGGACCACTAGGTCGTGCCCTTTAGACCCCTAGGTCGCAACCATTAAGTCGCTCGACCCTATCCCTCTTAGGTCGTTAGACCTCATTTTGTCTTCACTAAGTCGTACCCCGTAAGCGGTGGCGTTGCCCCCACACCCCCACCTTGGGGGGTTTCCACCCCCCCTGGACCCCCCCTCCGTAGGGGATCTTATCTGAAAAACATTGAGCTGATTTCCTTGGATTTTATTCACATCTCCGTATGCGATTTTTATGACTGATTGTTTCTACAATTGCTTCTGTGTTTTGTCACTTTATAATATAAAGGTTTTAATACTAGTAGTAAATATCAAAACTCTTTTAACAAACAATTTCAACTCTATTTTTAATAACAAAGCTCTTTTCTTAAACCGTTTTCCAATCTATTAGTATATACAAACCTTTACCTCACTCGGATGAGAAATCTAATTAAACGACTTAGTAAAACAAGTGGTATGAAATGCTTGCGTTCACTTCGTCGGTTAATTCTTGGACTTGTTCGATTGAACCTCTTGTGACAATTTATTTAGTGAAGATTTACAGTTCGTTCGTAAATATTTAAGTTAAGCAAGTGGTTATGGGACATGAAGCTAAACTTCTATATTTACTAGCTTAGTGTAATTGACACTTCTCGTTGATCATGACGATCATTCTGATGATTTAGACTAGCAATTGTGCGATGTCTCTTGTTGCGAGGTTAGACTAGACACCACTTGTGTGATTCCACTCACACATACCTTTTTTCTTTTTGGTTAGTCTGGACCTTAATCTGTGTGATTCCATTCACACATGTGGGGTAGCTCCCCTTGGTCTTCGGACCGTCATGTGATAGGCCTCTTTCTCTTTTCTATGATTTCTGGACTTCTTGCATTGATTTCTAGAATTTATGTCATTGACTTGTTATGAGTACAAGTTTGGGGTATGATGCCCTTTCCGAATCTTTGAGAAGATTCTTGTGATATTGATTATCTCTTATTGATTGATCTTCTGTTGATCATTATTTACATACTTATAGTGGTATGTCGTTATGGATGTTTATGTTTATGCCATATCTTTTATGTTATATCATGTCATCTGATATTTATAGCTAGACTGACCCGTTTATTATTTTCTTAAATAATACTCGGGTCAGACCGAGATGTTACAGGTGCTTCTGCTTGACTTCTTCCCAGGGATTCATCACTCTGACTTTTGGCTAACTGTTTAGATTAGCAGTTTTTGTTGTATACACTTGAGATATAGACTCATAGTTGTATTCTTTTGTATAGCACGTGTTGCTATTCTTTTGTATTATCGTGGATCTTACTGACCACTACTCTGATGTACACTTTCATGTGTTAGTTATATATTCATATCTTCTTCCGCCTTTGTGATATGGATATCTGTGACTGATTTGTGATATGATTATTTCTATGTTTGTTTCCGAAGATTATTTATAGCCACCGTGTGATAAGCAATTACATGGATGGTCGCTCCTCAACAGCCTTATTCTCCGTGCTAGTTGACAGCACTACTCCGGAGTGTTCTTGGCTAGCGTGGGTATAGAGGTGGGGCGTCACAAATTGGATTTAAATTCGATTTAAATTCAAAAGGTGAGTGTTTTAACCCACTCACAACTTCTAAAATTTCTTATGTGTGTTAAATTAATTTCTGATGTGATTTAAAATTTATCTATGATTGTTTGGCATATTTTAATCATCCTCCCACTTAAATTGAATATATCAAATTAAATTGTTATTAATTTATTATTGCATATAAATTGTTAGTTAAATAGTTGTTTAATTTATTATTGAATACAAACTGTCACTAAATATCTATTGTTTTTATTTGTTATATATTGATGTTATTGTTTGAATTGGATGATGATTGTGATAAATGGTTGATGATTGATATTCGGTGAATGGATGCTGTATTTTATATTATTATAAACTGCAAGTGTTATGCATTTTTATTTCATTGGGGATTGCGATTTGAAATGATATATAACCGTATTTTTATTTTAAATTGCGGATTGAAATGATAAATATCTGTATCACTTGACCATAGGATAGAAAATTATATACAAACACTGCAGTCTATATATACAAATATTTTGAAATGATTTTTATGGCTTTGTAAAGAAATAAATGATTTTATGAGATATTGATTTGGATATGTTATAAATGTTATTTTATATATAGTTAAATTCTTGGTTTTAAGTTATGAATAAATTTGTTTAAAGTATAAAATAAGTATAATAATAAAGTTTGATTTATTAAAATATAAAGTGGATAAGTAATTACTTAAATTATATTTTAATACAGAGTTTATATTGATTTTTATAAATCAAGGTTGAGAAGATAGTTTTGAAATTGATTTGAGATTTTATTTAATTAAGAGTTATACTTAATAAGAATCCATTTGGAACTTATTAAAATTGAGATTTAAAAGAATATGGTTTTATAACTTAATTCGGGTTTAAGGTAATTTAAGTTAATATATCAAGTCTAAATAAATTGAGCAATATTCAATTATTGAAATTTGAAGATTTATTTAAAGGATATTGGATTTATTAAGCAAATTTCAGAACTAAATAATAGTAAAGTGAATTTGGTATGTATATATGTACATATATGAATTATGAAATTTAGTTTTGAAATATTGAATATTTAAGCTTTGAAATATACTGAATTTGAAATGGTTTATCAAATCTATTTTGAACTCGATATAATTTGGAATGGTCTATTTGAAAACCAAATTGAATTGAAATTTATGATTTAGGATTGGTTAAATTTAAAATTTAGAAATTCGGGTTGTTTTGCAATGGATTTGTGAAATTTAAGAAGCTAGTTTATTTTATAAAATATTTTAATATTTAAACCATGTAAAGGGTGGAAGTTATGTTTCAAAGTTATAAATTTCAAAGTATTACGTTTTGGAAGTGTTATAGTTTTAAGTCTTTGGTTTTGAAATTTTATAACTTTGAAATACTATGATTTTAAAATGATATCATATTGATTTGGTTTTTAAAAGGGAAATGATATCATATTATATGGTTTTGAAATAGACAGTATATCCTGGCTTTGAAGTATAAATTATTTTGAAATGACCGCGGTGTTATAATAACGTTTGGTTGTAAAGAGACCGGGATCAGAAGTAGTCATGCTCTCTGCCAACTCCGAAAACCACTTTAACTACTGTGTACGCGGTGGAGATTCCAGAATGAAGTAGGATGGCGATGACGTTCTATTAAGGTATATACGTGGACCCGACTCTCGTGAGTTGGTATAAGGTGGCTAAAACAGGAGCGATCTCGAGCCAAGGAGGTAGCCCCTCTTATCGGACACATCCCTTCGATATTATACTTCGACTTTTGGATTGATTCGGTGGCCACTTTTGATTTTTTGATTTGGGGGTGTGGCTCGAGGTGGGCGGTAGCTGCGCGTTAAGCGTTACCACCAACCCGTGTGCGTAATTGGTATATCTACCCTGGCATTGCCTTGTGTGTCGTGTTACCTACCCTAGCGCGCCTTGTACGAGTTTGGTTTTCTCCTGTAGCCCGTATGGTATCCTCTGGTGGCTTCCTGATCAGGAGGGACTATGATACTGGATAGACTACTGAGACTATTACGTGTTAAGGTAGAAAATGTAAAGCCTTAATGCTATTTAAAAGTAAGTTTATTTTACTATAGATATTATTATAATTGCGAAATATTACTACACAGTAAACAGTTTAACAAATCCTTAGGAGTTGTGAATCCCGAGCATCTCTTAACTTACTGCACTCACGTTAGACACTGGATAGGAGATGTCAAATCCTGTAAACATCTCCGACGTCGTTTACACTCATATATTTTTTACCGTTGATTTAACTTACATAAGATCTTTTAGTTCTGACTCGAGTGTTTTGTCTTTTCAATTCGCTTGGGTCAGCCTGAGTATTTCAGGATTTGGAGGACCGTATTCTGGAGGACGAAGACGAAGATTTATTATTACTATTTATTATAGTATTCCACTACATTCATATTGTTCCGCTACATTGTTATTGATTATTCTCTGGCATGTGTAACTCTGATATGTATTGTATAAGTATAATCAAATGTTTTGTAAAACAGCTTCATGAACTGTTTATTTGACTATTATATTTTATCGTTCCGCTGCAAGATTCTATTTTGTTTTTTTTCTTTCTCTGTTTTTCATATTGTCACGACCCGATTTTACGATGTTCGAAAAACCAAACCATGAGGGTTAAAGAAGAAGGGGTAGAAGAAGAAAATTGAAAACTATATCAGAATCTAATCATCGCAGCGGAATAAAATATAATAGATAATAATAAATCTTTACACAAAATAAAATTATATTTGTTTATAGGTTACATCATCAGAGTACAACAACATCAATAACATACAACTGGACAGTCATATAAACTTATCCTCAAACTGAATACACGGCGGAACAATAATCAAGTAAGGAAGTACGTATCGCCATCCAGCTCATTTCCTGAGCTCCACAACATCCTTTCCTGTATTCTATAGTACTCGGTCTGACCCGAGCATTATAGTTAAATAACACCCGCGTCAGTCTTGAAAACCAGCGTGAGAAAACCACACTCAAATTTATTATTAAAGTTTCAAAATTCTTTTGAAAACAAAGGCATCTCGTAAGACCACGCCACAAATAAACATGTCGTGTTTTTACCTTACGATAACTAAAACACTTTTTATTAAAATTCTCTTATATTATAATAGTGTCTATAGAAAGTAAAATAGAATCTAGCTGAAATGCTTGCATCTCACGTTTCAACAATAGTTGGGCACAATCAAAACGGTGCAGGCTCGAAAGGAAAATGGATTTCCAACTAATGACTAGGCACTGGGGTACCACCTGTCACGGTACCTGGCCTAGATCAGCATACCGCGGATCACTCCCGACCCCTTGCAACACAAGACCGGGACTACCCCTTACTGGATAATCCCGAGTAAGATCACCCCACGGTTGGTATCAGCAACCGCACCACTAATCTGAAGTAAAAGGGACATCTAGACAGGGTTGACCTAACCCTAAATGGGTGCTACCAACCTAGCCATGCTGCATAACCCCTGATTTTCAGTCATTCCTAGTTGATGAGGCTTGAGGCTAAGCGTTACCTTTTAGAGAACTCATCACTTAGAATGCTCATCGTCCACTCGACGATGTTCTGAAAGCATTCATCCATACAAGTCCGTCCCGGGTTTGAACGGAACCGACGGCACTATTCCTACTACATCCATTTTGGGATCATCCTCAGGATTAATAGCAACAAGCCCTTGCACTTAACTGCTCCACCTTCGAATCCAAACTCGTCTTCATCACGAAAACGTTCAAACCGGATCGAAGTGGTTTTGGAGAAATTAATCTCGATCCCGATATCTTCAAAATGATCAGTGCATTGGCCAATATTGATAGTCGGTGATTTAACTATCAATTAACATTCACAAACAACCATCAAACATAAATAATTTCTCCTGAATTATTTATTACCTCAAAATATCTTCACAAGATATATTTCCCCTTTTCACTCCTTTTTGAAAATAGTTTTCAAACCTTACTCTTCTCATGAAATAAATTTCCAAATATTTATTTCCATTGAAAATACCAAGCACAGAAACTTTAGATTTTTAAAATAATTTAAAAACACTTTATCGTAGAATATTCTTTAAAACATTTAAATTAAAAACTACTTTAATACTTTATTCAAAAATAAATACTTTAAGAATATTTAAAATAAAACTACTTCAATACTTTATTAAAAATATATACTATAGGAATATTTGAAAATGAAGCTACTTTATAAAATATAAAACTAGATTTTTTTCTATTTAAAACAAACTACCAAATCACCTTTAAATAATTACTACAATAATATATTTGGAAAATTACTTACTTCAGAAATTAAACATTTAGAAATAATAAATTTTCTAAACATGCTTTTTAAAACAACATTAAAGCTTTTAACTTATATTTAAAAATTTACTTTGAAACATACTTGGCTATCCAGGGAAATATACTTTTCTTTACATTATTTAAAAATAAATCTCTATTTATTTTTTTAAAAAAATTTCCCATTCCTTTAATAAATTCCCATCGCGAATTTATTCTTCCAAATATCCATTGATATATTACTTTACTTTTATAAACCCAGTTTATAAATTTCATAGTCACATTCTCCTTTAAAAATCCTTGTTTTAAACACTTAATCAATCTTCAAATTGATTTCCAAATTACTCCCATTTGAAATAAATTCTTTTCTTACTCGATTTTATTTCAAAACCCATAGACTTCAGATTTGATGTCTTAATTATGATTCCAAATTCCTTCTTTATCTATTTCAATAAATTTAAAACTTGAATTTTCCAAGTAATTTCTTTTATTACTTTAAACAACATCACTTAAGTTTTAAAATTTATTATTTTCCCTTTTATTCAAAATCTCCTTTCCCATACTTGGAAATTATTATTAAAATTTTAAAAAAAATCACCTTTTATTCTTTTCCAGTTCATTCTTAAATTTATTTGATTCTCTGTAATTATTTAACTTAAAAATCCACTCTTTTATTTTCTTTTCAAAAAAAATCCAATTCTATATATTTTGATTACTCAATGTACTGAAAATATATCCAAGCAATCTATAGCATTCAATATTCCAATCATCAATATAATTCATCATAGAATATCAATATTCATAACACAGAATATTAAATAATCTAGATAATTTTGAGGAATCTAGTTGGATCTGTCCAACCCGTTTTCCTGCATCCACAGATGTTAGCACAATATAAAATACCAGTTCCACTTCAAGGTGGAATATCGTGGTATATGGGATTTATATAATATCCTCCGCTATTATACAATGCATAGGGTCTCATCCGCTATATAATGCGGGAAATCAATCATTCCAATATATACTATATACTACTATATATAATATAGCACATCCAATCAAATCAACCAATCAACCAATTGGTTAAATTTAACCATTTAAATTTAAATTATAACCAGATGATTGAGATTAACTCACCTTTTATTTTGTTGTTTGCAACCATTTCCAATTCCGGCTTGCTTCCTTTCAGTTTTGACCTTGTATAAACATTAGATGATTTTCATTAATATTCGAACCAAATCGAATGATTAAATTTCCATTTGATAAATTTAATTTACTAGTGATTTTATTTTAATAGTTCTCATTTTAACTAATCATTTAATTTAAACAAATAATTAAATTTAAACTAATAAGATAAAAATATGTATATGTATTTATATTTATATCATTATTTATCTTTACTGTATATAAATATTCATACACACAGAATCAAAATTAGAATAGGGTTATACCTTACTGTAAGTTAAAATCTTATCCATATATATTCATTTTTTTATTGAATCAAGTTTAATCGAAAGAAGACGACATATACCTCTCTACTATGACGCTACCGCACCCACCATCAACCACCAACCTTCGACACTCCCCGAAGCCGCCACCACCACCATCGTACACAGCCAAACAACCCTCGCTCTTGCCCGAAATCCACGCGGTCGCCACCCATAAGCCATGATGCAACCTAAAATCCCACCGCCACGCCTCACGCATGCTCATGAATGCCATGACCTCCATCGTGCCTCCATCAGCGTCCCCCATCCACCCTCGTCCAAACCACCCACACACGGTCGCGACCTCGAAGCTTTGTCGCGCACGCCCTAAACTACGCACGCGAGCGAATCCTAGATCGCGACACAAACCATTGACGTGCCTCCACCCATCAAAGCGGCTTCGTTCGTTGGACGTTTCTTTTTTTGTTGAAATGATTTTCGAACGAAGAAGGGTATTTCGTTCGTTCGTTACTGATTTAGGAGGAAAAGATGAAGAGGGGGTTTCGGCCATTTTTTAGAAGGAGAAAAATCGATACAATTTTGCAAAAGAAAGGGGGAGGGTACGCGAATTATAGTAGAGGGGATGGCGTGTTAGGGAAAATGGGCAACGGTGATTTGGTTTGAATAAAGCTGTCGTGAAAATCCTCCTTGACCAGACAACTATATAAATTATTTAAATATTAAATTTAAACGTCTCGATAACTTCAACTTAAAATTTTGACATCATATCGAGGCATGCCGCTAGGCGTTTATAATGTTATACCCCTATTCCGAACGCAGTGGAAAAGGTTCCGAGTCCAAATTCGATCGTATGTAGAGGATAGCTTTTAGAAGCAGTTAAAACATTGAATTTTCAATTTAAATCTCAGCGCGTTTGCTTATTTTATGGCCAGACGAACACTCCAAACACTATGAAAATTGAAATCCGAAAATAATACAATATTCCAGATCCAATGGAACCAGTTTTGCCGAATTCCGAGACTATGTCTCGGAAAGCTATTTTTTGTAACAACCCGGGGTTTTGTTGTTAATCTATTATCGTCATTAGACAACTGTGTTCGGTAGCTGATGTTATTTGGATTTTTTAAATCGAGTTGGAAAAAAAATTGTTTTAATAATTTGATAAAGGGTTGTGGGCTTTAAAATTTGCTTGGCCTATATTTTTTTTGATGCCGTGATAAAAAATGAAGACCCGTCCCCCTTTACCTTTCTCATTCGAAAAACCCTAGACCTAAACGAAAAAAAAAATTGGCGGCTCTATTCTTTCTTCGTTCGATCAAAATTAGGGTTTTGATTCTTGATTTCGCTCGTCCTCGTTTGCCGATCGATGGACCTGCGCTCGTCTAGATAAGGTGAGTAATTTGATTTACTCACATCTAATTCCACTCTTGCTTCGACGGTTTCCTTTTTGTTTGAAAGTCGATGATTTGGCTGGTTTTAATTCACTCGAGTTTGAACGCTTGATGGATTTTTTGATTTTGGTTGTGATGACTTATGATTTCAGTAATTGATTCAATTCGTTTTTTCGTTTACTTGATTGCTTGGGTGTTTTGGCACTGCTTGGTTTTCGAGGCCACCACGGCTCCATTTGACTGCGATCATAGAATTTTGTGTATCCCTCTTGATTTGTAAACTTAATTTCTGACTTGAGTCATTCGAGTCAGTTGGCATTTTGTTGCATTTAGGGTTACTGCCTGATCCTCATTTTATGTTGTCACCGCCTCGTATTCTGTTAATTGCTGGGCCTGGCTGTGTTGTTTTACCTTTAGTGCACTGTCCAGTTCATTTAGTCGTTCACTTTTCCTTCGTGGCCATTGCAGTTGATTATGCAGTTTAAGTTTCATGTAACCTGTTTCATGTAGTCTTTGGTTTCATTTGTCATTTATGTACATCCTTGCACTGACCAGTTTTACAGTTGCATATATGTCGTATCTTTTGTGCACTGTTTGGTTTATGTTGCATTCATCTGCATACCTGTTCATCATGTAATTCACTGTACTGGGTCTCGAACATGGCTATTTCATTGGTTAGGCTGTTGCACGTGTAATCTTTGCTTGCATATATGTTCACTATATTGCAGTATAACCGGGTCTGCATTATCATGAGCATTGAGTTTGATCCTACTGTTGCATATATTGATTGAGCCATTTTTGTTGTAGTTGTCTTGGCCGTGCATCACTAGACCATTTTGTTCATGTATCATCTGTTGTTAATTTCATGACTTTGAGCCTTGCTTGAATATGAGATGGGTCGTGACTTTTTCTCTATTCACATGTATTATTCGGCCATGACACTGTCTTGGTTCGAACTGCAGTTGTTAGTCCAATGTTGTTTCATTGATTCACTTGCATGCTTATTGAACTCACTGATGCATTGATCTTGGTTCGGTTGTATCTTTGATATTGTTTGTATTGGATTGTAGCATACTTGGTTGCACTTGATCATTCGTGCCTTGTGCTTTGTAATTGAGTTAAGTTGCCTTTCAATATTGAATATTTGCGTTGTCCTGAGATACCGTGGTCTTCACACATGTGTAGCCAGCACTTGCATTGAGTTCTTATTCCCTGTAGTTCATACTGTGTATATTTATATGTGCTAGTGGCTGTGCATATTATATATGCGTGTGCTTGGTTGTACATGTTTGTTTCACTGCCTTTTGTGCATGTACTGAACTGTGTTGCACTTGTACTCCTTGTTTCTGGTTTTGGTCGAGATGCTTTTGGTTCCATAAATTAAGCGTAAATTGCCCGACAAATAGGTACGTTTCAGATTACGATTTATAGCGCTATTTTATATATTTTCCCGTGTAGGGATATTTAATTTGAAAAATATATGTTGTATATTGTTATATTTAATATTATATTTTCTGACGAGCCTCTCCGTACAAAGGAGACTCTGCCAAAATTTTCCGTAAATTTTGGACTTAGAAAATTTTGAAATGTTTTTCCAAACTTTATTTATTTAAGTATAAAAAGATATAATGATTATGAAACGGGTATATTTTGTTTAAAGTAATAAATTTAGAAAATAATTGTTTATAAGTTAAATATTTTGGATAAGATGTATTGTTATTAAATTATTCTTTTCCCTTCTTTTCCTTTTTGGGGACGAAAAGTTTTGAGTGGGGGAGAGTGTAACGACCCGTAGATTTCGTGAGTTTAATTGGGTTAAATTAATAAGTTTTGTAATTAAATTTAGTAGAAAAAAAACTTATAAATTAATATTGAAATGAAGGCTAAAATAACATATATAAATGGTAATTTAAGTCTTTGTTTGTAATATGAATAAATGTTTCAATAAATAAAATGGTGTAAGAATTGTACCTGAATATAATGTGAAGATAGAAATTATAGGGTAGGCATTAAATTTGTTAAGTGTAAATTTATGGGTATGATAACAAATTCGTATGCATTATCTAAATAAGCTGGTCAATTTGTTAGAAATCAAAACCTTTTTAATTGGTAAATAATTTGATGTGTATTGATATAAACGTTACTTTAACGATTATTTATAAAGTAACGGAAGTGTAAATGGAATAAATGAAGTTATGCAGTAATGAGTGAATAAATTAAAATATTGCAAGAAAATAGGAAACTGACATAACAATTATAAATGATAACGAACAATGGTAAGGAATAAATGAGAACAATTGAAATAAAACTTAAGGGTAATTAAAAGTTGAATAGTTACCATTGTAAGATACCTATTTGGGTAGTTGATAAACTTTAATGTGAAGTGGATTGAAAACTTTTGGCCAAATTTGGGTAGTTAGTGTAGTTTTGATTTGTCATTGTAGTTTCTTAATTCTATAAGATGCAATCAATGTTAACTTTATTTTAATATGACGTTTGGGTGACTTAAGAAGTGAAAAACCAAGATTTATTTATTTATTTGAAATTGAAATCCATTTTGGGGATTTGTTGCAAATAAGTGAAATTAATGTTTAACTATTACGTTAAGAGGGTCTAATAAATTAAAAGGGGAAATCAATAGGGATTAATCTAATTTAGGTTATATTAATATAAATTTGGGTAAAAAGGTGTTGGACCAAGGAAATAATATTAATTGGTTTTTTAGAAACCTTAATTTAAAATGTGAAGTAGACAAGATTTCACTTATAACCATTTATACAAATTATAGAAGTATAAAAAGAATAAAACGTAAACAAATGTTGAATAAACGAATAGGAATCAACATTTATTTATTTAATTGGATTTAACTACGATAGTATGATTTATTGCAATTAAATGAATCTATATAGACTATTAAGTTATTAAATAATAAGAAATTGGATGTCTTGTACGAAGTTAATATTGTGTGAATTATTAATAAAGAATAACTAGAATGGGATTCAAATTGGTATAATAATGGAAAGTGTTTATTTATTGCTCTTGAGCAATAAAAATTTACAATAAGCAATTTAAAGCAACCGTTTAATTAACCAAATTCAATCCAATACAATTTATTAAAACGACAGTTAGGCTATAATTGAATATAGGTTTAAGTTAGAAACTTACACTTAATGCAAGATTGTAATTTGGGAAATAAGAAGAATGAAACCAAGAAAGAAGTTATAGAGGATAGTTAATTGAAATCAATGTATCTATTTGGCAAACATAATAAGTGTAGTTGTAACGTCCCGCTTTTTCGCACACTTTAAATCGACACACGTGCCAATTCAAACCATACGGAAGGGCAGATTGTTATGGGGTAAATAAGAAAAAAAATAGAGAAGAAAAAAAAATAAACAGAATCTCACAGCGGAAGGATAAAATATAATAATCAAATATACAGTTTATAAATCTGTTTACAAAACCATTTATATAATACATATCAGAGTTACACATACCAATAACAATGCAGTGGAACAGTGTGTAGTGCACTAGTATAAATAATAATAATATAAATCTTCGTCTTCGTCCTCTAAAGCTAAATTTTCCAATCCTGAAACGCTCGGACTGACCCGAGCGAATTTGAAAAGACAAAAACACTCGAGTCAGAACTAAAAGATCTTATGTGAGTTAAATTAACAGAAATAAATATGAGTGCAGTAACTCAAGAGATGCTCGGGATTTACATCTTCTAAGGATCCGTTAAACTATTTACTATGTAGTATATTGCGCTATTATAATAGTGTGTAATTGTAAAATAAACGTACTTTTAAATAGCGTTAAGGCTTTACATTTTCCACCTTAACACATTTACATATTCCCATAGTCTATACAGTACCGTAATCTCCCCCGTACTGGGCGTCGTCAGAGGGCACTCCATAGGTATGGTACAAAACCAAAATCGTATAAGGCGCGCTAGGGTAGGTGACACGGCACAACTAGGCATTGCCAGGGTAGATATACCAATTGCTATCCGGGCTGATGGAAACGCATAGCCGCAGCTACCGCCCACCTCGAACAAACTCCCCCAAAAATCAAAGTAAAAGTGGCCACTGAAACAATCCAAAGTCAAACTATAATATCGAAGAGGAGTGTCCGATCATAGGAATGACCTTATTGGCCCGAGAATCGCTCCTGTTTTAGCCACCTTATGCCAACTCACGGGAGTCGGGTCCACGTATTTACCTTGCAGGAAACGCCGCCACCAATCTACTTCATTTTGGAATCTCCACCGCGTACACGGTTGTTAAAGTGGTTTTCGGAGTTGGCAGAGAGTATGACAACTTCCGATCCCGGTCTCCTCAACAACCAAACGTTATTATAACACCGCGGTCATTTAAAATAATTATACTTTAAAACCAGAACAAAATCCATTTTAAACCCATATAAATACGATATCGTTTATATTTTTAAAACCCCAAATCAATACGATATCATTTAGACCCAAAATCATATAATGTCATTTTATTTTCCAATATATATTCTTTTCCAAAATCATAGGGTTTCCAAAGTGAAATATTTAGAAATCACAACTCTTGTATATAATAATTCCAAATCATACTACCTTGAAAATCATAACTTCGAAACAAATTTCCATCTCTTAAATGGTTAAATATTAAATTACTTTATAAAACACAATAGCTTCTTTAGATTTCACAAATCAATTTCAAATATCGATTTAAACTTCCAAATACCATTTCAATTCTTATGTTTCAAAGCTTTAAATATTTCACCATTCCAAAACAAACTCATTTGACAATCCCATGTATATTAAATTCAATTACTTCTTATATAGACTTGAAATGTTTACTTAATGAATTCAATATAATTTAAGTAAAACCTTTAACTTCACATAATTGGATAATCTTTCAATTTATTAAACTTGATATATTCATTTAAATCACTCTACACAAAAAATCAAGTTATAAAAATCATACCCTTTGAAAATTAATAACCTTTTTATTTAATTCCAAATTTTACTCAATATTCATCTTCCGACCTTATTCTCATTTAAGTCAATAAAACTCCAGAACTTAAATTTTAAATAAATGCTTAATTGTATTTGATCTTAAAAATCAAACTTTATTTTATAATTTATACAAAGCTTAAAACCGGAAATTACTATATATAAAAACCTTTATTAATAACCAAATCAAAAACCCGTAAACCATATATATGTAGCTTTGCAAAAACCATAGAAAAACATTTCAAAAATAATTTTATATATTTACCGCGGTGCCTGTATATAATTTTCTATCCTATGGTCAAGTGATACAGATGTTTATCATTTCAATCCGCAATTTAAAATGAAAAAAATGCGGTTATATATCATTTCAAACCGCAATCTCGAATGAATGAAATGCATAGCAACTTGCAATTAATAAAATTAATCATCCATTCATCCATCAAATCACACATCCATTTGTCACAGTCATCATCCAATTTCAAACAATCATCAATACATAACAGGTGATAAATAATGGTATCAATTATCAGTTTATACTCAAAATAAATTTAATAACTGTTAATTGGCAGTTTATATGCAAAAATAAACGTAAATTTAACTGGCAGTTAATATGAAATAAAAATTTAACATAACTATGACTGGCAGTTAATATGCAATTAAATAAATTCTAACTGTCAAATTTATATGCAATAAAAGAAATTAACAGTTATATTAAATGAATGCGATTTATCAGAGAAAATGAATAAAACATGCCAAACAGTCATAAATAAATTTCTACTCATATCTAAAATTAATTTAACAAACATAAGAAATTTTAGAAATTGTGAGTGGGTTAAAACACTCACCTTTTGAATTTAAATCGAATTTAAATTCGATTTAAACCCAAAAATTTCACAGTCTCCAAATCTGTCCAAACCAGCGCCAACAGATCCGGAATTTAATTTCGATCCTAATAAAAAAATCTCGCGTGAATACGAGGTCGTATGAGAAAGTTATTCAATTTTAATGAGTTGAAACAAAAATTAAATAAAAGAAAATTAAACAACAACCTAATTAAAGCTTGCCACGTCATAAAGCTTCTTCTCAACTCACGTATGCTCGTCCAGGGAATGAACCCATTTCAACGCACGCCCTCCCCATCTTTGACCGTGCCTTTAGACCGTCCCAGGCCACCAGATGGTGACGCGCCTCCACCATTACGACTTCCCTAGCCGAGCTCTCCAATACCCAGAAACCAATTTGCAAATAGTCGCTCCAAATCAAAACGCCCAAATTGACTTAGGTTTCGAATTTCTTGATTTTGACCGCGATTTGCCGCTGACTCGAGTATCGATTTCGAAAACAGGGACTGCGCGTAGATTCATATGGATGAAATCTACAACATATATTTTTTTGGAATTTTTCTTAGATGTTTGAATTTTCATTTGAAATTTGAATAGAAATAGATCTAGGTTTGCATCCATTTGAGGAGGAGAAGGAGTTGAAGAAAAGAACGTATAGACAAATGATAGAAGATGGAGGCTAGGGTTTTTGATCGTCTATTTATAGATAGATCGCAAAAGAATAGGTTTGCACGAATTTTAACGTGCAAACGGAAGTGGTCCCAAAAGATAAATAATATTAATTACACACGTTACGGATTTAGGAAATAAATAAATTCCTTATCATTTACATTTTATTTTAAACGTATTTACAAATGTAAATCTAGACGTTTCGTTTACGTTTCAAAATATATCCACAATTTTATTAATTTCCAAATTGATATAAACAAATTTAGATGTAAATTAAAAGCTGATAAGTCTATCCATTGCAGTGTTAATTTCTCCACTTCCTTATATTTAGAAATTATAAATTAAGTTTTCAAAAACCTATTTTTGATTTTCAAACTTTTATATACTCATCTTTTACCAGTAATAAGAATGCATTAACATTTGTTCATGGTTTCCCCTTATTATCCTCAAATTCCAGTTTAATTTTCAATAATTACAATTGTTGAATGTTGATACTTTAATTAAATTTATACATCTTGCTTTCTATAATCTATATCAACAAATGGTCCAATTATAAATAGAATTAGCATTAACTTCATCTTATAGGATTAACTACTCCAATTACAAAACAAATCTATGCTAACTGCACGATTTAAGTCAATTAATTGTAATTGAGTCTACATTAAATGTTATAAATTATAAATTGGAACCTCAATAAATTCGCTTATTGATTTAAAATCTTTCTATTCAGTAAATAGACATTTTATGGGTATAAATAACATTTGAATTATAACACATGTCATTAGTGCATGCTTCATTTCTTATAAACTCCCCTTTATTAACTAGAACACATTAACCAAAACAAAATAATTAATTTAGATTTATTTCAATCGATTGCCATTCTTAACTTAACATACTCAAAATGGTTAACCTAAATAATTGTTACCCTTTTACATTCAAATTCACTTACAACCATCATTACAACAATGTTGCCATAGATTTAGATTTAATTAAATAAATTAGATAAATGGGAAAAGTTTTGTAATTATCACTAATGCCAAATATATATGCATTAGTTACTACTTATTATTATGAATTCATTTATAAATTTACTAGTTGCCTTTGTCTTCTTATATCCTATTTACAACCAAATTTTCTATTTAGTTATAGTATATAAATATATAAATGCCTAGGCAAATCAAGTTCTTGTCCTTTCTGTTATTCCAATTTAAATTGGGTATGTGCAAATAAATTGTTTATTAACTTAATCTTACAAAATTATTTGCATACATTCAGTTACACCTAATTTAATGCATTGATTTTCATTTATAAATTAAAGGTTTTCCTTTAAAAGCTTTCTTTACTAAACCATACAGGACATTGATCTAATTCAATTTACTATCTAATAATATTAATTCATTTAAATAAATTCACAACTTACCCTTGTTTCCCTATATTCTCTTCTTATCCTAGTATAACCATTTACATTACTTCAAATTTATTCATCATTTTATATCAACCGATAATACTTCAATTTAATTAATAAATACTGCTCCTATACTTAAATCTATATTAACAAATCGTTAGATTTGGATGGATAGAAATCGGTTTACCAAAGCTTACGTACACATTATGTAAATAAACAACTATATAAATTTGCCACCTATTAGCTCTAAATTTTATTCTTAAGTTTGTTACCTATCAATTTAGATTATACTTCCATCTATAATGCAAATCCAAATCTCCTCTAACTGCATAAATTAGGGCAATTTATTACAATTGATTTCCCATTAAACTTCATAAATTAAAAAATTGAAACCGAAATAAAAACGTTTATATATTTAAAAATCTTGTTGTTTAATTGAATTGACCATTCACGGATATAATTTACATTGTTCTCCAATTATTACCTAAATACATCACCCAACGTTAAATCTATATTCAATACAATTTGTTACCAAAATTAATTTAACGAAAACAATTACGCCCTTAAAATTTCTCTTCATTCATTAATTGCTAATTGTTATTCAATTAAACTAATTCATTTGATTTCCCTATTATGCATCAATTATAAACTCATCATCTTAAAGGTGATGTCTACATTTCATACTATAAATTTACCCTTTTATATTCCAATATCAATGAATGCTCACATACAAATTTAGATCTTAACTCCAATTAATTATTCCATTTAATCCATTGATTCACTAACTTTAATTATTGAAATTTGATTGTCTAACATACAATTTGAACCTATTTCCAATTTTTCATAATTAATTAACCCTTACAATAGTTTATAAATAAAAGGGATTGTATTAAATAAATTATTTATTGTCCTGCATTTCTTTATTTCACCCATCTACATTCAATACCCATAATCAATATTTTATTTCATTGTTAAATCCAATACTTGGATTACTTTACTTATTCCAACTTATATCCAATGCAACAATTTCCACTATTTCTATTAATTACAATATATAGTTAAATTTGTAAATTCTAATTTCCCTTGGTACATCAAATTTCACATACTCTTTCATATAAATAACTAAGATTTTTATTCGTTTCTAAATTTAAATTAAAAATCCTATTAATTATATTCATTTTAAACATCGAATTTACACGGGTCGTTACAGTAGTACAATCCAAATTAAGGTAAGCAAGGTGTGAAGTTCTAATTTATTGAAATTGGTAGAATTTGGAATGGATTAAAGGTTACATAAATTGATGGTATGATACGTAATGAATTTTATAATTTGAATTTTTTTAAATAGTAAGTTAATTGATTTAATTTATAATAATTGAATGTAGTGCAAAGGAATGAAGTCAAGTATTTAACCATTATTGAATATAAAAATTAAGTTGAAAACTGGAAAATTATGTGATAATTTTTAAATCCAATGGTATACCCTTATATTGGAAATTTATGAATGGAATAAATATAGTTTAATTCAATAAAAAGGAAATTTTGGAAATTTACCTACAATTTTGAATTTTACGAAATTGAAGATTTATATTGATTTAATCTTTAATAAATTGACATATAAAATTTGTTAAATCATTTTAAATATTGAGAAAATAGTACTAAATCGATTGCAATAGATATAAATAAATTTTTACGTTAATGTTAATATAAAGTACTTTTTGAAGGTAACGTCAAATTCATTTATGGAGATTTGGTTAAATGGGAACTTTGATTTTGAGAAATAAAAGCGTATTAATGTGACTAAAGGTTAGAGTATGATTATTGTATGTTGCCTATTTTGGTAGCTTGTTAATTTACAATTTTGAAATCAGTTACAATAATTTTTAATTGAGTATTGCGTTAATGTTAATTAAAGTAGTATTTGTAACAATGTTAAGACTTTCTTATTGGATAGTTTGTTGTAATATAAGACTTGGAAATAAAGTTATTAACGTATTGGAAAACAATTACATTTGATGAAATTAAATGTTGAAATATTACATAGATTAGAATTTAGATGAAATGGATTAATTTATGAAATAAAATGGTAAGATAATTATAATATTGTTATTAATAATAGACGTTACTTTAAGGATAATTAATGTGGCAACGTAAGGTGAAAATGTAAATTAAAAGGGAAACGTAAAATTTAGTTAAGGTAGTAATTTATGAATTGGGAATAAAATTCAAATGTTATATTAGGCAGTCAATCAATTTGGGAATAAAATTTATTTAATTGGGGTAAATTGATATATACTAATGTTAAATATATACATAAGATGATGATTGATTTAATAAAGAGAATTGAATACGAATGGTATAAAATTTCATTTGAAATAAGATTTTATAATTTATTGAATTTACTTTAATTAAAGGTAAACACTAAAATTTTTGCAATAAATCTCTATTTGATATGGAGGTTTGGTTAATAAATTTGAAGCTAATTGCAATCAAAAATGATAGGAATGGTAAGTTGACCATTTATTCATAATAAGATCTAAAAATCAAATAAATGGATTATTGGAATTTAAATTTGACAAATTGTGAATTCATTTAAATTCGGATCCATCTGTCTATTCCACTTCATCTATAAATACCCTGTTAAACCATAGCCTCCGCCTATTCTCATTTGTCTGCGCGTAAAATTTCATCAACTCCTTCTCCTCCTCAATGGCAGACAAACAAATCTTAGATCCAAATAAAAATTCCAAACCAAATCAAAAGCTAAAATTCAAACTTCTCAGAAAAATCTGGAAGCAAAACGCATGAGGGAGAGAGGGAAAGAAAGGGGGATGATGTGGCACTTGAAGGTGTTCTTTTATTTCTATTCTTATTTTTTTTTGAAATTTCAATCACCATTAATGCGTATAACTTCCTCCTACGAACTCCGTTTCATGCGAGATTTTTTTTGTTAGGATCGTAATAAAATTCCAGATCTTTTGACACTGGTTTGGATAGATTTGGAGACCGTCGAATTTTTGGGTTTAAATGGGATTTAAATTCGATTTAAATTCAAAAGGTGAGTGTTTAACCCACTGACAACTTCTAAAATTTCTTATGTTTGTTAATTTGACTTTAGATATGAGTAGAGATTTATTTATGACTATTTGGCATGTTTTATTCATTATCTCTGTTAAATTGCATTTATTTAATATAACTGTTAATTAATTTATTGCATATAAATTTGACAGTTAGAATTCATTTATTTGCATATTAACTGCCAGTCATAGTTATGTTAAATTTTTATTTCATATTAGCTGCCAGTTAAATTTACGTTTATTTTTGCATATAAAATGCCAATTAACAGTTATTAAATTTATTTTGAGTATAAACTGGTAATTGATACCATTATTTATCACCTGTTATATATTGATGATTGTTTGAAATTGTATGATGACTGTGATAAATGGATGAATGGATGATTAATTTTATCAATTGCAAGTTGCTATCCATTTCATTTCATTCGGGATTGCGGTTTGAAATGATATACAACCGCATTTTCATTTTAAATTACGGATTGAAATGATAAACATCCGTATCACTTGACCATAGGGTAGGAAATTTTATACAGGCACCGCGGTATATATATAAAATATATTTTGAAATGTTTTTGGTTTTGTAAAGCTATATATATATATGGTTTATGGATATTGATTTGGTTATTTATATATATATATAGTAATTTTCAGGTTTTAAGCTTTGTGTAAATTTGATTTGAAGTATAAAATAACGTTTGATTTTCGAGATCAAATACGATTAAGAATTTATTTAAAATTTAATTTCTGGAGTTTTAATGACTTAAAAGAGAACAAGATTGGAAGATGAATATTAAGTTAAATTGAAATTTAATGAAAAGTTAGAATTTTAAAAGAATATGATTTTTATAACTTGATTTTTGTGTAGAGTGATTTAAATGAATATCAGGTTGATTTAAATGAATATATAATAAATTAAAAGATTTTCCAGTCATGTGAAGTTAAAGGTTTCTTAAATTATATTGAATTTATTAAGTAAAGATTTCGAGTTTAAAAAAATAAGTAATTGAATTTAATATATATGGATTTGTCAAATGAGTTGTTTTTGAAATGGTGAAAATATTTAAAGCTTTGAAACATAAAAATTGAAATGGTATTTGGTAGTTTAAATCGATATTTGAAATTGATTTGTGAAATCTAAAGAAGCTATTTTGTTTTATAAAAGTAATTTAATATTTAACCATTTAAGAAATGGAAACTTGTTTCAAAGTTATGATTTTCAAGGTAGTATAATTTGAAAATATTTATTCAAGAGTTTTGATTTCTAAATATTTTTCTTTGAAAACCTTATGATTTTGGAAAAGAATATATTGGAAAATAAAGATGATATCATATTGTTTGGGTTTTAAAAGGAAATGATATCATATTTATATGGTTTTGAAATGGATATTTTATTCGGTTTTAAAAGCACAAATTATTTTAAATGACTGCGTGTTATAATAACGTTTGGTTTTCGAAGAGACCGGGATCGAAAGTTGTCATACTCTTTGCCAACTCCGAAAACCACTTTAACAACCGTGTATGTGGTGGAGATTCCAGAATGAAGTAGGTTGGTGGCGGCATTTCCTTTGATGTAAATACGTGGACCCAACTCCCATGTCTTGGCATAAGGTGGCTAAAACAGGAGCGATTCTCGGGCCATTGAGGTCATTCCTCTGATCGGACACTCCGCTTCGATACTATACTTTGACTTTGGATTGATTCGGTGGCCACCATTAGTTTTGATTTTGGAGGAGTTTGTTCGAGGTGGGTGGTAGCTGCGGCTATGCGTTACCACCAGCCCGGATGCGTAATTGGTATATCTACCCTGGCATTGCCTAGTTGTGCCGTGTCACCTACCCTATCGCGCCTTATACGATTTTGGTTTTGTACCATACCTATGGAGTGCCCTCTGACGACGCCCAGTACGGGGGAGATTACGGTATTGTATAGACTATGGGAATATATTATGTGTTAAGGTGGAAAATGTAAAGCCTTAACGCTATTTAAAAGTAAGTTTATTTTACAATTAGACACTATTATAATAGCGCAATATACTACATAGTAAATAGTTTAACGGACCCTTAGGAGATGTAAATCCCGAGCATCTCTTGAGTTACTGCACTCATATTTATTTCTGCTAATTTAACTTACATAAGATCTTTTAGTTCTGACTCGAGTGTTTTTGTCTTTTCAAATTCGCTCGGGTCAGTCCGAGCGTTTCAGGATTTGAAGACTTTATTTCTAGAGGACGAAGACAAAGATTTCATTATTATTATTATTATTATTATTTTTATTACTACTACTACTACTACTACTATTATTATTATATTATATGGTTCCACTACACACTGTGTTCCGCTGCATTGATATTTATTGGTATGTGAACTCTGATATTTATTATGTAAAGAAGAATCAAATGTCTTGTAAACAGTTTTTGTGAACTGTATATTTATTATTATATTTTATCCTTACGCTGTGAGATTCTGTTTAGTTTTTTCCCTTCTCTGTTTTTCTTATTTACCCCACACAATCCGCCATTCCGTACGGTTTGAATTGGCACGTGTGTCGATTTAAATCGTGTGAAAAGGCGGGATGTTACCTAAATAGTTTAAAGTAAGTAAATAGTTAGTTTTTGAATAAATTGGAATGGATTGGAGTTGTATTAAGTGATTTTGTATATTAATACAAGTGAATCGTAAAGGAAATGTATGTATATAAAATTTAAGAATAAGAATTTGATTGTGAACCAATTAGAAATTGAATTGAAGTAAACCGATGCAAGTAATACACATGTGATCATATTGATGTGAATATGGATTGAGAATATTAAACTTGAATGTAAATCATTCAAGTGAAATAAAATGAAGTTTGGACTTTTATAAGAAATTTAAAAAGGCAATTGAAATCTTCGAATTGCTGATAAATATGGTTAACATTGTTAGACTATGAAGTTTGGGTTTGTAAAGATGATTTAAAATGGCGTTGAAGTTGTGAATTGTTTATAAAGGAAGTTAATATGCATAATTATGAAGTTTGCTTGTTTAAACCATGTATTGATGTGTTTGGTTAAGATCAATGAAAGGAATGTTGATAAATGCTCATATTATTGGAAACTGGGATGTTTGTTTGAGTAAGTACAGGTATGGGAGGCAGCAGATAGATTTGGAGTGTGTATATGCAATATAAATTAGCCGCATTCTGTTAAAATGCTAATAAAGGTACGCCTACGCAATAAAAATAGGAAATATGAATTGTTTTTGGTTTTTCCAACCGTGTGGGTCGATGTATATATATTTATATCTATTGTGAAATTTCAAAAGCTCCTCCGTACCGTACAGGGGAGACTCTGCCAAAAATTTTCAAAAGTTTTGGGAGTTAGAAGATTTTTGAAAAATTTGAAATGTTTCATTAATGACAAAGTTGATTTCAAATAACAATTGAAAATAAAACGGACTTTGGGATAGGAATTGAAACTAGTAGTTTCGATTTGAACTAAAGAATTTGAGCAAAGTGAAATTGAGATTTCACTAAGTAAGTTTTACTATTTAGTTTGGAACATTCTTTCAACCTTAGCAAATTTCGGGGACAAAATTTTTATAAGGGGGGAGGAATGTAACGACCCGGAATTTTGGGTCGCCAAATTTGAACATTTAATTCATTTTAAATGTCGAATATGGATTATAATTTGATTTTGAAATAAAAAGATTTTGGTTAAGTTAATAGAATTAGTTAAGTTTCAAATACGATAATTTAATTGAAATTTGAATAATAATAATTTAATATTGGAATTGGAATAATTGGTGATTCTGAGTATAAATAGATATAAAAATAGATTCTAAAATTTATTTTAGGTCTATTTGGGTTTAAATAATGATGTTGGACTTTTGGATGGGATTAAAAGTCGATAGATTAAGATTTGGAATTTTATATTAATTTAATAATGGAATTTAATAATATAATAATGCAAATAATCAAATTTTGATTTAAACTGAATCAGAATTATTTCTAATGTGAATATAAATTTTATATGAGTTATAATAGAGTTAGTAAAGTTTAAAGGTAAAATTTCAAGTGATTTCGACAATTTCGGAAATCGCTCGATTTGATCGACGAGTTAAAATAGCCTTCCGGGGCACAGTCTCGGAATTCGGCGAAACCAGTTCCATTGGATCCATAATATTTATTTATTATCGAATTTCAATTTTCGTAGCAATCGGAGTTGTCGTTTGACCTGGCAGCTCAAAACATAGAAAATACTTTAATCGATTTAATTTAAAATTGCTCGTTTATTTCCGTAACTCGCGCATACGATCGAATTAGCTTCTGAAACACTTTCCATTGTGTTCGGAATGTACATTTGGACCAAAATCGTTTTATTGGTACAATTTTGATTTAGCTTCATATTTTGTTAAGCAATTCATTCCAAGTTAAATTTCAAATTAGTGCAGTGTAGAGTGTTATTGACTCTGTTAAATGAGTAATTTCCCCACCAAAGCCTAGGTTGTCGCCAACCTAAGCTCTGATACCAAGTGAAACAGCCCGCAAATCCGTACCCTTGAGTCAACACTATTCAACATCAATTTACTCAAGTGGAACAGAAATACGAACCATTAGGGTTAAAGAAGAAGAGATAGAAGAAGAAGAAACTAAACAATATCAGAATCTCACATTCACAGCGAAATAAAATATAATAGTAAATAATAGATCTTTACACAAAATGAAACTATATCTTTTTTATACATCATATTATCAGAGTATCTCATACAACAACATTTACCAGTCAAACAATTACATACAATCACAACAGCGGATATATATAAGTACGGATAATACGTCTCGGACTCCAGCTCCTCTCCTGCTCCAAAGCATCATTTTGTGTAAAGATCTATTATTTACTACTATATTTTATTCCGCTGCGAATGTGAGATTCTGATATTGTTTAGTTTCTTCTTCTTCTATCTCTTCTTCTTTAACCCTAATGGTTCGTATTTCTGTTCCACTTGAGTAAATTGATGTTGAATAATGTTGACTCAAGGGGTACGGATTTGCGGGCTGTTTCACTTGGTATTAGAGCTTAGGTTGGCGACAACCTAGGCTTTGGTGGGGAATTACTCATTTAACAGAGTCAATAGCACTCTACAATGAGTTGAGTAAAAATAATAGTATCCTGAAATGTTATTATCGCAAAGAATGGAATTATATCCTGCAAATAGGTTCGTCGAAGAATTCAGGTTCAAGATTTAACTCGTCTGTGTTTGTTGGGAATAAAACTATGCGTGGCTCTAGTGTCGAATAGAACTCTAACAATTTTATCATAAATAAGAAGGTTACCTTCCATAACTCCTTTCCCTTTATTAGCTCCTGAGGTTGAAGGTTGATCATTGATTGCATATACCATTGCTACTTGAGCCTGCTTCATTTTTTAGCATTCTTTAACTATGTGTCTGGTTTATGGCAATAGTAGCATTCCTTAGCTTCTTGTCCTACCTTGTGAGGAACCTATTCTTCGACTTACGAAAGACCGACATCAATACGTCCACTGTATCAACTGCCGAGCAATCGAAGGCCGGAAAACGGAACCCTTAGGGTTTAAGAAAAAGAAAGAGGTAGAAGAAGAAAGAAAAAGATAGAACAGAACAACATCAGAATCTCACAATTCGCAGCGGAACAACATATAATAGATAAATGAATAATCATTTAAACCAAAGAACTATATCAATTATTGCATTACATCACATTACATTACATTATCAGAGTCTACAACAAACAAACAGTGGAAAAGAAATACTATAAACTTAGTAATATGCTACGCCATCCAGCTCGCCTCCAGATTTCTATAGCAACTCCTGAATTCCAGAAATTCCTGATAACCTTAACTCTAGACTGCCCGTGTGGAAATTGGTGGGCACCCAGAGTTTAGGAGGGAAACAATAAACTCCAGGTCAGTCATGTGACTGGTGTGAGAACTTAAACAGTTATTTATCTTTGAAACAAAGAACAGGATAATTTTTGAAGTCAATTCGCAATGCTTTTTGAAAATGTAACTACCATAAGACCTCCCACCACACACATAACGCAAACGCAGACTTGGAGGAGATTTCTTCTTATGTTAGTCAAAGATGCTTACTACGCAAAAACCAAATCATTTTTGATATTATTATTACTGCATGGTGTAGAAAAAAATTCCGAAAGTAAAATATAAATTTTAACCAGCATAGGTACCATTATATTGTGCCTGCTATAGCTACCTCCAAAGGAGGCAGGTTCTACAACTAAAACCGTACAAGGTTCGTATTGTTTCTTTGGATTTCCAACAAATGGTCAGGCCAAGGAACTTCCCATTGCCACATGGGTACGCCTCTGGAAAGACGCCCCGAGAACCTAACTGGATCTCTGCCAACACAAGGCCGGGTTACCTTTCAAACTAGGTAACTACTGACACGAATATGCCATACCCCGATCGTAACCGATCTATATCCGAGGATCCTCGATTTCCAACAACCACAAAGCAATAAATTTGCAGCAACAACATAGGTTAAGTATCTGGGCTCCATACCATGATACCACCTCCTTCCTGTTTTGACCATTTCCGGGGAGTGAGGTCCGACGAAGTCTCGTCCACAAATCCATGCTTTATAAAAAAGTCGTGCTTTGATCATCAAATGCTCAACCGCACTTCGTATGCCACATTACCAATTTGGGAATGTATCACTAGTAACCATCAACTACATAACCTCTAAGGGTGTTAAGCTAAGAGAATAAATTCTCCGCCATCAACGGGAATATATTTGATAGAAACCAGCTTTACATCTCAAACTGTAACGTCAGACACACATCCATACAAGTCCGTTCCGGGATCGAACGGAACCGAAGGCACTTACAAAGAAGTCCTTGCAATCCGGATATTCACTAATCACGACCGGACTTCCCATCACAAAGGGTAATAAATTTTTATATCGGGGATCAGCTGATGCAGAAACATTCGACGGTAATCCTTCCGTTTTCATAAATATCCGGTCTCCAACTCCAGTCATCAGTGCTATCTATTACGACGTATGACATATTCGGAATGGGTTATACGACCCCAAGGTCCTTTCCCGGCTAACCTGAATAGTGAGCGCTTATTTTTAAAATAAGTGTAGCATATAAATTCAAACAAATCACAACAAATACCTATATAAAGGTAAATATTGATAGTCGGTTATTTAACTATCAATACGTATGCACAACATCACCAGATTCCAAATAATTTTCCAAATTATTTATCTTCCAAAGATATCTTTACAAGATATATATAATTTCCATACTTCAAAAATAAATCGATATTTATTTTTAAATCAATTTTCCCAATCTCATTTATAAATTCCATATTGAATTTACATTTCCAAAATATCTGTGAATATACGATTTTCAAATCTATTTCAAATATTCACTTCCAATTTATCTTTAAAAAGATAATTCTCAAAACGTTCATTTCATATTGGAAAACATTTCCCTACTTATTTAATAATAAGTATTTCACAAATCTATTTATTTTCAACACTTGGAAAATATTCGACATACTTAAATCATAACTAAGTATATATTTCATTCTTTAAGGAAATACATTCTCTTAAAGACAATCATTTGAGTCAAAACGAATGTTACGTAAAACATCGTTACGACAACTCAAAATCACTAGTATAGGGATTCGAATTTAAGATAGATATATAAATCCCAATACTATATAAAACATTTCCTTTCGGAAATCATCTATTATAACAACAGTGTTATAGTCTACCATTTCCTTCTATTTCTCGAAAACGTCTATTTCAACAATGAATGTTGAAATCTATAGTTTCGATAGTTAATACATTTTAAAATATCTTTTAAAACAATTAACTTCATTTTGAAATTTCACTTCTCCAAATCATACCTGTTTTATTCAATAATATATTCACTGTCCAAAATCGTGAATATACCTTATTTACCCAATTCATTATTTCTACACTTTTATCAAAAGATTATCCACTGTCCAAAATCGTGGATATACATCCTTTACCAAATTCAACACTTCCACATATTTAATTAAAGGATTTTCCACAGTCCAAAATCGTGGATATAATTCCTTTAATAATTTCTATGTTTACTTATCAAATTTATTTGATTACGGATTTATAAAACAACGTTTATAAATTCCATTTCTATTTCATAACTACTTCGATTTATAAATCTCCTTTAATAACCAATTCTATTTATATTTTGTTTACATGTCGAATCCAACTTATAAGTAAATTACTTATAGTCCATTTATTCACAAATCCATTCTTTTATATCGTCATTAATTTATAAATCTAGAATTCTTATTTACTCATAAAACTAGGTACAACTTTATTTTAACACTTATAAAAACTCGTTTTATAATTCCATTATCTTTAACTTATAAAATATCAATTTTATAAATCTTTTATATAAACCGTTTATAATAATTCAAAAATCCCAATTTAAACCACTTTATAAATTTATCAGCTATTTATTTCAAAATCACATTTCGATTATATTTCACAAAAATCTAATTTTTATAACATAAAAATTTATAACGTTTTAATTATTTAAAATGAATCGATTCGAAAATTTAATAAAACGTATACTTTCAAAAATCACTTTAAAAATCCTTTAAAAATCAAAATCGTTATTTTTAAATTCAAAAATGGATCCAATGATGCAATAGCACCAAATAGTCAATCACGACATCCAAACATCATATATCGATATGATAATCAATCAAATATCACAATATCTAAAATCAAATAAATACTGGTGAGGAATCCAGTTGGATCCCTCCAACCTGTTTTCCTGCATCCATAGATGTTAGCACAGTACCAATCCCGTTTAAAGACGGGATATCGCGGTATATGGGATTTATAAATTATTACCCGCTTAATAATTGGCGCAATAGGGTCTCATCCGCTATATAGTGCGGGAAAATCAACTCCAGGTACATATATAATACCAATTCCACTTCAAGGTGGAATATAGCGGTACATGGGTTTAATAAATAACCTCCGGTTAGTAGGCGGCGCATAGGGTCTATTTCAATACAATAGATAATACTATATTATCCAAACAAACAATCAACACAATCAACAATTTTAAATCTAACTATTTAAAATTTAAACAAAACCCTTTTTGAGTGAGAAGTTCTCACCTTTGCTTTTATTTTTGCAGCCCGTTTCCATCTTGACTCGATTTCCTTGTTTTATACCTATTTAATTATTTACCCAATTCATTAATATTCAAATCAACTGAACAATTAATTTCCGTTTAATAGTTTTTGATTAGCTGATAATTCTTTTTAAACCAATTTTCTCCTTTAATAAATTTATCCAACTAATGATTAAATTTCTCGTTTTTTAATAAATTTAATTAACCAAAAATTATATTTTAAACTAATAATCTTGGTTTAAAATAATTTCTTTTCAAACTCCCAATTCTTTAAAGAATTAGTTTACTTAAGATTATCCATTTTGGACCTTGTACAAACATTTATATAATTGATTAATATTCGAATAAATCGAACCATTAAATTCCCATTTATAAATTTAATTACCAATGATTTATTTTTATTTTATTTTAAACTACTATCTTTATTTTTAAATCAGTTCCTTTTAATAATTTTCTTAGTGACTAAAATAATTGAGTAAATTAATTAAACATGTTTATCATCACTATATATTTTTATAAAAATAATCCATGTAGATTTAAAATATAATTTTACATACCCTTATATTTCCCAAAAAACTTATCTATAATCTTCAATATATATTAAATTAAAACAAAACGGCCTTAATAGATCTTACTGTAACATATGTATTACTCTACATATATAAATTTATCTCATAGTAAATTAATGTATGTATATATTTTATTAAATCAAGATTAATTTTTGTAAATAAAATAAAAGAATACCTCACTGCAATCTGAAACCACGGCTACCAAACACTGCAGCCCTAGTCGCTCATGCCTTCCAGAAAAATGAAACCCTAGTCTCTCACTTTTACTGTACTGTCTTCGCCATTTACCAGAGACGAAGTCGACCTCGTCAACGTCCTGCCTCCCTTTTCCATCGAGCACCGCCGTCGAGCCCTAGTCGCTGTTGAGTGCGGCCAGAAAGTATCGCGATCCTCCCTCTCCACGCGGCCCTACGAGCCATCCGACTCGACCTCGAACGCTGTTATACCCATACGTGCCCGCGTGCCCGCGTGCCCGCGTGCCCGCGTGCCCGCGTGCCCCGATTCGACCCTGCCCAGCCAAGCATCGCTCGCGACTCCTCCCCCGCCGCGATTTGGTAGGAAAAGCTTCGAAGTTTTTTTTTAAAGGGGAAAAAGTGGCTCGATTTGATTCGAATCTATGCTCATACGAAGGCCGCGATTTTATTCTTGCTGAGGAAACTGATTTGGAATTTTTTTTCTTTCTTTTGATTGAATTAACTCGACCATGGAAGTTTTCTTTGTTCGATTTTGAACGAGAATGAAGATACGTTATTTCGTTTGAGCTAATGTAGAAAGGGGTACATGATTTTAGGCGCGATTTGAGGATGATAGATCGTGTTTGATTTACTTTGCTACAGCATTTTAATGGGAAGGTAAAGTACTGATGTTGACTAAATTCAACTTTAAATTTGAATTCAATTTAATTTCAACGCGTTTACTTACCGTATGCTCACATAACAACTCCGAATAATACGAAATTTGAAATCCGGTAATAATTCAATATTACGGATCCAATGGAACTGGTTTCTTCGAATTTCTGAGACTGTGCCTCGGAAGGCTATTTTTAAATTCAATTTAAATGGTATAATTTCAAAACTGATCAAATCACTTTCAAATTCAATCCTGAAGCTTCTATTATCTTCAGTATTATCAATATGAATTTTACAAGCCTTTAAAGTATTTTTAACCAGCTTAAAATTAAAGATTCAAATTTGTATTCAACTTCAATAGATTAAATTTTATAATTTAATCGCCAAATTCATAGTTATATTGGGAATTCAAGCTAAACCAATATTCAACTATTTAAAATTAATTAAATATTTTCAAATTTAAATTGTTCAAAAATTCTGGGTCGTTACAGCCTTTCCCCCTTAAAAGAATTTCGTCCCCAAATTACAAGTTAGGAAAAAACGATTCTTAACCCGTTTATTATTTTTCACAATCCAAATAGTTTTATCAACTTTGTAAAAAAAAATATTTTTATTAAAGATCCATTTTCATTTCAACTAACTTTCGAACTCCAATTATAAGTTCCAACCAACATTATTCTCCTAACAATTCAAATTTAAATTTAAATTTCAAACTTTCAAAATTTTCTCAAAAATTTTCTAACACCCTAAATTTTTAGAAAATTTCGCCAGCGTCTCCTTTGCGCAGCTAGCTCGGTACGACTACAAAATGGCACCACGACCCCTCAGATCCTAAAAGAAAAGGAAAAGCCAAGTGGCTGGACAAGAAAATCACCAAATTTCATACTGAAACTGAAATACATACCTTTTTGTCGAGCAATTCAATTTTATCTTTGAAATCAAAATCTGAATTCCATTTCCTTTAATACACCTGTATATCCTGCTAGCCATAATATCCAATTACAATATTCAAATATCAATTTGCATATTCCATTACAAAATTTCGATACTTACTTCTTATATAATCTTTAGTTTACTATTGAAGTTATATAATCATTTTCATTCAATTTTACATTTCCAATTTCAATTGAATTCAATTTACAATTTCAATTTAATTTGGATTGAGTTTACTTTCTAAATATTGAATTTTATCAACTATTTTTTATTCACAACTGATTCATAGCATTATTTTAAATTAGTTACATTCACTAATTCATTACAAATTCCAATTCATTTTATTCAAATTTGTTTTCAACACTCAGTTCCAATTCCAGTTTTATTCTTTTGTTCATTTCCAAAATTTATTTTCAATTCATTATTTTGGTTTATAACCACTTATATTTAAACTGTATTTCAAATTCCATACGAATTTTAATTCATCTTTCATTTAATTGCAATTGTAAATTTATTCATTCATTCACAATTTATTTCCATAACTCAAATTCAATTCCAATTCTAAAGTAAATTCTATTTAACTTTTACCATAGTCAAATTTATTATCCCATATTATAAGTTCAAAACTCATTCTACTTATATTCATCAATTACATCTTGGATTTTAATTTCAAATTTGTTTATCACAACCAAACTTCAATTTTCAATTTATTTCTACTTGAATTTTCCTGCAAATTTAAATCATTTTTTTATTTAACTAATTCAACTTGATCCCCAATCAAATCTCATTTGTATTTTTTTTCTTAGCTTTTGGTTTTGATTTCAATTTCTTATTTAACAACCAGCGATAATTTTAATATTATCATCTCCTAGCAACCAAGCAATCATATACCATAATAATTTATAGAAAATCATTCCCTTTATATACAAAAATAGCTTTGGGTAAAATTATTTCATTTACCCTATTTCAAAACAATACCGTGTCGGTTTATCTTGTTTAAGAGTTCAGAAACCCCTATCGTAACAGTTGGCCAGACTGCACCGACCAGAATCTGTAAACAATCAACCGATAAGTCAACACAATACAAAACAATTTTATATTCACTAACAAATACGCGCTCATATCTATTATTACACTCAAACTCATTCTAGAGTACTGCTGACTCTATCTCTAATGAGTAACAACCAACAGAGCCATGGTTATCGCTTAACCATATGCTCTGATACCAAATGTGAGATCTAGGCTTTTCAACCATCGACAACGGCTAATAACCGCCGTGGTAACAATTGGTATCCCAAACTTGCTTTTACGGCCAGCCTTTCGTCTGTCACGGCTTACGCCTAACCAACCCCTATTCACTAAGAGAGGACGTGTAGGGGTAAGAGTCTCCCGTTCGCCACCTAACTGCGAAGCGAGAACCCCCCATCATGTTTCACTAAGATGAGAAAGACTGGTGTGAGAACTTAAACAGTTATTTATCTTTGAAACAAAGAACAGGATAATTTTTAAAGTCAATTCGCAATGCTTTTTGAAAGTGTAACTACCATAGGACCTCCCACCACACACACAATGCAAACGCAGACTTGGAGGAGATTTCTTCTTATGTTAGTCAAAGATGCTTACTACGCAAAAATCAAATCATTTTTTATATTATTATTAGTGCATAGTGTAGAAAACAATTTCGAAAGTAGAATATAAATCTTAACCGGCATAGGTACCATTAGATTATGCCTGCTAGAGCTACCTCCTCAGGAGGCAGGTTCTACAACTAAAACTGTACAAGGTTCGTATTGTTTCTTTGGATTTCCAACAAATGGTCAGGCTAAGGAACTTCCCATTGCCACATGGGTACGCCTCTGGAAAGATGCCCCGAGAACCTAACCGGATCTCTGCCAACACAAGGCCGGGTTACCTTTCAAACTAGGTAACTACTGACATGAATATGCCATACCCCGATCGTAACCGATCTATATACGAGGATCCTCGATTTCCAACAACCACAAAGCAATAAATTTGCAGCAACAACATAGGTTAAGTATCAGGGCTCCATACCATGATACCACCTCTATCCAGAAGGAATGACATACACTAAAGGACGCTACCCCCGATAACCTTGTCGCGTCCTTCCTGTTTTGACCATTTCCGGGGTGTGAGGTCCGACGAAATCTCGTCCACAAAGCCACGCTTTATACAAAAGCTGTGCTTTGATCATCAAATGCTCAACCGCACTTCGTATGCCACATTACCAATTTGGGAATGTATCAGTAGTAACCATCAACTACATAACCTCTAAGGGTGTTAAGCTAAGAGATTAAATTCTCCGCCATCAACGGGAACATATTTGATTGAAACCAGCTTTACATCTCAAACTATAACGTCAGACACCATCCATACAAGTCCGTTCCGGGATCGAACGGAACCGAAGGCACTTACAAAGAAGTCCTTGCAATCCGGATATTCACTAATCAAGACCGGACTTCCCATCACAAAGGGTAATAAATTTCTATACCGGGGATCAGCCGATGCAGAAACATTCGACAGTAATCCTTCCGTTTTCATAAATATCCGGTCTTCAACACCGGTCATCAATGCTATCTATTACGACGTATCACATATTCGGAATGGGTTATACGACCCCAAGGTCCTTTCCCGGCTAACTCGAATAGTGAGCGCTTATTTTTAAAATAAGTTTAGCATACAAATTCAAACAAATCACAACAAATACCTATTTAAAGGTAAATATTGATAGTCGGTTATTTAACTATCAATAGGTATGCACAACATCACCAGATTCCAAATAATTTTCCAAATTATTTATCTTCCAAAGATATCTTTATAAGATATATATAATTTCCATACTTCAAAAATAAATCGATATTTATTTTTAAACCAATTTTCCCAATCTCATTTATAAATTCCATATTGAATTTACATTTCCAAATATCTGTGAATATATGATTTTCAAACGATTTCAAATATTCACTTTCAATTTATCTTTAAAAAGATAATTCTCAAAACGTTCATTTCATATTGGAAAACATTTCCCTACTTATTTAATAATAAGTATTTCACAAATCTATTTATTTTCAACACATGGAAAATATTCGATATACTTAAATCATAACTAAGTATATATTTCATTCTTTAAGGAAGTGCATTCTCTTAAACACAATCATTTGAGTCAAAACGAATGTTACGTAAAACATCGTTACGACAACTCAAAATCACTAGTATAGGGATTCGAATTTAAGATAGATATATAAATCCCAATACTATATAAAACATTTCCTTTCAGAAATCATCTACTATAACAACAGTGTTATAGTCTACCATTTCCTTCTATTTCTCGAAAACGTCTATTTCAACAATGAATGTTGAAATCTATGGTTTTGAGATTTAATACATTTTAAAATATCTTTTAAAACAATTAACTTCATTTTAAAATTTCACTTCTCCAAATCATACCTGTTTTATTCAATAATATATTCACTGTCCAAAATCGTGAATATACCTTATTTACCCAATTCATTATTTCTACACTTTTATCAAAAGATTATCCACTGTCCAAAATCGTGGATATACATCCTTTACCAAATTCAACACTTCCACATATTTAATTAAAGGATTTTCCACAGTCCAAAATCGTGGATATAATTCCTTTAATAATTTCTATGTTTACTTATCAAATTTATTTGATTACGGATTTATAAAACAACGTTTATAAATTCCATTTCTATTTCATAACTACTTCGATTTATAAATCACCTTTAATAACCAATTCTATTTATATTTCGTTTACATGTCGAATCCAACTTATAAGTAAATTACTTATAGTCCATTTATTCACAAATCCATTCTTTTATATCGTCATTGATTTATAAATCTAGAATTCTTATTTACTTATAAAACTAGGTACAACTTTATTTTAACACTTATAAAAACACGTTTTATAATTCCAATATCTTTAACTTATAAAATATCAATTTTATAAATCTTTTATATAAACCGTTTATAATAATTCAAAAATCCCAATTTAAACCATTTTATAAATTTATCATCTATTTATTTCAAAAATCACATTTCGATTATATTTCACAAAAATCCTAATTTTTATAACATAAAAATTTATAACGTTTTAATTATTTAAAATGAATCAATTCGAAAATTTAATAAAACGTATACTTTCAAAAATCACTTTAAAAATCCTTTAAAAATCAAAATCGTTATTTTTAAACTTCAAAAATGGATCTGATGATGCAACAGCAACAAATAGTCAATCACGACATCCAAACATCATATATCGATATGATAATCAATCCAATATCACAATATCCAAAATCTAATAAATACTGGTGAGGAATCCAGATAGATCCCTCCAACCTGTTTCCCTGCATCCACAGATGTTAGCACAATACCAATCTCGTTTCAAGATGGGATATCGCGGTATATGGGATTTATAAATTATTATCCGCTTAATAGGCGGCGCAATAGGGTCTCATCCGCTATAAAATGCAGGAAAATAAACTCCAAGTACATATATAATACCAATTCCACTTCAAGGTGGAATATCGTGGTATATGGGTTCAATAAATAACCTCCGCTTAATAGGCGGCGTGTAGGGTCTATTTAAATACAATAGATAATACTATATTATCCAAACAAACAATCAACAAAATCAAAAAATTTAAATCTAACTATTTAAAATTTAAACAAAACCCTTTTTGAGTGAGAAGTTCTCACCTTTGCTTTTATTTTTGCTGTCCATTTCCATCTTGACTCGATTTCCTCGTTCTATACCTATTTAATTATTTACACAATTCATTAATATTCAAATCAACTAAACAATTAATTTTCGTTTAATAGTTTTTTATTAGCTGATAATTCTTTTTAAACCAATTTTCTCCTTTAATAAATTTATCTAACTAATGATTAAATTTCTCCTTTTTTAATAAATTTAATTAACCAAAAATTATATTTTAAACTAATAATCTTGGTTTAAACTAATTTCTTTTCAAACTCCCAATTCTTTAAAGAATTACTTTACTTAAGATTTTCCATTTTAGGCCTTGTACAAACATTTATACAATTGATTAATATTCGAATAAATCGAACCATTAAATTCCCATTTATAAATTTAATTACCAATGATTTATTTTTCTTTTATTTTAAACTACTATCTTTATTTTTAAATCAATTCCTTTTAATAATTTTCTTAGTGACTAAAATAATTGAGTAAATTAATTAAACATTTTTATCATCACTATATATTTTTATAAAAATAATCCATGTAGATTTAAAATATAATTTCACATGCCCTTATATTTCCCAAAATCTTATCCATAATCTTCTATATATATTGAATTAAAACAAAATGGCCTTAATAGATCTTACTGTAACATATGTATTACTCTACATTTATGAACTTATCTCACAATAAATTAATGTATGTATATATTTTATTAAATCAAGGTCAATTTTTGTAAATTTAAAAAAAAGAATACCTCACTACAATCTGAAACCACGGCTACCAAACACTGCAGCCCTCGTCGCTCGTGCCTTCCAGAAAAATGAAACCCCAGTCTCTCACTTCGACTGTACTGTCGTCGCCATTTACAGAGACGAAGTCGACCTCGTCAACGCCGTGCCTCCCTCTTCCAGCGAGCGCCGTCATCGAACCCTAGTCGCGATTGAGTGCGGCCAGAAAGTATCGCGATCCTCCCTCTCCACGCGGCCCTACGAGCCATCGCGACTCGACCTCGAACACTGTTATACCCATACGTGCCCGCGTGCCCCGATTCGACCTTGCCCATCCTAGCATCGCTCGCGACTCCTTCCCCGCTGCGATTTGGTAGGAAAAGCTTCGATTTTTTTTAAAGGGGAAAAAGTGGCTCGGTTTGATTCAAATCTTTGCTCATAGGAAGGCCGCGATTTTATTCTTGCTGAGGAAACTGATTTGGAATTTATTTTCTGTCTTTTGATTGAATTAACTCGGATATGGAAGTTTTCTTTGTTCGATTTTGAACGAGAATGAAGATACGTTATTTCGTTTGAGCTAATGTAGAAAGGGGTACGTGATTTTAGGCGCGACTTGAGGATGATAGATCGTGTTTAATTTACTTTGCTAGAGAATTTTAATGGGAAGGTAAAGTACTGATGTTGACTAAATTCAATTTTAAATTTGTTCAATTTAATTTCAACGCGTTTACTTACCGTATGCTCACATAACAACTCCGAATAATACGAAATTTGAAATCCGGTAATAATTCAATATTACGGATCCAATGGAACCGGTTTCTTCGAATTTCTGAGACTGTGCCTGTAACGACCCACCTTTTTGAACAGTTTAACCCGATGATCAAATACACATGCCGATTCCAAACCATTCAAAAGGGTATATGGTTATTGGGGTAAATAAGAAAAGAAAAGAAAGGGAAATAAAGGAAATGAAACAACACGGAATCTCGCAGCGGAACGATAAAATATAATAGTCAAATAAACAGTTCATGAAGCTGTTTACAATACTTTGATCATTATTTATACAACATTTATCAGAGTTATACATATACAACAGGACAAATAAAATAATGCAGCAGACAACATGATGCAAAGATAATAAGAGTAATAGTATACCAAATCTTTGTCTTCGTCCTCCAGAATAGATGTTAAATAAGCTGAAAAACTCAGGTCTGACTCGAGCGTAATGAAAAGGCAAAACACTCAAGTCAGGACTAAAATATCCTCATGTAAGTTAAATCAATCGTAGATAAGTATGAGTGTAATAGCGTCAGAGATGTTTACGGGATTTGACATCTCATATCCAGTGTCAACATGCGTGCAATAACTTAAAAGAAGTTACGGGATTTTCCATCTCTCAAGGATCCGTTAAACTATCTACTATGTAGTACAATACGCTATTATAATATGTCTACAGTAAAGTAAAAGTATTAGAATAGTGTTAAGGCGTTACCATAATTCCCCTTAACACATTTTTATAATGGCATAGTCTATACAGCACCGTAAACCCCACCGTAAACTGGTGGTTATCAGTAGGTACCCCATAGGTATAACACAAAACAAAACGTAGTGGTCGCGAATAGGATAATCAGTATGACAAGGTACATGAGGCGATATCAACTAGGATACTAGTAGTTGTGTGATCCGAACTGATGTTGAGCATAGCCAGCAGCTACCTCAACACCGTGAAACAACACTCCCAAATCGAGGGGTGCACCCAAAACGAATCACAAAGTAATAGATATGGTATCGAAGAAGTGTGTCCGCTATAGATGGCGAACCTCAATGGCTCGGCGCGGCTCCTATTTTAGTCACATCAGGGGTCATCCAATCATTCTCTTTCTTCAGTCAACGCGTTCACCAAACCATCCACTTCATTTTGGATCAACACTCCGCGTATACTAGTTATTAAAGTGGTTTTCGGTATCGACAGAGAGTATGTCCATATCTGATCCCAGTCTTTTTAATAACTACGTATTATTACACCGGTGGCTCTTTTACATTTCAAATCAATTCATAATTGATTATCAAAATGTCATATTCGCTTCAAAAATCAAATCCATTTCATATATCATCATATCTATTCAAACGTAAGATTCCGTTTCAAAATCAATTTTCGCCTAAAAATCTTATTTCGAATTCAAAATCATTTTGAATTTCAATTTAGGTTGCAACTTCATTTCACCCAATTCGTACTTAAATTCAAGATTTAAACATAAACATTTCACCTTAGTGACCAGCTTCAAATTTTAGAAAATAGTTTTAAGTAGTTTAAAAGTAGTTTTAAATAATTAAAATAGTTAAAATACTTAAAATATTTAAATGGGTTTCAATAGATAAATTAACTTAATATAGTTAATGTAGGTTAAAATAGTTTAAGTATTTAAAATGGTTTATATAACAGAGTAATTTGGAAAACAAAATGAAATAGCTTCAAACCAAACCATTTCAAATATAACTTCCCAATTCAAAACAATTTCAGTTTCCATTCTACCGATTCAATTTCGATTTCAATTCAAATCAATGTCAACTTTGACTTCAAATTAATTCAATTCTACATTCACTTTCAATTAATTCAATTTCAATTTATGTCAATTTGGAGCTTGATTTTTCAAAATATCAACTTATAACACTTAACAAAATTATCCTTCAATATTCAACTTTTGAATCCAAATTTCAAATATGATTCAATTCCAAGCTCAATTTCAAAATATCATTTTTATATCACTTTTACTTAGTAATATTCAAAGCTCGAAATAATGTTCAGTCTTTAAAACAAATAAATTTTCGAAATTCGATCATATCCAAATTTTGATTTCAAAGTCTCAACTTAATTTATTTAACAATTTCTTTTAACCAAAATTTATTTCAACATTCCAAACTCAATTTTTGCGATAAATTCGATTTCTATAAATTGATATTTTTTATAACTTTTAAATCAAAACATTTAAATAAATTTCAAATCGATGATTTTAAAATTTTATTAATTTAACCAATCCGGTGTCCGTATATAATTTTCTATCCTATGGCCAAGTGATTATTTATTTCAATTAAATGTCAGGGATGAATATATATATCATTTAAACTAAATCACAGTGTCATATGTATGCAAAACAGGATATATATAAGTAAATAAACATCAAAACGTTTAAATATCAACCAATAGCATCCATCGTAATACATCATCCAATAGACAATACAATTTACGGCAATTTCATATTTATCAATATCAGGTAATTTAATCACAATTCAATTTTAATTTAAATTTTTGACTGTCAATTTAATTTTCAACAGTGAATTCAAATGACAATTAAAGTTTATCAAACAACGACAAATAAAATTCATATCACTTCATAATATCAAATTTAACTACCATAAAGATATTCAGTACGTTGTGAGCGTAATATACACTCACCTTGATATCCTATTGTCACCGAGACGTTCCGATTTGGAACTAAACCGGACGACTCCCGATTTTAGCTCAAATTTCAACTGTCTCCAAATTCGTCCAAACCAGTTTCATTTCGAAGCTCTCGTCATTACGATCGCAACGCAAAAAGTTTCGTTCCAATCGGACCTCTTATGTGAGAGTTATACATTTTATAAGATATCGACATTTGAATTTATAAAACAATTTACATTATAATTAAATTATCCATACCCTAAGCAATGAAGCCCCACCCACTAACTCCATCTTCCCTAAAGCTTCAGCCTGCACGAGGATGAACCCACCAAATTGTGCACCAATCTCCAGTGATACGGAGCTATAGGCGATGAAAATCGAAACCGATCGCGCCGTCAAGCTTCTCCTCTCGATCTCCATCTTCCGGACCCCTCACTTCGAAGCTCACACCTACCAATCAAAATGCATGCGAACCCCTCCTCTTCGGCCAAGGCCAGGTCGCACGACCCAATACGCCACCGAGCTTCACCAAAACGCGTGCCTAGATGCCATTCGACGAGGGGAATCCAAATACGAGCTTTATTTCTCAAATCGATGAATGAAAACGAAGTGAAGCTTAACCCTAGCTTCAAAATCTCTCGCATCTTCACTGTCGCACTCCCAAAGTCCAAGTCACACCAGGCCAAAAGCATACAGGATCGAAGCAAATGATGAAAAAGGATTTTTAGAGAAGGTTTCGCGATTTTTAATCGAGTATTTGAAGAGAAAGAATTTTTTTGAAGTGTTGATTTATTATTTTCTTACTGTCTGAAGCTTGCGTGCAAATAAAGAAGAAGGAGAGTATGCGTATATGAATAAGAAATAGGTACTAGGGTGTCGGCTGATAAGAAGAAACGAACAGATGTGAAGAGTATTGTAACGTACGCGGATTTTCGTTGCCGAAAAACCGAATAGTTATGGGTTTTTAAAAAGAATTTAAGAAAAGAAAAGAGAAGAAGAGAGAAGATAGAAAATAGAGAGAAAAGAAAATAGAAAAGAGAACAGAAAATTTAGAAGAGAGAGAGGAAAGATAATAGAAAACTTTTAAAATAGAAGAAAAAGAGAACAGAACGGAAAAGAAAAATAGAAGAAAATAGGACGGAATAGAAAACAACAGAACAACATCAGAATCTCACAATTCGCAGCGGAACAACAAATAATAATAAATGAATAATCTTTAAACAAAGAACTATATCAGTTATTACATTTTACACATTACATTTCATTACATCATATCATCAGAGTGTACAACATCATACAACAACAAACAGTGCAGCCGAAAAAGAAATACTATATAAACTAGTAATACGCCATGCCATCCAGCTTGCCTCCAGCAACTCCAGAATATCCTGATAAACCTAACTCTTAACTGCCCGTGTGGAAATTGGTGGGCACCCAGAGTTTAGGAAGGAAAACAATAAACTCCAAGTCAGTCATGTGACTGGTGTGAGAACTCAAAACAGTTTATTTACTTTAGAAATCAAAATAGAGGAATATTTTTAAATTCAATTCGCAATGCTTTTAAAAATGAGACTACCATAAGGCCTCCCGCACACACACACATGCAAACGCAGAATCGGAGGAGATTTCTCCTTATGATAGCCAAAGATGCTTGATACGCATTTAAAAGAACATTTTATATTATTACTAGTGCATAGTGTAGGAAAAATTCATTTCAAAAGTAGAATATAAATCTTAGCCAGCATAGACATTCCGAACTATGCCTACTATAGCTACTATGTTCAATAGCAGGTTACCGCCACATTCCATAGCAGGTTATACAACTAATACCGTACAAGTCTCGTATTGCTTCTTTGGATTTCCAACAAATGGTCAGGCCAAGGAACTTCCCATTGCCACATGGAAACGCCTCTGGCTGGACGTCCCCGAGAACTTAACCAGCTCTCTGCCAACACAAGGCTGGGTTACCTTTATCACTAGGTAACTACTACACGAATATGGCATCCCCCGGTCCCATTGGACCTTTTAACCGAGCGCTCGTCACCAACAACACCACACAGTAATAAATATAGTGTATCAACATGAGTAAGTATCTGGGCTCCATACCATGATACCACCCTTTCCAGAAGGAAATGCACATACCCTAAAGGGAGCTACCCCTCATAACCTTGCCGCATCTTTCCTGTTTTGACCATTCCGGGATGTGAGGCTCGACGAATTCACGTCCACAAAAACATACTTTATACAAAAGCCATGCTTTGGGTCAACAAATGATCAACACAATGATCATAAGGATAGACGATCAAATAAATGATCCTATCACAAATAATCAACACAATGATCATTTCAGCATCACTCAGCATGTCACATTACCAAATTGGGAATATATCGCTGATAACTTCAACTATATAACCTCTGAGCTCGTATGTCTCAGAGAAGGGTGTTAAGCTAAAAGAATAAATTCTCCGCCACCAACAGAAATATATTTGAAAGAAATCGGCTTTATATCTCAACTTGTAACGTCAGACATACTATCCATACAAGTCTGTTCCGGGCTCGAACAAAACCGAAGGCACTTCTTACGAAGCCCTTGCAATCCGAGTATTCACAATCCCGATCGAATTTCCCATCACTTAGAAGATCTCTATACCAGGAGCTACCCAGTGCAGAGACAATCGATAGGTCATCCTATCGCTTTCACAAATACTCGGTCTTCAACACCGATCTTCAATGTAATTCACAACGACGTATCACATATTCGGAATGGGTTATACGACCCCATGGTCCTTTCCCGGTTAACCCGAATAGTGAGCGCTTATTCAAAAATAAGTGTGACATTCAAATTCAATCAAATCACATCAAATACCCATTCAAAGGTAAATATTGATAGTCGGTTATTGAACTATCAATTGATATGCACCCATCACCAGATTCCAAATAATTTTCCAAATTATTTATTTTCCAAAATATCTTTACAAGATATATTATTTCACACTTCAAAAATAAATCAATATTTATTTTCAAACAAATTCCCTTTCACATATAAATTCCATAATGAATTTATATTTCAAAATATTCATGCATATGATTTCAATTTATTCATTTCAATTTATCTTCAAAAAGATAAATTCTAATTATTCACTTCATATTGGAAAAACAATTCCATACTTATTTAATTATAAGTAATTCACTAATCTTTTTATTTTCAACCTTGGAAAATATTTAATATACTTAAATCGAATTAAGTATATATTTCATTCTTTAAGGAAATCATTCTCTTAACATATTTATTTGGGCCAAAACGAATGTTGCGTAAAACATCATTACGACAACCCAAAATCACTAGTATAGGGATTCGAATTTAAAATAGATATATAAATCCCAATACTATTCAAAACATTTCCTTTCGGAAATCATTTACTATAACAACAGTGTTATAGTCCACCATTTCCTTTTATTTCTCGAAAACGTCTATTTCAACAATAAATGTTGAAATCTATGGTTTCTAATCTCAACACATTTAAAACATCGTTAGATCGTTTTAATTCTGTTTAAAATATCACGTTCTAAACATTTCCTTTAACATATTATTCACTATTCAAAAACGTGAATATACTACGTTAACAATTTTTCATCCTTTTATTCATTTTAATTCAAAGGATTGTTCACATTCAAAAATGTGAATATAACTCCATTAATAGGTTTCAACAATTAACTTATCAAAATAAGTTGTTTGCGAATTTATAAAACAACGTTTATAAATTCTTTTTCTATCCTATATTCAATTCATAACTAAATTATGTACCAAAGGTTCATATTATAAGTTAAATACTTATAATTTATTTGTTTGCAAAAATCGTTCCTTTGAACTTCATAATTATAAATCTTATAACTTATAAGATTCGATTATTCATCCCAATATATTCTTTAATAATTTCACAAAATTTATAAATCTTACTATTTATAAATTTCATTTATAACTTCACAGTTTATAATTCTATAAATTTCATTCATTTATGAAATTCATTTTCACTTCATTCAAACACTTATAAAAGCTCGTTTTATAATGTCAATATTTCAATTTATAAATATCTATTTATAAATCTCTTAATATAAATCAAATTATATTATTATTCTAAAACGTCTTTAATTTCCTTTATAATTTCACCATTTTGATTTATAAAATAATCAAATTTTGTAAATCCTATATTTAAACTTTTAATAATAAACTCAAAAATCCAGTTTAAACTATTTTATAAAATCATTAATCCATATTTCTCAAAAATCAGCTTTTAACTATGTTCTCAAAAATCATAATTTTTATAACTTTAAAAATTATAATGTTTATTTATTTAATATGGATCAATTCCAAAAATATAGTATATTTTCAAAAAATCACTTTAAAAATCATTTAAAATCCCAAAATCTGGGTCCAATGATGCTACACACCAAATAGTCAATCACGACTACATGATCCATCATATATCGATATGATAATCCATCAAATATCAAAATATCTGAAATCAAATAAAAACTGTTGAGGAATCCAGTTGGATCCCTCCAACTTGTTTTCCTGCATCCAAAAACATTAGCACAATACCAATTTCGCTCCAGTACGAAATTATCGCGGTATATGTTCTTATTAAATATTATCCGCTTAATAACGGCGCAATAGGGTCTCATCCGCTAAACAAAAAATGCGGGAAATCAATAACTCCAATATATACATATGCCAATATATATATATTGCTATTATATATAATACCAATTTCACTGTTTATGAAATATTCGCGGTATATGTTTTTATTAAATAACATCCGCTTACTAACGGCGTATAATGTCTATTTTAACAATCAATAGATATCAATCAACATTCAAACATGCATTCAAATATTTTAATTCTAACTATTTAAAATAAAATCGAAACTGATTCGATTGAGTGAGAAGTTCTCACCTTGGTTTTAATTTCCGTTTTAGCGATTTATTTCGAATAAAATTAAACGGACGTTTAATTTTATCCAAAATTCTCACTAACTCCAAATGAGTCCAAACTAACTCCATCGCGTAGTGCTCGTCCATACGATTCCAACGCTTCTTGTTTCGCGCGTTTTCGACCTCGTATGAAAAAGTTATGAATATTTGAAGTTTGCTCGTATTTATATACACAAATACAACATAACTTAATTAATTTTAAACCTATCTCACTCCAGCCCTTAGATCCATTCCCCAGTGCATCAAGACCGTCCCTTTCTTTCTCTCCTCTTCACGTTACCATCACGTTGCTTCAGGAACAAGATCGAACCCAACATAGATAATTAGGGTTAAATTATTCATCTTCCTCGTTGAATTCTAGCATGATCAGGAAGTTGCAACGCGCTCGCCATCATCTACTCTAGGTTCGGCCCCAAGGCCACTGAGCTCAGCCATGACTAGCTCCTCGAATTGCGTGCGTGAACTGGCATGGTCGGCCCCACATAGCTCCTCCATCGTCGCTCCAAATTCGATCATCGCCGTATGGAATCGAAGCTCTCGTCGAGCTCTTCGACTTTGTAGTTGAGCACTTCGCGTAATTCCTTACGGATTGAGAGAGATTGAGGGATGAAGGTTGCGAATTTATGGCCATTGGTTTGTTAGGTGGCGGCTAGGGTTATGAAATTAGGTTTTAGTTATTTTTTTTATATAAAATTATGAAGAGTGGTGGTGTATTTATAGAGAATCGAACGACACTATTCATCCGAAAATTCTGAACTCCGATTTAGGCACCGAAACTGACGTACCTAGGGTTTATCCCGCGTTCCGGACACAATGGAACAGGTTTCGAAAGCTAATTCGGACATCTGTGCGAGTTATGGCTACAAACGCTCAATTTAAATTAAACCGATTTAAGCGATTTTCTAGGCGTTTTAATTTGTACAGGACAAACGGTAAATCCAATCGACTTGAAATTTGAAACCTTACAATAATATCACATTACGGATCCGATGAAACTGGTTTCGTCGAAATCCGAGACTTTTTGAAAAATGGCTATTTTAGCTCGCCAAATTTAAATTAAAAACAATTCGATGCGTTTCGAGCTGCCACGATCAAACGATAGCTCCGATTGACACGAAAATTGAAATCCGGTAATAACTAACTATTACGGATCCAATGAAACTGGTTTCGTTCAATTCTGAGACTGTTCAAAAATTGGCTATTTTCACTAGTCGATTTTAATATTAAAATATTCAATTTTCACAAATTAACTTTTAATTCGATTTTAAAAGTTCTAAAATATCATTCTAACTCCCATATGATAAAATAAAATTTTACAAATCATTTTCAATCATATTTAACTCAATTTTCAATTATTTCCATAATTTAACGTATTAAATTATCGATTTAATTATTCAATTAAATTCAATAATTCAAATAAAAATTTATTTGACTAATAAATTCACTTATTAATATTTAAAATTAATTAAATATTCAAATTTAAATTAATAAAAATTCTGGGTCGTTACAATCTTCCCCACTTAAAAGAATTTCGTCCTCGAAATTACAAGTAAGAAAAGTTACAGAATCTATTAACTTTTTCAGAATCCATAATTAAACTTCTTATAATACTTTACTAAGTTTTCAAATCATACTTAGTTATCTTTTCAAAAACAATTGCTATTGTTAACTTTCAACTTCAAATCAAAATTAAAGTTTTCCAAATTTTTTCAAATTTTTCTAACGCCTTAAATTTTCGGAAAAATTCGCCATAGTCTCCTTTGCGCGGCTCGATCCGAATAAAAAATGACAGTATATATATCACAAATATACATCTCATCAAGTAATGAGGCATCCCGAAGGGAAAAAAGTATAAAAGTACGGTATGTAATCCGAGATATGTACCTTATATTTTATTAGCAAGCGTATACGGCTAATATAGCGCGAAAGCGAGCTCCAAATGCGAAGCAAACGCGATCCGCACCTACTAAACACTCAATAAACAACATGAGAATCATGCATATAGACAATAATCTCAATATACAACATATAGCAACATAATAACTATATATGTCAACATAGCAAATGCAACTAAACAACAAATGCAATATATATTCAACCATCAACCAACTAACATCCATAACCAATATATATTCATTTATATTCTCATTAATATTTAATGAATTGGTTTTCAATTTAATCATATTTGATTCATTAACAGTGGATGTTTACTAACATTCATGTTCAATTAGTTTATATTCACTAATTCATATTCAAGTTAGTTCACTTTCACATCAAATTCAATTCTATTCAAATTTCACTTAACTTCCAATTGGATTTCTAATTACTTTAGCTTTCAATTTCATTAACACTTAATGAATTATATACAATCAACTAACAACCATATAACAACCAACGTATATTAATTACAACCAAATTCTTTTGCTTACAATTGGTTTAATTTAATTGATTTTCATTCAACTATTCAACTTTCAATAACTTTAGATTTTAAATGAATCAACACTTACATTCATTAATGAAATTCATTTTCATTTACAACTCATATTCACAAATATATTCATTAGTTTCACTTCTCATATATATATAAGTTTATTTCACAATTGTAAATCACTTTAATTATAATTCAAATTCTTATAATTCTTTTACTTATACAATTATTCCTTTATTTAGATTATTCAAACAACTAAACAATCAACTTATATACACTTTAATAATTCTGAAAAATTATTCCTTTATATATAAAATATACTCAAGGTAAAATTATTTCATTTACCCAATTTAAAACAATATTGTGTCGAATTGTTCTATTCAAGCGTTTAGAAACCCCTTCGGCAAAGTTGTACATACCGTGCTGACGAAGGTTTATATACCACTCAACAAACCAATCATCACAATATAAAACAATTTTATATTCACTAACAAATACGCTCTCATAGCTATTATTACACTCAAACTCATTCTAGAGTACTGCTGACTCTATCTCTAATGAATTATACCCAACAGAACCATGGTTGTCGCTTAACCATAAGCTCTGATACAAAATGTAACGTACGCGGATTTTCGTTGCCGAAAAAACGAATAGTTATGGGTTTTTAAAAAGAATTTAAGAAAAGAAAAGAGAAGAAGAGAGAAGACAGAAAATAGAGAGAAAAGAAAATAGAAAAGAGAACAGAAAATTTAGAAGAGAGAGAGGAAAGATAATAGAAAACTTTTAAAATAGAAGAAAAAGAGAATAGAACGGAAAAGAAAAATAGAAGAAAATAGGACGGAATAGAAAACAACAGAACAACATCAGAATCTCACAATTCGCAGCGGAACAACATATAATAATAAATGAATAATCTTTCAACAAAGAACTATATCAGTTATTACATTTTACACATTACATTTCATTACATCATATCATCAGAGTGTACAACATCATACAACAACAAACAGTGCAGCGGAAAAAGAAATATTATATAAACTAGTAATACGCCATGCCATCCAGCTTGCCTCCAGCAACTCCAGAATATCCTGATAAACCTAACTCTTAACTGCCCGTGTGGAAATTGGTGGGCACCCAGAGTTTAGGAAGGAAAACAATAAACTCTAAGTCAGTCATGTGACTGGTGTGAGAACTCAAAACAGTTTATTTACTTTAGAAATCAAAATAGAGGAATATTTTTAAATTCAATTCGCAATGCTTTTAAAAATGAGACTACCATAAGGCCTCCCGCACACACACACATGTAAACGCAGAATCGGAGGAGATTTCTCCTTATGATAGCCAAAGATGCTTGATACGCATTTAAAAGAACATTTTATATTATTACTAGTGCATAGTGTAGGAAAAATTCATTTCAAAAGTAGAATATAAATCTTAGCCAGCATAGACATTCCGAACTATGCCTACTATAGCTACTATGTTCAATAGCAGGTTACCGCCACATTCCATAGCAGGTTATACAACTAATACCGTACAAGTCTCGTATTGTTTCTTTGGATTTCCAACAAATGGTCAGGCCAAGGAACTTCCCATTGCCACATGGAAACGCCTCTGGCTGGACGTCCCCGAGAATTTAACCAGCTCTCTGCCAACACAAGGCCGGGTTACCTTTATCACTAGGTAACTACTACACGAATATGGCATCCCCCGGTCCCATTGGACCTTTTAACCGAGTGCTCGTCACCAACAACACCACACAGTAATAAATATAGTGTATCAACATGAGTAAGTATCTGGGCTCCATACCATGATACCACCCTTTCCAGAAGGAAATGCACATACCCTAAAGGGAGCTACCCCTCATAACCTTGCCGCATCTTTCCTGTTTTGACCATTCCGGGATGTGAGGCTCGACGAATTCACGTCCACAAAAACATACTTTATACAAAAGCCATGCTTTCGGTCAACAAATGATCAACACAATGATCACAAGGATAGACGATCAAATAAATGATCCTATCACAAATAATCAACACAATGATCATTTCAGCATCACTCAGCATGTCACATTACCAAATTGGGAATATATCGCTGATAACTTCAACTATATAACCTCTGAGCTCGTACGTCTCAGAGAAGGGTGTTAAGCTAAAAGAATAAATTCTCCGCCACCAACAGAAATATATTTGAAAGAAATCGGCTTTATATCTCAACTTGTAATGTCAGACATACTATCCATACAAGTCTGTTCCGGGCTCGAACAAAACCGAAGGCACTTCTTACGAAGCCCTTGCAATCCGGGTATTCACAATCCCGATCGAATTTCCCATCACTTAGAAGATCTCTATACCAGGAGCTACCCAGTGCAGAGACAATCGATAGGTCATCCTATCGCTTTCACAAATACTCGGTCTTCAACACCGATCTTCAATGTAATTCCCAACGACGTATCACATATTCGGAATGGGTTATACGACCCCATGGTCCTTTCCCGGTTAACCCGAATAGTGAGCGCTTATTCAAAAATAAGTGTGACATTCAAATTCAATCAAATCACATCAAATACCCATTCAAAGGTAAATATTGATAGTCGGTTATTGAACTATCAATTGATATGCACCCATCACCAGATTCCAAATAATTTTCCAAATTATTTATTTTCCAAAATATCTTTACAAGATATATTATTTCACACTTCAAAAATAAATCAATATTTATTTTCAAACAAATTCCCTTTCATATATAAATTCCACAATGAATTTATATTTCAAAATATTCATGCATATGATTTCAATTTATTCATTTCAATTTATCATCAAAAAGATAAATTCTAATTATTCACTTCATATTGGAAAAACAATTCCATACTTATTTAATTATAAGTACTTCACTAATCTTTTTATTTTCAACCTTGGAAAATATTTAATATACTTAAATCGAATTAAGTATATATTTCATTCTTTAAGGAAATCATTTTCTTAACATATTTATTTGGGCCAAAAAGAATGTTGCGTAAAACATCGTTACGACAACCCAAAATCACTAGTATAGGGATTCGAATTTAAAATAGATATATAAATCCCAATACTATTCAAAACATTTCCTTTCGGAAATCATTTACTATAACAACAGTGTTATAGTCCACCATTTCCTTTTATTTCTCGAAAACGTCTATTTCAACAATAAATGTTGAAATCTATGGTTTCGAATCTCAACACATTTAAAACATCGTTAGATCGTTTTAATTCTGTTTAAAATATCACGTTCTAAACATTTCCTTTAACATATTATTCACTATTCAAAAACGTGAATATACTACGTTAACAATTTTTCATCCTTTTATTCATTTTAATTCAAAGGATTGTTCACATTCAAAAATGTGAATATAACTCCATTAATAGGTTTCAACAATTAACTTATCAAAATAAGTTGTTTGCGAATTTATAAAACAACGTTTATAAATTCTTTTTCTATCCTATATTCAATTCATAACTAAATTATGTACCAAAGGTTCATATTATAAGTTAAATACTTATAATTTATTTGTTTGCAAAAATCGTTCCTTTGAACTTCATAATTATAAATCTTATAACTTATAAGATTCGATTATTCATCCCAATATATTCTTTAATAATTTCACAAAATTTATAAATCTTACTATTTATAAATTTCATTTATAACTTCACAGTTTATAATTCTATAAATTTCATTCATTTATGAAATTCATTTTCACTTCATTCAAACACTTATAAAAACTCGTTTTATAATGTCAATATTTCAATTTATAAATATCTATTTATAAATCTCTTAATATAAATCAAATTATATTATTATTCTAAAACGTCTTTAATTTCCTTTATAATTTCACCATTTTGATTTATAAAATAATCAAATTTTATAAATCCTATATTTAAACTTTTAATAATAAACTCAAAAATCCAGTTTAAACTATTTTATAAAATCATTAATCCATATTTCTCAAAAATCAGCTTTTAACTATATTCTCAAAAATCATAATTTTTATAACTTTAAAAATTATAACGTTTATTTATTTAATATGGATCAATTCCAAAAATATAGTATTTTTTCAAAAAATCACTTTAAAAATCATTTAAAATTCCAAAATCTGGGTCCAATGATGCTACACACCAAATAGTCAATCACGACTACACGATCCATCATATATCAATATGATAATCCATCAAATATCAAAATATCTGAAATCAAATAAAAACTGTTGAGGAATCCAGTTGGATCCCTCCAACCTGTTTGCCTGCATCCAAAAACATTAGCACAATACCAATTTCGCTCCAGTACGAAATTATCGCGGTATATGTTCTTATTAAATATTATCCGCTTAATAACGGCGCAATAGGGTCTCATCCGCTAAACAAAAAATGCGGAAAATCAATAACTCCAATATATACATATGCCAATATATATATATTGCTATTATATATAATACCAATTTCACTGTTTATGAAATATTCGCGGTATATGTTTTTATTAAATAACATCCGCTTACTAACGGCCTATAATGTCTATTTTAACAATCAATAGATATCAATCAACATTCAAACATGCATTCAAATATTTTAAATCTAACTATTTAAAATAAAATCGAAACTGATTTGATTGAGTGAGAAGTTCTCACCTTGGTTTTAATTTCCGTTTTAGCGATTTATTTCGAATAAAATTAAACGGACGTTTAATTTTACCCAAAATTCTCACTAACTCCAAACGACTCCAAACCAACTCCATCGCGTAGTGCTCGTCCCTATGATTCCAACGCTTCTTGTTTCGCGCGTTTTCGACCTCGTATGAAAAAGTTATGAATATTTGAAGTTTGCTCGTATTTATATACACAAATACAACATAACTTAATTAATTTTAAACCTATCTCACTCCAGCCCTTAGATCCATTCCCCAGTGCATCAAGACCGTCCCTTTCTTTCTCTCCTCTTCACGTTACCATCACGTTGCTTCAGGAACAAGACCGAACCCAACATAGATAATTAGGGTTAAATTATTCATCTTCCTCGTTGAATTCTAGCATGATCAGGAAGTTGCAACGCGCTCGCCATCATCTACTCTAGGTTCGGCCCCAAGGCCACTGAGCTCGGCCATGACTAGCTCCTCGAATTGCGTGCGTGAACTGGCACGGTCGGCTCCACATAGCTCCTCCATCGTCGCTCCAAATTCGATCATCACCGTATGGAATCGAAGCTCTCGTCGAGCTCTTCGACTTTGTAGTTGAGCACTTCGCGTAATTCCTTACGGATTGAGAGAGATTGAGGGATGAAGGTTGCGAATTTCTGGCCATTGGTTTGTTAGGTGGCGGCTAAGGTTATGAAATTAGGTTTTAGTTATTTTTTTTATATAAAATTATGAAGAGTGGTGGTGTATTTATAGAGAATGGAACGACACTATTCATCCGGAAATTCCGAACTCCGATTTAGGCGCCGAAACTGACGTACCTAGGGTTTATCCCACGTTCCGGACATAATGGAATAGGTTTCGGAAGCTAATTCGGACATCTGTGCGAGTTATGGCTACAAACGCTCAATTTAAATTAAACCGATTTAAGCGATTTTCTAGGCGTTTTAATTTGTACAGGACAAACGGTAAATCCAATCGACTTGAAATTTGAAACCTTACAATAATATCACATTACGGATCCGATGAAACTGGTTTCGTCGAAATCCGAGACTTTTTGAAAAATGGCTATTTTAGCTCGCCAAATTTAAATTAAAAACAATTCGATGCGTTTCGAGCTGCCACGATCAAACGATAGCTCCGATTGACACGAAAATTGAAATCCGGTAATAACTAACTATTATGGATCCAATGAAACTGGTTTCGTTCAATTCTGAGACTGTTCAAAAATTGGCTATTTTCACTAGTCGATTTTAATATTAAAATACTCAATTTTCACAAATTAACTTTTAATTCGATTTTAAAAGTTCTAAAATATCATTCTAACTCCCATATGATAAAATAAAATTTTACAAATCATTTTCAATCATATTTAACTCAATTTTCAATTATTTCCATAATTTAACGTATTAAATTATCGATTTAATTATTCAATTAAATTCAATAATTCAAATAAAAATTTATTTGACTAATAAATTCACTTATTAATATTTAAAATTAATTAAATATTCAAATTTAAATTAATAAAAATTCTGGGTCATTACAGTATGGTCAAATCAACTTTATATATATATTAATTAAACTTTCAAACCGTCTTAATTACGCAACTCAAAATCGTGAAACCCTATCTAGGCGTGCCGCCGAGCGTTTATAATGTTATACCCCTATTCCGGAAGCAATGGAAAAGGTTTCAAGCCCTAATTCGATCGTATGTGCGAGTTACGGAAATAAACGATCAATTTTAAATTAAATCGATTAAATTAATTTCTAAGCGTTTTGAGCTGCCACGGTCAAACGGCAACTCTGATTGCTATGGAAATTGAAACCTGATAATAATAAACTATTACGGATCTAATAGGACTGGTTTCGTCGAATTCCAAGACTGTGCCTCGGAAAGCTATTTTAACTCGTCGATTAAGTCGACGACTTTTCAAAATTTACCGAATTGCTAAAAATTCAAATTTTAAAATCTTATTAACTCTATTATAATCCAAATATAACTTACATTCACTTTGGAAGCCAATTTGAATCATGTTAATTCAAATTTCAGTTATTCACTCTATTTTCATACATTAGAATTTCGATATCAAATTAATCATATCAATTCGGAATTTAATTATTCAAATATCTGTAATATTCAATTTTAACAAATTTGATTATTATTAAATCACTATCCTTTGAAATATTCAAAACGAACTAAATCACCTAATCCAATGAAAAAATAAACATGTACCTTTTGTCGGGCAATCCAATTTTTCTTGATTTTAAATACTTGCATCTCATTTACCAATGATATCCAATTATATAATTTAAAAGAATCATTTTATATTTGGCATCTTAAATTTCCAATATTAGCTTTAATTAAGTCCGTAAGCCGTACATATATCATCCGTGAGCAATATCAAACCTAATCGCTTACTCGATCACATAATTTCACTTCCAAATAGTATCTTTCACACGACTCTCTAGTGCGGACTCAGATTTGGTTCCTTGACGGGAAACTGTTACTCTCCTTGCACAGCCATATACTATGAAAGAGAATTCCAGAATCAAATCAAAAATCCATATCCAGGGTTCGCCGTCGAGAATCGAGTGAAAAATCCTAACTTGGATCGATATAAATCATCTTGAAATTTTGTGCTCGAATTTCGGATCAAATCGTTATGCGAATAAATGATACTCGTACAACTTACGTATTACCTTTCAATAGATTTCAATACAATGTACCTATATTATATTTCTTTTTCTTACCTTCATTTCATTTACAGTTAATGATTTATAGTACAATATTCACGTCCCTAATTTACTTGGTATCTATTTCTTTACCAAGTATATTCTTTAATACTATCATTTCTTAAACATTATTCGATAGAATTTTCTTACTCAAGTCCATTTTTAAACATTATAAAAATTTAAATTTAAATTCAATTTCCTTTCCAATTGATTCTTAGCCATATCAAATTCTTTTGTTTACATTTACTTCATATTAAGTTTCAGTTAATAACAAATTTATTTGCGGAACATTTTTGTAACGAACCGGATTTTTCGCGTTCGAAAATCGACATCCATACTTTACATCGTACTCGAATGCCGCAGATTTGACCGTTCAAATCCGAGTCGCCGGAGCTTATAACACAATTAACTAAATAACACAGCGGAAGAAATAATGAATATCACTATACAACATCTCATACAACATCCTGATACAACAGATGATACAATAGATATCGATATATATCAGAGATACAAGAAAATAGCAGTGAAAAAAGTAGATAGCACCAGCAACGGAACATCATAAATCATCACATCACATATTCAAGCACATCGATATCGATAAGCGGTATAATCTATAACGCTTATTGTTTATTCACTGATCATAGATGAATAATATAAATGTATCACATATGAATGAGTCACAGATCACAGCTTAAACATATAATTCATATCACATAATAGCACATATCAGAGATATTAAACAATACAAGCATTTTTTGCAATTCAAACATCCATAAGCAATACAAGCATTCAATAATTATTTATAACAAGATTAACTAACTGTTTAATCCTAAATTTATTCAATTTAATTTTCAATTAAATTAAATACTTAGGAATTAATTTCTCAATCTGATTAATTAATTACAAATCATTTTGTATTTATTTATTAATAAATTAATCCTTAATTATTCATCTTAATTAATTATCCTTAATTTATTAGTTAGTCCTTAATTAAACACATTAATTAAATCAATTTTTAAGCTAATCACATACTTAATTAACCCTTAATTAAGTAAATATTCTTTTCTTTTTCTCCTAATTAGTTAACTTTTAATCATCAATTAATTCACCTTTTATCATTAATTAATCTTTAATCATTAAATAATTATTCTTAATTTATTATTCCTTAATTGCTTATAATAACAAATCATAATTTTTTTAATTAAATTAAAAGATAACCCTTTTTATCCTTAAATTAATTACCCAAATTAATTTCCTTTTGATTAATTAATCACTTTGATTACATTCAATGATTGTCCATTAATAAATCACCTTACTTAATCACACAAAGTGATTAACCCCTAATTATTAAATGATTACATAAATCGCCTTGTTTATTTAATCACCTTGATAAATCATCCATTTAATTAACTATCTTTTAATACATTAAGTAATTAATCTTTCATTTAATTATGTTTGATACTTGACTTAATACAAAATTATATAAACCAAACAAATAAAGTTTATTACTCATTAAAGCATTCTAATATTATTAAGTTAAAATAACTTTCCAAAATAAAGGTTATATTTATTTTAAATCATTTCAAAACTTGGTAATTTAAAACAAATTAACTAGTTCAAAACTGGGTTAACATTCAATCTTTACCAAAACTAAAAAATGTTTAAAAAAAATTGTTTCAAAATGAGCTTGATTTCGCCTTTAAAATCAAGACCGCTTCTACCCCAAAACCAATGACCCGAACCTGCTTCTTCTTTTCCCGAAACCAGGCTTTGTTTCCTCGAGAAAGCAACCTGAGTTATTTTTTTTCTTCCAAAAATAGTTAAATTTTGTTTTTTTTTTGTTTTTTGAGACCTGCTACCCATTTCAAACGCTCGCGAACACTTCAGTAACCTACCCGAGCCCACAACCAAATTCCCCGATTCCTTCTCCTCCTCCCTTATTTCTTTTCTGATACTCCTACCTTTTTCTTTCCACTGTCCACACAGAGACACGGTGCATGTGCACACCCTCTACCGGACGACGACCCTGCCTCCGACCATCGCTATTTATCACCTCCGAGCTCTGCTAGTCCCCTGACCGCCCAGTCCAACGAATCAAACTCGAAATCGAATTTTCGAGCTACCTCACGTCTACCCGAAACAACCCAGTTAACCTAATCGCCTTGCCTCCGCCACCAAAGACCACCAGAGGTCATGAATTCTCGTCAGAAGCTTCCCCTTGATCACGTGCCGCTATCCCCACCTGACCGATTTCCTGAAACACTCCGAGGTCGACGCAGTCCGTTCTCAAACCCAGACGAGTAAACTCGTTCTAAAACCTTAAATCCGAGTCGTACCATCGCCCTGACCAACTTGAAATTATGCGAGAATTTTTCCTTAAATCTACATCCATCACTCCACCTTCAGTATTGATCACGGCGATCATTATCACGTCGACGATCGAAAATTGATGGTTTTCACAATTCTGTTTAACTTAAAATTCAAACAATCTCCAAATCTAAAAATCATGATATTAACATTAAAATTCATAAATTTGTATCTCAAATCAGGCTATGAATTCAAAACAAGAATTCTCGAACATTAAATTTTAAGTCTTTGATTAGTTTTACTGATAGTTATCAATTTATAAGTAAATACTTAATAAAACACAATTGAATTTATTTTAAAATGTGATGTTATATCCATATAAACATTTTTCATTTAGCAAGCAAGGTCTAAAATGACTTGATTTGGGGTGATTTAAATTTTCTAACTGGTTCAAAAATGTGGAAGGTATATACAGAGGCAGCGTTTTGCCTATTTCCAAACAGGCATCACATATATGTAAGAAGATTTGTATTTCAACATATCAAATATCAAAGAAGACAAATCAATTCAAGCACGCCTCAAGACACATAGAAGATTCAAGGCTAGTTTTCTCACATTGAGTTGAAGAACAGAGTTGCTTTACTGTTGACACAGGCTTTAAATTATTAACTGAAATCCATCTTCTTTAATCTCTGGCTATTATTGAAGATGGATGTTCAAGTTGTAGTTTATGTTTGAGATGATATTACTTTAGGGGTTTGCTCAGCTTGAAATATGGGAAGATATGCATATATATACACACATTTCACAACCATAGATACCACATATTTATTCTTTAAATTGTTTTAATGAAATCTTACTCACCTTGGTTCCCAGAAAAAAAGATGAACAGAGCCAGTTGTTGAGATTCCATGCCTTCTTTTAAGTTACAGGATCTTGATTTTCTTGTTTAAATTCTGAATCTTTGTTTTAAGTTTTTTCTTTCTTTCTTTTTGAATGACATTACTTTGGATTTCTTTAACTCAGTTTTAATAGTGAACGAAAACTGAAGTGGTATGGTTGATATATGCAGAGAGAAGTTTACAGTGTAAATATATTTGTTCAAGTAAAAAAAAAAACATACCTGTTGTGTAGCAGGGATATTTTTCTTTGCTTGCTGGCTGATATGGTCATTTTGGTGTGCTTGCATTAATTATATTGTACCATATACTTATAAATTTTTTCCATTTTGTTTCGTCTGTACATGAGATGAAGATAGTTGATGCCTTCCTTTATAAGCTTGCATACTTACTTTTTTTATATTTGTTTTATTCTTGCCTGCCTACATTTTTGACCAAGAAAGAGGCTAATAATCATATTGTTTTCGGCTACAGTGGCTGCATTTATTAGCTTTTACAATAGATATTTAATTTGTTCCTTCTTTTGCAAGCTTCATTCATGTGTATATTTACTTGCTTCATTCGTTTACAAGTGTTGTCTGGTTTGTATTTTCTTCTTATATTATCTTTTACTTTGTCTTTGGTAATATTACTTTATAATCAAATTCCTATTTTAATTTGTTTTTAGATTTTATCTAAGTGTTACTTTATTATTTGTAGTCTACATAATTTATCTTATATAAGTTAATATATATATTGTATTTTTATTTTTATCCATTTCCATTTCTAACTTAACCCATTAATTCTAAATTTATGTATTCTATATGTAGCTAAAATTTTAGTTAATGTCTGCTTTAAATTTTATAGTTTATTATACATTTAATTCTATTTCTAACTCAAAAATTTATTATTAATTTTTTTTACTTTAATACTTATTGTTTGATATTTCTCTGTATATATATATTTATGTTTATTTCTGACATAAATCATCAATTCTAATATTTATCATTATAATTTATCTTTAACCCATTTGTTTTAAGATTAATTAATAATTTCACAAATAATTTAGTTACTTAAATTCAAAAGATTTGACTTTTTATTTGAACTCGGGGAAACTCGCACCAATTTATCAATTAATTTCACAAATTTTATTTAAAAATAAAATTAATTAACAATTTAAACTTATAAAAATCCGGGATCGTTACAAACTTCCCCCCTTAAAGAAATTTCGTCCTGAAATTTGCCAAGGAGACACAAAGATAGATGAACAAGATTTCATCAAATCAAACCGAACATCTATTCTTTTGGCTTACCAAATCAGAATATCAATAATAGATATAAGAATGAATCTATTAAATTTTTCTACAAGATATTCGGGTCATCCAGATCTACGAAATATGCAGTGGCATTGGTTAGTTCGAAAGGATAACTGACCATTCGTAATATATATCAGGACCCAAATATTGGCAGGTATATGGATACAATTTCAAAATGTTGAATTTAAAAACCAATTTATACCTATCAACCATAGCAACCAAAGCAAACAAAACAACCAATACATCCAAACAAACAATGTTGGCCTATTTGGAGTTCATATCCCATATAAATATATCGAATTTCCTTCTTGGATCTACCAGGAACGGCCAAAGAATTAAGAAAAGATGACGAACAACAGAGATTGATAGAGAAAAGATTGTTTCCTTGGTTGCTACAGAGTATTGACCATTTATAGTCATATTTCCCTGTCCCCTATCTCATCCTCTTCTTGCCCTCATACTCACTATCGGTGGATAGTAAGAGAATTTATAGAGGCGTACGGACGGATATCTTAAGGATTACTCATTCTAGGGTATACTTCACCCTATCTTTAATGAGCTACTTAATGTGTTATACTCCTGAGCTAAAGTTTAACCTTCAGCTCTGATACCAAATGTAACGAAACGGATTTTTCGCATTCGAAAATTGTTCGTCGACGGAAATTCTATCGGTTTAGAAAACCGTCGAACGAATTTAGAGATAAAAATAACCGCAAGCGCACGGTGTACGAATGTAGCACGCGGCGAATACGGGTCGATCCACAAGGAATTGTTGATTTAAATTTCCTACTCAATCAAATTAACCCAAAGTTGAGAAATTGTTAAATAAAAATAAAATGAGGCTAACATTAGAAAAATGTGATTCGAAATCTATTAGACTAAAGAACAATTTAGAGGCAAATCCACTCTCAAATTTTTGTAAATCAACAAACACATAATTTATGATCTCTAACTTTGAATTAAGTGGAATAATCATTGTATTTATCATAAGTATGGTTTGTTTATGTTATTATTTTACATAACTCAAACCATCAAACTATAATACAACAATTATACCACTTATAATTCTCACGAAAATGAAGCCAAAGCATGATCAAATTTCATTTTCACTATTGTATGATCTATTTACTATTGTAACTAGTAATATAGATCATCAAATTTCATTTTCACTTTCACTTCATAATCAAAAATTAATTAGCAAATGATGATGTAAATTGTGTTTATGTTGAATAAGAATAGCTCATTTTCATAAGCAATATAAGCTATCAAACCCACTTGTATAAACTTACATCAAAATTCACATTCATGAAGCATAAACAAAGAGATCATAAATCATAAAAATGTTGAAATTACATAAAGTTAGAGAGCTTCATCACCCCTAAATTGAAGGGGTTTAGCTACTCATTTGTGGCATTGAAGCATCACATGTAAGTTTCAACATTAAAAAGAAAAGAAAAATAGAAAATAAGTAAAGAAGGCAAAAGAGATTAGCTAATAACTACTTACATAAACATGAATCTAAGCTATGAACGTAAGGAGAAAGAGAGCATAGAAATAAACATTAACAATAAAACAAAGAAAAACATGTAGAAAAGAGAGAAGAAAGAGGCTTCGAAGCCATTTTTATTTCATAGAACATTGAGCTTACACTTTGATTTCTTAATTTCCTAAGTAAAATGAAAGAGTAGATGATAGTTTCACATACATAAGAGGGCTATATATACATGCATAAAACCCTAATTCTATTTTTAGGGGGCTACCAAAAATGCCCTTTAGGAAGTGTGGCCAATAAGTAACCATTAACCACTAATTAATCCATCATTTGTTTTGCATGAAGCTTTAACCTCCACTTAGTTGTCCATTAGCTCCAAATTGTACTTTTAGGTAAGTGGGTGGGGTCCTCCATGTTCATGGCTTGAATTATTTCCCTCTTCTTTCCTTTGTATTCATTTGTGCATGCATATATTCATATAAGCCTCTTCCATATGCATCCAAATTCCTATAAAAATTGTCAAAAAATGTCCAAGTAAAAGTTCTTATATTGACACTTGCACAAAATGACCGTTTTGCCCCTGAATGAAGAGGAAAATATGATGGTTGGAAATAATTGAATTTTGGTTTTAAACATGTTAAAATGCCCAAATATGATGATTATTTAAATAAAAAGAGATAAAATATGGATGTAAATATATGCACAATTACGTGCATATCAAATACCTCCACACTTATCTTTTTATTCGTCCTCGAATAAAGGAAAACTAAGATAAATCTGTTTTCGTAGGGAGCACGATTGCACTGAGCGTATGCAACAAGCCGTTAAACCTCTGGGTGTCCCCAGTAGGACGAGTGTTGTCTCGTGAGGGTTTTCAGCGGATACTACCCACAAAATCCAAATGCAGGATGAACATATTTACAAAATGCAAGATTTATTTACAAAGAGATGAATGCGAGTTTTTGGAAATATTTACAAATGAAGGATTTATTTTTAAATTCACACGAATAAGTTAAATACAAGTTTTGGTCATTGTCTTGAAAAAATTTACTCGTCAAAATTTCCAATAAAAATCAAGTTGTTATAACAGATAGACCACAGTTTATCTAGTTGTTTCGGTTGATAACAAAGTTTAATTATAAAATGGATCCTTACTTGATTATCAAAGTTTGTTAAAGTGGTATTTTCATTTCTTTTCAATAACAAGTTAAATCAAACAAGTTAAACTAGTGCTTAGATTTCAATTGCTTGCTCTCTCATTATTTGCAAGAAAAATTAAACACCTAGCTCAGGTAAACTGAGGCCAGATATACCACCCATGCACTGCCTTTCGAGCTTATGTGAGGGGAGTACAGAGCATGGCGAGTGCACACACTTTCGTGCATACACCTATCGACCGTACGTGGTTTTTATTAAATCTGTTCTTTTTTTTTACATGTGTTCCATACATGCATAACCGTGAGGACTTTTAAATGAGTATGAAAGCACATAATCAAAAATTCCAAGTAATTCACCCATGCATAACCGTGAGGACTTTTAAATGAGAGTGAATACTTTGGATGTTATTTTATATATATATATATATATATATATATGTGTGTGTGCGTGTGTGTGTCTTTTTTTTTAAAGGAGAGAGTTTTGCAAAATCATCTTAGCACCATTTAACTTAGAAGAAAAAAATGTTATATCCTTTACTTTAAATTTACCACTTTTTAAACAAAGATTTTCAATTAGAACATATTTCATAATTAGCATAGATGAACCTTCCTATATACTAGTTAAACCATTGTTATTTGTAATCAAAATTCATTTTTATTTTTATTTTAAGACAAATAAATTTTCAAAAATTTCAATTTATTAACCAAAACTTGTACTTATCCCATAGTGTTTCTTCAAAAATAAATCAAAATGGTTAAAAGAAAATGTTTTTGAGATTTAGGAGTTTTGAGATTATTTTTTTGAAGAAAATGAAAATTCAAAAAAAAATGCCATGAAAAACTAAAAAAATGAAAATGAGACCCCCCCCCCCCCCCACACTTAATTTTGACTGTGTCCCCATAGTCGATGCATGGTATAATAGTGTAACGGGGAAAAATACGTACATATTTACAAAAGAGGGTTAACATTCTTACTAGATGTAGCTTGGCTCATGAAGGATCATGAGCTCCTCCTCTTGGTTACCGGGCAATTCCAAGAAGGGTTTTAAACGATGACCATTGACTTTGAAAATTGATCCATCCTTTGGGTTTTCTATTTCTATGGCACCATGTGGAAAAATAGTTCGTACCACAAATGGTCCCGTCCACCTTGATTTAAGTTTCCCAGGGAATAAATGAAGTCTCGAGTCATATAAAAGAACTTTCTGGTTAGGCGAAAACGTTTTCCTTAGAATTGACTTGTCATGAAAAACTTTGGTTCTTTCTTTGTAAATTTTCTCGTTTTCATACACGTCGTTCCTAAGTTCTTCAAGTTCGTTGAGTTGTAGTTTTCGATTTTCGCCAGCTTTTTCAAGATCAAAGTTTAAGTTTTTTATTGCCCACAACGCTTTGTATTCAATTTCAACGGGTAAATGGCAAGCTTTACCGTAAACTAAACGAAATGGGGACATCCCAAGGTTAGTTTTAAAAGCAGTACGGTAAGCCCAAAGCGCGTCGGTCAATTTCTGAGATCAATCTTTTAGATTTTTATTGACAGTTTTCTCCAGGATTTGTTTTATTTGTCGATTTGAAACTTCAACTTGGCCACAAATCTGAGGATGATACGGAGTGGATAACTTGTGGGTTATCGAGTATTTTTTCATTAAAGTTTCAAAAGAACGGTTGCAAAAATGGGTTCCGTTATCACTGATTATTGTGCGAGGTGTGCCGAACCTCGAAAAGATATTTTCTTTGAGAAATTTCACAACAAACCTATGGTCACTGGTTTTGCAAGGAACGGCTTCGACCCATTTTGAAGCGTAATCGACAGCGAGAAGGATATACAAGTTTCCAAAGGAATTGGGAAAAGGTCCCATAAAGTCAATACCCCATACATCAAAGATTTCGATCGTAAGAATGGGGTTTAAAGGCATCATATCTCGTCGAGAAATTCGTCCAAGCATTTGACATCGATCACAAGTTTTACAAAATTCAAACGAGTCTTTGAAAAGAGAAGGCCAATAGAAACCACACTGAAGCACTTTTTCCGCAGTTTTTCGAGGACCGAAATGTCCACCACACGCTTGATTATGGCAAAACGAAAGAACACTCCTTATTTCATTATCCGGAATGCAACATCGGATGATTTGGTCAGGACAATATTTGAACAAGTATGGATTGTCCCAATAGAAGTACTTCACCTGGGACATAAATTTGCATTTGTCCTGTTTGGACCAAGATGGGGGAGTTTGTTTAGTGACTAAGTTCGCTATATCAGCGTACCATGGATCGATCGAAATTGAAAGAAGTTGTTCATCGGGGAAGTTTTCATTGATTGGCAAAGGAGATGGTGCGTTCGAAAGACGAGATAAGTGATCGGCTATGACATTATCGGATCCTTTTTTGTCTTTGATTGTAAGGTCAAATTCTTGAAGTAAAAGGATCCAACGAATCAAACGGTATTTAGCATCCTTTTTAGCGAAGAGATATCGAAGCGCAGAATGGTCAGTGTAGACCGCAATGTGTGAACCTATCAAGTAAGGTCGAAACTTTTCAAGCGCAAAAACGACGGCTAGAAGCTCTTTTTCAGTTGTTGTGTAGTTGAGTTGAGCGTCGTTCAAGGTCATACTCGCATAGTAAATGACATGAAGGATCTTGTTGACGCGTTGTCCCAAGACAGCACCAACGGCAAAGTTTGAAGCGTCGCACATTATTTCGAAAGGAAGATCCCAATTGGGTGCGCAAATGATTGGGGAAGAAATGAGTTCACTCTTAAGACGTTCAAAAGAAGAGATACAATCAGAGTTAAGATCGAAAGGAACGTCTTTTCCAAGAAGGGTTGTCAAAGGACGGGCGATTTTGCTAAAGTCTTTCACAAAGCGACGGTAAAAGCCAGCATGTCCTAGAAATGATCGAATGTCCTTAACGGATTTAGGAATGGGTAGATTTGCAATGACATCGATTTTTGCTTTATCTACTTCAATGCCTTTATTTGAGATGATATGTCCAAGGACTATGCCTTGTTTGACCACAAAGTGACATTTTTCCCAATTCAAAGTCAAATGTTTTTCTCTACATCGATTTAGAACCAACTCGAGATGATGTAAACATTGGGAAAAAGAATCGCCAAAGATTGAGAAAGCGTCCATGAAAACTTATAGAAAGCGTTCTATCATGTCGGAAAAGATTCCAACCATGCATCGTTGGAAAGTCGCAGGAGCGTTACATAGTCCGAATGGCATACGTCGATAAGCGAAGGTACCGAATGGACATGTGAAAGTTGTTTTCTCTTGATCTTCGGGAGCGATTGGAATTTGGTTATAGCCAGAATAACCATCAAGGAAACAGTAAAATTCATGGCCGGCTAAACGTTCGAGCATTTGGTCAATGAAAGGAAGAGGAAAAGTGATCTTTACGTGTTGCGGCATTTAGTTTTCGGTAGTCAATCCAAACACGCCAACCCGTTTGAGTACGAGTTGGAATAAGCTCGTTTGAATCGTTCTTGACTACGGTTAGCCCGGACTTTTTCGGTACAACGTGAATTGGGCTAACCCATGAACTATCAGAGATTGGGTAAATGATTCCGTTGTCGAGAAGTTTAAGAATTTCATCACGTACCGCATCTTTCATTTTTGGCTTAAGCCTTCGTTGCGCGTCACGAACAGGCTTGGCATCATCAATTAAATGGATGCGATGTTGAACAAGAGCGGGACTAATTCCTTTTATATCGGAAATCGACCATCCCATTGCTTCCTTATTTTTCGAAAGGATAGAGAGAAGAGAAACTTCTTGGTCAAGAGAAAGATTGTTAGAAATGATGACAGGACAGGTTTCATTTTCACCTAAGTATGCGTACTTAAGGTGGTTGGGAAGCGGGTTGAGGTCCAACTTTGGAATTTTTTCGATCGAAGAATTGGGTTGAGATTCGGACTGAACTGGAAGAGATTCAAAAGGAAGAGTGTATTCAATATCGTTGGGAATTTTGTGAAACAATTTTTCATACTCGGCCTCACGTTCATCGTTAAGATCAAGTGTTTCGTTTTCAACATTTTCGTGAATGGCGCTAACTTCCAACGTTTGGTCACAAGGTTCATTCGATTGGCTTTCAAGATTGAAAATGATCCAAAGTCATGTTTCCAAAAGAGATTTTCATTGATCCGTTACGACAATTGATTAAGGCATTTGAGGTGGCTAAGAATGGTCGGCCTAAAATCAACGGAATTTGAATCGAGGGATTCGTCACAGGTTGTGTTTCGAGAACGATAAAGTCAACGGGGAATATAAATTGCCCTACTCGAATGAGTACGTCTTCGATTTCTCCCACGGGCTTCTTAATGGAACGATCGGCAAATTGAAGCGTAACTTTCGTGGTTTGAGCTCACCTAAGCCTAATTGTTCGTACACGGAGTATGGAATCAAGTTGACACTCGAGCCTAAGTCTATCAAACATTTGTTAATCGTCTTGTCTCCAATTGTACACGAAATCGTAGGGCAGCCAGGATCTTTATATTTAACGGGCATGGATTGGGACAAGACTTCACTCAAACTGGCGGCTAAGAATACTTTTTTGGGCACTTGAGTGTGTCGCTTTTGGGTGCACAAGTCCTTAAGAAATTTTGCGTAAGTGGGGACTTGTTGCACGATGTCAAGAAGCGGGATGTTAACCTTCACTTGTTTAAAAATTTCCATCATCTTTTCCATTTGGTCCGAGTGTTTCTTTGGTCGAAGACGATGTGGAAATGGAACACGATACTCGGTAGGCGGGTCTACTCGAGTAGAAGAAGAAGAATTTTGATTGTCCTTCGATTCGACGTTTGGCTCCACGTTCTGTTCTGAGTCATTCATTGTTTTAGAAGCGTCGAGAAAAGTTTCCGGTAAATCATTTGGATTAACGACTTGATTATCGATTTGTTTACTAGAACGGGGAGTTGTGATAGCATTCAACTGGGTGACGTTGCTATCTTGAACAACATGGGGATGATTTGAATTTGCGTTTTGATTTCTGGGATTTGGAAGGGGCTGGCTTGGGAATGTTCCACGTTCACGTTCACTTACAGACGTGGCTAATTGACTCATTTGCATTTCGAGTTTTGCAATCGATTGGTTTGTGTTTTGCATATATGAAGTCAATAAATTTTGCAAATTGCTGTTTGTTTGAAGGCTTTGAGTAGTTGCCTTAGCCAACGTTTCAAGAGTTTTCTCAAGCAAAGTTAAACATTTATCGTCTTGTAGAGGATGAGCAGAATTTGGTGGAAAATTTGGTTGTTGTGTTTGATTATGAGACGGGCCCGTAAAGTTTGGTTGAAAATTATTGGGCTGAAAGGGAGGATTCGAAGCATTATTCGGAAATGCTTGAAAATTGGGACGAATCGTATTCGTGTTGGGATTGTTTTGGATCCACGCAAATTCGGATGATTTCTCCAACCAGGGTTGTACTTGGAGAAAACGGGTCGTTTTTGGTTTTATTGAAAGCATTGATTTGTTCGATGGAATTAGGACACTGATCGGCTATATGATTAGGATCGTTGCATTTATAACACATTGGTTGGGAAGCTTGGTTCGTTTGATTCGATGAGAAAACGTTATCAAATTTTTTAATCATTGCATCGATCTTAGCTTCCAAAGCAACTGAAGATCCTATCGAGTGTGCACTCGATCGTGAGTATATTTATTTCTCGTTCGAGCATTCCCATTGGGACGACTTTTCAGCGAGGTTTTCAAGAAATTGCCAAGCATCGTCATGATGTTGGGCAAGAAAATTGCCTTGGCACATTGATTCGAGCATGGTTCGTGAGCTGTTTTCGAGTCCATCGTATAAGATTTGGCAAATCGTCCATTTTTCAAAGTTATGGTGTGGACATTTTATCAAAAGCTCTTTGAATCTTTCAAAATATTTTCCAAATAGTTCACCCTTGAATTTATCAAAATTTACAATTTCGTTTCGAATTCTACTTGTTTTTTCCAAGGAGTAGAACTTTTTTAAGAAAGCTTTTACAAATTCTTCCCACATTTTAATTGAGTTCGAAGGTAAGCTGCACAACCATTTTTCAGCGTAATCCGTAAGAGCAAATGGGATTAATCGAAGTTTGATTCCGTCATCAGAAAGTTGTTGGAGTTTAATGGTTGCACAAACTTGTTCGAATTTAGTCAAAAAGATGTATGGATCATCGTGCTCGAAATTGCCAAATTTTGGAAGCGTGGCAATATGGTTCGAATGAATTTCGAAATGGTTACCCATAGGGGCGGGTAATGTGATGCAAGATGGAATAGAAACTCTATCGGGAAAGATTCTATCCATAAGAGTTCGAGGGGCGTTTTCGTTCGCCATTTCAGGAGGATCGTCTGTTCGAGTTAAACGGTTTGTAGAAGGGTCGCGAGTCCAACGATTCGTTGTTGCGTCACGAGTCCAAGTACTCATGCACAAGTGAAAGTCGAGAAGAGAAAGGAGTTAGAATCGAGTTTAGAGAGCGAAAGAAGATTTGAAATTTTTTTTTTTTTTTTTTTGCTTTTTTTCTTACAAGGGAGAAAACTATTTAACGAGTGAGATTTATTTTCAAAAGAAAAGTTTGATTTTTGTTTTGTTTTTGGTTTTTCAAGTTTTTTTTAATGTTTTTGGTTTTTTTTTTTTTTTGAATTTTTAAATATTTACCGAAAGGATTTTTTTTTAAAAAAATGGAAATTGATTTTTGATTTTTTTTGAATTTTCAATTTTTTTTTCTTTTTGAAAAGATTTTTTTTTTTTGGATTTTTGAATATTTTCAAAGGAAAGAAAGAAAAGGATTTTTTTTTTTTGAATGAAAAATCAAGTTAAACTTTACAATTTTTATTTTTTTTGGATTTTGGATTTTTTTTTTTTTTAAATATGCATGAACTAATGCAACTAAATGAATGCAAAGAACTTAATTACAATTTTCTGTCCTTAGTAGCTCCTAACCCAAAATTGTATAATCACACTTTGTCTTAAATCAACAAAAATATTTCTCAGCCAGGTAACGGACAGGAGTTATCGGTGCACCACGAATCACCGTAGCAATGCAGCCGAAGGTTTAAGTACCTTCAGAGGAACAACAAGTATAATATTTAAGTATCACCGTAATTTTTATAACTGGTTATTACTCTGCCGTAGCCTAGACACCAAGAAATAAAATCGTTCAAATAAAACAATTGTGAAGATACAATTAATCCCTAAGTGAGCTCGTGACACCCTTAGGTCCAACGTCTAACCTTTATTATTAGTCAAATTCTACGATGAAATGCGTTTGTGGGCTAAGGAAAGGGTGATGAAATCCCTCACCTTATGTGAATTGGGGTATTGCCCTTAGAAAAGAAAATAAGATGAGATGAATGCAAAACAAGAAATTAAGCGTGTATTAACAATGCAACTAAAATGAAGTTTGTTTTTGGTTTTTTGGATTTTGAATTTTTTTTAATGCAAATGCAAGAAACCAACAATGCGAATAAAGATGGAAGCACAGTACCAGAGCGTGTAGATTATTTTAACAATTTTTTTTAGCGGCGATTTTTCTTAGCAAAGCAAAGCAGTTTATTTGTTGGCAAACACTTTTCCCTTTTGAATTTCTGCTTTGGCAACCTGAAATGAAGAACAAGATATATTTACAATTTTTTTTTATATATCGAACGAAATAAAACGAAGGAAAATAACACAACTGTTTGAAATCAAAGGAAACAAAACAAAAGATTTTCAAACAAAATTTATCATTTATTTTTTTTGTATATCAAAGGAGAAACTAAACAAAGTAAAATCAAAACTATTGAAACAAAAGAACCAAAACAAAACAAGTTTTTCTATGACAATTGTTTTTTTTTTGTGGTAGAAATTAAACAAAACAATAAAAAACAAAAGAAGACACACTAAAATCAAACACTCACTTGCCCCAAAAAATTCAAAATCTTCACTAAACAAACTTTTTTTTTCTTTTTGTTTTTTTTTTGTTTTTTTTTGGGAAAGGAAACTTAAAAGTAGGGTTTTACTTTTATGTAAAACAAAGTAAAAAAAGTAACAAAGGAGAGACTAAAACAAAGGAAAAAAAATTCAAAACAAATGAAAGAAAGTAACAAAAACAAAAGAAAAGAAAGAAACTTATTTGTTTTTTTTTATGTAAGAAACTAAAACAAGTGCACCAAAAATCAATTCACAAAACCATAATAAACTAAAGCAAGTATTTCTGTTTTTTTTTGTTTTTTTTTCCCTCAACAAAAGGATGACACAAATTAATAAAGAAAGAAAGAAAAATAAAATAAAATAAAGAGCTTAACCAAGATTAAACTGGTCCATAAGCCCAATTTCCCATTTCCCTTTTACTCGTATACTAATCCTCTTTCTCAATCTTACTTTCACTTCACTGTTCTAAAAAAAAGAAATTTCAACTTCACTTCACAAATTCACAAATTCGATTAAAAAAATTGAAAAGGAAGTCGAGTTGAGGAGGCGATTTCGAGGAGGTTGCTGAAGTGCTGAGTGGCTGTTTGAAATCGCGAGTGATAGTTTCGAGGGTGGTTCAGAGGTCGAGGCTGTGGAGTCGCGATCGAATTGGGGGTGGTGGTTGATTTGAGAAGATGGTAGCGGGTTTCTAGCTACTGAGTTCGGGGTTGGCTGTTGAATGAAGGCGGTTCAGTTTGGGCAGTGACTTCAATTTGGACACGAGGAAGGTGCGTGGTGACTTGAGTTGAAGGTGATGAGGTTGGTCGTTGTTCGAATTGATTGTCTGCTGCTGTTCCTTTTTGTTAACAGGCGTTTCGAGTTTCTGTTGTTGTCGATTGATGGAGGCTGGTGGTTAGGGCTTGATAGCGGTTGCTATTTCAGTTCTATGACGATGGCTGAGGTGACTTCGGTGGTTTGGGGAGTTCGGGTAGTAATTGGACGCGATTTTGAAATGGAATCGAACTTCGGGTTTGGCGATTGTGGTGTTTGAATTGGGTTTGAGGAACGAGGTGGTCGAAACAAGGTCGGTTTGAAGTGATGCTCAATTGGAGGCAAGTAGCAGTAGATGAAATACGTGATTGAGGAAGTGAAATTGTTGAGTTGTTTGCAGTCTAGTGAGGAGGATCGAGTGGCAGTAGTGATGCACGGAGCTGTGTATGACAGAGGAGGGTTGTAGAGTATTGTTGACTGGAGCAGAGGGCGATGGAGTTATATTGGGCAGTGACTGGAAGTAGGTATTGTGAGTGGCAGTGGCGGGAGGCAGAATGTTGTTCAGTGGTTAGGTTGTATGGTTTGCAGTGACGGCCAGGCAGTTTGCAGTGGGATGGTTGTGGAGTTGATGTTCAAGGCAGTTGGGTGATGAATGTAAAAGGCAGGAGGATGGGTATTAGATGGTGTTGGCAGCACCGTGACACGCAGAAGTTGATGTAGTAAATGATAGTGGAGAGGAGACAGAGGGGAAGTTAATGTGAAGATGTCAGTGGGATGGAAGGTAGGGATGAAGTTTGTGCTAGGGAGATATGCACAGTGGTGAAATTGAGAGGAGGAAGGTTGTGATGTTGCTGTAGAAGGAAAGTAGATGTTTGTTGACAATAGCCGTGGTTGATGGTAAGCCGGGGGGTAGTTTGTGATGGTGATAGTGTAATGGTATGTGAGGTTTGGGTTGAAGAAGTGATGAATGCAATGATTGATGTTAGTTTGAGTGGTGAAAATTGTGGGGAATAGTTGAAGACTGTCATGTGGGGAGACTGTTGAGTTTGGTGATACAACAGAGATGTTGCACAGAAATCTGAAGACAGTGAGGATGAACTGCAACAGTAAATTTTTTTTTAACAAAAAAGTTGTAAACAATTAAAGAAAAGACAATGTAAATGTATGAAATGGAAATGAGATGAAGTATTTTCTTTTTTTTTTCTTTGAAAATGAAAATTGCAAATGCAAAACGAAAAACAACAAATGCAACAAAAACACAAATGCAAGCGACAATCACACACAATAATTTTTTTAATATATATTTGCAAACAAACACACAAATTAAAACACAACAAAAATAAAAAATAAAAATAATTCGAAGAATAGAAAATCAAAATCAAAACAAATCCCCGGCAACGGCGCCAAAAACTTGTTCGTCGACGGATATTCTATCGGTTTAGAAAACCGTCAAACGAATTTAGAGATAAAAATAACCGCAAGCGCACGGTGTACGAATGTAGCACGCGGCGAATACGAGTCGATCCACAAGGAATTGTTGATTTAAATTTCCTACTCAATCAAATTAACCCAAAGTTGAGAAATTGTTAACTAAAAATAAAATGAGGCTAACACTAGAAAAATGTGATTCGAAATCTATTAGACTAAAGAACAATTTAGAGGCAAATCCACTCTCAAATTTTTGTAAATCAACAAACACATAAATTATGATCTCTAACTTTGAATTAAGTGGAATAATCATTGTATTTATCATAAGTATGGTTTGTTTATGTTATTATTTAACATAACTCAAACCATCAAACTATAATACAACAATTATACCACTTATAATTCTCATGAAAATGAAGCCAAAGCAAAAGCTATTTTAAGTATGATCTATTTATTATTGTAACTTGTAATATAGATCATCAAATTTCATTTTCATTTTCATTTCATAATCAAAAATTAATTAGCAAATGATGATGTAAATTGTGTTTATGTTGAATAAGAATAGCTCATTTGCATAAGCAATATAAGCTATCAAACCCACTTGTATAAACTTACATCAAAATTCACATTCATGAAGCATAAACAAAGAGATCATAAATCATAAAAATGTTGAAATTACATAAAGTTAGTGAGCTTCATCACCCCTAAATTGAAGGGGTTTAGCTACTCATTTGTGGCATTGAAGCATCACATGTAAGTTTCAACATTAAAAAGAAAAGAAAAATAGAAAATAAGTAAAGAAGGCAAAAGAGATTAGCTACTAACTACTTGCATAAACATGAATCTAAGCTATGAACATAAGGAGAAAGAGAGTATAGAAATAAACATTAACAATAAAACAAAGAAAAGCATGTAGAAAAGGGAGAAGAAAGAGGCTTGGAAGCCATTTTTGTTTCATAGAACATTGAGCTTACACTTTGATTTCTTAATTTCCTAAGTAAAATGAAAGAGTAGATGATAGTTTCATATACATAAGAGGGCTATATATACATGCATAAAACCCTATTTTTATGGGGCTACCAAAAATGCCCTTTAGGAAGTGTGGCCAACAAGTAACCATTAACCACTAATTAATCCATCATTTGTTTTGCATGAAGCTTTAACCTCCACTTAGTTGTCCATTAGCTCCAAATTGTACTTTTAGGTAAGTGGGTGGGGTCCTCCATGTTCATGGCTTGAATTATTTCCCTCTTCTTTCCTTTGTATTCATTTGTGCATGCATATATCTTCATATAAGCCTCTTCCATATGCATCCAAATTCCTATAAAAATTGTCAAAAAATGTCCAAGTAAAAGTTCTTATATTGACACATGCACAAAATGACCGTTTTACCCCTGAATGAAGAGGAAAATATGATGGTTGGAAATAATTGAATTTTGGTTTTAAACATGTTAAAATGCCCAAATATGATGATTATTTAAATAAAAAGAGATAAAATATGGATGTAAATATATGCACAATTACGTGCATATCAAAAATCGACATCCATACTTCACATCGTACTCGAATTCCGCAGATTCGACCGTTCAAATCCGAGTCGCCGGAGCTTATAACTCAATTAAGTAAATAACACAGCGGAAGAAATAATGAATATCAATATACAACATCTGATACAACATCCTGATACAACAGATGATACAATAGATATCGATATATATCAGAGATACAAGAAAATAGCAGCGAAAAAAATAGATAGCAGCAGCAACGGAACATCATAAATCATCACATCACATATTAAAGCACATCGATATCGATAAGCGGTATAATCTATAACGCTTATTGTTTATTCACTGATCATAGATGAATAATATAAATGCATCACATATGAATGGGTCACAGATCACAGCTTAAACATATAATTCATATCACATAATAGCACATATCAGAGATAATAAACAATACAAGCATTTTATGCAATTCAAACATCCATAAGCAATACAAGCATTCAATAATTATTTATAAACAAGATTAACTAACTGTTTAATCCTAAATTTATTCAATTTAATTTTCAATTAAATTAAATACTTAGGAATTAATTTCTCAATCTGATTAATTAATTACAAATCATTTGTTATTTATTTATTAATAAATTAATCCTCAATTATTCATCTTAATTAATTATCCTTAATTTATTAGTTAGTCCTTAATTAATCACATTAATTAAATCAATTTTTAAGCTAATCACATACTTAATTAACCCTTAATTAAGTAAATATTCATTTCCTTTTCTCCTAATTAATTAACTTTTAATCATCAATTAATTCACCTTTTATCATTAATTAATCTTTAATCATTAAATAATTATTCTTAATTTATTATTCCTTAATTGCTTATAATAACAAATCATAAATTTCTTAATTAAATTAAAAGATAACCCTTTTTATCCTTAAATTAATTACCCAAATTAATTTCCCTTTGATTAATTAATCACTTTGATTACATTCAATGATTATCCATTAATAAATCACCTTACTTAATCACACAAAGTGATTAACCCCTAATTATTAAATGATTATATAAATCGCCTTGTTTAATTAATCACCTTGATAAATCATCCATTTAATTAACTATCTTTTAATACATTAAGTAGTTAATCTTTCATTTAATTACGTTTGATAATTGACTTAATACCAAATTATATAAACCAAACAAATAAAGTTTATTACTCATTAAAGCATTCTAATATTATTAAGTTAAAATAACTTTCCAAAATGAAGGTTATATTTATTTTAAATCATTTCAAAACATAGTAATTTAAAACAAATTAACTAGTTCAAAACTGGGTTAACATTCAGTCTTTACCAAAACTAAAAAATGTTTAAAAAAAATTGTTTCAAAATGAGATTGATTTCGCCTTTAAAATCAGAGACTGCTTCTGCCCCAAAACCAATGACCCGAACCTGCTTCATCTTTTCCCGAAACCAGGCTTCGTTTGCCCGGGAAAGCAACCTGAGTTATTTTTTTTCTTCCAAAAACAGTTAAAAATTTTTTTTTGTTTTTTTTTAATTTTGAGACCTGCTACCCATTTCAAACGCTCGCGAACACTTCAGTAACCTACCCGAGTCCACAACCAAATTCCCCGATTCCTTCTCCTCCTCCCTTATTTCTTTTCTGATACTCCTACCTTTTTCTTTCCACTGTGCACACAGAGACATGGTGCACATGCACACCCTCTACCGGACGCTGACCCTGCCTTCGCCATCGCTACTTATCACCTCTGAGCTCTGCTAGTCCCCTGACCACCCAGTCTAACGAATCAAACTCGAAATCGAATTTTCGAGCTACCTTACGTCTACCCGAAACAACCCAGTTAACCTAATCGCCTTGCCTCCGCCACCAAAGACCACCAGAGGTCACGAATTCTCGTCAGAAGCTTCGCCTTGATCACGTGCCGCTATCCCCACCTGACCGATTTCCTGAAACACTCCGAGGTCGACGCAGTCCCTTCTCAAACCAAGACGAGTAAACTCGCTCTAAAACCCTAAATCCGAGTCATACCATCGCCCTGATCAACTGGAAATTATGCGAGCATTTTTCCATGAATCTACATCCATCACTCCACCTTCAGTATTGATCACGACGATCATTATCACGTCGACGATCGGAAATTGATGGTTTTCACAATTCTGTTTAACTCTAAAATTCAAACAATCTCCAAATCTAAAAATCATGATATTACCATTAAAATTCATAAATTTGTATCTCAAATCAGGCTATGAATTCAAAACAAGAATTCTCGAACATTAAATTTTAAGTCTTTGATTAGTTTTACTGACAGTTATCAATTTATAAGTAAATACTTAATAAAACACAATTGAATTTATTTTAAAATGTGATGTTATATCCATATAAACATTTTTCATTTAGCAAGCAAGGTCTAAAATGACTTGATTTGGGGTGATTTAAATTTTCTAACTGGTTTAAAAATGTGGAAGGTATATACAGAGGCAGCGTTTTGCCTATTTCCAAACAGGCATCACATATATGTAAGAAGATTTGTATTTCAACATATCAAATATCAAAGAAGACAAATCAATTCAAGAACGCCTCAAGACACATAGAAGATTCAAGGCTAGTTTTCTCACATTGAGTTGAAGAACGGAGTTGCTTTACTGTTGACACAGGCTTTAAATTATTAACTGAAATCCATCTTCTTTAATCTATGGCTATTATTGAAGCTGGATGTTCAAGTTGTAGTTTATGTTTGAGATGATATTACTATAGGGGTTTGCTCAGCTTGAAATATGGGAAGATATGCATATATATAAACACATTTCACAACCATAGATACCACATATTTATTCTTTAAATTGTTTTAATGAAATGTTACTCACCTTGGTTCCCAAAAAAAAAAGATGAACATAGCCTGTTGTTGAGATTCCAAGCCTTCATTTAAGTTACAGGATCTTGATTTGCTTGTTTAAAGTCTGAATCTTTGTTTTAAGTTTTTTTTTCTTTCTTTTTGAATGACATTACTTTGGATTTCTTTAACTCAGTTTTAATAGTGAACGAAAACTGAAGTGGTATGGTTGATATATGCAGAGAGAAGTTTACAGTGTAAATATATTTGTTCAAGTTGATAAAAAAAACATGTCTGTACAATGTGTAGCAGTGATATTTTGCTTTGCTTGCTGGCTGATATGGTCATTTTGGTGTGCTTGCATTAATTATATTGTACCATACACTTGTAAATTTTTTCCATTTTGTTTCGGCTATACATGATATGAAGATAGTTGATGTCTTCCTTTATAAGCTTGCATACTTACTTTTTTTATATTTGTTTTATTCTTGTCTGCCTACATTTTTGACCAAGCAAGAGGCTAATAATCATATTGTTTTCGGCTATAGTGGCTACATTTATTAGCTTTTACAATAGATATTTAATTTGTTCCTTCTTTTGCAAGCTTCATTCATGTGTATATTTACTTGCTTCATTCTTTTACAAGTGTTGTCTGGTTTGTATTTTCTTCTTATATTATCTTTTACTTTGTCTTTGGTAATATTACTTTATAATCAAATTCCTATTTTAATTTGTTTTTAGATTTTATCTAAGTGTTACTTTATTATTTGTAGTCTATATAGTTTATCTTATATAAGTTAATATATACATTGTATTTTTATTTTTATCCATTTCCATTTCTAACTTAACACATTAATTCTAAATTTATGTATTCTATATGTAGCTAAAATTTTAGTTAATGTCTACTTTATATTTTATAGTTTATTATATATTTAATTCTATTTCTAACTCAAAAACTTATTATTAATTTTTTTTACTTTAATACTTATTGTTTGATATTTCTCTGTACATATAAATTTATGTTTTTTTCTGACATAAATCATCAATTCAAATATTTATCATTATATTTTATCTTTAACCCATTTGCTTTAAGATTAATTAATAATTTCACAAATAATTTAGTTACTTAAATTCGAATGATTTGACACATTTTTATTTGAACTCGGGGAAACTCGCACCAATTTATCAATTAATTTCACAAATTTTATTCAAAAATTAAATTAATTACTAATTTAAACTGATAAAAATCCGGGATCGTTACAATTTTATTAATCATAAATTTAATTTATAGTCATCCTATAAAAGTCTAACCTCTCATAAATGACTTTTCTTAGTTTACAGTTATCTTAAAGGTTACAAATTTAATTTTTTTCCTTTGCAATTCATATTTATTTTCTATAACCAATTTACAAAGATTTAATACGATTCATTTATCTTCTTTCTTAAGTTCACTTACTTGTTCCATTTATCCAGTCATCATTTCATGTTATATTTAAGTATTTATAATTTTTATCACAACCAAATTTTCCATTTATATACATTTTAATTCCTTTTGGGTTTTCCTTACTTGTATACTTCAATTATTTTCAGGTTTTGTTTATTTGTACAGTATCTCATTACATATCCAAAACATCATTTCAACTTCGTAATATTTGGTAAGTCATATTATATGTTATTAGAATGCAAATTTGGTATTATATAAATTTAGAATTTCATTTTACTTAATTAGAATGTTCACAAATTTGATTTATTTAAATCCTCTTTACCTTTCAACTTTAAAGGTAAACTACAACTCTAAAGTTTTCCCAAACATAAGCTTAGATATCTTAATCCCCTTATTTTATAAATTCTGGTTAGTCACATTTCATTCAAATAATTTGAAAATTACTAATTAACATAACATAGAAATTTAAATGCCCGGTTCTTTTCAAATCGTTTGATATAAACATATACACTTATATCTTTAATATATCAAATCATACCTTTGGAGTTTAAAACAAACCCCATTTACCAAAAATAATTTAGAAGAAAAGCAAAGCTTCTTAGAAGTCTCCCCCACTTTGAGACTCGAAAATGAACGTCGATGATGCTGCGCAGTCATCACCGAAATTATTTTCCAACGACAGAAGCGAGGAGTACTTAATTCATTCCTTCATAAAAATCCTTTTAAAATATTTCCATAATCATTTTCCAACTAATATTACTATATATTTCTTCAGAGCTTTGAGAACCATTTTCAAAATCCCGGGTCTTAAATTGAATATTTCTCAATTTAAATCTATTTTAATTTATAAGTCACCTTTATAAAATATTCTTATAAGATTTTCTTTCTTAAAACAACTAGTGTATTATTATTGTTTATTTTTCAATAAACCTTATTTATTAAAACAAAATATCTAATTAATGATAACAATCAATATTATCGTTTCCAACAACCAAATAAGCTAGATAGATCACAATAATTTTTGAAAATAAATTCTTTATATTCAAAATATAATTAGGGCAAAATTATTTCATTTACCCAATTTCAAAACAATACTATGTCGAATTGTTCTATTCGAGTGTTTAGAGATCCCTATCAATGACGTTAATTACTCGTATTGACCGGAATCCATAAGGCACTCAACAAATCAACCGACACAATATGAAACATTTTATATCACTACCAAATACGCCCTCTCATATATATACACTCAGCGACTCATCATGGGGTATTACTACCCTATTTATAAAGAGTCAGACCCCACAAAGCTAAGGTTATCGCTATACCAAAGCTCTGATACCAACTGTAACGACCCACCTTTTTGAACAGTTTAAACCGATGATCAAATACACATGCCGATTCCAAACCATTCAAAAGGGTAGATGGTTATTGGGGTAAATAAGAAAAGAAAAGAAAGGGAAATAAAGGAAATGTAACAACACAGAATCTCGCAGCGGAACGATAAAATATAATAGTCAAATAAATAGTTCATGAAGCTGTTTACAATACTTTGATCATTATTTATACAACATTTATCAAAGTTATACATATACAAAAGAACAAATAAAATAATGCAGCAGACAACTTGATGCAAAGATAATAAGAGTAATAGTGTACCAAATCTTCGTCTTCGTCCTCCAGAATAGATCTTAAATAAGCTGAAAAACTCAGGTCGGACCCGAGCGTAATGAAAAGACAAAACACTCGAGTCAGGACTAAAATATCCTCATGTAAGTTAAATCAATCATAGATAAGTATGAGTGTAATGGCGTCAGAGATGTTTACGGGGTTTGACATCTCATATCCAGTGTCAACATGCGTGCAATAACTTAAAAGATGTTACGGGATTTTCCATCTCTCAAGGATCCGTTAAACTATCTACTATGTAGTACAATACGCTATTATAATATGTCTACAGTAAAGTAAGTATTAAAATAGCTTTAAGGCGTTACCATAATTCCCCTTAACACATTTTTATAATGCCATGGTCTATACAGCACCGTAAACTGGTGGTTATCAGAGGGTACCCCATAGGTATAACACAAAAAAAAACGTAGTGGTCGTGAATAGGATAATCAGTATGACAAGGTACATGAGGCGATACCAACTAGGATACTAGTAGTTGCATGATCCGGACTGATATTGAGCATAGCCAGCAGCTACCTCAACACCGCGAAACAACACTCCCAAATCGAGGGGTGCACCCAAATCGAATCACAAAGTAATAGATATGGTATCGAAGAAGTGTGTCCGCTAGAGATGGCGAACCTCAATGGCCTAGCGCGGCTCCTGTTTTAGTCATGTTAGGAGTCGTCCAATATCGTTCTCTTTCTTCAGTCAACGCATTCACCAAACCATCCACTTCATTCTGGATCAACACTCCGCATATACTAGTTATTAAAGTGGTTTTCGGTATCGACGGAGAGTATGTCCATATCCGATCCCGGTCTCTTTAATAACTACGTATTATTACACCGGTGGCTCTTTTACATTTAAAATCAATTCATAATTGATTATCAAAATATCATATTCGCTTCAAAAATAAAATCCATTTCAAATATCATCATATCTATTTAAACGTAAGATTCCGTTTCAAAATCATTTTTCGCCATAATATCTTATTTAGATTTCAAGATCATTTCGAATTTCAATTTAGGTTGCAACTTCATTTAACCCAATTCGTATTTAAATTCAAGATTTAAACATAAACATTTCACCTTAGTGACCAGCTTTAAATTTTAGAAAATAGTTTTAAGTAGTTTAAAAGTAGTTATAAATAATTAAAATAGTTAAAATACTTAAAATATTTAAATGGGTTTCAAATAGATAAATTAATTTAATATAGTTAATGTTGGTTAAAACAGTTTAAGTATTTAAAATGGTTTATATAATAGAGAAATATGGAAAACAAAATAAAACAGCTTCAAACCAAACCATTTCAAATATAACTTCCCAATTCAAAACAATTTCAATTTCCATTCTACCGATTCAATTTCGATTTCAATTCAAATCAATGTCAACTTTGACTTCAAATTAATTCAATTCTACATTCACTTTCAATTAATTCAATTTCAATTTATGTCGATTTGGAGCTTGATTTTTCAAAATATCAATTTATAACACTTAACAAAATTATCCTTCAATATTCAACTTTTGAATCCAAATTTCAAATATGATTCAATTCCAAGCTCAATTTCAAAATATCATTTTTATATAACTTTTACTTAGTAATACTCAAAGCTCGAAATAATGTTCAGTCTTTAAAACAAATAAATTTTCGAAATTCGATCATATCCAAATTTTGATTTCAAAGTCTCAACTTAATTTATTTAACAATTTCTTTTAACCAAATTTATTTCAACATTCCAAACTCAATTTTTGCGATAAATTCGATTTCTATAAATTGATTTTTTTATAACTTTTAAATCAAAACATTTAAATAAATTTCAAATCGACGATTTTAAAAATTTATTAATTTAACCAATCTGGTGTCCATATATAATTTGGCCAAGTGATTATTTATTTCTATTAAATGTCAGGGATGAATATATATATATATATATATATATATATCACTTAAACTAAATCACAGTGTCATATGTATGCATAACAGGATATATATAAGCAAATAAACATCCAAACATTTAAATATCAACCAATAGCATCCATCGAAATACATCATCCAATAGACAATACAATTTTCGGCAATTTCGTAGTTATCAATATCAGGTAATTTCATCACAATTCAATTTAAATTTAAATTTTTGACTGTCAATTTAATTTTCAACGGTGAATTCAAATGACAATCTATGTGACAATTAAAGTTTATCAAACAACGACAAATAAAATTCATATCACTTCATAATATCAAATTTAACTACCATAAAGATATTCAGTACGTTGTGAGCGTTACAAACACTCACCTTGATATCCTGTTGTCACCGAGACGTTCCGGTTTAGAACTAAACTGGACGACTCCCGATTTTAGCCCAAATTTCAACTGTCTCCAAATTCGTCCAAACTAGTTTCATTTCGAAGCTCTCGTCATTACAATCGCAATGCAAAAAGTTTCGTTCCAATCGGACCTCGTATATGAGAGTTATACATTTTATAAGATATCGACATTTGAATTTATAAAACAATTTTTATTATAATTAAATTATCCATACCCTAAGCAATGAAGCCTAGCCCACTAACTCCATCTTCCCTAAAGCTTCAAGCTGCACGAGGATGAACCCACCAAACCGTGCACCAATCTCCAGTGATACAGAGCTACAGGCGATGAAAATCGAAACCGATCGCGCCGTCAAGCTTCTACTCTCGATCTCCATCTTCCGGACCCCTCACATCGAAGCTCGCACCTACCAATCAAAATGCGTGTGAACCTCTCCTCTTCGGCCAAGGCCAGGTCGCACGACCCAATACGCCACCGAGCTCCACCAAAACGCGTGCCTAGATGTCATTCGACGAGGGAAATCCAAATACGAGCTTTATTTCTCGAATTGATGAATGAAAACGAAGTGAAGCTTAACCCTAGCTTCAAAATCTCTCGCGTCTTCACTGTCGCACTCCCAAACTCCAAGTCGCACCAGGCCAAAAGCATACAGGATCGAAGCAAACGATGTAAAAGGATTTTTAGAGAAGGTTTCGCGATTTTTAATCGAGTATTTGAAGAGAAAGAAATTTTTTGAAGTGTTGATTTGTTATTTTCTTACTGTCTGAAGCTTTCGTGCAAATAAAGAAGAAGGAGAGTATGCGTATATGAATAGGAAATAGGTACTAGGGTATCGGCTGATAAGAAGAAACAGACATATGTGAAGGGTATGGTCAAATCAACTTTATATATATATATATATATATATATATATATATATATATATATTAATTAAATTTTCAAACCGTCTTAATTACGCAACTCAAAATCTTGAAACCCTATCGAGGCAGGCCGCCAAGCGTTTATAATGTTATACCCCTATTCTGGACGCAATGGAAAAGGTTTCAAGCCCTAATTCGATCGTATGTGCGAGTTACGGAAATAAAGGATCAACTTTAAATTAAATCGATTAAATTAATTTCTAAGCGTTTTGAGCTGCCACGGTCAAATGGCAACTCCGTTTGCTATGGAAATTGAAACCCGATAATGATAAACTATTACGGATCTAATAGACTGGTTTCGTCGAATTCCGAGACTGTGCCCCGGAAAGCTATTTTAACTCGTCGATTAAGTCGACGACTTTTCAAAATTTACCAAATTGCTAAAATTTCCAATTTTAAAATCTTACTAACTCTATTATAATCCAAATATAACTTACATTCACTTTGGAAGCCAATTTGAGTCATATTAAATCAAATTTCAGTTATTCACTCTATTTTCTTACATTAGAATTTCAATATCAAATTAATCATATCAATTCCGAATTTAATTATTCAAATATCTGTAATATTCAATTTTAAAAATTTGATTATTATAAATCACTATCCTTTGAAATATTCAAAATGAACTTATCAAATTAACTTTTGAAAGCATTCAAATTATAGAACAACCATTTCCATTAAACAGTTATTCGATTCCCGTTATTTAATTATTCAATAAATTCCAAATTTTAAATTTTAAAAAATTTAATTTTTCAATATTTGTCGGATTCAATATTGGATTTTTTAATAAACTTTCGTTATTAGTCGATTACTTTATTACATCAAATGAATTCCACATTATTATTTAACTTCAGTTGGTGATAATGCACTCAACTAATATATAAACTTTCATTTCAATTGCAATTGGTTCCCAAATTCAATTCGACTAACTAAATGAATAGGTACTTAACTAACTATCACCGTTAACTTTTAATTACACTTATAAGTTTATTATTTACAAACAAGTGTCAATATTTCCTATATAATACAACTTCATTCCATTACCATTGACTATATATCATTTCAATTGATATGGGATTTCATTCAATTCATAAATAATTAACTTAGATATATTTGTTGCAATTCATTCTATTTATTATTATCATAAACAAATTACAAATTTTTAATTCTTCCCACATTAAACCATGAAATCTTATTAAATTAACTATTTTAATTATCGAAAATTTATGGGTCGTTACAGTGCCTCGGAAGGCTATTTTTAAATTCAATTTAAACGGTGTAATTTCAAAACTGATCAAATCACTTTCAAATTCAATCCTGAAGCTTCTATTATCTTCAGTATTATCAATATGAATTTTACAAGCCTTTAAAATATTTTTAACCAGCTTAAAATTAAAGATTCAAATTTTTATTCAACTTTCAATAGATTAAATTTTATAATTTAATCGCCAAATTCATAGTTATATTGGGAATTCAAGCTAAACCAATATCCAAATATTTAAAATTAATTAAATATTTTCAAATTTAAATTGTTCAAAAATTCTGGGTCATTACATACCTTTTTAGGTTGATCCTTCTTCCCTTGCTCTTGGGCTTCTTGCAACTGCTTGAGTAATGACCTTGCTCCAAACAGCTGAAACAGGTAACATTCTTCGCCTTGTTCTCCTGAATATTCTTCTTTTGTTTACCTTGCCAAGGCTTTTTTCCTCCAAACTTTTCTTCCAATGTGGATTACTTCCACCTGCCTTCTCTTATGGAATCTCTTGTTTATCTAACGTAGCATATCTACATCGCATATCTACCAAATCAGCAAAAGACTCCTTCACATGGTCTTTTATTCTTTCATGAAACTTCTTATTCATCCCTTTAATAAATCTCTGATTCTTCATAAGAGAAGTATTCAACAATTCAGGTCCAAATCGGGATAATTCGTTAAACTTATATAAGGTATTTTCAAAAGATAGATTTCCTTGCTTAAAATCGGTAAACTCTTGATACATCCTAGAAATACCAGCGGAAGGCATATAACGCTGCATAAGTACTTGCTTGAATCTATCCCATGTAAATTCATCCTCCGACTCGGCCAAAGTAATGGTCTCCCACCATGCCAAAGCTTCTTCCTAGAGCTGCCAAGAAGCCATTAACCTCTTTTGATCATCTTCCAATTTCAAACCTTCAAAAATTCTCTCACAAGATCGAATCAGGCTTGTGCTTCTATAATAGTTTCCTTGCCTGTGAATGTTTCCCCCCAAGTCTTGAGAAACACCGATATAACTCAGCCAGATTTGGTTGGGGTTGGATGGGGAGAGCTGCCGCCTCATTGCTTTTGTTGCAGGGTATCAACCATTTGTAGTGGTACTTCCTCGTCCCCTACCTCGTCCTTTTCTTGCACTCATTCCACTATCTGTAAATAGTAATATAATTGATTTAGGCATACAGACAAGATATCATAGGGTATATACTCATTGTTGGGCATTTCTAACCCTATCTCTAATGAGCCACCTAATGAATTATACTTCAAAGCTAAAGTTCTTACTCCACCTTTAGCTCTGATGTCAGATGTGACTTCCTGGGCCTCACCGTTTGAAAATCGACATCCAACACATCACCCGTATTCGAATGTCGAAGATTCAAACGTTGGAGTCCAGTTCGCTGGAGCTTATAGCACATTAGATGATAACAACACAGCGGAAGCAAAATGATTTTTCATTGATACACAACATGGATATAACATTCTACAACAAATGATCACCACCATCAGAGCACAAAATACAACAGAACAACAGAATACAACACGACAACGGAAAAGATAACTTCAACATGGGAACATCAACATGATCTTTAAGGGGGAGAGAGAGAGAGCGAGAATCCAACAAACAACATCTTCATTCCAAAGCTCCAAACCAAAAAGCTCAAAAACCCAAAAGCTTCCAAAAACTTCCATATCCATATCTACTATCCAAGCTAGCTCAAGAACCTATTGATATCCTGACTCTAGGCAACCCGTGTGGAAAATTATGGGCACCCAGAGTTTATAAGAGGGAACAATAAACTCCAGGTCAGTCAAGGAGCTAGTGTGAGAAAACATAAAACATTTGTTTGTACAAAAAAGAAATTACAAAAGAAATTCTTTCATGCTTTTGGAAAATGAAACTACCATAAGGTCTCCCGGCACACACTCAATGCAATCGCACACATGGGGAAGGTTTTCTCCTTATAGTAGTCAAGCATGCTTGATACGTCGAAATCCTTTTGATATTATTATTAGTGCATGGTGTGGAAAACATTTCGAAAGTGTAATATTAATATTAACCAGCATACGTACCATTATAGTATGCCTACTATAGCTACCATTTTAAATGGCAGGTTTAACAACTGAGACTGTACAGGGCTCGTATTGAGTGATTGGATTTCCAATAAATGGCCAAGGCTAAGGAACTTCCTTTCCAAATGGGTACGCCTCTAGAGGGACGCCTCGAGAACCTAACCGGATCTCTGCCAACACAAGGCCGGTTACCTCTGTAACTAGGTAACTATCACGAGTACGCCATCCCCCAAGTCGTAACCGACCTTTATCCGAGGCCGCACAACAACCAACAACCACATAAGTAAAGTATCTAGGCTCCATATCAACATACCACATTTTACCCAGAAGGAAATGCACATACCCTAAGGGGCGCGACCTACATAACCTTGCCGCATCCTTCCTGTTTCGACCATTTCTAGGTTGTGACGTTCGATGAAGTCTCGTTCCATAAAGCTACTCTTTTCACAAAAGCAATGCTTCGATCAACCAATGATCAATTAGCATGCCAAATTAACAAATTGGGAATATATCACTAGTAACCATCAATTACGTAACCTCTAAGCTCATACGTCTCCAAGAAGGGTGTTAAGCTAAGAGATAAACTCTCCAACACCAAACAGAAATGTATTTGATAGAAACAGGCTTTACATCTCAAAGTATAATGTCAGACATACATCCATACAAGTCCATCATGGGTCTGAAGGGAACCGAAGGCACTTCGTCCAATTAAGGGAAGAAGTCCTTGCAAATCCGGATATCCCCAATCCTGATCGGACTCCCCATCACATAGGGAAATCTCTATAACGAAGCAACTCAGTGTAGCGACTTCGTTCTCGAAAATACCAGGTCTTCAACCACCATCTTCAAATGCAATCCCATTTCGTCGTATCGTCACTCGGAATGGGTTTTATGACTTAAATATACTCTCCCAGCTTATCCGAATAATGAGCGCGTATTTTTAAAACATGTGGATACAAATTTCCATTTTTAATCCTTTAAACAAAAGATCAACCTTTAAGATTCGATGTGGTTTTCAAATAACCATTTGGAATCCGATTCTCGGTCTCATCGAAATTAAAATGTCGTCATAAAGGATAAGTTGTTTAAGTAAAAAAAAGTTAATTCAATTCAGAATTTCACATTCACACAGCAATACATCACAGATAAATAACTTACATTATCACAGTTCAATCCAAGCATTTCATATCACAGAGCATCATATATATCAGAGTTATGAAACAATTCAAGGCATTTAATATAATCCGATCATCCATAAGCAAGATTAATTAACCACATGATTATAATTAATTTAGTTAACTCAAAATAAATTAATTACTTATGAATTAATAACTTAACCCTGCTTAATTAACATTAAGTAATTATAAACCATTTTAATTAATTATATAACTAATTAATCACATAATTACTTTCATTAATTATCCTTTAATTACTGATTAATTATCCTTAATTAATAATTAATTAATCATTAATTATTAATTACTTAACCTTTAATTATTATTTAATTACCCTTTTGTATTAATTAATTAACCATAATTATTAATTAATTATTCTTTAAATTACTTACATTAAGTAATTATTCTTTAAGTAATTATTCTTTAGTTACTTTTATTATTTAGTTAACCTTTAACTACCCAAACATTAATTAATTTAAAGATAAACCATTCATCTTAATTAATTACTTTAATTATCATTTAAATCTTATTAATAAACCTTGTAATTAATTATCATTAACCAATTAACTTAGACCTTTAAGTTAATTAACCTTTAAAAACATTTTATCTTTTTAATTAACTCCTTAATTACATTATTAAATTTATTTAAACAACTCAAAGAATTAATTATAAATAATGGTCACATAATTAAATAATTTAAACTTGGTTAATTTAAAATAATTTACTCTAAAACTTTAATTAATCCAAAATTAAATAAAAAAATTATTTAAAGAATTAATTAAGAATGGTTTATATTGATTTTGTTTTAAAGTTTTAAACTATTATTATACGTACCCGAGTCCGACCCATGTGCCAACTCGAGTCAAAATAAAGTTTCCCCGAGCTCTTTCCCGAGCCACTTCTTTATTTTATTTTTAAAACTTTGTTTTTATTTTAACATTTTAAAAACTGTTACATACTCGAGTAACTACCCGATAGCAGACCCGAGCTCTAGCTTCATCTCCCCAAGTTCAAACCCGAGTCCACCATCCTCAAATCCATCGGCAACAAACCCAAAATCCCTGACACATGTGCGCGTGCACACATGGTCTGACTGACTCCAATCCATGCTCCCACCTCGACAAGTTGGCGACGACCACCACAAGCATCACGATCACCCAGAACCTCGAATTGATGATGAAATCGAAATCAAGCAACATGGGTTCAGCAGGAACAAAACTTGATCATCCAAATCCACCTCGACATGCTGCCACAGGTCACCAGAAACCTCACAACTCTGACCAATGCTTCGTCAATCAACCATGCATCGATACCCCTATGTTCAGTCAACTCCAGTTCACTAATGACGACGCAGGAATCCAAATTCGAACATCGACCAAAAACTGAGTTTAAACCCTACATTGCCTTCGTCTGGCGGCCACGGTGGTCTATAAATCCTACCACCATTTTTCTTGAGATTCCCGACCTCCAAACTACCTCCAGCCATGACGGCGACCTCCCTTACCTCGTCGGTCACCAGAAAATGACTGAAACCCTTGTTTCGTTCAACTCGTAAATGCTCATGATTTCCAAACTTAAAAATCATGATTTTATTTTTAAAATTCCTAGTTTTTGAAAACGAATTAGGCAATACAAGTGAATCAAGAAATCAAGATATTCAAATTTTTAACATACTTAAGACTTTACTGTATATCTTCTTCTAGTCAAAATTACTTTCAAATTTTACTTAAAAATATTTTTAAAACTTAGATCTTTATACAAACATGGTTTGTTTATAACTTAAAACCTAAAAAGAATTAGAGGGAGAGATTTTGGATTTTGATCAAATTTTGAAACCTGTAAACTTTGAACAGAGGCAAATATGTTTGTTCCCATACATGCACAGATGAATATTTTCATATTTGTGTACATACAAACATATTTACATTCAAGCAAACATTTTTCACAGCTTCACTTCAAACATTAATCACCACATCAAGTTATAGATCAGATCAAAAATAGTTTACTCACCTATAGTTTTAAAAACAGACAGCCTGGATTTGAAAAATGGAAATGTTTTTGATGTTGATCTACTTTGCTATTTGATTTGAATTGAACTTTGAATCTTTGATCTGGATTTGAAATCTGGGTTGAATCTTCTTTATGTTGAACTGATCTTGCTTTAAGCTTTGATTCAGGTTTGAATTTTGTGAAAGAGTTTGTTTGTTTTGATTTTATTTTCTTTTTTCTGGTTTTAACTTTCTTAGGTTTGTTTTGATTAAATTTTGAAAATAAAAGTTAGAAGAAAAATGAGAGGGAGGGAGTAATGTTATATATATAATCTTATTTCCCTTTATTTATAATTTTTAAAAATAAATGAAACTAATGACACTTGTTAATTGCATGATATCATTAAGTTCACATTTGTTAAATTCATGTTACATGGTTTACACTTGTTAAATTATATGTCAGTATACTTATATTTCTAATTTTTCATGTTAATAATATTTTTAATATGTTTATGTAATTTTTTTATTATATTTACTATTTAGTTTTATATATTTATATTTATACATTTTCTTTATTTATATTTATGTAACTTTTAAAGGAAATGATTCTAAAATTTAATTATACATAAATAAATAAACATATATATATATATTAAGGTATTCCTTTTTTAAATTTCAAATCATTTTTTTTTACAATATACTTATATATATATAAACAAACACAAATTTTATTTGTTTTGGAAAATTCAAATTAATTCACAAATTAAGTCTAAAAATTATAATAATTATTAAATTAAATTTTGCTTAGAAATGGGATCGTTCCAATATATATATATATATATATTTATATATATATATATATATATATATCATTTCAACCAGTACCAAAAAATCAACAATTTCAAATCAATGAAAACCGTTCGGGTTTATCATTTCAATCCGTAAGGATTTTCCCCTAATTTATAAGATCGTTCGGGTATGTGTCATTTCAGCCCATAGTGAACTTGCAGTATCACAACGATATAAAATACAACATCCATACATTTAATATCAACAATCAATGATCCATCACAATCATAATCCAAATCCAATAATAAACATCAGTAGATAATTAAAACAAGAGCAGGTATTTAACTGGCAATTTAATTTCAATAATAAATTAAATAACCATTTATTCAAATAAATTCAAATTAAACGAGATGATGATTTAAACATACCAAACATTCATAGATAAATTCCTATCACATCATAAATTTAATTTAACAAGCATAAGAAATTTTAAAGGTTGTAAGTGGGCTAAGACACTCACCTTTGAATTTAAATTGAATTTAAATCCAATTTAATCCCAGAATTCAAATTATCGCCGAATTCATCCAAACTAGCATCAAAATGTCTGGAATTTCAATACGATCCCACAGGAATAAATCGTGCGTAAATCGTGTCTCGTATGCAAAAGTTACGCTGATTAGAACATTATACAATTTAAATTAAAATAAATAAAATATTTGAATAAGAAAATACACGTGACCTCTAAAGCTACAGCAACCCTACAGGCTTCACCCCAATCGTAATCGAACCGCATAAAGCAGCTCCGTTTCTGACCTCGCCACCGCTACCTCCGCCTCCTAGGCCAAGATTGGCCAACGCCACCACCACGCATGTGTCCAGGCCCGTCACCCCCACCTCTCGGCCAACCCTCGGTCCTCCTCAAACCCTAGCCGCCGCCGAAAACTCACGCAAAAATTGAATTTATGACATCGATCCAACCGCTTATTCGACAAACTACAAGCACCGATAAGCTGCGTGCGACGATCTCCACGGCCCGGTATCCTTAGATCGACGATCGATCGATTTTGATTGCACCACAATGAACAGCCGAGAATAAACCCACGAATTTCCACCACACAGATACCCAGATCGAAAAATGAACAGCAAAATTGACTTGCGCTCGCCGAAAGACTCAAATCGATATATAATTCGATATGTATCGAGGAGTTTAAATTTTCGATTGACATTTGATTAGTAATTGAATTAGGAATTGAAGTTTGTCTGGCATTAGAATGAGGAGTTGAGAAGAAAATGTACGTACATACATGGAGATAAGAAATAACCTAGGGTTTATAACGAGGTATTTATAGGCAGATTAGAAAAATAGAATGAATAGACCAGATTGATTTGAATTGAACGATAAGCGACCTGAAAAGCCTGTTCTGTCTTCGGAATGAAAATGGGTCAACCCATATATCAAAATAAATGTTTTCAATATTTTTAAACTCAATGGAACAGATTTCAGGTCCTACTTCCATCATATGAAGAAGTTATGTTAAAATTAGCTTATTTCAAATTGATTTCAATTAAATTGATTTCTAGGCGTTTCGAGTCCGTACGATCAAACGTCAAGTCTGATCGCTATGAAACTTGAAACCTTATAATAATTCACCGTTACCAGTACGATGAAACTAGTTTTGTCGAAATCCGAGTCAGTGGCCAAAATGGCTATTTTTACGTTAATTAAATAAATTAATATTAAATTAATTAATCACTTTTTTAATTCAAAATTTATAAACTAGCCAATTTCATCATTTTTAATCACATAGACACTTATAATAGTTCAAAATAAGTTTACACATCAATTCAGTGTTAATTATTTCAATAATTACAGTGTTCAATATTTCCATTATAATCAAATCTAATTAATTTCAGTAAATTGATTTTGACTCAATTCCAATCCTTTTGTTAAGTCCATTATTACCCTATAAACATAGTTAACATTTGTTTTATATTTCATTACATTAACATACTCCAATTTCCATCTTATATTTATATTAACTATTATATTTCCATTTATTGAATTTTGGTCAATTTCACACATTAGTTATAATTAAAGTCTCAATTAATTTATTTATATTGGTTTCATTCTCTTATTAAGTCAATTATTATCTTAGGAATAAAATTAACATTTCTATTCCTTTGATTTACATTCACACTACAGTTATTGTCTTATTCCACATTAATGTAACATCTATTTGCATTTAATTTCGATTGATTAAATATGTTGATAACAAATAACAATCGTCATCATTTTATACATTTTATAACATTGGAAAGTTTATTATTCACAATTATTGTCATAACTACTACTACCAATTTCAATTAATCGTATCTTATTTCATTAATAAATCAACATTCGAATTATCAGTTTAATATATATTACTGTATAAATAAAGTGAATTAATTTCAATTAATTTCTAATTAAATTTAACAGACCAAATAAATAGGTAACCTATGATAATTATTACTATTAGCCTTTAAACACACTTATAAATTCATTATTTATAAACAAATGTTACAATTTCTTACCTAACACTAATTCTATTCATTTCAATAAATTATATACTAATTAATTAATTAATTAATTAAATATTTACATTTATTTTCTTATATGCACTTTATAACTAAGTGTAACCAACCAATCACTTTAGTTAATTAGAATTCCATTAAACTTGTTAATAATTGACATAAATTAATTTTATTACATTTCTTTTTCATTATTATTCAAGTTATAAATCTTAAATCTTAACTTTTTCCAACATTTAATTACAAAAATATTATTAAATTTACTATTTTAATTGTCGAAAATTACAAGTCGTTGCAGTCTCCCCCACTTAAAACTTTTCATCCCCGAAAAGAAAAATGATAAGAAATCAACGTATCTTGTTCAAAATACTAAATTTGTAAACAATTAATTTACATAATTAAATAATTTAAATAAAATATATTAATTCATAAACGATTAAATCCTTTATACTCAAATTAATAAAAGTTTGGAAAACATTTCGCAAAAATTTCTAAGTCCAAAATTCACTGAAAATTTCAGTAGAGTCTCCTTTGTACAGAGAGGTCTATGAGAAATAATAATATCAAAATATAACAATATATACCATAATTTTCAAAATAATATATTCCAACATGGGAAAACAATATTATATCGCTTAATAACCGTAATCCGAGAACATACCTATTAGTCGGGCAAACAACGCTTATTTTATGAAACCAAAAGCAATAACAATTTCTTCCATAACTTGTATTTAGCTTATATAATCCAAAAGTTGTTAATAATCATGTAGAAGTGAAATGATTATACTGTTTTAAATTAATAACGAACAATCAATATAACATAACAACAGTCACTTTCAATCAAAAGCATACCATCATCACATAAAATCAAAATAAATCAATACAAAATAACAACAATCTTTTGCAAACAAGCATACAATCTTCATAAGGGATCAAAGTAATCAACCATTTATGAAGTTACAATCATCAAATTTAATATAGTATTATTCATTTTATTATTTACTTAAATTTTCAATAGATTCAAACATTAAATTAAGTTCATGATTCCTTGCTTACCATATGCACTTTCTATTTCATTTTATTTAGTAGCACTACAATTACAACTCTGATTTATAACTATTTTCATATCAAAATTTCTTATTTATAAAAGTAAATTTCATTGAACACTTTCTTTAATTAAGTTTTTTCTTGTATAATATTCCATTACATATCCTTATTTAACATTACAACTTTTAATATTCTGGTAATTTATATGTATGTTTCTAAGAATGTAACTGAAAGTTACACAAGTTTATCTTTTTTCATTTTAGTAAATAAATGTTCAATAATTATCATTTCTTATTTTCATATCCTTTTTGTTTACAAGTTACAAATTTCAAATTCCTTGTATATTTCATTTATAACTTAGCATTTAATTTCTCACTTTCAACTTTAAAAGTTCCAATTATTAAATAGTTAAAATTTTATTCCATTACAACAAATGAAATTCTAATTTAAATTTACTTTAGTTTATTCAACTGGTTTTTTTTTTCTTTTTTCTCTTGATTTACTTTTTCATTCATTTATTTATATAAAGATCAATCACTCACATCATTTGTTTTCCATTAAGGGTTTAAGTCGTTAATGGATCATTAAAAAAATATTACTTAAGCTTCAACTGCCTTACATAAGTTTATAACTAAATTCGGTTATTGAATAAAAAATTATGTTTTTGGTATTCGCCGTTGAAGAGAAAGGAAATATTTTGATATCTCTAAAAATTCAATTAAAACTTTTAACCTCGTTCACTTAGTAGAATATAAGATATAATTAAAACATCCTCATAGCATTATGTAAAGATTTTTCAAAAGTCTAAAACAATGTTAGAAATTATATCAAAACATTATAATAAACTTTAAAAATAAAGTTCCTTAAATCCAAAAATTTATTAGACTCGTTATTTTAAAATAAGTATAAACTCAAGATTATTAAACTGAAACTAATAGTATATTCACATCTTACATTAAATTTCCAAATAAAAGTATAAAATTTTATATCTTCATAATAAATTTTAAAAACTTGCTTAAAAATGAATATTCAAATCATGGAAAAACATTTATTATGGTTTAATACAAAACTCAAACAATAAATAAACCAATAAATTTACTTTTAGTGCTTTGAAATTAAGCAATATTCCAAACTATACTTCCAAAATAGAGATTCAATTTATTTGTCAAGTGTATTACTATAAATAAACTTCGCAAATCAAATTTTTCCATTTATATAATATCTTTAAATTATACATTCAAAGAAACTTGTATAAATTTCACTTGAAATATTCATTTGAAAGCTTTATTTGCAAATCAATCATCTTCAATACTTTAATTCTTTTCAAAAATTCATTTGTAAAATTTCTTGCTCCATTTATTAATACCCTTTAAATATTTTAAATAACATCTTTATAAATATAAGTAAACTATTTGAAAATAATTACTTACATCATTACTTAAAATTACAAAGAAGCTATTGAACACATTAAATCCATTATTTATAAATTTATCAATTTTATCTCAAGATACTTGTCAAACATTATTAATAAATCAATAATCATTTACTTTAAATATGTTTTATTTAATTAATAACTTCTAAAACATTTACAACACTAATAATTTACTATTAAACCATGCAGTATATAAATAAACAATATTTTAAGCAATTTTAAAGTATTTCAAAAGGAAAAAATGACCAAAACATCCTTTATATAATACTTTATCAAAATGCTTTTATAACTCAATGTCTTAACAGGTTTATCCTTGTTCTTGCTGACTCTGGTAATGCATTGTTCGGGCGCAAGGCTAGAATTTTTCAAGTACTTAGTAGACCTGTTTCAACACGCAGTGAAAATACTTGAAAATAGGTATGAGAAGTACCGCACAAAATCCAATGTCAAATGATAATAATTGTAACGTCTCGATATTTTCAACCTTTCGCATCCAAACACATCGGATTTGAATGGTTAAAGATATCGGGACATTACAATTGGTATCAGGACGAGGCTCTAGGCAAACTTAGCATATATAGTAAATTATTTCCAGAATCACTTTTGTTCGAGCTCGAATTTCTCCCTTTTTGATTTGGTTTTCCTTTGGACTTTGGAATGTTCCCTGAGGTTCCAAAACCCATTATCTTCTCTCCCTATTCGTGTTTCTTGATTCTGGAGTATCCCATAAGTCCACTTCGAATGATCTCTATAAGAATAGGCGATCCCACCAATCTTTGAATGATTTGTAAAGGGGTGAAACTCCTTTACAATTGGCATTGATTCGCCAGAGAGTTCTATACCCTCGGTTCAGATGCTATTATCTTTGTTTTGAAATCCTTTCTTGAATCATCCTTTGAAAATTAGGTTTGTTTATATTTTAGAAATTGTTTTATATATCGAAATTATTATTTTGACAAGTATGATTATATTCTATATTTATAAAAATGAAAATGTTTTTGATAAGGATTATAAACCTTTTAAAATAAGAATTTGAAGTTTTGAAAGGATATGAAATTTTGAAAATTCTATAAGAAATTGATTTATAAAAAAATGATTTATAACTGAACGGTTTTGAATGTGAAATTAGAGGAATTGAACTCCGGTATTTTGAAATTGGTTTTGAGATCTTGAATTATATAATAATATGATTCGAAAGTATTTTTGGAATAAGAAACATTTCAAAAGACTTCAAATGAGTTTCAATGATTTCATAGAAATTTCAAAGAAGTTTTTAAGAAAATAGAAGTCTGGAACTCACTTATGCCGCTGGAAAATAATTTCGGTGATGAGTGCACGCATCATCGACATTGATTTTCGTGTTTCAGAGTGGGAGAGAGGCCATTTTAGTAGCTTTGATATGCGAGTGATTTTGGGAAACTAATTTTGATTTCAAATTACGAAGTATGATTTGATATTCGAAGGATATGTGTGTATATATATTTGAAACGATTTGAAGTGAGTCGGTGTTTAGTCCTTGAGTTTCAGAGTTGATTTGGTATAACTCTATATAGTGAAATTGATTTACCGATTGGTTTTTGAGTTCCAACTCTTGAATTGGAAATTTGATTTCTTCGACTATTTTGAATGTTCGAGCACTTCCAAATCGAGGTTTAAATTTTCAAAGCAAAGTAATTTCAGAAAAGGTATGAATTGACAAAGTATATAAATTCAGTTTTGAAATGTTTGGAAAAAAATTAGCTTTAAGTAATTTGCAAAGGGTAAATTGGATCTTTCAAATAGAAATAAGTAGTTCAAAGGGTTTAAAGGGATTGTTGAAATCATTTTGGGTATAATTGATTTTGAAAAATATTTAGTCTCGAAAATAGATTGGAATTTAAAACCCAGTATTTTATGTGATGATTTGGAAATGAATTTGTTTGACGTAAATTAGGTTTCTTTGGAAACTAGGAATTATTCTCAAAACCTATTATTAAGGAAACTTCGAAACTGAAGGTATTTGATTTGGAAGAAATAATTTGGTGAAATAGTATATGACTTTGAAACTGAATTGATATTGAAATGAACTGAAATTGAGAATCTTATTTTATTAAATACTTGATTTGGGTATTATCGAACTTATATAAAATTGATTTGTATAAGTGTGAAGTTGATTCAAAAACTATTGATTTGGAAAGGTACTCAATTTGAAGGGTGAAATCTTATATTATCGAAGTCTATATGAGTGTGATGTGATATATTATTGTTTTGGAAAGTATTCGGTTTGAAAATGAAATATTATATATGATGGACATTTTATAAGTATGATATTTGAAAGTGATTTGAAAGGCACTATATGATACATGTTTTTGGAGTAAAGATATGGAATGTGCCTTTTGCTTGATATCCGCTTTGTGGCCACATTGTGGATTCATTCTATCAATATTATTCTCTCTGATTTTGGTTTTTTGGATGTGATACTCGAGTGTCCTACCGTGGGGTAACCCATGGCCTTTTTTTTAGGCAGCGTAATTTGCATGGCAGAGATTGCTTAAAGGGTATGGATGTTTCCTGGGGGATCTACGCGTAACTATTGTTATGTATCCTACGGTCTACCGGTTTTGTTGTCGTGGCGTAATCCGCAAGGTAGAGATTGATTAAAGGGTATGGATGTTTCCTGGGCGATCCAGGCGTACCCATTGTTATGCATCATGCGGTGCACAGGTTTGGTTATCATGGCATAATTCGCAAGGCAGTGATTGCTTAAAGGTACGGATGTTTCCTGGGGGATTCAGGCGTAACCATTGTGTATCTGCGATCCAAGTGATTTGTTTGGATTGTACTTTCCATATCGATTTTGAAGGTTTTTCAAGTTTTTTTACTGGGTATTGAAATAGGTCTACTAAGTACTTGAAGAATTCTAACTTTGCGCCTGATCAATGCATGGACAGAGTCTGCAAGAACGAGAATAAACTTGTTGAAACAACGAGTTACAAAAGTATTTTCGAAAGGAAAATTTGTTTCGATATAAAAGAATGTTATTATGAAAGTATTATATAAAGGTATTTTATTATAAAAGTACTTCCAACAATGAAATTTTGTATTAATATTTGAAATTAAAATTCTTATGGTTTGATTTAACTATTTGTGCTGATACAATTCTTACGAATCTACCTTATCTGCTCAGCTTTATTTATTCACCTATATTTTGTTTTTCCAAATCTACCTTCTGTTCTCTTTTGAATATATCCTCTTTGAAATACTGTTTATTTATATACTACATGGTTTAATAGAAAGTTAATAGTACTATAAATATTTTAGAAGTTATTAACTAATATTAAAGTAAATGATTATCGATTTATTAATGATATTTGAAAAGTATTAATGTATTGAAGATAATTGATTTGCAAATGATGTTTTCAAATAAATATTTCAAGTAAATTTTATTTAGTTTCAAATTAATTGTTTAATCTTGACTTTTAATCTATTTTTCTTCTGGTTATTTCTATTCTCCTACCTACTTCCTTTTCAGGGACAAAAAATTTTGAGTGGGGGAGAGTGTAGCGGCCCGTAAAATTTTAATTGTTTTAATAATATATTTAATTGGAATTTTGTGAAATTTTTGTGAGGAACCGGTTCCTCGACTTACGAAAACCGACATCAATACGTCCACTTTATCAACTAGCGAGCAATCGAAGGCCGGAAAACCGTACCGTTAGGGTTAAAGAAGAAGAAAAGGTAGAAGAAGAGAGAAAAAGATAGAACAGAACAGAAACAACAGAACAATATCAGAATCTCACAATCGCAGCGGAACAACATGTAATAGATAAATGAATAATCTTTAAACAAAGAACTATATCAGTTATTACATTACATCACATCACATTACATTATTAGAGTGTACAACAACAAAAACAAAACAACAACAACAGCGGAAAAGAAATACTATATACTAGTGACTACGCCATGCCATCCAGCTTGCCTCCGGCAACTCCTGAATTCCAGAATATCCTGATAACCTAACTCTTGACTGCCCGTGTGGAAATATGGTGGGCACCCAGAGTTTAGGAAGGAAAACAATAAACTCCGAGTCAGTCATGTGACTGGTGTGAGAACTCAAAACAGCTTATATTTAAAACAAAGAACAGGATAATTTTTAAAATAGATTCGCAATGCTTTTAAAAAAATGAGACTACCATAAGGCCTCCCGCACACACACAATGCAAACGCAGAATCGGAGGAGATTTCTCCTTATGATAGTCAAAGATGCTAGATACGCATTAAAAAGAAACATTTGATATTATTACTAGTGCATAGTGTAGAAAAAAAACATTTCGAAAGTAAAGATATAAATCTAAGCCAGCATAGGGATTTCGCACTTATGCCAACTATAGCTACCATCCAAACAGTGGTGACCACCATAAGTGAATGATAGGTTCTAAAACTAAAACCGTACAAGATCGTATTGTTTCTTTGGATTTCCAACAAATGGTCAGGCCAAGGAACTTCCCATTGCCACATGGGTACGCCTCTGGAAAGACGACCCGAGAACCAAACCGGATCTCTACCAACACAAGGCCGGGTTACCCCTAAATGGGTAACTACTGACACGAATATGTCATCCCCCGATCGTAACCGATCTATATCCGAGGATCCTCGATTTCCAACAAACACAAAGCAATAAATTTGCAGCAACAACATAGATTAAGTATCTGGGCTCCATACCATGATACCACCTCTATCCAGAAGGAATGACATACACCAAAGGGGCGCTACCCCCTAATAACCTTGCTGCATCCTTCCTATTTTGACCATTTCCGGGGTGTGAGGTCCGATGAAGTCTCGTCCACAAAGCCACGCTTTATATAAAAGCTGTGCTTTGATCATCAAATGCTCAACAACACTTCGTATGCCACATTACCAATTTGGGAACGTATCACTAGTAATCATCAACTACATAACCTCTAAGGGTGTTAAGCAAAGAGAATAAATTCTCCGCCACCAATGGAAATATATTTGATAGAAACAATCTTTACATCTCAAATTGTAACGTCAGACACACATCCATACAAGTCCGTTCCGGGATCGAACGGAACCGAAGGCACTTCCAAAGTAGTCCTTGCAATCCGAATATTCACTAATCACGACCGGACTTCCCATCAAAAAGGGTAATAAATTTCTATATCGGAGATCAGCCGATGCAGAAACATTCGACGGTAATCCTTCCGTTTTCACAAATATCTGGTCTTCAACACCGGTCATCAAATGCAATCCATAACGACGTATCACATATTCGGAATGGGTTATACGACCCCAAGGTCCTTTCCCGGCTAACCCGAATAGTGAGCGATTATTCAAAAATAAGTGTGGCATTCAAATTCAAGCAATCACAACAAATACCTACTTAAATGTGAATATTGATAGTCGGATTATTTAACTATCAATAGGCGTGTTCAACATCACCAATTCCTAATAATTTCCCAAATTATTTATTTTCCAAAATATCTTTACTAGATATATAATTTCCACACTTCAACCTTTTGAAAACAAATTTTCAAATCACTTTTCACCTTTACCACTTTTGAAAACAAATTTCAAACATTTTCCTTACGCGGAAATACTTTCATTTCAACATGGTTCATTTAAACCAATTTAAATAAATCCTTACCGATTTACGTAATATTTAGGTTCCAAATTCGTAAATTTATTCCCACACTTCAAAAATAAATCAACGTTTATTTTTAAACAAATTTCCCTTTCTTTTATAAATTACATAGTGAATTTACAATTCCAAAGTATCTATGAATATACGATTTTCAAATCGATTTTTAATATTCATTTTCAATTTATCTTTAAAAGATAAAGTCTCAAAATATTCACTTCATATTGGAAAACATTTCCATACTTATTTAATAATAAGTAATTCACAAATCTATTTATTTTCAACACTTGGAAAATATTCAATATACTTAAATCGAAATTAAGTATATATTTCATTCTCTAAAGAAAACGTGCGCTTAAACACATTTATTTGAGTCAAAACGAATGTTGCGTAAAACATCGTTACAACGGCCCAAAATCACTAGTATAGGGATTCGAAATTAAAATAGATATATAAATCCCAATACTATATAAAACATTTCTTTTCAGAAATCATTTACTATAACAATAGTGTTATAGTCCACTGGTTCCATCTATTTCTCGAAAACGTTTATTTCAACAATGAATGTTGAAATCTATGGTTTCGACACTTAATGCATTTTAAGACAATTTCAAATCATTTTAATTCCATTTAAAAGATCACTCCATAAAACATTCCTTTAATAAATTATTCACTGTTCAAAATCGTGAATATACTTCACAAAGGTGAGTTTATCAAAATATGGCAAAATTTCGAATATATTACCTTTTATAAACTTCTATATTCAATTTATCAAATTCAATTGATTTCGGATTTGTAAACAATGTTTTTAAATTTCATTTCTATTTATAAAAACTTTAATTATAAAATCCCTTTTTTTTAAATCAAGTCAATTTATAACTCAACTTTATACCCAAAATCCGATTTATAAGTTAATTATTTATAAATTTTTTATTTTACAAAATCTATTTATTTCATAACTTCACAATTTATAAATCTATAAATTTTATTCACTTGTGAAATCCATTTATACTTCATTTTAACACTTAATAAAACCCGTTTCACAATTCCTATATTTTTAATCTATAAATATCAATTTTATAAACCTTTTATATAAACCGTTTATAATAATTCAAAAGTCTCAATTTGAATAAACTAACCCTTTTAATAATTTACAAAACGTTATTTAAACTTATATAACTCCCAAAATCATACTTAAGTACTATTTTCCAAAAATATAACTTTTATAACAATAAACTTATAACGTTTATTTGTTTTAACAATTCAAAATTTAATAAAACGTATACCTTCAAAAATCACTTTAATAATTCTTTTAAAAATCAAAAATCATTATTTTAAAACTTCAAAAATGAATCCAATGATGCAACAGCACCAAATAGTCAATCACGACATCCAAATATCATATATCGATATGATAATCAACAAATATCACAATATCTGTAAATAAATCAATATAATTGAGGAATCCAGTTGGATCCCTCCAACCTGTTTCCCTACATCCAAAGATGTCAGCACAATACCAATTCCGTTCCAGTATGGAATTATCGCGGTATATGGGATTTATAAAAATATTATCCGCTTAATAGATGGCGCAATAGGGTCTTATCCGCAATATAATGCGGGAAATCAACTCCAAGTACATAAACAATACCAATTTCACTATACGGTGAAATATTCGCGGTATATGTTTTTAATAAATAACCTCCGCTTACTAAAGGGCGTATAATGTCTATTTACATTCAACAGATTGCAATCATCATTCAAACATACATTCAAGCAATTTTAAATCCAACTATTTAAAATATAAATCAAAACAAATTCGATTGAGTGAGAAGTTCTCACCTTGATTTCAATTCGATTTCAACTTTTATTTCGAATAAAATTAAACGGACGTTTAATTTTACCCGAAATTTTCACTAGCTCCAAACGACTCCAAACTAGCTCCATTGCGTAGTTCTCGACAAAACGAAGCCAACGCAATTCGTTTCGTCACAATCCGACCTCGTATCAAAGAGACATCAATTTTTAAAGTTCGTACGTATTATAATATAGTTAATTTTACAATTTCTTTTACAATTTTAAACCTTCAACATATCTGAACCGTGCATTTTGAGACCAGTAGATATGGGCTGCATCTCTTCTCCTCTCCCCTCACGTTCCCTCCCAGGAAATGAACATGAAAACCGAACCCATTGTTCACCCTAAACCCTAAATCTCGCACCCAACTACAAGCATCTCCACGTAGATTAGGCACCACCATTTGAAGTGCCACCCACCACTCCATGCTCGGCCAGAGTAGCTCGAATTCCGGTCGCCCCTATAGCACGCATCTCAAGGACGAACAGCCGGCCTTTCAACTGAAATTGTCGTTGATCGGTTGCTCGAAACTTCATCATCACCGATGATCCCCTAGATCTTGATGCCCTCTTTCATTTTGTAGTTGGAAGTTTTCCCTAATTGTCGACGGATTGGGAGATCGGAGGGGAAGAAGGCGGGAATTTTCTGGCCTTTAGAATTGTAGTAGGCGTCCGGCCATTTATTTCTAGGGTTAGGGTTTATATTGAAAAAAAAGAAAATAATGAAGTGCTTTTATAGAAAAAACGACGAACACTATTCATCCCGGGTTTTCCAAACTCCGATTTACGTGCTGTCACCGGCGTTTCTAAGGTTTATCCCACGTTCCAGACACAGTGGAATAGGTTTTGGAAGCTAATTCGATTGTATGTGTGAGTTATGGCAATAAACGATCGATTTTAAATTAAATCGATTTAAACTAATTTCTAGGCGTTTTGGCTTGCCCCGGACAAACGGTAAATTCGATTGATACGAAATTTGAAACCTTATAATAATATCACATTACGGATCCGATGAAATTAGTTTCGTCGAAATCCGAGATTGTTTGAAAAATGACTATTTTAACTCGCCAAATTAATATTAAAACAATTTCGATGCGTTTCGAGCTGTCATGGTCAAACGAAAACTCCAATTGCTACGAAAATTGAAATCCGGGAATAACAAACTATTACGGATCCAATGAAATTAGTTTCGTCCAATTCTGAGACTGTTCGAAAATTGGCTATTTTTCAGTCGATAATTAATTATTAAAATATTCAATTCTCACAAATAAAATTTTAATTCAATTGTAAAAGTTCTATAACATCATTCTAACTCCAATATGATATAATAAAATTTTACAAATCATTTTACATCATATTAAACCCAAATTTCAATTATTTCTGTAATTTCAACTATTAAATTATCGATTTAATTATCCAATTAAATCCAATATTCGAAAATAAATTATTCGACTTATAAATTTCACTTATTAATGTTTAAATTCAATTAAATATTCAAATTTTAATTAACAAAAATTCTGGGTCGTTACATACTCCCCCCTTAAAAGAATTTCGTCCTCGAAATTACCAAGTACGAAAAAGTTACAGAATCCATTAACTTTCCAAAACAAACCATTCAAATTGGATTTTTCAAATATCTTAAGTGTTTAACTTTCCCAAAATTCATAGTTAAACTTCATACAATATCTTTACTAAGTTTCCAAATCCAAATCCAAACTTAGTTTTCAAAAATTTCCCAATTTTCTCAAAAATATTCTAAACACCTTAAATTTTCGAAAAAATTCGCCAGAGTCTCCTTTGCGCGGCTCGATCCGGAAAAAATAATGAAAGTATATATATCACAAATATACATCTCATCAAGTGATGAGGCATCCCGCCGGGAAAAAAGGATAAAAATACGATATTTAATCCGAGATATGTACCTTATTTATTATTAGCGAGCGTATACGGCTAATATAGCGCGAAAGCGAGCTCCAAATGCGAAGCAAGCGCAATCCGCACCTACTAAACACTCAACAACAACATGAGAAACATGCATATATGAAAATAATATCAATATACATCATATAGCAACATAACAACTACATAATATAGCAAATGCAACTAAAGCAACAAATGCAACCACCAAATCAATATAAATTTACTTCTCATTAATATTCATTGAATTGGTCTTCCAATTGATTCATTAACATTGGACTTTAATTAACATTCATTCATTCGTTTCCAATTAGTTTACATTCACTAATTTACATTCAAGTTAGTTCATTTTCAAATCAAATTCAACTCTATTTAAGATTCACTTAACTTCCAATTTGATTTTAATTACATAGCTTTTAATCCCGCTAATTCAATTTCATTAATTTAACTTCATCAACACTTAATGAATTTATATACAAGCAATAATAACCATATAACATAACCAATGTATATTCTACATAACCAAATTTATTTATTTTACATTCAATTTGGTTCAACACTTTTAATTCCAATTGATTTACTATTAAATCGACTCCCATTCAATTTATTCAATTAGCTTTTAATGAATTAATACTCACATTCATTATCTCATCAATTTTATTTACATTCAGTTGATTAACATTCAATCCATTCATTAATTCAATTGCTAGTTCATTTAACATTCCAAGTTGAATTTTATTTATATAACTCAAGTTCAAATTCTTAATGACTTTATTTCATTAATTCACTTATTACTTTACTTCGACACCAAAAATCAACTTCATTCAACATCACTTAAGTTATATTCCATTTCAACATCATTTGTTTATCTTAACTTGAAATTCCACTTATAAATCCAATTCAAGTTCCAATTCTGAAATATATTTTTATTTAACTTTTATCAAAGTCAAATTTATTCACTTATTCAAATTCATATCTCATTTTGCTTAGAAAAATTGTTTAACCATTTTTAACAATTGGTTTCACTTACATTTTTTTTTCATTTCACAAGTTATACAACTTATATTCAACAATTACCACTTGGATTTTTTTATTTCAAATTTGTTTATCGTAACCAAACTTAAATTTCTAATTTACTATGGAAGCAAATCCATCACATAGAGACTTGAAAATGATACTGATGATGCTGCAGTCATCACCCTTATTATTTTCTAGCAACAGTAGTGAATTCAGTGCTTAATATTCTTTCAAAATCTTCCTTTTTATTTATAAATCACATTTATAAATCTTTTTCTTATATATATAAGATTATTTCACAATTGTAAATCACATTAATTATAGTTCCATACTTAATAATTCAATTGCTTATACAATTCATTCTTTTACAATTGTTGTTTTAATTTAACTTATTCAAACAACTTTTGTTTACTTGCATACATTCTTATATTTTCAACAATCAACAATCAATTTATATACACTTAATAATCCTGAAAAATTATTCCTTTATATATAAAATATAATCAAGGTAAAATTATTTTATTTACCCAATTTAAAACGATACCATGTCGACTTGCCACGTTTAAGTGTTTAGAAATTCCTATCGAAAAAATGGCGTCCCACAACCGACCAAAATTCACAAACAACTCAACGGATAAGCAAATACAATATAAAACAATTTCATATCACTAACAAATACGCACTCGTATCTATTATTACAGTCAAACTCATTCTAGAGTACTACCGACTCCATCTCTAATGAGTAATTCCCAACAGAGCCATGGTTGTCGCTTAACCATATGCTCTGATACCAAATGTGAGGAACCGGTTCCTCGACTTACGAAAACCGACATTAATACGTCCACTGTATCAACTGCCGAGCGATCGTGTGACGCCCCACCTCTTTACCCACGCTAGCCAAGAACATTACAGTGAATGCTGCCAACTAGCATAGAGAATAAGGATGTTGAGGAGGGACCATCCGTGTATGTGAAGACCCGCAAATCCGTACTCCTTGAATATACACTAATTTCCATAGATTAACTCAAGATGAACAGAAATACGAATTCTCAATGTTTAAGAAAAAGAAATAAAACGAAAAAGGATAGAAGAAGAGAGAAAAAATAGAAAATAGAACGGAAAGGAAACAGCAGAACAATAACAGAATCTCACAATCGCTGCGGAACAACATATAATAATAAATGAATAATCTTTAAACAAAGAACTATATCAGTTATTACATTACATCACATTACATTTCATTACATCAGAGTGTACAACAACAAACAACATCAAACAGCGGGAAAGAAATACTATATACTAATAATACGACATGCCATCCAGCTTGCCTCTAGCAACTCCTGAATTCCAGAATATCCTGATAAACCTAACTCTTGACTGCCCGTGTGGAAATTGGTGGGCACCCAGAGTTTAGGAGGGAAAACAATAAACTCCGAGTCAGTCATGTGACTGGTGTGAGAACTCAAAACAATTTATTTATCTTTAAGATCAAAATAGAGGAATATTTTTAAAGTCAATTCACAATGCTTTTAAAAATGAGACTACCATAAGGCCTCCCGCACACACACACATGCAAACGCAGAATCGGAGGAGATTTCTCCTTATGATAGTCAAAGATGCTTGATACGCATTAAAAAGAACATTTGATATTATTACTAGTGCATAGTGTAGAGAAAATCATTTCGAAAATAAAGATATAAATCTTAGCCAGCATAGACATTTCGAACTATGCCTACTATAGCTACAATCCAAACAGTGGGGCGCCACCATAAGTGAATGATAGGTTCTACAACTAATACCGTACAAGATCGTATTGTTTCTTTGGATTTCCAACGAATGGTCAGGCCAAGGAACTTCCCAATGCCACATGAAAACGCCTCTGGAAGGACGTCCCCGAGAACCAAACCGGATCTCTGCCAACACAAGGCCGGGTTACCCCTAACTGGGTAACAACTGACACGAGTATGCAATCCCCCGGTCCTTTGGGACCTTTAACCGAGCGCTCGTCACCATCATCACACAATCATAAATAAAGTGTTTCAACATGAGTAAGCATCTGGGCTCCATACCATGATACCACCCTTTTCCAGAAGGAAATGCACATACCCTAAAGGGATCTACCCCTCATAACCTTGCCGCATCTTTCCTGTTTTGACCATTCCGGGGTGTGAGGCTCGACGAAGTCACGTCCACAAAGCCACGCTTTATACAAAAGCTGTGTTTTGGGTCAACAAATGATCATAGAAATGATCACAAAGATAAACGATCAAACAAATGATCCTATCACAAATGATCAACACAACGGTCATTTCACAGCAACATTCAGCATGTCACATTACCAAATTGGGAATATATCGCTGATAACCATCAATTACATAACCTCTGAGCTCGTACGTCTCAGAGAAGGGTGTTAAGCTAAGAGAATAAATTCTCCGCCACCAACAGAAATATATTTGAAAGAAATCTTCTTTATATCTCAATTTGTAATGTCAGACATACTATCCATACAAGTCTGTTCCGTGCTCGAACAGAACCGAAGGCACTTACAAAGAAGTCCATGCAATCCGGATATCCACAATCCTGATCGGATTCCCCATCACATATGGAGAACTCTATACCGGAGCAACTTGGTGCAGAGTCAATCGACAGGTCATCCTATCGCTTTCGCAAATACCCGGTCTTCAACACCGGTCATCAATGCTATCCATTACGTCGTATCACTATTCGGAATGGGTAATCCGAATGACGAGCGCAATAATTTAAAAATAAGTGTAGCATTCAAATTCAGCAAATCACAACAAATACCTATTCAAAGGTAAATATTGATAGTCGGTTATTGAACTGTCAATGGATATGCACAACATCACCAGATTCCAATAATTTTCCAAATTATTTATTTCCTAAAATTCATATCTTTACAAGATATATGTTTTCAATACTTCAAAAATAAATCAACGTTTATTTTTAAACAAATTCCCCTTTTCATTTATAAATTCCATAATGAATTTATATTCCAAAATATTTATGAATACACGATTTCAATTATTCATTTTCAATTTATCTTCAAAAAGTTAAATTCTCAATATATTCACTTTATATTGGAAAACATTTCCATACTTATTTAATAAGTAATTCACAAATCTTTTTATTTTCAACACTTGGAAAATATTCAATATACATAAATCGAAATTAAGTATATATTTCATTCTTTAAGGAAATCATTCTCTTAAACATATTTATTTGGGCCAAAACGATGTTACGTAAAACATCGTTACGACAACCCAAAATCACTAGTATAGGGATTCGAAATTAAAATAGACATATAAATCCCAATACTATACAAAACATTTCCTTTCGGAAATCATTTACTATAACAACAGTGTTATAGTCTACCATTTCCTTCTATTTCTCGAAAACGTCTATTTCAACAATGAATGTTGAAATCTATGGTTTCGAATCTCAACACATTTTAAAACATCGTTAGATCGTTTTAATTCTATTTAAAATATCACATTCAAAACATTTTCTTTAACTTATTATTCACTATTCAAAAACGTGAATATACTTCGTTAACAAATTTCATCCTTTCTATACATTTTATTTTAAAGGATTATTCACTGTCTAAAAACGTGAATATAACTCCATTAATAAGTTATAACAATTTACTTATCAAAATAAGTCGTTTGTGGATTTATAAAACAACGTTTATAAATTCCTTTATTAACCTATTCGATTTATAACTCAATTATATACCGAAATTCATATTATAAGTCAAATACTTATAATTTATTTGTTTACAAAAATCGTTCTTTTAAACTGTCCAAATTATAAATCTTATAACTTATAAGATTCATTTATTTATCCAAAAATCTATTCCTTTAATAACTTTACAAATTTTATAAACCTACTGCTTATAAAATTCCATTTATAACTTCACTGTTTATAATTCTATAAATTTCATTCATTTTTGAAGTTCATTCACAATTCATTCTAACACTTATAAAAACTCGTTTTATAATTCAAATATTTTAATTTATAAATATCAATTTATAAATTTCTTATATAAATCAATTTATACTATTATTTTAAAACATCTTTAAAGTCCTTTATAATTTCGTCATTTTGATTTATTTATAAAATAATCATATTTTATAAATCCTATTTTTAAACTTTTTATAATAAATTCAAAAAATCCCAATTTAAACTATTTATAAAACCATTAACCCATATTTTTCTTAAAATCAACTTTTAACTATATTTCTCAAAAATCATAATTTTATAACTTTTAAAATCATTTTAAAATTCCAAGATTTGGGACAATGATGCTACACACCAAATAGCCAATCACGACAACAACGATATCACATATCGATATGATAATCAACGAATATCAAAATATCCATAATCAAATAAATACTGTTGAGGAATCCAGTTGGATCCCTCCAACCTGTTTTCCTGCATCCAAAGATGTTAGCACAATACCAATTCCGTTCCAGTACGAAATTATCGCGGTATATGGGATTAGAAATATTATCCGCTTAATAGACGACGCAATAGGGTCTCATCCGCTATATACTGTGGGAAAATCAACAACTGCAATATATACATATGCCAATATATATATATTGCTATTATATATAATACCAATCAATAGATAACAATCATCATTCAAACATGCATTCAAGTATTTCAAATATAACTATTTAAAATTAAAATCGAAACCGATTCGATTGAGTGAGAAGTTCTCACCTTGATTTCAATTTCGTTTTAGCGATTTATTTCGAATAAAATTAAACGGACCTTTAATTTTACTCGAAATTCTCACTAACTCCAAACGACTCCAATCCAATTCCATAGCGTAGTGATCGTCCATACGATTCCAACGCAACTGATTTCGTGCGTTTTCGACCTCGTATGAAAAAGATATGGATTTTACAAGTTTACACGAATTTTAACTTAATAATTACAACATAATTTTATTTTTATAATTAACCTGAATCATTTACAACCGTTAGATCCATTGCCACTGCATCACGACTGCACGTCTTCATCTTCCCCCCACACGCGAAACTCCCCAGGCCGACACACCCATAGCCGCCGTTAAACCCCAACACTCGCGACAATTCCAAGCCACCTGACGACGATCCAACTCCTTCGCCCCGAAGCCCAACTCCGCCTCTACCTTCAGTCCCCATGCCATGAAGCTCGGTCGCAACTACGACGTGAAATTTCTCTTCAAAGTCGACACGAACGCGGCTCCCTTACTCTCTCTACGGTCGACGATACCCAATTCTACCGTACAGATCTATAGAGCTCGAGACACTCTACAATGTTGTAGTTGACAACATTCGCTAATACTGAGTGGATCGAAAGAGATTAATGGAAGAACAATACAATTTTTCGACCATTGGACCTAGGGCCGGCGGCTAGCTGTTAGGTTTAGGGTTTTATTTTTTTTTATTTTTTTTTAATTTGTGAAGAGATGGGCTATTTATAGAAAATCGAACGAAACACTATTCGTTTCGGAATTTTCGAACTCCGATTTACGCACGGTGATCAGCGTTTCTAGGGTTTACCCCGCGTTCCAGACGCAATGGAACAGGTTTCGAAAGCTAATTCGGTCATCTGTGCGAGTTATGGCAATAAACGATCGATTTAAAATTAAACCGATTAAACAATTTTCTAGGCGTTTTAGCTTGTACCGGACAAACGGTAAATCCGATTGACACAAAATTTGAAACCATACAATAATATCACATTACGGATCCGATAAAACTGGTTTCGTCGAAATCCGAGACTTTTTGAAAAATGGCTATTTTAACTCGCCAAATTAATATTAAAAACAATTTCGATGCGTTTCGAGCTGCCACGGTCAAACGATAGCTCCGTTTACTATGAAAATTGAAATCCGATAATAACAAACTATTACGGATCCAATGGAACTAGTTTCGTCCAATTCTGAGACTGTTCAAAAATTGGCTATTTCACTAGTCAATTAAATATTAAAATATTCAATTTTCGCAAATTAACTCTTAATTCGATTTTAAAAGTTCTAAAATATCGTTCTAACTCCAATATGATAAAATAAAATTTTCCAAATCATTTTCAATCATATTTAACCCAATTTTCTATTATTTCTGTATTTTCACATATTAAATTATCGATTTAATTATCCAATTAAATCCAATTATTCGAAATAAAATTTATTCGACTTATAAATTCACAAATTAATATTTAAAATTAATTAAATATTCAAATTTTAATTAATAAAAATTCTGAGTCGTTACATACTTCCCCCCTTAAAAGAATTTCGTCCTCGAAATTACCAAGTAAGAAAAGTTACAGAATCTATTAACTTTCCAAAAATCCATAGTTAAATTTCTTACAATAACTTTACTAAGTTTTCAAATCATACTTAGTTATCTTTTCAAACCAAACTACTATTGTTTGACTTTCAATTCCAAATCAAAGTTTAGTTTTCAAAATTTTCCAATTTTTCTCAAATTTTTTTCTAACGCCTTAAATTTTCGGAAAAAATCGCCAGAGTCTCCTTTGGGCGGCTCGATCCGAAAAAAAATGGCAGTATATATATCACAAATATACATCTCATCAAGTAATGAGGCATTCCGCAGGGAAAAAATTGTAAAAGTACGATATTTAATCCGAGATATGTACCTTATATTTTATTAGCGAGCATATATGGCTAATATAGCGCGAAAGCGAGCTCCAAATGCGAACCAAACGCGATCCGCGCCTACTAAACACTCAACAACAACATGAGAACATGTATATATGAAAATAGTATCGATATACAACATATAGCAACATAACAACTATATATGTCAATATAGCAAATGCAACAAAACAACAAATGCAAACATCAACCAACTATCATCCATAACCAAATCAATATTCATTCATATTCTCATTAATATTCAATGAATTGGGTTTACAATTTAATCACATTTGATTTATTAACAGTGGATGTTTTTACTAACATTCATTTTCAATTAGTTTATATTCACTAATTCATATTCAAGTTGGTTTACTTCCAAATCAAATTCAATTCTATTTAAGATTCACTTAACTTCCAATTGGATTTCAATTGCTTTAGCTTTCAATTTCATTAATACTTAATGAATTATATACAATCAACTAACAATCATATAACAACCAAAGTATATTAATTACAACCAAATTCCTTTGCTTATATTCATTCAATTTGGTTTAACACCATCACTTTCAATTGGTTTAAATTAAATTGATTTTCATCCAATTATTTAATTTCCAATAACATTAGATTTTTAATGAATTAATACTTACATCCATTATTTCATATCAACTTAATTTACACTCAATTGATTAATATTCAATCCATTCATTCAATTCAATTACAAAAGTTGAATTTCATTTATATAACTTAAGTTCACATTTATCACTTAACTTTATTAATTTACTTTGATACCAATATCAAATTCATTCAACATCTCTTAAGTTATATTCCATTTTACAAACATCACTTGTTTTTACATAACTTAAATTCCCACTTATAAATCAATTCAGATTCCAATTCTAAAGTAAATTTCCATTTAACTTTAAATTCATTTTTATTACAACTCATATTCATAAATATATTCATATAGTTTCACTTCTTATATACATAAGATTATTTCACAATTGTAAATCACATTAATTATAATTCAATTCTTATAATTCTTTTGCTTTATACAATTATTCTTTTATTTAGATTATTCAAACAACTAAACAATCTACTTTTACACACTTTAATAATTCTGAAAAGTTATTCCTTTATATATAAAATAAAATCAAGGTAAAATTATTTCATTTACCCAATTTAAAACAGTACCGTGTCGAATTGTTCTATTCAAGTGTTTATAAACCCCTTCGGCATAGTTGTCGAGACCGTGCTGAAGAAGGTTCATATGCCACTCAATAAACCAATCATCACAATATAAAACAATTTTATATATTCACTAGAAAATACGCTCTCATAACTATTATTACACTCAAACTCATTCTAGAGTACTACTGACTCTATCTTTAATGAGTAATACCCAACAGAACCATGGTTGTCGCTTAACCATATGCTCTGATACCACCTGTGAAGACACGCAAATCCGTACTCCTTGAATATACACCAATCTCCATAGATTAACTCAAGATGAACAGAAATACGAATTCTCAATGTTTAAGAAAAAGAAAGAAAAAGAAAAAGGATAGAAGAAGGGAGAAAAAATAGAAAATAGAACGGAAAGGAAACAACAAAACAATAACAGAATCTCACAATCGCAGCGGAACAACATATAATAATAAATGAATAATCTTTAAACAAAGAAGTATATCAGTTATTACATTACATCACATTACATTTCATTACATCAGAGTGTACAACAACAAACAACATCAAACAGCGGGAAAGAAATACTATATACTAATAATACGACATGCCATCCAGCTTGCCTCTAGCAACTCTTGAATTCCAGAATATCCTGATAAACCTAACTCTTGACTGCCCGTGTGGAAATTGGTGGGCACCCAGAGTTTAGGAGGGAAAACAATAAACTCCGAGTCAGTCATGTGACTGGTGTGAGAACTCAAAACAATTTATTTATCTTTAAAATCAAAATAAAGGAATATTTTTAAAGTCAATTCGCAATGCTTTTAAAAATGAGACTACCATAAGGCCTCCCGCACACACACACATGCAAACGCAGAATCGAAGGAGATTTCTCCTTATGATAGTCAAAGATGCTTGATACGCATTAAAAAGAACATTTGATATTATTACTAGTGCATAGTGTAGAGAAAATCATTTCGAAAATAAAGATATAAATCTTAGCCTGCATAGACATTTCGAACTATGCCTACTATAACTACCATCCAAACAGTGGGGCGCCACCATAAGTGAATGATAGGTTCTACAACTAATACCGTACAAGATCGTATTGTTTCTTTGGATTTCCAACGAATGGTCAGGCCAAGGAACTTTGCATTGCCACATGAGAACGCCTCTGGAAGGTCGTCCCCGAGAACCAAACCGGATCTCTGCCAACATAAGGCCGGGTTACCCCTAACTGGGTAACAACTAACACGAGTATGCCATCCCCTGGTCCTTTGGCACCTTTAACCGAGCGCTCGTCACCATCATCACACAATCATACATAAAGTGTTTCAACATGAGTAAGCATCTGGGCTCCATATCATGATACCACACTTTTCCAGAAGGAAATGCACATACCCTAAAGGGAGCTACCCCTCATAACCTTGCCGCATCTTCCTGTTTTGACCATTTCGGGGTGTGAGGCTCGACGAAGTCACGTCCACAAAGCCACGCTTTATACAAAAGCTGTGCTTTGGGTCAACAAATGATCATAGAAATGATCACAAAGATAAACGATCAAACAAATGATCCTATCACAAATGATCAACACAATGATCATTTCACAGCAACACTCAGCATGTCACATTACCAAATTGGGAATATATCGCTGATAACCATCAATTACATAACCTCTGAGCTCGTACGTCTCAGAGAAGGGTGTTAAGCTAAGAGAATAAATTCTCCACCACCAACAGAAATATATTTGAAAGAAATCTGCTTTATATCTCAATTTGTAATGTCAGACATACTATCCATACAAGTCTGTTCCGGGCTCGAACAGAACCGAAGGCACTTACAAAGAAGTCCTTGCAATCCGGATATCCACAATCCCGATCGGATTCCCCATCACATATGGAGAACTCTATACCGGAGCAACTCAGTGCAGAGTCAATCGACAGGTCATCCTATCGCTCTCGCAAATACCCGGTCTTCAACACCGGTCATCAATGCTATCCATTACGTCGTATCACTATTCGGAATGGGTAATCCGAATAACGAGCGCAATAATTTAAAAATAAGTGTAGCATTCAAATTCAGCAAATCACAACAAATACCTATTCAAAGGTAAATATTGATAGTCGGTTATTGAACTATCAATGGATATGCACAACATCACCAGATTCCAATAATTTTCCAAATTATTTATTTCCTAAAATTCATATCTTTACAAGATATATGTTTTCAATACTTTAAAAATAAATCAACGTTTATTTTTAAACAAATTCCCCTTTTCATTTATAAATTCCATAATGAATTTATATTCCAAAATATTTATGAATACACGATTTCAATTATTCATTTTCAATTTATCTTCAAAAAGATAAATTCTCAATATATTCACTTTATATTGGAAAACATTTCCATACTTATTTAATAAGTAATTCACAAATCTTTTTATTTTCAACAGTTGGAAACTATTCAATATACTTAAATCGAAATTAAGTATATATTTCATTCTTTAAGGAAATCATTCTCTTAAACATATTTATTTAGGCCAAAACGAATGTTACGTAAAACATCGTTACGACAACCCAAAATCACTAGTATAGGGATTCGAAATTAAAATAGATATATAAATCCCAATGCTATACAAAACATTTCCTTTCGGAAATCATTTACTATAACAACAGTGTTATAGTCTACCATTTCCTTCTATTTCTCGAAAACGTCTATTTGAAGAATGAATGTTGAAATCTATGGTTTCGAATCTCAACACATTTTAAAACATCGTTTGATCGTTTTAATTCTATTTAAAATATCACATTCAAAACATTTTCTTTAACTTATTATTCACTATTCAAAAACGTGAATATACTTCGTTAACAAATTTCATCCTTTCTATACATTTTATTTTAAAGGATTATTCACTGTCTAAAAACGTGAATATAACTCCATTAATAAGTTATAACAATTTACTTATCAAAATAAGTCGTTTGCGGATTTATAAAACAACGTTTATAAATTCCTTTATTAACCTATTCGATTTATAACTCAATTATATACCGAAATTCATATTATAAGTCAAATACTTATAATTTATTTGTTTACAAAAATCGTTTTTTTAAACTTTCCAAATTATAAATCTTATAACTTATAAGATTCATTTATTTATCCAAAATTCTATTCCTTTAATAACTTTACAAATTTTATAAACCTACTGCTTATAAAATTCCATTTATAACTTCACTGTTTATAATTCTATAAATTTCATTCGTTTTTGAAGTTCATTCACAATTCATTCTAACGCTTATAAAAACTCGTTTTATAATTCAAATATTTTAATTTATAAATATCAATTTATAAATTTCTTATATATATCAATTTATACTATTATTTTAAAACATATTTAAAGTCCTTTATAATTTCGTCATTTTGATTTATTTATAAAATAATCAGATTTTATAAATCCTATTTTTAAACATTTTATAATAAATTCAAAAAATCCCAATTTAAACTATTTATAAAACCATTAACCCATATTTTTCTCAAAAATAAACTTTTAACTATATTTCTCAAAAACCATAATTTTATGACTTTTAAAATCATTTTAAAATTCCATGATTTGGGCCAATGATGCTACACACCAAATAGTCAATCACGACAACAACGATATCATATATCGATATGATAATCAACGAATATCAAAATATCCATAATCAAATAAATATTGTTGAGGAATCCAGTTGGATCCCTCCAACCTGTTTTCCTGCATCCAAAGATGTTAGCACAATACCAATTCCGTTCCAGTACGAAATTATCGTGGTATATGGGATTATAAATATTATCCGCTTAATAGACGGCGCAATAGGGTCTCATCCGCTATATACTGCGGGAAAATCAACAACTGCAATATATGCATATGCCAGTATATATATATATATATATATATATTGCTATTATATATAATACCAATTTCACTGTTTATGAAATATTCGCGGTATACGTTTTTAATAAATAACATCAGCTTACTAACGGCGCATATTGTCTATTTTAACAATCAATAGATAACAATCATCATTCAAACATGCATTCAAGTATTTTAAATATAACTATTTAAAATTAAAATCGAAACTGATTCGATTGAGTGAGAAGTTCTCACCTTGATTTCAATTTCGTTTTAGCGATTTATTTCGAATAAAATTAAACGGACGTTTAATTTTACCCGAAATTCTCACTAACTCCAAACGAATCCAATCCAATTCCATAGCGTAGTGCTCGTCCATACGATTCCAACGCAACTTGTTTCGCGCGTTTTCGACCTCGTATGAAAAGGATATGGATTTTACAAGTTTACACGAATTTTAACTTAATAATTACAACATAATTTTATTTTTATAATTAACCTAAATCATTTACAGCCGTTAGATCCATTGCCACTGCATCATGACCGCACGTCTTCATCTTCCCCCAACACGCGAAACTCCCCAGGCCGACACACCCATAGCCGCCGTTAAACCCCAGCACTCGCGACAATTCCAAGCCACTTGACGACGATCCAACTCCTTCGCCACGAAGCCCCACTCCGCCTCTACCTTCAGTCCCCACGCCATGAAGCTCGGTCGCAACTACGATGTGAAATTTCTCTTCAAAGTCGACACGAACGTGGCTCCCTTACTCTCTCTACGGTCGACGATACCCAATTCTACCGTACAGATCTATAGAGCTCGAGATACTCTACAATGTTGTAGTTGACAACATTCGCTAATACTGAGTGGATCGAAAGAGATTAATGGAAGAACAATACAAATTTTCAGCCATTGGACCTAGGGCCGACGGCTAGCGGTTAGGTTTAGGGTTTTTTTTTTTAATTTGTGAAGAGATGGGCTATTTATAGAAAATCGAACGAAACACTATTCATTTCGGAATTTTCGGACTCCGATTTACGCACGGTGACCAGCGTTTCTAGGGTTTACCCAGCGTTTCGGACGAAATGGAACATGTTTCGAAAGCTAATTCGGTCATCTGTGCGAGTTATGGCAATAAACGATCGATTTAAAATTAAACCGATTAAACGATTTTCTAGGCGTTTTAGCTTGTACCGGACAATGGTAAATCCAATTGACACGAAATTTGAAACCTTACAATAATATCACATTACGGATCCGATAAAACTAGTTTCGTCAAAATCCGAGACTTTTTGAAAAATAGCTATTTTAGCTCGCCAAATTAATATTAAAAACAATTTCGATGCGTTTCGAGCTGCCACGGTCAAACGATAACTTCGTTTGCTATGAAAATTGAAATCCGGTAATAAAAAACTATTACGGATCCAATGGAAATAGTTTCGTCCAATTATGAGACTGTTCAAAAATTGGCTATTCTCACTAGTCGATTAAATATTAAAATATTCAATTTTCGCAAATTAACTCTTAATTCAATTTTAAAAGTTCTAAAATATCGTTCTGACTCCAATATGATAAAATAAAATTTCCCAAATCATTTTCAATCATATTTAACCCAATTTTCTATTATTTCTGTATTTTCACATATTAAATTATCGATTTAATTATCCAATTAAATCCAATTATTCGAAATAAAATTTATTCGACTTATAAATTCACAAATTAATATTTAAAATTAATTAAATATTCAAATTTTAATTAATAAAAATTCTGGGTCGTTACAGTGTAATTGCTTTGCGCGAGCATCGATATGTCAGATAGTATAACATGCATTTCTTTATCAAGAGGGAAATCCGACATACCGACACAAACTCAAAGCTACTACACAGTGGCTATAATATCCTCAGAAACAAATATAGAAATAAACATAACATAAATCAGTCACAGACAATTCATATCACAAAGGCGGAAATAGATATAAATATTACACTAGGAAGTGTACATCAGAGTAGTGGTCTAAAAAGATCCACAATATCACAAAAGAATAGTTACACGAACTACACAAAAGAATAAGTATACATTATGGAGTCTATATCTCAAATGTATACAACAAAAACTACTAATCTAAGTAGTTAACCAAAAGTCAAGGAGGTAATCCCGGATGTAAAGTCAAGAAGAAGCACCTGTAACATCTCGGTCTGACCCGAGTATTATTTAATAAGAAAATAATAAACGGATCAGTCTAACTATAAATATCAGATGAAACGATATAGAATAAGAGATATGACTAAACGCACAATAATCACCATGCCAAGCTGTGATATATATATATATATATATATATATATATATATATATAAGTAATTGAAATTCAACAAGTGATTAATCAATATCACCAAATCTACACAAGAATCAAAGAAATGTCATACTCCTTATTTCGTTCACCAAACCATAAATATTCACGATTATATCAATGTCAATCACAAAAGTCAATGACACACAAATTCACCAATGCACAAATATTGATTAAACTTATCAATGGAAATCACGAAAATTGGTGAAACACAAATTCTAGAAATCATCTCAAGAAATCCAGTCAATTACACACGAATTCACCTATGCACAAAAATTGATAAATCATATCAATAGAAATCACAAAAATAGGTGAAGAAGAAATTCCAGAATTCGACACACGAAATCCTGAAATCACAAAAATAAGGGGGGATGCCTATCACACGAACGGGAGCGTTAAAGCTCACCAACATATGTATCACACGAAAGAGAAACTATCTCATGGTAGCTAGCCATTAATTTTTGACACACGAACGGCCCGAAGGCCATGGGGAGCTACCCCACCAATTTAAGTCGAAACTCCACAAAACGGGGTTTAGTCTCCCTCGCAGACAAAGAGACATCGCACATTGCTAGTCTAAACCACAAAGATGATCGTCATGATCAATGAGAAGTGTCAATTACACTAAGCTAGTAAATATGTGAGTTTAGCTTCATGTCCCATAACCACTTGCTTAACTTAAATATTTACGAACAAATTGTAGATATCCACTATAAAATTGTCACAAGAGATTCAATCGAACAAGTCCAAGAATTAACCGACGAAGTAAACGCAAGCGTTTCATACCACTCATTTTACTAAGTCGTTTAATTAGATTTCTCATACGAGTGAGGTAGATGTTTGTATATACTAATAGATTGGAAAACGGTTTTAGAAATGAGCTTTGTTCTAAAATAGTGTTGAAATCATTTGAAAAAGAGTTTTGATATTTACTACTAGTATTCAAAACCTTTATATTTTTAAAGTGACAAATCACGAAGAAGATTGTAGGAACAATCAATCACAAAAATTCACACACGAAGATGTGAATAAAAATCCAACGAAACCGATAAAGAAATCCATCGAAATGGATATTCAAAATCCCTAAAAACGAGTCATCAAAGTCATAATAAATGATAACAACAAATAGGAAACAACACGAATCGATTAAAGTTGGAAATTCAAGCAACTAGGCGAAATAGGCGAAATTGCATCAGGTCGGTCGGCCAGCTACAGAGCTCGGTCGACCGGACCCTATTTCAGAAATTTTCTCGAGAAGCAGGTCGGTCGACCGAGCCCTGTAGTTGGCCGACCGAACCTGAGACAGAGGAGTGCTTATGCACTCTGGAAGCAGGTCGGTCGACCGGCCACAGGGCTCGGTCGGCCGAACCTGTTCCCAGTCCCTTCCTAACCCATCGAATACAATGGCCAATCACGACCAATTTGCAACCACTCGAGCATCGGCACTAAGGATTTATGCCAATCGACTACCCGGCCCTATGAGCTCCTCGTTGCATCACCAAAAACACATTTGAACATCAAAGCCATGATTTTTAAAGAACTGAACCCAAAACACCAAAAATTAGAATATTCACCAAATCAATCCAAACCAAAAGCTAATGCACACGAATAATTGTTAGGAATTCATACCTAACATTCGAAGATAATTATAAGCATAGATGTGAGATAAAAATCTCACCTTTGAACCCAAACGAATGAAGATGAAGCTTGAAAGCAAAGGGGAATCAACCACTCTTCAAATCCAACTCAAGAAGCTTGATTCTAAGCTTAAAAGAGAAACATTTCCCAAATTAGGTTTAGGAATTTTCTGAAATTAAAGAGAGAATGAGTTGGGGAAGAAGAAGAGAAGCTTACCAATGGGTTCTTCTATTAGTTTGGAGCTAGAGTTTGATTTGCAAAAGAAAACTAGGGTTTTGGAGTTTTAATTTCCCATCTCTCCCACCATTGATGCTTTAGAACTTAAAAGAGGAGGAAGTGAGGGTGAATAGGGAGGAGTGGTTCAGATTTGAGTATAAGTTAAACATAGGGCTGAACCCAAATCCAAACCCAAAGTGAAAACGTAGCTAAAATCAACTTACTCCAAACATATCAAAGCTTATACTCAATAAAGTCGCAAACGGCATTTTAAACTCAATGGGAGTGGTCCCGAGTCCTAATTCGACCGTATGCAAAAAGTAACTTTTTGGACTAAATTCCAAGTATCGATAAAATATTTAAATATAAAAATCGATAAATATGCGGGTTGTTACAGACTCCCCTCCTTAAAGAAATTGCGTCCTCGCAATATTTAAGAAGAAAATATAAAGTAACAACCATAAAAGCATATCTAACACAAAAGAAAATTTGAAAATAAAAGGTTCACCTCAAAGAGCACGAGAAAGTAAATCCAGATGTGTTCGCTCGATGAACTCTCTTGACTCCCAAGAACAATCCTTAGAATTTGAAGACCATTGAACTTTCACAAGGGGAACATCTTTATTTCGAAGGCGCTTGACCTCCAAAGCAATAATACGAATAGGATGTTGCTCACAAGTTAAATTAGGCGAAACTTCAATCTCTTCCATAACACCGGGCTCAAGAATAGAATCGGAATCTCGAAGGCACTTCCGTAATTGAGAAATGTGAAACACGTCATGCATGGCAGAAAACTAAGCCGGTAATGATAGGCGATAAGCCATGGAACCAATACGTTCAGTGATAGGAAATGGCCCAATATATCGAGGCGCTAACTTTCCCGATCGACTGAAACGTACAACACCTTTCATAGGTGAAACACGAATGAACACAAGATCTCCCACAGAAAATTCTAACTTCCTTCTCCGGTTATCGGCATAGGATTTTTGTCTGCTCTGGGCTTCTTTCATCCTATGACGAATAAGATCAATCTTTTCTGTGGAATCACGAATAAAATCTGGACCTAAAATCAGCTTCTCACCAGCCTCAAGCCAACAAGAAGGAGATCAGCATGGCCTTCCATAGAGTGCCTCGAAAGGTGCCATACTAATACTAGATTGGAAGCTATTATTATAGGAAAATTCAACAAGTGAAATATGATCTTCCCAACTTCCACCAAAATCAAGAACACATGCACGATGAAGATCTTCAAGAGTTTGATTCACACGCTCGGTTTGTCCATCGGACTGGGGATGATAAGCGGTGCTAAAATTAAGCTTCGTTCCTAAAGCTTTTTGAAGACTCTTCCAAAATCCACTAGTAAACAATGGATCACGGTCGCTAACAATAGAAGTAGGAACTCCATACAATTTAACAATTTCTTTGATAAAGAGTTTGGCCAAAAGAGGAACGGTTCGATTAGATCGAACGGGAATAAAATGGGCGGATTTAGTAAGTCTATCGACAATCACCCATAAGCTATCATGACCCGAACGAGAACGGGGAAGGCCGTCAATAAAATCCATGGAAATTTGATCCCACTTCCAAATTGGAATCTCTAAAGGTTGCAATAACCCACCGGGCCTTTGATGTTCGGCCTTAACGAGTTGGCAAGTCATGCAACACTTAACGAAGTTAGCGATGTCAAGTTTCATTCCCTCCCAATAATAAAGTCGCTTCATATCCGCGTACATTTTACTACTACCGGGATGAATGGTAAATTTAGAATGATGAGAATCTTCTAAAATATATTTACGAAGATCACTAATATTTGGTACGATAAGTCTACCAAATTTCCGAATGCCGCCACGAGAATCGATATGAAAGTCCTTCAAACCATCAATATCAATCTTATCCTTAATATTTTGGCCAAGAAGAGCCAATTCAGGATCTAGCCCTTGAGCTTCAAGAATGCGGTCCAAAAGAGAAGGATGAGCCTCAAGGCTACATAAAACAAGAGATGAGCATAAATCGGAAACACGGTCTCGAATTTCGCAAGTGGATAAAGTTTTGAGATCGTTCCATTCGGATATCATCATAGAAACAACAGCTTGTTGTTTACGGCTAAGAGCATCGGCGGCACGATTACCCTTACCGAGGGTATAAAGAATATCAAGATCATATGGTGCGAGAAATTCGAGCCAACGCTGTTGACGCAAATTTAGTTCCTTTTGAGAGAATAAATACTTCAAGGATTTATGATCGGTATAAAGAACAAATTTCTCTCCTAAAAGATAATGACGCCAAATCCGAAGAGCAAAAACAATAGCTGCGAGCTCTAAATCATGAGTGGCATATCTAGTCTCAGCAGGCTTTAATTGCCTAGAAGCATAAGCAATAACACGTTCTTTTTGCATAATAACGGCACCCAAACCAACACGACTAGCATTGGTATAAACAACGAAATCTTGATTCCCCTCGGGAATAACAATAATAGGAGCATCGGAAAGAAGTTCCTTAAGTTTCTGAAAAGAAGTTTCACATTTTTCCGACCAAATGTATTTAACACCTTTCTTCGTTAAGCCGGTGAGAGGCACGGCAATCTTAGAAAAGTCTTTGATAAAACGGCGGTAATAACTTGCCAATCCAAGAAAACTACAAATCTCTATCACACTCTTCGGTCTCTTCCAATCTTGAATCGCTTCAATCTTTGAAGGATCCATGGAAATTCCGGATTCGGAAATAATATGACCGAGAAACTTCACACGAGATTGCCAAAAATGGCATTTAGAAAATTTTGCCTTTAAATGATTACTCCTAAGAGTTTCCAACACAATCCGAAGATGCTTCTTATGTTCCTCCTCGGTTTTTGAATACACAAGAATATCATCAATAAAGATGAGAACAAATCGATCGAGGAAGCCTTTGAAAACTCTATTCATAAGGTCAACGAAGTAAGCCGGAGCATTCGTTAGACCAAATGGCGTAACAAGCCATTCATAAGATCCATAACGCGTACGGAACGATGTCAAAGGAATGCTATCCTCTGCGATACGAAGCTGGGGAAAACCGGTAGCCAAGTCCAATTGCGAAAAGACTCTAGCACCACTAAGTTGATCGAATAGATCATCAATCCGAGGTAAAGGGTATTTATTCTTGATAGTAAGATCATTAAGCTTGCGGTAATCAACGCAAAGCCTAAGTGTTCCATCAGATTTCTTCACAAAAATAGCTGAAGCTCCCCAAGGCGAGGAACTAGAGCGAATAAATTGCTTCATCTCCAATTCGGATAATTGTTTACGCATCTCCTCGTTTTCTTTATTGGACATACGATAAGGAGGGCGAGTGATAGGTTGAGCTCCAGGAATGAGATTAATTCTGAACTCAATTGCTCGCTTAGGTGGTAATCCTAAAACGGGCTCAAATATGTCGGAAAATTCACGAACGACGTGAATAAGAGAAATAATATCACCCTCATCATCATCATCATCATCATCATCACGAGGGTTTAAAGAATATAATGATGCAACCAAAGCAGAATCCGAATCTTTAAGAATAACAGAAACTTGATTAACAGATTGAGGATGTCGAAGATAAATAGTCCGCTCAGGACATAGGATATGAGATTCATAACGGTTAAGCCAATCCATTCCCAAAATCATTCCAAAGCCTAAATAACGATGACATGCAAATCGGCTAGGAAAGGAAAATACAAATAAAATAATCTCGACATCTTTACACAATAAACCGATTGTTGCGAATCCACCAACCGGATTCGCAATTCTCAAAGAAGTCATTAAACACAAAACATCCAAAGAAAAAGTATCAACAAGTTCTTTTGATATAAAAGAATGGGATGCACCCGTATCAAAAAGAACTCGAATAGGTTGATCACGAAATATAATAATGCCATAAAGGATAGAATGAGAAATACCTTGACCACGAGATGTGTTTCCATGGGCTTGAGCAACATTAAGCTTTCCCTCCTTCCTGCCCTGAAGCTTGGGGAAAGAAGATAAATAATGATTCGGGATTTTGCAATAGCGACAAGTGCGAGGCTTTGAACACTTGTTCGCGTAATGGTCTTTCGAACCACAATTATAGCATTTCCCTTGAGTAGAGGAAAAGGTCTTTTTAGCAGGAGTTGCTTGCCTCCCTTTCTTATTGGGAAAAGGGCCCTTGAATTTGTTTGGCCTCTTCTTGTTGTTGTTGAAGCTTGGTTTGGAACCCATCACTTCAACATCATTTTCCCTATCCGCCTCTTCAAGACGAAGAGCGATATCAATGAGTTGGTCGAAAGAAACTTCTAATTTTAGAAGTAATGGCTTCTTGAGATTTTTGTTTAAGCCATAGACGAACCTCTGGCTCTTCTTCAATGGGGTATTGATATATTCAACCCCGTATTTAGAGAGAGATTCAAAAGACGCGACATAATCTGCCACGGAAGATTCACCTTGAACAAGGTCAATAAAACGGCGAGCCAAAGTCACCTTCTCAGCTTCTGGTACGAATTTTAACTCGAAGCGCTCTCAGAATTTCTCCCAAGTGAGATCCGCTTCATTAATCTCAGAAATCAGAAGATCGTACCAGTCCAATGCTCTTTCTTGGAGCATACTAGAAGCTACCTGAACTTGGTGAAGATCAATGAGGTTCATGCGAGAAAAGATTCGATCGCATGTCCTTAACCAAGCCTGGACTTCAATAATAGTTTCAGAACCTTTAAATGGCTTCCCACCCAAATTAGTGTAATCGCTGCACAAGCATGCAAATCCCTACTTTGGGTGAGTAGGTTCCGGGTTAGAACCAGCTGCTTGAGCATTCGTGACAAGGTCAAGAAGTTGTTGGGTAGTCATAAAAACACCATCTTGAGGAGTAGCACTAGATGGTCCAGCTCTGGGACGACCAGGTCTAACCATTTCTCTTCTTTAATAAAGAAATAAAGAAGAAGAAAAAGCAATTCTCAAGATAAATATCAAGCAATTCTTGATAGATAAAACAAGGAATCATAAAGAAAATAGGATGAATCGGTACAAAGACTCGAATTAAATCCTAAAGCACGACTCCTGAGAAAGACTTAGGACGATGATTCTTGTTATAATATTCCATATTGTTTCGAAGTTTGGCTCTGATACCAAGCTGTGACGCCCCACCTCTATACCCACGCTAGCCAAGAACATTACGGTGAATGCTGTCAACTAGCACGGAGAATAAGGCTGTTGAGGAGCGACCATCCGTGTAATTGCTTTGCGCGAGCATCGATATGTCAGATAGTATAACATGCATTTCTTTATCAAGAGGGAAATCCGACACACCGACACAAACTCAAAGCTACTACACAGTGGCTATAATATCTTCAGAAACAAATATAGAAATAAACATAACATAAAACAGTCACAGACAATTCATATCACAAAGGTGGAAATAGATATGAATATTACACTCGGAAGTGTACATCAGAGTAGTGGTCTAAAAAGATCCACAATATCACAAAAGAATAGCTACACGAACTACACAAAAGAATAAGTATACATTATGGAGTCTATATCTCAAATGTATACAACAAAAACTACTAATCTAGGTAGTTAACCAAAAGTCAAGGAGGTAATCTCGGATTAAAGTCAAGCAGAAGCACCTGTAACATCTCGGTCTTACCCGAGTATTATTTAATAAGAAAATAATAAACGGATCAGTCTAACTATAAATATCAGATGAAACGATATAGAATAAGAGATATGACTAAACACATAATAATCACCATGCCAAGCTGTGATATATATAAGTAATTGAAAATCAACAAGAGATTAATCCATATCACCAAATCTACACAAGAATCAAAGAAATGTCATACTCCTTATTTCGTTCACCAAACCATAAATATTGACGATTATATCAATGTCAATCACAAAAGTCAATGACACACAAATTCACCAATGCACAAATATTGATAAAACTTATCAATGGAAATCACGAAAATTGGTGAAACACAAAGTGTAGAAATCATCTCAAGAAATCCAGTCAATTACACACGAATTCACCTATGCACAAAAATTGATAAATCATATCAATAGAAATCACAAAAATTGGTGAAGAAGAAATTCCAGAATTCGACACACGAAATCCTGGAATCACAAAAATAAGGGGGGAGGCCTATCACACGAAAGGGAGCGTTAAAGCTCACTAACATATGTATCACACGAACGAGAAGCTATCTCATGGTAGCTAGCCATTAATTTTTGACACACGAACGGCCCGATGGCCATGGGGAGCTATCCCACCAATTTGAGTCGAAACTCCACAAAACGGGGTTTAGTCTCCCTCGCAGACAAAGAGACATCGCACATTGCTAGTCTAAACCACAAAGATGATCGTCATGATCAACGAGAAGTGTCAATTACACTAAGCTAGTAAATATATGAGTTTAGCTTCATGTCCCATAACCACTTGCTTAACTTAAATATTTACGAACAAACTATAGATCTCCACTATAAAATTGTCACAAGAGATTCAATCGAACAAGTCCAAGAATTAACCGACGAAGTAAACGCAAGCGTTTCATACCACTCGTTTTACTAAGTCGTTTAATTAGATTTCTCATACGAGTGAGGTAGAGGTTTGTATATACTAATAGATTGGAAAACGGTTTAAGAACTGAGCTTTGTACTAAAATAGTGTTGAAATCATTTGAAAAAGAGTTTTGATATTTACTACTAGTATTCAAAACCTTTATATTTTTAAAGTGACAAATCACGAAGAAGATTGTAGGAACAATCAACCACAAAAATTCACACACGAAGATGTGAATAAAAATCCAACGAAACCGATAAAGAAATCCTTCGAAATGGATATTCAAAATCCCTAAAAAGGAGTCATCAAAGTCATAATAAATGATAACAACAAATACGAAATTCAAGCAACTAGGCGAAATAGGCGAAATTGCATCAGGTCGGTCAGCCGGCTACAGAGCTCGGTCGACCGGACCCTGTTTCAGAAATTTTCTAGGGAAGCAGGTCGGTCGATTGAGCCCTGTAGTTGGCCGACCGAACCTGAGACAGAGGAGTGCTTATGCACTCTGGAAGCAGGTCGGTCGACCGGCCACAGGGCTCGGTCGGCCGAACTTGTTCCCAGTCCCTTCCTAGCCCATCGAATACAATAGCCAATCACGACCAATTTGCAACCACTCGAGCATCGGCACTAAGGATTTATGCCAATCGACTACCCAGCCATATGAGCTCCTCGTTGCATCACCAAAAACACATTTGAACATCAAAGCCATGATTTTTAAAGAATTGAACCCTAAACACCAAAAATTAGAATATTCACCAAATCAATCCAAACCAAAAGCTAATGCACACGAATAAGTGTTAGGAATTCATACCTAACATTCGAAGATAATTGTAAGCATAGATGTGAGATAAAAATCTCACCTTTGAACCCAAACAAATGAAGATGAAGCTTGAAAGCAAAGGGGAATCAACCACTCTTCAAATCCAACTCAAGAAGCTTGATTCTAAGCTTAAAAGAGAAACATTTCCCAAATTAGGTTTAGGAATTTTCTGAAATTAAAGAGAGAATGAGTTGGGGAAGAAGAAGAGAAGCTTACCAATGGGTTCTTCTATTAGTTTGGAGCTAGAGTTTGATTTGCAAAAGAAAACTAGGGTTTTGGAGTTTTAATTTCCCATCTCTCCCACCATTGATGCTTTAGAATTGAAAGGAGGAGAAAGTGAGGGTGAATGGGGAGGAGTGGCTCATATTTGAGTATAAGTTAAACATAGGGCTGAACCCAAACCCAACCCCAAAGTGAAAAAGTAGCAAAAATCATCTTACTCCAAACATATCGAAGCTTATACTCAAAAAGGTCGCAAATGGCATTTTAGACGCAATGGGAGTGGTCCCGAGTCCTAATTCGACGGTATGCAGAAAGTAACTTTTCGGACTAAATTCCGAGTATCGATAAAATATTTAAATAAAATATTTAAATATAAAAATCGATAAATATGCGGGTTTTTACAAATCGAAGGCCGGAAAACCGTACCGTTAGGGTTAAAGAAGAAGAAAAAGTAGAAGAAGAAAGAAAAAGATAGAACAGAACAGAAACAACAGAACAATATCAGAATCTCATAATCGCAGCGGAACAAAATATAATAGATAAATAAATAATCTTTAAACAAAGAACTATATCAGTTATTACATTACTTCACATTGCATTACATTATCAGAGTGTACAACAACAACAAAACAACAACAACAACAACAGCGGAAAAGAAATACTATATACTAGTGAATACGCCATGCCATCCAGCTTGCCTCCAGCAACTCCTGAATTCCAGAATACCCTGATAACCTAACTCTTGACTGCCCGTGTGGAAATTTGGTGGGCACCCAGAGTTTAGGAAGGAAAACAATAAACTCCGAGTCAGTCATGTGACTGGTGTGAGAACTCAAAACAGTTTATCTTTAAAACAAAGAACAGGATAATTTTTAAAATAGATTCGCAATGCTTTTAAAAAAAGAGACTGCCATAAGGCCTCCCGCACACGCACACACAATGCAAACGCAGAATCGGAGGAGATTTCTCCATATGATAGTCAAAGATGCTTGATATGCATTAAAAGGAAACATTTGATATTATTACTAGTGCATAGTGTAGAAAAAAACATTTCAAAAGTAAAGATATAAATCTTAGCCAGCATAGGCATTTCGCACTTATGCTTACTATAGCTACCATCCAAACAGTGGTGACCACCATAAGTGAATGATAGGTTCTACAACTAAAACCGTACAAGATCGTATTGTTTCTTTGGATTTCCAACAAATGGTCAGGCCAAGGAACTTCCCATTGCCACATGAGTACGCCTCTGGAAAGACGACCCGAGAACCAAACCGGATCTCTGCCAACACAAGGTCGGGTTACCCCTAACTGGGTAACTACTGACACGAATATGTCATCCACCGATCGTAAACGATCTATATCCGAGGATCTTCGATTTCCAACAACCACAAAGGAATAAATTTGCAGCAACAACACAGGTTAAGTATCTGGGCTCCATACCATGATACCACCTCTATCCAGAAGCAATGACATACACTAACAGGGCGCTACCCCCTAATAACCTTGCTGCATCCTTCCTGTTTTGACCATTTTTGGGGTGTGAGGTCCGACGAAGTCTCGTCCACAAAGCCACGCTTTATATAAAAGCTGTGCTTAGATCATCAAATGCTCAACAGCACTTCGTATGCCACATTACCAATTTGGGAATGTATCACTAGTAATCATCAACTACATAACCTCTAAGGGTGTTAAGCTAGGAGAATAAATTCTCCGCCACCAACGGAAATATATTTGATAGAAACAAGCATCACATCTCAAATTGTAACGTCAGACACACATCCATACAAGTCCGTTCCGGGATCGAACGGAACCGAAGGCACTTCTAAAGAAGTCCTTGGAATCCGGATATTCACTAATCACGACCGGACTTCCCATCACAAAGGGTAATAAATTTCTATATCGGAGATCAGCCGATGCAGAAACATTCGACGGTAATCCTTCCATTTTCACAAATATCCGGTCTTCAACACCGGTCATCAAATGCAATCCATAACGATGTATCACATATTCGGAATGGGTTATACGACCCCAAGGTCCTTTCCCGGCTAACCCGAATAGTGAGCGCTTATTCAAAAATAAGTGTGGCATTCAAATTCAAGCAATCACAACAAATACCTATTTAAAGGTAAATATTGATAGTCGGATTATTTAACTATCAATAGGCGTGTTCAACATCACCAATTCCAAATAATTTCCCAAATTATTTACTTTCCAAAATATCTTTACTAGATATATAATTTCCACACTTCAAACTTTTGAAAACAAATTTTCAAATCACTTTTCACCTTTACCACTTTTGAAAACAAATTTCAAACATTTTCCTTACGCGGAAATACTTTCATTTCAACATGGTTCATTTAAACCAATTTAAATAAATCCTTACCGATTTACGTTATATTTACGTTCCAAATCCATAAATTTATTCCCACACTCCAAAAATAAATCAACGTTTATTTTTAAACAAATTTCCCTTTCTTTTATAAATTCCATAGTGAATTTACAATTCCAAAATATCTATGAATATACGATTTTCAAATCGATTTTTAATATTCATTTTCAATTTATCTTTAAAAGATAAAGTCTCAAAATATTCACTTCATATTGGAAAACATTTCCATACTTATTTAATAATAAGTAATTCACAAATCTATTTACTTTCAACACTTGGAAAATATTCAATATACTTAAATCGAAATTAAGTATATATTTCATTCTCTAAAGAAAACGTGCGCTTAAACACATTTATTTGAGTTAAAACGAATGTTGCGTAAAACATCTTTACAACGGCCCAAAATCACTAGTATAGGGATTCGAAATTAAAATAGATATATAAATCCCAATACTATATAAAACATTTCTTTTCAGAAATCATTTACTATAACAACAGTGTTATAGTCCACTATTTCCTTCTATTTCTCGAAAACGTCTATTTCAACAATGAATGTTGAAATATATGGTTTCGACACTTAATGCATTTTAAAACAATTTCAAATCGTTTTAATTCCATTTAAAAGATCACTCCCTAAAACATTCCTTTAATAAATTATCCACTGTTCAAAATCGTGAATATAATTCACTAACCAAATTTAATATTTTCTACACATTTCATTTCAAGGATAATTCGCTATCCAAAATTTCGAATATATTTCCTTTTATAAACTTCTATATTCAATTTATCAAATCCAATTGATTTCGGATTTATAAACAATGTTTATAAATTCCATTTCTATTTATAAGAACTTTAATTATAAAATCCTTTTTTTTAAATCAAGTCAATTTATAACTCAACTTTATACCCAAAATCCGATTTATAAGTTAATTATTTACAAATCTTTTATTTTACAAAATCTATTCATTTCATAACTTCACAATTTATAAATCTATAAATTTTATTCACTTGTGAAATCCATTTATACTTCATTTTAACACTTAATAAAACTCGTTTCACAATTCCAATATTTTTAATTTATAAATATCAATTTTATAAACCTTTTATATAAACCGTTTATAATAATTCAAAAGTCTCAATTTAAATAAACTAACCCTTTTAATAATTTACAAAACGTTATTTAAACTTATATAACTCCCAAAATCATACTTAAGTACTATTTTCCAGAAATATAACTCTTATAACAATAAATTTTTAACGTTTATTTATTTTAACAATTCAAAATTTAATAAAACGTATACTTTCAAAAATCACTTTAAAAATTCTTTTAAAAATAAAAAATCATTATTTTCAAACTTCAAAAATGAATCCGATGATGCAACAACACCAAATAGTCAATCACGACATCCAAATATCATATATCGATATGATAATCAACAAATATCACAATATCTGTAAATAAATCAATATAATTGAGGAATCCAGTTGGATCCCTCCAACCTGTTTCCCTGCATCCAAAGATGTTAACACAATACCAATTCCGTTCCAGTACGGAATTATCGCGGTATATGAGATTTATAAAAATATTATTCGCTTAATAGACGGCGCAATAGGGTCTTATCCGCTATATAATGCGGGAAATCAACTCCAAGTACATAAATAATACCAATTTCACTATACGGAGAAATATTCGCGGTATATGTTTTTAATAAATAAACTCTACTTACTAACGGCATATAATGTCTATTTACATTCAATAGATAGCAATCATCATTCAAACATACATTCAAGCAATTTTAAATCTAACTATTTAAAATATAAATCGAAACAAATTCGATTGAGTGAGAAGTTCTTACCTTGATTTCAATTCGATTTCAGCTTTTATTTCGAATAAAATTACATTTAATTTTACCTGAAATTTTTACTAGCTCCAAATGACTCCAAACTAGCTCCATTGCGTAGTGCTCGACAAAACGAAGCCAATGCAATTCGTTTCGTCACAATCCGACCTCGTATCAAAGAGATATCAATTTTTAAAGTTCGTACGTATTATAATATAGTTAATTTTACAATTTCTTTTTCAATTTTGAACCTTCAACATATCTGAACCGTGCATTTTGAGACCAGTCGATCTGGGCCGCATCTCTTCTCCTCTCCCCTCACGTTCCCTCCCAGGAAATGAATGTGAAAACCGAACCCATTGTTCACCCTAAACCCTAAATCTCGCACCCAACTACAAGCATCTCCACGTAGATCAGGCACCACCATTTGAAGCACCACCCACCACTCCATGCTCGGCCAGAGTAGCTCGAATTCCGGTCGCCCCTATAGCGCGCATCTCGAGGATGAATGGTCGGCCTTTGAACTGAAATTGTCGTTGATCGGTTGCTCGAAACTTCATCATCATCACCGTTGATCCCCTAGATCTTGATGCCCTCTTTCATTTTGTAGTTGGAAGTTTTCCCTAATTGTCGACAGATTGGGAGATCGGAGGGGAAGAAGACGGGAAGTTTCTGGCCTTTAAACTTGTATGAGGCGGCCGGCCATTTATTTCTAGGGTTAGGGTTTATTTTGAAAAAAAAAGAAAATAATGAAGTGCTTTTATAGAAAAAACGGCGAGCACTATTCATCTCGGGTTTTCCGAACTCTGATTTACATGCTGTGACCGGTGTTTCTAAGCTTTATCCCACGTTCCGGACACAGTGGAATAGGTTTCGGAAGCTAATTCGATCGTATGTGTGAGTTATGGCAATAAACGATCGATTTTAAATTAAATCGATTTAAACTAATTTCTAGGCCTTTTGTCTTGCCCCGGACAAACGGTAAATCCGATTGACACGAAATTTGAAACCTTAAAATAATATCACATTACGAATCCGATGAATCTGGTTTCGTCGAAATCCGAGATTGTTTGAAAAATGACTATTTTAACTCGCTAAATTAATATTAAAACAATTTCGATGCGTTTCAAGCTGTCACGGTCAAACGAAAACTCCAATTGCTACAAAAATTGAAATCCGGTAATAATAAACTATTACGGATCCAATGAAACTAGTTTCGTCCAATTCTGAGTCTGTTCGAAAATTGGTTATTTTTCAGTCTATAATTAAATATTAAAATATTCAATTTTCACAAATAAACTTTTAATTCAATTTTAAAAGTTCTATAACATCATTCTAACTCCAATATGATATAATAAAATTTTACAAATCATTTTACATCATAGTAAACCCAAATTTCAATTATTCTACAATTTTAACTATTAAATTATCGATTTAATTATCCAATTAAATCCAATATTCGAAAATAAATTATTCGACTTATAAATTTCACTTATTAATATTTAAATTCAATTAAATATTCAAATTTTAATTAACAAAAGTTCTGGGTCGTTACAATTTTGGATAATAAAATTTTGAAATATAAATTTGATATTTGAAATACGTCTATTTAAACATAGCAACTAGTAGATTTTCATCATATAATATGGAAGTTTATTTTTATTGTTTTTATTTAAATTTATATCAGTTAATATTTGAGAATAATAAAATGTTTTTCAAACCTGAATATTTTTCTATAGAAAAATTGTAAATCATCTTCTGAGCAAGACATCGTACTTCGTTTCTCCAATTTTTTACTTTTATTTCTCCATCGATCTTATTTTCGGGGTGATAACAGTTGAATTTAAAAGTGTTCCGAAACCTAAATATGTCAACATGAGAAAATTTATTTAGAACACTCTGAATCTGACAGCGAAAATGTAACGACCCAGAATTCCTGTCATTTGAAATCGTGTATTTGATTGATTTTAAATATTAAAAAGTAAAATTTGCAAGTCGAATAAATTATAGTTCGAATATCTAGATTTAATTGGACAATTAAATTGATAATTTAATATTTGAAGTTTTAGAAATAATTGGAAATTTGGTTTAATGTGACTAAATTTTTTTGTAAAGTTGTACTAAATCATATTGGCGTTAGAATGATGTTATAGAACTTTTAGAATTGAATTAAAAGTTAATTTGTGGAAATTGAATATTTTAATATTTAATCGACGAGTAAAAATAGTCTCTTCAAACAGTCTCGGATTTCGACGAAACTAGTTTCATTGGATCCGTAATGTAATATTATTGTAAGATTTCAAATTTCGTGTCAATCGGATTTACGGTTTGTCCGAGGCAAGCTAAAACGCAGTGAAATCGATTGAAGTGAATTTTGAATTTAAATAGTCGATTCAAAAAATCTATCTATCAAATACGATCGAATTGGCTCCCGATATATATTCCATTACGTTCGGAATGGGGGTAAAACATTATGAATGCCAGGTGGCATGCTTCGTTTGGAGTTCGGAAAATTTTCGAATGAATAGTTCGCGTAAATTTTCTTTAAAAGGCCACCATAATTCACAATTTTCACAAAAACCCTAACCCTATTCTTCAGCCGCCACTTTCAATTTTAATGGCCGAAATTTGCCAACTTTCTTCTATTAATTTCTTTCAATCCATCGACCTATTCAAGGAATCTTCAACTAGCAAATTATAGAGGGCGATGAGAGCTTTAAATCCATATGATGATGACCGAAAACGATGCATTGGATCAACGGCAATTTGAGTGCAAACGTCAACCATTCACGCACGGTTTTCAACGCGAGATGATGGCCGAGCTTTACTTTCTCACGGCCGTGGATGGAGGCGAGGAGGGGTTGTTGAGTGGTGGTGTTCGATCAACGTGAAGTCGATCGTATATGGCTCGATAAATTGATGAATAGAAGCGGCCGATATGGGTTACTTCACGCGTTTTCTCACTGGGAAGAAGAAAAGGCATGCTGCCTTGAACTGTTGAAGGAAAAACTAACGGTTGTGATAATTAAGGCTATAAAAATATAAAAAGAAAATTGTTAATTATTATATTATGATTCGTTCAATCTTTAAAACAGCATAACTTTTTCATACGAGGTCTGTTTCGCACAAAACGAATGGCATTGGGTTCGTACGGACGAATACTACGCGATGGAGCTGGATTGGGATTGATTGGAGCTAGTGTGAATTTTGGGTAAAATTAAACGCTCATTTAATTTTATTCGAAATAAAACACTGCAACTGTATTGGAAGCAAGGTGAGAACTTCTCACTCAATCGAATTTGTTCCGATTTAAATTTTAAATAGTTAAATTTAAAATTGCTTGATTGTGTGATTGAATGATGATTGCTATTTGTTGTATTGAAATAGACCCTATACCCCGCATAATAAGCGGAGGTTATTATATTAAATACATATACCGCGATATTCCACCTTGAAGTGGAATTGGTATTATATATGTACTTGAAGTTGATTTCCCGCATTATATAGCGGATGAGACCCTATTGCACTGCATAATAGCGGATAGTATTTTATATAAACCCATGTACCGCGATATCCCATCTTGAAACGGGATTGGTATTGTGCTAACATCTGTGGATGTAGGGAAATAGGTTGGAGGGATCCAACTTTATATAAGTTCGATAACACCCAAATCAAGTATTTAATAAAATAAGATTCTCAATTTCAATTCGTTTCAATATCAATTCAGTTTCAAAGTCATATACTATTTCACCAAATTATTTCTTCCAAATCAAATACCTTCAGTTTCAAAGTTTCCTTAATAATAGGTTTCGAGAATAATTCCTAGTTTCCAAATCAACCTAATTTACGTCAAACAAATTAATTTCCAAATCATCACAGAAAATACTGGGTTTTAAATTCCTATCTATTTTCCTATATAATAGCATTTGTTTTTAAAAGTATGTAATATAAAAGTACATTTGTCTGCATACATTCATATATATATATATATATATATATATATATATATATATTGCATGCGTTTTATGTAGCTCATATTTGGATATTTTGTTGCTATATAAGTATAGTATGTATATGACTTTTGAAGTAGCTTATATATAATTATTATATATCTACATATCTGCATATATCTGGTTTATAACCTGAGCTAGATATATGTTTGTTTAGCATATAACTGTTACGGTCTGATTCTTCACATTTGTTAATAAATGAAGTCTGCATATAACAGTTTATGGTCTAATCTATATATTTGATTTAACCATGCTGTTCTGTTATATATATAGGGTAAGTATATATACATAATTTTAGGTTGTATATATTATATATACTATATATCGTATATAAGTGATGTTTTTGCTGGCTAGTATTTGTGTGGGTTATATGTAAGCAAGTTTTGTTTAATGTATTTATTTGCATAGAACAGTTATATAGGCTGTTTATGCATTTGTTTATAAGTATATATATTCATTTGTTTAAATTTATACCATGCATATATATTGTTTACTACCTTAAATAGTTGATATTTTATTTTAAAATGTATATTGTACAAACCATAACACACACACACACATACACACACACACACACACACACACACACACATATTTCATACATACCTTGAAGTTTAAATTGGTAATATATTTATTTTATATATTATTGATTTCTTTACTGTATGTATATACTGTACTTTTATATAAAGTTATATTTTGGTTATATACTGAAGTTATATTTTGGTTATATACTAGTCTGCATAAGTATATAGTTATTTATAAGTTATAACTAGTTGTCTGCATTGGTTGTTTGTATATGTTTCGTATATTCTTAGATGTATGTATATATTTTAAATTTTAATATTGATTTTATAATAGGCACTGAGTTAAAATATGATATCATATATATAGTTATATATAGTCATATATGTGCACTTATACCATTTATCATCATCGATCCAGTTCTGATTTGATTTCGTCAATTCCTTATCTATCACCTTTGTCCGTCGTGCCTGTTTTCTTCATCGAATCGTGTCCACCTAGCGTTATAGCTCATTTCTTTGTCAAATCTATCTAGCCTCAAATGATGAGCAATCACTCATGATTAACGCTCTTTTATTTGTTAAATTTGATTTGAATTAACGACAATTGAAATATGCTGCTGCAATTATTTAAATTGTTAAATATGCTATTATCTGTAACTGTTCACCTGTGGGATATGATACCATATCCTATTATTTATATTATATTGTTATTGATGATATATGCTTGTTGTTGTATTTTATATTATCAGTTACCACTTTGCAAGTTTTCTGTTAGTACAGAATTCACTATGGGTTAAAATGATACATACCCGAACGGACATTAGAATAGGAGAAAATCGTTATGGGTTGAAATGATAGACCCAAGCGATTTTCATTGGATTTGAATTTGGGATTGCGGGTCGAAATATATGGATTTAATAAATACTGATGTAAATATTATATATAAAGGTTATTTAATATATAGATTTAATAATATTATATAATTTAATTAAGATTGATTTAATTAATATGAAATATGTTCAAGGATTTATTAAATTAGTATTTCGGAAATAGATTTGTGGAAAAAATTTATAAGCAAAGGTTGGAAGATTTATTTGACCCTTATTTGAAATTGTATTTGATTAAGGATTTTATTTGATTAAATCGATTTGAAGCTATTGAATTTGAAACTTTAAAATAGGATCTTATAACTTGATTTTGATTTAAGTAATTTAATGGATATGTCACGTTTAAAGAAATCAAAGGTAATATATAGGAAATGTAATGTAAGGTCATATAAATAATATTGAATTTATTAAGTGAATTTTTCAAAACTACATAATAGTGAAGTCAAATTGAGAGATAAATGCAATTATCAAATTTAGTCTGTGAAATACTGAATATTTAAAGCTTCGAAATATATTGTCTTTGAATTACGTTAAAATTTAAATGGTTTATTTATGGTTCAACGCGGTATTTGAAATCGATATAATTTGAATTTGTTTAGTCAGAAACTGAATAGAATGAAAAATGATAAATTGAGATTGAATTAAATTTGGATGGGAAAGTCGAGTTGATTTTAAAGCGATTTGTGAAGTTAAGGGAAATACTAATACCTTACTTTATAAATTATTAATATATATACTATTTTGGGAAATAGAGATATTTGAAATGGAAAAGAGGTTTGGTTTCGAAGTATAAATTAATTTGAAATGACTATGAAGTTATAGGGTATATTCTACATTGTATATTGTTCCATGGATCCTTAGAGAATGGTTATCCCAAACATCCTTTAAGTTAATTGTATTTCAGTTGATATTTCACTTGAGTTGGATTTATTGATATAAGAATGTTAATCCTGACTCGAGTGTTTTGTGTTTTGCTTTATGCTCGGGTCAGACTGAGTGATACAGCATTTGAGACTCGCCTTTGGAGTTTGGAGCTTCGTTTGGAGATCCGACTATCGATTCAGCTTTCATCTTTCCAATTGATTGATCCAGAGAAGTCATCTGTTTGTGCTGGAGACTTCACTATATTTGAGATATTTTGTTGTACTTTATTTCTAACTCTGATGTTTATATAGTAGATTCGTGAACCACTATTTATCTATTCCGCTGCATTATTTTATATTACTTTATGTCTGAGATTCTGTGGTTGATTTATTTTCTGTATATGCCGAGTTTTGCAAAATTTAAATTAATAATCTGATATTTTGAACAATCCAAGTCCAACATGTATGGATGCGAATGGTTGAAAATATCGGGATGTTACAATAATATGATAGCAGTAGCCCGCTGCTGATCCATTATTTACGCAATGGACATAAAACTTCCTAGAAAATCCTTTTACCTTCCAGATTCTAGAAAAATATCATAGCCAGTTCGTAAACAAGGGACCATCGACCCTTGCTGCAGTGGTACGCTACTGATTCAATGATTAACGGAATGGATGCACTTCCTTCCCGGAAGATCCATAAACAACAGATCTTGTAACGACCCGATATTTTCAACCATTCGCATCCACAAATGTCGGACTTGAATTGTTCAAAATACCGAATTGTAATTTAAAATTTGGCAAAACACATAATATACAGTAAATAAATAAATAACAGATCACAGAAACAGAGTAATAAAATGCAACGGAAGTAAAGAAATAGTAGTTCATGAAGCTACTATACATGTACATCAGAGATAGACAAGATACAACAGAAATAACGAGATGATAATCAAGTACAAAGCTGAATACAACACTGGATAACTGAGAGTGAGATAGATGGCTGGATCTTCAAACAAAGCTCCAGCTTCAAAGATGAGTCTCTAATGCTGTATCACTCAGTCTGACCCGAGCGTAAAGCAAAACCCAAAACAATCGAGTCAGGAATACATACTTATACAATGCAAACCAACTCAAGTGAACTGTAATATAAGGTATAAGTAACTTAAAGGATGATTGGGATCGCCCATCCTCTAAGGATCCGTTAAACTATTTACCATGTAGTAATATTTCGCTATCATAGTAATGTCTATAGTAAAATAAACTTACTTTTAAATAGTGTTAAGTGGTTACCCATATGGCCCTTAACACGTAATAGTGCCAATGGTCTATACGATACCATAATACCCCCTGATCGGGAAGCTACCAGAGGATACTCCATAGGTACGACACAAGTCAAACTCGTACAAGGCTCGCTAGGGTAGGTAAGAAGGTACAACTAGGCAATGTCAGGGTAGATATACTAATTACACTTCCGGGCTGGTGGTGACGCGTAGCAGCTACAACCGCCCACCTAGAGCCAACCCCCAAATCAAAAGAATCAAAAGTGGCCATCGAATCAATCTCAAAGTCTGAATATAGTAGCGAAGGAGTGCGTCCGATTAGAGGAGCGACCCCATTATCCCGTCGATTGCTCCTGTTTTAGCCACCTTATGCCAACTCACGGGAGTCGGGTCCATGTTCCTACCTCAAAGGAACGCCGCCACCATCCTACTTCATTTTGGAATCTCCATTGCGTACATGGTTGTTAAAGTGGTTTTCGGAGTTGGCAGAGAGTATGACAACTTCCAATCCCATTCAACAACCGACCGTTATTATAACTCATGGATATTTATTTCAAAATTGTTTATACTTTAAAATCAAAATATCATATCCATTTCAAAACCAAAGTAATAATATATCATTTAAATTCCAAAACCAAATCGATATATTATTTAAATAAAACCCAAATGTCAGATCACTGAATATTTCCTTCAATTTATTAGACTTGAAATATTCCTTTCAATCATCTTAAATCAAACCACTTTATAAAGTCATATTCTTAAATCTCCAATTTCAATAAGTTCAAATTTATATATTTAAATACACTTTCAAATAAATTCATTTCCAAAGCCAAATCACTTTCAAGTTATAACGACTCTGAAACCAAACATTTTGAATCATATTTATTTAGACCATTTAAATTCAATGTTAATATCTTTCAAACAAGATTCATTTAACCATTTAAATTCAATTTCAAATAATATTCATTTCAAAGTTGTAGCATTTATAAGTCTATTCATTAAATTATGACTTTCCAAAACATTATATACTTCAGCTACACTAAAATTTCAATTTTTAGCCAATTTAACTTATAAAAATCACATTTCACGCTTCAAAAATATTCATTTGGATATCATTTAACTTACGATTTAATAAAACAAAATTTTATCAATAAATATCCAAATTAAACCATAATTCATTAATAAGTAAAAGTTTACCCTATTTTACTCAACTTTATTTTTAACGAATAACTTTACACTTTATTTTAAAATATCCATCCCACAAATAAAATACCCCATCGTCAAATTTACTTAACTTTCATTTGAAAACTAAATTTCCAATTATCAAGTTAAGTCATTTTAAGCTGCATTTTTCCAGTTAAATCATAATAATTCATTTATAAAAAAAAACCATAAATCAAGTATTTTCTCGTAGTTAATATAACAGCCCAATCATCTTTATAAATAGATTCATCTAGACATCAATTAATCATGATTCCAAATTAAATAAATTTTATTACTAAGTCCAATCAAAACTTCAGTTCATTTTATCCACTCATAATGCATTATTTACTATACAAACCTTATTTATTTCAAGAAATAACCTTTATTAAATTTACTAGGTAAGATTTTAGATTCCAAATTAAATCTGTAACGACCCAGAATTTTTAGAAATTAAAATTTGAATATTTAATTAATTTTAAATATTAATAAGTGAATTTATAAGTCGAATAAATTTTTATTTGAATTATTGGATTTAATTGAATAATTAAATCGATAATTTAATACGTTAAATTATGGAAATAATTGAAAATTGAGTTAAATATGATTGTAAATGATTTGTAAAATTTTATTTTATCATGTTGGAGTTAGAATGATATTTTAGAACTTTTAAAATCGAATTTAAAGTTAATTTGTGAAAATTGAATATTTTAATATTAAAATCGACTAGTGAAAATAGCCAATATTTGAACAGTCTCAGAATTGAACGAAACCAGTTCCATTGGATCCGTAATAGTTAGTTATTACCGGATTTCAATTTTCGTGTCAATCGGAGTTACCGTTTGATCGTGGCAGCTCGAAACGCATCAATTTATTTTTAATTTTAATTTGGCGAGTTAAAAATAGCCATTTTTCAAAAAGTCTCGGATTTCGACGAAACCAGTTTCATCGGATCCGTAATGTGATATTATTGTAAGGTTTCAAATTTCAAGTCAATTGGATTTACCGTTTGTCCGATACGAATTAAAACGCATAGAAATCGATTTAAATCGGTTTAATTTAAATTGAACGTTTATAGCCATAACTCGCACAGATGTCCGAATTAGCTTTCGAAACCTGTTCCATTGTGTCCGGAACGCGGGGTAAACCCTAGAAACGCTGGTTACGGCGCGTAAATCGGAGTTCGGAATTTCCGGGATGAATAGTGTCGATCGATTTTCTTATAAATAGCCCACCCTTCATAAATTAAATAAAAAAAAAAACACTAAAACCCTAATCTAAACCTAGCCGTCTCTTTTATAATGGAAGGCCAGAAATTGTCGAAATTCATTCCTTAATCTCTCCAAATCCATTCACAATCAAGCGAAGTGATCAACTACAAAGATGAAGAGCAAGGCGAGAGCTTTCGATCTATACGGTGATGATGGAGTTTGGTGTCGTGTGGAGGGAGCTAGAAGGGGCCGTTCATGGCCAGTTGTGCACGCAACATGAGGAGGAGGAGGGGGCCGAGCTCAGGGTGCTTGGGGCCGAACCTAGAGGAAGTTAGGGGCTACGCAATGCAACTTCCTGATCGAGCTAGAAGTCGTTGTGGTGATCGAATTTATTAAACCTAGTTTTGATCTATGGGTTTGGGTGTGCGGCAACAACCTGTAGATGATACGCGAAGAAGAAGAGGAGGGGATATGCGGCTATGATGGAAAGATGAAGGATCCAAGGGCTATGATTGATTTAGGTTAAAAAAAATTAAAAGTTATGTTGTAAATTTAAGTTATAAAATCGTGTAACTTCAAAAATTCATATCTTTTTCATACGAGGTCGAAAACGCGCGAAACCAGTTGCGTTGGAATCGTATGGACGAGCACTACGCAATGAAATTGGATTGGAGTAGTTTGGAGTTAGTGAGAATTTTGGGTAAAATTAAACGTCCGTTTAATTTTATTCGAAATAAATCGCTAAAACGGAATTTAAAATCAAGGTGAGAACTTCTCACTCAATCAAATCAGTTTCGATTTTATTTTAAATAGTTAGATTTAAAATATTTGAATGCATGTTTGAATGATGATTGATATCTATTGATTGTTAAAATAGACATTATGCGCCGTTAGTAAGCGGGTGTTATTTATTAAAAACATATACCGCGAATATTTCATAAACATTGAAATTGGTATTATATATAATAGCAATATATATATATTGGCATATGTATATATTGGAGTTGTTGATTCCCCGCATTTTTTGTTTAGCGGATGAGACCCTATTGCGCCGTTATTAAGCGGATAATATTTTAAATCCCATATACCGCGATAGTTTCGTACTGGAGCGAAATTGGTATTGTGCTAATGTTTGTGAATGCAGGAAAACAGTTTGGAGGGATCCAACAGGATTCCTCAACTGTTTTTATTTGATTTCAGATATTTTGATATTTGATGGATTATCATATTGATATATGATATCGTTGTTGTCGTGATTGACTATTTGATATGTAGCATCATTGGACCAAGCTTTGGAATTTTAAAAATGATTTTTAAAAGTGATTTTTGAAAATATACTATATGTTTGGAAATTGGTTCATTTTAAATAAATAAACGTTATAATTTTTAAAAGTTATAAAAATTATGATTTTTGAGAAATATAGTTAAAAACTGATTTTTGAGAATATGATGCTAATGATTTTATAAAATAGTTTAATCGGGATTTTAGAATTTATTGTGAAAAGTTTAAATATAGGATTTATAAAATTTAATTTTTTTTATGAATCAAAATGGTGAAATAATAAAGGAGATTAAAGACGTTTTAAAAGAATAATATAAATTGAATTATATTAGGAGATTTATAAATGGATATTTATAAATTGAAATATTGAAATTATAAAACGAGTTTTTATAAGTGTTTGAATGAAGTGAAAATGAATTTCATAAATTGAATGAAATTTATAGAATTATAAACGGTGAAATTATAAATGGAATTTTATAAACAGTAGGTTTATAAAATTTATAAAGTCATTATAAGAATGGTTTTGGATGAATAATTGAATCTTATAAGTTATAAAATTTATAATTATGAAGTTCAAAGGAACGATTTTTGTGAACGAATAAATTATAAATATTTAACTTATAATGTGAACTTTTGATTTATAATTGAGTTATAAATCGAATAGGTTACTAAAGGAAATTTATAAAGGAAGTAGTTATAAAACAAATAGAAATGGAGTTTATAAACGTTGTTTTATAAATTCGCAAACGACTTATTTTGATAAGTAAATTGTTGAAACCTATTAATGGAGTTATATTCACACTTTTGACTGTGAATAATCCTTTAAAATAAAATGTATAAAAGGGATGAAAATTTGTTAACAAGTATATTCACGTTTTTGAATAGTGAATAATATGTTAAAGAAATTGTTTTGAATGTGATGTTTTAAATAGAATTAAAACGACCTTACGATGTTTTAAAATGTGTTGAGATTCGAAACCATAGATTTCAACATTCATTGTTGAAATAGACGTTTTCGAGAAATAAAAGGAAATAGTGGACTATAACACTGTTGTTATAGTAAATGATTTCCGAAAGGAAATGTTTTGTATAGTATTGGGATTTATATATCTATTTAAATTTCGAATCCCTATACTAGTGATTTTGGGTTGTTGTAACGATGTTTTATGCAACATTCGTTTTGGCCCAAATAAATATGTTTATGAGAATGATTTCCTTAAAGAATGAAATATATACTTAATCTCGATTTAAGTATATTGAATATTTTCCAAGTGCTGAAAATAAATAAAATTTGTGAATTACTTATTAAATAAGTATGGAAATGTTTTCCAATATAAAGTGAATATTTAGAGAATTTATCTTTTTGAAGATAAATTGAAAATGAATATTATAAATCGAATTGAAGTCGTATATTCATTAATACTTTGGAATGTAAATTCACTATTGAATTTATTTATAAAAGAAAGTAGAATTTGTTTAAAAATAAATATTAATTTATTTTTGAAGTGTGAAATAATATATCTTGTAAAGATATTTTGGAAAATAAATAATTTGGAAAATTATTTGGAATCTGGTGATGTTGTGCATATCCATTGATAGTTCAATAGCCGACTGTCAATATTTCCCTTTGAATGGGTATTTGATGTGATTTGTTTGAATGTGAATGCCACACTTATTTTTGAATAAGCGCTCACTATTCGGGTTAACCGGGAAAGGACCATGGGGTCGTATAACCCATTCCGAATATGTGATACGTCATTGTGAATTGCATTGAAGATCGGTGTTGAAGACCCGGTATTTGCGAAAGCGATAGGATGACCTGTCGATTGTCTCTGCACTGAGTTGCAACTGTATAGAGACTCCCTAAGTGATGGGAAATCCGATCAGGATTGTGAATATCCGGATTGCAAGGACTTCTTTGTAAGTGCCTTCGGTTTTGTTCGAGCCCGGAACAGACTTGTATGCATTGTATGTCTGACGTTACAAATTGAGATATAAAGCATATTTCTTTCAAATATATTTCTGTTGGTGGCGGAGAATTTATTCTTTTAGCTTAACACCCTTCTCTGAGACGTACGAGCTCAGAGGTTATGTAGTTGAATGTTATCAGCGATATATTCCCAATTTGGTAATGTGACATGCTGAGTGTTGCTGTGAAATGATCATTGTGTTGATTATTTGTGATAGGATCGTTTATTTGATCGTCTATCCTGGTGATCATTTCTATGATCATTTGTTGACCCAAAGCATGGCTTTTGTATAAAGTATGTTTTTGTGGACGTGACTTCGTCGAGCCTCACACCCCGTGAATGGTCAAAACAGGAAAGAAACAGCAAGGTTATGAGGGGTAGCGCCCTTTAGGATGTGTGCATTTCCTTCTGGAAAAGGGTGGTATCATGGTATGGAGCCCAGATATTTACTCATGTTGAAAACACTTTGTTATGATTGTGTGAATTGATTACGAGCGCTCGGTGAAAAGGTCCCAAAGGACCGGGGGATGGCATATTCGGTCAGTTGTTACTCAGTTAGGGGTAACCCGGCCTTGTGTTGGTAGAGATCCGGTTTGGTTCTTGGGGATGTCCATCCAGAGGCATTCTCATGTGGCAATGGGATGTTCCTTGGCCTGATCATTCGTTGGAAATCCAAAGAAACAATACGTGACTTGTACGGTATTAGTTGTAGAACCTGCTTCCTCAGGAAGTAGCTATAGTAGGCATAATATAATGGTAATATAATGGTACCTATGCTGGCTAAGATTTATATTCCACTTTCGAAATGATTTTTCTCTACACTATGCACTAATAATAATATGAAATGTTCTCTTTTTAATGCGTATCAAGCATCTTTGACTATCATAAGGAGAAATCTCCTCCAAGTCTGCGTTTGCATTGTGTGTGTGGCGGGAGGTCTTATGGTAGTCTCATTTTTAAAAGCATTGCGAATTGAAATAAAAATATTCCTCTATTTTTGATTTTTAAAGATAAATAAACTGTTTTGAGTTCCCACACCAGTCACATGACTGACTCGGAGTTTATTGTTTTCCTTCCTAAACTCTGGGTGCCCACCAATTTTCACACGGGCAGTCAAGAGTTAAGGTTTATCAGGATATTCTGGATATTCTGGAGTTGCTGGAGGCAAGCTGGATGGCATGGCGTATTACTAGTTTATATAGTATTTCTTTTCCGCTGCACTGTTTGTTGTTGTTGTTGTACAGTCTGATGATATGATGTAAAGTATAAAATGTAATAACTGATATAGTTCTTTGTTTAAAGTTATTCATTATTTATTATATGTTGTTCCGCTGCGAATTGTGAGATTCTGTTGTTGTTTTCTGTTCCGTTCTATTTTCTATGTTCTCTATTCTCTTTTTCTTCTATTTTAAAAATTTCTATTTTCTGTGTTCTTTCCTCTCTACTTTCTATCTTTTTCTCTTCTCTTTTCTTAAATTCTTTTTCTTAAACCATAACATTTCGGGTTTTCGGCCTTCGATTTCTCGGCAGTCGATAAAGTGAGTATCGATGTTGAATTTTCGAAAGTTGAAAATTTGCGGGGCGTTACATTTGGTATCAGAGCTTATGGTTAAGAGACAACCATGGTTCTGTTGGGTATTATTCATTAGAGATAGAGTCAGCAGTACTCTAGAATGAGTTTGAGTGTAATAATAGCTATGAGAGTGTATTTATTAGTGAATATAAAATTGTTTTATATTGTGATGACTGGTTTGTTGAGTGGCATATGAACCTTCGTCAGCGTGGTCTCGACAACTATGCCGAAGGGGTTTCTAAACACTTGTACAGAACAATTCGACACAATATTGTTTTAAATTGGGTAAATGAAATAATTTTACTTGATTATATTTTATATATAAAGGAATAATTTTTCAGAATTATTAAAGTGTATATAAGTTGATTGTTAAGTTGTTTGAATAATCTAAATTGAAGAATTGTATAAGCAAAAGAATTATAAGAATTGAATTATAATTAAAGTGATTTACAATTGTGGAATAAACTTATATATATAAGAAGTGAAACTATATGAATATATTTATGAATATGAGTTGTAAATAAAAATGAATTTAATGTTAATGGAAATTTACTTTAGAAATGGAAGTATAACTTAAGAGATGTTGAATGAAGTTGATATTAGTATCAAAGTAAATTAATAAAATTAAGTGATGGATATGAACTTAAGTTATTTAAATGAAATTCAACTTTAGAAATTGAATTGAATGAATGGATTAAATGTTAATCAATTGAATGTGAATTAAATTGATATGGAATAATGAATATAAGAGTTAATTCATTAAAATCTTAGGTTATTGGAAGTTGAAAGATTGAATGAAAATCAATTTAATAAAACCAATTGAAAGTAAAGGTGTTAAACCAAACTGAATGAATATAAGTAAAGGAATTTGGTTGTAATTAATATACATTGATTGTTATATGGTTGTTAGTTGATTGATTGTATATAATTCATTAAGTTAATGGAATTGAAAGCTAAAGTAATTGAAATTCGATTGGAAGTTAAGTGAATCTTAAATAGAATTGAATTTGATTTGGAAGTGAACCAACTTGAATATAAATTAGTGAATATAAACTAATTGAAAATGAATGTTAGTAAAAACATCCACTGTTAATGAATCAAATGTGATTAAATTGAAAACCAATTCATTAAAATATTAATGAGAATATGAATGAATATTTATTGGTTATGAATTTGTTGGATGATAGTTGGTTGATGTTTGCATTTGTTGTTTGTTTGCATTTGCTATGTTGACATATATAGTTATTAGGTTGCTATATGTTGTATATCGATACTATTATCTATATACATGATTCTCATGTTGTTTGTTGAGTGATTAGTAGGTGCGGATTGCGTTTGCTTCGCATTTGGAGCTCGCTTTCGCGCTATATTACCCGTATATGCTTGCTAATAAAATATAAGGTACATATCTCGGATTAAATATCGTACTTTTACACTTTTTCCCTTCGGGATGCCTCATTACTTGATGAGATGTATATTTGTGATATATATACTGTCATTTTTTTTTTTGGATCGAGCCGCGCAAAGGAGACTATGGCGAATTTTTCCGGAAATTTAAGGCGTCAGAAAAATTTGAGAAAATTGGAAATTTTTGAAAACTTTAACTTTGATTTTTGAATTGAAAGTTAAACAATAGTAGTTGTTTTTGAAAAGATAACTAAGTATGATTTGAAAACTTAGTAAAGATTATAAGAAGTTAAACTATGAATTTTGGAAAATTAATAAATTCTATAACTTTTCTTACTAGTTAATTTCGAGGACGAAATTCTTTTAAGGGGGGAAGATTGTAACGACCCAGAATTTTTAGAAATTAAAATTTGAATATTTAATTAATTTTAAATATTAATAAGTGAATTTATAAGTCGAATAAATTTTTATTTGAATTATTGGATTTAATTGAATAATTAAATCGATATTTTAATACGTTAAATTATGGAAATAATTGAAAATTGAGTTAAATATGATTGTAAATGATTTGTAAAATTTTATTTTATCATGTTGGAGTTAGAATGATATTTTAGAACTTTTAAAATCGAATTTAAAGTTAATTTGTGAAAATTGAATATTTTAATATTAAAATCGACTAGTGAAAATAGCCAATTTTTGAACAGTCTCAGAATTGAACGAAACCAGTTCCATTGGATCCGTAATAGTTAGTTATTACCGGATTTCAATTTTCGTGTCAATCGGAGTTACCGTTTGATCGTGGCAGCTCGAAACGCATCAATTTATTTTTAATTTTAATTTGGCGAGTTAAAAATAGCCATTTTTCAAAAAGTCTCGAATTTTGACGAAACCAGTTTCATCGGATCCGTAATGTGATATTATTGTAAGGTTTCAAATTTCAAGTCAATTGGATTTACCGTTTGTCCGATACGAATTAAAACGCCTAGAAATCGATTTAAATCGGTTTAATTTAAATTGAACGTTTATAGCCATAACTCGCACAGATGTCCGAATTAGCTTTCGAAACCTGTTCCATTGTGTCCGGAACGCGGGGTAAACCCTAGAAACGCTGGTTACGGCGCGTAAATCGGAGTTCGGAATTTCCGGGATGAATAGTGTCGATCGATTTTCTTATAAATAGCCCACCCTTCATAAATTAAATAAAAAAAAACACTAAAACCCTAATCTAAACCTAGCCGCCTCTTTTATAATGGAAGGCCAGAAATTGTCGAAATTCATTCCTTAATCTCTCCAAATCCATTCACAATCAAGCGAAGTGATCAACTACAAAGATGAAGAGCAAGGCGAGAGCTTTCGATCTATACGGTGATGATGGAGTTTGGTGTCATGTGGAGGGAGCTAGGAGGGGCCGTTCATGGCCAGTTGCGCACGCAACATGAGGAGGAGGAGGGGGCCGAGCTCAGGGTGCTTGGGGCCGAACCTAGAGGAAGTTAGGGGCTACGCAATGCAACTTCCTGATCGAGCTAGAAGTTGTTGTGGTGATCGAATTTATTAAACCTAGTTTTGATCTATGGGTTTGGGTGTGCGGCAACAACCTGTAGATGATACGCGAAGAAGAAGAGGAGGGGATATGCGGCTATGATGGAAAGATGAAGGATCCAAGGGCTATGATTGATTTAGGTTAAAAAAAATTAAAAGTTATGTTGTAAATTTAAGTTATAAAATCGTGTAACTTCAAAAATTCATATCTTTTTCATACGAGGTCGAAAACGCGCGAAACCAGTTGCGTTGGAATCGTATGGACGAGCACTACGCAATGAAATTGGATTGAAGTCGTTTGGAGTTAGTGAGAATTTTGGGTAAAATTAAACGTCCGTTTAATTTTATTCGAAATAAATCGCTAAAACAGAATTTAAAATCAAGGTGAGAACTTCTCACTCAATCAAATCAGTTTCGATTTTATTTTAAATAGTTAGATTTAAAATATTTGAATGCATGTTTGAATGATGATTGATATCTATTGATTGTTAAAATAGACATTATGCGCCATTAGTAAGTGGATGTTATTTATTAAAAACATATACCGCGAATATTTCATAAACAGTGAAATTGGTATTATATATAATAGCAATATATATATATATTGGCATATGTATATATTGGAGTTGTTGATTCCCCGCATTTTTTGTTTAGCGGATGAGACCCTATTGCGCCGTTATTAAGCGGATAATATTTTAAATCCCATATACCGCGATAGTTTCGTACTGGAGCGAAATTGGTATTGTGCTAATGTTTGTGAATGCAGGAAAACAGGTTGGAGGGATCCAACAGGATTCCTCAACATTTTTTATTTGATTTCAGATATTTTGATATTTGATGGATTATCATATTGATATATGATATCGTTGTTGTCGTGATTGACTATTTGATATGCAGCATCATTGGACCAAGTTTTGGAATTTTAAAAATGATTTTTAAAAGTGATTTTTGAAAATATACTATATGTTTGGAAATTGATTCATTTTAAATAAATAAACGTTATAATTTTTAAAAGTTATAAAAATTATGATTTTTGAGAAATATAGTTAAAAACTGATTTTTGAGAATATGATGCTAATGATTTTATAAAATAGTTTAATCGGGATTTTAGAATTTATTGTGAAAAGTTTAAATATAGGATTTATAAAATTTAATTTTTTTTATGAATCAAAATGGTGAAATAATAAAGGAGATTAAAGACGTTTTAAAAGAATAATATAAATTGAATTATATTAGGAGATTTATAAATGGATATTTATAAATTGAAATATTGAAATTATAAAACGAGTTTTTATAAGTGTTTGAATGAAGTGAAAATGAATTTCATAAATTGAATGAAATTTATAGAATTATAAACGGTGAAATTATAAATGGAATTTTATAAACAGTAGGTTTATAAAATTTATCAAGTCATTATAAGAATGGTTTTGGATAAATAATTGAATCTTATAAGTTATAAGATTTATAATTATGGAGTTCAAAGGAACGATTTTTGTGAATGAATAAATTATAAATATTTAACTTATAATGTGAACTTTTGATTTATAATTGAGTTATAAATCGAATAGGTTACTAAAGGAAATTTATAAAGGAAGTAGTTATAAAACAAATAGAAATGGAGTTTATAAACGTTGTTTTATAAATTCGCAAACGACTTATTTTGATAAGTAAATTGTTGAAACCTATTAATGGAGTTATATTCACACTTTTGACTGTGAATAATCCTTTAAAATAAAATGTATAAAAGGGATGAAAATTTGTTAACAAGAATATTCACGTTTTTGAATAGTGAATAATATGTTAAAGAAATTGTTTTGAATGTGATGTTTTAAATAGAATTAAAACGACCTTACGATGTTTTAAAATGTGTTGAGATTCGAAACCATAGATTTCAACATTCATTGTTGAAATAGACGTTTTCGAGAAATAAAAGGAAATAGTGGACTATAACACTGTTGTTATAGTAAATGATTTCCGAAAGGAAATGTTTTGTATAGTATTGGGATTTATATATCTATTTAAATTTCGAATCCCTATACTAGTGATTTTGGGTTGTTGTAACGATGTTTTACGCAACATTCGTTTTGGCCCAAATAAATATGTTTATGAGAATGATTTCCTTAAAGAATGAAATATATACTTAATCTCGATTTAAGTATATTGAATATTTTCCAAGTGTTGAAAATAAATAAAATTTGTGAATTACTTATTAAATAAGTATGGAAATGTTTTCCAATATAAAGTGAATATTTAGAGAATTTATCTTTTTGAAGATAAATTGAAAATGAATATTATAAATCGAATTGAAGTCGTATATTCATTAATACTTTGGAATGTAAATTCACTATTGAATTTATAAAAGAAAGTAGAATTTGTTTAAAAATAAATATTAATTTATTTTTGAAGTGTGAAATAATATATCTTGTAAAGATATTTTGGAAAATAAATAATTTGGAAAATTATTTGGAATCTGGTGATGTTGTGCATATCCATTGATAGTTCAATAGCCGACTGTCAATATTTCCCTTTGAATGGGTATTTGATGTGATTTGTTTGAATGTGAATGCCACACTTATTTTTGAATAAGCGCTCACTATTCGGGTTAACCGGGAAAGGACCATTGGGTCGTATAACCCATTCCGAATATGTGATACGTCGTTGTGAATTGCATTGAAGATCGGTGTTGAAGACCCGGTATTTGCGAAAGCGATAGGATGACCTGTCGATTGTCTCTGCACTGAGTTGCAACGGTATAGAGACTCCCTAAGTGATGGGAAATCCGATCAGGATTGTGAATATCCGGATTGCAAGGACTTCTTTGTAAGTGCCTTCGGTTTTGTTCAAGCCCGGAACAGACTTGTATGGATTGTATGTCTGACGTTACAAATTGAGATATAAAGCAGATTTCTTTCAAATATATTTCTGTTGGTGGCGGAGAATTTATTCTTTTAGCTTAACACCCTTCTCTGAGACGTACGAGCTCAGAGGTTATGTAGTTGAATGTTATCAGCGATATATTCCCAATTTGGTAATGTGACATGCTGAGTGTTGCTGTGAAATGATCATTGTGTTGATTATTTGTGATAGGATCGTTTATTTGATCGTCTATCCTGATGATCATTTCTATGATCATTTGTTGACCCAAAGCATGGCTTTTGTATAAAGTATGTTTTTGTGGACGTGACTTCGTCGAGCCTCACACCCCGTGAATGGTCAAAACAGGAAAGAAGCAGCAAGGTTATGAGGGGTAGCGCCCTTTAGGATGTGTGCATTTCCTTCTGGAAAAGGGTGGTATCATGGTATGGAGCCCAGATATTTACTCATGTTGAAAACACTTTGTTATGATTGTGTGAATTGATTACGAGCGCTCGGTGAAAAGGTCCCAAAGGACCGGGGTATGGCATATTCGGTCAGTTGTTACTCAGTTAGGGGTAACCCGGCCTTGTGTTGGTAGAGATCCGGTTTGGTTCTCGGGGATGTCCATCCAGAGGCATTCTCATGTGGCAATGGGATGTTCCTTGGCCTGATCATTCGTTGGAAATCCAAAGAAACAATACGTGACTTGTACGGTATTAGTTGTAGAACCTGCTTCCTCAGGAAGTAGCTATAGTAGGCATAATATAATGGTACCTATGCTGGCTAAGATTTATATTCTACTTTCGAAATGATTTTTCTCTACACTATGCACTAATAATAACATGAAATGTTCTCTTTTTAATGCGTATCAAGCATCTTTGACTATCATAAGGAGAAATCTCCTCCAAGTCTGCGTTTGCATTGTGTGTGTGGCGGGAGGTCTTATGGTAGTCTCATTTTTAAAAGCATTGCGAATTGAAATAAAAATATTCCTCTATTTTTGATTTTTAAAGATAAATAAACTGTTTTGAGTTCCCACACCAGTCACATGACTGACTCGGAGTTTATTGTTTTCCTTCCTAAACTCTGGGTGCCCACCAATTTTCACACGGGCAGTCAAGAGTTAAGGTTTATCAGGATATTCTGGATATTCTGGAGTTGCTGGAGGCAAGCTGGATGGCATGGCGTATTACTAGTTTATATAGTATTTCTTTTCCGCTGCACTGTTTGTTGTTGTTGTTGTACACTCTGATGATATGATGTAAAGTATAAAATGTAATAACTGATATAGTTCTTTGTTTAAAGATTATTCATTATTTATTATATGTTGTTCCGCTGCGAATTGTGAGATTCTGTTGTTGTTTTCTGTTCCGTTCTATTTTCTATGTTCTCTATTCTCTTTTTCTTCTATTTTAAAATTTTCTGTTTTCTGTGTTCTTTCCTCTCTACTTTCTATCCTTTTCTCTTCTCTTTTCTTAAATTCTTTTTCTTAAACCATAACATTTCGGGTTTTCGGCCTTCGATTTCTCGGCAGTCGATAAAGTGAGTATCGATGTTGAATTTTCGAAAGTCGAAAATTTGCGGGGCGTTACAAAATCAAACTAAATTATTAAAATATTGATCATAAATAAAATCTTTGAATTACAATTAAAAAACAAATAAAGATTTTTAAATTACAATCCAAACAAATTATCAACTGATACAATTTTAACTTATAGGAAACCAATATCTCAATATCTCTTTATGTTCAAATCTTTAATTCAACTTTTTAATCAAAATTCTATATACTTAAAATTCATAATACTTAATAATTTTAAAGAAGTATTATAAAAATTTATCCATGGACCTGTATAAAATTTTCTAACCTTGGTCAAGTGATACAGATATGTATCATTTCAACTCGTAATTTAAAAGAAAAATCCAGGTTTTATCATTTCAAACCCGCAATGCCAAGTAAACAAATACAATAAAAATCAATAAAATCGCTCGAGCCTATCATTTGAGCCTATAATGAATTTTCCTTATTCTATAGTTCATTCGGGTATGTATCATTTCAACCCATATACATGGACACAAAAGAAAGCTGTTGTATTCCAGTAACCAAAAATGCAGACCAACTGCAGAATGCAAATGAACTCGACCAAGTACACATTACAATAGGTTATAGTGCATATCAAACTCAACAGTGAATCAAACTGAAATGTCGAACCAAGTCCATGAAGCACAATGAACTTCAGACCAAGCACATAACATACAAAACACAAATGCACAGCAAAATATAACAAAGTCAAGGGCACATGAAGAACAATAGCAGCAAGCTACAAATATAAATGGATCGAGCAAGTGCAGACACAAGTAGTGATACAGCAGTAAAAATGGAACAACAATGAACCAGACTTCATGAATACATCATGAATTATATCGGTGAACATCAGTGACAAGGTCAAGTACAAGTTAAGCCAGAAATTCATCAAAAGGTCGAAAGTGCATCAGTATGTAAAGAGCTCGAGCACAAGATATGGCAACTACACAATGCAAAGCCCAGTGATCAAACATGAAGTAAATACAGAGAACAAGCATACTTGAAACAGTGCATACATGAAGACTACAATACATGAGTCAGTGCAGTGATACATGGAAGTATTAACGACAGCAGACAACTCATTGCAGCAAAGAAGACAGTGGAATCTACATAAACGTCAAATACCAGTGAACAACCAGACAACATCAAGACAGTATCCAAAGTCAAAAAACAATGTGATTTAGATCAGGAAAGCACAAACATGGAAATTACATACCGAAGAAAACAGTGAACTCGATCAAATAGGAGCGGCCGACATCATCTCAAGAGACGATCAACAAATAAAGCAAGAGAACCAAGTTCAATCGAGCAGTAATAGTCGCGATCGTCTATATTTACTGAAAGCCCTAATTTGGACAAAGAACGAACGAAGATTAACGAGGCCGCCATTTTCTTCATAAGCCAGAGAAAAGAGAACGGGCTAGAGAAATACAATTGAGCCGGCCTTGTTTTTATAAAAAGGGCTTTAGTTTATTTTTAATTAGGGTTTTAGTTTTAAATTGTTTTTAAGTTTGTTTTAAATTCTTTTTTAAGGTTCAAATCTTGGTAAATCACCACCTAGGTTTTAGGTTGTGTCAGATTGTCTAGTTAGAATTAGTTTAGTGAGCAGGGTGTGCGAGTTTGCAAAACTCTATAGGCGGTAGCAGGGTGTGCGAGTTTGCGAAACTCTATAGGCGGTACCAGGGTGTGCGAGTCTGTTAGAGTGTTTGTAAGCGGGAGACTGTTTAATTCTAATAGAAACCTGGGAATGCAGCAGTAGGCAGGGGTTGCCGAAGTTGGGTAAATTTTGTGTGTGATTTACTTTTCAGCATATTTATTTCTCTGCAGTTTGTTTTTGCGTTTAACTCGAGAAAATTTGCTATAACCCTATTCACCCCCCCCCCCTCGAGGGTTAATCTAGATCCTACAAGTGGTATCAGAGCGAGGTATTTTTCTTTAACTCTAGAGTCATGAATACACCAAACAATGCTTTTTCTGAGGGGCAATCTATTGTGAGGCCACCCATGTTTAATGGGAAATGATTATGTTTATTGCAAAGTTAGGATGGGTATTTATCTTAGTTCTGTTGATTATGATGTTTGGGACATTATTGAAACTGGCTATAAATCTCCCACTATAACTGTTGGTGATACTGAGATTCCTAAACCTAAGGATAGGTGGGATGCTAACAATAAGAAATTAAAAACTACAAATGCTAAAGCCATGAATGCTTTGATCTGTGCTTTGATAAGACTGAATTTAATAGAATTTCTCTATAATAACCTGGATTTTTAGAATCCTGTAATTTATAGATTAACCGAATTTAATAAATGAAAATACAATTGATTTTATTCCTTTAAGCTATTTTCATATATAGATAAGTATTATAAATTTGTAAATTAAAATCATTTTTTTTACTTTTAAAATTTAAATAAAATACTTAAAGAGATAAGTGTTGTTATCTTAAGTCTTCTTATAACATGTGCAAACTTAAGTAGAAAATGTGTTTTCAAATTCATAATATACATATGTGTATATTGTGATTTGGAAATTTTATTTTGAGATTAGAAATATAAATATGAAAATAAGGTTTAATAAAAAGCTTTAATGCATGTATATTAATAAACTTAGAAATAAAACATAAAGAAACCATATGATACATACAAAGTAAAATAATGAATGTAGTATAAAATTTTATCAAAAACATATTAAAATCATTTATACATACATATTTTCACATATAAAAAGTCTTAGCATAAATTTAAAACATGTGTAATATTTTAAAACATAAGGTAAATATAAAATCTTTTATTAACATTTAAAATTTAATTAGTGCATGAATATAAGGCAAGTGTAACAAATCATAATAAACATTTAAAACAAATGTAATAATATTAACATGCAACTCAACAAGTGGCATGTCTCATCTTCTTATTAACTTAAAAATGTAATTTTATATAAAAAAAAGATTTGGTTCATTTCAAAAGCAGATCAGTTTGAAAGCAAATCACATTAAGCAACCTTGAATTCAACACAACTAAGTAAAGATCTGGAAGCAAAGTGAAATTCAAATGCATCTCAAAACATTAGCAAAGGTTTAAGCTTCAGGCAAGCAGGAAATCAACTCAACATAACCAGGTAGCAGATTTACATCAAGTTTCAGATTCAACTAAAAATCAAGTTTTCGAGTTCAAAACAGAATACCAGACTTCTCTGTCTAAAGTGCAGGTGAGTAAACTCCATTTGTTTAATTTTAAACCTGGATACATGTAGTTGAAATGAATATATTTGAATGAAATTCTATGTGCATATGTGAATATGTCAAAACTCACCTCGGTTTAAATATACAGAGTATAAACTTTGATAATAATTCTAATTCCTCTTGTTCTAATCATTGTTAGAACTAGATATTTAACTAAAATATGTTAGTTTAAGATCAAACTATGCTAAGAAAATATTTTTAAGATTTAAAAATAAAATATTGTTTGGAAAAAATAAAGAACAGAGGAACATTTGGTTTATGTAAAAATCAAACTGTCAGGTGGATTAATCTTATGTTTCAAACAGTTTTAATCAATAATTTAGAATTACATGTGATAAATCTACATAGGAAGGGAGAAATTGTTTTGCATGATAATTTTATATAGTTAAATGTTTTTAATATCACTGTTTAAATATGTATATATCTGTGTATATATATACACAGACAGTTCTGTTATGTGTACGGGTAAAAACAATTCTTAAAGAAAATCTAAATTTCCTCAAACATTTAGAATAGCATTGATTTTTGAATGAATTATGTTTATAACAATATAATACCAAATCTAAAAACAGGTTCAAGAAATTTTATTTGGGGATTAATCAAAAATCAAGGAAATACAGTGGTGAGTCAGTTGGGTCTATCATCAAATTGTGATGGTCGAGGTGATCATCAATTTCTAGTGGTGATAGCAGGAAGGCTGTCGATCTTGAAAAAAATGGGTGGCGAATTTTTAAATGGTCAGAACGGTGGGGAAATGTTGAACTAGGGTTCGAAGGTTAAACTAGAACGATTACATCCGTGAGGCAATGGTGTCGGTTTTGGGAAACCGGAGCTTATCGCGCGAGTGAGAATCGTTGTGGGAATGGGTGAAGAGGTTTTGGTCGGAGGGACATAGGTTCTGATAATCGTGATCATCACGGCGAACCTATTTTGTCGATATGGTGTGGGAATCTGTGTTGAACTGGACGCTCGATTTTGTTGTATAGGGTTATTTTTGGATCTGAGGGGTCTGATGGCTTGCGGGGATCGTCGTCGATGGGACGAGGCTGCTGATGTTGATCGGAGTGCCAGGGATGGGTGGTGCACGTGCACCACCTCGGACGTGTGCAATTTCTGTTTGTTTTCTGGGTATTTGAGGAACTCGGGACGAACTCGGAGGTGAATACGAGAATTTGTTTATGATGCTCGAGTTTGTTTCCGTTTGTTTGCGAGCTTCTGTTATACTGTAAGTTTTTTTTAAAAAAAAATCTAACTAGAAACAGAGTTTAAAAGAAGAAGAAGAAAAAGGACAGCTGGAACTCAAGTTTAGTTTGAGAAAATCAAGGGTTTTGTCTTGGAAAGAATGAATAAAACATAATGTTTTAAGATTTACATAATGAAGTTTTAATATTATATTAAGTTATTCTTTAATGTTAAAATATTGTTTAAGTGTTTGATTAATTAAATAGAATTATTTGTTAATTCTTGAAGTTACTTAATTAATAAGGGTTAATCAAGAATGCTTAAGGGTTGATTTCTGTAGATAAATTTAATAATCAAGTATAAATTGTTAAGTAAGTAATTAATTAATTAATTATTAAAGGTTTAATAATTAACAAATAATCCGTGTGGATTATTTGATGATTAATTATGCAATATAAGAGACTATATGATAAATAAAAAATAGGGTAAGTGAAATTAAAGCGGATAGGTGAAGAATAATTAGTTGTATCATTAATTAAAGGCTAATTACTTAATGTACTTGAAGGTGATAATTTAAGATTGAATTATCATGGTTAACTAATTTAGAAATAATTAAGTAAGAAGTAATAGGAGGTTAATTACCTAATGAAGAAGAATTATTATAAATAATTACTTAATAATAAAGTAATTAAAGGAATTAATTACTCAGTATGATTAATTAATTGGATGTGGTTAATTTTGGTTAATTAATTCAGTTTAATTAATTAAAGTTAATCATTTGATGTTGGGTTAAGTAGATTACTTAAAGTAATTAATGAGGTGTAGTTCTTAGTAAAGTAATTAATTACTGGATGTAATTTAATTAAATTACTTGATGGGTAGTAATTTAAGGATGATTATTTGACGGAAGAAATTAACTAATGATTACTCGGTGTAATTGAAGGATTAATCTATATAATTAATCAAGGAGTTGGTTTAATTGATAAAGTAATTAAGGAAGGTTAATTTCTGATTGTGATTAATCAAGATCGATAATGAATGTAATTTAAGGATTAATTATCATGTGAAATTTAAGAATAATTAACTAATGGAAGTGATTAGATGATCGTTAATTAATGTAATTAATAAAAGTGATCAATCTTGCTTATTGTTAACCCCGCCTCAGCCGTGGGTCACCGATCCAAAATGATAGACGACCTAACATTCTGCCGACTTAGCGAGGGGGTGCCGACCTAATATCTTAGCACGGAAGACCGACCTAATTGCATAAGGTTTAAGATAGATACCGACCTAAAAGGCTTGAGAAGGAGACCGACTTAAGGCTCAAAGGAAGTTCCGACTCAATAGCCTTAGCTTGTTGCCGACCTAGCCATTCACATCGTCTGCCGACCCAACTGCTAAGAGTGTGCCGACCTAACGCTTTGAAGTAATGCCGACTCAGTGACTTGACCAAGTTACCGACCTAAGGGGCCTTAGAAGATGCCGACTTAAAGTTCAAGGAGATTCTGACCTAGGACTTACAAAGGTCTACCGACCTAACACAATCACCGATCTAAACGACTCAAGTTGTTTGCCGACATAACTGTTAAGAACAAGTTGTCCACACCCAAGTCATGGCCGACCTATGGTTTACGGTAAGTCGTAACCGACCTATGGCTTGTGATAAGTCGTAACCGACCTAGAGATATGAAGGAAGAAGTAGTGCAACAGTTGAACGTGCGGCACGTTACCTCGGCGACGACTTAAGACAGATGATATGAATTCAGACAAGCTTGCTTCTATTAAGCCGGGGACTTGGCTCGGTAAATCGGCCACGACTTATACTAAGTCGGCCACGACTTAGAACTTGGCAGTAATTCCAGCCCAGAATCCCTATAAATACGCGACTACCTCCAACACTTAAGGGACTTTTGGCACATTCTCTTCATACACCATTACCTTGCTGCATTGAGAACTTCATCAACACTTAGAGCTTTCAAGATTAGAGGAATACATCAAAGAAATTCACGAAGAAACCACACATCTTCAACATGAATTTAAGGACTTTAATCGACATTGAAGCTTAAGACTTGTTCCAAATCACTTGTAACTTGAAGTATATTGTACTTGAGAAGAATTGTATCAGCTTGTAACGGGATTATTAATAAAAGTACTTAGAGTGGACGTAGGCTATACCCTTAAGCCGAACCACTATAAAATCGTTGTTGTTTACTGCTTTTCTGCTATTACTTGCTTGTAATTCTTTCCCGATCTATCGGGTGGTGCTTTCACAACTACACTTCACACACCGGGGTGTTAGCGTTCACATTTTAGCGTTAACATTTTTGGTGCTTTCACTGAGAATTGAACTCAGGGGCAAACTTCAACCATTGTTCAACAAAATTCTAACAGAAACCATGGCTTCAGAAAGGAAACGAAAGTTGTTAAGGTTTGAAGGTACTTGCGGCAATGCCATTGCTCTTCCCACGCTAAGTGAAACAGCTTCAAGTATTGGAGTCACAAGGGTTGAATTAAATGCCGTGATATATGGAATATATCAACACATGGAAGTTCAAAGCAATAGGATACTGGATAAGATGAACGCATTGCAGGAAGAAGTCCATCGACTAGAAAGTGATATAAAAACCATTGCCAAAGAGGCCCAGGTTTCAGAAGAATGGAATGCTCCTCAACGAGGAACTGGCATTACTATTGGGACATTCCCCCAAACAGAGAATTCATGGCCACGACCAACTATCCACGAACGTTTGTCAAGGCGAACTTTTGAAAGAATAGTTGATGATTACCCATTGAGTCCTGGTAACGATGAAGAATACATACCGGAAATGATTGAACAGAAAGAGAAGAATGGGGGAAGAAGAAAACAGAAACTCTTGAAAAAAGCTCGACGCTCCATACCCTCCAACTTCACTCCCTTGACCGACACTCCGGAAAGTATCTTCTTGGCAACAAAGGATGTTGTTGTTTACCCCAAACCATCTCTGATGAGGAGAAGCGCGACAGACAATGGAAAATTCTGTCAATTTCACAATCAACCTGGCCATGAAACTAACCAATGTCGCCATCTAAGGAAGGAGATTGAAGAATTGATCAAGCAGAATGAACTGCAACAGTATGTGAAAAAAGATGAAATTAACTACTCCTCATTCTCTAAGGTGCAGCTGGTTCCCGCTCAACAATGTAGCTCAAGTAAGAGAACCGTGGCACAGGGAGATGAAGGTCCTATCATCAGTGTCATCACAGCAAGCCCTCACCAGGCAGGGAAAAATTGGATGAGGCGGGAAGACGTGCTCACGCTCCAAGGAGACCTTCAAAGTGAAAGGAAGTTTCGATTCTGAAAGATGTTGCCATCCAGTCCTCTTATGCCAAAAAATTCAATTCCTAAAGCCTGGGGCAGCAATTGCTTCCATACTTTACTTGAACACTTTGTTTCAAATTTGTAAAAGAGTGCTGATCCAATGATTCTTGTGTCAAAATCTGTAGTAAAAACAATGCCAATAAATAATAAAACTATAAGTCTTGCTTTCCCTATTATTACGAGTCGCTTATTTTATTTCGATATGTGAAATATTCTGAGAATATCACTAAGATTATCGATCTAAATTTGCAGGCAATCAATACCAAGCTGATTCACTACAATATCAAGCAACCCTTGGTAGCATTCAAAAGCAAGCCTTAAACAACAGAATTCCAGGGCCAAATCCTGAATAAGAAGTACTCTGAGCAAACAAATAAGATTTGGCTAGAGTATGTTTCTTCAGTCAAAACCACCCGCCAACAGAAGAAGATGATGCACACTTAAAGACGGCACTAAGGAATTGCTAATATAATCAATCAAATTCGCAACTGTCAAAAGAAAACCAATTCCAAGAACTTGGAACAGCAACCATCTACATCCATATTTTACATGAAAACTTTGCTAAGATATTGCAAAGAATTTACAAATATATGATTCTCTTGTTAAGGGCAATTGCAAGGCAGGCGAATAACAAAAGCTATAAAGTGGATATAGGCCCAGTTTCGGTTAAACCACTACAATTCTTATGTTCCCTACTATTATAAACTGCTTTGTTTTATTTCGGAAGATGAAATACGTTAATCGTGTTACTAAAAAAAAACGATTTAATAATGCAGGCCATAAAAACAAAGCTTACCAGTCACGAGACCAAGCGATCCGCAACATCATCCGGCGATCAAGCACTGGGCCATTCAAAATTCCCATATTCAAATCCTACAAAAGGAGAACTTCAAACGAAAGTAAGCAAGGTGGATAGAAGCAGATCATATATAGTTAACTACAAATGTTTGAACAAACAAACAGCAAGTTAAAGAACCTAAATCTGCCACCACCAATTCGCTTAACTATAAAATATACTCCTTTGGGTAAGGGAGAGGCCTGGTAGCTGAAAATGGTGACACTTGCGAAGCAATGGGGATTGTCAACATGAATCAACGGCAAAGAGACATGCGAGAGCAAGCGTCAGCCAGCAAAAAGAATATTTCAGAAGCACAAGCCTTCTTTGAAGGCATAACTCCTCAGAGGATAAAGACCTCAAGCGGGCTTCACCGAAAAAAGGCGTCTTTCTCGTTACAAAGTCATGGAGTTATCGGTTGACACACTCCCGAGAATCCATCCAACCGAGAAAAGGAAACTCCAAACTTCCTGACAATAACCCTACCTAGGGGCGCGCATTTCACCACAACCGGTCAACATGCTCCTGTGAGATGAAATGTGAAAAGCCCTCTTCGGAGGCGAAAAGCTTCTCTACGGAGACCAAATGCTTCTCCTCAGAGACCAAAGCCCTCTTCGGAGGCAAAATGCTTCTCTACGGAGACCGAATTCTTCTCCTCAGAGATCAAAGCCCTCTACGGAGGCAAAATGCTTCTCTACGGAGACCGAATGCTTCTCCTCAGAGACCAAAGCCCTCTTCGGAGGCAAAACAGTTTCTCTACGGGGACCGAATGCTTCTCCTCAGAGACCAAAGCCCTCTTCGGAGGCGAAAAGCTTCTCTACGGAGACCGAATTCTTCTCCTCAGAGACCAAAGCCCTCTTCGGAGGCAAAATGCTTCTCTACGGAGACCGAATGCTTCTCCTCAGAGATCAAAGCCCTCTACGGAGGCAAAATGCTTCTCTACGGAGACCGAATGCTTCTCCTCAGAGACCAAAGCCCTCTTCGGAGGCAAAAAAGTTTCTCTACAGGGACCGAATGCTTCTCCTCAGAGACCAAAGCCCTCTTCGGAGGCGAAAAGCTTCTCTACGGAGACCGAATGCTTCTCCTCAGAGACCAAAGCCCTCTTCGGAGGCAAAATGCTTCTCTACGGAGACCGAATGCTTCTCCTCAGAGATCAAAGCCCTCTACGGAGGCAAAATGCTTCTCTACGGAGACCGAATGCTTCTCCTCAGAGACCAAAGCCCTCTTCGGAGGCGAAAAGCTTCTCTACGGAGACCGAATGCTTCTCCTCAGAGACCAAAGCCCTCTTCGGAGGCAAAATGCTTCTCTACGGAGACCGAATGCTTCTCCTCAGAGATCAAAGCCCTCTACGGAGGCAAAATGCTTCTCTACGGAGACCGAATGCTTCTCCTCAGAGACCAAAGCCCTCTTCGGAGGCAAAAAAGTTTCTCTACGGGGACCGAATGCTTCTCCTCAGAGACCAAAGCCCTCTTCGGAGGCGAAAAGCTTCTCTACGGAGACCGAATGCTTCTCCTCAGAGACCAAAGCCCTCTTCGGAGGCAAAATGCTTCTCTACGGAGACCGAATGCTTCTCCTCAGAGATCAAAGCCCTCTACGGAGGCAAAATGCTTCTCTACGGAGACCGAATGCTTCTCCTCAGAGACCAAAGCCCTCTTCGGAGGCAAAAAAGTTTCTCTACGGGGACCGAATGCTTCTCTTCAGAGACCAAAGCCCTCTTCGGAGGCAAAATGCTCCTCTTCGGAGGCACAACTCTTCGGAGGACAAAGACCTCAAATGGGACATATGCCGCAAAAAAGAAAGTTCTCTACTCAACAAAAAAGATTGGAGGAGTCATGACCCACCAACCATGAGAGAGTAACTTCCAGGCAATGTAAACCACCTCTGGGGCACATTTCACCAGGAGTTGAAGTGTAACAGCCGCTCTTCGGAATTACACTTCACCAGAGTTGAAATGCAAACAAAATAAAGACCTCTTCGGGGGCACATTTCACCAGGAGTTGAAGTGTAACAGCCGCTCTTCGGAATTACACTTCACCAGAGTTGAAATGCAAACAAAATAAAGACCTCTTCGGGGGCACATTTCGCCAGGAGTTGAAGTGTAACAACCGCTCTTCGGAATTTCACTTCACCAAAGTTGAAATACAAAACAAGATAAAGACCTTCCTGGAAGCTCATGTTTCACCGAGATTGAAATAAAACTTCCAAGTGTCGAAACGTGAAAAGGCTTTCCTCGAAGGCACAACTCTTTGGAGGTACACGTTTCACCAAGATTGAAATAAAACTTCCAAGTGTTGAAACGTGAGAAATCCCTCCTCAGAGGTACAACCCCCTCCCGGGGACACAATTAAGAAGAAAGACCTCTTCGGAAACCTACGTTTCACCGAGATTGAAATAAAACTTCCAAGTGTTGAAACGTGAAAAGGATTTCTAAGGCATAACTCTTTGGAGGTACACGTTTCACCGAGATTGAAATAAAACTTCCAAGTGTTGAAACGTGAAAAATCCCTCCTCAGAGGTACAACTTTCTATATATATATATATATAAAAATAAAAATAAAAAAAAAGTTCCTCATCAAGAGCATACTTTAACTTCCAAAGGAAGAGTAATTTACCTATTATGGAGAATGATCTCCCTTAAAAAAAAAGGGGGGGTTAAAGTACACTCAGAGGTCCGCTTTGCCACACAGAAGAATTCACTTGGCAAAATATATATACATACGCAAAAGAAGAAAGTGATTTCTTCGAAGGACAAAGCGTAGAAGCTTATATGAAGGAAGTTGTACTCTGCAAAAATTTTATTTAAAGAATAAAATAATTATTCTTTAGCAAATACGAGTGCAAGTCCCCTCGAAGTATAGAATATTGCAGCAAACTTATGGAATGGGGGCAATATAGTATAATTACACACAATATGGTATAGCCAAACCAGCAAAAGGTAACGCTCAAGTAACATGCCATAAGCTCGCTGCAATATCATGTAAATAAACTTGTGCAAAAAATAAATAGTAAATGCATTCTCAAATTCAAACAAAAGGCTGTACAAATAAAGAATCATTTTATTCAATATCATATATTGCAGATACAGGCTTCAAAATAAAAAAAGCAGGGGCCGGTGCCTGCACAACATTCGACCATTACACAAAAAAGGAATCAAAAAGTTCAACTCTTCATTTCTTCTTGCCGCCTTTAGACCCTTTACCCGGCCGAGTGGTTAGCTTTTCGGGTCTTCCAGGTTGGTCTGAAGGCATAAGGGAAGAAGGGGAGGGAGGTACAACCGGCGCAATTTCCGGTTCCTCTTCAGTGGTGATAATTTTCTTCCCCCTCCTCTTCGATGTCCCATGCTTCTTTCTTCTCTGCGAAGAAGACTCACTCCCCGGAGTAACGAGAGCGAACAAAACTACGTCGTCAGAAGGAGTCCGCTCTGGAGAGACCTCGCCTCCTTCGAGTCCCTCATCTTTTTGCTCCTACGAGGCAACAGGGTCATCCAAACCATGAAGAGCCTCAATTTTCTCCTCTTGTGACCCAGGTTGTGAAGCAGAAGGAGGAGTCACCTGAAGAGATGGAGGAGGAATAACCAGAGAAGGCGAAGTCTGCACGGCACTTGTTGTTTCAACTGCAGAAGAAGAAAAATTGAAAATGTTAGTATCTTCCCGAAAGAAGGGAGATATGGGTTCATCGAGATTCAAGAGGTAATCGAGAAGCTCATCAAATTTTTGAGGAATAAGCAGGCAATCCACCTGAATCGGACCAATGTCGAAATTACCTGAAGATATTGGCTTTGTCAGTTCAATCTCATAATTCTGAGCCCCAATGTCCTCCAAAGCCTCTTCATCAGTAGGGGTGATTACCCCAGTTCTTGTAGGTGGCGGCAAATGAGCACTAGGGCCTGTAATGTCCACCTCGGGAGAAACTAGAGGACGTTCGGAGATGGTAGGTGGTACTTCTTTTTCAGAACGCTCCTTTTCCGCCATCCCGGCCCGCGCTCTGGCAAGCTGCTCCTTACCCTTGGCAAGAGCGGCACGGGCTTCGTCATCAAGATAATGCTCTTCAAGGGCTGACTCAGCATATCCAGCACCTTTACCACCGAGCATATCAAGTGCTGTCTCCCAAACTTCAGCCAGTGTGATTTCATACTTGGGGCCTAGAAAGGCAAGGCTTCCGCGCCCCAAGACGCTGTGCAAGTAGAAGTCGAATAATGTTGAGATGATGCTGTTTTTGGTCGCCTCATGAGATTCTTCAGCTGCGATTCTGCCGGCGACAGCCTCATCACGCTCCCTTTCAGTTTTGGCAAGCTGAAGCTTAAGCATTTGTATCTCCGCCTCCTGGGAGTTGTTTTTCTTTCGGAGCTCAGCAATATCAGTAGCATAGCCTTCACTGATTCTTTTTTGTACTTCGAGCCTGTCTTCGGCATCCCTTTGGCTAGCGTGAGCGTCTCTCACTTGTTTCAGGAGCACTTCTTCTTTTTGAAAGTAGGAAGTAGAGGAAGCAGCAAGCTCATATTTCAATTCCTCGACTTTTGCTTCAAGCTCCTCATTGTAAGAAGCAATGTTCCTCATTTCGGTGTCGTGTTGCTCAACGACCTTTTGCCATTCGGCCTTATCGTTTTCCATAGTAAGCATGGCCTCTATGTTGGCACGGTTAACTCTTTGAAGCTCATCGACAAGCTTCTGCCAGTTTGACATCCTCTCGATATCGAGTTTGACGGCATCAAGATTGCGCAACATAGCAGACTTGTCGATGGGGACCAAGTCTAGGTCGAACCTCACCCCCTTAAGGCACCATTGAGGAAATCGGCTCTACAAAGTGGCAGGACCAGGTCCAACGTGAAATTTGGGCCTGCTAATTATCGTTTGAATATCTGATTTCCCAAGAGCGGGAGAGTCAGAAGGAATGTCGAGCGAGGCAGGAATAGTAACTTTCTCAGGAGTAGTAGAGGCCTGCTTTTCACTGTGACGGGCTCGTTTGCTTAAGTCTTCACTCATGTGACCTTTTCCTCGATCGTCATGAGATTTTCTCTTGTGGGAGTCATCGCCTTTTTGCCAAGAATCATGGCGCTCTTCTCTCTCCCTTCTTTCAGGATGTTCTTCTTCAATCCTCCTTTCATGAGCCTTTCGGGCAGCCCTCTCTTCATCCGACTCTCTGTAAGAAGGAAGGTAACGCCTGTAATCATACTGGCTACGCCTCCCGTAGCGCTGGAAATCGTCATAGTACGAGCCGCTGCGCCCCATAGGAGAATCTGGAATTAAAATAATAAGCTTTAGAAATCTTTAAAGTGCAAGAAGATAAGTGCATAGAAGTGATGAGAAATTCTAAGTGTGTGTGTTGTGCAAACTACGCGCATTCATCTACGAACCACTCTTTATTTGGGGAGTGGTCGTGGGTGTAATAGTTAACGTCAACTCTTGAGTCGACGACGACTGTTGCAAAATAGAAGTAGCTTCAACTACTGAAGAAGAAATCCCGGCGGTAGTAGGGTCATCTTTGAAGATCTCTTGTGAAGTAGCGAAGAGGTCGCTCAATCCTTCGAAGGTATCGTCCCTGCTTTGCTTGACAGGACTGGATTTCTTAGCCTTTTCACCAGATTCTTGTGAATGGTGAGAGGATCCCTGAGGCTCTTCTTCCTCGATAACCAGGGCAAGTTTACCAGATGGCCCCGCAACATCAACAGAAGTGGAGCACTTCACCAGCGAAGATTCAGGAGTCTTTATCGGAGAATCGGGGACTTCCGTTGGAACTTCATGAGCATGCATAGAGCGAGAAGTGTGTAGGAGCCCATGTTGATGTAAAAATTCATCCCTCAACAGAAATTTTATGCTCCTCTCTTCTGTGGCCACGGCACTCAACCTCTCAAAAACTTGCTTGTGAATTGGATCTCTAGAAGGGAGAGGAAGTGCTGAAAGGAACAAAGAATGAAATTAGCAACTGAAAGTTCGATCTCGAAAAAGTTTCAAAACGGAAAAAATAGAAACACTAATCTTACTTCCTACTCTCCAGATGGCATAAAACCCTGAGGGACAGCGGGCAAAGAAAAACTGGTTCAAAAATCCATGAACGCTTTCAGTAAGATCGGAAATGAGCTTGTGGTTTCTGGCACTTCTCACAATAATGAGGGAAGGATGATCTTTACTCTTTGCAAACGAGCACAGATAACGAATTTCTTCAAAACTCGGTAGGCGATCAAGGGTTCTTCTAAACAAAACACATAACCCCGTCAAGATGGCATAGCCATTGGGATGAAGTTGAAACGGAGAGATTGTCAACCGAAGGAGAAGAGTTCGAAGGAAGTCGTTAAAAGGAGGAATCGCCCCACTTAAGCACATTTGGCGATTGACTGCAACAAAGCCATAGGGAGGATTGTCAGCAGTATCACTTGGCCCAGGGAGAAGAACATCACTTTCAGCAAAGCCAAATTGAGTGCGCAGCTGGACAAATGCTCTCGAAGTTAGAATAGTTGAGGTTCTCTCCGGAGGATTCTCTATGGGAACGGCTATCGGAAAAGTTTCTTCCTCTTGAGTTACCACTTCTTCTTCTCGGTGGGAAGTCATTCTACATAAACAACTGGGTATTCAAACATGAAGGTGCACGTTTCCTAAAGTGTGTGAAGTGTTGTGTAAAATCAATCAAGCAGTAAACAAATATAACTGGAATGAAAACTAGCAAGCATTTGTTAGTTATGAAATCCAGCGATTATTGTTTTAAGCCTAAATATACAAGTATGATGTTGATGCAGACAAATCAGTCCAGATTGTTGATACTTTGCATTAATGTTTAACTTTAATTGATTGATTCACAAACATTTCATGCAATATATTTAAGTTGCTTGTCTTGTTTCGACTAATCTGTCATCTGACGTGGGCAATCAATGGCAGTATTTTCGCCTTGGTTTTCTTTGTTTGTTATTTTCAGCAGGTTAGCAGCTTATAAGTTAATGCGGCCTGTGAAATAATACAATGAGATTCAAGCAAGTTTAAAGTTGGGGCAGTTCAAAATTCAAACAATATAGTTCGGTAGCTCAAGACAAATGCTCAAAGTGGGTCTATGCTCCTAAATGATAACACGTCTAAAGCTCAAGTATTAAGTCGTCTAAAGCTCAAGTATTAAGTCGGCTACGGTTCAAAAGTTTTTCGCGAGATAAGGCTAGGTCGGTAGCGGGTCAGAGTCTAAGCATTTTAATTTGGCAACTCAGTCCTCTAGGTCGCAAGGGAGAGATAAGAATGTAAGCTCCGGTCCGAAAGACAGGAACTTTTCCAAGTATTAACTCGGTCACGATTCAGGCCTTAAAGTTTAAATCGGCAAGTGTTCTTCAAGCACTATCTCAGCCACGACTTAAGGTTGCTAAGAGCCAGGTCGGCTAAAGGATAAGCCACCCAAAATCACTGACTCGCTCCCGAACCAACATCACACTCCATCTACCCATTAACCCGATAACCATTCCATCAACCACAGCCTTCATTCATGCTATCGAATCACCCAATACAACAGGTCGAAGTTGTCACAAATCCAATACCCTGCCATCAGAGATCATCGAGCCTAAGGTGATAAATCACCTTCGTTGTATCAGCGATCATCTGAAGCCGGATTGAGTAACCTAGGCTCCATCAGCTATAAACGTGATGAGATTCGTGATGGAGCGTCATATAGGGAGGCGATTCGAGTTTAGGCAACAGAATTCACGAATCAATGGTAATCTATGGTCGAAAAAAGAATGAAATCGCTTACACAATGAATAGCAGATGTTTTCAGTAGTTGATTGGAATTAAATCGTCTTTTTTGAGCCCGGAAGATTTTTAATGGCGGAATCGAAGAAATAGGTAATGAGAAGGAAGAAGAAAATGGACGATTTATATCTCACTATGGTAGGGACTGAAGGGACATAGGCCGACCAACTGTTAGGTCGCGTACGACCTACCGATCTAAAAAGGAACGGGTTAAAGGATATCGAAGCATACGACCTAACTATTAGGCGTATGTTTCGAGGGGCAAATGTTAACCCCGCCTCAGCCGTGGGTCACCGATCCAAAATGATAGACGACCTAACATTCTGCCGACTTAGCGAGGGGGTGCCGACCTAATATCTTAGCATGGAAGACCGACCTAATTGCATAAGGTTTAAGATAGATACCGACCTAAAAGGCTTGAGAAGGAGACCGACTTAAGGCTCAAAGGAAGTTCCGACTCAATAGCCTTAGCTTGTTGCCGACCTAGCCATTCACATCGTCTGCCGACCCAACTGCTAAGAGTGTGCCGACCTAACGCTTTGAAGTAATGCCGACTCAGTGACTTGACCAAGTTACCGACCTAAGGGGCCTTAGAAGATGCCGACTTAAAGTTCAAGGAGATTCTGACCTAGGACTTACAAAGGTCTACCGACCTAACACAATCACCGATCTAAACGACTCAAGTTGTTTGCCGACATAACTGTTAAGAACAAGTTGTCCACACCCAAGTCATGGCCGACCTATGGTTTACGGTAAGTCGTAACCGACCTATGGCTTGTGATAAGTCATAACCGACCTAGAGATATGAAGGAAGAAGTAGTGCAACAGTTGAACGTGCGGCACGTTACCTCGGCGACGACTTAAGATAGATGATATGAATTCAGACAAGCTTGCTTCTATTAAGCCGGGGACTTGGCTCGGTAAATCGGCCACGACTTATACTAAGTCGGCCACGACTTAGAACTTGGCAGTAATTCCAGCCCAGAATCCCTATAAATACGCGACTACCTCCAACACTTAAGGGACTTTTGGCACATTCTCTTCATACACCATTACCTTGCTGCATTGAGAACTTCATCAACACTTAGAGCTTTCAAGATTAGAGGAATACATCAAAGAAATTCACGAAGAAACCACACATCTTCAACATGAATTTAAGGACTTTAATCGACATTGAAGCTTAAGACTTGTTCCAAATCACTTGTAACTTGAAGTATATTGTACTTGAGAAGAATTGTATCAGCTTGTAACGGGATTATTAATAAAAGTACTTAGAGTGGACGTAGGCTATACCCTTAAGCCGAACCACTATAAAATCGTTGTTGTTTACTGCTTTTCTGCTATTACTTGCTTGTAATTCTTTCCCGATCTATCGGGTGGTGCTTTCACAACTACACTTCACACACCGGGGTGTTAGCGTTCACATTTTAGCGTTAACACTTATGAATGGTTGAATAATGATAAGTGCCTTGAATTGGTTGATATCTCTGATAGGAATTGCTTTGTGAAATGATATTTTTGGGTGGATAATAATGATGTGATTATCTATCATTTATAAATTGCTATGTGGGAGTGTTATCCAATAATTAAAGTTGAATGGTATTTAATTGAATAACTTGGGATAAGATTACATTGGACTCGAAGAGACCGGAGTCGGGTATTAATAAATACCCAAAACCACTTCAATTCCTTAAAGATTGATATGTGAAATCAATAAACAGCTGGAATGAAATGATTTAAGTGAATTGGACTATTTAATCTAAGTTTTGGTACTTAGAATATTGTGAGGTGAAATAAGTAATGTCTATAACTTTTTGTGAATGTGCATTTGATACAAGTTACCCGGGTTATATATATATATATATATATATATATATATATATATATATATATATATATAAGTTGTAGGCTTTGGACATTCTTGTTAAATAGGTTACTCACGCTGGTTTCCAACCTGACCCGGGTGTTACTTTGATGTAATGCTCGGGTCAGACCGAGTATTACAGATTTTCAGGTAAGGACGTTCTGGAGCTCAGGAGGCGAGCTGGATGGCAGGGACGTGTGGAGAGTTCAACTAGGATATATATCTGAGATATGTTAAATTGTATCTGTCCGATATTGTGTAAATTTTTGTAACTCTGATATATCGATGAAAATTGATAGATACAGTTTCTCTTTGTATAACTGTTATTATTATGTGATATTATATTTTGATCCGCTGCGAATGTGAGGTTTCTGTGTCTTATTCTTGTTTCTTCTTCTTTCTCTTTCTTATTTATTCTAACTATCTGGAATTTTCGGGATTGGAAATTCCGGGTCGTTACATTTGGTACCAGAGCTGAAGGTTAAGCGAGAACCTTGGCTCTGTTAGGGATTACTCATTAAGGATGGGGTAAGTGGTACCCTGTAACGACCCAGAATTTTTAGTAATTAAAATTTGAATATTTAATTTATTTTAAATATTAATAAGTGAATTTATAAGTCAAATAAATTTTTATTTGAATTATTGGATTTAAATTGGATAATTAAATCAATAATTAATATGTGAAATTATGGAGATAATTGAAATTTTGGTTAGATATGATTGAAAATGGTTTGTAAAATTTTATTTTATCATGTTGGAGTTAGAATGATATTTTAGAACTTTTCAAATCGAATTAAAAGTTAATTTGTGAAAATTGAATATTTTAATATTTAAACCGACTAGTGAAAATAGTCAATTTTTGAACAGTCTCAGAATTGAACGAAACTACTTTCATTGGATCCGTAATAGTTAGTTATTATCGGATTTCAATTTTCGTGTCAATCGGAGCTATCGTTTGATCGTGGCAGCTCGAAACGCATCGAATTGTTTTTAATATTAATTTGGCGAGTTAAAATAGCCATTTTCCAAAAAGTCTCGGATTTCGACGAAACCAGTTTCATCGGATCCGTAATGTGATATTATTGTAAGGCTTCAAATTTCGTGTCAATTGGATTTACCGTTTGTCCGGTACAAATTAAAACGCCTAGAAAATCGTTTAAATCGGTTTAATTTAAATTGAACGTTTATAGCCATAACTCACACAGATGTCCGAATTAGCTTCCGAAACCTGTTCCATTGTGTCCGGAACGCGGGGTAAACCCTAGAAACGCTGGTTACGGCGCGTAAATCGGAGTTTGGAAACCCGGATGAATAGTGTCGTTTTTATTTCCTATAAATAGACCACAAATTCACAAAAAATAAAAAAAAAACTAAACCCTAGCTTCCTCTATTCAGAGCCGCCACCATAGGAATGCACGGCCGAAAATTCACTTCCTTTCTTCTCAATTATCTTTAAATCCATGCTTCAATTCGTAAAACTTTCTGAAGCAAACTTGTAGAGCGTGATGAGAACTACATTCTCAACTGTCACGATCGCGTTTGGAGCTCTGGATCGACGTGGAGAAGGGTTTGAACAAGTTGCGTTCGTTCTTGAACTGCGTGCAATATAGGGGGCCGAGTTCAAGGAGGTGACGGCCGAGCATGGCTCTCGCTTGGGCGCACGTGGTGGGGGTCCCTGATCGTTGCATAGCTCGTCGTGGAGGAAGAATAATTTAACCCTAATTCTAAAAGATGGGTTCGGCTATACTGAAGCTTTGTCGCGTGAATACTGGGAGATGGGGGAGAAGCATACGCACGGTGGAGATTGCAAGGGATGAGATCCAGTGGCCAGTATTTGTTGTAGATTTATAATTAGAAAATTATGTTGTAAATTATAATATTATAAATCGTGTAACTTTGAAAATGCATATCTTTTTCATACGAGGTCGAAAACGCGCGAAACCAGTTGCGTTGGAATCGTATGGACGAGCACTACGTGATGGAATTGGATTGGAGTCGTTTGGAGATAGTGAGAATTTTGGGTAAAATTAAACGTCCGTTTAATTTTATTCGAAATAAATCGCTAAAACGAAATTGAAATCAAGGTGAGAACTTCTCACTCAATCGAATCAGTTTCGATTTTATTTTAAATAGTTAGATTTAAAATATCCGAATGCATATTTGAATGATGATTGTTATCTATTGATTGTTAAAATAGACATTATACGCCGTTAGTAAGCGGATGTTATTTATTAAAAACATATACCGCGAATATTTCATAAACAGTGAAATTGGTATTATATATAATATCAATATATATATATATATATTGGCATATGTATATATTGCAGTTGTTGATTTCCCGTATTTTTTAGCGGATGAGACCCTATTGCGCCGTCTATTAAGCGGATAATATTAGTAATCCCATATACCGCGATAATTCTGTACTGGAGCGGAATTGGTATTGTGCTAATGTTTGTGGATGCAGGAAACAGGTTGGAGGGATCCAACTGGATTCCTCAACTGTATTGATTTATTTACAGATATTTTGATATTTGTTGATTATCATATCGATATATGATATTTGGATGTCGTGATTGACTATTGGGTGATGTTGCATCATCGTATCCATTTTTGGAGTTTTGAAATAATAAATTTGGGTTTTAAAAGAATTTTAAAGTGATTTTTCAAAGTATATGTTTTATTAAATTTTGAATTGATTCATTTTAAATAATTAAAACGTTACAAATTTTTATGTTATAAAAATTAAGATTTTTGAGAAATATAACAAAAATGAGATTTTTGGAAATAAATAGTTAATTAATTTATAAAATGGTTAAATTGGGAATTTTGAATCATTATAAACGATTTATATAAAAGATTTAAAATATTGATATTTATGGATTAAAAAATATAGGAATTGTGAAACCCGTTTTATAAGTGTTAAAAAGAAATATAAATGGATTTTATAAGTGAATGGAGATTTATTGATTTATAAATCGTGAAGTTATAAATATAAATAGGTTTTGTAAAATAAAAGATTTATAAGAGATTAGCTTATAAATCGGATTTAGGCATTTAAAATGAAATATAAAAAGGGTTTTTATAAATAAAAGTTTATAAGAATATAAGTGGAGTTTATAAACGTTGTTTATAAATCCGACATCAAATTGAATTTGATAAGTTGGAAATGGGAGTATATGAAAGGAATTATATTCACGATTGGGACAGTGAATATATTTCCAAATGAAATTGGTTAGAGTTTTATATCCACGATTTTGGACAGTGGATATTCTCTAATAAATACGTAGAAGTATTGAATATGGAAAACGTTTTTATTCACGATTGTGAATAGTGAATAATAGATTGAATAAAATGGATAGTTTTGGGAAGTGAAGTTTAAACGAAGTAATGATTTTAAAGACGTTTTAAAATGCATTAAGTATCGAATACATAGATTTCAACATTTATTGTTGAAATAGACGTTTTCGAGAATAGAAGGAAATGGTGGACTATAACACTGTTGTTATAGTAAATGGTTTCCGAAAGGAAATGTTTTGCATAGTATTGGGATTTATATATCTATTTAAACTTTGAATCCTTATACTAGTGATTTTGGGTCGTTGTAACGATGTTTTACGTAACATTCGTTTTAGCCCAAATAAAATGTGTTAAGAGAATGATTTCCTTAAAGAATGAAATATATACTAAATTTTGATTTAAGTATATTGAATATTTTCAAATGTTGAAAATAAATAGATTTGTGATGTACTTATTTTTATTTAAATAAGTATGGAAATATTTTTCCAATGTGAAATGAACGTTTGAGAATTTATCTTTTTAAAGATAAATTGAAAATGAATATTGAAAATCGATGGAAAATCGTATATCATAGATATTTTGGGATTATAAATTCACTATGGAATTTATACAAGAAAGGGGAAATTAGTTTAAAAATAAACATTGATTTATTTTTAAAGTGTGGGAATAAATTTACGGATTTGGAACGTAAATATAAAGTAAATCGATAAGGATTTATTTAATTGGTTTAAATGAACCATGTTGAAATGAAAATAATTCCGAGTAAGGAAAAGTGATTTGAAGAATTGTTTTCAAATGTTTGAAGTGTGGGAAAGTTTATATCTAGTAAAGATATTTTGGAAAGTAAATAATTTGGGAAATTATTTGGATTTGGTGATGTTGAACACGCCTATTGATAGTTAAATAATCCGACTATCAATATTTACCTTTAAATAGGTATTTGTTGTGAATTGTTGAATTTGAATACCACACTTATTTTTGAATAAGCGCTCACTATTCGGGTTAACCGGGAAAGGATCTTGGGGTCGTATAACCCATTCCGAGTATGTGGTACATCGTTATGGATTGCATTTGATGACCGGTGTTGAAGATCGGGGATTTGTGAAAATGGAAGGATTACCGTCGAGTTACTCTACATCGGCTGATCTCCGATATAGAGGTTTTATCACCCTTAGTGACGGGAAGTCCGGTCGTGATTAGTGAATATCCGGATTGCAAGGACTTCTTTGTAAGTGCCTTCGGTTCTGTTCGATCCCGGAACAGACTTGTATGATTGTATGTCTGACATTACAAATTGAGATATAAAGCTGATTTCTTTCAAATATATTTCTGTTGGTGGCGGAGAATTTATTCCTTTAGCTTAACACCCTTCTCTGAGACGTACGAGCTCAGAGGTTATATAGTTGAAGGTTATTAGTGATATACTCCCAATTTGGTAGTGTGGCATGCTGAGTGTTGCTGTGAAATGATCATTGTGTAGATCATTTGTGATAGGATCATTTATTTGTTCGTTTATCTTTGTGATCATCTCTATGATCATTTGTTGACCCAAAGCACAGCTTTTGTATAAAGTGTGTTTTTGTGGACGAGACTTCGTCGGACCTCACACCCCGGAAATGGTCAAAACAGGAAGGATGCAGCAAGGTTATTAGGGGTAGCGCCCTTTAGTGTATGTCATTCCTTTTGGATAGAGGTGGTATCATGGTATGGAGCCCAGATATTTAACCTATGTTGTTACTGCATATTTTTGTGGTTGTTGGAAATCGAGGATCCTCGGATAGATCGGTTACGATCGGGGGATGACATATTCGTGTCAGTAGTTACCCAGTTAGGGGTAACCCGACCTTGTGTTGGCAGAGATCCGGTTTGGTTCTCGGGGATGTCCATCCAGAGGCATTCTCATGTGGCAATGGGAAGTTCCTTGGCCTGATCATTTGTTGGAAATCCAAAGAAACAATACGATCTTGTACGGTTTTAGTTGTAGAACCTGCCATCTAATATGGTAGCTATAGTAAGCATAATATAATGGTACCTATGCTGGCTAAGATTTATATTCTACTTTCGAAATATTTTCTACACTATGCACTAGAAATAATAACAAATGTTTTCTTTTAATACGTATCAAGCTTCTTTGACTAACATAAGAAGAAATCTTCCCCAATTCTGCGTTTGCATTGCGTGTGTGGCGGGAGGTCTTATGGTAGTCTCATTCTTAAAAGCATTGCGAATTGACTTTAAAAATATTCCTCTATTTTGATTTTAAAGATAAATAAACTGTTTTGAGTTCTCACACCAGTCACATGACTGACTCGGAGTTTATTGTTTTCCTTCCTAAACTCTGGGTGCCCACCAATTTCCACACGGGCAGTCAAGAGTTAAGGTTTATCAGGATATCCTGGAATTTAGGAGTTGCTGGAAGCAAGCTGGATGGCATGGCGAATTACTAGTATATAGTATTTCTTTTCCGCTGTTGATGTCATTTGTTGTTGTACACTCTGATGTAAAGAAATGAAATGAAATGTAATGTAATGTAATAACTAATATAGTTCTTTGTTTAAAGATTATTCCTTTATCTATTATATGTTGTTCCGCTGCGAATTGTGAGATTCTGATGTTGTTCTGTTATTTCTTCTGTTCTGTTCTATCTTCTTCTACCTCTTTCTTTTTCTTAAACCATAACATTTCGGGTTTCCGGCCTTCGATTTCTCGGCAGTCGATAAAGTGAGTATCGATGTTGAATTTTCGAAAGTCGAAAATTTTCGGGACGTTACATTTGGAATCAGAGCATATGGTTAAGCAACAACCATGGTTCTGTTGGGTATTACTCATTAGAGATAGAGTCAGTAGTACTCTAGAATGAGTTTGAGTGTAATAATAGCTATGAGAGCGTATTTGTTAGGGAATATAAAATTGTTTTATATTGTGATGATTGGTTTATTGAGTGGTATATGAACCTTCGTCAGCGTGGTCTCGACAACTATGCCGAAGGGGTTTCTAAACACTTAAATAGAACAATTCGACACAGTATTGTTTTAAATTGGGTAAATGAAATAATTTTACTTGAGTATATTTTATATATAAAGAAATAATTTTTCAGAATTATTAAAGGAATGTATATAAGCAGATTGTTTGGTTGTTTGAATAATCTAAATAAAAGAATTATTGTATAAGCAAAATAATTATAAGAATTGAATTATAATTAAAGTGATTTACAATTGTGAAATAAACTTATATATATATATATAAGAAGTGAAACTATATGAATATATTTATGAATATGAGTTGTAAATGAAAATGAATTTAAAGTTAAATGGAAGTATAACTTAAGAGAAGTTGAATGAAGTTGATATAGGTATCAAAGTAAATTAATAAAGTTAAGTGATAAATGTGAACTTGAGTTATGTAAGTGAAATTCAACTTTTGTAATTGAATTGAATGAATGGATTGAATGTTAATCAATTGGATGTGAATTAAATTGATATGAAATAATGAATGTAAGTGTTAATTCATTAAAATCTAATGTTATTAGAAGTTGAATAATTGAATGAAAATCAATTAAAATTTAACCAAATTGAATGAATATAAGCAAAGGAATTTTGTTTTAATTAATAAACATTGGTTGTTATTTGATTGTTGGATGATTGTATATAAATTCATTAAGTGTTAGTGAAATTGGAAGCTATGAAATTGAATTCAAATTTGAAGTAAATAAATTTGAATAGAATTGAAAGTGAATTGGATTTAAATTAGTAAATGTTAACTAATTGAATTGAGAATGAATGTAGATAAAATCCAATGTAAACGAATCAAATGTGATTAAAAATTGAAAACCAATTCATTGAATATTAATGAGAATATGAATGAATATTTAGTTGGTTGATGGTTTCATTTGTTGCTTTAGTTGCATTTGCTATATTGGCATATATAGATGTTGTTATACGTTATATATTGATACTATTTACATATATGCATGTTCTCATGTTGTTTGTTGAGTGTTTAGTAGGTGCGGATCGCGTTTGCTTCGCATCTGGAGCTCGCTTTCGCGCTATATTAGCCGTATATGCTTGCTAATAAAATATAAGGTACATATCTCGGATTCAATATCGTACTTTTACACTTTTTTTCCTGCGGGATGCCTCATTACTTGATGAGATGTATATTTGTGATATATATATATATATATATACTGTCATTTTTTTTTGGATCGAGCCGCGCAAAGGAGACTATGGCGAATTTTTCCGGAAATTTAAGGCGTTAGAAAAAATTTAGAAAAATTGGAAAATTTTGAAAACTTTAACTTTTATTTAGAGTTGAAAGTTAAACAATAGTAGTTGTTTTTGAAAAGATAACTAAGTATGATTTGAAAACTTAGTAAAGTATTATAAGAAATTTAACTATGGATTTTGGAAAGTTAATAAATTTTGTAACTTTCTTACTTGGTAATTTCGAGGACGAAATTCTTTTAAGGGGGGAAGATTGTAACGACCCAGAATTTTTAGTAATTAAAATTTGAATATTTAATTTATTTTAAATATTAATAAGTGAATTTATAAGTCAAATAAATTTTTATTTGAATTATTGGATTTAAATTGGATAATTAAATCAATAATTAATATGTGAAATTATGGAAATAATTGAAATTTTGGTTAGATATGATTGAAAATGATTTGTAAAATTTTATTTTATCATGTTGGAGTTAGAATGATATTTTAGAACTTTTCAAATCGAATTAAAAGTTAATTTGTGAAAATTGAATATTTTAATATTTAAATCGACTAGTGAAAATAGTCAATTTTTGAACAGTCTCAGAATTGAACGAAACCAGTTCCATTGGATCCGTAATAGTTAGTTATTATCGGATTTCAATTTTCGTTTCAATCGGAGCTATCGTTTGATCGTGGCAGCTCGAAACGCATCAAATTGTTTTTAATATTAATTTGGCGAGTTAAAATAGCCATTTTTCAAAAAGTCTCGGATTTCGACGAAACCAGTTTCATCAGATCCGTAATGTGTTATTATTGTAAGGTTTCAAATTTCGTGTCAATTGGATTTATCGTTTGTCCGGTACAAATTAAAACGCCTAGAAAATCGTTTAAATCGGTTTAATTTAAATTGAACGTTTATAGCCATAACTCGCACAGATGTCCGAATTAGCTTCCGAAACCTGTTCCATTGTGTCCGGAACGCGGGGTAAACCCTAGAAACGCTGGTTACGGCGCGTAAATCGGAGTTTGGAAAACCCGGATGAATAGTGTCGTTTTTATTTCCTATAAATAGACCACAAATTCACAAAAAATAAAAAAAAAAACTAAACCCTAGCTTCTTCTATTCAGAGCCGCCACCATAGGAACGCACGGCCAAAAATTCACTTCCTTTCTTCTCAATTATCTTTAAATCCATGCTTCAATTCGTAAAACTTTCTGAAGCAAACTTGTAGAGCGTGATGAGAACTACATTCTCAACGGTCACGATCGCGTTTGGAGCTCTGGATCGACGTGGAGAAGGGTTTGAACGAGTTGCGTTCGTTCTTGAACTGCGTGCAATATAGGGGGCCGAGTTCAAGGAGGTGGCGGCCGAGCATGGCTCTCGCGTGGGCGCACGTGGTGGGGGTCCCTGATCGTTGCATAGCTCGTCGTGGAGGAAGAATAATTTAACCCTAATTCTAAAAGATGGGTTCGGCTATACTGAAGCTTTGTCGCATGAATACTGGGAGATGGGGGAGAAGCATATGCACGGTGGAGATTGCAAGGGATGAGATCCAGTGGCCAGTATTTGTTGTAGGTTTATAATTAGAAAATTATGTTGTAAATTATAATATTATAAATCGTGTAACTTTGAAAATGCATATCTTTTTCATACGAGGTCGAAAACGCGCGAAACCAGTTGCGTTGGAATCTTATGGACGAGCACTACGTGATGGAATTGGATTGGAGTCGTTTGGAGATAGTGATAATTTTGGGTAAAATTAAACGTCCGTTTAATTTTATTCGAAATAAATCGCTAAAACGAAATTGAAATCAAGGTGAGAACTTCTCACTCAATCGAATCAGTTTCGATTTTATTTTAAATAGTTAGATTTAAAATATCCGAATGCATATTTGAATGATGATTGTTATCTATTGATTGTTAAAATAGACATTATACGCCGTTAGTAAGCGGATGTTATTTATTAAAAACATATACCGCGAATATTTCATAAACAGTGAAATTGGTATTATATATAATATCAATATATATATATATATTGGCATATGTATATATTGCAGTTGTTGATTTCCCGTATTTTTTAGCGGATGAGACCCTATTGCGCCCTCTATTAAGCGGATAATATTAGTAATCCCATATACCGCGATAATTCTGTACTGGAGCGGAATTGGTATTGTGCTAATGTTTGTGGATGCAGGAAACAGGTTGGAGGGATCCAACTGGATTCCTCAACTGTATTGATTTATTTACAGATATTTTGATATTTGTTGATTATCATATCGATATATGATATTTGGATGTCGTGATTGACTATTGGGTGATGTTGCATCATCGTATCCATTTTTGGAGTTTTGAAATAATAAATTTGGGTTTTAAAGGAATTTCAAAGTGATTTTTCAAAGTATATGTTTTATTAAATTTTGAATTGATTCATTTTAAATAATTAAAACGTTATAAATTTTTATGTCATAAAAATTAAGATTTTTGAGAAATATAACAAAAATGAGATTTTTGGAAATAAATGGTTAATTAATTTATAAAATGGTTAAATTGGGAATTTTGAATCATTATAAACGATTTATATAAAAGATTTAAAATATTGATATTTATGGATTAAAAAATATAGGAATTGTGAAACCCGTTTTATAAGTGTTAAAAAGAAATATAAATGGATTTTATAAGTGAATGGAGATTTATTGATTTATAAATCGTGAAGATATAAATATAAATAGGTTTTGTAAAATAAAAGATTTATAAGAGATTAGCTTATAAATCGGATTTAGGCATTTAAAATGAAATATAAAAAGGGTTTTTATAAATAAAAGTTTATAAGAATATAAGTGGAGTTTATAAACGTTGTTTATAAATCCGAAATCAAATTGAATTTGATAAGTTGGAAATGGGAATATATGAAAGGAATTATATTCACGATTGGGACAGTGAATATATTTCCAAATGAAATTGGTTAGAGTTTTATATCCACGATTTTGGACAGTGAATATTCTCTAATAAATACGTAGAAGTATTGAATATGGAAAACGTTTTTATTCACGATTCTGAATAGTGAATAATAGATTGAATAAAATGGATAGTTTTGGAAAGTGAAGTTTAAACGAAGTAATGATTTTAAAGACGTTTTAAAATGCATTAATTATCGAATACATAGATTTCAACATTTATTGTTGAAATAGATGTTTTCGAGAATAGAAGGAAATGGTGGACTATAACACTGTTGTTATAGTAAATGGTTTCCGAAAGGAAATGTTTTGTATAGTATTGGGATTTATATATCTATTTAAACTTTGAATCCTTATACTAGTGATTTTGGGTCGTTGTAACGATGTTTTACGTAACATTCGTTTTAGCCCAAATAAAATGTGTTAAGAGAATGATTTCCTTAAAGAATGAAATATATACTAAATTTTGATTTAAGTATATTGAATATTTTCAAATGTTGAAAATAAATAGATTTGTGATGTACTTATTTTTATTTAAATAAGTATGGAAATATTTTTCCAATTTGAAATGAACGTTTGAGAATTTATCTTTTTAAAGATAAATTGAAAATGAATATTGAAAATCGATGGAAAATCGTATATCATAGATATTTTGGGATTATAAATTCACTATGGAATTTATACAAGAAAGGGGAAATTAGTTTAAAAATAAACGTTGATTTATTTTTAAAGTGTGGGAATAAATTTACGGATTTGGAACATAAATATAAAGTAAATCGATAAGGATTTATTTAGTTGGTTTAAATGAACCATGTTGAATTGAAAATAATTCCGAGTAAGGAAAAGTGATTTGAAGAATTGTTTCCAAATGTTTGAAGTGTGGGAAAGTTTATATCTAGTAAAGATATTTTGGAAAGTAAATAATTTGGGAAATTATTTGGATTTGGTGATGTTGAACACGCCTATTGATAGTTAAATAATCTGACTATCAATATTTACCTTTAAATAGGTATTTGTTGTGAATTGTTGAATTTGAATACCACACTTATTTTTGAATAAGCGCTCACTATTCGGGTTAACCGGGAAAGGACCTTGGGGTCGTATAACCCATTCCGAGTATGTGATACGTCGTTATGGATTGCATTTGATGATCGGTGTTGAAGACCGGGTATTTGTGAAAACGGAAGGATTACCGTCGAGTAACTCTACATCGGCTGATCTCCGATATAGAGGTTTTATCACCCTTAGCGACGGGAAGTCCGGTCGTGATTAGTGAATATCCGGATTGCAGGGACTTCTTTGTAAGTGCCTTCGGTTCTGTTCGATCCCGGAACAGACTTGTATGATTGTATGTCTGACATTACAAACTGAGATATAAAGCTGATTTCTTTCAAATATATTTCTGTTGGTGGCGGAGAATTTATTCTTTTAGCTTAACACCCTTCTCTGAGACGTACGAGCTCAGAGGTTATATAGTTGAAGGTTATTAGTGATATACTCCCAATTTGGTAGTGTGGCATGCTGAGTGTTGCTGTGAAATGATCATTGTGTTGATCATTTGTGATAGGATCATTTATTTGATCGTTTATCTTTGTGATCATCTCTATGATCATTTGTTGACCCAAAGCACGGCTTTTGTATAAAGTGTGTTTTTGTGGACGAGACTTCGTCGGACCTCACACCCCGGAAATGGTCAAAACAGGAAGGATGCAGCAAGGTTATTAGGGGTAGCGCCCTTTAGTGTATGTCATTCCTTCTGGATAGAGGTGGTATCATGGTATGCAGCCCAGATATTTAACCTATGTTGTTACTGCATATTTTTGTGGTTGTTGGAAATCGAGGATCCTCGGATAGATCGGTTACGATCGGGGGATGACATATTCGTGTCAGTAGTTACCCAGTTAAGGGTAACCCGGCCTTGTGTTGGCAGAGATCCGGTTTGGTTCTCGGGGATGTCCATCCAGAGGCATTCTCATGTGGCAATGGGAAGTTCCTTGGCCTGATCATTCGTTGGAAATCCAAAGAAACAATACGATCTTGTACGGTTTTAGTTGTAGGACCTGCCATCTAATATGGTAGCTATAGTAAGCATAATATAATGGTACCTATGCTGGCTAAGATTTATATTCTACTTTCGAAATATTTTCTACACTATGCACTAGAAATAATAACAAATGTTTTCTTTTAATACGTATCAAGCATCTTTGACTAACATAAGAAGAAATCTTCCCCAATTCTGCGTTTGCATTGCGTGTGTGGCGGGAGGTCTTATGGTAGTCTCATTCTTAAAAGCATTGCGAATTGACTTTAAAAATATTCCTCTATTTTGATTTTAAAGATAAATAAACTGTTTTGAGTTCTCACACCAGTCACATGACTGACTCGGAGTTTATTGTTTTCCTTCCTAAACTCTGGGTGCCCACCAATTTCCACACGGGCAGTCAAGAGTTAAGGTTTATCAGGATATCCTGGAATTTAGGAGTTGCTGGAAGCAAGCTGGATGGCATGGCGAATTACTAGTATATAGTATTTCTTTTCCGTTGTTGATGTCATTTGTTGTTGTACACTCTGATGTAATGAAATGAAATGTAATGTAATGTAATAATTGATATAGTTCTTTGTTTAAAGATTATTCCTTTATCTATTATATGTTGTTCCGCTGCGAATTGTGAGATTCTGATGTTGTTCTGTTATTTCTTCTATTCTGTTCTATCTTCTTCTACCTCTTTCGTTTTCTTAAACCATAACATTTCGGGTTTCCGGCCTTCGATTTCTCGGCAGTCGATAAAGTGAGTATCAATGTTGAATTTTCGAAAGTCGAAAATTTTCGGGACGTTACATACCCTATAATGAGTTGAGTGTATAAATATGAGAGAGCGTACTTGTTATTTTCTTATATAAAGGTTTTTAAATGATTTCAAAAGTAAATGAATCTTATATAAGAAATAGATTATCTATTATATTAAGGAAATTGGTTGTAGTATTAATTAAACTAAAAGTGATAGTAAGAATTAAGTGGTAATAGAATTACAACCAAATTGAAATTAAATTAAAGACAAGTTTGAAATGGATTCAAACTGGAATTAAATCTTGAAATTGGGAAAGGGTTCAGGATAATCAATTAATTTAGGTAATTAATTAAACTTTATTAAATGAGATTAGTTAATGGATAATAATTGGAAATGATAAATAAAGAGGGAGTTACTTAATGAAGTAACTAGAGGTAAGTAATTTAAGGGACAATTACTTAATGAAGGTAATTAAGAAATAAATTAATTACCGAATGTGATTAATTGGAATTAATTAATGACGTAATTAATTTAAAGGAAACAATAAATAATATTATTTAATGCAATTGAATGAAATGGTCCTATTTCAAACAAGAGTTGTTTGAAAATTTAAAAGAAATTTGTTTTGAATTAAAAAACCAATTGTGGTTTAAAACTTTAAAATATAATTTGGTATGTAAAAGAAGTTAATATGTATATATGTGGATATACATAATATCAAAGTTGGTTTTAAATAAACTCTAAATATTGAGTTTTACATTTGGAATAAGATGTGATATCCAAAGGTGATGAACTTTTGAACTTAATAAGTGGGAAGATTATTTATGAGAATTTTAAAATTTGAAATGGAAGATTCAAATTGGGTAAGGTTGACTGGATTAAGTGAATTGAGCTTACCTTGGGGAAAAGTTAAATAAGTTGGAATGATCAACATAATTTGGGAATTTCAAGATGGAATTGGAATTTAAATTGGGGAGTTAAATGGTTAATCTGAATTGGGAGTTTGATTGATCTCAAAATGGGTTTGAGATCTGGAAATTGTAAATTGATGGATGTTTTAAGATGAATTAGATGATATCATCCTATTGTTATTGATAATCTTTAAAGTGTGAATTGGATTTGTTTAAATGAATGAAAATGAAGTATGGTAATCCATTGTTGGGATAAAAGGAAAATTGATTTAAAGGAATTAAAATCAACAATTGAAGTATTAGCTCGAATTTATGTAATTCGAGATGGTTCATAGTGAACTGGAACTTGAAGTTGGTTCAAATTGAATTTGATTTGAATTAATTGAAATGGTGATTGAAGATGTATGAGTATAAGATTCAAATGGAAAATTTGAATTGGATTGATTTGAATAATCTGAAATTGTAATTAGAGTTGAATAATTTTAAAATTCAAATTGAATTTGAATTAAATTTGGGAGGAAATCAAGAATAATTCAACTTGAATTGGAAATGGAGTATGAAATTGGGATTAATTCAAACGGGAGTTGAAATAAATTGAAACTAGAACTAGTTCAATTGAAATTTAATTGAATTAGTAGAAATTGAGATCAAGGTTGAATAAAGTTAAAATTTGGTAAGAAACTAAGGAATTGAACTTGAATTGGGTTTAATAGATTTCAATGGAAATTGAAGTTATTTAAATTGGAATTGGGTCAATTTAAATGAAAGTGGAAATTTAAATTGAATTGATGAGAATGAAGATTGGGAAGAGAGCAGTTTTGACTCTGGACTATTTTTAATATAAATTGATTTAATATAAACCTATTTTTCCAAGCTATTTATTATATATACAAATTTTCTTTTAAAAGCCAAACTATCTTATATTTTCGAATCTATTTAACAATTTTCTAACTATTTTATAAACTAATTACTATTTTCAACTACTAATTACTATTTTATAGCTACTTTGCTATTATTTAAAATTCCTATGACTATTTAATTATTTTCCAATTATTTTAAAATTACTGAACTATTTTACAGCTATTTTACAAACTAGTAATTATTTTCCAACTACTTATCTATTTTTTAATTTTTCAAGTTATTTTCTAAATAAACTGGTCGGAGTTCAAACTGTTATTGGTTAATTACCCAATCGAGATAAGAATAGAGGTGATAATCCAAATGGATTGAAGCAATTGTGAGTTAGTGAATGAAAATTAAAGTAATTGTGAATAGAAATGGAATTGATTTGGCTAATAACCAATAAAGATAAATACGTAAGGTGTACGTATGTTATTCTATTCACATAATGATTTGATCCCGATTCGAGCATAGAATTTCGAGATAATTATATCGATCCGAGTGGGATTTTTCACTCGATTTTCGACGGCGAACCTGGATATGGATTGTTGATTGGTTCTGGATTTTCTCTATCATAGTTATGACTATGCAAGGAGAATGACGGTTTCTGATCAAGAAACCAGATCTGTGTCCGTACTAGAAAGTCGGGTGGATGATACTAGTTCGGAAGTGAAATTGTGTGATCGAGTGAGCGATCAGATTGGTATAGCGTACGGATGATATGTGTACGTCGTACGAATTTGAAAGAAAATGATATTGAAAAGAGTAATCAAATTTGAATATCTGATTTTGAGTAAACAAAGTAAATATCTTTGTTTTATAAGATAAAACCCCTTGATGAATCTATTGCCAGAAGGAAAAGGGTTTCTGGAAATGTTTGAAGTATAAAAGGAGTTTATACAAGTTTGAAATGATCCAAAGTTTTAAAAGATTTTATATATCTGAATATATACAAAGGATCATATGAGGATTTTGGAAAAAGGGTTTTGGAAACCTTTGGATTTGGAAAAGGCTTTTGATTTTGGGTAAAATCAATACGAGAATTTGGAAAGCCTAGTTTGAGAATTATCGATTTTGGAATAATCGATTTTGAGTAAAGGAGCTTTGTATGAGATCATACTAGGTGTATGATTTAAAGATACTATATATGTATAGTATAAAATGTTTTGATGATGGCTCTGGGGAAAAAGGCGCTCCCTTGAAATGAACTTCTCAGAAGTACCACCTGATGGTGCTGCCTTGAGCCTCAAGGGGGGTTCTAAAGTTGATCCTGTGAGGAGTCCAGACAAAACTAGTTCCTGAGGATTATGAGTAGAGTATACCATAGCGGAAGTCGTGTGTGCCGTTGAGAGCCAACAGTTACATGGACTTTTGCTGCGACGGCAACGTAACCCAGGATGTAACTACGACCTATGGTATAACATAGCGAAAGTCGCGTGTGCCGTTGAGAGCCAACAGTCTGCGTTTGATTTTATATCGGCAGACTGTGACCTATGTAGGAGTGGAGGAGTTTCATTTCGACAGCGAAAATCAGAGGCCGCTGAGAGCCTGCAGTTACATGGACTTTTGCTGTGATGGCAACGTAACCCTGGATGTAACTGTGATCTGTTGTGTGGGTTCCATGGCGTAATCGAGAGGTCGCGGAGAGCCTGCAGTTAAATGGACTTTTGCTGCGATGGCAACGTAACCCTGGAATGTAAGTGTGACCATGGATGGGGTGATGATTTCCAGAGCATTTTCACCAAAGATATATCCTCTATTTTCAAAAACTGTTTTCTATATTTTCAATAAAATTATTTTCAAAATTATTTTCACTAGGTGTTGAAATTGGGTCTGCTAAGTACTTGTAGATTTTCAGTCTTACGCCTGATCAACGATGGCCGAATTTCTATGAGAACAAGGATAGACTAGTTGAAACATCAAGTTATAAAACGATATTTTTATAAAACTATGTTGGTAATATTATACAGATTTTAAAGTATTTTCAAGTTCTGAATAAAAAGAAGTTTATAGCTAAAAGGATTTAAAGAATGATTTTAACAAAGTCTGGCTTCATTTCTTTTTGAGGACGAAAAGATTCAAAGGGGGAAGGAATGTAATAACCTGGATTTTTAGTATCCTGTAATTTCTAGATTAACTGAATTTAATAAATGAAAATACAATTGATTTTATTCCTTTAAGCTATTTTCATATATAGATAAGTATTATAAATTTGTAAATTAAAATCATTTTTTTACTTTTAAAATTTAAATAAAATACTTAAAGAGATAAGTGTTATTATCTTAAGTCTTCTTATAACATGTGTAAACTTAAGTAGAAAATGTGTTTTCAAATTCATAATATACATATGTATATATTGTGATTTGGTAATTTTATTTTGAGATTAAAAATATAAATATGAAAACAAGGTTTAATATAAAGCTTTAATACATGTATATTAATAAATTTAGAAATAAAACATAAAGAAACCATATGATATATACAAAGTAAAATAATGAATGTAGTATAAAATTTTATCAAAAACATATTAAAATCATTTATACATACATATTTTCACATATAAAAAGTCTTAGGATAAATTTAAAACATGTGTAATATTTTAAAACATAAGGTAAATATAAAATCTTTTATTAACATTTAAAATTTAATTAGTGCATGAAAATAAGACAAGTGTAACAAATCATAATAAACATTTAAAACAAATGTAATAACATTAACATGCAACTCAACAAGTGGCATGTCTCATCTTCTTATTAACTTAAAGATGAAATTTTATAAAAAAAAAAGATTTGGTTCATTTCAAAAGCAGATCAGTTTGAAAGCAAATCACATTAAGCAACCTTGAATTCAACTCAACTAAGTAAAGATCTGGAAGCAAAGTGAAATTCAAATGCATCTCAAAACATTAGCAAAGGTTTAAGCTTCAGGCAAGCAGGAAATCAACTTAACATAATCAGGTAGCAGATTTACATCAAGTTTCAGATTCAACTAAAAATCAAGTTTTCGAGTTCAAAACAGAATACCAGACTTCTCTGTCTTAAATGCAGGTGAGTAAACTCCATTTGTTTAATTTTATACCTGGATGCAAGTAGTTGAAATGAATATATTTGAATGAAATTCTATGTGCATATGCGAATATGTCAAAACTCAACTCTGTTTAAATATACAGAGTATAAACTTTGATAATAATTCTAATTCCTCTTGTTCTAATCATTGTTAGAACTAGATATTTAACTAAAATATGTTAGTTTAAGATCAAACTATGCTAAGAAAATATTTTTAAGATTTAAAAATAAAATATTGTTTGGAAAAAATAAAGAACAGAGGAACATTTGGTTTATGTTAAAATCAAACTGTCAGGTGGGTTAATCTTATGTTTCAAACAGTTTTAATCAATAATTTAGAATTGCATGTGATAAATCTACATAGGAAGGGAGAAATTGTTTTACATGATAATTTTATATAGTTAAATGTTTTTAATATCACTGTTTAAATATGTATATATTTGTGTATATATATACACAGACAGTTCTGTTATGTGTATAGGTAAAAACAATTCTTAAAGAAAATCTAAATTTCCTCAAACATTTAGAATTTAGCATTGATTTTTGAATGAATTATGTTTATAACAATATAATACCAAATCTAAAAACAGGTTCAAGAAATTTTATTTGGGGATTAATCAAAAATCAAGGAAATACAGTTGTGAGTCAGTTGGGTCTATCATCAAATTGTGATGGTCAAGGTGATCATCAATTTCCAGTGGTGATAGCAAGAAGGCTGTCGATCTTGAAAAAAACGGGTGGCGAATTTTTAAATGGCAGAGCGGCGGGGAAATGTTGAACTAGGGTTTGAAGGTTGAACTAGAACGATGACATCAGTGAGGCAATGGTGCCGGTTTTGGGAAACCGGAGCTTATCGCGGGAGTGAGAATCACTGCGGAAATGGGTGAAGAGGTTTTGGTCGGAGGTACGTAGGTTCGGATCATCGTGATCGTCACGGCGAACCTATTTTGTCGATATGGTGTGGGAATCTGTGTTTGTGACAACCCGCATATTTATCGATTTTATATTTAAATATTTTATTTAAATATTTTGTCGTTAATCGGATATTGGTTCGAAAAGCTACTTTTTGCAAACGGTCAAATTAGGACTCGAGACCACTTCCGTTGAGTTCGAAATGCCGTTTACAATTTTTTTAGGTATAAACATTGATGGGTTTGGAGTTAGTGGAATTTCACTTACTTTTCCCGCTTTGGACTTTGGGTTAGTTTAGCCATTATAACTCAAACTCACGTCTTTCCTTCTCCTCACTCTTCATAAATTTCCTAACAACCCAGCTTTAGCATTGATGGTGAGTGGAAGGGGAAATTAATATTCCAAGCTCAAATTCTCTTGCAAATCCAACATTCAATTCCAAATTCAAGAAGAAGATATTGGATTCAAGCTTGTGATTACTTCTCCATTGCTTTCAAGCTTTTCTTCATAAATTTGGTGCAAAGGTGAGATTTTTATCTCACAAATCTAGTCTATAACTATATTGGACTGTTGGGAATATTTCCCTATCACTTTTGCATGCACATTTGCATTTGGTTTGGATTGGATTGGCGAAAAACTCCAATTTTTAGTGTTTTTGTGAATTTTCTGCATTTAGGTCGTTCTGGCCATTTTCGTGAGTTCGGAGTTAGGTCGTTCGCGAGCTAACTCTTAAGTCGCTCGCGTGTTATCGCGCTAGTTCGCACTGCACGTATTGTCATCTCGGAATTAGGTCGTTGGGCTTTAGGTCGTAGGTCGTTTGGCTATAGGTCGGTAGGTCGTTCGGAGTTAGGTCGTTCGGGGTTAGGTTGTTAGGCCTTAACTCGTGTGGCCTTGGTTCTTTAAGTCGCTCGGCCTTGCCTTCCATTTTTAGGTCGCATGACCTTCTAACCCCGCTAGGTCGTTGGACCTATAACCCTTAGGTCGTTAGGCCGTTAACCCACTAGGTCGCATGACCTCATCAGCTTAAGTCGCTACACCGGTAGGCCGTTAGGTCGCGTGACCTTAATTCCTTTAGGTCGAAACCCTTTAAGTCGCTTGGCCTTATACTCTTAGGTCGTAGCTCGACCGTGTTAAGCTGTTAACTTTAGGACGCTCGACCTTATAAACCGTTAACTCGTTCGGTCGTTCGTCTTCCTTAGGTCGCTCATCTGGTTGGGTCGCACCTTACCTTAGCTCGGCCATGTTGGGTCGCGAGTTTCCCTTAGGTCGCGTACCCTCTTAAGTCGCTCGACCACTAGGTCGTGAACACCTTTAGGTCGCGTGCCCATTTAGGTCGCTCCATCCTATCTTCCCTTAGGTCTTCACTAGGTCGTACCGTTTTGGACGGGGCGCTGCCCCGCACCGCGCCGGGGGGGCTGTGCCCTGGACCCCCGCGACTTGACCGGGCAGGTCGAACCCCGTAGCGGTGGCGTTGCCCCCGCACCCCACCTAGGGGGGTTGCCACCCCCCTGGACCCCCCCTACGTAGGGGATCTTAGATGAAAGGTGCATTTTGAGCTGATTTCCTTGGATTTTTATCACATCTTCGAATGTGATCTTTGTGATTGATTGTTTCTACAATCGCTACTGTGATTTGTCACTCTAAAATATAAAGGTTTCAAAACTAGTAGTAAATATCAAAACTCTTTCAATAAAAGGATTTCAACTCTATTTTTAATAACAAAGCTATTTTCTTAACCCGTTTTCCAATCTATTAGTATATACAAACCGTTACCTCACTCAGATGAGAAATCTAATTAAACGGCTTAGTAAAACAAGTGGTATGAAACGCTTGTGTTTGCTTCGTCGGTTAATTCTTGGACTTGTTCGATTGAACCTCTTGTGACAATTTTCTAGTGAAGATTTACAGTTTGTTCGTAAATATTTAAGTTAAGCCAGTGGTTATGGGACATGAAGCTAAACTTTTATATTTACTATCTTAGTGTAATTGACACTTCTCGTTGATCATGACGATCCTGCTTATGATTTAGACTAGTAGTTGTGCGATGTCTCTTGTTTGCTTGGTTAGACTAGACACCACTTGTGTGATTTCATTCACACATACCTTTTACCTTCGTGGTTAGTCTAGACACCACTTGTGTGATTTCACTCACACATACGTTTTTGTTTGCGAGGTTAGACTAGACACCACTTGTGTGATTTCACTCACACATACCTTTTTGATTTTTGGTTAGTCTAGACCTCATCTATGTGATTTCGACTCACACATATGGGGTAGCTCCCCATGGTCTTCGGACCGTCATGTGATAGGCCTCTTTCCCTTTTTCTGTGATTTCTGGATTTCTTGTGTTGATTTCTGGAATTTATGTCATTGACTTGTTATGAGTACAAGTTTAGGGTATGATGCCCTCTTTGGATCTTTGAGAAGATTCTTGTGATATCGATTTATCGCTTATTGATTGATCCTCTGTTGATCATCATTTGCATACTTATAGTAGTATGTTAGTATGGATAATTTATGTTTATGCCATATCTTTTATTTTATACCATGTCATCTGATATTTATAGCTAGACTGATCCGTTTATTATTTTCTTAAATAATACTCGGGTCAGACCGAGATGTTATAGGTGCTTCTGCTTGACTTCTTCCCGGGATTTGCTACTCTTACTTTAGGCTAACTAATTAGATTAGCAGTTTTTTTGTTGTATACACTTGAGACATAGACTTATAGTTGTATTCTTTTGTATAGCATGTGTTGCTATTCTTTTGTATTATTGTGGATCTTTTTGACCACTACTCTGATGTACACTTTCATGTGCTAGTTATATATTCATATCTTCTTCCGCCTCTGTGATATGGATGTCTGTGACTGATTTGTGTTATGCTTATTTCTATGTTTGTTTCCGAAGATTATTTATAGCCACCGTGTGATAAGCAATCACATGGATGGTCGCTCCTCAATAGCCGTATTCTCCGCGCTAGTTGACAGCACTACATCGTAGTGTTCTTGGCTAGCGTGGGTATAGAGGTGGGGAGTCACAGCTTGGTATCAGAGCCAAACTTCGGAACAATGTAGAATAACTTAACAAGGACCATCGTCCTAAGTCTATCTTAGGAGTTATACCATAGGATTAATTCGAGTCTTCGTACCGATTCATCCTATTTCCTTTATGATTCCTTGTTTTATCTATCAAGATTGCTTGATATTCATTGGTGAATAACCTTCTTCCTTCTCTTTTTTCTTTCTTAAAGGAAGAGAATGTCTAGACCAGGCCATCCCAGAACTGGATCATCTAGTGCGGCTCCCCAGGATGGAGTTTTTATGACTGCTCAACAGCTTCTTGATTTAGTAACAAATGCTCAAGCAGCTGGAGCTAACCCGGAACCTACTCACCCAAAGTCGGGATTTGCACGCTTGTGCAGCGATTAGACCAACTTGGGTAGGAAGCCCTTCAAAGGTTCGAAAACGATCATCGAGGTCCAGGCTTGGTTAAAATCATGCGATCGAATCTTTTCTCGCATGAACCTTATCGATCTCCACCGCGTTCAGGTGGCTTCCAGCATGCTCCAGGAGAGAGCATTGGACTGGTACGAACTCCTTATTTCAGAAATTAATGAAGCGGATCTCACCTGGGAGCAATTTCAGGGGCGCTTCGAGTTAAAGTTTGTAACAGAAGCTAGGAAAGTAACCTTGGCTCGACGTTTTATAGACCTCAAGGTCAATCCTCTATGACTGATTACGTCGCAGCCTTCGAGTCGCTTTCCAAATATGGGGTTGAATACATCAACACCCCATTGAAGAAGAACCAGAGGTTCGTTTATGGCTTAAATAAGAATCTTAACAAGCCACTACTCCTGAAACTAGAAGTCGCATTTGATCAACTCGTCGATATCGCTCTTCATCTTGAAGAGGCTGATAGAGAGAGTGATGTTGAAGTGAAAGGCGCTAAACCAAACTTCAACAACAGGAAGAGGCTGATAGAGAGAGTGATGTTGAAGTGAAAGGCGCTAAACCAAACTTCAACAACAGGAAGAGGCCAAACAAATTCAAGGGTCCTTATCCCAACAAAAAGGGTAAGCAGGCAACTCCTGCTGCAAAGGCTCCTTCTCCTAGTGGTGCGAGATGCTTCAACTGTGGATCTGGGGATCATTTTGCGAATAAGTGCTCAAAGCCCAAATCTTGTCTCTATTGTAAAATCCCAGATCATTTCATGCATCAATGCCTCAAACTTGAAGCCAAGAAGGAGGGAAGGTTAAATGTGGCTCAAGCCCCTGGCAACACATCTCGTGGCCAAGGTATTTCTCATTCCATTCTTGATGGCATTATTTTATTTCATGATCAACCTATTAGAGTTCTCTTTGATACGGGTGCATCCCATTCTTTTATATCAAAGGAACTGGTAGACACTTTTTCCTTAAGTGTTACTGCATTAATCACTTCTTTAAAAATTGCGAATCCTGTTGGTGGATCCGCAACTCTTAGTTTGCTTTGTAAAGATATGGAGATTATTTTATGTGATTTTTCTTTCCTAGCCGATTTGCATGTCATGCGTTACTTAGGCTTTGGAATAATTTTGGGAATGGATTGGCTTAACCGTTATCAAGCCCATATCCTATGTCCTGAGCGGACTATTCACCTCCGACATCCACTATCTGTTAATCAGATTTCTGTTAATCTTAAAGATTCAGAATCCTGTTTGGTGGCATCTTTATATTCTTTAAATCCTCATGATGATGATGATGATGATGAAGATGATATTATTTCTCGTATTCACGTTGTTTGTGAATTTTCTGACTTATTCAAGCCCGTTTTAGGTTTACCACCTAAACGAGCAATTGAGTTCAGAATTAATCTTGTTTCTAGAGCTCAACCTATTACTCGTCCTCCTTATCGCATGTCCAATAAGGAAAATGAGGAGATGCGCAAACAGTTGTCCGAATTGGAGACGAAGCAATTTATTCGCTCTCGTTCCTTGCCTTGGGGAGCTTCGGCTATTTTCTTGAAGAAATCCGACGGTACGCTTAGGCTTTGCATTGACTATCGCAAGCTTAACGATCTGACTATTAAAAATAAATATCCTTTACCTAGGATTGATGATCTATTCGATCTGCTTAGTGGTGCTAAGGTCTTTTCACAATTGGACTTGGCTACCGGTTTCCATCAGCTTCGTATCGCGGAGGATAGCATTCCTTTGACATCATTCCGTACTCGATATGGATCTTAAGAATGGCTTGTTATGCCATTTGGGTTAACGAATGCTCCAGCTTATTTCGTTGACCTCATGAATCGAGTTTTCAAAGATTTCCTCGATCTGTTTGTTCTCGTATTCATTGATGATATCCTTGTGTATTCAAAAACCGAGGAGGAACACGAGAAACATCTTCGGATTGTATTGGAAACTCTTAGGAGTAATCAATTAAAGGCAAAATTTTCTAAATGCCACTTTTGGCAATCTCGTGTGAAGTTTCTCGGTCATATTATTTTCGAATCCGGAATTTCCATGGATCCTTCAAAGATTGAAGCGATTCAAGATTGGAAAAGACCTGAGAGTGTGACTGAAATCCGTAGCTTTATCGGATTGGCGGGCTATTACCGTCGTTTTATTAAAGACTTTTCTAAGATTGCCGTGCCTCTTACTGGCTTGACTAAGAAGGGAGTTAAATACATTTGGTCGGACAAATGTGAAGCCTCTTTTCAAAAATTGAAAGAACTCTTTTCCGATGCTCCTATTCTTGTTATTCCCGAAGGGAATCAAGATTTTGTTGTTTATACCGATGCTAGTCACGTTGGTTTGGGTGCCGTTCTTATGCAAAAAGAACGTTTTGTTGCTTATGCTTCTAGGCAATTGAAGCCGGCCGAGACTAGATATGACACACATGATCTAGAACTCGCGGCTATTGTTTTCGCCCTTCGAATGTGGCGTCATTATCTATTGGGAGAGAAATTTATTCTTTACACGGATCATAAGTCTTTGAAATATTTATTTTCTCAAAAAGAACTTAATTTACGTCAACAGCGTTGGCTCGAGTTCCTTGCACCTTATGATCTTGATATTCTTTATACCCCCGGTAAGGGTAATCGTGTCGCCGATGCTCTTAGCCGTAAACAACAAGCAGTTGTTTCTATGATGATATCCGAATGGAACGATCTCGAGATTTTATCCACTTGTGAGATTCGAGAGCGCATATCCGATTTATGCTCATCACTTGTTTTATGTAGCCTTGAGGCTCATCCTTCTGTTTTAGACCGCATTGTTGAAGCTCAAAGGCTAGATCCTGAATTGGTTCTTCTTGGCCAAAATATTAAGGATAGAATTGATATTGAAGGTTTGAAAGACTTTGATATTGATTCTCGTGGCGGCATTCGAAAACTTGGTAGACTTATCGTACCAAATATTGGAAATCTTCGTAGAGATATTTTAGAAGATTCTCATCGTTCTAAGTTTACCATTCACCCCGGTAGCAGTAAAATGTACGCTGATATGAAGCGACTTTATTATTGGGAGGGAATGAAATCCGATATCGCTAACTTTATTCAGTATTGCATGACTTGCCAGCTTGTTAAAGCCGAACATCAAAGGACCGGTGGGTTATTGCAACCTTTAGAAATTCCAATTTGGAAGTGGGATCAAATTTCCATGGACTTTATAGATGGCCTTCCCCGTTCTCGTTCGGGTCATGATAGCTTATGGGTAATTGTTGATAGACTTACTAAATCCGCCCATTTTATTCCAGTTCGGTCTAACCGAACCGTTCCTCTTTTGGCCAAACTATTTGTCAAAGAAATTGTAAAATTGCATGGAGTTCCTACTTCTATTGTTAGTGATCGTGATCCATTGTTTACTAGTGGATTTTGGTAGAGTCTTCAAAAAGCTTTAGGAACGAAGCTTAATTTTAGCACCGCTTATCACCCCCAGTCCGATGGACAAACAGAGTGTGTGAATCAAACTCTTGAAGATCTTCTTCGAGCTTGTGTGCTCGATTTTGGTGGAAGTTGGGAAGATCATATTTCACTTGTTGAATTTTCCTATAATAATAGCTTCCAATCCAGTATTGGTATGGCACCTTTCGAGGCACTCTATGGAAGGCCATGTCGATCTCCTTCTTGTTGGCTTGAGGCCGGTGAGAAGCTGGTTTTAGGTCCAGACTTTATTCGTGATTCCACAGAGAAGATTGAACTTATTCGACATAGGATGAAAGAAGCCCAGAGTAGACAAAAATCCTATGCCGATAATCGAAGAAGGAAATTAGAATTTTCTGTTGGAGATCTTGTTTTTATTCATGTTTCACCTATGAAAGGTGTTGTACGTTTCAGTCGGTCAGGAAAGTTATCGCCTCGGTATATTGGGCCATTTCCTATCACTGAACGTATTGGTTCCATGGCTTATCGCCTTTCATTACCGTCTCAGTTTTCTACCATGCATGACGTGCTTTACGTTTCTCAATTACGGAAATGCCTTTGGGATTCCGATTCTATTCTTGAGCCTGGTATTGTGGAAGAAATTGAAGTTTCGCCAAATTTAACTTATGAGCAGCAACCTGTTCGAATTATTGCTTCGGAGGTCAAACGACTTCGAAATAAAGATGTTACACTTGTGAAGGTTCAATGGTCCTCAAACCCTAAAGATTGCTCTTGGGAATCTAGAGAATTCATCGAACGAACACATGGGGACTTACTTTCTAGTGCTCAATAAGGTGAACTTTGTTAACGTAAAATCAGACGCTAACACCCCGGTGTTGATTGAAGTTGAGCGAAAGCACCACCCGTGAACACGGGAACTAAAGAACAAGTAGAGAAATCACAGAAAAAGCAGAAAAGACAACAGTTTTTATAGTGGTTCGGCTTAGGGTAAGCCTAAGTCCACTTTAACTCTCTTTATTACTGAATTTGATTACAACTTTACAACAATCTTCAATTACAATTCTGATGAGGCAAACAACTAGAACTTTGATGGAGAATAATTTTCCGAATTCATGTTGAATGATGTAGATTTTGTCTTGTAGATCGTAGTAGTGTCCTTGGTGTTTGGAGTACTTGAAGTGTCGAGTGAGTCGAGAATTCAGCAGAGTATCGGCGCTTGAAGTGATCGCCCCCAAAAGTCCTTTGCTAGTTGGAGTTAGGGCTGTATTTATAGGGAATACTCTGGGCAGAATTTTATCACCAAGTGCTAGGTCGCATACGACCTAAGGTAGGTCGTAGGTCATAGGTCGGCGACGACATAGGGGATCACCTGTACCAGCTATATTGGAACTTTCCCTGAATAAGTTATTAGGTCGGCAGCGACCTAAGAGATGGAATCTGACTTATCTTGATTGCATTTGGTTCTCTTCTGAGCAAATTAATAAGTCGCGTGCGACCTATCATAGGTCGTGAGTCAACTGAGATTTAGGTCGCTGAGACCACTTCGCTCTTAGGTCGGTAGGCTGGGCATTGCTTAGGTCGCATATGCTTGAGGTCGTTAGATCGCTAACTCCTTAAGTCGTTAGGTCGCTAACTCCTTAAGTCGTAGGTCATTTTTCCACTTAGGTCGGCAGTCAGTTAGGTCGCTAGAACCTTTCCATAGCTAGGTCGTTCGCCTGTTTGTCTCGTTAGGTCGTAGCCTGTTATAAACTGTTAAGTCGTGAACTAGACCGTTGAGCTTGATAGGTCGCTTACTAATTGAGTCGTTAGGTTGCAACTTCCTATAGGTCGTGGGTCACTGCTGTAGTTAGGTCGCTCACTTTTAGGTTATTAGCACTCTTAGGTCGTTGAGTCGCGTAAGTGTTAGGTCGCTTCAGAAATAGGGGTTAAACACTTGCCCCTCGAAGTTCAGGCCTATGCCATAGGTCGTGAGCTTCGATCTGACTTAGCTAGGTCGTGAGCGACTTAAAACTTATATTAAGTCGCGTGCCTATTCGTCTTCCCCTTTTTGTCCCATATAAATTTGTTAGGTCGCTAACTCTTCCTCACTCTACTGCTCCGATCTCCCACTGCCATTGACAGATCTTCAAGCTTCCAAAGGCAAATTCAACGCATTTAGTTGTCGATTCATCTTTACCAACATACTACGTAAGTGAATTCAATCTCTTTCCCACCATTATTGCCATCCAATCGTGAATCCATGTTTTTCGAATCAAGTCCAATTCATGTGTCGTGCTTTATTTTGAATGATTATTATGATCGACTTTTGATCACCGTTTGATATGTCATTGTTGTGATTCAAGAAGGCACGGTAATATCTATAATGAATCGAAGGTATTTGGAATCGATTTTTTGGGTGATTTGGTGGTATGCGGAGATGATTAAATTCACGAAGAGGATGATGGATTTCGTGGGGTTGGCATTAACGGGTTATCGGATCTGGTGAGTTTTTGCATGGATAGGAAGTCAGCGACTTAGTGGATCTGAGCGTTCCAAGATAACTCACGACCTAAGAAACCTGGCCGACCTAACAAATTCTCGCGACCTAAGGATCCTTCGAATCTGCGACTTAACTTTTATGTCGCGCTGGGATTCAAACGACCTAGGACTTAACAAATTTGCACATGAATTCCAAGCAGGACGACTTAACAAATTAACGACCTAATATTTTTTGCGGCATAGGCTGTAGGTCACGGCCGAGTTAGGACTTTGACAAATCTGCATTGCCTTGAACCTTTTAACTTGCACAGTACGACCTAAGGAAGCTCTGACCTATGTTAGGTCACTGGACGACCTAAGACTTGTGAAATTTTGAGAAGACTTGGCTGAATTGTTTGAACTTGAATTTTGTTGCTTTGCAGATTATTTTAACTTTTAAAGCTGTCAACCTGTTAAATACAACATTTGCAGAAACATAGGACGAATATACTGTCATTGACCGCCCACATCGAATGACAGATTAGTCGACAAAGAATAATCAACTTAAATGAACTGTGTGAACGAAATGCTGCAAACTAAAGAATTCAAGTGAAGTATTAAAGCAAAACTAAAATATCCAATTAAAGCTGATTTGTTTGCATTAACACTACACTTGAATTTTATATTAACAAGTCCTAAAATCTCATAGTCGACGAATTGTCAACTAGCTTAATTTCAGTTATGTTTGCTTTCTGTTTTTGTTAATTCTCCACAACACTTCACACTTTTTAGGAAACGTGCACCTTCTTATTTGAATGTCTACTTCTTTGTATAGAATGACTTCTCAACAAGGAGAAACAGAATCGGCTGAAGAGACTTTCCCAATTGCTACTCCATTGGTTAATCCTCCAGAGAGAATTTCAACCACACTAACATACAAAGTTTTCCGCCAACTGTGCGCTCTGTTTGGCATTGCTGAAGCAGATGCCATTCTTCCTGAGAGAAGCGATACTGCCGATATACCACCTTTTGGTTTTGTAGCAGTTAATCGTCAAATGTGCACGAGTGGAGCTATCCCTCCTTTTAACGACTTTCTTCAACGGCTTCTTCTCCGACTAGCTATCTCCCCCTTCCAGCTGCACCCCAATGGCTTTGCTATTCTGATGGGGTTATGTGTGCTATTCGGAAGGACGCTGGATCACCTTCCGAGTTTTGATGAAGTTTGCTATTTGTGCACGTTTTCCAAAAATAAAGACCATCCCTCCATCATTCTTGTGAGAAGCGCTAGGAACTGTAAACTAATAATTGGCCTTCCCGAAAGTGCTCACGGTTTTCTAAGTCAATTTTTCTTCGTTCGCTGTCCTCCGGGATTCTATGCTACCTGGAGAGTAGGAAGTAAGAGAATTTATCTTTGTTTCTGATGTTTTTCTCTGAGCTTTTCATAGCCTGAGTTGTCAAATGTTAACTTCGCCTTTTACTTTTCAGCGCTTCCTCCTCCTTCTAGGGATTCTAGTCATAAACCAACTTTTGAGAGGCTTATGGTCGTGCCAGTAGAGGAGAGAAGCATTCAATTTCTGTTGAAAGACGAATTTTTGCATCAATACGGACTTTTGCATACCTCTCGCTCTACACACCCTCATGAAGTCCCAGACTCCCCAACCCAAGCATTGGATGCCCCAGTTTCTACCGATGCACCCATACCGAAAGAACCCTCCTCTGAGGCTTCTCTAGTGAAGTGCTCCACTTCTGTTGATGTCGCGGGGTCATCCAGCAAACTTGCCCCGGTCACTGAAGAAAAAGAGCTTCAGGAATCTCCTCCACATTCGAAGAAGTCTGGTGACGAAGAAGCTGGGAAAACAAGCCCTGTCAAACAGAGTGGAGACGACACTTTCGAAGGGTTGAGCGACCTGTTTGTCACTTCATAGGAGCTCTTTAAAGACGACCCCGTCACCACCAGGGTTTCTTCTTCAGTAGTTGAGGCGACTTCTACTCTGCAACAGACTCCGTCGACTCAAGAGTTGACGTTAATTACAACTCCTACGATTACTCCGCAATCAAAGAGCGGTTTGTAGTTTGATGCGCGTAGATTGCACATCACACACACTGAGAATCTTTCGGCACTTTTATACTCCTAACTCTCTGTACTTTGAAGATTCTAAAGTTACACTTCTTTTCTCTGAAAACTTTTAAGACTTGTCTCTTCTTTTTTATTTCAGATTCTCCGATGGGACGTAGCAGCTCTTACTATGACGACTTTCAGCGCTACGGGAGGCGTAGTCAATATGATTATAGGCGCTACCTTCCCGTTCACAGAGAAACTAATGAAGAGAGAGCCGCTCGAAAGGCTCAGGAGAGAAGGGCTTAAGAAGAGCGTTATGAGAGAAAAGAAAGGGAGGAGCACCATGATTCTTCCTATAAAGGTGACGATTCCCACAAGAGAAAATCCCATGATGACCGGGGATAAAGTCATATGGTTGAGGACCCAAGTAAGCGTGCTCGACACGGTGAGAAGCATACTTCTACAACTCTTTGAAAAGGTCACTGCCCCCGTCTCACTTGACTTTCCATCTGGCTCTCCCGCTCTCGGGAAGACAGACATTCAAACAATAATCAGCAGACCAAAATTCCAAGTTGGATCAGGCCCGGCTACTCTGCAAAGCCGGTTCCCGCACTGGTGCCTGAAGGGAGTGCGGTTCGATCTTGACTTGATCCCTATCGACAAGCCTGCCATGCTGCGAAATCTCGACGCCGTCAGGCTTGATATTGAAAGGATGTCGAACTGGCAAAAGCTTGTTGACGAGCTTCAAAGGGTCAACCGTGCGAATATAGAGGCCATGCTTACTATGGAGAATGATAAGGCCGAATGGCAGAAGTTTCTCGAGTAGCACGATACCGAAATGAGGAGCATCACCACTTACGATGAGGAGCTTGAGGCAAAAGTTGAGGAACTTAAACAAGATCTTGCTACTTCTTCTACTACATATACTCAAAAAGAAAAAGTACTTCAGAAGCAAGTTCGCGATGCTCACGCAGCTCAGCGACATGCCGAGGCACAACTTGAAGCTGAGCAGAAAACAGCGGGAAGGTATCATGCTGTGGTTACAGAGTTACAGGAGAAAGTCAACTCTCAGGAGGTGGAAATTCAAATGCTAAAGCTTCAACTTTCCAAGACTGAAAGGGAGCGCGATGAGGCCGTTGCCGGTAAAACTGCAGCTGAAGAATCTCACGAGGCAACGAAGACCAACATCAGCTCGACACTGTTTGACTTTTACCTGCACAGCATCTTGGGGCACGGTAGTCTCGCCTTCCTAGGCCCCAAATATGAAGTTACACTGGTTGAAGTGTGGGAGGCTGCACTTGACATGCTTGGCGGTAAAGGCGCTGGCTATGCCGAATCAGCTCTTGAGGAGCTTTACTTGGATGATGATGCTCGCGTTGCTCTTGCCAAAGGAAAGGAACAACTTGCAAAATTAAGAGCTGGAACGGCAGAAGGGGAACAGTTAGGAAAAACTACTTCAACTATTCCAATCCAGCCTTCTCCTTCGGCCGAAATCGACATTATTGGCTGCAGCTCTCATTCTCCATCCCTGGCCAAAGCTACAACTGAGATCACAAGTATATAGGGCGTAGATGAAGGTGAAGAGAGTGCCGAAGCACAGGCTTATGAGGTTGATATCAGGAAGCCGACTTCTCCAGGTAACTCTACTGTTGATCTTGCCCAAGTAGACTGCTCATCTGTTTCTTACGAGCTTGATGAGCTTCTTGACTATTTCCTGAACCTCAACGAGCCTTTATCTCCTCTCTTTACTGACTTTAACTTCTTTTCTTTTGTAGAGAAAGCATCGAGCATTGTCCAAACTTCCCCTCCTCCAATTATTCCTCCTCCGTCTCTTCAGGTCACTCCTCTTTCTACCTCGCAACCAGGATCACAAGAGGAGCAAATAGAAGCTCTCCAAGACTTGGACGATCCCATTGCTTCACAAGAACACAGGGGAGAAGAAACAGAAGGGAGTGAGAAGACTCCAGAAACAACTGGTTCCGATGATGAACCATTAATTACACTTTTCTCTCCAGGTTGTGGGTCTTCTTCCAGGAAGAGAGGGAAGCATGGAGTTTCTAAGAAGAAGAAGGAGGCTTCTGCTAGCAAGACACAAGCGGGAGAAGAACCTATTGTATCCCTTTCCCCTTCCTCTCCTACTCTTACAAGCCGGCCTAAGAAGTTAACCATTCGGCCAGGAGCAGGCTCAAAAGGCGGAAGGAAGAAGAAATGATGGCTTTGGTCCTGTGCTTTTTATATCACTTTTTTGCTTTTTGCATGTACTGGCCGGAGATTGTGCGGGTACCGGCCTCCGCTTTTCTTTTTCTTTTTATTTTGAAACCTGTACCTGTACAAAATTTTAACAGCGTTGAATAGAATGATTCTTTTTCTTTGTACAAACTTCTGTCTGTATCTGAGAATGCATTTATTATTCATTTTCGTACAAGTTTCTTTACATGATATTGCAGCGAGCTTGTGGTATGTTGTTCGAGCGTAATTTTACCAATATAGTTATACCATGTTGTATGTAGCTATACCATGTTGCCCCTGTGCCATAAGCTTGTTGCAATATTTTATATTTTGAGGGTACTTGTACTTTTATTTTCTGGAGAATAATTGTTCCATACTTGGAGGAATATTATTTCCTTAAAAATAGAGTACAACTCCCTCCATATAAGTTTTTACGCTTCATCCTTCGAAGATATCACTTTTTCTTTTGTGCATATACACATTTTACCAAGTGAATTCTTCTATGTGGTAAAGCGGGCCTCTGAAGGGTACTTTAACTTCTTTTTGAGGAAGAGTATTTTCCAGAATAGGTGAATCATTCTTCCTTTGAGAGTTAAAGTGTGCCTTTGAAGAGGGCTTCTTTTTTTTATTACGCCACAGTAAAGGGCTTTCTGATTTTTGCTTCTTTGAAAAGTTGCATCTCTGAGGAGGGCTTTTTCACGTTTCAACACTTGGAAGTTTTATTTCAATCTCGGTGAAACGTGTGCCTCCGAAGAGTTGTGCCTCCGAGGAGGGCTTTTTCACGTTTCAACACCTGGAAGTTTTATTTCAATCTCGGTGAAACGTGTGCCTCCGAAGAGGTCTTTCTGTTCGATTGTGCCTCCGGGAGGAGGTCTTTTCATTTCTGCCTCTGGGAAGAGGTCTTTTTTGTTTCTGCCTCTGGGAAGAGGTGTTTTTTTTTTGTTGTTCCTCTGGGAAGAGGTCTTTTTTGTTTCTGCCCCTTGGGAGAGGCTTTTATTTTTCCCTGTTCGCTGGGAAGCGGGCCTCCGAAGAGGGCTTTTCACATTTCATTTCACGGGAGTGTATCGACCGATCATGATGAAATGTGTGCCTCTGAGTAGGGTTACTGCCTGGAAGTTTGGAGTTTCTTTCTCTCGGTTGGATGGATTCACGGGAGATCGACCGATCATTCCGCAACTTTGTATCGAGAAAGATCTCTCTTTTTCTGGTTGGCCCGCTCGAGGTCTTTTATCATTTCAACTGTGGTGAAATGGGCCTCCAAAGAGGGCTTTTCACGTTTCAACACCTGGAAGTTTTATTTCAATCTCGGTGAAACGTGTGCCTCTGAGTAGGGCTTTTGCCTGGAAATTTGGAGTTTCTTTCTCTTGGTTGGACGGATTCACGGGAGTGTATCGACCGATCATTCCGCAACTTTGTATCGAGAAAGATCTCTCTTTTTCTGGCTAGGCCCGCTCGAGGTCTTTATCCTCCGAAGAGTTGTGCCTCCGAAGAGGGCTTGTGCCTCTGAAGAGGTCTTTTGCTGATTGATGCTTGCTCGCCCATGTCTCTTTGCCATCGATTCATGTTGGCGATCCCCGTTGTCTTTTGCAAGTGTTTTCACTTTTTAGTTGCCAATAATTTCCCTTATCCGAAGAAATATACTTCATAGTTAAGTGAGTTGGTGGTGGTAGACACAGTCTATTTAACTGGTAGTTAGTTAGAAATGGTCCACTTCCATCCACATTGCTAACTTTTGTTTGAAGCACTTCTTTTGTAGGATTTGAGTACGAAAATTTTGAATGGTTTAGTGTTTGCTTGCTGAATGATGTCGGGGATCGCTTGGTCTTGCGATGGGTAAGCTTTGCTTTTATGACCTGCATTATTAAATCGACATTTTAATGACACAATTAATGTATTTTATATGTCGAAATAAAACAAAGCAGTTTATAATAGTAGAGAACACAAGATTTATAGTGGTTCGGCCAAAAGTTGGGCCTACATCCACTTTATAGCTTTACATTATTCACTTGCTTTACAAATGCTTTCAATACAAGAATCATATATTCATAATTCTTTTACAACATTTCAACAATGTTTTCAAGTAAAATAGGGACGCAAATGATTGCTGTTCCATGCTCTTGGGATTGGTTCTCCTTCGGCAGTTGTGAATTTGAATGTGCCATCAAGAAGCTTTGCGCCAATAACATATGGTCCTTCCCAGTTTGGCCCAAACACACCTATGGCTGTCATAATTCTCTTCAGGACTAAGTCTCCAACTTCAAAGCTGCGCTGACGAACTTTGGAATTGAAGTGCCTGGTTATTCTTTGCTGGTGAGCTGCAATTCTAAGCCTTGTCTCTTCTCTTCTTTCATCGAGAAGGTCCAGCGCTTCCAGTTGCAATTTTTCAATCTCACTTTGATCAAAATGGATCCTTCTGTGTGAGGGGACTTCAGTTTCCACTGGAATCATCGCATCTGATCCATATGCCAATGAAAATGGAGTATGCCCAGTCGCAGTTTTGTGAGTGGTCCTGTATGCCCATAGTGCAAGTGGTAACTTATCGACCCAACCACCTTTTGCTTTTTCCAGCTGCTTTTTGATGTTTGATTTGATAATTTTGTTTACTGCTTCCACTTGCCCGTTTGCCTGCGGATGAGCCACTGCTGAGAAGCTTTTTCGGATCATGAATCGTTTGCAAAAATCTTGGAACTCCTCACTTTCAAACCGAGTACCATTGTTTGTGATTATCTTCTGAAGCACACCATACCTGCAAATGATATTTTTAGTCACAAAACTTATCATTTTCTTAGAGGTAATAGTGGCCAATGGTTCGGCCTCAGCCCATTTAGTAAAATAATCAACACCAACGATAGAATATTTAATCCCTGATTTGGCAGTCGGCAAAGGCCCAATGAGATCTATTCCCCAGATGGCAAACGGCCATGGACCGACCATTTGTGTTAGCTCAGTGGCAGGTGCTCTAGGAATTTTAGCGAATCTATGGCATTTATCACACTTTCGGGAATAGTCAGCAACATCCTGATTAATTTCTGGCCAAAAGTATCCGTAACGGAGGATTTTCTTTGCTAAAGTTTGACCACCTGTATGATCCCCACATTCCCCTCCGTGTACTTCAGTTAGATTTGTCTTAGCTTCTTCCTTTGTCACACATCGGAGTAATGGCATTGAAAATCCTCGTCTGTACAAACGACTCTCTTGAACTATATATCTGGAGGCTTTCCTCATCAGCTTTTGTCTCTCTTTTGAATTTTCTGGCAGAGAACCATTGAGTATATATTCAAGTATCGGAGTCATCCATGATTTTTGCTCTTGGGATACATTCATAATCCAATCAACATCCATTTCATTTGTGCTTGGAGCTGACAAGACTTCGACGGGAACTAAACCCAATAGTTGAGCTTCACCAGTACTTGAATACTTCGCAAGAGAATCCGCCTTCATATTTTCTTCTCGGGGGATATGGTTTATTGAATAACGGTCCAAATCTTGAAGGAGCTCCCAGGCTTTTGATAAATAGGCTGGTAAATTCCCTCCTTTAGCTTGAAATTCCTTCTTGACTTGACAAACAATAAGTTGAGAATCACTGAAGATATGCAATGCCTTGATGTTTAGTTCTTTAGCGATCCTTAAACCAGCGATGAGAGCTTCATATTCAGCTTCATTGTTTGTCGAAGGGAATTCTAGTCTCAGCGCATAACACAGCGATCGCCCCTCTGGGGTTTCAAAGAAAACCCCTGCTCCAGAACAGTAATCATTCCTTGCACCATCGACGTACAATTTCCATTGGATTGGAACGCTATTAGTAGCTTCCTCCTCACTATCACCCTTATCCGTGCATTCTGCAATGAAATCTGCCAAAGCTTATCCATTGATTGCTTTTCGGGGATGGTAAGTGATGTCATATTGACTGAGTTCAATACTCCATTTCAAAAGACGGCCCGAAGTCTCAGGACGGAATAGGACTTGCTTTAGAGGCTGATCAGTGAGGACTTTGATGGGATGAGCTTGGAAATACGGCCTCAATTTTCTTGATGCAATCAACAAACAATAGGCGAGCTTTTTCAACCTTGAATAGTTCATCTCTGCCCCAGTGAATCTTTTGCTGATATAATAGACTGGGCGTTGAATCTTTGCGTCTTCCCATACCAACACTGCACTGAGAGCATGAGACGAAATTGCCAAATATATGAAGAGATCTTCACCACTATCAGGCTTTGAAAGTATCGGAGGCACTTCCATATGACGAATCAACTCATCAAATGCTTTCTGACATTCAGGTGTCCACTCAAAGTTTTTCTTTCCTTTCTTCAGAGCATCAAAGAATGGAATGCATTTGTCAGTGGCTTTGGAAATGAACCGACTCAGAGCAGCAACCTTTCCATTGAGACTTTGCAATTCCTTCTTCGTTCTAGGAGCCTTGACCTCTCTCAGGGCAGTGATTTGAGATGGATTGGCTTCAATGCCCCTAGCGCTCATAATAAAACCCAAAAACTTTCCGGACTCCACTCCAAATGAACATTTCAGGGGATTAAGCTTCATTCTATACATTCGGAGTACTGCAAACATCTCTGCCAAGTGATCCATGTGGTCCACTGCTTTCTTAGATTTTACTAGCATATCATCAACATAAACTTCCATTGTCTTGCCAATCTGTGGTTTAAACATGGCGTTAACAAGCCTCTGGTAAGTTGCCTCTGCATTCTTGAGTCCGTAAGGCATGACCTTGTAGCAGTAGAGTCCAACATCTGTGATGAAGCTTGTATCCTCTTGATCCGGCTCATGCATCATAATCTGGTTATATCCGGAGTATGCATCCATAAAAGATAACAATTCATGCCCTGCCGTCCCATCCACCAACTGATCGATGCTGGGCAGCGGGAAACAGTCTTTAGGGCAGGCTTTGTTCAGATCTGAAAAATCAATGCACACTCTCCACTTTCCATTAGCTTTCTTAACCAGTACTGGATTTGAGACCCAATTTGGATAAGTAGATTCTCTAATGAACCCGTTCTTCATGAGCCGATCCACTTCTTCTTTTAACGCTGCTGTTCTTTCAGGATCTTGAGTCCTTCTCTTCTGTTTCACAGGTGTAAACTTTGGATAAATGTTTAGAGTATGTACTGCAATCTCTGGGGATATTCCGCACATGTCAGCATGAGTCCAAGCGAATACATCCAAATTAGCCTTCAAAAATGAAATCAGAACATTCTGAATTGTTGTACTGAGTTGTGAACCCATATTAAGCACTTTGTTTGGGTCCTTTGGATCAACGGGCACCGACACTGTTACCTCTACCGGTACTACCCTATTCTCCCCTGCACTGGCTTTCCTTGGATCCATTTCTCTTCGTGCGCCACTACATTCGCCAGTGCAGGGTCCAACCTGTAATTGCTACAAGGTCGGTTCCTTGGTGCGGACTGGAGCCGCAGCACCATTTCCCATTTCTCTTTTCCTTGATTCTCGTAACTCTGCAAAGTAACATTCTTTCCCTGCATCTTGGTCTCCCTTAATCACACCAACTCCATTATCTGTGGGGAATTTTAGAGTCAGACACTATGGGGCAAGAACAGCTTTGAATGCAGCAAGAGTTGGTCGGCCCAAAAAGGCATTGTAGGCAGTGAATTCTTCAACAATTATAAATGTTTGCTTTCGAGCCACCTTCCTTGGTCCCTTTCCAATTTCTACAAACAAATCAATGGTCCCAATTGGCTGTTTGGGTTCTCCAGCGAACCCAGCGATCTTAAGTGATGAAGCTTGAACGTCAGCCATCGGGATTTTCATTTGATCGAAGGTCTTCTTGAAGAGGATGTTGCATGAAGCTCCACAATCAACTAGAACTCTTCTCACAGTTGCCGGCCCAATACCAGCGGATATGACCAAAGGATCTATGGTCGGAGCCTCAATTCCCAAAGAATCCCTGGCACTGAACACGATATCATCTGTGGAAGTCTTTTGTTGCTTTAAAGGCGCATCATTCTCTAAGACAAAAACATTCTCTTCAGCTGGTACATGCCTCAAGGCCTGGGCATACCTTTCCATCTCTCCCCATCTTCTTCCTGCTAGGTGAGGTCCTCCAGTTATTATATTGATAACAGGTCTTTCCGATTCCTTCTCTATGGCCTTCTCACTTGAGGCAGGACGGTGAGCGGGAACTTGCTATCCTTGAGTTGAGGAAGCTGGGGCATTTCTGTTCCTTTTCACATACTGCTGGAGTTTGTTTTCCTTCAAGAGTTGTTCAATTACCTCTTTCAACTGACGGCATTCGTTGGTGTCGTGGCCGGGCTGGTTGTGGAACCGACAGAACCTTCCACTTTTTTCCATCTTAATCCCAACTCTCATTATCTTTGGTCGCAAAGAAGATGTTTTCAGGGGTATCGGTCAAGGGTGTGAAATTGAAAGAACGGCCTCTCTTAGGGTCTCCCTGTTTCTTCCCATCATCGTTTCCCCTTTTCTGAGTGTTAGGTTCTTTCTTATTCGAAGCAGTGCCATTATTCCCGGCTTCCACTGATACCACCTTAGCCGGTGTTTGGAGGCTCTCCAAGCGCATGAATTCATCTGCTTTCTTGTAGAATTTGTCAAGTGAGTTTGGTTCTTTCATTTTCAACCATTTTCCATATTCGCTTGACTTATCAATTGCCCTCATCAAGTATGTCAAGACCATGCGTGGCTCAGCATTATCCACCTCAGCCAATGCTATGTTAAAGCGATTCAAAAATGATCTGATGGATTCTCTCGGATTTTGCTCTAGACTTGATAGCGACATTATATCCTTTGCTTTAGAAGCATACAATCAAAATTGCTCCTTGAACTTCCTGGTCAAATCGGAGAATTGATCGATGGACCTTACTGGCAGCTTTGTAAACCATAATAGAGCTACACCTTCTAGATAAACCGGGAAGTATCGGCATTTAATTTCATTAGACGCCCTGGCACCAGTCATATGCCAGTCATACTTATACAGAAACTCGTTAGGATCCCTCATCCCCTTGTAAGCCGGAATAGTAGGAGGAACGAATTTCCTTGGGAACTCCGCCTTCAAGATCTTTTCAGTAAATGGAGTTTTGCTTGGAGCAAAACCCCACTCTTTCTCGTCTTCATCTCTTCGCATACTTTCTTTCATGATTTGACGAACCATACCCGAAAAATACTCTTCGTCATTTAGAGGCTCTGGAGGGCATACATCAGCCACTCTTTCTGAATTCTGTCTTGACAACCGTTCAAGGAGAGTCGGCGGTTGCCCTGATCCTCCAGCTTGAAGAGAAGTCCTTTCTACAGGGTCTGCAGCTCTTTGAGAAATGTTTCCTTCAACATCCTGAACTCCAGCATTAGGGTTCCCATCATTATTACCCGGTTGACGGTTTGCCCTAAGTAGATCATTCAGTTTACTCAAGATCAGGGCATTCTGGGCATTCTCGGCCTCCAATTGCGCATTCTGAGCATTTAATTGCTGATTCAATCCCAAAACTAAGGCGTCCAATTTTGCTCGTGTAACTCTAATAGTTGGAGCTGCTTGACTTGAAGGAGGAGAGGTAGCAGTATTCTCTTGAACATTGTCGGATCTTGCAGAACTTCGTTTTCTCCCAGGAGCCATTATTTCCAATAAACTTATGGTTTTAAAAGAAATTCTTTCAACAATCCTTTGTGGAGCAATAGTGGAAATTTCCTGAGTTCAATTCTCAGTGAAAGCACCAAAAATGTTAACGTAAAAATCAGACGCTAACACCCCAATGTAGATTGAAGTTGAGCGAAAGCACCACCCGTGAACATGGGAACTAAAGAACAAGTAGAGAAATCACATAAAAAGCAGAAAAGACAACAGTTTTTATAGTGGTTCGGCTTAGGGTAAGCCTACGTCCACTTTAACTCTCTTTATTACTGAATTTGATTACAACTTTACAACAATCTTCAATTACAATTCTGATGAGACAAACAACTAGAACTTTGATGGAGAATAATCTTCCGAATTCATGTTGAATGATGTAGATTTTGTCTTGGAGATCGTAGTAGTGTCCTTGGTGTTTGGAGTACTTGAAGTGTTGAGTGAGTCGAGAATTCAGCAGAGTATCGGCACTAGAACTGATCGCCCCCAAAAGTCCTTTGCTAGTTGGAGTTAGGGCTATATTTATAGGGAATACTCTGGGCAGAATTTTATCACAAGTGCTAGGTCGCATACGACCTAAGGTAGGTCGTAGGTCATAGGTCGGCGACGACATCGGGGATCACGTGTGCCAACTATATTGGAACTTGCCCTGAATAGGTTATTAGGTCGGCAGCGACCTAAGAGATGGGATCTGACTTATCTTGATTGCATTTGGCTCTCTTCTGAGCAAATTAATAGGTCGCGTGCGACCTTTCATAGGTCGTGAGTCAACTGAGATTTAGGTCGCTGAGACCACTTCGCTCTTAGGTCGGTAGGCTGTGGCATTGCTTAGGTCGCAAATGCATGAGGTCGTTAGATCGCTGACTCCTTAAGTTGTTAGGTCATTTTTCCACTTAGGTCGGCAGGCAGTTAGGTCGCTAGAACCTTTCCATAGCTAGCTCGTTCGCCTGTTTGTCTCGTTAGGTCGTAGCCTATTATGAACTGTTAAGTCGTGAACTAGACCATTGAGCTTGATAGGTCGCTTACTAATTGAGTCGTTAGGTTGCAACTTCCTATAGGTCGTGGGTCGCTGCTGTAGTTAGGTCGCTCACTTTTAGGTCATTAGCACTCTTAGGTCGTTAGTACCTCTTAGGTCGTTGAGTCGCGTAAGTTTTAGGTCGCTCCAGAAATAGGGGTTAAACAAACTTCTTATTTTAAATTTCTTTTGTGTTAATATGCTTTTATAGTTGTTACTTTTTATATCCATCTTATATATTGCGAAGACGCAATTTCTTTAAGGAGGGGAGTCTTTAACAACCCGCATATTTATCGATTTTATATTTAAATATTTTATTTAAATATTTTGTCATTAATCGGATATTGGTCCGAAAAGCTACTTTTTGCAAATGGTCAAATTAGGACTCGAGACCACTTCGGTTGAGTTCGAAATGCCGTTTACAATTTTTTTAAGTATAAAAATTGATAGGTTTGGAGTTAGTGGAATTTCACTTACTTTTCCCGCTTTGGACTTTGGGTTAGTTTAGCCATTATAACTCAAACCCACTTCTCTCCTTCTCCTCACTCTTCATAAATTTCCTAACAACCAAGCTTTAGCATTAATGGTGAGTGGAAGGGGAAATTAATATTCCAAGCTCAAATTCTCTTGCAAATCTAACATTCAATTCCAAATTCAAGAAGAAGATATTGGATTCAAGCTTGTGATTACTTCTCCATTTCTTTCAAGCTTTTCTTCATAAGTTTGGTGCAAAGGTGAGATTTTTATCTCACAAATCTAGTCTATAACTATATTGGACTGTTGGGAATAATTCCCTATCACTTTTGCATGCACATTTGCATTTGGTTTGGATTGGATTGGCGAAAAACTCCAATTTTTAGCGTTTTTGTGAATTTTCTGCATTTAGGTCGTTCTGGCCATTTTCGTGAGTTCGGAGTTAGGTCGTTCGCGAGCTAACTCTTAAGTCGCTCGCGTGTTATCGCGCTAGGTCGCACTGCACGTACTGTCATCTCGAAATTAGGTCGTTGGGCTTTAGGTCGTAGGTCGTTTGGCTATAGGTCGGTAGGTCGTTCGGAGTTAGGTCGCTCGCTTCATTCTTAGGTTGTTCGGGGTTAGGTCGTTAGGCCTTAACTCGTGTGGCCTTGGTTCTTTAAGTCGCTCGGCCTTGCCTTCCATTTTTAGGTCGCATGACCTTCTAACCAGCTAGGTCGTTGGACCTATAACCCTTAGGTCATTAGGCCGTTAACCCACTAGGTCGCATGACCTCATCAGCTTAAGTCGCTACACCGGTAGGCCGTTAGGTCGCGTGACCTTAATTCCTTTAGGTCGAAACCCTTTAAGTCGCTTGGCCTTATACTCTTAGGTCGTAGCTCGACCGTGTTAAGCTGTTAACTTTAGGTCGCTCGACCTTATAAACCGTTAACTCGTTAGGTCGTTCGTCTTCCTTAGGTCGCTCATCTGGTTGGGTCGCACCTTACCTTAGCTCGGCCATGTTGGGTCGCGAGTTTCCCTTAAGTCGCGTACCCCCTTAAGTCGCTCGACCACTAGGTCGCGAACACCTTTAGGTCACGTGCCCATTTAGGTCGCTCCATCCTATCTTCCCTTAGGTCTTCACTAGGTCGTACAGTTTTGGACGGGGCGCTGCCCCGCACCCCGTCGGGGGCGCTGCCCTCGGACCCCCACGACCTGACTGGGCAGGTCGAACCCCGTAGCGGTGGCGTTGCCCCCGCACCCCCACCTAGGGGGGGTTGCCACCCCCCCTGGACCCCCCTACGTAGGGGATCTTAGATGAAAGGTGCATTTTGAGCTGATTTCCTTGGATTTTTATCACATCTTCGAATGTGATCTTTGTGATTGATTGTTTCTACAATCAATTCTGTGATTTGCCACTCTAAAATATAAAAGTTTCAAAACTAGTAGTAAATATCAAAACTCTTTCAATAAAAGGATTTCAACTCTATTTTTAATAACAAAGCTCTTTTCTTAACCCGTTTTCCAATCTATTAGTATATACAAACCGTTACCTCACTCGGATGAGAAATCTAATTAAACGGCTTAGTAAAACAAGTGGTATGAAACGCTTGAGTTTGCTTCGTCGGTTAATTCTTGGACTTGTTCGATTGAACCTCTTGTGGCAATTTTCTAGTGAAGATTTACAGTTTGTTCGTAAATATTTAAGTTAAGCAAGTGGTTATGGGACATGAAGCTAAACTTTTATATTTACTAGCTTAGTGTAATTGACACTTCTCGTTGATCATGACGATCCTTCTTATGATTTAGACTAGCAGTTGTGCGATGTCTCTTGTTTGCTTGGTTAGACTAGACACCACTTGTGTGATTTCATTCACACTTACCTTTTACCTTCGTGGTTAGTCTAGACACCACTTGTGTGATTTCACTCACACATACGTTTTTGTTTGCGAGGTTAGACTAGATACCACTTGTGTGATTTCACTCACACATACCTTTTTGATTTTTGGTTAGTCGAGACCTCATCTGTGCGATTTCGACTCACACATATCGGGTAGCTCCCCATGGTCTTCGGACCATCATTTGATAGGCCTCTTTCCCTTTTTCTGTGATTTCTGGATTTCTTGTGTTGATTTCTGGAATTTATGTCATTGACTTGTTATGAGTACAAGTTTAGGGTATGATGCCCTCTTTGGATCTTTGAGAAGATTCTTGTGATATCGATTTATCTCTTATTGATTGATCTTCTGTTGATCATCATTTGCATACTTATAGTAGTATGTCAGTATGGATACTTTATGCTTATGCCATATCTTTTATTTTATACCATGTCATCTGATATTTATAGCTAGACTGATCCGTTTATTATTTTCTTAAATAATACTCGGGTCAGACCGAGATGTTACAGGTGTTTCTGCTTGACTTCTTCCCGGGATTTGCTACTCTTACTTTTGGCTAACTAATTAGATTAGCAGTTTTTTTGTTGTATACACTTGAGACATAGACTCATAGTTGTATTCTTTTGTATAGCATGTGTTGCTATTCTTTTGTATTATTGTGGATCTTTTTGACCACTATTCTGATGTACACTTTCATGTGCTAGTTATATATTCATATCTTCTTCCGCCTCTGTGATATGGATGTCTGTGACTGATTTGTGTTATGCTTATTTCTATGTTTGTTTTCGAAGATTATTTATAGCCACCGTGTGATAAGCAATCACATGGATGTTCGCTCCTCAACAGCCTTATTCTCCGCGCTAGTTGACAGCACTACATCGTAGTGTTCTTGGCTTGCGTCGGTATAGAGGTGGGGCGTCATAGTGTTGAATTGGATGCTCGATTTTGTTGTATAGGGATATTTTTGGATCTGAGGGGTCCGATGGCTTGCGGGGATCGTCGTCGATGGGACGAGGCTGCTGATGTTGATCGGAGTGCCTGGGATGGGTGGTGCACGTGCACCACCTCGGACGTGTGTAATTCCTGTTTGTTTTCTGGGTATTTGAGGAACTCGGGACGAACTCGGAGGTGAATACGAGAATTTGTTTATGATGCTCGAGTTTGTTTCCGTTTGTTTGCGAGCTTCTGTTATACTGTAAGTTTTTTTTTTCAAAAAAAATCTAACTAGAAACAGAGTTTAAAAGAAGAATAATAGAAGAAGAAAAAGGAAAGCTGGAACTCAAGTTTAGTTTGAGAAAATCAAGGGTTTTGTCTCAGAAAGAATGAATAAAACATAATGTTTTAAGATTTACATAATGAAGTTTTAACATTATATTATGTTATTCTTTAATGTTAAAATATTGTTTAAGTGTTTGATTAATTAAATAGAATTATTTGTTAATTCTTAAAGTTACTTAATTAATAAGGGTTAATCAAGAATGCTTAAGGGTTGATTTCTGTAGATAAATTTAATAATCAAGTATAAATTGTTAAGTAAGTAATTAATTAATCAATTATTAAAGGTTTAATAATTAACAAATAATTCATGTGGATTATTTGATGATTAATTATGCAATATAAGAGACTATAGGATAAATAAAAAATAGGGTAAGTGAAATTAAAGCGGATAGGTGAAGAATAATTAGTTGTATCATTAATTAAAGGCTAATTACTTAATGTACTTGAAGGTGATAATTTAAGATTGATTTATCAAGGTTAACTAATTTTGAAATAATTAAGTAAGAAGTAATTAGGAGGTTAATTACTTAATGAAGAAGAATTATTATAAATAATTACTTAATAATAAAGTAATTAAAGGAATTAATTACTCAGTATGATTAATTAATTGAATGTGGTTAATTTTGGTTAATTAATTCAGTTTAATTAATTAAAGTTAATCATTTGACGTTGGGTTAAGTAGATTACTTAAAGTAATTAATGAAGTGTAGTCCTTAGCAAAGTAATTAATTACTGGATGTAATTTGATTAAATTACTTGATGGGTAGTAATTTAAGGATGATTATTTGATGGAAGAAATTAAGTAAAGATTACTCAGTGTAATTGAAGGATTAATCAACATAATTAATCAAGGAGTTGGTTTAATTGATAAAGTAATTAAGGAAAGTTAATTTCTGATAGTGATTAATCAAGATCGATAATGAATGTAATTTAAGGATTAATTATCATGTGAAATTTAAGAATAATTAACTAATGGAAGTGATTAGATGATCATTAATTAATGTAATTAATAAAGTGATCAATCTTGCTTATGAATGGTTGAATAATGATAAGTGCCTTGAATTGGTTGATATCTCTGATAGGAATTGCTTTGTGAAATGATATTTTTGGGTGGATAATAATGATGTGATTATCTATCATTTATAAATTGCTGTGTGGGAGTGTTATCCAATAATTAAAGTTGAATGGTATTTAATTGAATAACTTGGGATAAGATTACATTGGAATCGAAGAGACCGGAGTCGGGTATTAATAGATACCCGAAACCACTTCAATTCCTTATAGATTGATATGTGAAATCAATAAACAGCTGGAATTAAATGATTTAAGTGAATTGGACTATTTAATCTAAGTTTTGGTACTTATAATCTTGTGAGGTGAAATAAGTAATGTCTATAACATTTTGTGAATGTGCATTTGATACAAGTTACCCGGGTTATATATATATATAAGTTGTAGGCTTTGGACATTCTTGTTAAATAGGTTACTCACGCTGGTTTCCAACCTGACCCGGGTGTTACTTTGATGTAATGCTCGGGTCAGACCGAGTATTACAGATTTTCAGGTACGGACGTTCTGGAGCTCAGGAAGCGAGCTAGATGGCAGGGACGTATGGAGAGTTCCACTGTGATATTATATATATCTGAGATATGTTAAATTGTATCTGTCTAATATTGTGTAAACTGTTGTAACTCTGATATATCGATGAAAATTGATAGATACAGTTTCTCTTTGTATAACTGTTATTATTATGTGATATTATTTTTGATCCGCTGCGAATGTGAGGTTTTTGTGTCTTGTTCTTGTTTCTTCTTCTTTCTCTTTCTTATTTTTTCTAACTATCTGGAATTTTTGGGATTGGAAATTCTGGGTCGTTACATTCTCATTGTGAAAATGCACAGGAAATCTGGAATACTTTCGATGCAATATATGGTGCAAAAGTCAACAGCAATGAGAAATCCTCCACAACCAACTCAGTTGAAGAAATGTGCTTAACAGGATTTGTAAAAAGCAGTTGTGATGAGGATGATGATGATGAAACAGCTGAGCTGGCGTTAAAAATGAAGAAATTCAAAAGGTGGAACCACAAATATGGAAATCCAACTCTAAATCAAAAATTAAAAAGCAGAATAATCAAGGCACTAGACAACTCAGAAGAACACAGGATCATTTGCAACAAACTCGGTGATATCAAGCCCAATTATCTTCGATTTCAACGCGATTTTGAAAAGAAAGCAAAACGGAAAAATACTACAGCCACGTGGAATACAAGTGATAATGATAATCAAAGTTCTAGCAGTAAGAGTGAGATAGAAGATATGTGCCTTCATGGAAATATAATTGATAGCAACGATGATGAGCCAAGCGATGTATCAAAACTCACTCACTCTGAATTACTTATTTGTTTCCACGAAGTAAACGGCTGTTTTGAACGACTTAGGGAGAAATATGCTAAACTTGAATCACAAAAATTTACTTTTATAGAATTAAATGAACAACTTGACAAATTAGTTAAAACCTATCAAAGTAGGATCCCTAAGTGTGATAAGTGTCCAACATTTGAAAACGAAATTAAAAATCAGAAATCAATATAAAATCACTTGAAAATGAAATTCTGATTTTGAAAGAGAGTGAAAATACTAGGAGAGAGAATTCTATTAAAAAGTGCACACAATTTTTAAATGAAAATGAATCTCTCAAAACACAATTCCAACAATTGTCGACGACTTTAGATAAATTTTCAAAAAGTGAAAAATCGTTGAATATGCTATTAGGAAAGCAAACTGTTAACACGGATAGAAAAGGGCTTGGATATAATCAATCTAAAATTGTTGAAAACAAGATTAATCAAGAAAATTCAATGTGCAAAATTTGTATAAAATATGGACACAATCACAATGATTGTTGGTATAGACCCAAACATGTGAAAACTATACCAATTTGGGTTCCAAAAGGCAAAAATATAAAATCTCTCAAAGTAAAACAAATTTGGGTGCCGAAGGGAGCAATTATAAATAGTTTTGGGTCTCCACAAAATTATTTTTCAAAATATTCTGCCACTAACAACCATGGACCTATAAAAAAAAAAGGTCACATAAATCTTTTTTCGTGTAGGTGTGGTGACAGGCTAAGGAACAACAATAGTGCTACTTGGATTCTGGCTGTTCCAAAAGCACACCGAGCAACAAAGCAATGTTCCTTAGCCTAGTATAAAGGTGACAGAATCACAATAGACAACAATGAAAAAATATTGTAATGGTAAAACAGGTAATGGTATGTTTTGAACGACATATTAAATGTGATAATCTGCACCGTATTCTGAATTAAATCAGCCAATAATGAGATGATGAAAAGATGATGATTCTGACTTATTCAACATAGTTGGCCAAATTATATTCTTATGCCAAAACACTATAAAATTCTCTAGATTCTTGGATTTACTTCATATATATTAGTTTGGATTAAAAATAGTGTTTTGTTGGATGATAATATGTTTGGTTATAATACGGCTAACTCTATATTCACAGTTTCTGATTATTTACACGGCTTTAATTCAAATTCAAAGAATGTCATTTAAATTGTTGTTAAAATATAGTTTGAAATTTTTGATGCACACTTCAAGGTTTGGTCGATCAAATTCAATTGATGATAATTTTTGAGTGAAAAATAAATTCAGATGCAGATCATACTGGTAATCTGGTTGACAGAAAACTTACTTGTTGAACGTGATTTATGGTGAGACATTTAGTAACTGCATCGTTTTTCAAAGAAAATATCTGCATATTTTTCATTACAAATAATTTTCAAATAGCAGAATTTTTTTTCTCATATAACCCCTTCGAGAAAATCATTTTTTGACCATATTTTCAGATTAGTCATTTTTATTGATTTTAAATGACAAATTTTGATTAATCCGACTCCCTACTAATTATCAAAAAGATAAATAGTGATTGAGAAGGTGATAAGTGTTGATATTTAACATACATTACCCAAGACAGTATATTTGAAAATTTTCTTTAGGAATTCAAACAGGAGTTATAAAACTTTTTGTTGGGTAAAGATTCCATGACCATTTCTATGTCTATCATATTTCTATCGACCATCGCTCATCAAAAATTCAATATAGTTTGTCGATATTTGGTACTTTAAAAAGGAATCATTCGTTTTTCATTTTATAAAACAAAATAAAATCCAAAGTATTTACTCTCATTTAAATGTCCTCACGGTTATGCAAGAGTGAATTACTTGGAATATGTTATGTGCTTCCATGCTCATTTAAAAGTCCTTACGGTTATGCATGTAGGGAATGCATATCAAAATTGATTTATTAAATAAACAAGTTGATTCTAATCCCATTTAAAAGTCCTCACGGTTATGCGTGATTAGAAGATACTTGTATTCATTTTTAAAATTAAATTGGAATACTGCTAATCTCATTTAAAAGTCCAAACGGTTATGCATGATTAGTAGATATTCAAATTCCTGATATAAGTGTACCACAAACAGATACAGTTGTATGGTTTTATATGATGACATCATTTCCATTACTTCTAAAAGTGGAATATGCGCCTAACGAGGGTAGTTATGATTTTTGTTTGATTTTCTTATTGAAATTTAATATGTATATTCAATTGAGTTTTAATGTTGGATTAATATCGATCACTTTAGCTCTATTTTCTCTAACACTATTATTCTTTTGCTGATAACAAAAAGGGGAGAGAAAAGTTAAGATTTTGTCAAATAAAACCAAGCAAAGGTCAAATAATTTTCCATTTGCATCTAGGCTCATTTGTATATTTCTATTTGTATGCATATATGTAGAGGGAGCATCGTGTAGAGAGGAAGCATTTAAATAGGGGGAGCAATTAGAGTATATCGTTGACCAAATACATTTAACACGGACAAAATCTTAAATATGTGTTTGTTATTATCAAAAGGGGGAGATTGTTGAATATGCGCTTATATGATTTTTGTTTGATGATAATAAACATATATACATTCGTTTAAATGTATTTGTTAATGTACTATTTTATTTTTCATAGATTAAATAAATATTTGTTGAATAAAACAAATTACACAGAATTTGAATTCAAACAGAAATTTTATTCAAACAAATATTTATTACAATTTTGAATAGTACAAATTCAAGCTCACACTATACATATACAATTTTGATTGTAATTACATCACAATTCAATTTACATAAATGCCTCACTACATATCACCCACACTCGTAGTTATCTTCAATTTCATTCCAATTATAATCCAGCATCTGAGAAATCTGCAAAAATATTCACCAACGCAGTAATATTGAAAAAGAAATATTTTTGCAATATAAAATAAAATATGGATTTTTGAAAATATTATTTGCCTCAGTATTTGGGTTGTTCGTCATCATTCACATTTGAATTCATCACACACGAACAGTGTGACATGCATAGTGTATCACTGTACATGCCACAAGGCCGTGCACATCGATATACACTTGATAATGCTACAGGGACAGGTGAGCATAAGGTCAAACCCGAGTTTTGAAACTGGATTCAACTCAAGTGAAATTACAAAAATCAACATGAAATGATCAAGAACCAAACAAAGACCAGAAGTACAAAATGACCATCAAGTATGCTAAAACAAAATCAGGTCCAAACCAGTGGCAACATGAATATCATAAGCATGAACACATAAACACCAATGATACAAGAGAGGTGAACAACAATGCAACATAGTGAGAAACACAAGTGCAACAATCAAAAGTACAAAGCTCAAGTTCAATCCAAAGCAACCAGCAATTCAAGGCAACAGAAATCAAGCTTAATGAAACAGGAAGCACAAATACAGGTTGCCAACATACAAACAACTAACTACATGCAGGTGAACAGAAGTCAATTGAACAACTACAAGGTTAGGGAAGCAACAAGAATACCGGTGACTACAAATAATGCAAGGCATGTGTACAGGCTACGACTTCAAACATGAAGCAGTTCAATATCCAAGCAACGGTGAAAAGTAAGGAACCAAATACTCAAGACAACATGAAGTGGACAGCAATGACTCAAGTACACAAACAACAAGCAGCAGTATGCAAGTGCATACACAAAGAGGCAACAAAGGTCAAGGACCAAGTGCAAAGGCTGCAGTAAAGCATGTACATGTGTATGAAAACCAAAGTCAACAGCAAGTACAAACCAACACAACTATATACATGGACACAAAAGAAAGCTGTTGTATTCAAGTAACCAAAAATGCAGACCAATTGCAGAATGCAAATGAACTCGACCAAGTACACATTACAACAGGTTATCGTGCATATCAAACTCAACAGTGAATCAAACTGAAATGTCGAACCAAGTCCATGAAGCACAATGAACTTCAGACCAAGCATATAACATACAAAACACAAATGCACAGTAAAATATAACAAAGTCAAGGGCACATGAAGACCAGCAGCAGCAAGCTACAAATATAAATGGATCGAGCAAGTGCAGACACAAGTAGCGATACAGCAGTAAAAATGGAACAACATTGAACCAGACTTCATGAATACATCATGAATTATATCAGTGAACATCAGTGACAAGGTCAAGTACAAGTTAAGCCAAAAATTCATCAAAAGGTCGAAAGTGCATCAGTATGCAAAGAGCTCGAGCACAAGATATGGCAACTACACAATGCAAAGCCCAGTGATCCAACATGAAGTAAATGCAGAGAACAAGAATACTTGAAACAGTGCATACATGAAGACTACAATACATGAGTCAATGCAGTGGTACATGGAAGTATTAATGACAGCAGACAACTCATTGCAGCAAAGAAGACATTGGAATCTACATAAACGTCAAATACCGGTGAACAACCAGACAACATCACGACAGTATCTAAAGTCAAAAACAATATGATTTAAATCAGGAGTAATGTTCGAATTCAATGTAGACGCAAACAAGTCGAGATGAACAAATGGATACAAATTCGAAGTCGAACAATGCAGACGTATGATAATCAAAAGTATTTGCAAATTCTTGAAAAAGTCAAAACAAATCAAAAGAGGAAAGATTGTTGCCGTAGGACTCAAGAAAAATCGAACGCTTCAAAATCAAATCCGTGTGAATCAAGTAAGTCGTAAATATCAATCAACCGAGAATTAGGAAAGTGACAAATCAGACGAACGTATTAAAGGAAATCGAAATCCATATATAAACCCACAATCATCATTGGCAATGATCATCGAGTTCGAGTATGAAAATCAGAAAAGCACAAACAAGGAAATTACATACCAAAGCAAACAGTGAACTCGATCAAATAGGAGCGGCCGACATCATCTCAAGAGACGATCAACAAATAAAGCAAGAGAACCAAGTTCAATCGAGCAATAATAGTCACGATCGTCTATATTTACTGAAAGCCCTAGTTTGGACAAAGAACGAACGTAGATTAACGAGGCCGCCATTTTCTTCACAAGCCAGAGAAAAGAGAACGGGCTAGAGAAATACAATTGGGTCGGCCTTGTTTTTATAAAAAGGGCTTTAGTTTATTTTTAATTAGGGTTTTAGTTTTAAATTGTTTTCAAGTTTGTTTTAAATTCTTTTTTAAGGTTCAAATCTTGGTAAATCACCACCTAGGTTTTAGGTTGTGTCAGATTGTCTAGTTAGAATTAGTTCAGTGAGCAGGGTGTGCGAGTTTGCAAAACTCTATAGGCAGTAGCAGGGTGTGCGAGTCTGTTAGAGTGTTTGTAAGCGGGAGACTGTTTAATTCTAATAGAAATCTGGGAATGCAGCAGTAGGTAGGGGTTGCCGAAGCTGGGTAAGTTTTGTGTGTGATTTACTTTTCAGCATATTTATTTCTCTGCAGTTTGTTTTTGCGTTTAACTCGAGAAAATTTGCTATAACCCTATTCAACCCCCTCAGGGTTAATCTAGATCCTACAGGAACTTGCAGTGTGGGAACAGGAAATAAAATAATAGTACAGCAAATAATATCATATCAGATGATGAACAAATATATATAAACAGGATTTAACATCATGTAATTACATCACAGGCATATATGAATATAATATCGATTTATACAGATTCACTTGTTATCATTTTACTATTATATAAGTACGTAATGTGTAGATTGAATAACTCACCTTTTTAAAGCTAGAATTGATAAATTTAGAATAGAAATCCAAACTCCGCAAAGCATGAAAAAGCACGACAAAGCACAATGCAAACTTGAGCGAATGAAGAGTCAGATCCAAATATTATATGCAAACAAATATTACATACATAAGAATATGATTCAATACAAAAGAATAGAGATTAAAACAATGGAAAAATAATGAATCAAAGTGGCATAACTTGCCTTAATCAATCAATGGCATGGTTACACCACATATGGGTTCAACCATCATCTTGTATTGCTTGGTCATGATGGTAAGAGGTGTGCTAGGAGAAGATGGAGGCCGAGCCTAACTTAAAGGAAGATAAAGAAAACAAAATGAAAAAAGGAGGAGAAAGACGAAGGAATCCATGACTTTAGATCTTGAATATTTTTTTTTCTTCGTGCAAATGAATAAGATGAGGAGATGAGAAACTTTGTACGTGAAAAAAAAATAGATGGCAGCTACGTTTTAGTAAATACACATCCAAAAGAAATAAACGGAAAGAAATAAAGTGGCTAGGCAATAAAAGGCAGGAGTTTGAATGGTTTGGGAAATAAAAAAGCAACAAATAACTTGATGTATTTATTAATTTTTTTTCCTTTGTTTGCACGCAATGAAAAGTGGAGTTTGAGGAACAATATGTACGTGAATTCTGGGAAGAATTCATGGCTATGAATGTGGGAAGTAATTGGCTATGCAAATGGAAAGGCAAGGGAAAAGAAAAGGCAACAAATAAACAAAACAAATAACCTACATCTCTTGAAATTTCTAAGCTATTATTAAAAATAAAATCAATCAAAAATCAAATAAGCATATTCAAAGTTTATACTAATAAAATAGAAAATAAAAATTAGCGAAACAAACATAGGGAAATAAATGTATAGAAAGTCATTGCGTGTAAACACTGTATTTTATCTAACTTAAAAAGTATAAGTTTAAATCCCCAATAAATCCATATATTTGATTTCTCGATTTTGTTATTGAATCAACTATTAACTAATCCTTTTATGGGTAATATTATCATTGGTTTATATACTAATACATTATTAACTTCTCAATTCATCCAAATATCAATTTACATAATAATTAATTTCATTTACCTACAATAATCCATTTTATTATAGATTACATCCCAATTAAATAAAAATTGTTTCCAATAATTTGATTTGGTATAATTGCCATCTTTATACTAGGTCTATTATTACCCTATATACGTAGTTACATTAGTTTTATATTCCATTACACTAGCCTAGTCCTATTTTCTTCTTAAATTTGTATTAAATGATACATTTCCGAATGTGAAATCTTGTCAACTGTACACATTAATTAAGGTTTAAAACCAATTAATTAATTTAACTTAGTTCCATCCCTTTTACCAATTTATTACTTTATAAATAAATTTACGTTTCTATTTAATTCATACATTCACACCTCCTGTTATTGCATTAATTCATTAATGACATTAAAGATTTCCTATTTATTTTATAGACTAAACAGGCAACTTCTAATTGCTATTACCATTACCCTTTAATTTACACTTATGTTTATTATATTCAACTAATTTTTATAATTAGCTACCTAATATTGAATTCAATCAATTACTATTAATTATACAAATTCATTTATTTATACACCACTTACCTTTATTTACTCATATTCAAATTTATACTCAAATATAACAGCTACAACTAAATTAATAGGCCAATTAAATAGTAACTTACAACCGTTGCTATTACTTTAAGTCACATTAATGAATTCATTATTTTTTACAAATCAAATGTTACAATTACTTAATTGACACTTATTTACTTCAGTTTATATTAATCATATACTATCTCATTAATGATTCAATATTCACACTTGTGATTTCATTGATCACAACAAATGTTACCATTCTTACATACCCAATCTTTATTCAAGAATCGTTTATTTCATATTATTCCTTTATAAATTTAAATGTTTGCATTAGTTTTCTTACATTAGTTTATAGCCAAGTATACCAATTTTCATTACTTCACTAAACTGTAATTTCATTTCAATTGTTACTAATTAATTCTAATTGCCATCGTTTAATTTTAAATTAATAAGGTTTTTTTTCATATTAAATTACCAAAACTTATTAACTTAACAAATTTAATTATTGAAAATTTTATGGGTCATTACAGATCCCAGGACTGAAAGCGCGTCCATTGAATAAACTAAAGAACCATCTACCCTCAAAAAATCAAGGAACTCATCAGTTCAAGTTCGGACAACCATATTAGTTCGTGTGATGCCCCACCTCTCTATACTCACGCTAGCCAAGGACACTATGGAGTAATGCGTTAGCTAGCATGAAGAATAAGGTTGTTGAGGAGCGACCATCCATGTAATTGCTTTGTGTGAGCACCGATATGTCAGATAGTACAACATGCATCAAGAAATCCGACATACCGATACAAATTCAAAGCTACTACACGGTGGCTATGTGGTATTCGAGAACAAATATAAAAATAAACATAACATAAATCAGCTACAGATATCCATATCACAAAGGCGGAAATAGATATGAATATAACACATAGAAGTGTACATCAGAGTAATGGTCAAACAAGATACACAATATCACCAAAGAATAGATACAAGTGATAGACAAAAGAATATGTATACATCAAGGAGTCTCTTCTCAAATGTATTACAACAAAAACTACCAATCTAATGTAGTTAGACAAAAGTCAGATGATGATCCCTAATAAGGAGTCAAGCAGAAGCACCTGTAACATCTTGGTCTGACCCGAGTATTATTTAATGAAAAAAATATACGGATCGGCCTAGCTATAAATATCAGATAAAATAAGATAGAATAAGAGATATGACGAAAACGTGTGATAACAATAATGCCATACTATGAAAAGTATACATTAAACAACAACAAAAAATCATACAATATCTCAAAAATCTCATAACATCAAAAAGAATGTCATATTCTTTACCATATTCACCAAACCACAAATATTGGCTAACATATCAATGCCAATCATAAAAATTGGTGAAACAGAAATTCTAGAAATCATCAAGTAGAAATCCAGAAATCACAAAAAGGGGGGAGGCCTATCATAAACAGAAGCATGGAAACTCACCAACACGTGTATCACAAACGGGACGCTATCCCATGGTCGCTAACCATAGAGCCGATGCAACGATGTAGTACAACAGTACGCCCGAGGAACCTAAAACTCGAATAATTTGAAACAACGACGTAGTACAACGGTAAGCCCGATGAACCTGATAAGCCGAAACAACGATGTAGTACAAAGGTACGTCCGAGGAACCGAACTCTATAAAAGAACATAGGTCGCTAGCCTACAAGAATGAGTCAAAACTCCAAAGAATGCATAGGCCGTTAGCCTATAAAAGAAATGAGACGAAACTCGATAAAACGGGGCATAGTCCCCTGCGTGGACAAAGAGACATCGCATATCGCAAGTCTAATCACAAAATGATCATCAATGATCAATAAAAAGTGTGAATTACAGTAAGCTAGTAAATAAATAAGCTTAGCTTCATGTCCCATAACCACTGGCTTAACTTAAATATTCACGAACAAGTTATAGATCTCCATTCATAAATTGTCAAAAGAGTTTCAATCGAACAAGTCCAAAAATTATCCGATGAAGTAAACGCAAGTTTTTTATACCACTAGTTTACTAAGCCGTTTAATTAGATTTCTCAAATGAATGAGGTAAAGGTTTGTGTATACTAATAGATTAGAAAACGGTTTTTGTAAACAAGCTTTGTATTAAAAGTAGAGTTGAAATCATCTTTGAGAAAGAATTTGAATATTTACTACTAGTATAGAAACCTTTGTATTTAAAAGTGACAAGTCGTAGAAATGATTGTAGAAACAATCAATCGCCAAAAATTCACATACCAAGACGTGAATCATATCCATAGAAATCGATTTCGAATCCATCAAAATGGATGTTCTCAAAAATCTCGAAAAAGAAGTCTTCAAAGTAGATAATAAATGATAACAACAAATCTGATCAACTCAAATCGATAAAAATTTGAATCTCAAGCAAAATAGGCAAGTTGGGCTGAAGCAAGCAGGTCAGTCGACTGGACACTGAGTTCAGTCGACTGGCCCAATGCCTGGAAAACTCTCGGGCTCCAGGTCAGTCGACTAGACTCAGAGAGCCAGTCGACGGGACCCTGTTTTCTAGTATTTCCAGCCCATCACAATGATAGGAAAACTCTCAACAATTTGCGATCGGATGGGCAATGGGCGCTAGAGGTTTATGTCAATCGACAACCCAGCCCTATAGGCTCTTCGATACACCACCAAAAGCATGTTCATACATCAAAGCTAGGATTTTTAATGTTTTTGACTTCAAAACATCAAAAATTGAAATGTTTACCAAATCATTTCAAATCAAAAGCAAATGAACATGAATAGATGTTAGGAATTCATACCTAACAATATTGATAGTTATAGACATGGATGTGAGATAAAAATCTCACCTTTTCTAAAAAACGATGAAGGAGAAGCTTGAAAGCAAAAGGAAGATCAACCAATCTTTAACTTTATCTATAGAAATTACAATCTAAGATTATAAAAAAATATTTCCTAAGTTAGGTCATAAGGAATTTCTGAAATTGGAGAGAGATTGAGATGGAGAAGAAGAAGGTGATACTTACCTAAGCTTCTCTTGGATTTCGGAGTTAGAACTTGAATTTGCAAAGGAGCTAGGGCTCAGGAATTCTAATTTACAATCTCTTCCCCCATTGTTCCTAAAGCTTGAAGTGTTAGGAAATAGAAATGAAATGGATGAAGAGGAGTGGGGGTAGAGCTAGGGTCTTAAGTTGGGGTAAATGGGCTGAAGCCCAAACCCAAAGCGCTAAGTGAAAAGGTCAAAATTCTAGCTAACTCCAAACATATCAATGTTTATACTCAGAAAGGTCACAAACGTCATTTCGAACTCAATGGAAGTGGTCTCGAGTCCTAATTTGACTGTTTCTAAAAAGTAGCATTTCAAACTATAATCCGACTAACGATGCTATATTTAAATACACAACCGTAAAATATGCGGGTTGTTACCGACTTCCCTCCTTTAAGAAATTGCGTCCTCACAATATTTAAGAAGTAAATAAAAAGTAACAACCATAGAAGCATATCAAGACAAAAGAATTTTGAAATAAGAAGTTCACGTCAAAGAGCACGAGAAAGTAAGTCCGGATGTGTCCGCTCGATGAATTCTCTAGATTCCCAAGAACAATCCTTAGGATTTGAGGACCACTGAACTTTCGCAAGAGGGACATCTTTATTTCAAAGGCGTTTTACCTCCGATGCAATGATACGAATAGGATGCTGCTCATAAGTCAAATTAGGCGAAACTTCAATTTCTTCAACAATACTGGGCTCAAGAATAGAATCGGAATCTCAAAGGCATTTTCGTAGTTGAGAGACGTGAAATGCGTCATGAATAGCAGAAAACTGAGCCGGTAATAAAAGCCGATAAGCCACGGAACCAATACGTTCGGTGATGGAAAATGGACCAATATATCGAGGTGCTAATTTTCCCCATCAACTGAAATGCACAACACCCTTCATAGGTGAAACATGAATAAACACCAAATCTCCCACAGAAAATTTTAATTTCCTTCTTCGGTTATCAGCATGTGATTTTTGCCTACTTAGAGCTTCTTTCATCCTATAGCTGTGATATCCTGGAATTTTAGGCAATAACAATTTAATAATCTATGTCAAAATTTAATTGATTTGACAATAATGTTAATAATGAATTTAAATAAAATTTAATAATCTTCTTTAAAATAAATATTTAAACTGATAATCTATCTTTAAAGGCTAATAAATTGTTTTATATTTGTAATGTTTACATATCTGTGTATATCATGAATAGATAATCTTTGTTTTAAATTTAATATATATAGGCATGTTTTCTTATTCCAATATTTTTTTGATAAATTAAAAACTGGATTTAATTTGATACTAAGCTATTAAATAAATAACCATATGATTTTAATACTCAAGATAAAAACTTGATCATTTAAAATTGATTTTAGCATAAGTTTAAAATTTAAATAAAAAGGTTTGTTTTGTTTTTATGTAGCTAATAAAATAAGTAATTATTAAATAAGAGACAAATTCTTTTATGAATTATTTTAATTTAATCATGAGTTATATTTAAACAATATTAATGATGTAATGTTTTACAAATGGATTTTTAATATAAATAAAAATTGTCATCTTAAATTTATGTATGTGAATTTTTTTAGGAAAGCTATGAATTGTAAATTTGAAATAGCATCTTCAAATATGGTTAAAATAAAACAAATCTTAAATATATTAAACTTAAGTATAAATCAAATGTATGATATTAACATAAGTATGAAAATAAATTAATAATCATCAAATTAAGTATTTGATAGTTAAAGTTTAAAAATAAAAGAGAAAATAAAAATAAGCAATAGAACTAAATACTTAAGTTAAAATTTATAACAATGATTAAAACAACTTTATAATATGTACATAAAATAAATGATGCCAGGTAAGTGAAATATACTTGTAGAATAGATGTTAGACAAGAACAAAGTAATAAATAAAAATGACTTAAACAACTTCATGTGAAAATAAAGCACAACCAGGGAAAAAATAAAATATGTATATAACCTGTAAAATAAATAAGCAAAATAAAAATCTACCAACATCAAAATAAACATCTAGTATATATGCAGGTACAAGTAAAAGATACAAACCTGACACTGTAATATTTGTTTCCTGCAACCTAATATACAAGGCAAGAATAAGACAAGTAAGAAACAGGTAAGAATCTTATATAGGAAATTTAGATTATGCTACTTAGTTAAGTTTCAACATGTACTAATTAGATCAGGTAAGCTAGCAGGAAACAAAAAGTACATAGGCATTTAATACTTTCATTTCAGCATACAAATAAAGTCAATTCGAAATCTAAATAAGCATTTCAGCCTCCTTTTGAAAAACATCTGCCTGATAAAAACAAAAATAAAATCTTTGAACAAAGATAATATTGTTCCAGCAAAGAGCTTACCCAGTAAACACCTACCTTTGCATATTCTTTTCTTCATGTGTATATATATACATCTCCTTGTTTCATTTGTTTACCACAACGGCAAACCAGTAAGTTAGCATTTTCCATTTTTTCAAATTTTATAAACAATCAAAACTGAAAACATTATTCAACAATAAAAAAAATAAGATAGTAATCAAGGAAGATCAAGCCTGCTGCTTTTCAAAACAATGGGCTCTGTTATCTTCTCAGGAGCAAAGGTGAGTAACATCACTTTTAAAAACTTAAAGTAAAAGTTAGTTGCTTTCTAGTACGTGAAGAAGATATGTATTGCATAAATGAAACCTGATGTGAATATTATTTTGTGTATGCTGTATATATTTACTCTGCTCTGTTCTGTTAACTTTTCCAGGCTCAAATTTCCAATTAAACACATTATCACTTAATCTAGTTTTGTTAGGATTCAACATACAAATCAAGGATGTTTGATTTAACCTGAATAAATATTTAAAATTTGGAAATATAATAAACATCTGGGCATGTTAAATAAATCAAAAACTCAAACCTTTTAAAATGAAGCTTGTAGCCTCTGGAAATATAATAAACATCTGGGCATGTTAAATAAATCAAAAACTCAAACCTTTTAAAATGTAAATCCAGTATTATAAATTGAATATTAGAATCAAAATATGATTTATAAAACAAAAACTATAAATTTTAGTAAAGGGGTTAGAGTGCAATTCTGGTTTGAACATATTATGGAAATTCGTGATTCTCTGGTGATCCTCGGGTTGGTAGAGTTTGGGATCTCGTCTGGTGATGGAGGGGTGAATGTGGATGCTCGGAAAAATATGGCGGTAGTGGGAAGTTCATCAGGGAAATTGCACCTGGTGATTTTCATTTGGAACCCTAAGTTTTGTTGTGTTTGAGGAATCGATTTCCACGGCCGAAGTAGGTGATCGAGTGCAGTGATTTTTGGGGTGGTGGTAGTTGGGTTGTAGTCAAAGACGAGGCCAGAGTTGTGGCCAGTCAGATGGTCCGAGAGTGGAGAGCCCAATGTTGACAGGTTGGAGGTGCTGTCTGCTCGTGTATTCCCAGGTTGGACTTTTTGTTCCAATTTCATTTCGAGTTAGGTTGGAGGGAACCGATGATCGTGTTTGTATGTTGAGGTGCTGGTCGGCATGGGGAGTTCGCCGCCGATGGTCGGAATCGGCCGAGGCTGTTGGGCATATGCACAGTGCACATTTATGTTGATACTTGTTGTTTCTGGGTTTGATCAGGTTGGAACTCGAGTTTACTCGAGTAGTTCGAGTACCTTACTCGAAGTATTTAGGGTCTTGTCTCGAGTATAGCAGGTCAGGTGAAGATGGGTTGCAGGGGATTGTTCCTCGAGTGATTCTAGTGTCGGACTCGAAGAAATTTGGGCTTTTGCTTGAAGAAGTTTTGTTTATCTCGGGTATTTTTAGTTACAGGGTTTAGAACCTGTAAGTTTTATGAAATTTTTAAAACTAGGTTTTTAAATGAAAAATAGATATTTAAACAAGGATTAAATCAAGTTAAGTTGGTTTCAAAAGTAGTTTGAATCTCAGTTTTTAAATAAATATAGTTTTTAAATTTAAAATTGTTTTAAACAAATTTGAATGATAAAGTGAATTTTAAATGAAATCGTTTTTAAATTCTTTCAATCATCCATTTTAAGAAATTTTTTCTTTTAGTTGTAAAATAAAAAGGAGTTTGGAATTGTTAAGATTAATTTGATTTCATTTTATATCTTAAATTTAAAATGAATCTTGAAGTAAATTTAAATTAAATTGATTAAATAGCTTATTAATGATAAATTAATCATTAAATAGAAAAAGGTTTTTAAGACTTAAGGATTTCTAATTATTAAGTTAACTAAATGAATAATTAATGACTAGAATTAATTAACTTAGAAATTAAGAGTTTAACTTTATTTAAATAAGGTATAAGTTAATTAATTTAAGGTAAATCAATTTGTAATTAAGAATCATTGATTAAATATGGATTGAATTTTAATTAATGATTAGTAATAATTAAAGAATTAATTAAGGATTAATTAATGAGTTATTAAGACTAATTTAAAATGTAATTGAAAATAAATTTTAGTTAATTACTTTAGGAAAAGTAATTAAAGAATTGTAAATAGATAATGAAGGTCATTAACTAAGATTATGAAATAATCAATTAATGGGATTACTTTTAATAATTAATTAAATTATTTATTTAGGATAAGCAATTGTGAATTGTCAAGTATAATTACTTAATGGAAGTAATTAAGGAATTAATTACTCATTGTAATTAATTCTACGAATTGTTTAATTTATTAGTTAAATTTAATTAATTTAAATAACCATTTGAGGATGCGATAAGTAAAATTACTTAGGGAAGTAATTAATGATAATTACTGGATGTAATTAACAGAGGGTGATTTAATAATGAAAGTAATTTTAGTATAATTACTTTGTATAATTAATCAGGGGATTAATTAGATAAAATTAATTAAGGAGTAATTAATTTATTTGATGGAGTAATTAAAGGAAGTTAATTACTGAATGGTATTAATCAGAGGTGATGAATAAATGTGGTTTAATTAAAGATTAATTACTTAAGGTAATTAATTTAAACAGGGAATTAATTTAAATGTAATTAGAAATAATTAACTAATATAATTAATGATGTAATTAAAGGATGATAAATTTAGATTAATTAATCAGTAATAAGTAATTAAAGAGAAATTAATTTGTGTAATTAAAGATTTAAGTAAACTAATTATAGTTAATCAATTTAGTAAGTAATTAGAGGTCAATTTCTGTTTTTAGTCAAGGTTAATTAATTTGTGAAAATAAATTAAAGATTAATTACTTGGGTGTAACTAAAGTTAATTAATCAAGAGTGATTAATTAAATTGAATAATTGGATGATGATAAATTAATTGATGGACAATTAATCATAGATATATATGCAAGATTTATGATTGTGAAGTAATTAATTTAATTCACTTTAAATTAACTAGAGATGCAAGTAATTAATTTAAGTCATTTTAGATTAATTATGGATGATATGATTACTTAGTATGGATGATGATATCATTTACCTTGAATGATTTAAGATCTCAGATATGAGAAATTGATGCTATGTGATATGGATGCTTTGATTTAAGTATGATGATAATATGAATTATCCGTTATGATGATAATATGCATTATCTATTTGTAGTGATAATATTGATTATCTGTTTATGTTGATGTTGACTATCTATTATGATATTGTGAATTATCTATATGTGTGTATATGGATTATTGAACTGAATTGTTTTAAACTTTAAAACAACTTGGCCTTAAAAGACACGTTTTGGATTTCGATGAGACCGGGATCGGGTTTTCCATATTTGGAAGTCCGAAAACCACATCGATCCAAATTAAACGTTAGGTCGTGAATTCTCAAGTGAAGATTCAGAATGCAAGGGTTATCGTCGTTAACTCTGAGGGTGATTCCAAAATGAGTGTAACGAGACAATGCCTTCGGTTTCGTTCGAACCCGGAACGAACTTGTATGGATTGAATGCTTTCAGAACATCGTCAGGTGGGCGATGAGCATTCTAAGAGATGTGTTTTTTAAAGGTAATCGTAGCCTCAAGCCTCATCAACCGGGAATAGCTAAAACAGGGGAGGTGCAGCAAGGTTTGGTGGGTCATGCCCAAGCAGGACAAGATTTTCCCCTGTCTAGATGTCCCTTTTTATTCGGCTATGTGGACAGTTGTGAGCTCCAACAGTCGGGGTTGTCTTGTTCGGGACTGTTCAGTAAGGAATGGATCTGGCCTTGTGTTGCAGGGGATCCTAGTGATCCTCGGTACGTTGATCTAGGCCACGTACTGTGACGGGCTGTACCCCAGTAGCACTGCCATTGTATGGAATCCGCAATCCAATAAGTGCCAACGGTTTTGATTGTATTGCCCACTTTTGTGGCTAGTAGCTGGAATTTAATCATGTAATAATTTCGGCTATTTTCTATTTACTTGAAAACCATAGACCTATTATAATATCACTGAATTTCCTATCAAATGTTTTGGTTGGCATAAGGTAAAAACTTACCCATGTTTATTTGTGGGGAGTCTTACGTGATACCCTTTGTTCCAAAAATATTTTCAAAAGTTAAGCAACTTTAACCTGTTACTCATACCAGACCCAAGTCTGACCCGGAGTTTATTTTTGTTTTTCATAAACTCTCGGGTACCCAAATTTTTTTACGGGTAGCCAAGGGATTCAGGTTAGCTTTGACGAATTCTGGAGGAGCAATGGAGCAGGAGGCTTCAGCGTTATAGATATAAATATAGTTCCGCTGTGTCGGTATCTTTGGATTATTTGTTTGAGTTGTGTTGTATTAACTAGACAGGTGTTTATAACTGTCTAGTATGTGATGTATTATCTGTGTAACTCTGATTGATGTTGTATATTATGTAATAGTTATGTGATCTATTATATTTTGTTCCATTCCACTGTGAGATTCTGATGTTGTTGTTCTTTCTTCTCTATCTTTTCTATTTTCTCATCTCTTTCTTTCTTCAAGATGAAACGGATTTCTGGGTTCAGAAATTCGGGTCGTCACAGTTGGTATCAGAGCGCTAGGTTGAGTGAATACCTAGGCCCTTGAGTGATTTCTATCTTGAGAGAGCGTATTTGTAATTTTGACATATAAATATATATTTCTACCTATTTATTGGTTTACCTATCCGGGTTTTCCAATATAAGTTATAAGGGTAGATAGGGTAGTGGTGTGTGTAACACGACTACCAATGGTTGGAGTTTGAATATTTGACGTTGGAAGTATATTGTCGAAACTGTAGACCTATTACCGTTTCGAGTGAGCTTTGGGTGGTGTAAAGATTTCATTGAACTCTGAAGGAAACCTGTTAAGGTTCGGAGTTCATTTTTGAAGCGTAAGTTTGGATGAGCTAGAGTTTGGACCTATCGGTTTGGCATGAGCAAGTCCGGATATCTAACCTCAGGATGTAGTAGCTGTGTGATGAGACACAGTGACTATGGAAGTCTCCAAAGATGTTTCTTTGGAATCAGTTAAGGAAGTGTGTCTGTTTCGGTGTTGGGGCTGAGTTCAGTAGAATGTTTCTATTGGTTTGAGGTCCGAGTTTCTCGAAGAGCTGTAGATAGGAAGTCTTGGCATCTAAGTCAACAGTGCAGCTCGGAGTGTTCTTTGTTCTGTCAAGGAGATCTTCTGGTTTGGCAGTTTTCTTGAGAGATTTCAGAAGCAGCAGAGTGGATCCATTTCTTCGATGGATTGGCTAATTAAGTGTAGGCTGTTCTGTTTGGTAAAGAGAGAACAGTTTTTCTTTGGTAGTGGTCTAGATTGATCGCAAAAGTGACTTGAGATTGTTTGAGTTTCTCTTGGGCTATTTGATTTTTCTGGATGTCTTCAGGAAGTCAGAGTTTTATCCGTGCCTGGAGATTGAGTTTGGTATCGACTGGATTCCAGGAGTGGTACCGATGGTTCAGTAAGAAGAATTTTGGAAAATGAGTTGGTGAAGCAGTTCGAGTTTTGGGAGGAACTTCTGAGTTTCTTTTTAAGGATCCGTTGAACCATAGTTCTAAGATATGTTGTCCAGTTGTCCTCGAGATTATCATCAGCATTTTCACCTGCTCTGGTCAGAGTTGCGCAGTGGAAGCATGGTGGCAGCTGTTTGGTGTGGAACCAACTAGAATTTGCAGTATTTTGGATTAGAGAGTTTCTACTGGAAATTTTTCAGGATCTTAAGACCAGATTGGTATGCATCTGTATTATCCTTCCATATGAGAAGAAGTAAGATCAGTCTGCTGATTTTGGAATTGAGTTGTGATCTGATTTTTGAAGTTAAACTTGGAAAGATCATTTTGTTGGATTGTTTTTGGATCAATTTGTTTCTGGGGGTATCAGCAAGGGTTGAGCTGATTAGTAAGGATGTAGGCAGCCCAGGATCGTCCAAAGAGTTTTGTGGATAAGAGACGAAGAAATTTGGAGTCTGTAATCGGAGATTTGATTTTGGATAAGTGTTTAGTTTCAGGATTGAATTGTTAGTTTGGATAACTGGAATTCTTTGTGTTTCACGTATCTCTGAGGGAGTACGTGTAAGAGCTATCTTTGATTGTAGAGTCAGCAGTTTAGAGAGTTTTGGTTGTTGAGTCAGACTTATCTGTAGTCTGATATCCTGTTTTGTTTTGTAGATCCAGATGAGTAGAAACTCAGTAGCTTAGTAATATTGATTGTTTGGATTCTCTAAAGAGAGTATCCCAATATTTATACTTGGGAAAACTCGAGAAAATTCTATTTAGAATTTTATCTGGATAATTAGATTTGTAGATTGGATGAATTGGTTGCTATGGTTGCTAGCACATGATTGATATCTGCCTGTGTTTAAAAATTAAATCTGCAATTAGATTATTAAATTACCTTTGTTTTAAATTTTGGGGACAAAATTCTTTTAAGAGGGAGGATTGTGATATCCCGGAATTTTTGGCAATAACAATTTAATAATCTATGTCAAATTTAATTGATTTGACAATAATGTTAATAATGAATTTAAATTAAATTTAATAATCTTCTTTAAAATAAATATTTAAGCTGATAATCTATCTTTAAAGGCTAATAAATTGTTTTATATCTGTAATGTATACATATCTGTGTATATCATGAATAGATAATCTTTGTTTTAAATTTAATATATATAGGCATTTTTTCTTATTCCAATATTTTTTTGATAAATTAAAAAATGGATTTAATTTGATATTAAGCTATTAAATAAATAACCATATGATTTTAATACTCAAGATAAAAACTTGATCATTTAAAATTGATTTTAGCTTAAGTTTAAAATTTAAATAAAAAGGTTTGTTTTGTTTTTATGTAGCTAATAAAATAAGTAATTATTAAATAAGAGACAAATTCTTTTATGAATTATTTTAATTTAATCGTGAGTTATATTTAAACAATATTAATGATGTAATGTTTTACAAATGGATTTTTAATATAAATAAAAATTGTTATCTTAAATTTATGTATGTGAATTTTTTTAGGAAAGCTATGATTTGTAAATTTGAAATAGCATCTTTCAAATATGGTTAAAATAAAACAAGTCTTAGATATATTAAACTTAAGTATAAATCAAATGTATGATATTAACATAAGTATAAAAATAAATTAATAATCATCAAATTAAGTATTTGATAGTTAAAGTTTAAAAATAAAAGAGAAAATAAAAATGAGCAATAGAACTAAATACTTAAGTTAAAATTTATAACAATGATTAAAACAACTTTATAATATGTACATAAAATAAATGATGCCAGGTAAGTGAAATATACCTGTAGAATAGATGCTAGACAAGAACAAAGTAATAAATAAAAATGACTTAAACAACTTCATGGGAAAATAAAGCACAACCAGGAAAAAAATTAAATATGTATATAACCTGTAAAATAAATAAGAAAAAGAAAAATCTACCAACATCAAAATAAACATCTAGTATATATGCAGGTACAAGTAAAAGATACAAACCTGACACTGTAATATTTGTTGCCTGCAACCTAATATACAAGGCAAGAATAAGACAAGTTAGAAACAGGTAAGAATCTTATATAGGAAATTTAGATAATGCTGCTTAGTTAAGTTTCAACATGTACTAGTTAGATAAGGTAAGCTAGTAGGAAACAAAAAGTACATAGGCATTTAATACTTTCATTTCAGCATACAAATAAAGTCAATTCGAAATCTAAATAAGCATTTCAGCCTCCTTTTGAAAAACTTCTGCCTGATAAAAAACAAAAATAAAATCTTTGAACAAAGATAATATTGTTCCAGCAAAGAGTTTACCCAGTAAACACCTACCTTTGCATATTCTTTTCTTCATGTACATATATATACATCTCCTTGTTTCATTTGTTTACCACAACAGCAAACCAGTAAGTTAGAATTTTCCATTTTTTCAAATTTTATAAACAATCAAAACTGAAAACATTATTCAACAATAAACAAAAACAAGATAGTAATCAAGGAAGATCGAGCCTACTGCTTTTCAAAACAGTGGGCTCTGGTATCTTCTCAGGAGCAAAGGTGAGTAACATCACTTTTAAAAACTTAAAGTAAAAGTTAGTTGCATGCTAGTACGTGAAGATGATATGTATTGCATAAATGAAACCTGATGTGAATATTATTTTGTGTATGCTGTATATATTTACTCTGCTCTATTCTGTTAACTTTTCCAAGCTCAAATTTCCAATTAAACACATTATCACTTAATCTAGTTTTGTTAGGATTCAACTTACAAATCAAGAATGTTTGATTTAACCTGAATAAATGTTTAAAATTTTAAGTAAGCTACAAATGAAGCTTGTAGCCTCTGGAATATAATAAACATCTGGGCATGTTAAATAAATCAAAAACTCAAACCTTTTAAAATGTAAATCCAGTGTTATAAATTGAATATTAGAATCAAAATATGATTTATAAAACAAAAACTATAAATTTTAGTTAAGGGGTTAGAGTGCAATTCTGGTTTGAACATATTATGGAAATTCATGATTCTCTGGTGATCCTTGGGTTGGTAGAGTTTGGGATCTCGTCTGGTGATGGAAGTGTGAGTGTAGATGCTCGGAAAAATATGGCGGTGGTGGGAAGTTCATCGGGGAAATTGCAGCTGGTGATTTTCGTTTGGAACCCTAAGTTTTGCTGTGTTTGAGGAATCGATTGCCACGGCCGAAGTAGGTGATCGAGTGCAGTGATTTTTTTGGTGGTGGTAGTTGGGTTGTAGTCAAAGACGAGGCCGGAGTTGTGGCCAGTCAGATGGTCGGAGAGTGGAGAGCCCAGTGTTGACAGGTTGGAGGTTCTGTCTGCTCGTGTATTCCCAGGTTGGACTTTTTGTTCGAATTTCATTTCGAGTTAGGTTGGAGGGAACTGATGATCTTGTTTGTATGTTGAGGTGCTTGTCGGCATGGGGAGTTCGCCGCCGATGGTCGGAATCGGCCGAGGCTGTTGGGCATGTGTACAGTGCACATTTATGTTGATACTTGTTGTTTCTGGGTTTGATCAGGTTGGAATTCGAGTTTACTCGAGTAGTTCGAGTACCTTACTCGAAGTATTTAGGGTCTTGTCTCGAGTATAGTAGGTCAGGTGAAGACGGCTTGCAGGGGATTGTTGCTCGAGTGATTCGAGTGTCGGACTCGAAGAAATTTGGGGTTTTGCTCGAAGAAGTTTTGTTCATCTCGGGTATTTTTAGTTACAGGGTTTAGAACCTGTAAGTTTTATGAAATTTTTAAAACTAGGTTTTTAAATGAAAAATAGATATTTAAACAAGGATTAAATCAAGTAAAGTTGTTTTCAAAAGTAGTTTGAATCTCAGTTTTTAAATAAATAAAGTTTTTAAATTTAAAATTGTTTTAAACAAATTTGAATGATAAAGTGAATTTTAAATGAAATCGTTTTTATATTCTTTCAATCTTCCATTTTAAGAAATTTTTTCTTTCAGCTGTAAAATAAAAGGGAGTTTGGAATTGTTAAGATTAATTTGATTTCATTTTAAATCTTAAATTTAAAATGAATCTAAAAGTAAATTTAAATTAAATTGATTAAATAGCTTATTAATGATAAATTGATCATTAAATAGAAAAGGTTTTTTAGACTTAAGGATTTGTAATTATTAAGTTAACTAAATGAATAATTACTGAGTAGAATTAATTAACTTAGAAATTAAGAGTTTAAATTTATTTAAATAAGGTATAAGTTAATTAATTTAAGGTAAATCAATTTGTAATTAAGAATCATTGATTAAATATGGATTGATTTTTAATTAATGATTAGTAATCAATTAAAGAATTAATTAAGGATTAATTAATGAGTTATTAAGACTAATTTAAAATGTAATTGAAAATAAATTTTTGTTAATTACTTTAGGAAAACTAATTAAAGAATTGTAAATAGATAATGAAGGTCATTAACTAAGATTATGAAATAATCAATTAATGGGATTATTTTTAATAATTAATTAAATTATTTATTTAGGATAAGAAATTGTGAATTGTTAAGTATAATTACTTAACGGAAGTAATTAAGGAATTAATTACTCATTGTAATTAATTCTATGAATTGTTTAAGTTATTAATTAAATTTAATAAATTTAAATAACCATTTGAGGATGCGATAAATATAATTACTTAGGGAAGTAATTAATGATAATTACTGGGTGTAATTAACAGAGGGTGATTTAATAATGAAAGTAATTTGAGTATAATTACTTTGTATAATTAATCAGGGGATTAAGTATAATTAATTAGAGAAAATTAATTAAGGAGTAATTAATTTATTTGATGGAGTAATTAAAGGAAGTTATTTACTGAATGGTATTAATCAGAGGTAATTAATAAATATGGTTTAATTACAGATTAATTACTTAAGGTAATTAATTTAAATAGGGAACTAATTTAAATGTAATTAGAAATAATTAACTAATATAATTAATGATGTAATTAAGGGATGATAAATTTAGATTAATTAATCAATAATAAGTAATTAAAGAGAAATTAATTTGTGTAATTAAAGATTTAAGTAAACTAATTATAGTTAATCAATTTAGTAAGTAATTAGAAGTTAATTTCCGTTTTTAGTCAAGGTTAATTATTTTGTGAAAATAAATTAAAGATTAATTACTTGGGTGTAACTAAAGTTAATTAATCAAGAGTGATTAACTAAATTGAATAATTGGATGATGATAAATTAATTGATAGACAATTAATCATAGATATATATGCAAGATTTATGATTGTGAAGTAATTATTTTAATTCACTTTAAATTAATTAGAGATGCAAGTAATTAATTTAATTCATATTAGATTAATTATGGCTGATGTGATTACTTATGTATGGATGATGATATCATTTACCTTGAATGATTTAAGATCTCAGATATGAGAAATTGATGCTATGTGATATGGATGCTTTGATTTAAGTATGATGATAATATGAATTATCTGTTATGATGATAATATGCATTATCTGTTTGTAGTGATAATATTGATTATCTGTTTATGTTGATGTTGACTATCTATTATGATATTGTGAATTATCTATCTGTGTGTATATGGATAATTGAACTGAATTGTTTTAAACTTTAAAACAACTTGGCCTTAAAAGACACGTTTTGGATTTCGATGAGACCGGGATCGGGTTTTCCATATTTGAAGTCCGAAAACCACATCGATCCAAATTAAACGTTAGGTCGTGAATTCTTAAGTGAAGATTCAGAATGCTAGGGTTATCGTCGTTAACTCTGAGGGTGATTCCAAAATGAGTATAACGAGATAATGCCTTCGGTTTCGTTCGAACCCAGAACGAACTTGTATGGATTGAATGCTTTCAGAACATCGTCAGGTGGGCGATGAGCATTCTAAGAGATGTATTCTTTAATGGTAATCGTAGCCTCAAGCCTCATCAACTGGGAATGGCTAAAACAGGGGAGGTGCAGCAAGGTTAGGTGGGTCATGCCCAAGTAGGACAAGATTTTCCCCTGTCTAGATGTCCCTTTTTATTCGGCTGTGTGGACAGTTGTGAGCTCCAACTGTCGGGGTTGTCTTGTTCGGGACTGTTCAGTAAGGAATGGTTTCGGCCTTGTATTGCAGGGGGTCGGGAGTGATCCTCGGTACGTTGATCTAGGCCACGTACTGTGACGGGCGGTACCCCAGTAGCCCTGCCATTGTATGGAATCCACAATCCAATAAGTGCCAACGGTTTTGATTGTATTACCCACTTTTGTGGCTAGTAGCTGGAATTTAATCGTGTAACAATTTCGGCTATTTTCTATTTACTTGAAAACCATAGACCTATTATAATATCACTTAATTTCTTATCAAATGTTTTGGTTGGCGTAAGGTAAAAACTTACCCATGTTTATTTGTGGGGAGTCTTACGTGATACCCTTTGTTCCAAAAATATTTTCAAAAGTTAAGCAACTTTAACCTGTTACTCATACCAGACCCAAGTCTGACCCGGAGTTTATTTTTGTTCTTCATAAACTCTCGGGTACCCAAATTTTTTTACGGGTAGCCAAGGGATTCAGGTTTGCTTTGACGAATTCTGGAGGAGCAATGGAGCAGGAGGCTTCAGCGTTATAGATATAAATATAGTTCCGCTATGTCGGTATCTTTGGATTATTTGTTTGAGTTGTGTTGTATTAACTAGACAGGTGTTAATAACTGTCTAGTATGTGATGTATTATCTGTGTAACTCTGATTGATGTTGTATATTATGTAATAGTTATGTGATCTATTATATTTTGTTCCATTCCGCTGTGAGATTCTGATGTTGTTGTTCTTTCTTCTCTATCTTTTCTATTTTCTCATCTCTTTCTTTCTTCAAGATGAAATGGATTTCTGGGGTCAGAAATTCGGGTCGTCACAATGGCGAATAAGGTCAATCTTTTCTATGGAATCACAAATAAAATCAAGACCTAAAACCATCTTCTCACCGGCCTTAAGCCAACAAGAAGGAGATCGGCATGGCCTTCCATAGAGTGCCTCGAAGGGTGCCATACCAATACTATATTGGAAGTTATTATTGTGGGAAGACTCAACAAGATAAATATGATCTTCCCAACTTCCACTAAAATCAAGAACACATGCACGAAGAAGATCTTCAAGAGTTTGATTCACACACTCGGTTTGTCCATCGTACTGAGGGTGGTAAGCGATGCTAAAATTAAGCTTCGTCCCCAATGCTTTATGAAGATTCCTCCAAAATCCACTGGTAAACAAAGGATCACGATCGCGAACAATAGAAGCAGGAACCCCATGCAATTTAAAAATTTCTTTAATAAAGAGTTTAGCCAAAAGAGGTACGGTCCGATTGGACATAACGAGAATAAAATGGGTGGATTTAGTAAGTCTATCAACTATCGCGCATATGCTATCATGACCCGAATGAGAACGGGGAAGTCCGTCAATAAAATCCATTGAAATTTGGTGCCGCTTCCAAATTGGAATGTCCAAAGTTTGCAATAACCCACCAGGCCTTTGATGCCCGGCTTTAGCGAGTTGGCAAGTCATGCAACGCTTAACAAAGTTAGCAATATCGGATTTCATTCCATCCCAATAATAAAGTCGCTTCATATCCGCGTACATTTTACTACTACCGGGATGAATGGTAAATTTAGAACGGTGAGAATCCTCTAAAATATCTCTACGAAGATTATCATTATTTGGCACGATAAGTCTACCAAATTTTCGAATACCTCTGTGAGCATCGATATCAAAATCTTTCAAAACTTCAATATCAATTTTATCCCTACAACTTTGGCTAAGAAAAGCCAATTCGGGATCTACCTTTTGAGCTTCGAGAATGCGATCTAAAAGAGAGGGATGAGCCTCAATGCTACATAAAATGAGAGATGCACATAAATTGAATTCACGATCTCGAATCTCACAAGTGGATAAAGTCTCGAGATCATTCCATTCGGATGCCATCATGGAAACAACCACTTGTTGCTTACGACTAAGGGCATCGGCAACACAATTTTCCTTTCGGGGAGTATAAAGAATATCAAGATCATAAGATGCAAGGAACTCGAGCCAACATTGTTGATGCAAATTAGGTTCCTTTTGGGAAAATAAATACTTCAAAGGTTTATGATCGCTGTAGAGAATAAATTTTTCTCCCAAAAGATAGTGGCGCCAAATTCTAAGGGCGAAAACAATAGCCGTGAGCTCTAAATCATGAGTGGCATATCTAGTCTCGGTCGGCTTTAACTACCTAGAAGCATAAGCAATAACACGATCCCTTTGCATAAGAACGGCTCCCAAACCAACACGACTAGCATCGGTATAAACAGTAAAATCTTGGTTCCCTTCGGGAATCACAAGAATAGGTGCATCGGAAAGGAGTTCTTTTAATTTCTGGAAAGAAGCTTCACATTTGTCCGACCAAATATATCTAACTCCTTTCTTTGTCAAGCTAGTAAGAGGCATGGAAATTTTAGAAAAGTCCTTTATGAATCGAAGGTAATAACCCGCCAATCCAAGAAAACTACGGATTTACCTCACACTCTCTGGTCTCTTTCAATTTTGCATCGCTTCAATCTTTGAAGGATCAACGGAAATTCTGGATTCGGAAATAATATGACCGAGAAACTTCACACGAGATTACCAAAAGTGGCATTTAGAAAACTTTGCTTTCAACTGATTGCTCCTTAGAGTTTGCAACACAATCCGAAGATGCTTTTCATGCTCTTCCTCGGTTTTAGAATAAACAAGAATGTCATCTATGAAAATGAGAACAAATCGATCGAGGAAATCTTTGAAAACTCGGTTCATAAGGTCAATGAAATAAGATGGGGCATTCGTTAAACCAAATGGCATAACAAGCCATTCAGAAGACCCATAACATGTACGGAATTATGTCAAAGGAATGCTATCCTCTGCAATACGAAGCTGATGAAAACCGGTTGCTAAGTCTAACTGTGAAAAGACTCTAGCGCTGCTAAGTATTTAGGGTCTTGTCTCGAGTATAGCAGGTCACGTGAAGATGGGTTGCAGGGGATTGTTGCTCGAGTGATTCGAGTGTCGGACTCGAAGAAATTTGGGGTTTTGCTCGAAGAAGTTTTGTTTATCTCGGGTATTTTTAGTTACAGGGTTTAGAACCTGTAAGTTTTATGAAATTTTTAAAACTAGGTTTTTAAATGAAAAATAGATATTTAAACAAGGATTAAATCAAGTTAAGTTGGTTTCAAAAGTAGTTTGAATCTCAGTTTTTAAATAAATAAAGTTTTTAAATTTAAAATTGTTTTAAACAAATTTGAATGATAAAGTGAATTTTAAAAGAAATCGTTTTTAAATTCTTTCAATCTTCCATTTTAAGAAATTTTTTCTTTCAGTGGTAAAATAAAAGGGAGTTTGGAATTGTTAAGATTAATTTGATTTCATTTTAAATCTTAAATTTAAAATGAATCTAAAAGTAAATTTAAATTAAATGTATTAAATAGCTTATTAATGATAAATTGATCATTAAATAGAAAAAGGATTTTTAGACTTAAGGATTTGTAATTATTAAGTTAACTAAATGAATAATTAATGACTAGAATTAATTAACTTAGAAATTAAGAGTTTAAATTTATTTAAATAAGGTATAAGTTAATTAATTTAAGGTAAATCATTTTGTAATTAAGAATCATTGATTAAATATGGATTGATTTTTAATTAATGATTAGTAATCAATTAAAGAATTAATTAAGGATTAATTAATGAGTTATTAAGACTAATTTAAAATATAATTGAAAATAAATTTTAGTTAATTACTTTAGGAAAAGTAATTAAAGAATTGTAAATAGATAATGAAGGTCATTAACTAAGATTATGAAATAATCAATTAATGAGATTATTTTTAATAATTAATTAAATTATTTATTTAGGATAAGAAATTGTGAATTGTTAAGTATAATTACTTAATGGAAGTAATTAAGGAATTAATTACTCATTGTAATTAATTCTATGAATTGTTTAAGTTATTAATTAAATTTAATAAATTTAAATAACCATTTGAGGATGCGATAAGTATAATTACTTAGGGAAGTAATTAATGATAATTACTGGATGTAATTAACAGAGGGCGATTTAATAATGAAAGTAATTTGAGTATAATTAATTTGTATAATTAGTCAGGGGATTAATTAGAGAAAATTAATTAAGGAGTAATTTATTTATTTGATGGAGTAATTAAAGGAAGTCAATTACTGAATGGTATTAATCAGAGGTAATTAATAAATGTGGTTTAATTACAGATTAATTACTTAAGGTAATTAATTTAAACAGGGAATTAATTTAAATGCAATTAGAAATAATTAACTAATATAATTAATGATGTAATTAAGGGATGATAAATTTAGATTAATTAATCAATAATAAATAATTAAAGAGAAATTAATTTGTGTAATTAAAGATTTATGTAAACTAATTATAGTTAATCAATTTAGTAAGTAATTAGAGGTTAATTTCCGTTTTTAGTCAAGGTTAATTAATTTGTGAAAATAAATTAAAGATTAATTACTTGGGTGTAACTAAAGTTAATTAATCAAGAGTGATTAACTAAATTGAATAATTGGATGATGATAAATTAATTGATGGACAATTAATCATAGATATATATGCAAGATTTATGATTGTGAAGTAATTATTTTAATTCACTTTAAATTAATTAGAGATGCAAGTAATTAATTTAATTCATTTTAGATTAATTATGGCTGATATGATTACTTATGTATGGATGATGATATCATTTACCTTGAATGATTTAAGATCTCAGATATGAGAAATTGATGCTATGTGATATGGATGCTTTGATTTAAGTATGATGATAATATGAATTATCTGTTATGATGATAATATGCATTATCTGTTTGTAGTGATAATATTGATTATCTGTTTATGTTGATGTTGACTATCTATTATGATATTGTGAATTATCTATCTGTGTGTATATGGATAATTGAACTGAATTGTTTTAAACTTTAAAACAACTTGGCCTTAAAAGACACGTTTTGGATTTCGATGAGACCGGGATCGGGTTTTCCATATTTGAAGTCCGAAAACCACATCGATCCAAATTAAACGTTAGGTCGTGAATTCTTAAGTGAAGATTCAGAATGCTAGGGTTATCGTCGTTAACTCTGAGGGTGATTCCAAAATGAGTGTAACGAGATAATGCCTTCGGTTTCGTTCGAACCCGGAACAAACTTGTATGGATCGAATGCTTTCAGAACATCGTCAGGTGGGCGATGAGCATTCCAAGAGATGTATTCTTTAATGGTAATCGTAGCCTCAAGCCTCATCAACCGGGAATGGCTAAAACAGGGGAGGTGCAGCAAGGTTAGGTGGGTCATGCACAAGTAGGACAAGATTTTCCCCTGTCTAGATGTCCCTTTTTATTCGGCTGTGTGGACAGTTGTGAGCTCCAACTGTCGGGGTTGTCTTGTTCGGGACTATTCAGTAAGGAATGGTTTCGGCCTTGTGTTGCAGGGGGTCGGGAGTGATCCTCGGTACGTTGATCTAGGCCACGTACTGTGACGGGTGGTACCGCACTAGCCCTGCCATTGTATGGAATCCACAATCCAATAAGTGCCAACGGTTTTGATTGTATTATCCACTTTTGTGGCTTGTAGCTGGAATTTAATCATGTAACAATTTCGGCTATTTTCTATTTACTTAAAAACCATAGACCTATTATAATATCACTGAATTTCCTATCAAATGTTTTGGTTAGCGTAGGTAAAAACTTACCCATGTTTATTTGTGGGGAGTCTTACGTGATACCCTTTGTTCCAAAAATATTTTCAAAAGTTAAGCAACTTTAATCTGTTACTCATACCAGACCCATGTCTGAACCGGAGTTTATTTTTGTTTTTCATAAACTCTCGGGTACCCAAATTTTTTTACGGGTAGCCAAGGGATTCAGGTTTGCTTTGACGAATTCTGGAGGAGCAATGGAGCAGGAGGCTTCAGCGTTATAGATATAAATATAGTTCCGCTGTGTCGGTATCTTTGGATTATTTGTTTGAGTTGTGTTGTATTAACTAGACAGGTGTTAATAACTGTCTAGTATGTGATGTATTATCTGTGTAACTCTGATTGATGTTGTTTATTATGTAATAGTTATGTGATCTATTATATTTTGTTCCATTCCGCTGTGAGATTCTGATGTTGTTGTTCTTTCTTCTCTATCTTTTCTATTTTCTCATCTTTTTCTTTCTTCAAGATGAAACAGATTTCTGGGGTCAGAAATTCTGGTCGTCACAATGGCGAATAAGGTCAATCTTTTCTGTAGAATCACAAATAAAATCAAGACCTAAAACCAGCTTCTCACTGTCCTCAAGCCAACAAGAAGGAGATCGGCGTGGCCTTCCATAGAGTGCCTCGAAGGGTGCCATACCAATACTATATTGGAAGTTATTATTATGGGAAAACTCAACAAGATAAATATGAACTTCCCAACTTCCACTAAAATCAAGAACACATGCACGAAGAAGATCTTCAAGAGTTTGATTCACACGCTCGGTTTGTCCATCGGACAGAGGATGATAAGTGATGCTAAAATTAAGCTTCGTCCCCAATGCTTTATGAAGACTCCTCCAAAATCCACTGGTAAACAAAGGATCGCGATCGCTAACAATAGAAACAGGAACCCCATGCAATTTAAAAATTTCTTTAATAAAGAGTTTAGCCAAAAGAGGTACGGTCTGATTGGACATAACAGGAATAAAATGGGCAGGGTTAGTAAGTCTATCAACTATCACGCATATGCTATCATGACCCGAATGAGAACGGGGAAGTCCGTCAATAAAATCCATTGAAATTTGGTCCCGCTTCCAAATTGGAATGTCCAAAGGTTGCAATAACCCACCAGGCCTTTGATGCCCGGCCTTAACGAGTTGGTAAGTCATGCAACGCTTAACAAATTTAGCAATATCGGATTTCATTCCATCCCAATAATAAAGTCGCTTCATATCCGCGTACATTTTTCTACTACAGGGATGAATGGTAAATTTAGAACGGTGAGAATCCTCTAAAATATCTCTACGAAGATTATCATTATTTGGCACGATAAGTCTACCAAATTTTCGAATACCTCTATGAGCATCGATATCAAAATCTTTCAAAACTTCAGTATCAATTTTATCCCTACAACTTTGGCTAAGAAAAGCCAATTCGGGATCTACCTTTTGAGCTTCAAGAATGCGATCTAAAAGAGAGGAATGAGCCTCGATGCTACATAAAATGAGAGATGCACATAAATTGAATTCATGATCTGGAATCTCACAAGTGGATAAAGTCTCGAGATCATTCCATTCGGATACCATCATGGAAACAACCGCTTGTTGCTTACGACTAAGGGCATCGGCAACACAATTTTCCTGTCGGGAAGTATAAAGAATATCAAGATCATAAGATGCATGGAACTCGAGCCAGCATTGTTGATGCAAATTAAGTTCCTTTTGGGAAAATAAATACTTCAAAGGTTTATGATCGCTGTAGAGAATAAATTTTTCTCCCAAAAGATAGTGGCGCCAAATTCTAAGGGCGAAAACAATAGCCGTGAGCTCTAAATCATGAGTGGCATATCTAGTCCCGGTCGGCTTTAACTACCTAGAAGCATAAGCAATAACACGATCCCTTTGCATAAGAACGGCTCCCAAACCAACACGACTAGCATCGGTATAAACAGTAAAATCTTGGTTCCCTTCGGGAATCACAAGAATAGGTGCATCGGAAAGGAGTTCTTTTAATTTCTGGAAAGAAGCTTAATATTTGTCCGACCAAATATATCTAACTCCTTTCTTTGTCAAGCTATTAAGAGGCATGGAAATTTTAGAAAAGTCCTTTATGAATCGACGGTAATAACCCGCCAATCCAAGAAAACTACGGATTTCCGTCACACTCTCTTGTCTCTTTCAATTTTGCATCGCTTCAATCTTTGAAGGATCAACGAAAATTCTGGATTCGGAAATAATATGACCGAGAAACTTCACACGAGATTACCAAAAGTGGCATTTAGAAAACTTTGCTTTCAACTGATTGCTCCTTAGAGTTTGCAACACAATCCGAAGATGCTTTTCATGCTCTTCCTCGGTTTTAGAATAAACAAGAATGTCATCTATGAAAATGAGAACAAATCGATCGAGGAAATCTTTGAAAACTCGGTTCATAAGGTCAATGAAATAAGATGGGGCATTCGTTAAACCAAATGGCATAACAAGCCATTCAGAAGATCCATAACATGTACGGAATGATGTCAAAGGAATGCTATCCTCTGCAATACGAAGCTGATGAAAACCGGTTGTTAAGTCTAACTGTGAAAAGACTCTAGCGCTGCTAAGTATTTAGGGTCTTGTCTCGAGTATAGCAGGTCAGGTGAAGATGGGTTGCAGGGGATTGTTGCTCGAGTGATTCGAGTGTCGGACTCGAAGAAATTTGGGGTTTTTCTCGAAGAAGTTTTGTTTATCTCGGGTATTTTTAGTTACAGGGTTTAGAACCTGTAAGTTTTGTGAAATTTTTAAAACTAGGTTTTTAAATGAAAAATAGATATTTAAACAAGGATTAAATCAAGTTAAGTTGGTTTCAAAAGTAGTTTGAATCTCAGTTTTTAAGTAAATAAAGTTTTTAAATTTAAAATTGTTTTAAACAAATTTGAATGATAAAGTGAATTTTAAATGAAATCGTTTTTAAATTCTTTCAATCTTCCATTTTAAGAAAATTTTTCTTTTAGTTGTAAAATAAAAGGGAGTTTGGAATTGTTAAGATTAATTTGATTTCATTTTAAATCTTAAATTTAAAATGAATCTAGAAGTAAATTTAAATTAAATTGATTAAATAGCTTATTAATGATAAATTGAACATTAAATAGAAAAAGGTTTTTTAGACTTAAGGATTTGTAATTATTGAGTTAACTAAATGAATAATTAATGACTAGAATTAATTAACTTAGAAATTAAGAGTTTAAATTTATTTAAATAAGGTATAAGTTAATTAATTTAAGGTAAATCAATTTGTAATTAAGAATCATTGATTAAATATGGATTGATTTTTAATTAATGATTAGTAATCAATTAAAGAATTAATTGAGGATTAATTAATGAGTTATTAAGACTAATTTAAAATGTAATTGAAAATAAATTCTAGTTAATTACTTTAGGAAAAGTAATTAAGGAATTGTAAATAGATAATGAAGGTCATTAACTAAGATTATGAAATAATCAATTAATGGTATTATTTTTAATAATTAATTAAATTATTTATTTAGGATAAGAAATTGTGAATTGTTATGTATAATTACTTAACGGAAGTAATTAAGGAATTAATTACTCATTGTAATTAATTCTATGAATTGTTTAAGTTATTAATTAAATTTAATAAATTTAAATAACCATTTGAGGATGCGATAAGTATAATTACTTAGGGAAGTAATTAATGATAATTACTGGATGTAATTAACAGAGGGTGATTTAATAATGAAAGTAATTTGAGTATAATTACTTTGTATAATTAATCGGGGGATTAATTAGAGAAAATTAATTAAGGAGTAATTAATTTATTTGATGGAGTAATTAAAGGAAGTTAATTACTGAATGGTATTAATCAGAGGTAATTGAAAAATGTAGTTTAATTAAAGATTAATTACTTAAGGTAATTAATTTAAACAGGGAATTAATTTAAATGTAATGAGAAATAATTAACTAATATAATTAATTATGTAATTAAGGGATGATAAATTTAGATTAATTAATTAATAATAAGTAATTAAAGAGAAATTAATTTGTGTAATTAAAGATTTAAGCAAACTAATTATAGTTAATCAATTTAGTAAGTAATTAGAGGTTAATTTCTGTTTTTAGTCAAGGTTAATTAATTTGTGAAAATAAATTAAAGATTAATTACTTGGGTGTAACTAAAGTTAATTAATCAAGAGTGATTAATTAAATTGAATAATTGGATGATGATAAATTAATTGATGGACAATTAATCATAGATATATATGCAAGATTTATGATTGTGAAGTAATTAATTTAATTCACTTTAAATTAATTAGAGATGCAAGTAATTAATTTAATTCATTTTAGATTAATTATGGCTGATATGATTACGTATGTATGGATGATGATATCATTTACCTTGAATGATTTAAAATCTCAGATATGAGAAATTGATGTTATGTGATATGGATGCTTTGATTTAAGTATGATGATAATATGAACTATCTGTTATGATGATAATATGCATTATCTGTTTATGTTGATGTTGACTATCTATTATTATATTGTGAATTATCTATCTATGTGTATATGGATAATTGAACCGAATTGTTTTAAACTTTAAAACAACTTGGCCTTAAAAGACACGTTTTGGATTTCGATGAGACAGGGATCGGGTTTTCCATATTTGAAGTCTGAAAACCACATCGATCCAAATTAAACGTTAGGTCGTGAATTCTCAAGTGAAGATTCAGAATGCTAGGGTTATCATCGTTAACTCTGAGGGTGATTCCAAAATGAGTGTAACGAGATAATGCCTTCGGTTTCGTTCGAACACGGTCCGAACTTGTATGGATTGAATGCTTTCAGAACATCGTCAGGTGGGCATGAGCATTGTAAGAGATGCATTCTTTAATGGTAATCGTAGCCTCAAGCCTCATCAACCGGGAATTGCAAGGACCGGGGAGGTGCAGCAAGGTTAGGTGGGTCATGCCCAAGTAGGACAAGATTTTCCCCTGTCTAAATGTCCCTTTTTATTCGGCTGTGTGGACAGTTGTGAGCTCCAACTGTCGGGGTTGTCTTGTTCGGGACTTTTCAGTAAGGAATGGTTTCGGCCTTGTGTTGCAGAGGGTCGGTAGTGATCCTCAGTACGTTGATCTAGGCTACGTACTGTGACGGGCGGTACCCCAGTAGCCCTGCCATTGTATGGAATCCACAATCCAATAAGTGCCAACGGTTTTGATTGTATTGACCACTTATGTGGCTAGTAGATGGAATTTAATCATGTAACAATTTCGGCTATTTTCTATTTACTTGAAAACCATAGACCTATTATAATATCACTGAATTTCCTATCAAATGTTTTGGTTAGCGTAAGGTAAAAACTTACCCATGTTTATTTGTGGGGAGTCTTACGTGATACCCTTTGTTCCAAAAATATTTTCAAAAGTTAAGCAACTTTAACCTGTTACTCATACCAGACCCATGTCTGACCCGGAGTTTATTTTTGTTTTTCATAAACTCTCGGGTACCCAAATTTTTTTATGGGTAGCCAAGGGATTCAGGTTAGCTTTGACGAATTCTGAAGGAGCAATGGAGCAGGAGGCTTCAGCGTTATAGATATAAATATAGTTCCGCTGTGTCGATATCTTTGGATTATTTGTTTGAGTTGTGTTGTATTAACTAGACAGGTGTTTATAACTGTCTAGTATGTGATGTATTATCTGTGTAACTCTGATTGATGTTGTATATTATGTAATAGTTATGTGATCTATTATATTTTGTTCCATTCCGCTGTGAGATTCTGATGTTGTTGTTCTTTCTTCTCTATCTTTTCTATTTTCTCATCTCTTTCTTTCTTCAAGATGAAATGGATTTCTGGGGTCAGAAATTCGGGTCGTCACAATGGCGAATAAGGTCAATCTTTTCTATGGAATCACAAATAAAATCAAGACCTAAAACCATCTTCTCACCGGCCTTAAGCCAACAAGAAGGAGATCGGCATGGCCTTCCATAGTGTGCCTCGAAGGGTGCCATACCAATACTATATTGGAAGTTATTATTGTGGGAAGACTCAACAAGATAAATATGATCTTCCCAACTTCCACTAAAATCAAGAACACATGCACGAAGAAGATCTTCAAGAGTTTGATTCACACACTCGGTTTGTCCATCGTACTGAGGGTGGTAAGCGATGCTAAAATTAAGCTTCGTCCCCAATGCTTTATGAAGATTCCTCCAAAATCCACTGGTAAACAAAGGATCACGATCGCGAACAATAGAAGCAGGAACCCCATGCAATTTAAAAATTTCTTTAATAAAGAGTTTAGCCAAAAGAGGTACGGTCCGATTGGACATAACGAGAATAAAATGGGTGGATTTAGTAAGTCTATCAACTATCACGCATATGCTATCATGACCCGAATGAGAACGGGGAAGTCCGTCAATAAAATCCATTGAAATTTGGTGCCGCTTCCAAATTGGAATGTCCAAAGTTTGCAATAACCCACCAGGCCTTTGATGCCCGGCTTTAGCGAGTTGGCAAGTCATGCAACGCTTAACAAAGTTAGCAATATCGGATTTCATTCCATCCCAATAATAAAGTCGCTTCATATCCGCGTACATTTTACTACTACCGGGATGAATGGTAAATTTAGAACGGTGAGAATCCTCTAAAATATCTCTACGAAGATTATCATTATTTGGCACGATAAGTCTACCAAATTTTCGAATACCTCTGTGAGCATCGATATCAAAATCTTTCAAAACTTCAATATCAATTTTATCCCTACAACTTTGGCTAAGAAAAGCCAATTCGGGATCTACCTTTTGAGCTTCAAGAATGCGATCTAAAAAAGAGGGATGAGGCTCAATGCTACATAAAATGAGAGATGCACATAAATTGAATTCACGATCTTGAATCTCACAAGTGGATAAAGTCTCGAGATCATTCCATTCGGATACCATCATGGAAACAACCACTTGTTGCTTACGACTAAGGGCATCGACAACACGATTTTCCTTTCGGGGAGTATAAAGAATATCAAGATCATAAGATGCAAGGAACTCAAGCCAACATTGTTGACGCAAATTAAGTTCCTTTTGGGAAAATAAATACTTCGAAGGTTTATGATCGCTGTAGAGAATAAATTTTTCTCCCAAAAGATAGTGGCGCCAAATTCTAAGGGCGAAAACAATAGCCGTGAGCTCTAAATCATGAGTGACATATCTAGTCTCGGTCGGCTTTAACTACCTAGAAGCATAAGCAATAACACGATCCCTTTGCATAAGAACGGCTCCCAAACCAACACGACTAGCATCGGTATAAACAGTAAAATCTTGGTTCCCTTCGGGAATCACAAGAATAGGTGCATTGGAAAGGAGTTCTTTTAATTTCTGGAAAGAAGTTTCACATTTGTCCGACCAAATATATCTAACTCCTTTCTTTGTCAAGCTAGTAAGAGGCATGGAAATTTTAGAAAAGTCCTTTATGAATCGACGGTAATAACCCGCCAATCCAAGAAAACTACGGATTTCCGTCACACTCTCTGGTCTCTTTCAATTTTGCATCGCTTCAATCTTTGAAGGACCAACGGAAATTCTGGATTCGGAAATAATATGACCGAGAAACTTCACACGAGATTACCAAAAGTGGCATTTAGAAAACTTTGCTTTCAACTGATTGCTCCTTAGAGTTTACAACACAATCCGAAGATGCTTTTCATGCTCTTCCTCGGTTTTAGAATAAACAAGAATGTCATCTATGAAAATGAGAACAAATCGATCGAGGAAATCTTTGAAAACTCGGTTCATAAGGTCAATGAAATAAGATGGGGCATTCGTTAAACCAAACGGCATAACAAGCCATTCAGAAGATCCATAACATGTACGGAATGATGTCAAAGGAATGCTATCCTCTGCAATACGAAGCTGATGAAAACCGGTTGCTAAGTCTAACTGTGAAAAGACTCTAGCGCTGCTAAGTTTATCGAATAGATCATCAATCTGAGGTAAAGGATATTTATTCTTGATAGTAAGATCATTAAGCTTGCGGTAGTCAACGCAAAGCCTAAGTGTACCATCGTATTTCTTCACAAAAATAGCAGAAGCTCCCCAAGGAGAGGAACTAGAACGAATAAATTGCTTCTCTTCCAATTTGGATAATTGTTTGCGCATCTCCTCATTTTCATTATTGGGAATACGATAAGGAGGACGAGTAAAAGGCGAAGCTCCAGGAATTAGATTAATTCTAAACTCAATGGCTCGCTTAGGGGTAATCCTAAAACGGGCTCAAATATATCGGGAAATTCACGAACAACGTGAATGAGAGAAATGACATCCTCCTCGTCATCATTATTGTCATCATGAGGATTTAAAGAATATAAAGATGCTACCAAGTTGGAATCCGAATCTTTAAGAACAATAGAAATTTTCTTAATAGATTGATGATGCCGAAGATGGATAGTCCGCTCAGGACACAGGATATTGGCTTCATAACGGTTAAGCCAATCCATTCCCAAAATCATTCTGAAGCCTAAGTAACGCATGGCATGCAAATCGGCCCGGAAAGAAAACTCACACAAAATAATCTTGACATGTTTACAAAGCAAACTAAGTGTTGCGGATCCACCAACCGGATTCGCAATTCTCAAAGAAGTCATTAAAGCCATTACACTTAAAGAAAAAGCATCAACAAGTTCTTTTGATATAAAAGAAAGGGATGCACCCGTATCAAAAAGAACTCGAATAGGTTGATCACGAAAAACAATCATGCCATCAAGGATAGGATGAGAAATACCTTGACCGCGAGAAGTGTTAGTAGGGGCTTGCACAACATTTAGCTTTCCCTCCTTCTTGCTTTGAAGTTTGGGGGACGAAGATATAAGATGACCCGAATTTTTGCAATAGCGACAAAAGAGAGACTTTGGACATCTATTAGCATAATGGTCCTTAGAACCAAAATTGTAGCATTGTCCACTACTAGGGGTAGGAGTCTTTGCTATCGAAGCTGCTTGCTTCCATTTCTTGTTAGGATTAGGGCCTTTCAATTTAATAGGCCTTTTCTTTTTGTCGTTGAAGCTCGGTTTGGTACCCACAACTTCAATATCACTCTCCTTATCTACCCTTCAAGTCGAAGAGCGATATCAATTAGCTGATCAAAAGAAACTTCTAATTTCATAAATAATGGCTTTTTGAGATTTTTATACAAGCCCTAGACAAACCTTTGATTTTTCTTCAATGGGGTATTTATATATTCAACCGCGTATTTAGAAAGAGATTCAAAAGATGCGACGTAGTTCGTCACAGAAGATTCACCTTGAACAAGGTCTATGAAATGCCGAGCCAAAGTTACCTTTTCAGCTTTCGGGACAAATTTTAATTCGAATCGTTCCCAGAATTTCTCCTAAGTAAGATCTGCTTCAATAATTTTAGAAGTCAGAAGTTCATACCAATATAATGCCCTTTCTTGGAGCATACTAGAAGACACTTGGACCCGATGAAGATTAATAAGATTCACGCGAGAAAAGATGCGGTCGCATGTTCTAAGCCAAGCTCGGACTTCGATAATGCCCTCGGAACCCCTGAACGGCTTTCAACCCAAATTTGTATAATCACTGCGCAGGCGTGCAAATCCAGATTTTGGGCGAGTAGGCCCTGGAATGGGTCCGACAGCTTGAGCATTCTTTACAAGATCTAGAAGCTGTTGGGCAGACATAAATACTCTATCCTGAGGAGTAGCACTAGACTGACCGATGCTGGGACGGCCAGGTCTAACCATTTCTCTTCTTTAAGAAAGAAAGAAAGAAGACGAAAATGTTATTCTTGGGATGGATGTCAAATAATAATGATTGATAAAATAAGGCATCACAAAGAAAATAGGATAGAACGGGTCCAATGACTCGAATAAAACCCTAAGGCACGACTCCTAAGATGGACTTAGGACGATGACCCTTGTTAAATTATTCTACATTGTTCCGAAGTTTGGTTCTGATACCAAGTAGTGACGCCCCACCTCTATACTCACGCTAGCCATGGACACTACGGAGTAATGCCGTCAACTATTATGAAGAATAAGGCTGTTGAGGAGCGACCATTCGTGTAATTGCTTTGTGCGAGCACTGATATGTCAGATAGTATAACATGCATCAAGAAATCCAACATGCCGATACAAATTAAAAGCTACTACACAGTGGCTATGTGGTCTTCGAAAATAAATATAGAAATAAACATAACATAAATCAATCATAGATATCCGTATCACAAAGGCAGAAATAGATATGAATATAACACATAGAAGTGTACATCAGAGTAATGGTCAAACAAGATCCACAATATCACCGAAGAATAGATACAAGTGCTAGACAGAAGAATATGTATACATCAAGGCGTCTCTATCTCAAATGTATAACAACAAAAACTACCAATCTAATGTAGTTAGACAAAATCGGATGATGATCCCTGATAAGGAGTCAAGCAGAAGCACTTGTAACATCTCGGTCTGACCCGAGTATTATTTAAGGAAAAAAAGAATAAACGGATCAGTCTAGCTATAAATATCAGATAAAATGAGATAGAATAAGAGATATGACGAAAAATATGATAACAGTAATGCCATACTATGAAATGTATACATTTAACAACAATAAAAAATCATACAATATCTCAAAAATCTCATAACATCAAAAAGAATGTCATATTCTATACCATATTCACCAAACCACAAATGTTGGCTAACATATCAATTCCAATCAAAAAAATTGATGAAAAACAAATTGTAGAAATCATCAATTAGAAATCCAGAAATCACAAAATGGGGGGAGGCTTATCATAAACGGGAGCATGGAAACTCGCCAACACGTGTATCACAAACGGGACGCTATCCCATGGTCGCTAACCATAGAGCTGATGCAACATTGTAGTACAATGGTACGCTCGAGGAACCTGAAACTCGAATAATTCGAAACAACGACGTAGTACAACGGTACGCCCGATGAACCTGATGAGCCAAAACAATGATGTAGTACAACGGTATGTCCGAGGAACCGAACTCTATAAAAGAACATGGTTGCTAGCCCACAAGAATGAGTCGAAACTCCAAAGAATGCATAGGTCATTAGCCTATAAAAGAAATGAGACAAAACTTAATAAAACAGGGTATAGTCCCCTGCGTGAATAAAGAGACATCGCATGTTGCAACTCTAATCACAAAATGATCATCAATGATCAATCAAAAGTGTGAATTACAATAAGCTAGTAAACAAATGAGTTTAGCTTCATGTCCCATAACCACAGGCTTAACTTAAATATTCACAAACAAATTGTAGATCTCCACTAATAAATTGTCACAAGAGTTTCAATCGAACAAGTCCAAAAATTATCCGACGAAGTAAACGCAAGCGTTTCATACCACTAGTTTACTAAGCCGTTTAATTAGATTTCTCAAACGAATGAGGTAAAGGTTTGTGTATACTAATAGATTGGAAAATGATTTTTGTAAACAACTTTGTATTAAAAATAGAGTTGAGATCATCTTTGAGAAAGAGTCTGAATATTTACTACTGGTATAGAAACCTTTGTATTTAAAAGTGACAAGTCACAGAAATGATTGTAGAAACAATCAATCGTTAAAAATTCACATACGAAGACGTGCATCAAATCCATAGAAATCGATTCCGAATCCATCAAAATGGATATTCTCAAAAATCCTGAAAAAGAAGTCATCAAAGTCGATGATAAATTATAACAACAAATCGGATCAACTTGAATCGATAAAAATTTGAATCTCAAGCAAAATAGGCTGTGATGACCCGCAAATCCGTACACCTTGAATATACACTAATCTCCATAGATTAACTCAAGATGAACAGAAATACGAATTCTCAATGTTTAAGAAAAAGAAAAAGGTAGAAGAAAAGAGAAAAGATAGAAAAAAGAGAAAAAAGAAAATAGAAAGAAACAGAAAGAAAACAACAGAACAATATCAGAATCTCACAATCGCAGCGGAACAACATATAATAAATAAATGAATAATCTTTAAACAAAGAACTATATCAGTTATTACATTTTATACATTACATTACATCATCATCAGAGTGTACAACAACAAACAACATCAACAGCGGAAAAGAAATACTATCTATTCCTTAAATAGGAAAGGAGAAACCACACTCCTATTTTCCTTCCACGTGTCCTTTCCAACATACCGTTTCCTTTTTCCTCCAAAATGACAGCAAACCAACATCGTTTGCATCCCATTATCTCCCCAAAATTTTACAGACGGTTATTTCATTCCTAAACCTAGAAAACCAAAACCGTACGCGCCCCATTATCTCCTCCAAAATCCAAAACAACCTGCATCCCATAAAATCGATCGCATCCCACTATCTCCACCAAAATCCAAAACCTGCATCCCATCTTTCACCACTTCTACAATAATCGCCAAACACCTACCATTCCAGATCTATTTCGATTTCCTCTAACTTCGACAAAATTGGATTTTTGGCAAAGTCAGTAATCACTCCACTTCCAATTCACATCTTTTTACCTAATTTGGGTTTCACTCCATTTCTTCACCCGCTTTGGCTAACTCCATATTCCTTACTTCTAATATAATTGTAACCACCGTCAAGCAGAATTCTAAAAATTTTATGGAGACGACGGTGGAAATTGTTTCAACGGAGATGCTCCTTCTTCTCTGGTGATGGCTTCGTACCTTCTCAACCAACGACATAGAAATGCAACACCCCTTTTCAATGGTAAACTTTTTCCAGTTTTTTTTTACTTAATTCATATGGATTAGGCAGTTTTTCCCTTCAGTCGTATAAATATTCTGTAATTTGATTCGAACCATGGTAATAATATTATTCAACAGTTCTCAGTTTTGTTTCATTTGAGAAACTAAAGATGAAGCCACTGATTCTTTTACTTTTTTAAATTTGTTATTACTCAATATTGTTATATTACATTTTGTTGCCTATCGTACTGACTTTTCTACGGTTTCTGATGTGACTATCTTGTGACTATGATATCCATATTTAAATGTATTTCAATTCCGTGGAAGAAGCTAATTGCTAACTATATTACTTAAACGAACATTTATGGAAATATATAATTCCCCCATAATGAATTATATTAAGCAAACAAGTTGGCAAAAATGACTTAAATATTTACTAAACTATATACGGGTAGCCTCTAAAGAAAAAAAAAGACAAACGCCTGTTCAATTCTTCGTGTGCTTAAATGGTAAACTGTTAAATACCTATGGTGTCTTCATATTGCAAAACTTTATGTATTTTATATTTACAATGAAATTAATTTTTTTTATACAATCTATACTTCAGGTAACTAACAGACAATCAATTAACTAAATATCAAAAGTTTTAAAGCAATTAGTTATACGCCATTGATAGTCATGTACTGTAAACTACATTCTGACCATGTTTGATTTTACACAAGATTGTGCCCAAGTGATTATATCATAACTGTCTTCCTTATATTGAACTCACTGCTGCCTATGTTGGTTTCCAATGAGTTACATTCATCTAATTAGTTGTCAGTGTTTAGTTAATTAGTTGGTAATGTGTATTACTTACTCTTTCGTTCCGTCACTATCGATGTTAATAATTATGCTTGCGAAAGTTGGTATAATCTCTTATATGATGCTAAGTAAATGAGTAATTGAGGTTCATAATTCTTATGTGATAGTTTGGATCTTTATGTTCTATCATACAACTATTTTAAAAGTATCTATACGAAATACAAATACAAATATATATATATACATACATACATACATACATATATATATATATTGTATACACTCAATATCATAAATTCAAGAAGAATGTTACATAAAGATTAAGTGTAGGGTATAAATAATTTTGCTGCAATTTTGATCACTTAATTCTAGACTCAACTATCATCTTTAACCTTTTCTCTATTTTTGTCCAGATTGGTGCTTTATATTTTTGTACACGTGTAGTTTCTGTTATCCAAAATGTGAAACCCAATAGTTTCATGCTACGACTGTTTGAGAGCTAAAATTAATCACATGATTTATATTAAGTTTTCTATAGGTTTACAATAAATTTTAACCTTCAATATAATAGCAAATTCATGTTCGAAGTCTTAATCTGTAATCTGTAGCTTCTCAAGTAGATGATCACTGACGATACTCTTCTTCACCAAGAAGAAGTTATCCTTTTTGGTATCATTTTTCTTTATCTTTTTTTGATGATTCAACAAGCGTGTTGGTTCATCCAACTTGGATTAATGTCCCACCCAAATTTCAATAATTATATTATGGCATCATTTTTAGTTGAATATTAAGAAACCTACAAGTTATAAAAAAAAATCTAATGACAAATAAGCACAAATGTTAAGTTTAATACAACTACAAATTCTGGATTTAATATATTTGATTTTATCTTTATATTTGTAATTTTATAGGGACATTATTTAAAATCATATATTAGTAATAAACATATCATGTAACAATGATTGCAGATGATATGATATCTTATCCAACATGTGAGTCTTTGGTTTAGACTCCCATAGTTCTACCACTTTGCATTGTAAATGATTGCTAACAAGAAGTGTATGATATGAATGTTATAAAAATTTGTGCATGAGACAAACGGAATCAAGATCCAAATCGAAGCGAAACAATGTCATTATATTTTTAGAAAATGATATTATCTTGGGTCATGTTACTACTCTTTTGCTTTTTTTTTTTGGAAGAAACGCTATGTGTGTGTGTGTGTGTATGCAAGGACCAAGTAGTCTTAAAAGCTGCATTCATTTTAACCACTATGTATAATTTACTCTTCTCGATAAATACTTGACCTTGGTGTTATTGTAAATAAACACACAAAAACACACACACACACGGAGGCTTCCTCTATGAAAAGTTAATGGCAGATCCATATACAGAATTGTCATAATTTGTAGTGTATGAAAATATTAACAAAATAAATTGTTTAATCAATGTAAAATAAGCAAGGGTTAAATTAAAGTGTTTTCTTTCATCATATATCTTTACTTTTTATCAACAAGATTATACTTAGTTTTCTATTTCCTTCTTCATTGCAGGAAAATTTAAAACCATAATGTGGATACTCCATAGGAAAACGTACGGGCTATTTTATTCAAATTCATAGTTATCGAATTACCACCTTCCAGAACAACATGGATTTTGAAAATAAAGCCTGCGAAGCTAACTTCTCGAACGGGAGCTAAATCTAGAGTTAAAGGTGGAATAATCATAGAGGTATTGTATCATTAGCAATTAAAAATGATGCGTTGCTCGAACATTTACTAACTGAATATTCTATTCTTTTGGCTGACACAAAGAAAGATGAAGAAGTGAATCAGAGTCAGGGTAGAAATAAGGATTGAAAACAGAAATAGCTTTGAAGAACAATGTTCAAGCTGATTTACTACTACTTACTAATTGGTTTTGTACTAAAGTATCCATTTCTGTAAGCAACATTGTCTTTTGCTTCCACGCTTGATATATCACCTATGTATCATCTATTTTGTTTTGTTAATGCTACAACTTGTTTTTGCTGCAAATGTAAATTCTATATTAACTACTGTGTTTTTCTCATCTGGTTCAGTATAGCAACTGCTTATCAATCACGCTTACTGTTGATGTTAAAATGAATCTCTACTGCAAATTTTGATTTTACCATTTTCAAATTTATACCGTTTTCAGTATGACCACTTATTGATAAATAGTCTATTACTTTCAGCCGGCTTTCCTATGAAACCATAAGTTCCCAGTAACAAAACGTGTTTATCTGTTGGTCATGATTTCCAGTGCATCAACTGAAATATCGGTTCCTCTTTGCATTTCACAGTATTTACCTTCAAAAAAATTTGTCTCTTATTTAAATGTTCGTATTACCAATCATGCTTTAACGTACTGTGTTTTGTAATACAATGAATTAAAAAAAGTTGTACAACTGCTTCCTGTACATCACCCCAGTTCTCAGCGCACTGCCTCTGACTATAACGTTCATTATTGAAGCTCCAGCTCTGCCATTGTTTGCTTAAAATTTTCCACCCCACATTCGAATTTTATTTTTTTTCAACGGTCATACACACTGGTCAATATTTACGATTTGCATACTTACCCTCCATACTAATCTACATGCACATTGAAATACTACAAACATGGGTTTTACAGTAAACATTGAAGATGTCAATTTATACACAGACTGCGCAATATTAATGAACAAATCTCTAAATTTCTCACCATGCATTAAAAATCTCCTGCACTTACTGTCGCTCAACTACCACTTACACATCACCTCCGTGCCGCTTAACTCCTTAGCTTACATTATTAATATTAATATAAATTTACATAAAGATACGTATATTAACCGCATCAACTAATAAATTCATATATTGCATGGTCTAACTACGCCTTTTATTATTCATTCCATTAAGTAAATTGTCAGTGATTACAAACCACTCACATTAACAAATATACCTAAACATATACTACATCTCCTCATTCCTTCCCTACATAATATGCCTTTAAGTTAATCAACAACACTGTACACTATCTTCCTCTACCCACTTGCTTACCGAGACTGCCCGTGTGCGTAGCACGGGCTACGCACTAGTATACTACTAATACGCCATGCCATCCAGCTTGCCTCCAGCAACTCCTGAATTCCAGAATATCCTGATAAACCTTAACTCTTGACTGCCCGTGTGGAAAATTGGTGAGCACCCAGAGTTTAGGAAGGAAAACAATAAACTCCGAGTCAGTCATGTGACTGGTGTGAGAACTCAGAACAGTTTATTTACCTTTAAAATCAAAATAGAGGAATATTTTTAAAGTCAATTCGCAATGCTTTTAAAAATGAGACTACCATAAGACCTCCCGCACACACACACAATGCAAACGCAGAATCGGAGGAGATTTCTCCTTATGATAGTCAAAGATGCTTGATACGCATTAAAAAGAACATTTGATATTATTACTAGTGCATAGTGTAGGAAAAATTCATTTCGAAAATAAAGATATAAATCTTAGCCAACATACGACCATTATCGTATGCCTACTATAGCTACCATGTTCAATAGCAGGTTACCGCCACATTCCATGGCAGGTTATACAACTAAAACCGTACAAGATCGTATTGTTTCTTTGGATTTCCAACAAATGGTCAGGCCAAGGAACTTCCCATTGCCACATGAGAACGCCTCTGGAAGGACGTCCCCGAGAACCTAACCGGATCTCTGCCAACACAAGGTCGGGTTACCCCTAACTTGGTAACTACTGACACGAGTATGCCATCCCCCGGTCCTTTGGGACCTTTAACCGAGCGCTCGTAATCAACATCACACCAAAACAATAAGTGTTTCAACATGAGTAAGTATCTGGGCTCCATACCATGATACCACCCTTTTCCAGAAGGAAATGCACATACCCTAAAGGGAACTACCCCTCATAACCTTGCTGCATCTTTCCTGTTTTGACCATTTCGGGGTGTGAGGTTCGACGAAGTCTCGTCCACAAAGCCACGCTTTATACAAAAGCCGTTCTTTAGGTCAACAAATGATCATAGAAATGATAACCAAGATAAATGATCAAATAAATGATCCTATCACAAATGATCAACACAATGATCATTTCACATCAACACTCAGCATGTCACATTACCAAATTGGGGATATATCGCTGATAACCATCAACTACATAACCTCTAAGCTCATACGTCTCAGAGAAGGGTGTTAAGCTAAGAGAATAAATTCTCCGCCACCAACAGAAATATATTTGAAAGAAATCTGCTTTATATCTCAATTTGTAATGTCAGACATACAATCCATACAAGTCTGTTCCGGGCTCGAACAGAACCGAAGGCACTTACAAAGAAGTCCTTGCAATGCGAATATCCACAATCCTGATTGGATTCCCCATCACATATGGAGAACTCTATACCGGAGCAACTCGTTGCAGAGTCAATCGACAGGTCATCCTATCATTCTCGCAAATACCCGGTCTTCAACACCGGTCTTCAAATGCTATCCATAACGTCGAATCACATATTCGAAATGGGTTATACGACCCCAAGGTCCTTTCCCGGATAACCCGAATAGTGAGTGCTTATTCAAAAATAAGTGTGGCATTCAAATTCAAGCAAATCACAACAAATACCTTTCAAAGGTAAATATTGATAGTCGGTTATTGAACTATCAATGGATATGCACAACATCACCAGATTCCAAATAATTTTTCAAATTATTTATTTCCCAAAAATATATTTACAAGATATAAAATTTCAATACCTCAAAAATAAATCAATATTTATTTTTAAACAAATTCCACTTCCTTTTCATTTATAAATTCCATAGTGAATTTATATTTCACAATATCTACTGATATACGATTTTCAATAGGTTTCAAGTATTCATTTTCAATTTATCTTCAAAACGATAAATTCTCTAAACGTTTCATTTCACATTGGAAAACATTTCCATACTTATTTAATAAGTAATTCACAAATCTTTTTATTTTCTACACTTGGAAAATATTCAATATACTTAAATCGAGATTAAGTACATATTTCATTCTTTAAGGAAATCATTCTCTTAAACATATTTATTTGGGCCAAAACGAATGTTGCGTAAAACATCGTTACGACGTCCCAAAATCACTAGTATAGGGATTTGAAATTAAAATAGATATATAAATCCCAATACTATACAAAACATTTCCTTTCGGAAATCATTTACTATAACAACAGTGTTATAGTCCACCATTTCCTTCTATTTCTTGAAAACGTCTATTTCAACAATAAATGTTGAAATCTATGGTTTCGAATCTTAACACATTTAAAACATTGTTAGATCGTTTTAATTCTATTTAAAACATCACATCTAAAACATTTTCTTTAACATATTATTCACTATTCAAAAACGTGAATATACTACGTTAACCAATTTCATCATTTCTATTCATTTTGTTTCAAATAATTATTCACTATCTAAAATGTGAATATAACTCCATAAATAAGTTATAAAATTTAACTTATCAAAATAAGTCGTTGCGAATTTATAAAACAATGTTTATAAATTCCATTTCTATTTGTTTTATAACTACTTCCTTTTATAAACCTCCTTTATTAACCTATTCAATTCATAAATCAATTTGTAAACCAAAAGTCTATAATTTAAGTTAAACGCTTATAACTTATAACTTTACAAATTTTATAAACCTACTGTTTATAAAATTCCATTTATAACTTCACCGTTTAAAATCCTATAAATTTCATTCATTTATGAAATTCATTCACAATTCATTCTAACACTTATAAAACTCGTTTTATAATTCAAATATTTTAAATTTACAAATATCCATTTTATAATTCTTTTATATAAATCAATTTATATTATTATTTTAAAACGTCTTTAACTCCTTTATAATTTCACCATTTTGATTTATAATATAATCAAATTTTATAAATCCTATTCTTAAACTTTTCACAATAAATTCAAAAATCGCAATTTAAACTATTTTATAAAATCACTAAGACCATATTTTCAAAAATCAACTTTTAACTATATTTCTCAAAAAAATCATAAATTTTATAGCATTAAAATTATAACGTTTATTTATTTAAAATGAATCAATTCCAAAAATATTTTATACGTATACTTTCGAAAAATCACTTTAAAAAATCCCTTTAAAATTCCAAAATTTGGCCCAATGATGCTACATACCAAATAGTCAATCACGACAACAACGACATCATATATCGATATGATAATCAATCAAATATCAAAATATCCATAATCAAATAAAGACTGTTGAGGAATCCAGTTGGATCCCTCCAACCTGTTTTTCTGCATCCAAAGATGTTAGCACAATACCAATTCCGTTCCAGTACGAAATTATCGCGGTATATGGGATTTAAAATATTATTCGCTTAATAGGCGGCGCAATAGGGTCTCATCCGCTATATACTGCGGGAAATCAAATCCAAGTACATAAATAATACCAATTTCACTGTTTATGAAATATTCGCGGTATATGTTTTTAATAAATAACATCCGCTTATTAACGGCGCATAATGTCTATTTTAACAATCAATAGATAACAATCATCATTCAAACATGCATTCAAGAATTTTAAATCTAACTATTTAAAATTAAAATCGAAACCGATTCGATTGAGCGAGAAGTTCTCATCTTGATTTCAATTTCGTTTTAGCGATTTATTTCGAATAAAATTAAACGGACGTTTAATTTTACCCGAAATTCTCACTAACTCCAAACGAATCCAATCCAATCCCATAGCGTAGTGCTCGTCCATACGATTCCAACGCTTCCTGTTTCGCGTGTTTTCGACCTCGTATGAAAAAGTTATGAATTTTAAAAGCTTACACGAATTTATATGTACATAAATTAACTAATTCTTTTTATTTTTACAACCTAATTAATCTGGGCCGTTGGATCCACTACCTTCCCATCAGATCCGTGTGCTCCACCCCCTTCTCCTTCCTCTTTCACGTATGCACGCTCCCAGTAAAGAAGACGAACCCATATCATAATCTAGGGTTAATTTTCGCGACCACATCGTTCGATTATAATTCGATCAGAGACCATCGTTACGTAGCTCGCCGCCAACACCACGCTCGCCCAAAACATCACCAAGCTCGGTCAAGCCTTCTGCCTAGAAAAACGTGTGCAACTTCGCACGAACGCAAGCAATTTCTGGCCTCCATGACGCTCCATATCTCATCATCTCCATATAGATCTGAAGCTCTCGCATCACTCTTTAAGTTTGTAGTTGGAACCTCATTGAATCATTGCACGAATTTGATGAAATTAACGAAGGAAGAAAGGAATAATTTCGGCCATTGATGAGAGGGGGTGGCGGCTGTGTATAACTAGGGTTAGGTTTCTCAAAAATGAAAGGGGTGGGTTGCTTTTATAGAAATTTTCAACGAAAACACTATTCATTTTGGTTTTCCGGTCTCCGATTTACGCGCGGTGACTGGCGTTTCTGGGGTTTACCCCACGTTCCGGACGCAATGGAATAGGTTTCGGAAGCTAATTCGGTCACCTGTGCGAGTTATGGCAATAAACGTTCGATTTAAAATTAAACCGATTAAACGATTTTCTTGGCGTTTTAGCTTGCACCGGACAAACGGTAAATGCGATTGACACAAAATTTGAAACCACACAATAATATCACATTACGGATCCGATGAAACTGGTTTCGTCGAAATCCGAGACTTTTTGAAAAATGACTATTTTAACTAGCCAAATTAATATTAAAACAATTTCGATGCGTTTCGAGCTGCCACGGTCAAACGATAACTCCGATTGCTACGAAAATTGAAATCCAATAATTACAAACTATTATGAATCCAATGGAACTAGTTTCGTCCAATTCTGAGACTGTTCGAAAATTGGCTAATTTCACTAGTCGATTAAATATTAAAATATTCAATTTTCACAAATAAACTATTAATTCAATTTTAAAAGTTCTATAACATCATTCTAACTCCAACATGATAAAATAGAATTTTACAAATCATTTTTAATCATATTAAGCCCAATTTTCAATTATTTCTGCATTTTCACATATTAAATTATTGATTTAATTGATCAATTAAATCCAATTATTCGAAATAAAATTTATTCGACTAATAAATTCACTTATTAATATTTAAAATTAATTAAATATTCAAATTTTAATTAATTAAAATTCTAGGTCGTTACATAGGCAAGTTGGGCTGAAGCAAGCAGGTCAGTCGACTGGACACTAAGTTCACTCGATTGGCCCAATGTCTGGAAAACTCTCGGGTTCCAGGTCAGTTGACTGGACTCAGAGAGCCAGTCAACTAGACCCTATTTTCCAGTATTTCTAGCCTATCACAACGAAGGGAAAACTCTCTATAATTTGCGATCGGACGAGCAATGGGCGCTAGGGGTTTATGCCAATCGACAACCCAGCCCTATAGGCTCTTCGATACAACACCAAAAGCATGTTCATACATCAAAGCTAGGATTTTTAAAGTTTTTGAATTCAAAACACCAAAAATTGAAATTTTAACCAAATCAATTCAAATGAAATGCAAATGAACATGAATAGATGTTAGGAATTCATACCTAACAATATTGATAGTTATAGACATGGATGTGAGATAAAAATCTCACCTTTTCTCAAAAACTATGAAGGAGAAGCTTGAAAACAAAAGGAAGATCACCCAATCTTCAACTTTATCTCTAGAAATTCCAATCTAAGATTATAAACAAATATTTCCTAAGTTAGGTCATAGGGAATTTCAGAAATTGGAGAGTGATTGAGATGGAGAAGAAGAAGGTGATACTTACCTAAGCTTCTCTTGGATTTTGGAGTTAGAACTTGAATTTGCAAAGGAGCTAGGGCTTAGGAATTCTAATTTACAATCTCTTCCCCCATTATTCCTAAAGCTTGAAGTGTTAGAAAATAGAAATGAAATGGATGAAGAGGAGTGGGGGTGGAGCTGGGGTCTTAAGTTGGGGTAAATGGGCTGAAACCCAAACCCAAAGCCCTAAGTGAAAAGGTCGAAATTCTTGCTAACTCTAAACATATCAATGTTTATACTAAAAAAGGTCGCAAATGTCATTTCGAACTCAATGGAAGTGGTCTCGAGTCCTAGTTTGACTGTTTGCAAAAAAATAGCATTTAGGACTATAATCCGATTAACGATGTTATATTTAAATAAAATATGTAAATACACAATTGTAAAATATGCAGGTTGTTACAGTTCGAATCAATTTATGAATTCATCCATGGCCATTAGGGTTTATTGGCCGAATCCATTCTTGGATTCCCCAAGCCCATCTGGATCGAAGCATATCATACTATATTTCTTCACGGAGGGTGCTTCCCCATACCTCTTACTTCAAAATATAAAATACCATATATAGTACCTTTTCAAAATCATAGCTTCAAATATCGCACTTATATAAATTCCACTATATATGAGATTTCATTTTCAGATAAAGTACTTTCCAAAATCAATAATCTCAAATATATCAAATCATTCTTATATAAATTTTGTTATATATAAGATTTCCCTTCAGATCGAATACCTTCCAAAATTAACGGTTTCAAAATCACTTATACTTATATAAAGTCCATCTTATACAAGAATCAAAAAATTTCCAAAATCAATTTCACTGTATGAAAGGCCATATGGGATTGAACATCTTTGCTTTACAAAATGTTTTGAATTTAGAATTTTTTTTGTATAGAAAATCGTTTTGTGAAATAGTTTTGTATATAAAATGGTTGTGTAAAATAGTTTGTAAATAAATTGTTTGTAAATAAATAGTTTGTAAAATAGTTATGTAAATGAAATAGTTTGTAAAACAGTTTCGTTTGTAAATAAAAGCTTAATTCCTTTTTATAAGACATTGTTCGAGTTTAAAATTATCGCAACTTTATTTATAACCTTTTATTGCATCTATTTATTTCATAACAATTTACAGGTCATGGCTTTATTTATAATCATTTCACTTTTAATTCATATTTGCTTATCCCATTTAGTTTAACCTTTACCTTTCAATTTATTTATGACACATTTCATAAATGTTAATTAAGTTTATAACCATATTAAATATTATTACATTACATGCCAATAATGTATACAATAATTCTACTCAATTATAACAAATTAACCTTGTTTTCACTTGCTTTCAAATAAGGTTATCAAAATTAAACTGCATAATTCAACACAATTTCTAAGTTTTGACACATATATTAATTAAGAAGGTTTGATTAACCAAAATATGTAGATATTCCATTTCATTTCAATAGTTAAAACTACCGATCAACAAACAACAAAATTCACAACAATATTTCAATTTCATAAGCAAATATCCTAATTATTCATTTCATTCTTTTTAATTCACCATTATTAAACTAATGTTTAATCCATATATTCAATTAACAATGATTAGCCAAGGCTTATAAATTCACAAAATGTCAACTATTCAACAATAAATGATAATGGCTAAATATTACCATTTCATAAATCAAACACATTTCAAATAACTATATTAGTTATAAAATTCCCTTTATATATAATATATAATATTAGGAAAATTATTTCATTTCAAAACTTATATAAAACATTTTTTTATAGCACTAACAAGTACACACTCTCATGTGTGTGTGTGTACACACACACACACTAAGACAACTCCTTCTAGGGTATCACTACCCTATCTCTAATTAGTTAACCCCAAAAGGCTAACGTATGTCTAAATCAAAGCACTGATACCAACTGTAATGCCCCACTTTTTGGATGGTTTAAATCGACAATAAACCACTCATCTCAGACTCAAACCATTCAAAAGGGAGGATTGTTAATGAGGTAAATAATAAAAAGGAAAACGAAAAAAAAAACAGAATCTCGCAGCGGAACGAAAAAATATAATAATCAAATAAAAAGTTCATGAAACTGTTTTACAAATAACATTTTATTACACATTTACAAATTCAAATCAGAGTTATACATACATAATAAATAATAAAATAATGCAGCGGACCATAGAATGTGGTGGAATAATAAATAGCAATAATATATTGGAACTTTTTCTTCGTCCTCCAGAAAATAGTCTTCAATACACTGAAAAGCTCAGACTGACCCGAGCATAATGAAAACAAAACACTTGATTCAGAACTAAAAGATCTTATGTAAGTCAAACTAATCTAAAATAAAATATGAATACAATTGCTTCAGAGATGTTACGGGATTTTTCATCTCCTATCAAGTGTACAACATGAATATAATTATTAGAAGATTTCAAATAATTCGATGTATCAATTCAAACCAATTTAATATAAAAATTCAAAGTTTAACTTAAACCTTTAAATCATTCAATTCCAATACATAATCCAAATTAAGAATTTATATGGATATATGGATATATATATATATATATATATATATATGTTAACGCTTAAAATTGAACGCTAACACCCCGGTGTGTGAAGTATGAATGTGAAAGCACCACCCGATGGTTCAGGAACAGAATATCAGCTAAAATAACAAAAAATACAGTAAGAGACAGCGATTTTATAGTGGTTCGGCTTAAGGAGTATCCTACATCCACTTTAAGTATCTTTATTACTGATCTTGTTACAAAACGGTACAATGCTCTTCAAGTACAAATCTCTTTAGTTACAAAACACTTTGAGCAAGTAGCTTAAGCTTCGATGTAGATGAAAGTCTTCGAATCCATGTCGGACGTGTGAAAGTCTTTCAAAGTAGCTTGTAGTGTTCTTCGAAACTTCAAGTATAGAGTCGGTTTAGAAACTGGCAGAGTATCGGCGCTTGAAGAGATTGTCCAAAAAGTCCTTTGAAAGTTGGAGATGGTAATGTATTTATAGAGAATTCTGGGCAGGAATTATTGCCAAGTCCTAAGTCGTGGCCGACCTATCGAGCCAAGTCCACGGTTTAGTAGAGGTAAGCTTGTCTACCTGAATTCATGTCATAAGTCCTAAGTTGCGAATGGGTTAAAAAGATGCGGCATAAGTATCACGGCATTGGATTTTAACTCGGTAGCTTTAGGTCGTGGCCGACTCAAACTAAGTCGTGGGTCGTGGCCCAACTGGTAAGCTTGCTCATATATATCACAAGGCCTAAGACGCAAACGAGTCAACCGGTCCTCTTGTAAGTGATGCGGCATTGAATCTTGACTCCGTAGTCTTAAGTCGTGAACGACCTAGCAAAGGTCGTAAGTCGGTTGTGACTTAAGTGTAGTTTTCTTAACCTTTTCGTTCCTTGAGTCGTTAAGTCGTACCCTTTTTAGGTTGTTAGATCGTAACTTCTTAAGTCGTGAACTGCTTAGACCGTATCAATTCTTAGGTCGTCTAGACCTTAACTCGTTAGGTCGTCCATACCTTAAGTCGTAGGTCGTGAAGTACTCTGAGTTGTTAGGTCGTCAATGCCTTAAGTCGTAGGCTTCCCTAAGTCGTGTACTTCCTTAAGTCGTGTACTTCCTTAAGTCGTGTACTTCCTTAAGTCGTTAGGTCGTAGCCTTCTTTAGGTCGTGACATTTCTTAAGTCGTTAGGTCGTAGAGAAAGCGGAGTTAACATTTTGCCCCTCGAAATACACGCCTAAGTCGTAGGTCGTGTGCTTCGACTTTCCTTAACTCGCGTGTGCCGATTCGGGTTCCACTGCCCTGAGATATAAAAGACTTGAGTCGTTTCTCTTACTTCTTTCTTCTCATTACCTATCTCCTAAGTCGCATCTGCCATTAGCATTTCTCCGAGCTCCCTACGGTGATTCCTTCCTGATTCGTTTCCGAATCTCTCTAGCATCACACTACGTAAGCGATCCTGCTTCTTTTTCAATCGTCGAACATCGTCACTCTACGAGCCCCGTTCTTCGTCTCCGATTCACCCCTTTAGCCGTACGAGTATTGTTACATTGGTCATCGATGGACTCAAAGCTGTTTGATTTGACTTAAGACGACTCGCGATTTGTGGCGATTTAGCGGTGTGATAGAACTAGGGTTGTTGTTGATCGAGAGGTTATTGGGTTAACGGGTTAAGAGTTAGAAGGTTAATGGGTTAGGAGTTAGATGGGAAGGTAAGTTGGCCAAATAGAGTGGAATATTGCCTCGAGTACGACCTAGCAATTTTATGCGGCCAAGTGATCTCTGTGATTTAACTATGAACCGACCTAGCAACCATTACGACTTAAGCCCTGAGTCGTGGCCGAGTTAGGACTTGGAGAATTTCTCACTGCTTTGAACTGAAGCTTTTCTTCTGTTCCACGACTTACGACTCAAAGCACCGCCGACTTAAAACATCAACGACTCAAAATTGAAGCGACCTAACCTGACTCGCCTCATAATCCTTAGGTCGTGGACGAGTTAGCCAGAGAACCAACGACTTAACTTAACCCGTAGGAAAAATTCTTAACTCGTCGGCGAGTTAGCACTTGATCTTTCTGAACTTTGGATTGCTTGAACCTTGAACTGTTTAGTCTTTAAACTGTTAAACTTTGTTGCATTCTTTCACAGATCACTTTTGACTTGCAAGCTAACAATCTGTTCAATACATCATTTACAGAAAATTGGGACGAATATACTGCCACTGACTGCCCACATCAAATGGCAGATTAGTTAACAACAGATAATCAACTTAAATAGATTCTGTGAACGAAGTGCTTTTAAATCATCAAATTCAAGTAAAGTATTAAAGCAACATTGAAATAGTCAACTGAAACTGCCCAGTTTGCACTAATACTATACCTGAACTTTAAATTAACAAGTCCTGAAATTTGTTAATCGATCAATTGTCGACTAGTTTAATTCCAGTTATATTTACTTGTTATTTTTAGCAGTTCTGCACAACACTTCACACTTTTAGGAAACGTGCACCTTCACATTTGAATATCAAGTTGCTTGTGTAGAATGACTTCTCAACAAGAAGAGATAACAGCCTAGACTGGAGAAGCCACCCTTATTCCGGCTCCCCTAGTTAATCCTCCAGAGAGAGCCTCTACCACTTTATCATACAAAGTTTTTCGTCAGTTGTGCACTCAGTTTGGCATTGCTGAAGCAGATGCCATTCTTCCTGAGAAAACTAACACTACTGATGTGGCGCCTCCTGGCTTTGTAGCGGTCAACCGCCAAATGTGCTTGTGCGGTGTTATTCCTCCCTTCAACGACTTTCTTCAACAGTTTCTACTTCGATTGACCATCTCTCCGTTCCAACTGCACCCCAATGGTTACGCCGTTCTGATGGGGTTGTGTGTTTTATTCATGAGAACTCTGGATCGACTGCCGAGTTTCGAGGAAATTTTTATTTATGTTCTTTCACAAAGACTAAAATTCATCCCTCCATTGTTGTTATAAGAAGCGCTAGGAATCGCAAACTCATCACTGATCTTTCCGAAAGCGTTCATGGCTTCTTAAATCAGTTTTTCTTTGTTCGCTGCCCCCCAGGGTTTTACGCCATCTGGAGAGTAGGAAGTAAGATTACCTGCTTCTATTTTCCATTCCTGAGCTTTTCAAGATCTGAGTCGCTAATTGCTAATTTCACTCTTTTACTTTTTCAGCACTTCCTCCCCCCTCTAGAGATCCAGGTCATAAGCAAGTTTTTGAAAGATTGAATGTTGTGACCGCTGAAGAGAGAAGTATAAAGTTTTTGTTGAGGGATGAACTTTTGCATCAGTATGGACTTTTACACACTTCTCGCTCTACACACCCCCATGAGGTCCCAGACTCCCCAGCTAAAGCATTAGATGCCCCAGTTTCTATTGATGCACCCACACCAAAAGAACCTGCTTCTGAGGCTTCTCTAGTGAAGTGCTCTACTTCTATTGATGTTGCGGGGTTATCTGGTAAATTTGCACTTGCCCCGGTTATTAAAGAAGTAGAGCCTCAGGGATCTCCCCAATATTCAAAGAAGTCTGGTAATGATGAAGCCGGGAAAACAAGCCTTGTCAAGCAGAGCGGGGACGACACTTTTGAAGGGTTGAGCGACCTGTTTGTCACTTTATAGGAGCTCTTTAAAGACGACCCTATTACTACTATGGTTTCTTCTTCAGTAGTTGAAGCGACTTCTACTTTGCAACAAGCTCCGTCGACTCAAGAGTTGACGTTAACTACTACCCCCACCATTCTTCCGCGATCGAAGAGTGGTTCGTAGTTTGACGCGCGTAGTTTGCACATCACACACACTTAGAACTTTTTGGCACTTTCATGCACTTAGCTCTTTGTACTTTGAAGATTCTAAAGTTACGCTTCTTTTTCATTTTCAGGTTCTCCAATGAGGCGAAGTGGTTCATATTACGACGACTTCAAGCAATACGGAAAGCGTGGTCAGTATGACTATAGGCGCTATCTTCCCACTTATAGGGAAACTGATGAAGAGAGGGCTGCTCGAAAGGCTCAGGAGAGATGTTCTTATGAAGAATGCTATGGAAGAAGGGATGAGCGGTACGATTCTTCCCATAGAGAGGGTGATTCCCATAAACGTAAATCCGATGATGACAGAAGGAAGAGCCACATGGCTGATAACCCAAGCAAACGGGCTAAAGTTAGTGAGCAATCAGTGCCTGCAATTTCTGAGAAGACCACTGCTCCCATTCCTTCTCAATCTCCTGCCCCTTCCCGTACCGATATCCAGACAATCATCAACAGGCCTTCATATCAAGTTGGGCCAGGTCCGGCTACTTTCCAAAGCCGATTTCCACAATGGTGCTTGAAGGGGTTTCGCTTTGATCTCGACTTAGTTCCAATTGACAAGCCTGCCATGTTGCGAAATCTTGATGCCGTCAGACTTGATATTGAGAGAATGTCGAGCTGGCAAAAACTTGTTGACGAACTCCAGAGAGTGAATCGTGCAAATCTTGAGGCTGTGCTGACCATGGAGAACGATAAATCTGAATGGCAGAAAATTCTCAATGAACATGACGCAGAGATGAGGAGCATCACTGACTATAACGAAAAGCTCGAAGCAGAAGTTGGGAAACTTAAAGAGGAGCTTGCTACTTCTTCTACTTCCTACTCACAGAGGGAGAAAGTGCTTCAGGAACAAGTGTGGGACGCTCATGCTGCTCAGAGGGATGCCGAAGATAGGCTCGAAGTGCAAAACAGAATTAACGAGGGCCATACTGCCGATATTGTTGAGCTTCGAAAGAAAACTAGCTCCCAGGAGATGGAGATCGAAATGTTAAAGCTTCAACTCTCCGAGATTGAAAGAGAGCGTGACGAGGAAGTGGCCGGCAAAATTGCAGCTAAAGAAGCTCATCAAGCCGCTAAAGCCGATGTCAGTTCAACATTATTTGACTTCTATCTGCACAGCGTCCTGGGGCGCGGTAGTCTCGCCTTTCTCGGCCCCAAATATGAAATTACTCTGGCTGAAGTGTGGGAGGCCGCACTTGACATGCTTGGTGCTAAAGGTGCTGGCTACATCGAATCAGCTCTTGAGGAGCATTACTTGGATGACGAAGCTTGCGCCGCTCTTGTCAGGGGAAAAGAACAACTTGCAAAATTAAGAGCCGAAATGGCAGAAGGGGAACATCTAGGAAAAACTACTTCAACTGATCCAGTTCAGCCTTCACCTTCGGCCGAAATCGACATTGTCGGCTCCAGTTCTCATTCTCCACCCCCTACCATAGCTATCATAGAAGGTGCAACTGTCCATAACGGAGACGAAAGCCAAGAGAGCGGTGAAGCGCTGGGTTTTGAGATTGAGGTAGCAAAGCCTACTCCGCCAGGTAATCCTAATGCTGATCTTGCTCAAATAGACTGCTCATTTGCTTCCTATGAGTTTGATGAGGTTCTTGACTACTTCCTGAATCTCAACGAGCCTTTATCTCCTTTCTTTACTGACTTTAACTTCTTTTCTTCTGTAGAGAAAGTGCCGAGCATCGTTCATACTCCCCCTCCTTCAGTTATTCCTCCCCCGCCTCTCCAGGTCACCCCTCCATCCGCCTCTCAACCCGGGTCGCAAGAGGAGCAAATAAAGGCTCTTCGAGACTTAGATGATCCTAATGCTTCACAGGAACACGGGGGAGAAGGGCTTGGAGAAGGCAATGAGTCCCCGGAGCGAACCATTTCCGATGATATAAAATTGTCTGCTCTTTTTAGTCCGGGAAGCGAGTATTCACGAAGAGGAGGAGGAAGAGTACTACTTCTAAGAAGAAAAGAAAAAGCATTTCCGTTACTGAAAAGGAAGCGGAGGTTGATTCGGCAGTAGCCCTCTCTCCTTCTTCCCCGACTCTCCCAAGCCGTCCTGAAAAACTACCTATTAGGTCGGGTGAAGGCTCCAAAGGTGGTGGTAAGAAGAAGAAGTGATGAGCCCTGCTTCCCCTTCCTTGTTTTTACTTTTTGCTTTTAGCTTTTTGTTTGTACTGACCGGACGTTGTGTGGGTACCGGCCCCCGCTTTTCTTTTATTTTGAAACCTGCATATGTACATAATTTTCATAATGTTGAATAAATGTACTTAATTTTCATAACATTGAATAAAATGATTCTCTTGCTTGTACAAACTTCTGTCTGTGTTTGAGAATGCATCTATTCTTTTGTTCTTCTTTTTTATATATGCAAGTTTCTTTATATAATATTACAGTGAGCTTGTGGTATGTTGTTCGGGTGTTGCTTTTACCAATGCAGCCATACCGTATTGCCCCTATACCATAAGCTCATCGTAATATTTCCAATCTCGAGGGGACTTGTACTCCTATTTTTGGAGAATAATTATTCCATATTTGTGGAAATATCATTTCGCCCTAAATAGAGTACACCTCGTTTCATATAAGTTTTTACGCTTCAACCTTCGGAGATATCACTTTTTCTTTTGCATATATACATTCTTACAAAATGAATTCTCCTATTTGGTAAGGCCTCCGAAATGCATTTTAACTTTTTTAAGGAAGAGTATTTTCAAGAATAGATGAACCAATCTTCCTTTGAAAGCTAAAGTGTGCCTTTAAAGAGGGCTTCCCCTTTTTTTTATTACAAAGTTTTTGCACTCCTCTTTTTCTTTTTTTGAAAAAAGTCACTTTTGCTTTGGCTAGTGAGTTTCACTTCATAGTGCAGTGGGCCTTTCGAAAAGAAAAAGGGGTTTCAACCTGCTTGAGCCACTGATGGGAGTTTTTGATTTTGCCTCTGGGAAGAGGTCTTTTTGTTTGATTGTGCCTCTGGAAAGAGGTCTTTTTGTTTGATTGTGCCTCTGGGAAGAGGTCTTTTTGTTTCTTCCTCTTGGGAGAGGCTTTTATCTTTTCCCTGTTTGCTGGGAAGCGGGCCTCCGAAGAGGGCTTTTCACATTTCGACTCGTGTGAAGTTTTATTTCAGATCACGGTGAAATGTGTGCCTCTGAGTAGCTTTTGCCTGGAAGTTTAGAGCTTCTTTCTCTTAGTTGGATGGATTCACAGGGGTGTACCACCGATCAGTCTGCAACTTTATGTCGAGAAAGAACTCTCTTTTTCTGGCGAGCCCGCTCGAGGTCTTTTAGCATCTCAACTATGGTGAAATGGGCCTCCGAAGAGGGCTTTTCACATTCCAGCACTTGTGAAGTTTTATTTCAGATCTCGGTGAAATGCGTGCCTCCGAGTCTACCTAGAAGTTTCTTCCTCATTGTTGGTTGGACTCACGGGGTGAGCGCAAGTTACTTGGACGTTTGTTTACATAGATTGTCTCAACTAGTGAATGAGCGCCTTGCCTTCCACTTGGGAAGGTGCCTTTGGTCGTCTCAAGGACTCACGGGGCGGACGCAAGTTACTTAGACGCTTGTCTACGCAAACTGTCTCAACTAGTAAACAAGCGCTTTGCCTTCCTGTTGGGAAGGTGCTTCCGATCATTCCATACCATGTTGAGAAAGTCTTCTGCCATGCCCCGTTTGAGGTCTTTATCCTCCGAAGAGTTGTGCCTCCGAAGAGGGCTCGTGCCTCCGAAGAGGGCTCGTGCCTCCGAAGAGGTCTTTTGCTGTTTGATGCTTGCTCGCCCATGTCTCTTTGCCATCTATTCATGTCGGCGATCCCCGTTATCTTTTCCAAATATCATCCCTTTTTAGTTGCCAATAATTTTCCTTATCCAAAGAAATATACTTCATAGTTAAGCGAGTTGGTGGTGGTAGACACATGCTATTTAACTGGATTCTCGTTTGTACAAACATTCGCAGTTAGTTAGAAATGGTCCACTTCCAACCACATCGCTACCTTTTGTTCGAAGCACTTGTTTCGTAGGATTCGAGTATGGAAATTTTGAATGGTTTAGCGTTTTCTTACTGGGTGATGTCGGAGATCGCTTGGTCTTGTGATGGGTAAGCTTGGTTTTTATGGCCTGCATTATTAAATCGACATTTTAGTAACATAATTAACGTATTTTATATGTCGAAATAAAACAAAGCAGTTTATAGTAGTAGAGAACACAAGATTTATAGTGGTTCGGCCAAAAGCTGGGCCTATATCCACTTTATAGCTTTTCATTATTCACTTGCTTTACAATTGCTTTCAGTACAAGAATCAAATATTCGTAATTCTTTTACAACATTTCAGCAAAGCTTTTAAGTAAAATATGGACGCAAATGATTGCTGTTCCAAGCTCTTGGAATTGGTTCTCCATCGACAGTTGTGAGTTTGAATGTGCCATCAAGAATTTTCGTGCCTATGACATATGGCCCCTCCCAGTTTGGCCCAAACACACCTGTTGCTATCATAATTCTCTTCGGGACTAGGTCCCCAACTTCAAAGCTGCGCTGACGAACTTTAGAATTGAAGTGCTTGGCTATCCTTTGCTGATGGGATGCAATTCTAAGCTTAGCCTCTTCTCTTCTTTCATCAAGGAGGTCAAGCGCTTCCAATTGTAGTTTTTCATTCTCATCTTGATCAAAATGGATCCTTCTATGTGAGGGAATATCCGTTTCTACTGGAATCATTGCTTCTGATCCGTATGCTAATGAAAATGGAGTACGCCCAGTCGCAGTTTTGTGGGTAGTTCTGTATGCCTATAGTGCAAGTGGTAACTTATCGACCCAACCACCTTTTGCTTTTTCTAGCTGCTTTTTGATGGTTGATTTGATGATTTTGTTTACTGCTTCCACTTGCCCGTTCGCCTGCGGATGAGCCACTGCTGAGAAGCCTTTTCGGATCTTGAATCGTTTGCAGAAATCATGGAATTCCTCACTTTCGAACTGCGTACCATTGTCTGTGATTATCTTCTGAGGCACACCATACCTGCAAATGATATTTTTAGTCACAAAACTTATCATTTTCTTAGAGGTAACGGTAGCCAATGGTTCAACTTCAGCCCATTTAGTGAAATAATCAACAGCAACGATAGTATATTTAATCCCCGATTTGGGAGTCGGCAAAGGCCCAATGAGATCTATTCCCCAGATGGCAAACGACCATGGACTTACCATTTGTGTTAGCTCAGTGGAAGGTGCTCTAGGAATTTTGGCAAATCTCTGGCATTTATCACACTTTGGGAATAGTCAGCAGCATCTTGATTAATCTCTGGCCAAAAATATCCATAACGTAGAATTTTCTTTGCTAAAGTTTGACCTCCTGTATGATCTCCACACTCCCATCCGTGTACTTCAGTTAGAATTGTCTTGGCTTCTTCTTTAGTTACACAGTGGAGTAGTGGCATTGAAAATCCCCGTCTGTACAATCGGCCATCCTGGATCATATATCTAGAGGCTTTCCTTAACAGCTTCTGTCGTTCTTTTGAACTTTCTGGCAAAGTACCATTGAGCAAATATTCAAATATCGGAGTCACCCATGATTCTTGCTCTTGGGATAAATTCATAATCCAATCAACATCCATTTCATCTGTGCTTGGAGCTGACAAGACTTCGACGGGAACTAATCCCAATAGTTGAGCTTCACCAGTACTTGAATATTTTGCGAGAGAATCCGCCTTTATGTTCTCTTCTCGGGGTATATGGCTTATTGAATAACAGTCAAAATCTTCAAGAAGCTCCCAGGCTTTTGATAAATTGGAGGGTAGATTCCCTCCTTTAGCTTGAAATTCCTTCTTGACTTGGCAGACAATAAGCCAAGAATCACTGAAGATCTGCAATGCCTTGATGTTTAGTTCTTTAGCGATCCTTAAACCAGCGATGAGAGCTTCATATTCTGCTTCATTATTTGTCGAAGGAAATTCTAGTCTTAGTGCATAACATAGCGATCGCCCTTCTGGGGTTTCAAGGACAACCCCTGCTCCAGAACAGTAATCATTCCTTGCGCCATCGACATACAATTTCCATTGGATTGGGATGTTATCAGTGGCTTCTTCCTCACTGTCACCTTTATACGTACATTCTGCGATGAAATCTGCTAAAGCTTGTCCATTGATTGCTTTCCGGGGATGATAAGTGATGTCATATTGGCTGAGTTCAATATTCCATTTCAAAAGACGGCCCGAAGTCTCAGGACGGAATAGGACTTGCTTTAGAGGTTTATCAGTGAGGACTTTGATGGGATGAGCTTGGAAATACGGCCTCAATTTTCTTGATGCGATCAACAAACAATAGGCGAGCTTTTCCAACCTTGAATAGTTCAACTCTTCCCCAGTGAATCTTTTGCTGATATAATAGACTGGGAGTTGAATCCTTGCGTCTTCCCGTACCAACGCTGCACTGAGAGCATGAGATGAAATTGCCAAATATATGAAGAGATCTTCACCATTGTTAGGCTTTGAAAGTATCGGAGGCACTTCCATATGACGAACCAACTCATCAAATGCTTTCTGACATTCAGGAGTCCACTCAAAGTTTTTTCTTCCTTTCTTCAGAGCATCAAAGAATGGAATGCATTTGTCAGTAGCTTTTGAAATGAACTGACTCAAGGCAGCAACCTTCCCATTGAGACTTTGCAATTCCTTCTTCGTTCTACGAGCTTTGACCTCTCTCAGGGCAGTGATCTGAGCATGATTAGCTTCAATACCCCTAGCGCTCAAAATGAAAACCAAAAATTTTCCGGACTCCACTCCAAATGAACATTTCAAGGGATTAAGCTTCATTCTGTACTTTCGGAGTACCGCGAACATCTCTGCCAAGTGATCCATGTGGTCCACTGCTTTCTTAGACTTCACTAGCATATCATCAACATAAACTTCCATTGTCTTGCCAATCTGCGGTTTAAACATGGCATTAACAAGCCTTTGGTAAGTTGCCCCTGCATTCTTGAGTTCGAAAGGCATGACCTTGTAGCAATAGAGTCCAACATCTGTGATGAAGCTTGTGTCCTCTTGATCTGGCTCATGCATCATAATCTGGTTATATCCGGAGTATGCATCCATAAAAGATAACAATTCATGCCCCGCCGTCCCATCCACCAACTGATCGATCCTGGGGAGCGGGAATCAGTCTTTGGGGCAAGCTTTGTTCAAATCTGAAAAGTCAATGCATACTCTCCATTTTCCATTAGCTTTTTTAGTCAGCACTGGATTTGATACCCAATTTGGATAAGTAGATTCTCTGATGAAACCGTTCTCCATGAGCCGATCCACTTCTTCTTTCAATGTTGCTGACCTTTCTGGACCATGAGTTCTTCTTTTTTGTTTCACGGGTGTGAACTTTGGATCAATGTTCAGAGTGTGGACTGCAATTTCTGGGGATATTCCACACATGTCAGCATGAGTCCAAGCGAATACATCCAAATTTGCCTTCAAAAATGAAATCAGAACATTCTGAACTGTTATGTTGAGCTGTGAACCCACATTCAGCACTTTGTTTGGGTCCTTTGGGTCAACGGGTACCGGTACTATTACTTCTACCGGTACTACCCTATTCTCCCCTGCACTGGCTTTCCTTGGATCCATCTCTCTTTGTGCGCCACTATGTTCACCAATGCAGGGTCCACCCTATAATTGCTACAAGGTTGGTTCTTTGATGCAGACTGGAGCCGCCGCACCTTTTCCCGTTTTTCTTTTCCTTGATTCACGCAACTCTGTAAGATAACATTCTTGCCCCGCATCTTGGTCTCCTTTAATCACACCAACTCCATTATCTGTGGGGAATTTTATAGTCAGACACCATGGGGCAAGAACAGCTTTGAATGCAGCAAGAGTTGGTCGGCCTAAAAAGGCATTGTACGCAGAGAATTCCTCAACAATTATAAAGGTTTGCTTTCGAGCCACCTTCCTCAACCCTTTTCCAAGTTCCACAAACAAATCTATGGTCCCAATCGGCTGTTTGGGTTCCCCAGCAAACCCAGCAATCTTAAGTGATGAAGCTTGAACGTCAGCCACCGGAATTTTCATCTGACCAAAAGTCTTCTTGAAAAGAATGTTGCATGAAGCTCCACAATCAACAAGAACTCTTCTCACAGTAGCCGGCCCAATACCAGCGGATATGACCAAAGGATCTATGGTAGGAGCCTCGATACCCAAAGAATCTCTGGCACTGAATACAATATCATCAGTGGAAGTCTTTTGTTGCTTTAAAGGTGCACCATTTTCTAATACAAAAACATTCTCTTCAACCGGTACATGCCTCAAGGCCCGGGCATACCTTTCCATCTCACCCCAACTTTTCCCTGCTGGGTGAGGCCCTCCAGATATTATATTGATGACAGGTCTTTCCGACTCATGTTCTACTGCCTTCTCACTTGAGCCAGGACGGTGAGTGGGAACTTGTTGTCCTTGAGTCGACGAGGCTGGGGCATTTCTATTCCTTTTCACATACTGTTGGAGCTTGTTCTCTTTCAAGAGTTGTTCAATTACCTCTTTCAAATGATGGCATTCATTGGTGTCATGGCCGGGTTTGTTGTGGAACCGGCAGAACCTTCCACTTTTTTCCATCTTACTTCCAACTCTCATTTTAGGTGGTGTCGGATAATTGACATCATCCTTGGTCGCAAAGAAGATGTTCTCAGGGGTATCGGTCAAGGGTGTGAAATTGAAAGGACGGCCTTTCTTAGCATCTCCCTGTTTCTTTCCACCATCATTTCCCCTTTTCTGAGTGTTAGGTTTTCTTGTTCGAAGCAGCACCATTGTTCCCGGCTTCTACTGATACCACCTTAGCCGGTGTGTAGAGGCTCTCCAAGCGCATAAATTCATCGGCTTTCTTGTAGAATTTGTCAAGCGAGTTTGGTTCTTTCATTTTCAACCATTTTCCAAATTCGCTTGATTTGTCAATCGCCCTCATCAAGTATGTTAGGACCATGCGTGGCTCAGCATTATCTACCTCAGCCAATGCTATGTTAAAACGATTCAAAAATGATCTGATGGATTCTCCTGGATTTTGCTCTAGACTTGACAGCGACAGTATATCCTTTGCTTTTGAAGCATACAATCGAAATTGCTCCTTGAATTTCCTTGTCAAATCGGAGAACTGATCAATGGACCTGACCGGCAGCTTTGTAAACCACAATAGAGCCACACCTTCCAGATATACTGAGAAATATCGACATTTGATTTCATCAGACGCTCTGGCACCCGTCATATGCCAATCGTACTTATACAGAAACTCATTAGGATCGCTTGTCTCTTTGTATGCCGGAATAGTAGGAGGAACGAATTTTCTTGGGAATTCGGCCTTCAAGATTTTCTCAGTAAACGGAGTTTTGCTTGGAGCAAAACCCCATTCTTTCTCATCTTCATCCCTTCGCATACTTTCCTTCATGATCTGACGAACCATGCCTGAGAAATACTCTTCATCATCTAAAGGCTCTGGAGGGCAAACATCAGCCATTCTCTCTGAATTCTGTCTTGACAACCGTTCACGGAGGGTCGGCTGCGGTCCTGATCCTCCAGCCTGGAGAGGTGTCTTTTCCACAGGGTCTGCGGCTCTTTGAGAAATGTTCCCTCCTTCAACATCTTGAACTCCCGCAATAGGGTTTCCATCATTATTAACCAGTTGACGGTTAGCCCCAAGTAGATCATTCAACTTACTTATGATTAGGGCGTTCTGGGCATTCTGAGCCTCCAATTGTGCATTCTGGGAATTCAATTGTTGATTTGACCCCAAAACTACGGCGTCCAATTCTGCTCGCGTAACTCCAACAGTTGGAGCTACTCGACTTGAAGGAGGAGAGGTAGCGGTATTTTCTTGAACATTATCGGATCTTACAGAACTTCATTTTCTCCCAGGAGCCATTATTTCCAACAAACTTCTGGTTTTAAAAGAAATCCTTTGAACAACTTTTTGAGAAGCAATGATGAGAACAACCTGAGTTCGATTCTCAGTGAAAGCACCAAAAATGTTAACGCTTAAAATTGAACGCTAACACCCCGGTGTGTGAAGTGTGAATGTGAAAGCACCACCCGATGGTTCGGGAACAAAATATCAGCTAAAATAACAGAAAATACAGTAAGAGACAGCGATTTTATAGTGGTTCGGCTTAAGGAGTAGCCTACATCCACTTTAAGTATCTTTATTACTGATCTTGTTACAAAACGATACAACGCTCTTCAAGTACAAATCTCTTTAGTTACAAAACACTTTGAGCAAATAGCTTAAGCTTCGATGTAGATGAAAGTCTTCGAATCCATGTCGGACGTGTGAAAGTCTTTCAAAGTAGCTTGTAGTGTTCTTCGAAACTTCAAGTATAGAGTCGGTTTAGAAACTGGCAGAGTATCGGCGCTTGAAGAGATTGTCCAAAAAGTCCTTTGAAAGTTGGAGATGGCAATGTATTTATAGAGAATTTTGGGCAGGAACTATTACCAAGTCCTAAGTCGTGGCCGACTTAGGATAAGTCGTGGCCGACCTATCGAGCCAAGTCCACGGTTTAGTAGAGGTAAGCTTGTCTACCTGAATTCATGTCATAAGTCCTAAATCGCGAATGAGTTAAAAAGATGCAGCATAAGTATCACGGCATTGGATTTTAACTCGGTAGCTTTAGGTCGTTGCCGACTCAAACTAAGTCGTTGGTCGTGGCCCAACTCGTAAGCTTGCTCATATATATCACAAGGCCTAAGTCGCAAACGAGTCAACCGGTCCTCTCGTAAGTGATGCGGCATTGAATCTTGACTCCGTAGTCTTAAGTCGTGAACGACCTAGCAAAGGTCGTAAGTCGGTTGCGATTTAAGTGTAGTTGTCTTAACCTTTTCGTGCCTTGAGTCGTTAAGTCGTACCCTTTTTAGGTTGTTAGATCGTAACTTCTTAAGTCGTGAACTGCTTAGACCGTTTCAATTCATAGGTCGTCTAGACCTTAACTCGTTAGGTCGTCCATACCTTAAGTCGTAGGTCGTGAAGTACTCTGAGTTGTTAGGTCATCAATGCCTTAAGTCGTGGGCTTGCTTAAGTCGTGTACTTCCTTAAGTCGTGTACTTCCTTAAGTCGTTAGGTCGTAGCCTTCTTTAGGTCGTGACATTTCTTAAGTCGTTAGGTCGAAGAGAAAGCGGAGTTAACAATATATATATATATATATATATATATATATCATTTCAACCACTACTAAAAATCAACAATTTCAAATCAACGAAAACCGTTCTGGTTTATCATTTCAACCCATAACGATTTTCCCCTAATCTATAAGATCGTTCGGGTATGTATCATTTCAACCCCTAGTGAACTTGCGGTATTATAATGATGTAAAATACAACATCCATTCATCCAATATCAACAATCAGTCATCCATCACAATCATCACCCAAATCCATCAATAAACATCAATAGATAATTGAAATCAATAACATGTATTTAACTGAAAATTTAATTTCAATAATAAATTAAATAACAATTTAATTCAAATAAATTAAAATTAACCGAGATGACGATTTAAATATACCAAGTAGACATAAACAAATTCCTATCACATCATAAATTTAATTTAACAAACATAAGAAATTTTAGAGTTTGTGAGTGGGCTAGAATATTCACCTATGAATTTAAGTTGAATTAAATCCAATTTAAGCCCAGAATTCAAAAAGTTTTGAATTCATCCAAACCTGCGTCAAAATGTTCGGAATTACTATATGATCCCATAGGAATAAACCCCGCATGAATCAGATCTTGTATGCAAAAGTTACGCTGGTTAGAACATTATACAATTTGAATTAAAATAAATAAAATATTTGAATAAGAAAATACACGTGACCTCTAAAGCTACAGCAACCCTATAGGCTTCATCCCGATCATGATCGAATCGCCTAAACTGCCCCATTCCAGACCTCACCACAACTACCTCCGCCGCCTAGGCCAAGATTGGCCAATGCCACGCGTGTGTCCAGGCACGTCACCCCCACCTCGTGACCAACACCCGTTCCTCCTCAAACCCTAGCCGCCGTCGAAAACTCAAGCACAAATCGAATTTTATACATCGATCCAACCGCCTATTCAACGAACTACAAGCACCGATGAGCTACGTACGACTATCTCAACAGCCCAGTATCTTTAAATCGATGATCGGTCGATGTAGATCATACCACAATGAATGCCCGAGAATAAACCCTCGAATTTTGGCCACACAAAACCCAGATCGAAAAACGAATGGAAAAATTGACTTGCGCTCGTCGAGAGCTTCAAATCAATATATAATTCGATATGTATTGAGGAGTTTAAATTTTCGACCGAAATTTGATTTGTAATTGAATTGGGAATTGGAGTTTGTTTGCCATTCCGAATGAGAAGTTGAGAAGAAAATGTACGTACAGACAATGAAAATAAGAAATAACCTAGGGTTTATAACGAGGAATTTATAGGTAGATTAGAAAAATAGAATGAATGGACCAGATTAATTTGGACTGAAATGACCCGAAAAGCCCGTTCTACCTTCGGAATGAAAATGGGTCAACCCATATATCAAAATAGATGTTTTCAATATTTTTAAACTCAATGGAACAGGTTTCTGGTCCACATTCCGTCATACAAAGAAGTTATGTTAAAATCAGCTTATTTCAACTTGATTTCAATTGATTTGAATTAAATTGATTTTAGGCATTTCGAGTCCGTACGATCAAATGACAAGTTCGATCACTACGAAACTTGAAACCTTACAATAATTCACCATTACGGATTCGATGAAACTAGTTTCGTCGAAATCCGAGCCAGTGGCCAAAATAGTTATTTTCACGTTAATTAAATAAATTAATATTAAATCAATTAATCACTTTTTAATTCAGAATTTATAAACTAGCCAATTTCATCATTTTTAATCACTTTGACACTTATAATAATTCAAAACAAATTTACACATAAATTCGGTGTTAATTATTTCAATAATTACAATATTCAATTTCTATTGTAATCAAATCCAATTAATTATAATTAATTTCAATAAATTGATTTTGACTCAATTCCAATCTTTCTGTTAAGTCCACTATTACCTTCTAAACATAGTTAACATTTGTTTTACATTTCATTACATTAGTATACTCCAATTTCCATCTTCTATTCTTATTAACTAATATATTTCCATTTTATTGAATTTTGGTCAATTTCACACATTAGTTATAATTAAAGATTCAACTTATTTATTTATATTGGTTTCATTCTCTTATTAAGTCAATATTATCTTATGAATAAAATTAACATTTCTATTCCTTTGATTTACGTCCATACTACAGTTATTGTCTTATTCCACATTAATGTAACATCTATTTGCAATTAATTTCAATTGATTAAATATATTAGTAACAAACAACAATCGTCACCATTTTCTACATTTTATAACAATGGCAAGTTTATTATTCACAATTAATTGTTATGACTACTACTACCAATTTCAGTTAATCATACCTTATTTCATTAATAAATGAACTTAGAATTATCAATTTAACCTATATTAACTGCACTAATTAAGCGAGTTAATTTCAATTGATTTCTAATTAAATTCAATAGACCAAATAAATAGGTAACCTATGATAATTGTTACTACTAGCCTTTAACCACACTTATAAATTCATTATTTACAAAAATAATATTATAATTTCTTACCTAACACTAATTCTATTCAATTTCAATGAATTATATACTAATTCATTAATTAATTAAATATTTACATTTGTTTTCTTATATGCACTTTATAACAAAGTGTAACCTTATAATCACTTTAGTTAATTGGAATTCCATTAAACTTGTTGAAAATTGACTTAAATTAACTTTATTACATTTCTTTTTTTTATTATTATTCAAGCTATAAATCTTAAATATTAACTTCTTCCAACATTTAATTACAAAAATCTTATTAAATTTACTATTTCAATTATTGAAAATTATAGGTTGTTACACAGCCCAGTGGCCAGGATGACCACCTGGTCGACCAACCTGTCAACCCAGGCTACGGACTCTTCTCCAGGTTGTTTCCCCCCTTGTTTTCATTTTGAAGGGTAAATCTAACATATCAAATGATGGAATTTATGGACGAAAATTGACAAGCACATAGTTTAATATATAAAAAAATAGTCCGAAAAAGATCCGGCAGCAATTTGAATGAAAATCAAAGAGTTATAGCCACTTAAAGTGGCAACCAGAAACAAGAAATTCAATAAAAACAACTGACAGAAAGATATACGTATACATAAGCTATTTTCTTTCAGATCTTTGCATTAGCAAGCTATTTTCACCTAGAAATGTGAGATAACAAACTCACATTTGAGTAAAAACCCAAATAATTAGCTGAAAAGATCAAGCTTTGAGGAGAAGAAAGCTTCCAATACCCTGCACAATTCCTTAAATAGACATGCAAAATAAGTTTTACAATAAATTAGAAAAAATACTTCTAAAATTAGGAAGTTGATGAAATTGTAAGGTTTTAGAGTGAGATTACCTATTAATTATACTTTAATTTGCAAAAGATTTCAATTTACTTGAATTTAATTGAAGAAATAGCTTGAATTGCAATTTATAGGAGTGGGTTTCTATTTCTCTGTCTGTGGAAGAAGGAGGTGAATAACAAAATGAACATACTGCTAAGTTCTCATCTCTTTTCTTTAACAGATAATTCTAGAGAAGGGTTAATGGATTTAAACCCTACCCAATTGGCCCAAGGAAATTTTACTTCGAGAAATTACAAAGAGATGTGTAATTTAACCTATATTATCAAGTTATACACTAGGTTTTCTCATTTTTAACGAAACAAAAAATTGAAAATTTACATACACAAGAAATAATTTATTCTACACTATATAAAAGAATTAATTTTTATCTTAAAACATTATTATTATTAAAATCCTTTATTTCACAATAATACACAATTTTCACCAAATAAATGTAAAAATCTACATTTTAACTTCTAAAATTCAGCAAAAATCATTTTCTCACTTAGAAAAATATTATAAACCATTTTAAACTTGAATTTATAGTTAAGGCACATTTTAAAACCAATTTTCATCTTTTAATTTGAGCAAACACCGCTTAAAAATCATATACTTCTTTTAAAAATTATTAAAAGAAGAAGTTGGCAATAATTAAAACAATTATTGCTTTTTCTATAAATAAAACTCATTTTCCAATCATTATTAACCCTAATAAACAAAATAAAGTTCCAAACTTTACTTTTCTCATTTTATTTTCAAATTTTAATGTTTATTCCAAATAAACAATTTAAAACTTCTAATTTTATATTAATTTACAATATTAAATTACAACTGCCATTATAATTTAATATTAATAGGTAATCTCCAAAACCAGGGTTGTTACAATTAACTACAGCATCAAAACTTTATTTCCTTGTAAACATCCTTTACAAATGGTTTACACATGAAATCATACTTTTATAAAACAAGGAAATTATATACTTTGCTTTACTAAAAACTCATAAGCCATGATATACATATATACTTTCCACAAAATAATGTTGATGAAACCTATTGGGATTATATATCCCTTCAAAATGGTTAAAACCCTTTTGAACTTAAATGATCTTAGGCTATGAGACCAAGGTGAACCATTCGAAAACCTTATTTAGAACTTTAAACATGCCCTTTCGAATCCATTGAAAGTACCCCTTTCAAAATAAGTTAACTACTTTACCTCGAAACACTAGGCCGAAAGAACAAAACTTACCTTTTGTATCCTTTAAAAATAGGCCTTTCGAAGCCAGTGAGTATAACCCTTTGAAAGCTATACTAAAACCATAGACATCCTTTTTTCAAAACACTTTGCGCTTGTTTTTCGAAAGCATTAGAAATCCTCCATTCAAATACTCAAAGTACCTTTCAAAAACATTGGGGTTACCTCCCCTTTGAAACCTTAATTATATACATTTCGAAAGCATTAAACTTCTTATTTAAAACAAACCTTTCGAAAGTATTCGGTTCAAGTGGAAATTTGTGGAACATAGCTTCAAAACCCTTTAAAACCATTCCTATCGAAACCTTGGGTTCAATTTTCAATAAATCAAGGGTCTTAAAAGAACTGGGTTGAAAGCATCGCTTTCGAAAGTATTATTGAAACGACCTGCAAATCCGTACCCCTTGAGTCAACAGTATTCTACCTAAATCAACTCAAGTTGCATAGAAATACGTACCATTTGGGTTAAAGAAGAAGAGGTAAAAGAAGAAAATAGAAAAAAACAACAGAATCTAGCCATTGTAGCGGAATAAAATATAATAGATAATAAATAATCTTTACTCAAGAACCAAATATCTCTGTTTATATATTACATCATCAGGGTACATCAATCACAGCTCAACATCAACATCGATAACATACAAATGGATACTCAACAACTCAACACAGCGGAATAGATATATATAAACAAGTACGAATGTACGTATCGTCACCCAGCTCGTCTCTTGAGCTCCACATCATCATATCCTGTATCTTGTAATACTCGGTCTGACCCGAGCATTACAGTTGAATAACATCCGAGTCAGTCTGGAATACCAGCGTGAGAAAACCACACCCAATTGATTATTAAAGTTTTAAAATCCTTTGAAAGCAAAAGAATCTCGTAAGACCACGCCGCAAATAAACATATCTGGTTTTTACCTTACGACAGCTAAAAAACTTTTTATAGAAATCCTCTGATATTATAATAAGGTCTATATACAAATACTTATAAAATAGCCGAAATTATTACATTCATTAAATTCCAGCTACTAGCCACAGAGTGGGTAATACAAACAAAACTCGTACAAGGCTCGTAGGGAGAATGGATTTCCAACTAATGACTAGGCACTGGGGTACCACCTGCCACATTACGGGGCCTAGATCACCGTACCGAGGAGTACGCCCGCTCCCCTGTAACACAAGGCCGGGACTACCCCTTACTGGATAATCCCGAGTGAGATCACCTCGCGGTTGGGATCAGCAACCGCCCACTAAGCCGAAATAAAAAGGGACATCTAGACTGGAATGACCTCACCCTGCTTGGGTGCTACCCACCTAGACTTGCTGCATAACCCTTGATTTTCAGTCATTCCCATTTGATGAGGCTTGAGGCTAAGCGTTACCTTTTAAAGAACATATCCCTTAGAATGCCCATCGTCCACCTGACGGTGTTTCGCAAGCATTCATCCGTACAAGTCCGTCCCGGGTTCGAACGGAACCGAAGGCACTATTCTTACTACATCCATTTGGAAATATCATCAGGATTAGTAGCGACTAGCCCTTGCACTTCACTGCTCCATCTTCGAATCCAAAATCGTTTTCACGAAACGTACAAACCTGATCGAAGTGGTTTTTCGAGAAATAAATCTCGATCCCGCTCTCTTCGAAACGATCAACGTATTTGGCCAGTATTGATAGTCGGTTATTTAACTATCAATTAATATTCACAAACATCCATCAAACAATAAATAATTTTCCAAATTATTTACTAATCCCAAAAATATCTTCACAAGGTATATTTTCACTTTTCAAATTTCTTTGAAAAACAGTTTTCAAAACTATCTGCCTTTCTCAGAATAAATTCCAAGTATTTCTATTTCCACTGGAACCACCAAGCACAAAACTAGATTTTTAAAATAATTTAAAACACTTTACTTTAAAATATACTTTAAAATATTTAAGTTAAAACTACTCCAATAATTTGTTAAAATACATACTATATGAATATTGGAAAATAATGTTACTTTATAAAATATAAAACTAGGTCTTCACTTTTTAAAGCAAAATACTAAGTCACTTTTAAATAATTATTACAATAATAGATTTGAAAAAAATTTACTTTAGACTTTTAAACATTCAGAAATAATAAATTTTTCTAAACATGCGTTTTAAAACAACATTAAGCTTTTATCTTATATTTAAAATTTACTTTGAAAACGTACTCGGCTATCCAGGGAAATAACTTCTCTTCACAACCCTTTTTTTAAAAATAAATAACTATTTATTTTTAAACCATTTTTCTCATTCCTTTAATAATTTCCCACCTTGAATTTATTCTTCCAAATATCCAATTTCAAACACTTAAATCAATTTCCAAATTGATTTTCAACTTACTTCATTTATCCAAAAATCTTTTAATTTCAGATTTTATTCCTTAATTACTTTTAATTGAAATACAAATTTAGATTTCTCAATTTACTTCTTATTCCTTTAAATAAATTTAAAACCTTAAATTTAAAATAATTCTTTATTCATTTAAATTAATATCACCTAATTCTATAATTCTTTAATTACTATTTATTCAAACCCTTTCTTTCATACTCGAAGTTATTTATTAGCATTTAACATACTTCCATTTCTTCTTTTTTTTCAATTCATTCTTAATTTGTTGAATTTGCTAAGATTATTTCGTTTACAACTTTACTTCTTTTATTTTCTTTCCAAAACCTAATTTATATATTTTTGGTAATTCATTATACCCAATTGTCCAATCAAACCACAGCATTCAATATTCCAATATATTCATCATAGAATATCAAGTAATCACAACAGAGAATATTAAATATTAAATGTTGAGGGGTCTAGTTGGATCCCTCCAACCAGTTTTCCCCGCATCCACAGACGTTAGCATACATAATATACCAATTTCAAATTATAGCATACTATATCACATTAAAAAATTCAAGCATTCAAACAATTGTTTAAATTTAATCATTTAAATTTAAATTTATAATTAACTGAGTGAGATTAACTCACCTTATTTCCGTTTACAGTCCACTTCAACTTTGCCTTGGATTCATATTTTTTTCTTCGACCTTGTATATAAATATTATATAGTCTATTAATTATTTGAATAAATCGAATTGTAAATTTTTATTTTAAATAAATCTAATTAACCAGAAATTTAAATCCAACTAGTTTCCGTTTAAATAAATTACCTTTACTAATTTAAAACTATTTAGATTCAATTAAACAAATAAGTCATCTCCATCTGCAAATAGAATAGGTATATTTACTTTATATTATATTTTTAACTGGTTACAAAATAATTAATACCATTTAAAATTAAACATATCCTCAGTTATAACTTCTGTTTTCTGTAAATCATTTTCAAAATTTCCTTTATTCCTCTAGCTAACAAATTCGTAGATTTAGTATATAAGTTTAAGTTGTACCTTACTGCGTGCTGACAACGCGAGGCCCCAAATTCCACGCACGCAACGAGCCTGATGTCCCGCCACCACATCCAGCGAACACACTCCATATCCGTCCTCACTCGCGAGCTCGAACTCGCAAAGATCGCGACCGGCCTCTCAATGCTGCCCAAAACTCGAACTTCACAAAACCCTACTGTTGCTTGCAGCTCGAGCCACGCACAGACACAACTCGCTTCGACCACGAGAGTCCCCTTCGCCCCATAGTCGCGTCGCGATTCAACTCAAAACAATGAGCTCGTCGACCGCCGCAAAACGAAGTCCCCCCATGTGCGCTAGGTCTCGCCATAAATCGAATCGAAGTCGCGTGAAGTTGCCGATTTTGGCTTCGTGCGTCCAGGCTTCATGCCGAACTTGATTTCGACTCTTTCCATAGTTGAATTTGATTTTCATTTGAAGGTTAATGAACTCGATTGGCGGCCATTTTTGTTTGTTTGTTTTGTTTTAGCCGAGGGTTTCAATTTTAAAAAAATGAGGCTTCGGCCAATATTGATTTCGAACAGAGATATTTAGTTTTGATTTTGATTTTTGAGGGAGGAGAGTATGCGGCCATTTTTTTTTATGATAATAGTTTGAATCAATGGAAAGAAGATGAGTGTGAGATATTTTTAGAAGGATCGGCTTGTAAATAAAATAGAAAGGAGGCGTATACAAGAAGCTTAACCAATTAAATTAAATTTCATTAGATTATTATCAATTAAATTTTCAGCGCGTTTATATGTCGTATCCTCACACAACGACTCTGAATGCTACGAAACTTGAAATCCGATAAAAATTCAATATTACGGACCCAACGGAACTGGTTTCGTCGAATTCTGAGACTGTGCCTTGGAAGGCTATTTTTAAATTCAATTTAAACGATTTAAATTTCAAAACCGAACAAAACACTTCCAAAGCCAATTTTAACACTTTTACTATTTTTCATATTATCGATATAAATTTTATACGCCATTAAATTATTTTTAACAGGCTTAAAACTCCAGATTCAATAATTTACCCAACTTCAAATTATTTAATTCAATAATTAAGTATCAAATAAATTGTGATATTCGTAATTCAAGTTAAATGTTGCACTATTGAATATTTAAAATCAAATAAATATTCCGATTTTAAATGTTTAAAAAAAATTCGGGTCGTCACAATTATTCCTAAATAAAAGAAAGTGGATGGTTTGGAAACCAAGCCTTTCGAAAGCATGGAGAAGCAGCTTCAAGGTTTAAAGACAAAGGCACCTTTTCGAAAGCATTGATTCGAAAGGTTGAATGTGGCAATGGGATTTCGATCTCTTCGAAGGCTTTATTTAAAAACAAAAGGTAATAACCTCTTTTGAAAGTCGTTTTCTAAAATAGAGGCAATTATGACTAAGTCGAAAGCTAATTCCTTCAAAAGCAACCTTTTGTAACCAAAATAGCTCTAAATATATGAAGACCACTTCTGCCCTCTTTGAAAGCATGTTTCCACTCCATATCTTCTGCCTAACTTCAATCCACTACGTACTAAGGCATTGATACCATTTGTTTAGGTTTCGAAGGTTAGAGGCGACAGCATGGGGTCAAAAGGTAGCTGTTATAAGTGATGAAGCGCTAATACTTTGCCAAATTGATTTTTTTCCCTTTAAAAATAATATCTCTCCAACTACTTGCCTTATTTGTCAATATATGATTGGTTGCCCACTTCTTTTCAAAATCTTTTTCTAAAGGTTCTGCTGAATTTCAGCATTTAACAATTTAAAACATTTACAAATTGCCCATTGTCCATTTATACACATATAAAACATTTGAGTCTCATACCTTAAATAGTTTTATATCTTTAATAAAATACTTAGAAAATTTCTCCAAAAATTCCCATAAATCAATTTTTATATGTTCATATTTACAGACCCGAAACTAACATATAAAAGTTGAAAATAATTTAAACCCAATTTACCTATCTTCTTTACTAGAAAATTCATAATAAATCCACAATAGCTCAGAAAATAATGAAACTTGAAACCCTTGTATAAAATAATTTTGCTGGCCTTATATCAAAATTGTAAGTCATAAGGATGTTGTTCGTTAGGTTTTCCGAATCAAAATTTATCATATAATCAATACGAAGCATCATAATTCATCAACATGTATACATACATACATACATACATACATACATACATACATACATATATATATATATATATATATATATATATATATTCATTTAAACAAACTAACATGGCATATACTTTGCAAAATCAATTCGGATCTTAACTAGAAAACGAAACATAAAAATAAGATGTAAGAACTATTATTCACCTTGCTTTGATAATGAACTTAAGATTTAATTTTCGTTAATTCCCATTGCGTGATTCCAAGGCTTTTTATTGATTTTCCCCTTAAAGTTATAGCCGGCTTAAGGTCCCGTTGTCTTATCTTTTTTTGAGTTTGATCGTGTATAACGAAAATGGAACAAGGGTTTTGGGGTTATGGTAAGTGGTTATTCCTCCATATGCCCTTGCCTTATTCTCTTAATAGTTTACTTGTTAAACCATTTCCATAAACTCATTCTTTTTATTTACTTAAGCACGACCGCTATTTAAATTTTCAAATCTCATTCTTCTTATCTTTCCAATCTTTACATTATTATAATTAATTTATCTAATTAAATCTTATGAATAATGTTATTAAAATTAAGGGTGTTACAAATCCACCTGATCGTCAACCCAGGCGATATAACTAGTACACCGGTCTACACGACCGATACATTGATCGCAACCTGGACTTGATTCCTACACTGTGTTGTTTTTGTCCACGATCGCTCTTGTTCGTTGCCCGTTTTTTCGGTTTATCATCTGATACTATTTGCTTGATTTTGATATTTTATTTCATATCAATTTCATTGTCATTTCCACATTTTGAATTATGAATTAATGAATTCGTTTTGGTGTTTCTACAACATAGAATTGCTGTATGGGTCCTTGGCACAATGCACGTATTTTTATGCACGTTTTCAACTTGAATTTATAAAGGCTGATTTCTAATCAAACCATTTTATCAAAATCCTTTTAAGTATAATAAATATAATTTGTATACAAAGAATATTGAGATGTATATATATACACACTATTTATTCTCATTTATAATGGTTTAAAAGTTGGTTTGGAACAATGGGTTAAATTAGTACTTATATATCGGGGTGTGTGTGTGTAACCAAGGTTTTTTTAAACATACATATATATTCTCGGTTATAAACAAATGTATCATAAGAATGATTTTAAAGTGAAATATTTCTATAAAATTGCATGACATTGGATCGAAAGAGGAATGATTTAAACCATTAAATAAAGCAAGTGATATGTAACGCACGTGTTTGTTTTACTGGTTAATTTCCTGACTTGTTCGAACGAACCATTGATAACACAAATGGAGTTTATCGTATTATAGTAAACATTAAAGTAAACCTACATGGTATAGGACGCAGTCGTTAGCTATTAGTTTCATTTGTAAGTACATGTCACTTATATCAACGAGTTTATGACTCGCCCTTGGAGTTTTTATAGGTCTTGTACCTATCTTGGAGTTTTTATAGGTCTTGTACCTATCATGTAGTTTATAGGACTTGTTCATATCTTGGAGTTTATAGATCTCATGCCTATCTTGAAGTTATTATTGTAATTATACCCAACCTGGAGTTTTATAGACACATATGTCTATCTTTGAGTTACATGCATATAGCTGAATTTATTCATCAATCTTGGAATTTGACGCCTTTTCCCTTTTTATATGATTTCTAGATATCTATTTGTGATTTCCAAATTCGATGTTATTTGTGTTATCACCAAATAGTTTCGGAGATTTTGCTTTTAGAAGCATTATGGGTCTTGATCATTCTTTAGGTTATTAGAGTATGTTTAATATTTTTCGATATATGACTTGTTATATTTGAGATCTAGTTCATTTTATCTATAATTTGTCTTGCTAACTCATTTAATTTAGTCTAGACTGAATCATTTATTATTTTATAATACTCGAGTGAGACCGAGATGTTTCAGGTCCTTCGGCTTGCTGCCTTTTAGAGTGGACTTTATATTATTTAGCTAGACGTTTACTTTTGTATCACTACGTTATATTAATGTTAAGGATGTATGTTATGTCAAGCAAGACTCCTTTTGTGTACACATTCCTATATTTGGGTTGTAGTACTTTTGTATTATGTAGTCTACATCATGCGTCTGTTTATGTTGGCTCAACTTTGTATCTTTTTGTATTCCGCTATGTATGATCTGTGATATGTGATTCTATGATTTATTTTTATCATATATTGTTCGTGCGACGTGATTCCACCTTGGGGCGGTACATAGATCATCGACGCTCTGAGCCCTAAAGTGGCGGCTGTAACATGCATGAAGAGCGGTCGAGGTTAGGGTTTCTGGATGAACGGACGTGATAACGTGGTAAATTAACATATTATTTTTGTTTAATTTAGTTCAAACTGAAATGTTCTAACCGCGATAACTTTTTCATACGAGGTTCGTTTCACGTGTGTCTCTTGCATTAGGTTCGTATTAGAATTTCAGACATTATGACGCAGGTTTAGAAGAACTCTAAGACTGTTTGAATTTAGGCCCTAATTTGGATTTAAATTCGATTTAAATTCAAATGTGAGTGTTTTAACCTACTCACAACTTCTAAAAATTCTTATATTTGTTAAATAAAATTCATGATGTGATAGAAATTTATTTATGGCTATTTGGTATATTTTAAATCATCATCTCGGTTCATTTGAATTAAATCGTTATTTAATTTATTATTGAATATAAATTGCTAGTTAAATATCTGTTATTGAATATCAGTTCTATATTGATATATACTGATTGGTTTGGTGATTATTGTGATGGACGTTTAATTGTTGATATTGGATGAATGGATGTTGTATTTTATATCGTTATAATACTACAAGTTCACTATGGGTTGAAATGATACATACCCAAACGTTCTTATAGATTAGGGGAAAATTGTTATGGGTTGAAATGATAAACCAGAGCGGTTTTCATTGATTTGAAAATGTTGATTTTTGGTACTGGTTGAAATAATATATATATATATATATATATATATATATATATATATATATATATCCATTTGAATTCTTGAATTTGGATTATGTATTGGAATTGAATTATTTAAAAGGTTTAAGTTAAACTTTGAATTTTCTTAGTTAAAGTGGTTAAAATTAATACTTTGCATTATTTGAAATCTTTCAATAATTACATTCGCGTTGTACACTTGATAGGAGATGGAAAATCCTGTAACATTTCTGAAGCCATTGCACTCACATTTTATTTTAAATTAATTTGACTCACATAAGATCTTTTAGTTCTGACTCGAGTGTTTTGTCTTTTCATTACGCTGGGCCAGCCTGAGTTTTTCGATGTTGAAGACTATTTTCTAGTGGATGAAAATGAAAATTCAGTATATTATTGCTATTTATTATTCCACTACATTATGTGTTCCGTCGCAATATTTGTTTATTTATGATGTATGTATAACTCCGGTTTGAATTTGTAAAAGTGTAATCAAATGTTATTTGTAAAACAGCTTCATGAACTGTTTATTTGATTATTATATTTTTTTCGTTTCGTTGTGAGATTCTGTATCTGGTTCTTATTTCTTTTTTTTCTTATTCTTATTTACCCTATTAACAACCTCCGTTTTGAATGGTTTGAGTCTGGCATGTACGGTAATTGTCGATTTGAACCGTCTAAAAAGGCGGGTTGTTACTACACTGAGGAACGACTCTTCGAATTGTTTGGGGTAGAATGAATGATAAACTGAATAATTTCAAAGACTATTAAGCGTAAGATATTCATATTAAATTATTTTTTGTCCTTATGCGATAAGACGATACCTAAACCTGGATGAAGCATGTGCTTTGTTTGCTAGTGATTGAAGTTGTCATGATCGAGATTTTCGACCTTGAAAATCGACATCAATACATCCACTATATAAACTGTTGAGCAATCGAATTCCGAAAATACCAAATCATTAGGGAAAAGAAGAAAGAGGTAGACGAAAGAAATAAAATCAATAACACAAAATCTCACAATCGCAGCGATATAATATATAACAACTGATCTTTATACGAAAAGAACTATAACTGTTTTTATACATTACATCATCAGAGTACAATACAGATCAATAACACAGTACTGGATAGTTATAATAACTTGTCCTCACATAGCAGAATAAAATAAGTACGTGACATATGATAGAAATCCTCCAGCACGTCTCTTGAGCTACATAGCATCTTAACCAAAATCTGAAATATTCGGTCTGACCCGAGTATTATAATAAAATAACACCCGAGTCAGTTTGGAAAACCAGCGTGTGAAAACACACTCAATTTGAATTATTAACGTTATCAAAATCCTTTGAAAATGAAGGTATCACATAAGACCGTGTCACACATAAACAAGATGGGTTTTTACCTTACGATAACCAAAACATTTTTATAGAAAATCTAGTGATATTACGATAGTGTCTAAGTACAAATACATATTCAAATAGCTAAAATTGTTACATTAATTAAATTCTAATATACTAGGTTCTACAAACACAACCGTAAGCTCGTATTACAGAATGGATTCTAATGAATGACTGGGCCACTGAGGCACCGTCCACCACAGTATACCTCTAGAACAATGTACCGAGGACCACATCGAGATCCCCTTCTACAAATGATCGGCCTTCCCTTGACCTGGATGGATCGAATACGTTATCTTATCGGGTGTTCTCACCCTTACTGTCGAGGAGCTCCTTCCATGCACAACCATATCCAAATTAAATAGGTTTTTTCGAGGACATCTAGAAAGGTGATAACATACCCTACTTGGGTGCGACCCACTTAGCCATGCTACATCTCCCTTGCTTTAGTCATTCTTGGTTTATGAGGTTCGAGGCTCAGCATTACGTCTTCAAGAACGGTTTTACTTAGAATGCTCATCGTCCTCCAATGACGTTGTTCTGATAGCATTCGTCCATACAAGTTTTACTGGGTCTGAACAAACCGAATCACCTTCTTCATCATCTTCAAGGTGTCCATTCTTTGCTTCAAACCGGATTGAAGTGGTTTTCAGATAATTAAATTCGATCCCGGTCTCTTCCAAAAGATTAACGAAATTGGCCAATATTGATAGTCGGTTATTTAACTATCAAACAACATCCACAAGCAACACTAGGCCTTATTTTATAAATCTCCAAAATATTTATTTCAAAACATCATCACCAAGATATATGTTAACGCTAAAAGTGCACGCTAACACCCAGTGTAAGTTGTCGTATAGTGAAAGCACCACCCGTTGATACGGGAACTAAAAGTAACCAGAAAATAGCGAAAACAATAAAAGAGACAACAATTTTTATAGTGGTTCGGCTCAAAGTCAAGCCTACATCCACTTTACGTCTTTTATTACTGATTCGATTACAACTCTTTCCATCATTCTTTGATTACACTTTTCCTACAATTCAACTCCAGGTTACAACATAATCGAGGTAAGAAATCAGAACTCCCATGAAGAAAAGACCCTTGAATCCATCTTGAATGAATTAGATCTACTTCCCAAGTTCGTTGAAGCGTCTTCAGTGTTTGAAGTGTTGAAGGAGTTGAGAAAACTGCAGAGTATCGGCCTTCCAAGGAGTATCCAAAGTCCCCCTTTCAGTTGGAGTAGGCGAGGTATTTATAGGGAAAAAACTGGGTTTAGGTCGTAGGTTGTAGGTCGTAGGTCGTGAACGATGTAAGGCTAGGAATTAGGTCGCGAGCGACCTAAGGGACATGGGCTATGGCTCAAAATGGATGTGCGTGATCAACTACTTCGGCTGGTAGGTCGTGGCGACCTAAGGCATACGGCCTAAGGAGTAGCGGCATCAGGAGGTTGCAGCATAAGGAGTAGTCTTGGTCTGTTTAAGTCGTAGGCGACCTAGTGGTAGGGGCAATGAGCGACATAGTGTCTGCAGAAGGGGAGTGCTTAGGTCACGAGCAACCTAACTTCGAAGAGGTTGTGCGACCTAACTCTGAAGTTTACTAGGTCGTTACTCGTTAGATCGCTGGAGCCTTTAGGTAGTTAGGTTGCTTGTCCCTTTAGGCTGTTAGGTTAAGTTGTTAGGTCGCTTGTCCCTTTAGGTCGTTAGGTCGTTGCTACGTTGAGCCGCTTTATACTTTAGGTCGTTGAATCATGCCTTCCTGTAGGTCATTAGGATGCTCCCGTTGATCCACTTAGGTCACTGAGTTCATCAAGTTGTTAGGTCGTTGGATGTTTTAGCTCATGTGCTTCCTTCGAGTAGCTGAGTTGCTTTGAGATGAACTATCTTTGGTTTTTGATCAATCTCCTGATATCACAGCCTTACCAAAAAGGCGGGGTAACACTTGCCCCCCCAAAACATGCCTTGTGGTAGGAAGGTGCCTTTTGTAATGCCATACGCTGGATATTCATATCCTGTTGATGACCAGAAAAGAACTTGACAGTTTTGTATGACCTCAAATGACGACCGTTCGGGATCAATCCATTTGAGGTAAAGTATGACCATTCGCGATCAAGTGCCTGACCTCAAATGACGACCGTTCGGGATCGAGTCATTTGAGGTGAAGTGTGACCATTCGCGATCAATTGTGTGACCTCAAATGATGACCGTTCGGGATCGAGTCATTTGAGGTGAGATGCGACCGTTCGTGGTTGGGGTGCCGTTCGAGGCGAGTTGTGACCGTTCAAGGACGAGTGCCGTTCGAGGCAAGTTGTGACCGTTCGAGGTCGGGTGTCTGTTCGAAGTGAGTTGCGACCGTTCGTGGTCGGGTGCCTGTTCGAGGCGAGTTGCGACCGTTCGTGGTCGGGTGCCTGTTCGGGGCGAGTTGTGACCGTTCGAGGTCGGGTGCCTGTTCGGGGCGAGTTGCGACCGTTCGAGTTCGGGTGCCTGTTCGGGGCGAGTTGCGACCATTCGTGGTCGGGTGCCTGTTCGAGGCGAGTTGTGACCGCTCGAGGTCTGGTGCCTGTTCGAGGCGAGTTGTGACCTTTCGAGGTCGGGTGCCATTCGAGGCGAGTAAGTGTGCCCGGGGGGGGGCATAGTATTATCGATGCTAGGTTCACGTTGTGTGCCTGTTCGAGGCGAGTAAGTGTGCCCGGGAGGGCTTAGTATTATCGATGCTAGGTTCACGTTTGGGTGAGTTCCTGGAACGTTTGCCAAGGTGACTTACTGTCATTCCAGAGCATGCTTTAGGACCGTTCGCGACCCCGTACATGTGTAAGTAGCTTAGCCATCGCAGAGCATGCCTAAGGACCGTTCGTGACCCCGTACATGTGTAAGAAGCGTAGCCAACTCAGAGCATGCCTAAGGATCGTTCACGACCCCGTACATGTGTAAGTGACTTAGCCTTTTTAGATTTATCAAAATTCAATATTCATCCAACTGGCAAAAATGTCTGACAAATTCAAATCCAAACATCAGAAGTAAAGCACAAAAGCAGAGTAGTGACGTCGGAGTGCAAACGCCTACATCGATACGATTTATAGTTGTATCAGAGCATGCCTTGGGATCGTTCGACATCCCGTACATGTGTGAACAACCTAATTGTGTCGATGTATAGTTTTCCACTCATTTGTCATAACCTCAATCAATTGATAATAAGCTGACGCCTCGATCCTGAGCCGTCTTCAGTTGGTGCAGGTCGTGGTCGTTCTTGTTCCACCATTGCGATCCTCCTTTTCACATACTGTGATAGCAAACCATCCCGGATGTGCCCCTCAACTTCATCTTTCAAGTGTCTGTAGTCATTTGTGCTATGACCATTCAACTCGTGGAATGAACAATACTTGTCCGACTTTCTCTCGTTGTTAGTTGGATCTCTCTTTATCGGCTTTCGATAAGGAACCTGTCCCTTAGTGTCTTGGTAGATCCGCTCTAAAGTCTCATTCATCTCCGTGTATGAGGTGAATCTTGGTTCCCTTCGTGGTCGTACTGATCTATCGTTGTTATCCTCGGCCTTTCGTTTACCTTTGCTAGATTTTACACCTTTCTCAGGAGGATTTCCACCTTTGATTACATAAACGTCGATTCCTTATCCTTCTTCTCTTTCGGCTTTTGCATCCTCTAACTGTAAGAATCCTTCAGCCTCATGATAGGATTCTCCTAGATAAATAGGGGGATCTCCTGTCAGCGAATTCTTGAATTTTGTACGATCAGCTACGCCCGACACAGCTGCCATCAAAACCATGGATGGATCTGGTCGATCCACCGATGCTGTAGCTAGATTGAATCGTGTCAAAAAAATTCTCAAAGATTCGCCAGCTTTCTGTTTCAATGCTGCCAAGCTCATCACATTTTTGGGTCTCGAAATGTGGACCCTGAATTGCCTCATAAACCTTTCAGTCAAATCACTCCACGTTCCGATAGATCTACTCTCCATCTACCTAAACCAAAGTGCGGCAATATCTGTCAAGTACAATGGAAAGCACCGGGCCATAACTTCCTCTGATGCCCCCAGCACCTCCATATGCCTCATATATTTTGTCAGATGAACTGTAGGGTCTGTCCTTCCATTATACATATCCAACGATGGTAGCTTAAAGTCTGGTTGTTTCTTAGCTCGCCTGATTGTTGTGGTAAAAGGACTCCTATTCACATCCTCCAAGTCCTTGTTTACCAAGCCACCTCCCATAGCTCTTTTGACCATTTCTACCAATCTGTCATTGTCTCCTAGTTGTAGTCCTCATTCATTGCCTTCGGCCTGCCCGTTGAGTTCACGAGGGAATTCTGGAATATGTTCTCCTGGCTGAGCTCCTGTTCCTCTGTCAATGCCATGTTGCTCGAATCCACCAGATGTTTTTCTCGGTATTGGGTCAGTGTGCTCAATATGAGTGCCCTCTAGCTCTGGTGCTGCCTCAGGTAGTCCTGCTCTGTTCTAAACTCCAGTCGCTCCTTGATTTTGCGCTCCAAGTTGCCCAATCTGTTGAAACAAATTCTGGATCAACTCCTCTTGCATTTTCATCATTGTCTCCATCTCATCACTGGTGATGAAGAGTGAAGTTTGGTTCTCTCCTGAGGAAGCCCCTTGACTCCCTTCGTGCTGACTTCTTTCCGGTCTATGACTTCTACTTGCTTTCCTTCCCGGAGCCATAATCTCAGATAGACTTCTGGTTCTTAAAGAGAGTCTCTCAAAAAATCTTTGCGAAGCAATGATGAAAGCTCTCTTGAGTTCAATTCTCAGTGAATGCACCAAAAATGTTAACGCTAAAACTGCACGCTAACACCCCAGTGTAAGTTGTCGTATGTTAACGTAAAAAGTCGAACGCTAACACCCCGATGCAAATAGTGACTTGAATGAAAGCACCACCCGTTAACACGGGAAACAGAGAAAGCAGTAATTCACTGAAAAAGCAGTAAGAGACAGAGAGTTTATAGTGGTTCGGCTTATGATCAAGCCTACGTCCACTTCAATCCTTCTTTATTGCTAATATAATTACAATCCTTTACAGTTTCCTTCAATTACAATTCACTTCAAAAGACAAGTAGCTAGAAAAAATTCGATGCAAGAGAATTCTCCAAATTCATGGTTGAATACGTTGAATCCCAGCTTGAAGTTGATTGAAGCTTCTTGTGAGTTTCAAATGTTGAAGTAAGGCTTGGTTTGAAGATGGCAGAGTCTTGATGCTTTGAAGAAAATGATCGGAAAAAAGTCCCCTTTATGTTGGTGCCCATGCCGTATTTATAGAGGAACTTCCATGTCAAGTTGCAATTAGTGACCGACCTAACATAAGTCGTGGATTGTGACCGACTCAAGACAAGTCGTAAGTCGCGTTCTATCTCTTAACCACGGCTCACGGCTTAACTGGGATAAGCATGTTCTTCTGAGTACAAATCCTAAGTCGTGGACGAGTTAACAGGCCCTGGTTCAAGTAACGCTACACTGGGTTTCCCTTTGTTTGCCTAGGTCGCGAGCGACCTAACGTAGGTCGTAAGTCGGTCGCGACTTAAGTGAAGTTGTCTTGGGCCTTTCCTGTCTTGAGTCATTAGGTCGGCAGTCCCTTGAGTCATTAGGTCGGGCTATCAGTTAAGTCGCTAAGCCGTCATACTCTTAAGTCGTTAGGTCGGGCTATCAGTTAAGTCGCTAAGCCATCATACTCTTAAGTCGTTAGGTCGGGCTACATGTTAAGTCGCTAAGCCGTTAAGCCCTTAAGTCGGCAGTCTTTCTTAAGTCGGTATGTCGTTAAGCCCTTAAGTCGGCAGCCCTTCTTAAGTTGGTATGTTGTTAAGCCCGCTTCATGTGTTAAGTCGCCAATTCCTTTGTGTCACTGAGTCGTTGAACATAGGAGTTAACATTTGCCCCTCGAAGTACATGCCTAGGTCGTAGGTCGTGTGCTTCGATCTAGTCCCTAAGTCGTGGGCGACTCAAGAAGCTTGTTAACTCGCGCGTCCATCCATCTTCTCCTCTATCTCCTATATAGGCCGTTAAGTCGCTTCTTCCTCTTTACCTTACTGCTTATCACCTTGCCGCCATTGCTGCATCCGTGCTCAAAAGTTAACACGAAATCCTCCCCTTTGCATCCTTGATCGCTATTTCAACAACGGATTTAGGTAATTCCGATCATCGATCCATTGTGTTTGTCACCAGCTCCTCCATAACCATTTCAATACGGTTTTTGTTTCCACGTTGTGAGATTACACCCCAATTCGTCCTCTGACCATTGTCGACCGTTGACAACTGTCCTAAAAAAGAATCGGCTTAGGATCTTATGGAATTATTTGGAAAGTGTTTGAATTCACGTAATTAGCAATGGTTTCTAGAAATTTGGAGGAGGCGAAGAGGTACTCGGTTACCGGGTTAGTGGATTTTGGGTTTAAACGTTTGATCAATGGGTTTCTGCTGATGGAGAGGCTAACGGGTTAACGGGTTAAGAGGTTAAGAGGATGAGGAATTTCTGATTTGATGGGGGGTTTGTTGATTGGGTGAAGTGAGACACCAACTTGGACACGACCTAGCAATTTTGGACGACCTATAACCCTTTGCGACTTAACAAGATACGACATAAACCTTGAGTCTCGGCCGACATAACCTTTGACGACTTAATTAGTTGCGACATAAGTCTTGAGTCACGGCCGACTTAACCTTTGACCAACTTAATTAGTTGCGACATAAGTCTTGAGTGGCGGCTTAGCTAGGACGATTTAAAGAACCAATGGCATAACTTAACTCGTAGGAAATCTTTTAGGTCGTGGACGACTTAGGACTTGGAGAACTTTTGGACTGCGACTACATGGCTTGAACAAAACTTGAAAACTTCGAGATATTGATAGAACTTGATTGTACTCCCAACTCGAACTTTGAACTGCCGAAATAACTTACATGACTTTGCTATGATTTCTTAACAGATTACACCAAATTTGATGCTGATAACCTGTTAAATACAACATCTGCAGAAAACTAGGGCGAATATACTGCCACTGATTCCCCACATCAAATGACAGATTAGTCGATAAAGGATAATTAACTTAAAGAAATTGTATGAAATGCTATGAATCAACAAACTCAAGTGAAGCATTAAAACAACGTTAACCAACTAAAGTTGATTCGTTTGCGTTAATATTGCACTTGTATTTGAACTTAAAGCGACAAGTCTTGAAATATTGCAATTGACACATGTTTAATTTCAATTATATTTGCTTGTTGCTTTGTTAGCTTTACACAGCACTTCAGACATTTAGGAAACGTGTACCTTCATGTTTGAATATCCAGTTGTTTATGTAGAATGGCTTCACATCAAGAAGAAGTGGTAGCCCAAGCTGGAGAGATCTTTCAGACAGCTATTCCCGTAGTGAATCCTCCAGAAAAAACTCTGACTACCTTAACCCAGAGAGCATTTAACCAGCTGCGCATTCAATTTGGCCTTGCTGAGAGTGATGCTCTACTTCCCGGGCCGAATGATACTGCCGACAGTCCACCTCATGGTTTTGTCGCAGTCAATCGCCAGATGTGTCTAAGTGGAGCAATTCCTCCTTTCAATGACTTTCTTCAACAACTCCTACTTCGATTGACCATCTCTCCGTTCCAATTGCACCCCAATGGCTACGCCATCTTAATGGGGTTGTGTGTTTTATTCAGGAGAACTCTAGATCAACTGCCACGTCTCGAGGAAATTCGTTACTTATGTTCATTTACAAAAACTAAAGATCACCCCTCCATTACTGTTGTAAGAAGCGCTAGGAATCGCAAACTCATTACCGATCTTTTCGAAAGCGCACATGGTTTTTTGAATCAGTTTTTCTTTGTTCGCTGCCCTCCAGGATTTTATGCTATCTGGAGAGTAGGAAGTAAGATTACCTGCTTGTATTTTTTCCATTCCTGAGCTTTTTCGGGATCTAAGTTGTTAAGTGCTAATTTAACTCTTTCCTTTTTTCAGCACTTCCTCCCCCCTCTAGAGATCCAGGCCACAAGCAAATTTTTGAAAGACTTAATGCCGTGGCTGCTGAGGAAAGGAGTATAAAATTTCTGTTGAAGGATGAGTTTCTACATCAGTTTGGACTCCTACATTCTTCCCGCTCTACACAACCTCACGAAGTCCCTGATTCCCCAGCTAAGGCATTAGATGCGCCAGTTTCTACTGACGAACTCGTACCGAAGGAACTTACAACTGAGGCTTCGTTGGTAAAATGTTCTACTCCAACTGACATTGCGGGACCATCTTGTAAACCAGCCCTTGCCTCGTCTATCGAAGAAGAAGAAGATCTTCAACAAGCCGGGAAGACTACTGATAAAGGAGTTGAGGTGAAGAGCCCTGTCGGACACAGTGGTAATGACACTTTCGAAGGGTTGAGGGACTTTATAGTTACATCTCAAGAACTCTTTAAAGATGATCTTTCTGCTGCTAAAATTGTATCTCCAGTGGTTGAAGCGACATCTGCCGTTCAACAGACTCCTCCAGCTCAACAATCGACATTGGTTGTAAAATCTATCACCACCCCCCAACTGAGGAGCGGTTCGTAGTCCGGCACGTGTAGTTTGCACACACCACACGCACTTAGGATTTATTGGCACTAATAGCACTTAACTCCTTACAATTTGGAGATCCTCAAGTTATGCTTCTTTTTCAATTTCAGGTTTTTCAATGGGGCGGAGTGGCTCGTATTATGATGACTTCAAGCAGTATGGAAGGCGCAGTCAATATGAATACAGGCGCTATCTTCCTCCTCATAGGGAAACTGATGAGGAGAGGGCTGCTCGAAAAGCTCGTGAAAAGTGTGCCTACGAAGAACGCCATGAAAGACGGGACGAGCGACACGATTCTTCCTAGAGGGGAGATGATTCTCATAAACGGAAGTCCCGTGACGACAAGGGGAAAAGTATGATTGCCGAAGATGTGTGTAAAGGAGGCAAACATGGTGAAAAACCAACATCCAAGACTACTGAACAACCTGCTGCTACTGTACCACCTCAATCTCCTGCCCTGGCGTGTACTGATATCCAAACAATCATTGGAAGGCCCCCATATCGAGTTGGCCCGGGCCCGGCTACTCTTCAGAGCCGATTCCCGAACTGGTGCCCGAAAGGAGTGCGCTTTGATCTTGACCAGGTCCCAATTGATAAGCCGGTTATGCTGCGCAACCTTGATGCTGTCAAACTTGATATCGAAAGAATGTCAGGTTGGCAAAAGCTTGTCGATGAGCTCCAAAGGGTAAATCGTGCGAATCTTGAAGCCATGTTAACAATGGAGAACGACAAATCTGAATGGTAGAAGATCCTTGAGCAATATGATGCGGAAATGAGAAGCATTGCTACTTATAATGAAAAGCTCAAAGCGGAAGTTGAAAAACTCAAAGAAGAGCTTGCCACTTCCTCCACTTCCTATTCGCAAAGGGAGCAAGTGCTTCAACAACAGGTGCGAGATGCTCATGCCGCTCAAAGAGATGCCGAAGATAGGCTTGATGTGCAAAAAAGAATTAATGAGGGCCATATTGCTGATATCGCAGAGTTGCGAAAGAAGACTAGCTCCAAGGACGTGGAGATCGAAATGCTAAAACTTTGACTCTCTAAAGCTGAAAGAGAGCATGATGAGGTTGTTGCTGGTAAAATCGCAGCTGAAGAGTCTCACGAAGCAACGAAGGCCAATATCAGCTCAACATTGTTTGACTTTTACTTGCATAGCGTCCTGGGGCGTGGTAGTCTCTCCTTTCTAGGCTCCAAATATGAAATAACTCTGGCCGAAGTGTGGGAGGCCATACTTGACATGTTTGGCAGTGCTGGCTATACTAAGGCGGATTTAGAGGCAAATTATCTTGATGACGATGCCTGCGCCGCTCTTGCCAGAGGAAAGGAGCAATTTGCCGAAGAGAGAGCCGGAATGACCGAAGGGGAACATGTAGGAAAGGCAACTTTAACCGACCCGGTTCAACCTTCGACTTCAGCCGATATCGACATTATTGGCTCCGGTTCTCATTCTCCGCCTCCTACTAAAGCCGTCACTGAAGGTGCAACTGCTCACAATGGAGATGATAGTCAAGAGAGCGGTGACGCGTGGGGCTTTGAAGTTGACATAGTAAAGCCTGCTTCGCCAGGTAACCTTACTGCTGATCTTGCTCAAGTGGACTGCTCGTTCGCTTCACATGAGTTCGATGAACTTCTTGATTATTTTTTAAATCTCGACACGCCACTAAGTCCTCTCTTTTCGATAGGTACTGCCTTTAACTTCTTTTCTTCTGTAGAGAAAGTACCGAGCATTGTTCAGGCTGCCCCTCCTCTAGTTATTCCTCCCCCGTCTCTTCAGGTCATTCCTCCTTCTGCCTCTCAACCGGGGTCACAAGAGGAGCAAATAGAAGCTCTCTAAGACTTGGACGATCTCATTGCTTCACAAGAACATAGGGGAGAAGGAACCGAAGAGGGCGAAAAGACTCCGGAACCAACTGGTTCCGACGATACGCCGTTAGCCACACTTTTTACTCCAGGAAGCGAGTCTTCTTCTAAGAAATTGGGGAAAAGTGGAGTCTCAAAGAAGAAGAAAGCTTCAACCGGCGAGGAAAAAGCAGAAGCAAGTCCAATTGTTCCCCTTTCTCCTTCTTCCCCTACACTTTCAAGCCGGCGCAAGAAGTTGGTTATCCGGCCAGGTGCAGGCTCAAAAGGTGGAGGGAAGAAGAAATGATGGCTTTTGGTCCTGTGCTTTTTATCTCGCTCTTTGCTTTTTTCTTGTATATAAGTTTGTGTTGACTGGAGATTGTGCGGGTACCAGTCCCCGCCTTCTTTTACTTTGAAACCTGCACATGTATAAAATTCTCATAGTATGGAATAAAATGGTTCTTTTACTTATACAAATTTTTGTCTGTATTTGAGAACACATTTATTTTCCATTTTCATGTAAGTTTCTTTATCTTCTTTATGTGAAGCTGCAGTAAACCAATGGTATGTTGCCTGAGCATTTTTTTTATTTTTGCGATAACTATATTGTATTGCCCCCATACCATGGTTTATTGCAATTTCTTTCACATTGGCAAAGTTTCGGAGAACAACTCTTCTGTTTCGGGAAGACTTGTATTCTTCCTTTAGAGAACAACACTTCCATTTGAAGGAGGTGTGCATTTTTACTTTATAGGATAATATTTCCGTTCCAAGGAAATATTTTTTCTAATTCAGTAGAATGCAATTCATATTGGAGGAGTTTTCTCTTTCTCTCTTTTTTTTGTTGCAAAGTTTTTTACACTCCACTTTTTCTTTGAAAAAGGTCACTTTTGCTTTGGCAAGTGAATTTCACTTCATAGTGCAGTGGGCCTTTCGAAAAAAAGGGGTTTCAACCTGCTTGAGCCTCTGAAGAGAGTTTTTTGGTTGTGCCTCTGGGAAGAGGTCTTTTTGATTGATTGTGCCTCTGGGAAGAGGTCTTTTTGTTTCTGCCTCTTGGGAGAGGCTTTTATCTTTCCCTATTCGCTGGGAAGCGGGCCTCCGAAGAGGGCTTTTCACATTTTGACTCGTGTGAAGTTTTATTTCAGATCACGGTGAAAGTGTGCCTCTGAGTAGAGCTTTTGCCTGGAAGTTTGGAGCTTCTTTCTCTTAGTTGGATGGATTCACGGGGCTGTGCCACCGATCAGTCCGCAACTTTATGTCGAGAAAGAACTCTCTTTTTCTGGCGAGGCCCGCTCAAGGTCTTTTAGCATTTCAACTATGGTGAAATGTGCCTCCGAAGAGGGCTTTTCACATTCCAGCACTTGTGAAGTTTTATTTCAGATCTCGGTGGAATGCGTGCCTCTGGTTCTACCAGGAAGTTTCTTCCTCATGGTTGGCTGGATTCACGGGGCGGACACAAGTTACTTGGACGCTTATTTACGCAGATTGTCTCAACTAGTGAACAAGCGCCTTGCCTTCCACTTGGGAAGGTGCCTCCGATCATCATATGGATTCACGGGGCGGACGCAAGTTACTTGGACGCTTGTCTGCGCAAGCAACCTCAGCTAGTAAACAAGTGCCTTGCCTTCCAGTCGGGAAGGTGCTCCCGGTCGTTCCATACCAATCTTTTTTGTTGAGAAAGTCTTTTGGCATGCCCCGTTTGAGGTCTTTATCCTCGAAGAGTTGTGCTTCCGAAGAGGGCTTGTGCCTCCGAAGAGGTCTTTTGCTATTTGATGCTTGCTCGCCCATGTCTCTTTGCCATCTATTCATGTCGGCGATCCCCGTTATCTCTTTCGAATATCATCCCCTTTTTAGTTGCCAACAATTTTCCTTATCCAAAGAAATGTACTTCATAGTTGAGCGAGTTGGTGGTGGTAGACACTAGCTATTTAACTGGATGCTCGTTTGTACAAACATTCGCAGTTAATTAGAAATGGTCCACTTCCAACCACATCGCTAACTTTTGTTCGAAGCACTTCTTTCGTAAGATTTAAGTATGGAAATTTTGAATGGTTTAGCGTTTGCTTGCCGGGTGATGTCAGAGATCGCTTGGTCTGGCAATGGGTAAGCTTTGTTTTTATGGCCTGCATTATTAAATCGACACTTTAGTAACACAATTAATGTATTTTATATGTCGAAATAAAACAAAGCAGTCTATAATAGTAAAGAACACAAGATTTATAGTGGTTCGGCCAAGAACTTGGCCTACATCCACTTTATAGCTCTTATTATTCACTTGCACTGACTTTACAACGGCTTTCATTACAAGAATCATACATTCATCATTCCTCTTCAATATTTCATTAAAGCCATTAAGTAAAATATGGGCGCAAATGATTGCTGTTCCAAGCTCTTGGAATTGGGTCTCCTTCGACAGTTATAAGTTTGAATGTGCCATCAAGAAGTTTTCGGCCTATAACATACGGCCCTTCCCAGTTTGGTCCAAGCACACCTGTAGGTGTCATAATTCTTTTTAAGATTAGACCCCCCACTTCAAAGCTGCGCCGGCGAACTTTGGAATTGAAGTGCCTGGCTATTCTTTGTTGGTGAGCTGCAGTTCGGAGTTCAGTCTCTTCCCTTTTCTCATCAAGGAAGTCAAGGGATTCAACTACAGCTTCTCATTTTCGGCTTGATTGAAATGGATTCTTCTATGTGAAGGGACCTCTATTTCTACCGGAATCATTGCCTCTGATCCATATGCCAATGAAAATGGAGTGTGCCCCGTCGCAGTTTTATGCGTAGTTCTATATGCCCATAGTGCTAGCGGAAGTTTATCGACCCAACTACCTTTTGCATTTTCCAGCTGTTTTTTGATGGTTGATTTGATTATTTTGTTTACTGCTTCCACTTGCCCTCTTGCCTGCGGATGAGCCGCTGCTGGGAAACTTTTCTGGATCTTGAATCTTTTGCAAAAATCTTGGAACTCTTCAATTTCAAATTGGGTTCCATTGTCCGTGATTATCTTTTGAGGCACTCCATACCTGCAAATGATATTCTTAGTTACATAGTTTATCATTTTCTTTGAGGTATTAGTAGCTAAAGGTTCAGATTCAGCCCATTTAGTAAAATAATCCACAGCAACAATAGCATGTCTGATTCTGGATTTCGCAGTTGGAAAAGGCCCGATGAGATCCATTCCCCAAATAGCAAATGGCCACGGACTGACCATCTGTGTTATTTCAGTGGAAGATGCTCTTGGGATTTTAGCAAATCTCTGGCATTTGTCGCACTTTCGGGAGTAGTCTGCAGCATCTCGGTTAATATTCGGCCAAAAGTATCCATAACGGAGAATTTTCTTGGCTAAAGTTTGACCACCTGTATGACCTCCACATTCCCCTACATGTACCTCAGCAAGAATTGTCTTAGCTTCTTCTTCAGTCACACATTGGAGTAATGGCATTGAAAATCATCGCCGGAATAATCGGCCATCTTGAATTATATACCTTGAAGCCTTTCTTAACAGTTTTTGACGTTCTTTTGAACTTTCTGGTGCAGATCCATTGAGCAGATAATCCTTTATTGGAGTCATCCATGATTCCTGTTCTTGAGATATGGTCATGATCCAGTCTATATCCATTTCATCAATGCTTGGAGTTGATAAGACCTCCACAGGAACTAATCCTAATAATTGAGCTTCACCAGTACTTGCATACTACGCGAGGGAATCTGCCTTCATGTTCTCTTCCCGAGGTATATGGTTTATTGTATAATGGTCGAGGTCCTCGAGAAGCTCTCAGGCTCTTGACAAGTAGGCGGGAAGATTTCCCCCTTTGGTTTGAAACTCTTTCTTTACTTGACACACGATAAGCTGTGAATCACTGATGATCTGCAATGCCATGACATTCAATTCTTTAGCAATTCTCAAACCAGCAATAAGAGCTTCATACTCTGCTTCATTGTTTGTCGAAGGGAATTCCAATCTTAAAGCATAACATAGTGATCGTCCTTCAGGGGTTTCAATCACAACCCCGGCCCCAGAACAGTAATCGTTTCTTGCGCCATCGACATACAATTTCCACCGGATTGAAGGATTATCGGTCACTACTTCCTCACTATCACCTTTATCAGTACATTTTGCGATGAAGTCTTCCAAAGCTTGTCCATTGATTGCTCTCCGGGGATGATAAGTAATGTCATATTGGCTGAGTTCAATATTCCATTTTAAAAGATGACCCAAAGTCTCAGGACGAAACAGGACTTGCTTTAAGGGCTGATCGGTGAGGACTTTGATGGGATGAGCTTGGAAATATGGCCTCAACTTTCTTGATGCAATCAGTAGACAATAGGCGAGCTTTTCCAACTTCGAATAGTTCAATTCTGCCCCAGTGAATCTCTTGCTAATGTAGTAGACCGCGCGCTGAATTTTCGCATCCTTCCATACCAAAGCTGCGCTGAGGGCATGAGATGAGATTGCCAAATACACAAAAAGATCTTCACCATTGTCAGGCTTAGAAAGTATATGAGGCGTTTGCATATGACGAACCAGCTCATTTAGGGCTTTCTGGCATTCAGGAGTCCACTCAAAGTTTTTTCTTCCTTTCTTTAGAGCATCGAAGAATGGAATGCATTTATCAGTAGCTTTGGAAACGAACCGACTCAAGGCAGCAACTTTTCCATTGAGACTTTGCAATTCCTTCTTTGTTCTAAGAGCTTTGACTTCTCTTAAGGCAGTTATCTGAGCAGGATTAGCTTCAATACCCCTTGCACTCATAATGAAACCCAGAAACTTTCCAGATTCTACTCCAAATGAACACTTCAAAGGGTTCAGCTTCATTCCGTACTTTCGAAGGATTGAGAACATCTCTGCTAAGTGATCCATGTGGTCCACTGCTTTCTTTGACTTTACCAGCATATCATCGACATAAACTTCCATAGTCTTACCAATCTGTGGTTTAAACATGGCATTAACAAGTCTCTGGTAAGTTGCCCCTGCATTCTTAAGTCCGAAAGGCATGACCTTGTAGCAGTAGAGACCAACATCGGTGGTAAAGCTCGTGTCCTCCTGATCTGGCTCATGCATCATGATCTGTTATATCCGTAATAGGCATCCATAAAAGATAGCAATTCATGCCCCGCCGTTCCATCCACCAACTGGTCAATCCTGGGTAACGGGAAGCAGTCTTTGGGGCAGGCTTTGTTTAGATCTGAAAAGTCAATGCACACTCTCCATTTCCCATTAGCTTTTTTAACCAGTACTGGATTTGAGACCCAATTCGGATAAGTAGATTCCCTGATAAAACCATTCTCCATGAGCCGATCAACCTCTTCTTTCAATGCTGCTGACCTTTCAGGAGCTTGAGTTCTTCTTTTCTGCTTTACCGGTGTAAACTTTGGATCAATATTCAAGGTATGCACCGCAACTTCTGGAGAAATTCCACACATATCGGCACGAGTCCAGGCGAATACATCCAGATTTTCTTTCAAAAATGATATCAAAACATTTTGAACCGTTATACTAAGCTGCGAACCCACATTAAACACTTTATTCGGGTCTTTCAGGTCAACAGGTACCGGGATTGTCACTTCAACTGGTACCACTCTATTTTCCCATGCACTGGCTTTTCTTGGATCCATCTCTCTTCGTGCACCGCTATGTTCGCCTGTGCAGGGTCCACCCTGTAATTGCTACAAGGTTGATTCTTTGATGCGGACTGGGGCTACCGCATCTTTTCCCATTTCTCTCTTCCTCGATTCACGCAACTCTGTAAGATAACATTCTCGTCCAGCATTCTGATACCCTTTCACCACACCGACTCCATTATCTGTGGGGAATTTCGTGGTCAGACACCATGGGGCAAGAATTGCTTTAAATGCCGCCAGAGTAGGTCGGCCCAGGAAGGCATTGTAGGCAGAAAATTCTTCAACAATAACAAAGGTCTGTTTTCGAGTCACTTTTCTCTGCCCCTCTCCAAGCTCTACGAACAAATCAATAGTCCCAGTTGGCTGTTTCGGCTCACCAGTAAAACCGGCAATCTTTAGTGATGAAGCTTGAATATCAGCCATAGGAATCTTCATTTGATCAAAAGTCTTCTTGAAGAGAATGTTGCACGAAGCTCTACAATCAACCAGAACTCTTTTCACAGTAGCTGGCCCCATGCCAACGGAGATGACAAAAGGATCAATGGTAGGAGCTTTAAAGCCCATTGAATCCCTAGTAGTGAATATAATGTCGTCATTAAAAGTTTTCTGCTGCTTCAGGGGTGCAGCATCTTCTTACACAAAAACACTTTCATCTGCCGGTGCATACATCAACGCATGGGCGTATCCTTCCATCTCGCCCCAACTCCTGCCAGCTGGGTGAGAGCCTCCTGTAACCACATTTATAACAGGCCTCTCTGATTCATGAGCTGCCGCCTTCTCACTTGAGCCAGGACAATGAACAGGAACCTGTTGTCCTTGAGTTGATGAGGTTGAGCCATTCTTTTTCCTTCTTACATACTGTTGGAGCTTGTTTTGCTTCAATAATTCCTCAATTACCTCCTTTAAGCGACGGCACTCGTTAGTATCATGCCCAGGCTAGTTATGGAACCGACAAAACCTTCCATTCTTCTCAACTTTCCTATTAACTCTTTGCTTAGCTGGTTCGGGGAATTCGACCGTGTCCTTGTTTGCAAAGTAGATGTTCTCCAGGGTATCAGTTAGAGGCTTTCCAGACGCATGAATTCATCGGCTTTTTTATAAAACTTGTCAAGTGAATTTGGTTCTTTCATCTTCAACCACTTTCCAAATTCACTTGATTTATCAATCGCCCTCTTCAAATATGTCAGAATCGTGCGTGGCTCTGCATTATCCACCTCGTCCAAAGCTATATTGAAGCGATTCAAGAAAGCTCTAATGGATTCTCCAGGATTCTGCTCTAAGCTGGATAACGACATTATATCCTTTGCATTTGACGCATACAGTCGAAACTGTTCCTTGAACTTCCGAGTCAAATCAGAAAATTAGTCTATCGACCGGATCGGCAACTTTGTGAACCAAAGTAAAGCAACTCCTTCCAAGTATACCGGAAAATACTGGCACTTGATTTCATCAGAGGCTCTGGCACCCGTCATGTGCCAATCATACTTATACAGAAACTCATTAGGATCGCTCGTTCCCTTGTAAGCTGGAATAGTTGGAGGGACAAACTTCCTTGGGAATTCTGCTTTCAAGATCTTTTCAGTGAATGGAGTTTTGCTCGGAGCGAAACCCCACTCTCTCTCTTCTTCGTCTCTCTGCATACTTTCCTTCATAATCTGGCGAACCATGCCTGAGAAATATTCTTCATCATTTTGAGGCTCAATGTGACAAACATCAGCCACTCTCTCCGAATTCTGTCTTGACAATCATTCACGGAGGGTTGGTTGCGACCCCGATCCTCCGGCTTGGGGAGATGTCCTTTCCACTGGGTCAGCTGGCCTTGGAGGGATATTCCTTCCTTCCACATTCTGCATTTCATCGGCAAGGTTTCCCTCCTTAGCTGCCGGCTGGCGGTTTGCCTCAAATAAAGCATTCAACCTTTCCATCATTAGGTTATTCTGAGCTTCCATTTGCCGATGTAGCCCGGATACAATGGCATCTAGTTCTGCTCGTGTAACTCCGATAGTTGGAGTTGTTTGACTTAAAGGAGGAGAGGTTGCAGTAGTCTCGCGAACATCATCAGATCTAACAGACTTGCGCTTCCTTCCTGGAGCCATTATTTCTGATAAACTTTTGGTTTTCAGAGAAATCCTTTCTACAAACTTCTGCGAAGCTATGATGACAGTAACCTGAGTTCAATTCTCAGTGAAAGCACCAAAAATGTTAACGTAAAAAGTCGGACGCTAACACCCCGATGCAAATAGTGACTTGAATGAAAGCACCACCCGTTAACACGGGAAACAGAGAAAGTAGTAATTCACTGAAAAAGCAGTAAGAGACACCGAGTTTATAGTGGTTCGGCTTATGATCAAGCCTATATCCACTTCAATCCTTCTTTACTGCCAATATGATTACAATCCTTTACAATTTCCTTCAATTACAATTCACTTCAAAAGACAAGTAGCTAGAAAAACTTCGATGCAAGAGAGTTCTCCAAATTCATGGTTGAATATGTTGAATCCCATCTTGAATTTGATTGAAGCTTCTTGTGAGTCTCAAATGTTGAATTAAGGCTTGGTTTGAAGATGGCAGAGTCTTGATGCTTTGAAGAAAATGATCGAAAAAAAGTCCCCCTTATGTTGGAGCCCAAGCCGTATATATAGAGGAACTTCCATGTCAATTTGCAAGTAGTGACCGACCTAACGTAAGTCGTGGATCGTGACCGACTCAAGAAAAGTCGTAAGTCGCGTTCTATCTCTTAACCACAACTCACGGCATAACTGGGATAAGCATGTTTTTTTGAGTTCAAGTCCTAAGTCGTGGACTAGTTAACAGGCCCTGGTTCAAGTAACGCTATACTGGGTTTCCCTTTGTTTGCCTAGGTCACGAGCGACCTAACATAGGCCGTAAGTCGGTCGCGACTTAAGTGAAGTTGTCTTTAGCCTTTTCTGTCTTGAGTCATTGGGTCGGCAGTCCCGTGAGTCGTTAGGTCGGGCTATCAGTTAAGTCGCTAAGCCGTCATACTCTTAAGTCGTTAGGTCGGGCTAAGTCGTTAGGTCGGGCTATCAGTTAAGTCGCTAAGCCGTCATACTCTTAAGTCGTTAGGTCGGGCTACATGTTATGTCGCTAAGCCGTTAAGCCCTTAAGTGGGTAGTCCTTCTTAAGTCGGTATGTCGTTAAGTGTAACGACCCAGAATTTTTATTAATTAAAATTTGAATATTTAATTAATTTTAAATATTAATAAGTGAAATTTATAAGTCGAATAAATTTTATTTGAATAATTGGATTTAATTGAATAATTAAATCGATAATTTAATATGTTAAATTCTGGAAATAATTGAAAATTGGGTTAAATATGATTGAAAATGATTTGTAAAATTTTATTTTATCATATGGGAGTTAGAATGATATTTTAGAACTTTTAAAATCGAATTAAAAGTTAATGTGTGAAAATTGAATATTTTAATATATTTAATCGACTAGTGAAAATAGTCAATTTTTGAACAGTCTCAAAATTGAACGAAACTTGTTCCATTGGATCCGTAATAGTTAGTTATTACTGGATTTCAATTTTCGTGTCAATCGGACTTATCGTTTGATCGTGGCAGTTCGAAACGTATCGAATTATTTTTAATATTAATTTGGCGAGTTAAAATAGCCATTTTTCAAAAAGTCTCGGATTTCGACAAAAACAGTTTCATCGGATCCGTAATGTGATATTATTGTAAGGTTTCAAATTTCAAGTCAATTGGATTTACCGTTTGTCCGGTACAAATTAAAACGCCTAGAAAATCGTTTAAATCGGTTTAATTTAAATTGAACGTTTATAGCCATAACTCGCACAGATATCCGAATTATCTTTCGAAACCTGTTCCATTGTGTCCGAAACGCGGGATAAACCCTAGGAACGTCAGTTTCAACGCGTAAATCGGAGTTCGGAATTTCCGGATGAATAGTGTTCGAAAATTCTCTATAAATAGCTCAAAATTCACAAGAAAATAGAAAAGAAACTAAACCCTAATGAAAATCTGCAGGCCGCCACTTTCAAAACTAATGGCCGAAAAATAACAATCTTCTCCTCCTCTTTTCTCTTCATCCATTAACAATTAGGCGAAAGTTCCAACTACAATCTTGTAGAACACACTGAGATCTACAGATCCAACGGTCACTTTTCCTTATCGTCGTCGTTTGGAGGCGTTTATGGCCTGCGTTCATGCTTATGTCGGCATGCATTTCGAGATGCAATAGGGGGCCGCACGTGGCCGGTCATGGGCCGAAGGTAGAGGAGGCTAGGGGCTTCGACGTGGAGGGGCCTGATCGAATTATCGTCGAGCGATGAAGTTGCAAAGTCGAGCCCTAGTTTCATGCTAATGGGTTCTATGTGCGTGTGTTTACTGAAGCAAGAAGTCGCGCGAAGGTGAAGAAGGAATAGAGGGTGCGGCCTGATGGGCTTGGAGTTGGAGTCAACGGCTATGATCAAAGCTAGGTTTAAAATTATAAAAGTAGTTGTAATTTATGTTATATAAAATTGTGCAATCTTTGAAAATTCATATCTTTTTCATACGAGGTCGAAATCGCGCGAAACCAGTTGCGTTGGAATCGTATGGACGAGAACTACGCGATGATATTGGATTGGATTCGATTGGAGTTAGTGAGAATTTTGGGTAAAATTAAACGTCCGTTGAATTTTATTCGAAATAAATCGCTAAAACGAAATTGAAATCAAGGTGAGAACTTCTCACTCAATCGAATCAGTTTCGATTTTTATTTTAAATAGTTAGATTTAAAATATTTGAATGCATGTTCGAATGATGATTGTTATCTACTGATTGTTAAAATAGACATTATGCGCCGTTATTAAGCGGATGTTATTTAATAAAAACATATACCGCGAATATTTCATAAACAGTGAAATTGGTATTATATATAATAGCAATATATATATATATTGGCATATGTATATATTGGAGTTATTGATTTCCCGCATTTTTTTAGCGGATGAGACCCTATTGCGCCGTCTATTAAGCGGATAATATTTTAAATCCCATATACCGCGATAATTTCGTACTGGAGCGAAATTGGTATTGTGCTAATGTTTGTGGACGCAGGAAAACGGGTTGGAGGGATCCAACTGGATTCCTCAACAGTATTTATTTGATTATGGATATTTTGATATTCATTGATTTTCATATCGATATATGATATCGTTGTAGTCGTGATTGACTATTTGGTGTGTAGCATCATTGGACCAAATTTTAGGATTTTAAAATGATTTTAAAAGTGATTTTTGAAAGTATACGTTTATAAAATATTTTTGGAATTGATCCATTTTAAATAAATAAACGTTATAAATTTTTAATGTTATAAAAATTATGATTTTTGAGAAATATAGTTAAAGGTTGATTTTTGAAAATATGAAGCTAATGATTTTATAAAATAGTTTAATCGGGATTTTTGAAATTATTGTGAAAAGTTTAAATATAAGATTTATGAAATTTAATTATTTTATAAATCAGAATGATGAAATTATAAAGGAGATTAAAGATGTTTTAGAATAATAATACAAATTGATTTATATTAAGAGATTTATAAAATTGATATTTATAACTTAAAACATTTGAATTATAAAACGAGTTTTTATAAGTGTTTGAATGAAGTGAAAATGGATTGCAGAAATGAATGGAATTTATAAAATTATAAATGGTGAAGTTATAAAGGAAATTTATAAATAGTAAGATTTATAAATTTCGTGAAGTTATTAAAGAATATAATTGGTTAAATAAATGAATCTTATAAGTTATAAGATTTATGTTTTGGAAAGTCTTTAAAAGAACGATTTTGTAAAATAATCGTTTTATAAGTATTTAACTTACAATATGAACTTTTAGTTTATAATTGAGTTGTAAACTGGAATAAGTTAATAAAGGAATTTTTAAAAGGAAGTAGTTATAAAACAAATAGAAATGGAATTTATAAGCGTTGTTTCATAAATTCGCAAACGACTTATTTTGATAAGTAAATTGTTATAACTTATTTATGGAGTTATATTCACATTTTTGACTATGAATAATCCTTTAAAATAAAATGAATAAAAGGATGAAAATTGTTAATGTAGTATATTCACGTTTTGAATAGTGAATAATATGTTAAAGAAAATGTTTTGAATGGGATGTTTTAAATAGAATTAAACCGATCTAATGATGTTTTAAATGTGTTGAGATTCGAAACCATAGATTTCAACATTTATTGTTGGAATAGACGTTTTCGAGAAATAGAAGGAAAGAGTGGACTATAACACTGTTGTTATAGTAAATGATTTCCGAAAGGAAATGTTTTGTATAGTATTGGGATTTATATATCTATTTTAATATCGAATCCCTATACTAGTGATTTTGGGACGTCGTAACGATGTTTTACGCTACATTCGTTTTGGCCCAAATAAATATGTTTAAAAGAATGATTTCCTTATAGAATGAAATATATACTAAATTTCAATTTGAGTATATTGAATATTTTCCAAGTGTAGAAAATAAATAAAATTTGTGAATTACTTATGAATAAATAAGTATGGAAATGTTTTTCCAATATAAAGTGAATATTAGAGAATTTATCTTTTTGAAGATAAATTGAAATGAATAATTGAAATCGAATATTCATAGATATTTTGGAATATAAATTCACTATGGAATTTATAAAAGGAAGTGGAATTTGTTTAAAAATAAATATTGATTTATTTTTGAAGTATTGAAAATAATATATCTTGTAAAGATATCTTGGAAAATAAATAATTTGGAAAATTATTTGGAATCTGGTGATGTGTGCATATCCATTGATAGTTCAATAACCGACTATCAATATTTCCCTTTGAATGGGTAATTGATGTGATTTGTTTGAATTTGAATGCCACACTTATTTTTGAATAAGCGCTCACTATTCGGGTTAACCGGGAAAGGACCATGGGGTCGTATAACCCATTCCGAATATGTGATACGTCGTTATGAATTGCATTTGAAGATCGGTGTGAAGACCCGGTGTTTGCGAGAGCGATAGGATGACCTGTCGATTGTCTCTGCACTGAGTTGCAACGGTATAGAGACTCCCTAAGTGATGGGAAATCCGATCAGGATTGTGAATATCCGGATTGCAAGGACTTCTTTGTAAGTGCCTTCGGTTTTGTTCGAGCCCGGAACAGACTTGTATGGATTGTATGTCTGACATTACAAATTGAGATATAAAGCCGATTTCATTCAAATATATTTCTGTTGGTGGCGGAGAATTTATTCTTTTAGCTTAACACCCTTCTCTGAGACGTACGAGCTCAGAGGTTATGTAGTTGAATGTTATCAGCGATATATTCCCAATTTGGTAATGTGACATGCTGAGTGTTGCTGTAAATGATCATTGTGTTGATTATTTGTGATAGGATCGTTTATTTGATCGTCTATCTTTGTGATCATCTCTATGATCATTTGTTGACCCAAAGCATGGCTTTTGTATAAAGTATGTTTTTGTGGACGTGACTTCGTCGAGCCTCACACCCCGTGAATGGTCAAAACAGGAAAGAAGCAGCAAGGTTATGAGGGGTAGCGCCCTTTAGGATATGTGCATTTCCTTCTGGAAAAGGGTGGTATCATGGTATGGAGCCCAGATACTTACTCATGTTGAAAACACTTTATGATTGTGTGAATTGATTGCGAGCGCTCGGTGAAAGGTCCCAAAGGACCGGGGGATGGCATATTCGGTCAGTTGTTACTCAGTTAGGGGTAACCCGGCCTTGTGTTGGTAGAGATCCGGTTTGGTTCTCGGGGATGTCCATCCAGAGGCATTCTCATGTGGCAATGGGAAGTTCCTTGGCCTGATCATTCGTTGGAAATCCAAAGAAACAATACGAGACTTGTACGGTTTTAGTTGTATAACCTGCTATGGAATGTGGCGGTAACCTGCTATTGAACATAGTTAGCTATAGTAGGCATACGATAATGGTCGTATGTTGGCTAAGATTTATATTCTACTTTCGAAATGAATTTTTTCTACACTATACACTAGTAATAATATCAAATATTATTTTAAATGCGTATCAAGCATCTTTGACTATCATAAGGAGAAATCTCCTTCGATTCTGCGTTTGCATTGTGTGTGTGTGTGTGCGGGAGGCCTTATGGTAGTCTAATTTTTAAAAGCATTGCGAATTGACTTTAAAAATATTCCTCTATTTTGATTTTCAAAGATAAATAAACTGTTTTGAGTTCTCACACCAGTCACATGACTGACTCGGAGTTTATTGTTTTCCTTCCTAAACTCTGGGTGCCCACCAATTTCCACACGGGCAGTTAAGAGTTAGGTATATCAGGATATTCTGGATATTCTGGAGTTGCAGGAGGCAAGCTAGATGGCATGGCGTATTATTAGTATATAGTATTTCTTTTTCCGCTGCACTGTTTGATGTTGTTGTTGTTACACACTCTGATGATATGATGTAATGTAATGAAATGTATAAAATGTAATAACTGATATAGTTCTTTGTTTAAAGATTATTCATTTATTATTATATGTTGTTCCGCTGCGAATTGTGAGATTCTGATGTTCTTTGTTGTTTCCTTTCTGTCCGTTCTATTTTCTATTTTTTTCTATTTTCTTTTCTCCCTATTTTCTATTTTCTACCTTTTTCCATCTTCTTCTCTCTCTTTCTTTTTCTTAAACCATAACATTCCGGGTTTCCGGCCTTCGATTTCTCGGCATTCGATAAAGTGAGTATCGATGTTGAATTTTCGAAAGTCGAAAATTTTCGGGACATTACATTTGGTATCAGAGCCTATGGTTAAGCGACAACGATGGTTTTGTTGGGTATTACTCATTAGAGATAGAGTCAGTAGTGCTCTAGAATGAGTTTGAGTGTAATAATAGCTATGAGTGCGTATTTGTTAGTGAATATATAAAATTGTTTTATATTGTGATGATTGGTTTATTGAGTGGCATATGAACTTTCGTCAGCGTGGTCCGCAAGACTATGCCGAAGGGGTTTCTAAACACTTGAATAGAACAATTCGACACAGTATTGTTTTAAGTTGGGTAAATGAAATAATTTTGCCTTGATTATATTTTATATATAAAGAAATAATTTTTCAGAATTATTAAAGTGTATATAAGCTGATTGTTTGGATGTTTGAATAATCTAAATAAAAGAAAAATTGTATAAGCAAAAAGAATTATAAGAATTGAATTATAATTAAAGTGATTTACAATTGTGAAATAAACTTATATATATAAGAAGTGAAACTATATGAATATATTTATGAATATGAGTTATAAATATAAAAAAATGAATGTAAGTGTAAGTATAATTCATTAAAATCTAATGTTATTGGAAGTTGAATAATTGAAAGAAAATCAATTAATTAAACCAATTGATAAGCAAAGGAATTTGGTTGTAATTAATATACATTGGTTGTTATATGGTTGTTAGTTGATTGATTGTATATAATTCATTAAGTATTAATGAAATTGAAAGCTAAAGTAATTGAAATTCAATTGGAAGTTAAGTGAATCTTAAATAGAATTGAATTTGATTTGGAAGTGAACTAACTTGAATATGAATTAGTAAATATAAACTAATTGAAAATGAATGTTAGTAAAAACATCCACTGTAAATAAATCAAATGTGATTTAAATTGAAAACCTAATTCATTTAATATTAATGAGAATATAAATGAATATTGATTTGGTTATGGATGATAGTTGGTTGATGTTTGCATTTGTTGCTTTTGTTTCATTTGCTATGTTGGCATATATAGTTATTATGTTGCTATATGTTGTATATCGATACTATTGTCATATATGCATGTTCTCATGTTGTTTGTTGAGTGTTTAGTAGGTGCGGATCGCGTTTGCTTCGCATTTGGAGCTCGCTTTCGCGCTATATTAGCCGTATATGCTCGCTAATAAAATATAAGGTACATATCTCGGATTACATACCGTACTTTTAAACTTTTTTCCCTTCGGGATGCCTCATTACTTGATGAGATGTATATTTGTGATATATATACTGTCATTTTTTTTTTCGGATCGAGCCGCGCAAAGGAGACTATGGCGAATTTTTCCGAAAATTTAAGGCGTTAGAAAAAAATTTGAGAAAATTTGAAATTTTTTTGAAAACTATAACTTTGATTTGGAATTGAAAGTTAAACGATAGTAGTTGTTTTGAAAAGATAACTAAGTATGATTCGAAAACTTAGTAAAGTCGTTATAAGAAATTTAACTATGGATTTTGGGAAAGTTAATAGATTCTATAACTTTTCTTACTTAATAATTTCGAGGACGAAATTCTTTTAAGGGGGGAAGATTGTAACGACCCAGAATATTTATTAATTAAAATTTGAATATTTAATTAATTTTAAATATTAATAAGTGAAATTTATAAGTCGAACAAATTTTATTTGAATAATTGGATTTAATTGAATAATTAAATCGATAATTTAATATATTAAATTATGGAAATAATTGAAAATTGGGTTAAATATGATTGAAAATGATTTGTAAAATTTTATTTTATCATATGGGAGATAGAATGATATTTTAGAACTTTTAAAATCGAATTAAAAGTTAATGTGTGAAAATTGAATATTTTAATATTTAATCGACTAGTAAAAATAGTCAATTTTTGAACAGTCTCAGAATTGAACGAAACCAGTTCCATTGGATCCGTAATAGTTAGTTATTACCGGATTTCAATTTTCGTGTCAATCGAACTTATCGTTTGATCGTGGCAGCTCGAAACGCATCGAATTATTTTTAATATTAATTTGGCGAGTTAAAATAGCCATTTTTCAAAAAGTCTCGGATTTCGACAAAACCAGTTTCATCGGATCCGTAATGTGATATTATTGTAAGGTTTCAAATTTCAAGTCAATTGGATTTACCATTTGTCCGGTACAAATTAAAACGCCTAGAAAATCGTTTAAATCGGTTTAATTTAAATTGAACGTTTATAGCCATAACTCGCACAGATGTTCGAATTAGCTTTCGAAACCTGTTCCATTGTGTCCGGAACGCGGGATAAACCCTAGGAACATCAGTTTCGGAGCGTAAATCGGAGTTCGGAATTTCCGGATGAATAGTGTTCGAAAATTCTCTATAAATAGCTCAAAATTCACAAGAAAATAGAAAAGAAACTAAACCCTAATGAAAATCTGCAGGCCGCCACTTTCAAAACTAATGGCCGAAAAATAACAATCTTCTCCTCCTCTTTTCTCTTCATCCATTAACAATTAGGCGAAAGTTCCAACTACAATCTTGTAGAACACACTAAGATCTACAGATCCAACAGTCACTTTTCCTTATCGTCGTCGTTTGGAGGCGTTTATGGCCTGCGTTCGTGCTTAAGTCATCACGTATTTCGAGATGCAATAGGGGGCCACACGTGGCCGGTCATGGGCCGAAGGTAGAGGAGGCTAAGGGCTTCGACGTGGAGGGGCCTGATCGAATTATCGTCGAGCGATGAAGTTGCAAAGTCGAGCCCTAGTTTCATGCTAATGGGTTCTATGTGCGTGTGTTTACTGAAGCAAAAAGTCGCGTGAAGGTGAAGAAGGAATAGAGGGTGCGGCCTGATGGGCTTGGAGTTGGAGTCAACGGCTATGATCAAAGCTAGGTTTAAAATTATAAAAGTAGTTGTAATTTATGTTATATAAAATTGTGCAATCTTTGAAAATTCATATCTTTTTCATACGAGGTCGAAATCGCGCGAAACCAGTTGCGTTGGAATCGTATGGACGAGAACTACGCGATGAAATTGGATTGGAGTCAATTGGAGTTAGTGAGAATTTTGGGTAAAATTAAACGTCCGTTTAATTTTATTCGAAATAAATCGCTAAAACGAAATTGAAATCAAGGTGAGAACTTCTCACTCAATCGAATCAGTTTCGATTTTTATTTTAAATAGTTAGATTTAAAATATTTTAATGCATGTTCGAATGATGATTGTTATCTATTGATTGTTAAAATAGACATTATGCGCCGTTATTAAGCGGATGTTATTTAATAAAAACATATACCGCGAATATTTCATAAACAGTGAAATTGGTATTATATATAATAGCAATATATATATATATATATTGGCATATGTATATATTGGAGTTATTGATTTCCCGCATTTGTTTAGCGGATGAGACCCTATTGCGCCGTCTATTAAGCGGATAATATTTTAAATCCCATATACCGCGATAATTTCGTACTGGAGCGAAATTGGTATTGTGCTAATGTTTGTGGATGCAGGAAAACAGGTTGGAGGGATCCAACTGGATTCCTCAACAGTATTTATTTGATTATGGATATTTTGATATTCATTGATTTTCATATCGATATATGATATCGTTGTAGTCGTGATTGACAATTTGGTGTGTAGCATCGTTGGACCAAATTTTGGGATTTTAAAATGATTTTAAAAGTGATTTTTGAAAGCATACGTTTATAAAATATTTTTGGAATTGATCCATTTTAAATAAATAAACGTTATAAATTTTTAATGTTATAAAAATTATGATTTTTGAGAAATATAGTTAAAGGTTGATTTTTGAAAATATGAAGCTAATGATTTTATAAAATAGTTTAATCGGGATTTTTGAAATTATTGTGAAAAGTTTAAATATAGGATTTATGAAATTTAATTATTTTATAAATCAGAATGATGAAATTATAAAGGAGATTAAAGGTGTTTTAGAATAATAATACAAATTGATTTATATTAAGAGATTTATAAAATTGATATTTATAACTTAAAACATTTGAATTATAAAACGAGTTTTTATAAGTGTTTGAATGAAGTGAAAATGGATTGCAGAAATGAATGGAATTTATAAAATTATAAATGGTGAAGTTATAAAGGAAATTTATAAATAGTAAGATTTATAAATTTCGTGAAGTTATTAAAGAATATAATTGGTTAAATAAATGAATCTTATAAGTTATAAGGTTTATGTTTTGGAAAGTCTTTAAAAGAACGATTTTGTAAAATAATCGTTTTATAAGTATTTAACTTACAATATGAACTTTTAGTTTATAATTGAGTTGTAAACTGGAATAGGTTAATAAAGGAATTTATAAAAGGAAGTAGTTATAAAACAAATAGAAATGGAATTTATAAGCGTTGTTTCATAAATTTGCAAACGACTCATTTTGATAAGTAAATTGTTATAACTTATTTATGGAGTTATATTCACATTTTTGACTGTGAATAATCCTTTAAAATAAAATGAATAAAAGGATGAAAATTGTTAATGTAGTATATTCACGTTTTGAATAGTGAATAATATGTTAAAGAAAATGTTTTGAATGGGATGTTTTAAATAGAATTAAACCGATCTAACGATGTTTTAAATGTGTTGAGATTCGAAACCATAGATTTCAACATTTATTGTTGGAATAGACGTTTTCGAGAAATAGAAGGAAAGAGTGGACTATAACACTGTTGTTATAGTAAATGATTTCCGAAAGGAAATGTTTTGTATAGTATTGGGATTTATATATCTATTTTAATATCGAATCCCTATACTAGTGATTTTGGGACGTCGTAACGATGTTTTACGCAACATTCGTTTTGGCCGAAATAAATATGTTTAAAAGAATGATTTCCTTATAGAATGAAATATATACTAAATTTCGATTTGAGTATATTGAATATTTTCCAAGTGTAGAAAATAAATAAAATTTGTGAATTACTTATGAATAAATAAGTATGGAAATGTTTTTCCAATATAAAGTGAATATTAGAGAATTTATCTTTTTGAAGATAAATTGAAATGAATAATTGAAATCGAATATTCATAGATATTTTGGAATATAAATTCACTATGGAATTTATAAAAGGAAGTGGAATTTGTTTAAAAATAAATATTGATTTATTTTTGAAGTATTGAAAATAATATATCTTGTAAAGATATTTTGGAAAATAAATTATTTGGAAAATTATTTGGAATCTGGTGATGTGTGCATATCCATTGATAGTTCAATAACCGACTATCAATATTTCCCTTTGAATGGGTAATTGATGTGATTTGTTTGAATTTGATTGCCACACTTATTTTTGAATAGGCGCTCACTATTCGGGTTAACCGGGAAAGGACCATGGGGTCGTATAACCCATTTCGAATATGTGATACGTCGTTATGAATTGCATTTGAAGATAGGTGTGAAGTACCGGTGTTTGCGAGAGCGATAGGATGACCTGTCGATTGTCTCTGCACTGAGTTGCAACGGTATAGAGACTCCCTAAGTGATGGGAAATCCGATCAGGATTGTGAATATCCGGATTGCAAGGACTTCTTTGTAAGTGCCTTCGGTTTTGTTCGAGCCCAGAACAGACTTGTATGGATTGTATGTCTGACATTACAAATTGAGATATAAAGCCGATTTCATTCAAATATATTTCTGTTGGTGGCGGAGAATTTATTCTTTTAGCTTAACACCCTTCTCTGAGACGTACGAGCTCAGAGGTTATGTAGTTGAATGTTATCAGCGATATATTCCCAATTTGGTAATGTGACATGCTGAGTGTTGCTGTAAATGATCATTGTGTTGATTATTTGTGATAGGATCGTTTATTTGATCGTCTATCTTTGTGATCATCTCTATGATCATTTGTTGACCCAAAGCATGGCTTTTTTATAAAGTATGTTTTTGTGGACGTGACTTCGTCGAGCCTCACACCCCATGAATGGTCAAAACAGAAAAGAAGCAGCAAGGTTATGAGGGGTAGCGCCCTTTAGGATATGTGCATTTCCTTCTGGAAAAGTGTGGTATCATGGTATGGAGCCCAGATACTTACTCATGTTGAAAACACTTTATGATTGTGTGAATTGATTGCGAGCGCTCGGTGAAAGGTCCCAAAGGACCGGGGGATGGCATATTCGGTCAGTTGTTACTCAGTTAGGGGTAACCCAGCCTTGTGTTGGTAGAGATCCGGTTTGGTTCTCGGGGATGTCCATCCAGAGGCATTCTCATGTGGCAATGGGAAGTTCCTTGGCCTGATCATTCGTTGGAAATCCAAAGAAACAATACGAGACTTGTACGGTTTTAGTTGTATAACCTGCTATGGAATGTGGCGGTAACCTGCTATTGAACATAGTTAGCTATAGTAGGCATACGATAATGGTCGTATGTTGGCTAAGATTTGTATTCTACTTTCGAAATGAATTTTTTCTACACTATACACTAGTAATAATATCAAATGTTATTTTAAATGCGTATCAAGCATCTTTGACTATCATAAGGAGAAATCTCCTCCGATTCTGCGTTTGCATTATGTGTGTGTGCAGGAGGCCTTATGGTAGTCTCATTTTTAAAAGCATTGCGAATTGACTTTAAAAATATTCCTCTATTTTGATTTTCAAAGATAAATAAACTTTTTTGAGTTCTCACACTAGTCACATGACTGACTCGGAGTTTATTGTTTTCCTTCCTATACTCTGGGTGCCCACCAATTTCCACACGGGCAGTTAAGAGTTAGGTATATCAGGATATTCTGGATATTCTGGAGTTGCAGGAGGCAAGCTGGATGGCATGGCGTATTATTAGTATATAGTATTTCTTTTTCCGCTGCACTGTTTGATGTTGTTGTTGTTATACACTCTGATGATATGATGTAATGTAATGAAATGTATAAAATGTAATAACTGATATAGTTCTTTGTTTAAAGATTATTCATTTATTATTATATGTTGTTCCGCTGCGAATTGTGAGATTCTGATGTTCTTTGTTGTTTCCTTTCTGTCCGTTCTATTTTCTATTTTTTTCTATCTTCTTTTCTCCCTATTTTCTATTTTCTACCTTTTTCCATCTTCTTCTCTCTCTTTCTTTTTCTTAAACCATAACATTTCGGGTTTCCGGCCTTCGATTTCTCGGCAGTCGATAAAGTGAGTATCGATGTTGAATTTTCGAAAGTCGAAAATTTTCGGGACGTTACATTAAGCCCTTAAGTCGGCAGCCCTTCTTAAGTTGGTATGTTGTTAAGCCCGCTTTATGTGTTAAGTCGCCAATTCCTTTGTGTCACTAAGTCGCTGAACATAGGAGTTAACATCGTATAGTGAAAGCACCACCCGTTGATACGGGAACTAAAAGTAAGCAGAAAATAGCGAAAACAATAAAAGACACAACAATTTTTATAGTGGTTCGGCTCAAAGTCAAGCCTACATCCACTTTACATCTTTTATTTCTGATTCGATTACAACTGTTTCCATCATTCTTTGATTACACTTTTGCTACAATTCAACTTCAGGTTACAACATAATCGAGGTAAGAAATTAGAACTCCCATGTAGAAAAACCCTTTGAATCCATCTTGAATGAATTAGATCTACTTCCCAAGTTCGTTGAAGCGTCTTCGGTGTTTGAAGTGTTGAAGGAGTTGAGAAAACTGCAGAGTATCGGCCTTCCAAGGAGTATTCGAAGTCCTCCTTTCAGTTGGAGTAAGCGAGGTATTTATAGGGAAAAAATTGGGTTTAGGTTGTAGGTCATAGGTCGTGAGCGATGTAAGGCTAGGAATTAGGTCGCTAGCGACTTAAGGGACACGGGCTATGGCTCAAAATGGATGTGCGTGATCAACTACTTCGGCTGGTAGGTCGTGGCGACCTAAGTATACGGCCTAAGGAGTAGCGGCATCAGGAGGTTGCGGCATAAGGAGTAGTCTTGGTCTGTTTAACTCGTACGCGACCTAGTGGTAGGGACATTGAGCGACTTAGTGTATGCAGCAGGGGAGTGCTTAGGTCGCGAGCGACCTAACTTCGAAGAGGTTGTGCGACCTAACTCTGAAGTTTACTAGGGTCATTACTCATTAGATCGCTGGAGCCTTTAGGTAGTTAGGTTGCTTGTCCCTTTAGGCTGTTAGGTTAGGTTGTTAGGTCGCTTGTCCCTTTAGGTCGTTGCTATGTTGAGCCGCTTTATACTTTAGGTCATTGAATCATGCCTTCCTATAGTTCATTAGGTCGCTCCCATTGATCCACTTAGGTCACTGAGTTCATCAAGTTGTTAGGTTGTTGGATGTTTTAGCTCATGTGCTTCCTTCGAGCAGCTGAGTTGCTTTGAGATAAACTATCTTTGGTTTTTGATCAATCTCCTGATACCACAGCCTTGCCAAAAAGGCGGGGGTAACAATATATATATTCGGTTTATTCAATATATGTATATTTGAAACAATTTCAACACTTGTATCCATAACAGGATATTTCACCACTTTCAACCTTTAGAAATATTTCCTACTTCCATTTTTACCACACTTAGAAAATATTTCTATTCCAAGTCATTTCCCACTAAAAAAATTTCCAACCCTTTCTTTGAATACTTAGGAAAATATTCATACGTATAATTTCCAAAATCTTTTTAATATTTAACTTGGAAATATTTCATACTTATCTCATAATTATCCGGATTTTTAATAATTGCTTCCCAGGATTTCCTAACCAATTATATTATTTTTAATTCTAACCCACCATTTAATACTCCTTTTAAATGAATTCAAAATCTTCCCAAAGTAATCACATCTAAACATCGAAAAATTTTCTTAAGTCTCTAACGTTCCATTTATAAGATTTCTCTTATAAAATCTCATCCTTTAATAAGCTGTAATGAGTGCGGTTTTTCGACGCTCGAAGGTCGACATCAATATGTCCACTGTATCAACTGCCGAGCAATCGAATGCCGAAAAACCGTACCGTTATGATTATAGAAGAAGAAAAAGATAGAAGAAGAGAGAAAAAGATAGAATAGAACAGAAAGAAACAACAGAACAATATCATAATCTCACAATCGCAGCGGAACAACATATAATAGATAAATGAATAATCTTTAAACAAAGAACTATATCAGTTATTACATTACATCATATTACATTACATTACATCATCAGAGTGTACAACAACAACAAATAGCGGAAAAGAAATACTATATACTAGTGAATACGCCATGCCATCCAGCTTGCCTCCTGCAACTCCTGAATTCCAGAATATCCTGATAACCTAACTCTAGACTGCCCATGTGGAAATTGGTGGGCACCCAGAGTTTAGGAAGGAAAACAATAAACTCCGAGTCAGTCATGGGACTGGTGTAAGAATTTAAAATAGTTTATCTTTAAAAACAAACAACAGGATAATTTTTTTGAAGTCAATTCGCAATGCTTTTTGAAAATGTAACTACCATAAGACCTCCCACCACACACACACAATGCAAACGCAGACTTGGAGGAGATTTCTTCTTATGTTAGTCAGAGATGCTTACTACGCAAAATCAAATCATTTTGATATTATTATTTGTGCATAGTGTAGACAACATTTCGAAAGTAGAATATAAATCTTAACCATCATAGGTACCATTTTATTATGCCTACTATAGCTACCATATTAGATAGCAGGTTCTACAATTAAAACCGTACAAGGTTCGTATTGTTTCTTTGGATTTCCAACAAATGGTCAGGCCAAGGAACATCCCATTGCCACATGGGTACGCCTCTGGAAAGACGACTTGAGAACCTAACGTTACGGTTAGATCTCTGCCAACTCAAGGCCGGGTTACCCTTCAAACTGGGTAACCACTGATACGAATATGTCATTCCCCGATCATAACCGATCTATATCCGAGGATCCTTGATTCCAACAACCACAATGTAAGAAATTTGCAGCAACAACATAGGCTAAATATATGGGCTCCATACCATGATACCACCTCTATCCAGAAGGAATGGCTTACATTAAAGTGGCGCTACCCCCTAATAACCTTGCTGCATTCTTCCTGTTTTGACCATTTCCGGGGTGTGAGGTCCGATGAAGTCTCGTCCACAAAGCAACGCTTTATATAAAAGCTATGCTTTGATCATCAAATGCTCAACAGCACTTCGTATGCCACATTACCAATTTGGAAATGTATCACTGTAACCATCAACTACATAACCTCTAGGGTGTTAAGCTAAGAGAAAAAATTCTCTGCCACCAACGGAAATATATTTGATAGAAACCAGCTTTACATCTCAAATTGTAACGTCAGACACACATCCATACAAGTCCGTTCTGGATCGAACGGAAGTGAAGGAACTACCAAAGAAGTCCTTGCAATCCGGATATTCACTAATCACGACCGGACTTCCCATCACAAACGGTAATAGAATCTCTATATCGAAGATCAGCCGATGCAGAGTCATTCGAGGGTTATCCTTCCTTTTTCAAAAATATCCGGTCTTCAAATGCAATCCATAACGACGTATCACATATTCGAAATGGGTTATACGACCCAAAGGTCCTTTCCCGGCTAACCCGAATAGTGAGCGCTTATTTTGAAAATAAGTGTGGCATTCAAATTAAAGCAAATCACAACAAATACCTATTTAAAGGTAAATATTGATAGTCGGTTATTTTACTATCAAGGCCAACAACCAAATATCCAGCCCCATAACAATCATTAGGCCCTTTTTATTAATATTCCATAAATTAATAACTTGCCAAATATTCACTTCAATTTATCTTCAAAAATATATACTCTCTAAACCATTTCAATTTTCTTCATTGGAAAACATTTCCAAATACTTATTTAACAATAAGTAATTCACAAATCCATTTATTTTCAATACTTAGAAAATATCCAATATACTTAAAATATGATTAAGTATATATTTCATTCTTTTAAGAAAAACATTCTCTTAAACACATTTATTTGGGTCAAAACGAATGTTGCGTAAAACATCGTTACGACAACCTAAAATCACTAGTATAGGGATTCAAAATTAAAATAGATATATAAATCCCAATACTAAATAAAATATTTTCTCTCGAAAATCATTTACTATAACAACAGTGTTATAGTCTATCTTTTCCTTCTTTCTCGAAAACGCCTATTTCAACAATGAATGTTGAAATCTAGGATTTCGATCCTTAACACATTTTACATATTCAAATTAAAAATTATCCACCGTCCAAAACCGTGAATATATCTCCTTTAAAAATCTAAAATAATCGACTTATCAAAATAAGTCGATTTCGGATTTATAAAACAATGTTTATAAATTCCATTTGTATTTATAAAAACTTCGATTTACAAATCTCCTTTATTTAACAATTCAATTTATAACTCAATTTTATACCAAAAATTTAATTTATAAGTTAATTACTTATAATCTTTTATTTTAGGAAAATCTATTCATTTTATAATTTCACAATTTATACAACTGTGAATTTCATTCACTTATGAAATCCTTCAGTAATTTATTTTAACACTTATAAAAACTCGTTTTATAATTCCAATATTTTTAATTTATAAAATATCAATTTTATAAATCTTTTATCTAAATCATTTATTATAATTCAAAAAAAAATCCCAATTTAAACTACTTTATAAATTTATCAACTACTTATTTCAAAAATCACATTTCGGTTATATTTCACAAAAATCATAGTTTTTACAACATTAAAAATTATAACGTTTATTTATTTAAAAGAAATCAATTCCAAAATTTAATAAAACATATACTTTCAAAAATCACTTTAAAACCCTTTTAAAATTCAAAATCGTTACTTTAACATTTTTAAAACTTCAAAATAGGCCCAATGATGCAACAGCACCCAATAATCAATCACGGCATCCAAACATCATATATCAATATGATAATCAACAAATATCACAATATCTGTAAATAAATCAATACAGTTGAGGAATCCAGTTGGATCCCTCCAACCTGTTTCCCTGCACCCACGGATGTTAGCACAATACCAATTTGTTCCGGTACGGAATACCGTGGTATATGGGATTCATGAAATATTATCCGCTATTATGCGGCGCAATAGGGTCTCATCCTCTATATAATGTGGGAAAATCAACTCCAAGTACATATATAATACCAATTCCAATCAAGATGGAATTATCGCGGTATATGTTTTTAATAAATAACCTCCGCTTAATATACGGCGTACAGGGTCTATTACTATACAACAGATAATTATTTATCATTCAATCAAGCAATTTTAAATCTAACTATTTAAAATTTAAATCGAAACATTCAATTGAGTGAGAAGTTCTCACCTTGCTACCAATATCGTTACAGTGTTTTATTTCGAATAAAATTAAACGTGCGTTTAATTTTTTCGAAATTATCACTAACTCCAACGACTCCAATCCAGTTCCATTGCGTAGTTCTCGTCAAAATGAAGCCAACGCAATTCGTTTTGTCGAAATCCGACCTCGTATGAAAAAGTTACATCATTCTAAAGTTCGAACGAATTATAATATAATTAATTTCCAACAATTATTTTGATTTTTAAACCTAGATTGCATTTGGACCCTTGATTTCGAGCTAAGCAGATCTGGCCGCCCCCCTTCTTTCTTCCTCACATTCATCTACAGGTAAACGCACGTTTACATGAACCCAAGCCGCCCCTTAAAACCCTAATAGCTTCCACCACCACGTCGACTTCTACATCGACCAGGGACTACCATCATTTAGCCCATCCCCCATACTACTCTCGGCCAGAGAAGCTTGAAGCTCGGCCCTATATCCACATCGAAATTCATGCCTAAATGATGAACGAACGTGAGCCATTTGTCATCGATCCACAGCTCCGTTTCAGATCTTAACCGTTGATCTTCTAGAGCTCGAAACCCTCTTCAACTTTGTAGTTGATAGTTTTTGATGATTGTTGGTAGATTGTGAAATATTTGGGGAAGAATGAGATTAATTTCTGGCCATGGAATTGAAAATGGCGGCCAGACCTAGCTGATTAGGGTTTTGAGTGTAAATAAGAAAGTGGAGGTCCTTTTATAGAAAATCGACGAAACACTATTCATCCAAAAATTTCCGAACTCCAGACGAAGCATGCCGGCTGGCGTTTCTAGGGTTACCCCGCGTTCTAGACACAATGGAACATGTTTCGGAAGCTAATTTGGTAATATGTGTGAGTTATGAAAATAAACGATCGATTTTAAATTAAATCGGTTAACTAAATTTCTGTGCGTTTTGGCTTGCCTCGGAAAAACGGTAATTCCGATTGACACGAAATTTGGAACCATACAATAATATAACATTACGGATTCGGTGAAACTGGTTTCGTCGAAATCCGAGACTGTTTGAAAAATGACTATTTTAACTCGTCAATTAAAATATTAAAATATTCAATTTTCACAAATTAACTTTTAATTTGATTTTAGAAGTTCTATAACATCATTCTAACACCAATATGATATAATAAAATTTTACAAATCATTTTCAATCATATTTAATCCAATTTTCAATTATTTTCGTATTTTCAAATATTAAATTATCGATTTAATTATCCAATTAAATCCAGATATTCGAATTTAAATTCATTCGACTTACAAATTTTACTTATTAATATTTAAAATTAATTAAATATATGAATTTTAATTAACAGAAATTCTGGGTCGTTACAAACTTTCCCCTTTAAAAGAATTTCGTCCACAAAATTACCAAGTAAGAAAAATTCACAGAATCCATTAACTTTCCCAAAATCTATAGTTAAACTTCTTACAATACTTTACTATGTTTTCAAATCATACTTAGTTTTCAAAATTTTCAATTCTCTCAAAAATATTCTAACGCCTTAAATTTTCGGAAAAATTCGCCAGAGTCTCCATTGCGCGGCTCGATCCGAAAAGAAATGACAGTATATATATCACAAATATACATCTCATCAAGTGATGAGGCATCCCGCAGGGAAAAAGTGTAAAAGTACGATATTTAATCCGAGATATGTACCTTATATATTGTTAGCGAGCGTACACGGCTAATATAGCGCGAAAGCGAGCTCCAAATGTGAAGCAATGCGCAATCCGCACCTACTAAACACTCAACAAACCATAAGAAACATGCATATATGAAAATAATATCAATATACATCATATAGCAACATAACAACTACATGTGCCAACATAGCAAATGCAACAAAAGCAATAAATGCAACTACCAAACAACTATCATCCAACAAATCCATATCAAATCAATATACATTCACTTCTCATTAATATTCAATGAATTGGTTTTTCATTTAATCACATTTGATTCATTAACATTGGATGTTTTTACTAGCATTCACTTATTCATATTCAATTAGTTTACATTCACTAATTTATATTCAAGTTAGTTTACTTTCAATTCAAATTCAATTACATAACTTTCCATTTATCAATTCAATTTCATTGATACTTAATGAAATATACACAATTAATTAACAATCAAATAGCAACCAATGTATATTCAACATAACCAAATTATCTAATTTACATTCAATTTGGTCCAACACTTTTAATTCCAATTGGTTTATATTAAATTGATTTTCATTCAATTACTCAACTTCATTAGCTTCTAATGAATTAACACTTTCATCCATTATCTCATATCAATTTTTATTTACATTCAGTTGATTTACATTCAATCCATTTATCAATTCAAATGCTAATTCATTTAACTTTCAAGTTGAATTTCATTTATATAACTCAAGTTTATATTCTTAATGACTTCATTTCATTAATTCACTTATTAATTTTACTTCGATACCAGAATCAACTTCATTTAACATCACTTAAGTTATATTCCATTTCAAACATCATTTGTTTAACTTAACTTAAAATTCCACTTATAAATCCAATTCAGATTTTAATTCTAAAGTAAATTCTATTTAACTTTTACCAAAGCTAAATTTATTAACTCATATTATAAGTTCAAAACTTATTTCACTTATATTCATCAATTTCAATAGCTTATCTAATCCAAATCAATTTATTTGACTTTCCTTTTGTTAAATTTCAATCACATGTCTTTGATGACAAATCAAATTTATTTCAACTTGGATTTTAATTTCATTTTCTTGCACTTGCAAATTTTATTTATTCATTCACAATTTATTTTCGAACTTAATAATTGTATTCCAATCATTTTATTTGCCATTCCAGAGTCTTTTCAATCTTTCAAAACCATTTTTGAAACCAATTCAATTATCCTTTGAATTTCGAAACCCAAACCCAAATATTCCAAACAACTTTCATATTCACTAATAAATACGCGCTCATATCTATTATTACAATCACACTCATTCTAGAGTACGACTGACTCCATCTCTAATGAGTAATCCCCAATAGAACCATGGTTGTCGCTTAACCATATGCTCTGATACCAAAATGTAACGAGTGCAGTTTTTTGACGCTCGAAGGTCGACATTAGTACGTCCACTATATCAACAGCCGAGCAATCGAATGCCGGAAAACCGTAACGTTATGGTTAAAGAAGAAGAAAATCATAGAAGAAGAGAGAAAAAGATAGAACAGAACAGAAAGAAACAACAGAACAGTATCAAAATCTCACAATCGCAGCGGAACAACATATAATAGATAAATGAATAATCTTTAAACAAAGAACTATATCATTTATTACATTACATCATATTACATTACATTACATCATCATAGTGTACAACAACAAACAACAACAAACACTGGAAAAGAAATACTATATACTAGTGAATACGCCATGCCATCCAGCTTGCCTCCTGCAACTCCTGAATTCTAGAATATCCTGATAACCTAACTCTAGACTGCCCGTGTGGAAATTGGTGGGCACCCAGAGTTTAGGAAGGAAAACAATAAACTTCGAGTCAGTCATGGGATTGGTGTAAGAATTTAAAATAGTTTATCTTTAAAAACAAACAACAGGATAATTTTTTTGAAGTCAATTCGTAATGCTTTTTGAAAATGTAACTACCATAAGACCTCCCACCACACACACACAATGCAAACGCAGACTTGGAGGAGATTTCTTCTTATGTTAGTCAGAGAAGCTTACAACGCAAAATCAAATCATTTTGATATTATTATTAGTGCATAGTATAGAAAACATTTCGAAAGTAGAATATAAATCTTAGCCAGCATAGGTACCATTATATTATGCCTACTATAGCTACCATATTAGATGGCAGGTTCTACAACTAAAACCATACAAGGTTCGTATTGTTTCTTTGGATTACCAACAAATGGTCAGGCCAAGAAACTTCCCATTGCCACATTGGTACACCTCAGGAAAGACGACCCGAGAACCTAATGTGACGGTTAGATCTCTGCCAACACAAGGACGGGTTACCCTTCAAACTGGGTAACTACTGACATGAATATGTCATTCCCCGATCGTAGCGGATCTATATCCGAGGATCCTCGATTCCAACAACCACAAAGTAATAAATTTGCAGCAACAACATAGGTTAAATATCTGGGCTCCATACCATGATACCACCTCTATCCAGAAGGAATGACATACACTAAAGTGGCGCTACCCCTTAATAACCTTGCTGCATTCTTCCTGTTTTGACCATTTCTGGGGTGTGAGGTCCGACGAAGTCTCGTCCACAAAGCCACGCTTTATATAAAAGCTATGCTTTGATCATCAAATGCTCAACAGCACTTTGTATGCCACATTACCAATTTGGGAATGTATCACTAGTAACCATCAACTACATAACCTCTAGGGTGTTAAGCTAAGAGAATAAATTCTCCACCATCAACGGAAATATATTTGATAGAAACCAGCTTTACATCTCAAATTGTAACGTCAGACACACATCCATACAAGTCCGTTCCGGGATCGAACGGAACCGAAGGCACTTCCAAAGAAGTCCTTGCAATCCGGATATTCACTAATCACGACCGGACTTCCCATCACAAAGGGTAATAAGATCTCTATATCGGAGATCAGCCGATGCAGAGTCATTCGACGGTAATCCTTCCATTTTCAAAAATATCCGGTCTTCAAATGCAATCCATAACGACGTATCACATATTCGGAATGGGTTATACGACCCATAGGTCCTTTCCCAGCTAACCCGAATAGTGAGCGCTTATTTTGGAAATAAATGTGGCATTCAAATTCAAGCAAATCACAACAAATACATTTTTAAAGGTAAATATTGATAGTCGGTTATTTAACTATCAAGGCCAACAACCAAATATCCAACCCCATAACAATCATTAGGCCCCTTTTATTAATATTCCATAAATTAATAACTTGCTAAATATTCACTTCAATTTATCTTTAAAAAGATATACTCTCTAAACCATTTCAATTTTCTTCATTGGAAAACATTTCCAAATACTTATTTAACTATAAGTAATTCACATATCCATTTATTTTCAATACTTAGAAAATATCGAATATACTTAAAACACGATTAAGTATATATTTCATTCTTTTAAGGAAAACATTCTCTTAAACACATTTATTTGGGTCCAAACGAATGTTGCGTAAAACATCGTTATGACAACCCAAAATCACTAGTATAGGGATTCGAAATTAAAATAGATATATAAATCCGAATACTAAATAAAACATTTTCTCTCGAAATCATTTACTATAACAATAGTGTTATAGTCCATCTTTTCCTTCTTTCTTGAAAACGTCTATTTCAACAATGAATGTTGAAATATAGGATTTAGATCCTTAACACATTCTACATATTCAATTTAAAAATTATTCACTGTCCAAAACCATGAATATATCTCCTTTAAAAATCTAAAATAATTGACTTATCAAAATAAGTCGATTTCGGATTTATAAAACAATGTTTATAAATTCCATTTGTATTTATAAAAACTTCGATTTACAAATCTCCTTTATTTACCAATTCCATTTATAACTCAATTTTATACCAAAATTTTTATTTATAAGTTAATTACTTATAATTTTTTATTTTACGAAAATCTATTCATTTATAATTTCACAATTTAAACAACTGTGAATTTCATCCACTTATGAAATCCTTCAATACTTCATTTTAACACTTATAAAAACACGTTTTATAATTCCAATATTTTTAATTTATAAAATATTAATTTTATAAATATTTTATATAAATCGTTTATTATAATTCAAAAAATCCCAATTTAAACTATTTTATAAATTTATCAACTACTTATTTCAAAAATCACATTTCGGTTATATTTCACAAAAATCATACTTTTTACAACATTAAAAATTATAGTGTTTATTTATTTAAAAGAAATCAATTCCAAAATTTAATAAAACATATACTTTCAAAAATCACTTTAAAACCGTTTTAAAATTCAAAATCGTTACTATAACATTTTTAAAACTTCAAAATAGGCCCAATGATGCAACAGCACCCAATAATCAATCACGGCATCCAAACATCATATATCAATATGATAATCAACAAATATCACAATACCTGTAAATAAATCAATACAGTTGAGGAATCCAGTTGGATCCCTCCAACCTGTTTCCCTGCACCCACGGATGTTAGCACAATACCAATTTCGTTTCGGTACGGAATACCGTGGTATATGGGATTCATAAAATATTATCCGCTATTATGCGGCGCAATAGGGTCTCATCCTCTATATAATGCGGGAAAATCAACTCCAAGTACATATATAATACCAATTCCAATCAAGATGGAATTATCGCGGTATATGTTTTTAATAAATAACCTCCGCTTAATATACGGCGTACAGGGTCTATTACTATACAACAGATAATTATTTATCATTCAATCAAGCAATTTTAAATCTAACTATTTAAAATTTAAATCGAAACATTCGATTGAGTGAGAAGTTCTCACCTTGCTACCAATATCGTTGCAGTGTTTTATTTCGAATAAAATTAAACGTGCGTTTAATTTTTTCGAAATTATCACTAACTCCAACGACTCCAATCCAGTTCCATTGCGTAGTTCTCGTCAAAATGAAGCCAACGCAATTCGTTTTGTCGAAATCCGACCTCGTATGAAAAAGTTACATCATTCTAAAGTTCGAACGAATTATAATATAATTAATTTCCAACAATTATTTTGATTTTTAAACCTAGATTGCATTTGGACCCTTGATTTTGAGCTAAGCAGATCTGGCCGCCCCCCTTCTTTCTTCCTCACATTCATCTACAGGTAAACGCACGTTTACATGAACCCAAGCCGCCCCTTAAAACCCTAATAGCTTCCACCACCACGTCGACTTCTGCATCGACCAGGGACTACCATCATTTAGCCCATCCCCCATACTACTCTCGGCCAGAGAAGCTTGAAGCTCGGCCCTATATCCACATCGAAATTCATGCCTAAATGATGAACGAACGTGAGCCATTTGTCATCGATCCACAGCTCCGTTTCAGATCTTAACCGTTGATCTTCTAGAGCTCGAAACCCTCTTCAACTTTGTAGTTGATAGTTTTTGATGATTGTTGGTAGATTGTGAAATATTTGGGGAAGAATGAGATTAATTTCTGGCCATGGAATTGAAAATGGCGGCCAGACCTAGCTGATTAGGGTTTTGAGTGTAAATAAGAAAGTGGAGGTCCTTTTATAGAAAATCGACGAAACACTGTTCATCCAAAAATTTCCGAACTCCAAACGAAGCATGCCGGCTGGCGTTTCTAGGGTTACCCCGCGTTCTAGACACAATGGAACATGTTTTGGAAGCTAATTTGATAATATGTGCGAGTTATGAAAATAAATGATCGATTTTAAATTAAATCGGTTAACTAAATTTCTGTGCGTTTTGGCTTGCCTCGGAAAAACGGTAATTCCGATTGACACGAAATTTGGAACCATACAATAATATAACATTACGGATTCGGTGAAACTGGTTTCGTCAAAATCCGAGACTGTTTGAAAAATGACTATTTTAACTCGTCAATTAAAATATTAAAATATTCAATTTTCACAAATTAACTTTTAATTCGATTTTAGAAGTTCTATAACATCATTGTAACACCAATATGATATAATAAAATTTTACAAATCATTTTCAATCATATTTAATCCAATTTTCAATTATTTTCGTATTTTCAAATATTAAATTATCGATTTAATTATCCAATTAAATCCAGATATTCGAATTTAAATTCATTCGACTTACAAATTTTACTTATTAATATTTAAAATTAATTAAATATATGAATTTTAATTAACAGAAATTCTGGGTCGTTACAAACTTTCCCCTTTAAAAGAATTTCGTCCACAAAATTACCAAGTAAGAAAAATTCACAGAATCCATTAACTTTCCCAAAATCTATAGTTAAACTTCTTACAATACTTTACTATGTTTTCAAATCATACTTAGTTTTCAAAATTTTCAATTCTCTCAAAAATATTCTAACGCCTTAAATTTTCGGAAAAATTCGCCAGAGTCTCCATTGCGCGGCTCGATCCGAAAAGAAATGACAGTATATATATCACAAATATACATCTCATCAAGTGATGAGGCATCCCGCAGGGAAAAAGTGTAAAAGTACGATATTTAATCCAAGATATGTACCTTATATATTGTTAGCGAGCGTATACGGCTAATATAGCGTGAAAGCGAGCTCCAAATGTGAAGCAATGCGCAATCCGCACCTACTAAACACTCAACAAACCATAAGAAACATGCATATATGAAAATAATATCAATATACATCATATATCAACATAACAACTACATGTGCCAACATAGCAAATGCAACAAAAGCAATAAATGCAACTACCAAACAACTATCATCCAACAAATCCATATCAAATCAATATACATTCACTTCTCATTAATATTCAATGAATTGGTTTTTCATTTAATCACATTTGATTCATTAACATTGGATGTTTTTACTAGCATTCACTTATTCATATTCAATTAGTTTACATTCACTAATTTATATTCAAGTTAGTTTACTTTCAATTCAAATTCAATTACATAGCTTTCCATTTATCAATTCAATTTCATTGATACTTAATGAAATATACACAATTAATTAACAATCAAATAGCAACCAATGTATATTCAACATAACCAAATTATCTAATTTACATTCAATTTGGTCCAACACTTTTAATTCCAATTGGTTTATATTAAATTGATTTTCATTCAATTACTCAACTTCATTAGCTTCTAATGAATTAACACTTTCATCCATTATCTCATATCAATTTTTATTTACATTCAATTGATTTACATTCAATCCATTTATCAATTCAAATGCTAATTCATTTAACTTTCAAGTTGAATTTCATTTATATAACTCAAGTTTATATTCTTAATGACTTCATTTCATTAATTCACTTATTAATTTTACTTCGATACCAGAATCAACTTCATTTAACATCACTTAAGTTATATTCCATTTCAAACATCATTTGTTTAACTTAACTTAAAATTCCACTTATAAATCCAATTCAGATTTTAATTCTAAAGTAAATTCTATTTAACATTTACCAAAGCTAAATTTATTAACTCATATTATAAGTTCAAAACTTATTTCACTTATATTCATCAATTTCAATAGCTTATCTAATCCAAATCAATTTATTTGACTTTCCTTTTGTTAAATTTCAATCACATGTCTTTGATGACAAATCAAATTTATTTCAACTTGGATTTTAATTTCATTTTCTTGCACTTGCAAATTTTATTTATTCATTCACAATTTATTTTCGAACTTAATAATTGTATTCCAATCATTTTATTTGCCATTCCAGAGTCTTTTCAATCTTTCAAAACCATTTTTGAAACCAATTCAATTATCCTTTGAATTTCGAAACCCAAACCCAAATTTTCCAAACAACTTTCATATTCACTAATAAATACGCGCTCATATCTATTATTACAATCACACTCATTCTAGAGTACGACTGACTCCATCTCTAATGAGTAATCCCCAACAGAACCATGGTTGTCGCTTAACCATATGCTCTGATACCAAAATGTAACGAGTGCAGTTTTTTGACGCTCGAAGGTCGACATTAGTACGTCCACTATATCAACAGTCGAGCAATCGAATGCCGGAAAACCGTAACGTTATGGTTAAAGAAGAAGAAAATCATAGAAGAAGAGAGAAAAAGATAGAACAGAACAGAAAGAAACAACAGAACAGTATCAAAATCTCACAATCGCAGCGGAACAACATATAATAGATAAATGAATAATCTTTAAACAAAGAACTATATCATTTATTACATTACATAATATTACATTACATCATCATAGTGTACAACAACAAACAACAACAAACAGTGGAAAAGAAATACTATATACTAGTGAATACGCCATGCCATCCAGCTTGCCTCCTGCAACTCCTGAATTCTAGAATATCCTGATAACCTAACTCTAGACTGCCCGTGTGGAAATTGGTGGGCACCCAGAGTTTAGGAAGGAAAACAATAAACTTCGAGTCAGTCATGGGACTGGTGTAAGAATTTAAAATAGTTTATCTTTAAAAACAAACAACAGGATAATTTTTTTGAAGTCAATTCGTAATGCTTTTTGAAAATGTAACTACCATAAGACCTCCCACCACACACACAATGCAAACGCAGACTTGGAGGAGATTTCTTCTTATGTTAGTCAGAGAAGCTTACAACGCAAAATCAAATCATTTTGATATTATTATTAGTGCATATATAGAAAACATTTCGAAAGTAGAATATAAATCTTAGCCAGCATAGGTACCATTATATTATGCCTACTATAGCTACCATATTAGATGGCAGGTTCTACAACTAAAACCGTACAAGGTTCGTATTGTTTCTTTGGATTACCAACAAATGGTCAGGCCAAGGAACTTCCCATTGCCACATTGGTACACCTCAGGAAAGACGACCCGAGAACCTAATGTTACGGTTAGATCTCTGCCAACAAAAGGACGGTTTACCCTTCAAACTGGGTAACTACTGACATGAATATGTCATTCCCCGATCGTAGCGGATCTATATCCGAGGATCCTCGATTCCAACAACCACAAAGTAATAAATTTGCAGCAACAACATAGGTTAAATATCTGGGCTCCATACCATGATACCACCTCTATCCAGAAGGAATGACATACACTAAAGTGGCGCTACCCCTTAATAACCTTGCTGCATTCTTCCTGTTTTAACCATTTCTGGGGTGTGAGGTCCGACGAAGTCTCGTCCACAAAGCCACGCTTTATATAAAAGCTATGCTTTGATCATCAAATGCTCAACAGCACTTTGTACGCCACATTACCAATTTGGGAATGTAGTAACCATCAACTACATAACCTCTACGGTGTTAAGCTAAGAGAATAAATTCTCCACCATCAACGGAAATATATTTGATAGAAACCAGCTTTACATCTCAAATTGTAACGTCAGACACACATCCATACAAGTCCGTTCCGGGATCGAACGGAACCGAAGGCACTTCCAAAGAAGTCCTTGCAATCTGGATATTCACTAATCACGACCGGACTTCCCATCACAAAGGGTAATAAGATCTCTATATCGGAGATCAGCCGATGCAGAGTCATTCGACGGTAATCCTTCCGTTTTCAAAAATATCCGGTCTTCAACACCGGTCTTCAAATGCAATCCATAACGACGTATCACATATTCAGAATGGGTTATACGACCCATAGGTCCTTTCCCAGCTAACCCGAATAGTGAGCGCTTATTTTGGAAATAAGTGTGGCATTCAAATTCAAGCAAATCACAACAAATACATTTTTAAAGGTAAATATTGATAGTCGGTTATTTAACTATCAAGGCCAACAACCAAATATCCAACCCCATAACAATCATTAGGCCCCTTTTATTAATATTCCATAAATTAATAACTTGCTAAATATTCACTTCAATTTATCTTTAAAAAGATATACTCTCTAAACCATTTCAATTTTCTTCATTGGAAAACATTTCCAAATACTTATTTAACTATAAGTAATTCACATATCCATTTATTTTCAATACTTAGAAAATATCGAATATACTTAAAACACGATTAAGTATATATTTCATTCTTTTAAGGAAAACATTCTCTTAAACGCATTTATTTGGGTCCAAACGAATGTTGCGTAAAACATCGTTATGACAACCCAAAATCACTAGTATAGGGATTCGAAATTAAAATAGATATATAAATCCGAATACTAAATAAAACATTTTCTCTCGAAATCATTTACTATAACAATAGTGTTATAGTCCATCTTTTCCTTCTTTCTTGAAAACGTCTATTTCAACAATGAATGTTGAAATATAGGATTTAGATCCTTAACACATTCTACATATTCAATTTAAAAATTATTCACTGTCCAAAACCATGAATATATCTCCTTTAAAAATCTAAAATAATTGACTTATCAAAATAAGTCGATTTCGGATTTATAAAACAATGTTTATAAATTCCATTTGTATTTATAAAAACTTCGATTTACAAATCTCCTTTATTTACCAATTCCATTTATAACTCAATTTTATACCAAAATTTTTATTTATAAGTTAATTACTTATAATTTTTTATTTTACGAAAATCTATTCATTTATAATTTCACAATTTAAACAACTGTGAATTTCATCCACTTATGAAATCCTTCAATACTTCATTTTAACACTTATAAAAACACGTTTTATAATTCCAATATTTTTAATTTATAAAATATCAATTTTATAAATATTTTATATAAATCGTTTATTATAATTCAAAAAATCCCAATTTAAACTATTTTATAAATTTATCAACTACTTATTTCAAAAATCACATTTCGGTTATATTTCACAAAAATCATACTTTTTACAACATTAAAAATTATAGTGTTTATTTATTTAAAATAAATCAATTCCAAAATTTAATAAAACATATACTTTCAAAAATCACTTTAAAACCCTTTTAAAATTCAAAATCGTTACTTTAACATTTTTAAAACTTCAAAATAGGCCCAATGATGCAACAGCACCCAATAATCAATCACGGCATCCAAACATCATATATCAATATGATAATCAACAAATATTACAATATCTGTAAATAAATCAAAACAGTTGAGGAATCCAGTTGGATCCCTCCTACCTGTTTCCCTGCATCCACGGATGTTAGCACAATACCAATTCCGTTTCAGTACGGAATATCACGGTATATGGGATTCATAAAATATTATCCGCTATTATGCGGCGCAATAGGGTCTCATCCGCTATATACTTCGAGAAAATCAACTCCAAGTACATATATAATACCAATTCCACTCAAGATGGAATTATCACGGTATATGTTTTTAATAAATAACATCCGCTTAATATACGGCGTATAGGGTCTATTACTATACAACAGATAATTATTTATCATTCAATCATTCAATCAAGTAATTTTAAATCTAACTATTTTAAATTTAAATCGAAACAATTCGATTGAGTGAGAAGTTCTCACCTTGCTTCCAATATCGTTGTAGTGTTTTATTTCGAATAAAATTAAACGTGCGTTTAATTTTACCCAAAATTCTCACTAACTCCAAACGACTCCAATCCAATTCCATTGCGTAGTGCTCAGCAAAACTAAGCCAACGCAATTCGTTTCATCGAAATCTGACCTCGTATGAAAAAGTTACATCATTTTAAAGTTCGAACGAATTATAATATAATTAATTTCCAAAAAAAATTTCATTTTTAAACCTAGATTGCATCTGGACCCTTGATTTCGAGCTAAGAAGATCTGGCCGCCCCCCATTCTTTCTTCCTCACATTCACCTACCGGTAAACGCACGTTTACATGAACCCAAGCCGCCCCTTAAAACCCTAATAGCTTCCACCACCACGTCGACTTCTGCATCGACCAGGGACTACCATCATTTAGCCCATCCCCGATACTACTCTCGGCCAGAGAATCTTGAAGCTCGGCCCTATATCCACATCGAAATTCGTGCCTAAAGGATGAACGAACATGAGCCATTTGTCATCGATCCACAGCTCCGTTTCCAATCTTGACCGTTGATCTTCTAGAGCTCGACACCCTCTTCAACTTTGTAGTTGATAGTTTTTGATGATTGTTGGTAGATTGTGAAATATTTGGGGAAGAATGAGATTAATTTCTGGCCATGGAATTGAAAATGGCGGCCAGACCTAGCTGATTAGGGTTTTGAGTGTAAATAAGAAAGTGGAGGTCCTTTTATAGAAAATCGACGAAACACTATTCATCCATAATTTCGCGAACTCCAAACGAAGCGTGCCAGCTGGTGTTTCTAGGGTTTACGCCACGTTTTGGACACAATGGAACGTGTTTCGGAAACTAATTTGGTCGTATGTGCGAGTTATGGAAATAAACGATCGATTTTAAACTAAATCGGTTAACTAAATTTCTGCGTGTTTTGGCTTGCCCCGGACAAACGGTAAATCCGATTGACACAAAATTTGAAACCACGCAATAATATAACATTACGGATCCGATGAAACTGGTTTCGTCAAAATCCGAGGCTGTTTGAAAATGACTATTTTAACTCGTCAATTAAATATTAAAATATTCAATTTTCACAAATTAACTTTTTTAATTCGATTTTAAAAGTTCTATAACATCATTCTAACTCCAATATGATATAATAAAATTTTACAAATCATTTTCTATCATATTTAACACAATTTTCAATTATTTCCGTATTTTCAAATATTAAATTATCGATTTAATTATCCAATTAAATCCAGATATTCGAATTTAAATTCATTTGACTTACAAATCTTACTTATTAATATTTAAAATTAATTAAATATACGAATTTTAATTAACAAAAATTCTGGGTCGTTACATAAACCCCGTTTACACATTCAAAAGGATTTATAAATAAATTTGCAATCATTTCAAAACTATATATATATATATATATATATATATATATATATATATATATATATATATATATATATATATAACGAGTGTTTCCTTTAAAGAAAAGTAATTTATTTAAATTATGTTTAAGTTAATATTTAAAATATTGAAAACACTTTATATTGTCAATAACTCATTTTTAGATGAACAGATAAATTTTCAAGCTGAATTTAAAATTCAAAATTTTATTAAATAGATACCTAACATTTGAAAACCTACTTTCTGAAGCGTCTCAATCTCAAATAGTTTAAAATTCCTTAGTTTTAAAATAATAAAATTTCCCTTTAAAACAAACTCACTTCTTAAAAATTTTAAAAAATATTTTTAAAAAAAAATCTCAATAACCAATTTAACTTATAAATTCCTCTCGATTTCCATCACATCACCTCCTTTTCGATTTTCCTTAACCATATATTTTTCCAAATTCTAATATAAATTCACATATGAACTTTATATAACTAATTTGTCATCCTGGTATCGATTTTTCCATTATTAATAAACGTCGTTTATAAATTCTTATGACCCCTTTGGTTTTACCTATTTTTAAAGGAAATCTTATTATAAAATTCCATTATATATATTCATTTCTTACAAGTTCCTTTTATACTTCCAGTCTATTTTTAATATTTACTTTAACTCCTTTTTACATTTCTAGAATATCATTTATAAATTTCTTATATAATTCATTTTTAAAAATCTCCATTTATTAATTCGCAATAGTTAAGTATAGCCAAAAATCAATATATTTTTCTAACTCAATTCTTAAAATTACTCCGGTTCAAATATATATATTTTATATCAAATCCCTTTCTAATTCCTTCGATTTCAAAAAAAAAATAGTATTTAAGTTATCAAAATTCAGACCAGTGTCACAATAGCATCTAAAAATTTCCAATCGCTATGTAATCTATAACAGATATTCTACACAAATAATATATCACTATATGAAAAATAAACAATATATTTGAGGAATCCAGTTGGATCCCCCTAACTCGTTTCCCTACATCCACAGATGTTAATACAACATAAAATAAATACCAATCCCACTTCGAGGGGGATATCTCGGCATATAGGGTCATCCGCTATTACACGAGACGCATAGGGTTTCATCCACTATATATATATATGTAAAAATATCACTCCAAATACTAATATATATACACTACTATATATAATTAACATCAACATATAATAATTGTACAAATTCATCCAAGCATCCAATAACATATTTTAGTGAAAATAAGGGACACATCCCTAGAATCAAACTTCATACACAAAACATCCCTCCCAAAAAAAGATACAAATTACATCCTTATTTTCAAATACTTTAAATTACTTTTCAAAAATCCCCTTTGTTCCATTGCATTCTTCATACGTGCATGTTATTCTCACGTGCATAATTAAATTTTGCACCTCATTTAATTATCGATTTTTAAAATGTAATAACTTTTTGTAGAAACGACGGATTAACAAACCGTTTTCACCATTAAATCACAAATTTTATTATCTTTTTAATGAGTGGCATTCTGCATATGTAAAAACAACATATGGCATTGTTGCAGACAATTCTGCAAAAATTGCAGAAATGTCTGCAATTATATGGTATAGTTGCAGACATTCAGCAATGATATGCAATAATTGCAAATATATCTGCAATTATACGCAATAATTGTAGAAATGTCTGCAATTATATGGTATAGTTGTAGATATCTAGCAATTATATGCAATAATTGTAGAAATGTCTGCAATTATTGCAGAAATGTCTACAATTATATCGTCTGCAATTATTGCAGAAATGTCTGCAATTATATCGTATGATTGTAGACAATTCTGTGATTATTTGGAATAATTGAAGAGTTTTTTGCAATTATTCTAAATAATTGCATAAAAGTATGCACTTATATGTAATAATTGCATAAAAGTCTGCAATTATTTCATATAATTGCATGAAAGTTTGCAATTATATGGAATAATTGCTGACATTTGAAGAAAAATTGATGATGTTCAAAAATTGCAGAATTCTCTCCAAATATATGGAATAATTGCAGCCTTACTGCAAATATGGTCTTTTGGTATCAACAATGGATCTCATTTTAAAGATCATAATTTTTTTGATTTTTGGGTGAAAACGGTATGTTGATCCGATGTTTCTATAGAAAGTTATACACATTTGTAAAGGGTATTTGGGTCTTTTTGTGCATGCAGATTTGAAAACAGGGACTAGAAATATAAATTTAGTTTGGGGAGAATATTTTTTCTATTTTGAAACTTAGCAGGGATGTGAGCCAAACTATTCCTTTATTTTATCTATTTAAAATAAATTTTAGTGATCCGAAAGAGTGAGAATTTTTTTCTCACTGATTTTAAATTGCGATCCGTTCCCATCTCGATTGGTTTCATGATTTTTTAGACCTCGTATACAAATTTAATTTAATTTCATTAGCAGTTTCAAATTTTAAAAAAATATTACTTTAATAAACTAATTATAAAATTTAATCAAATCATAGAAATATACCTCTCACAGCTCGACACTCCACTACCTTCGTCGACAACCACATCCATCGTCAATCCCTGACCCTCGAAGTCGCGACCCACTGACTTCGCAGCACCGCATCCCACGCGACTAACCCAAAGATGATCGCCATGACCCACTGCTTCGCCTCCATCATCTAGTCGAAATTCGCTTCCTCCCACATCTCACATGAATCGAGCTCGCGAACTCACATCCTGTCGCCCATCACGACATCTCCTACCTTCCTCGGGCTCCACGAGCATGCACGCACAATCATGTATCCCCCGCCTCCATCGGCATGTCGCCACAATGTGAACTCTCCTCCTTTATGCGTGAGCTCCAAAGTTGTCGGCAGGCATGAATTTTTAAATGCCATTTGCCAATTTTTCTTTATTCGAACAAATTTGATTTGTTCGTTTTCTTTCTTTTACTTTGTAGTTTGAATTGCTGGGGAAGGAAAGAAGAAGTATAGCAATAGATTTATAAAGGGACCGAAGTAAGTAGGTTTTAATTTGAAAAGGAGATGTCATATTTGAGAAGGAAGATGTGATATTTAAAAAAAAAGTAGCATGTTTAAAGATGGTTATAGTATATTGAAGTGAAGGGGAAAAAGTGTTGATGTGAAATTATTGGTCAAGCCAATTATATGTTTATCATTTGAATTTTCCATTTGCTTCGAATACGAAGCCCATAATCTCGAACCCTATAGAGGCATGCCGCTAGGCGTTCATAATGTTATACCCCTATTATGAATGCAATGGAAGAAGCTTTGAGTCCTAATTTGATCGTATGGAGAAGATAACATTTTGGACCCAGTATATAATATTGAATTTTCAATATAAATTTTAGCGCGTTTATATCCCGTGCGACTAAACGATAACTCCAAAAACCATGAAGTTTGAAATCTGATGATAATACAATATTACGGATCTAGTAAACTAATTTCATCGAATTCTGGGACGTTGTCCCGGATGGCTATTTTTAAATGTCAATTTGATCAAACTAATTGTAAAATTGAATGGATCACTTTAAAATTCAATTTTAAAACTTTTATTATCTTCATTACTATTAATACAAATTTTATAAGCCATTAAATTATTTTTATTGAGCTTAAAACTCAATATTCAAAAATTTAACCTAACATTAAATTATAAATTTAAATAATTAAATTATTCAATAAGTCGTTACTTTTAAATTCTAAATTTATTTTATAAATAAACCCAAATTTCCATATTCAAAATCAATCTATAATTCAAATTAAATATTTAAAACCATTTTAATATTCAAAATGGAACAACGAAAAAAATCCAGGTCGTTACAGAAGTACTATGTAGTATTAGTATGTATTTGTTTCTGTGGTTGTTAGTGATTGCAATACATTGGGTATTGATGTATGATTGTTTCTTTTGTTAATCCTGTTAGTATTTCGGGGATGAAATATTCCAACTGGGAGAATGTAATAACCCATATTTTTGAACATTATATAATTAAATGTCGAAATTACTTAAATATCTAAATCTTGGATTTAATACGAATAGAAATGATTTCGAAAGCTTATTTAAAAAAATTAAATAATAATGATAATAATAAACAATTAATTTAGAATTAAAAGTGATTAAACTGGTTTTAATGATAATTCTTTTTATTATTAACGTGTGAAATTATCATGTCGGGGCACTGTTTCGGACTTTAGCTAAACTAGTGTTATTGTATCCGGAATAATGAGTTGTTATACGCGATAAGTTTCGTGGCAATCAGACATACTATGTGGTCACGTGATCTTGTATTGCATAGTGGTTAGTTTTAAGAATTATAATATAATTAACCAAAAATCTAACTTTTGTATATGATGGAAATAGGTGTCGAAACTAGTTTCATTGAATTAGGAATAGGGTATCTGGCAAGGAATGCCAGTGAGCACACCTCCTTTATAGTACGTCATTTTTAGGGGTGAATAGTGTCAGATATTTTTTCTATAAAAAGACCGCAATTTTCTTTTATTTCCCAAACCAAAATCCATGCCCTAAATGTGAAGTCCCGCAAATCCGTACTCCTTGAATATACACTAATCTCCATAGATTAATTTAAGATGAACAGAAATACGAATTATCAATGTTTAAGAAAAAGAAAGATAGAGAAGAAGAGAGGTAGAAGATAGAATAGAGGGAAAAGAAAATAGAAAATAGAACGGAACAGAACACAACAGAACAACATCAGAATCTCATAATTCGCAGCGGAACAACATATAATAATAAATGAATGATCTTTAAACAAAGAACTATATCAGCTATTACATTACATCACATTTCATTTCATTACATCATATCATCAGAGTGTACAACATCCAACAATGCAGCGGAAAAAGAACTACTATATAACTAGTAATACGCCATGCCATCCAGCTTGCCTCCAGCAACTCCTGAATATCCAGAATATCCTGATAAACCTTAACTCTTAACTGCCCGTGTGGAAATTGGTGGGCACCCAGAGTTTAGGAAGGAAAACAATAAACTCCGAGTCAGTCATGTGACTGGTGTGAGAACTCAAAAACAGTTTATTTATCTTTAAAATCAAAATAGAGGAATATTTTTAAAGTCAATTCGCAATGCTTTTAAAAATGAGACTACCACAAGGCCTCCCGCACACACACACAATGCAAACGCAGAATCGGAGGAGATTTCTCCTTATGATAGTCAAAGATGCTTGATACGCATTTAAAAGAAACATTTGATATTATTACTAGTGCATAGTGTAGGAAAAATTCATTTCGAAAGTAGAATATAAATCTTAGCCAGCATAGGTACCATTATATTATGCCTACTATAGCTACTTCCGGAGGAAGCAGGTTCTACAACTAAAACAGTACAAGTCACGTATTGTTTCTTTGGATTTTCAACGAATGATCAGGCCAAGGAACTTCCCATTGCCACATGAGAATGCCTCTGGATGGACATCCCCGAGAACCAAACCGGATCTCTACCAACACAAGGCCGGGTTACCCCTAACTGAGTAACAACTGACCGAATATGCCATCCCCCGGTCCTTTGGGACCTTTCACCGAGCGCTCGCAATCAATTCACACAATCATAAAGTGTTTTCAACATGAGTAAGCATCTGGGCTCCATACCATGATACCACCCTTTTCCAGAAGGAAATGCACATATCCTAAAGGGCGCTACCCCTCATAACCTTGCCGCATCTTTCCTGTTTTGACCATTCACGGGGTGTGAGGCTCGACGAAGTCACGTCCACAAAAACATACTTTATACAAAAGCCATGCTTTGGGTCAACAAATGATCATAGAAATGATCACCAGGATAGACGATCAAATAAACGATCCTATCACAAATAATCAACACAATGATCATTTCACAGCAACACTCAGCATGTCACATTAGCAAATTGGGAATATATCGCTGATAACCTTCAACTACATAACCTCTGAGCTCGTACGTCTCAGAGAAGGGTGTTAAGCTAAAAGAATAAATTCTCCGCCACCAACAGAAATATATTTGAAAGAAATCTGCTTTATATCTCAATTTGTAACGTCAGACATACAATCCATACAAGTCTTTTCCGGAATCGAACAGAACCGAAGGCACTTACAAAGAAGTCCTTGCAATCCGGATAATCTCTAATCACGTCCGGACTTCCCATCACATAGGGAGTCTCTATACCGTAGCTACTCGGTGCAAAGACAATCGACGAGTTGTCCTTTCGCTTTCAAAAAGATCCGGTCTTCAACACCGGTCTTCAAATGCAATTCATAACGACGTATCACATATTCGGAACGGGTTATACGACCCCATGGTCCTTTCCCGGTTAACCCGAATAGTGAGCGCTTATTTAAAAATAAGTGTGGCATTCAAATTCAAACAAATCACATCAATTACCCATTCAAAGGGAAATATAGATAGTCGGTTATTGAACTATCAATGGATATGCACACATCACCAATTTCCAAATAATTTTCCAAATTATTTATTTTCCAAAATATCTTTACAAGATATATTATTTCAATATGTCAAAAATAAATCAATATTTATTTTTAGACAAATTCCCCTTTCCTTTATAAATTCCATAGTGAATTTATATTCCAAAATATCTATGAATATACGATTTCAATTATTCATTTCAATTTATCTTCAAAAAGATAAATTCTCTAAAATATTCACTTTATATTGGAAAACATTTCCATACTTATTTATTCATAAGTAATTCACAGATTTTATTTATTTTCAACACTTAGAAAATATTCAATATACTTCAATCGAGATTAAGTATATATTTCATTCTTTAAGGAAATCATTCACTTAAACGTATTTATTTGGGCCAAAACGAATGTTGCGTAAAACATCGTCACGACAACCCAAAATCACTAGTATAGGGATTCGAAATGAAAATAGATATATAAATCCCAATACTATACAAAACATTTCCTTTCGGAAAGCATTTACTATAACAACAGTGTTATAGTCCACCATTTCCTTCTATTTCTCGAAAACGTCTATTTCAACAATAAATGTTGAAATCTATGGTTTCGAATCTTAACACATTTTAAAACATCGTTAGATCGTTTTAATTCAATTTAAAACATCACATTCAAAACAATTTCTTTAACATATTATTCACTATCCAAAAACGTGAATATACTTCATTAACAAATTTCATCAATTCTATACATTTTGTTTCAAAGGATTATTCACTATCTAAAATGTGAATATAACTTCATAAATAAGTTATAACAATTTACTTATCAAAATAAGTCGTTTACGAATTTTATAAAACAACGTTTATAAATTCCATTTCTATTTATTTTATAATAACTTCCTTTTTATACATCTCCTTTATTAACCTATTCGATTTATAACTCAATTATAAACTAAAAGTTCACATTATAAGTTAAACACTTATAATTTATTTGTTTACAAAAATCGCTCCTTTGAACTTCATAATTATAAATCCTATAACTTATAAGATTCAATGATTTATTCAAAACTATTCTTTTAATAACTTTATAAAATTTATAAATCTTACTATTTATAAATTTCATTTATAACTTCACCATTTTTAATTTTATAAATTCCATTCATTTACAAAATTCATTTTCACTTCATTCAAACACTTATAAAAACTCGTTTTATAATGTCAATATTTCAATTTATAAATATCCATTTATAAATCTCTTAATATAAATCAATTTATATTATTCTTTAAAACGTCTTTAAATTCCTTTATAATTTCACCATTTTTATTCATAAAATAATTAAATTTTATAAATCCTATATTTAAACTTTTCACAATAAATTCAGAAATCCCGTTTTAACTATTTTATAAAAACATTAGCCTCATATTTTCAAAAATCAATCTTTAACTATATTTCTCAAAAATATAATTTTTATAACATTAAAAATTATATCGTTTATTTATTTAAAATGAATCAATTCCAAAAATATAGTATATTTTCAAAAATCACTTTAAAAATCATTTTAAAATTCCAAAATTTGGTCCAATGATGCTACATACCAAATAGTCAATCACGACAACAACGATATCATATATCGATATGATAATCCATCAAATATCGAAATATCTGAAATCAAATAAATACTGTTGAGGAATCCAGTTGGATCCCTCCAACCAGTTTTCCTGCATCCACAAACATTAGCACAATACCAATTCCGCTCCAGTACGAAATTATCGCGGTATATGGGATTTAAAATATTATCCGCTTAATAGACGGCGCAATAGGGTCTCATCCGCTATACAAATGCGGGAAATCAATAACTCCAATATATACATATGCCAATATATATATATATATATATTGCTATTATATATAATACCAATTTCACTGTTTATGAAATATTCGCGGTATATGTTTTTACTAAATAACATCCGCTTACTAATGGCGCATAATGTCTATTTTAACAATCAATAGATAACAATCATCATTCAAACATGCATTCAAATATTTTAAATCTAACTATTTAAAATAAAATCGAAACTGATTCGATTGAGTGAGAAGTTCTCACCTTGATTTCAATTTCGTTTTAGCGATTTATTTCGAATAAAATTAAACGGACGTTTAATTTTACCCAAAATCCTCACTAACTCCAAACGACTCCAATCCAACTCCATCGCATAGTGCTCGTCCATACGATTCCAACGCAACTGGTTTCGCGCGTTTTCGACCTCGTATGAAAAAGTTATGAATTTTTAAAGTTTACACGATTTTATATTAACTAAATTTACAAATTAACTTTATAATTTAAACCTAAACTATTATCTACCGTTCGATATGCTTTCTGAAATCTCGGCCACACGCGCGCTACTCCTTCTTCCTCGTTCTCAGGCCGACAAAGAACCCATTTACACGTAATTAGGGTTTAAATTCGCACGCAAATCAATCGCCTTTGCATCGATCAAGCAACTTCATTGCGAAGCTCACCACACTAGCTCCCCACGGCCAGAAGAACTTCGAGCTCGGCTCATCTATGGCTTCGAAAAACGTGCCCCAATGTCGAACGAACGCGGCCAATTCCTGGTTGATCCGTAGCTTCGATTTCAATCTCCACCGGTCAATTTGCAGAACTCAACGAGTGCTATGATTTCTTAGTTGGAGGAATTTCAAATTATTGCGTGGATTGGAAGAAAAATTGGGAAGAAGCTCATTGTTTTCTGGCCATTGAATCGTGAAGAGGCGGCCTGGCTTGGTTTTGGAAACCCTAGTTTTATTTTTGTTATTTTTGTGAATTTTAAGGTGTATTTATAGAGAATTATCGAACACTATTCATCCGGGAATTCCGAACTCCGATTCACGCGCCGTAACCAGCGTTTCTAGGGTTTACCCCGCGTTCCGGACATAATGGAACAAGTTTCGAAAGCTAATTCGGAAATCTGTGCGAGATATGGCAATAAACGTTCAATTTAAATTAAACCGATTTAAACGATTTTCTAGGCGTTTTAATTTGTACCGGACAAACGGTAAATCCAATTGACACGAAATTTGAAACCTTACAATAATATCACATTATGGATCCGTCGAAACTGGTTTCGTCGAAATCTGAGACTTTTTGAAAAATGGCTATTTTAACTCGCCAAATTAATATTAAAAATAATTCAATGCGTTTCGAGCTGCCACGATCAAACGATAACTCCGATTGCTACGAAAATTGAAATCCGGTAATAACTTACTATTACGGATCCAATGGAACTAGTCTCGTCCAATTCTGAGACTGTTCAAAAATTGACTATTTTCACTAGTCGATTTTAATATTAAAATATTCAATTTTCACAAACTAACTTTTAATTCGATTTTAAAAGTTCTAAAATATCATTCTAACTTCAACATGAAATAAAATTTTACAAATCATTTTCAATCATATTTAACCCAATTTTCAATTATTTCCATAATTTAACATATTAAATTATCGATTTAATTATCCAATTAAATCCAATTATTCAAATAAAAATTTATTCGACTTATAAATTTCACTTATTAATATTTAAAATTAATTAAATATTAAAATTTTAATAAATTAAAATTCTGGGTGGTTACAATCTTCCCCCCTTAAAAGAATTTCGTCCTCGAAATTAACAAGTAAGAAAAGTTACAGAATTTATTAACTTTCCATAAATCCATAGTTTAAACTTCTTACAATACTTTACTAAGTTTTCAAATCATACTTAGTTATCTTTTCAAACAATTACTATTGTTTAACTTTTAACTCCAAAACAAAGTTATAGTTTTCAAAATTTTCCAATTTTCTCAAATTTTTTTCTAACGCCTTAAATTTTCGAAAAAATTCGCCATAGTCTCCTTTGCGCGGCTCGATCCGAAAAAAATGACAGTATATATATCACAAATATACATCTCATCAAGTAATGAGGCACCCCGAAGGGAAAAAAGTATAAAAGTACGGTATGTAATCCGAGATATGTAGCTTATAATTTTATTAGCAAGCATATACGGCTAATATAGCGCGAAAGCGAGCTCCAAATGCGAAGCAAACGCGATCCGCACCTACTAAACACTCAACAAACAACATGAGAACCATGTATATAGACAATAGTATCGATATACAACATATGGCAACATAATAACTATATATGTTAAAATAGCAATTGAAACAAAAGCAATATACTCAACTATCAACCAACTATCATCCAACTAACATTCATAACAAATAAATATTCATTCATATTCTCATTAATATTCAATGAAATGGTTTTCAATTTAAATCACGTTTGATTCATTAACAGTGGATGTTTTTACTAACATTCATTTTCAATTAGTTTATATTCACTAATCCATATTCAAGTTGGTTCACTACCAAATCAAAATCAATTCTATTTAAGATTCACTTAACTTCCAATTGAATTCCAATTACTTTAGCTTTCAATTTCATTAACTCTTAATGAATTATATACAATCAACTAACAATCATATAACAACCAATGTATATTAATTACAACCAAATTCCTTTACTTATATTCATTCAGTTTGGTTTAACACCATCACTTTCAATTGGTTTAATTAATTGATTTTTTTTATTCAACTTTCCATTTAATAAACATCACTTTGTTTTACTTAACTTAAATTTCCACTTATAAATCAATTCAGCTTCCAATTCTAAAGTAAATTTCTATTTAACTTTAAATTCATTTTTATTTACAACTCATATTCATAAATATTTTCATATAGTTTCACTTCTTATATATATAAGTTTATTTCACAATTGTAAATCACATTAATTACAATTCAATTCTTATAATTCTTTTTACTTATAGAATTATTCTTTTACTTAGATTATTCAAACAACTAAACAATCAACTTATATACACTTTAATAATTCTGAAAAATTATTTTCTTTATATATAAAAATAAATTTAAGGTAAAATTATTTCATTTACCCAATTTAAAACAATATTGTGTCGAATTGTTCTATTCAAGTGTTTAGAAACCCCTTCGGCATAGTTTTGCGGACCACGCTGACGAAAGTTCATATGCCACTCAATAAACCAATCATCACAATATAAAACAATTTATATTCACTAACAAATACGCTCTCATAGCTATTATTACACTCAAACACATCCTAGAGTACTACTGACTCTATCTCTAATGAGTAATACCCAACAGAACCATGGTTGTCGCTTAACCATATGCTCTGATACCACCTGTGAAGACCCGCAAATCCGTACTCCTTGAATATACACTAATCTCCATAGATTAATTTAAGATGAACAGAAATACGAATTATCAATGTTTAAGAAAAAGAAAGATAGAGAAGAAGAGAGGTAGAAGATAGAATAGAGGGAAAAGAAAATAGAAAATAGAACGGAACAGAACACAACAGAACAACATCAGAATCTCACAATTCGCAGCGGAACAACATATAATAATAAATGAATGATCTTTAAACAAAGAACTATATCAGCCATTACATTACATCACATTTCATTTCATTACATCATATCATCAGAGTGTACAACATCCAACAATGCAGCGGAAAAAGAACTACTATATAACTAGTAATACGCCATGCCATCCAGCTTGCCTCCAGCAACTCCTGAATATCCAGAATATCCTGATAAACCTTAACTCTTAACTGCCCGTGTGGAAATTGGTGGGCACCCAGAGTTTAGGAAGGAAAACAATAAACTCCGAGTCAGTCATGTGACTGGTGTGAGAACTCAAAAACAGTTTATTTATCTTTAAAATCAAAATAGAGGAATATTTTTAAAGTCAATTCGCAATGCTTTTAAAAATGAGACTACCACAAGGCCTCCCGCACACACACACAATGCAAACGCAGAATCGGAGGAGATTTCTCCTTATGATAGTCAAAGATGCTTGATACGCATTTAAAAGAAACATTTGATATTATTACTAGTGCATAGTGTAGGAAAAATTCATTTCGAAAGTAGAATATAAATCTTAGCCAGCATAGGTACCATTATATTATGCCTACTATAGCTACTTCCGGAGGAAGCAGGTTCTACAACTAAAACCGTACAAGTCACGTATTGTTTCTTTGGATTTTCAACGAATGATCAGGCCAAGGAACTTCCCATTGCCACATGAGAATGCCTCTGGATGGACATCCCCGAGAACCAAACCGGATCTCTACCAACACAAGGCCGGGTTACCCCTAACTGAGTAACAACTGACCGAATATGCCATCCCCCGGTCCTTTGGGACCTTTCACCGAGCGCTCGCAATCAATTCACACAATCATAAAGTGTTTTCAACATGAGTAAGCATCTGGGCTCCATACCATGATACCACCCTTTTCCAGAAGGAAATGCACATATCCTAAAGGGCGCTACCCCTCATAACCTTGCCGCATCTTTCCTGTTTTGACCATTCACGGGGTGTGAGGCTCGACGAAGTCACGTCCACAAAAACATACTTTATACAAAAGCCATGCTTTGGGTCAACAAATGATCATAGAAATGATCACCAGGATAGACGATCAAATAAACGATCCTATCACAAATAATCAACACAATGATCATTTCACAGCAACACTCAGCATGTCACATTAGCAAATTGGGAATATATCGCTGATAACCTTCAACTACATAACCTCTGAGCTCGTACGTCTCAGAGAAGGGTGTTAAGCTAAAAGAATAAATTCTCCGCCACCAACAGAAATATATTTGAAAGAAATCTGCTTTATATCTCAATTTGTAACGTCAGACATACAATCCATACAAGTCTGTTCCGGGATCGAACAGAACCGAAGGCACTTACAAAGAAGTCCTTGCAATCCGGATAATCTCTAATCACGTCCGGACTTCCCATCACATAGGGAGTCTCTGTACCGTAGCTACTCGGTGCAAAGACAATCGACGAGTTGTCCTTTCGCTTTCAAAAAGATCCGGTCTTCAACACCGGTCTTCAAATGCAATTCATAACGACGTATCACATATTCGGAACGGGTTATACGACCCTATGGTCCTTTCCCGGTTAACCCGAATAGTGAGCGCTTATTTAAAAATAAGTGTGGCATTCAAATTCAAACAAATCACATCAATTACCCATTCAAAGGGAAATATAGATAGTCGGTTATTGAACTATCAATGGATATGCACACATCACCAATTTCCAAATAATTTTCCAAATTATTTATTTTCCAAAATATCTTTACAAGATATATTATTTCAATATGTCAAAAATAAATCAATATTTATTTTTAGACAAATTCCCCTTTCCTTTATAAATTCCATAGTGAATTTATATTCCAAAATATCTATGAATATACGATTTCAATTATTCATTTCAATTTATCTTCAAAAAGATAAATTCTCTAAAATATTCACTTTATATTGGAAAACATTTCCATACTTATTTATTCATAAGTAATTCACAGATTTTATTTATTTTCAACACTTAGAAAATATTCAATATACTTCAATCGAGATTAAGTATATATTTCATTCTTTAAGGAAATCATTCACTTAAACGTATTTATTTGGGCCAAAACGAATGTTGCGTAAAACATCGTCACGACAACCCAAAATCACTAGTATAGGGATTCGAAATGAAAATAGATATATAAATCCCAATACTATACAAAACATTTCCTTTCGGAAAGCATTTACTATAACAACAGTGTTATAGTCCACCATTTCCTTCTATTTCTCGAAAACGTCTATTTCAACAATAAATGTTGAAATCTATGGTTTCGAATCTTAACACATTTTAAAACATCGTTAGATCGTTTTAATTCAATTTAAAACATCACATTCAAAACAATTTCTTTAACATATTATTCACTATCCAAAAACGTGAATATACTTCATTAACAAATTTCATCAATTCTATACATTTTGTTTCAAAGGATTATTCACTATCTAAAATGTGAATATAACTTCATAAATAAGTTATAACAATTTACTTATCAAAATAAGTCGTTTACGAATTTTATAAAACAACGTTTATAAATTCCATTTCTATTTATTTTATAATAACTTCCTTTTTATACATCTCCTTTATTAACCTATTCGATTTATAACTCAATTATAAACTAAAAGTTCACATTATAAGTTAAACACTTATAATTTATTTGTTTACAAAAATCGCTCCTTTGAACTTCATAATTATAAATCCTATAACTTATAAGATTCAATGATTTATTCAAAACTATTCTTTTAATAACTTTATAAAATTTATAAATCTTACTATTTATAAATTTCATTTATAACTTCACCATTTTTAATTTTATAAATTCCATTCATTTACAAAATTCATTTTCACTTCATTCAAACACTTATAAAAACTCGTTTTATAATGTCAATATTTCAATTTATAAATATCCATTTATAAATCTCTTAATATAAATCAATTTATATTATTCTTTAAAACGTCTTTAAATTCCTTTATAATTTCACCATTTTTATTCATAAAATAATTAAATTTTATAAATCCTATATTTAAACTTTTCACAATAAATTCAGAAATCCCGTTTTAACTATTTTATAAAAACATTAGCCTCATATTTTCAAAAATCAATCTTTAACTATATTTCTCAAAAATATAATTTTTATAACATTAAAAATTATATCGTTTATTTATTTAAAATGAATCAATTCCAAAAATATAGTATATTTTCAAAAATCACTTTAAAAATCATTTTAAAATTCCAAAATTTGGTCCAATGATGCTACATACCAAATAGTCAATCACGACAACAACGATATCATATATCGATATGATAATCCATCAAATATCGAAATATCTGAAATCAAATAAATACTGTTGAGGAATCCAGTTGGATCCCTCCAACCAGTTTTCCTGCATCCACAAACATTAGCACAATACCAATTCCGCTCCAGTACGAAATTATCGCGGTATATGGGATTTAAAATATTATCCGCTTAATAGACGGCGCAATAGGGTCTCATCCGCTATACAAATGCGGGAAATCAATAACTCCAATATATACATATGCCAATATATATATATATATTGCTATTATATATAATACCAATTTCACTGTTTATGAAATATTCGCGGTATATGTTTTTACTAAATAATATCCGCTTACTAACGGCGCATAATGTCTATTTTAACAATCAATAGATAACAATCATCATTCAAACATGCATTCAAATATTTTAAATCTAACTATTTAAAATAAAATCGAAACTGATTCGATTGAGTGAGAAGTTCTCACCTTGATTTCAATTTCGTTTTAGCGATTTATTTCGAATAAAATTAAACGGACGTTTAATTTTACCCAAAATCCTCACTAACTCTAAACGACTCCAATCCAACTTCATCGCGTAGTGCTCATCCATACGATTCCAACGCAACTGGTTTCGCGCGTTTTCGACCTCGTATGAAAAAGTTATGAATTTTTAAAGTTTACACGATTTTATATTAACTAAATTTACAAATTAACTTTATAATTTAAACCTAAACTATTATCTACCGTTCGATATGCTTTCTGAAATCTCGGCCACACGCGCGCTACTCCTTCTTCCTCGTTCTCAGGCCGACAAAGAACCCATTTACACGTAATTAGGGTTTAAATTCGCACGCAAATCAATCGCCTTTGCATCGATCAAGCAACTTCATTGCGAAGCTCACCACACTAGCTCCCCACGGCCAGAAGAACTTCGAGCTCGGCTCATCTATGGCTTCGAAAAACGTGCCCCAATGTCGAACGAACGCGGCCAATTCCCGGTTGATCCGTAGCTTCGATTTCAATCTCCACCGGTCAATTTGCAGAACTCAACGAGTGCTATGATTTCTTAGTTGGAGGAATTTCAAATTATTGCGTGGATTGGAAGAAAAATTGGGAAGAAGCTCATTGTTTTCTGGCCATTGAATCGTGAAGAGGCGGCCTGGCTTGGTTTTGGAAACCCTAGTTTTATTTTTGTTATTTTTGTGAATTTTAAGGTGTATTTATAGAGAATTATCGAACACTATTCATCCGGGAATTCCGAACTCCGATTCACGCACCGTAACTAGCGTTTCTATGGTTTACCCCACGTTCCGGACACAATGGAACAGGTTTCGAAAGCTAATTCGGACATCTGTGCGAGATATGGAAATAAACGTTCAATTTAAATTAAACCGATTTAAACGATTTTCTAGGCGTTTTAATTTGTACCGGACAAACGGTAAATCCAATTGACACGAAATTTGAAACCTTACAATAATATCACATTACGGATCCGGTGAAACTGATTTCGTCGAAATCCGAGACTTTTTGAAAAATGGCTATTTTAACTCGCCAAATTAATATTAAAAATAATTCAATGCGTTTCGAGCTGCCACGATCAAACGATAACTCCGATTGCTACGAAAATTGAAATCCAGTAATAACTAACTATTACGGATCCAATGGAACTAGTCTCGTCCAATTCTGAGACTGTTCAAAAATTGACTATTTTCACTAGTCGATTTTAATATTAAAATATTCAATTTTCACAAATTAACTTTTAATTCGATTTTAAAAGTTCTAAAATATCATTCTAACTTCAACATGATAAAATAAAATTTTAAAAATCATTTTCAATCGTATTTAACCCAATTTTCAATTATTTCCATAATTTAACATATTAAATTATCGATTTAATTATCCAATTAAATCCAATTATTCAAATAAAAATTTATTCGACTTATAAATTTCACTTATTAATATTTAAAATTAATTAAATATTAAAATTTTAATAAATTAAAATTCTGGGTCGTTACAATAAGTCTAGCCCCTCCATCCAACGGTCGAAGTTGATCAGTGCCACCAAAGGCTGAATTAGGCTTGGGTCCGACTAAAGAAAGGGCGGCTATGGGAGACGAGGAGAATGATCGGTTGGATGGGGTGTGGTGGCTCATGGGATTGTAGATCTGAAGTTGAACTGTGATACATTTTTGGGTTCGACGACAAACTATAGGCGATAGGAGAAGGCAAGACCGGTGGCTATGGGTTGCTTTTAGTCGGGGCTAACTTATCTGCGCATGCGAAGTGATGAGTGGTTGAATTTGGCCATACATGGGTTTAGAAATGATGCGGTCGAGATTAGCGAAAATGATTTGGGTCTGAGCAAGATAATTCTATCAATTACCAAATTCATTAATTGATTTATAAATTGATTAATCTCAAGATGTTCTAATGCCTGTATCTTGTTCAAACAAGGTCGGTGTAACGACCCGTCATTTTCGATAATTAAAATTTGTTAATTTAATAAAATTTTGTAATTTAATATTTGAAGAAATTAAATTTGTGATTTATTGATGATAATAATAACTAGAATGAAATTTAATAATGTTAATTTAGGGCAATTGATAATTTTCTTAACGCAATTTCAATAAACTGAAATAACTGTAAACATAAAATTGGTTATAGATTGTAAATAAGAAAATAATTTAAATGTTATATTAATTGGTGAGAAAATAAGTAACTAATTGTAATTAGGTGAAATCAACATTATGTAAGTGTTTATAACATTTGTTTGTAAATAATAAAATCATAAATGTGATTAAATTAAGTAAAAGGTGACCATTGTGACACGTTACCTATTTATTTAATCCGTTGAATTAAATTTGAAATCTATTGCAATTAAATGTAATTAAATATTACGTTAAAATTGGTTAAGGCATTAACTGTAAAATATGAATGTAATTAAATGTAAAGATATGTCAATTATATACATACGACAATTATTGTTTTGTTAATAAGTGTGGAACTATGATAAATGATTTATTAGGACTTTAAAATTTTAATTATCGTGAAAATCGACAAAAGTTCAATATAATTGGAATGTTGCAATTATTATGGTAAAAGATGATAATTTTAGAATATTAATGCAATAAAATATAAACTAATGTTAACTATGTCTACAGAGTAATGATTGATTGAATAAAAAAAGATTGAATCAAATTAAATCAATTTATTGGAATAAAAATATAATTAACTAGAGTTGATAACAATTGAAATTAAACACTGTAATTAGCGTAATATTCAACATTAAATTAATATGTAAATTTGTTTTAAATTATTGTAAATGCCCACGTAATCAAAAATGAAGAAAACTGTTAGTTATTAAATTTGAAAGTTAAAAAGTGATTTAATCAATTTAATAATAGTTTGTTTATTAACGTGAAAATATCTATATCGGCAATTGCCTCGGATTTCGACAAAACTAGTTTCATTGGATCTGTAACCGTGAATTATAGTAGGATTTTAAGTTTCGTAACTGGACTTGTCGTTTGATCGTACAGAATCAAAACGCGTAAAAATTAATTTAATTAAATTCAATTGAAATCAATTTGAAATAAGCTGATTTTAAGCTAACTTCTTCATACGATGGAATTAGGGCTTGAAACATATTTCATTGAATTTAAAATTATCGAAAATATATATTTTGATATATATGATGACCTATTTTCGTATCGAGGTCAGAACGGACTTTTTGGGTCGCGTAGTCGTTTTGATCAATTTCTAGTCCATTCACTTCTATTTTAATCTTTCCCAATATATAGGCCATTATAACCCTAATCATTTCTCTTTTTCGTTTCTCATTTCAGTACGTACAATTCTCCCAGACAAACTCCTCTCTCTCAATGGCTGAAAATCCTAAATTTCAAATTCAATTGCAAATCGAAAATCAAATCGAAAATTAAAAATCCCCAAACTATATCGAATTTTATATCGTTGGGAAGGTATCGACGAATGGAACCTCATCTAGTGTTCATTTTTCATAGCAATGCACGAATCAACCTCAAACCACAGTCACAGTCGAATTGGCGTTTTTGATTCGTCATCAACAAAAATGGATTGTGGGTTTTGTTGTGCTTGTCGTATAGAGGCTAATGGCGATGATCACATCAACTGGTTCGACATGTGGTGGCTAGAATAATCGATTTATGGTTTGTAAACCCTGAAACGAATGCGACGGCAACTGGGGACGACGGAGGGATTAGCTCAGGTGTGGCCTAGCGTGGGGAGCACGATGGGGTAGGTGGGCGGCTTCTTAGTAGCCAAAGCAAGAGCGAGCGGTGGTCAAAGCTTGGGTGCAACATGATTTTCGGTGGTCTCACGTGTGTGCCTGGGGGTGAGAACATGCTAACGTGTTCTCTTTTAATATTATTTTATTGACTGTATAATATAACTCGTATAATGTTTTAATATGCATAGCTTTTACATACGAGGTGGATTTATACATGGATTGTTTCATTATAATAATATCGAAATTTCAAACATTTTAGTGGTGGTATGGACGAATTCAAAAACTGTTCAAATTTGGGCCTTATTTTGGATTTCAAATCGATTTGAAATCAAATGTGAGTATTTTTAACCCGCTCACAACTTCTAAATTATCTTATGTTAGTTAATTTGAATTTATTATATAATTAGAAATTAATTAGTTGATATTTGGTGTATTTAAATTGTCATTCCAGTTAAATACGACTTCTATTGCATTTAGTCATCATTTAATTTATTATTGAATTTAATGGTCAATTGAATACATGTAGATAATAATCTATTAATTGATGTTATTTGTCGATTTATTGAATGGTGATTATGATGTATGTATGATTATTGACATTGGATAATTGGATGTCATATTTTTATATTGTTATAATACTACAAGTTCTCTATAAATTGAAATGATACATAACCGAATGATTTATAGAGTAGCGAAATCGTTATGGGTTGAAATGATAAACTCAAGCAATATTATGGATTTTATTTTAATTCAAGATTGCGGGCTGAAATGATATATACTCGTAAACTTAGATATTTGCAGATTGAAATAATAAGTATCCGTATCACTTGACCATAGGATATAAAATTATATACGAACACCGAATTGGTTAAATTAAGTGATTTTTAATCTTTAAATTTTGAATTCAGCTAAATGATATTTTGAAATATTATTTGATTTATATAAACTAAATTGTTTAAATGAATTGTATAAAAGAATAAATTTGAAATTTTGGAATTATATCAAGTAAATTGCATAGAGGGTTCAAATAGGAATTCTAAAGTTAAATTTGATGTATAAACGAATTTTATCGAAATTGTGTTGCTAAAGACGTTTGAAATTGTAACTTCAAAATCTATTGAAATTGGAATAGCTTAAATTGATACTTCAAGATTTGACATTAGGCTTTGATTTGAAATTTAGATATGGTCGAGACTTGTTGAAATGGATGAAATAGTTAAATTTGATGTTAATTTCAAATTTATTATTTTAATATAAACTGTTAAAAATGTTATTTTAAATTCTAATTAGCTAGATCTTCAAACTATTAAACTAAGTTCATCTATTTTAAAGTATTTTAAACCATTTAATTAATTTAAACTATTTTAATTTATTTTAATCAATTTTAATCTATTTAATCCAGTTTAATTTATTTTATCCTATTTTAAACTAATTAACCCTTTTTAATGTATTTTAAATTTATTTAATCTATTTTAAATATATTTAATCTATTTTAAATCTAGTTAGTCTATTTTAAATCTATTTAATCTATTTTAATTCTATTTAAACTATTTTAAATCTATTTAGACTATTTTAATCCTCTTTTTAAATTATTTTAAAGTATTTCAAACCATTTAAATTATATTTTCCAATTATACTGAACTATTTAAACGATTGTCACTATCTATATTATTTTCTAATTTCTAATTTGTAAAGTGGAAGCGTTATATTTATATCCCTATTTTAAAAGCAAATATGGTCAAATATTGTTATAACCTAAGTTGGTATTTGAAACGATAGTTGCTAATGAAATGACATTTGAGTAAAATGATGGTGTTAAAATAACGATCTAATTAATCTATCTTATCGATAATTTCAAAAGTGAATATGATTTCAAAAGAGAATATGATTTTGAAAGTGATATGGCTTGAATTGGATATGATATTTTGATATCAATATGAAATGGTTTTGAAAATGTAAAGAAACCATCTGGTGTGTAATAAGCATTTGGTTGTTAAAGAGACTGGCATTGAATATTGTCATACTATCTACCAATATCGAAAACCACTTTAACAACTACATACATGGTGGAGATTCCAAAATGAAGTAGGATGGTTTGGAAAACGATTTTGTATGAGGTATTTACGTAGCCCTGACTCCCGCGAGTCAGCTTGATGTGACTAAAACAAGAGCCATGTCGGGCTAACTGAGGTCGCACCTCCGATCAGACATGCTTCTTCATACCATATTATGACTTGTGATTGATTTGGTGGCCACCCCTCGATTATGATTATGGGAATGTGTTCCGAGGTGGGCGGTAGTAGCTGCTATGCTTTACCACCAGTCCGGATGCGCATAAAGGTATAATCCGAGCCTGGCATTGCCTCGTGTGCCATGTCACATGCCTTATCGCGCCTTCTACGAGTTTGGTTTGCATCATACCTATGGCATGTTCCCTGATAGCCCACCATTATACGGTGGAGTTTAGACTATGAAATTATATAAAATGTGTTAAGGGGGGTATGGGCAACACCTTAACACTATTTTAATACTTTACTGTAGATACTATTATAATTGCGTATTATACTATGTATGTAGATTTAATGGATACTTAGGAGATGCAATCTCGAACATCTCTTAAGTTATTGCACTCACGTTAGAAATTGGATAGAAGATGTCAAACCCCATAAACATCTCTGACGCCATTACACTCATATGTATATACCGGTGAATTAACTTACATAAGATCTTTTAGTTCTAACTCGAGCGTTTTGTCTTTTTAATTCGCTTAGGTTAGTTTGAGCTTGATGTGGATAAAACAAGAGCCACGCTGGGCCAAGTGAGGTCACTCCTCCGATCGAACATGCTTCTTCAATATCATATTATGACTTGTGATTGATTTGGTGGTCACCCCTAGATTTTGATTATCGAGTGTGTTCCGAGGTAGGCGGTAGTAGCTGCTATGCTTTACCACCATTCTGATGTGCATAAAAGTGTAATCCTACCCTGGCATTGCCTCGTGTGCCGTGTCACATGCCTTATCGCGCCTTCTACAAGTTTGGTTAGTATCATGCCTATGGAGTGTTCCCTGATGGCCCACCAGTTTACGGTGGAGTTTAGACTACGGCATTATATAAAATGTGTTAAGGGGGACATAGGTAATGCCTTAACGCTATTTTAATATTTTACTTTACTTTAGACACTATTATAATCACGTATTATACTATGTTTGTAGATAGTTTAAAGGGTACTTAGGAGATGTAATTCTGAACATCTCTTAAGTTATTGCACTCACGTTAGACATTGGATAGAAGATGTCAAACCCCATAAACATCTCTGACACTATTACTCTCATATTTATTTACCATTGATTTAACTTACATAAGATCTTTTAGTTCTGACTCGAGCGTTTTGTCTTTTTAATTCGCTCAGGTCAATTTGAGCTTTTCAGTGTATCGAAGACTGATTTTTGAAGGACGAAGACAAAGATTTAGTACTATTACTATTTATTATATTCATACTACTGCATTTGTTATTCTGCTACATTGTTATTGATTTCTGTTGTATGTTACTCCGAATCTATATTGTAAAGTTTAATCAAATGTTATTTGTAAAATAAATCGATTAACTATTTATTTGATTATTATGTTTTGTCATTCCGATGTGAGATTCTGTGTTTACTTTCTTTTTTCTCCATTATTTCTTATTTACCCCATAAAAGTCCTCCCTTTTGAATGGTTTGAGTCTAATGTGTGTGGTTTATCGTCGATTTAAATTATCCAACAAGTTGGGCCATTACAGTTGGTATCAGAGCTTTGGTTTAGCGATAGCCTTAGCTTTGTGGGGTTTGATTCATTAGAGAATAGGTTAGTAATACCCTATAATGAGTCACTGAGTGCGCGCGCGTGTGTGTGTGTGTGTGTGTGTGTCTATATATATATATATATATATATATATATATATATATATATATATATATATATATGAGGACGCATATTTGTTAGTGTTTTAAAAAAATTTATATTGTGTTAATTTGTTCTGTTTAGTTTTTATAAATCATGGTCGGTACATAGGACGCTATGATACTGATAGAGATTTCTGAACACATAATAGAGTAAACCGGCACAATATTGTTTTGAAATATAGGTGAATGAAATAATTTTACCTAGTACTATATTTTTTATATAAAAGAATAATTTTAAAAGTAATATAATTGGATGGGAAATTTTTTTTTAGGAAGTGAAAATTTCATGAATAATTGGTTATGAAATGAGATTATGAATAAAATGAATATAAATTGAAATTTGAGAATTTAAGTTTTGGGATTTGAAAATTTCTTTCGGAAGATTTGGGATGTAATATTAGTATTATTTGGAAATTTTTCTGATACAAATATTTTTATATTATTTGAAAGAAGGGTTTAAAGTAATTTTGATTGGAAATAAGTTATGTACTCTATTCTTTATCGTTGGAAAATAATTTCGACGGTGAGTGCATGCATCATCGACATTCGTTTTTGAGTTTCAAGATGGGAAGACCGTTGTAGTAGTTTACTACACATTTGTTTTGATAAGTAAATCTTCATTTTAATTTGCAAATATGATTTGACATATAAAAGATATGATTATATATATTATTTTAAAATAATTGAAAAGGAACCCGATATTAGTTATTAAGTTTTCTGCAAATTGGAAATTTCAATTATTATAATGAAATGAAATCTTGTCTATTTAATAATTGGAAACTTTTAATATGTGTAATTAGACACTGGATGCTAAATGATTAATGAAAATACAAGAAATTGAAATTTTATAAACTATACATCAAAAGAATATGGAAAATGAGAAATGATAACTATTGAACGTTTTATTTACTAAATGAATAAGATGAACTTATGTAACATTCCATTACGCTCTAAAATACATATTTATAATTTACCAAAATGTAAAAGGTTGTAATGTTAAATAGAAATATGTAATAAATACTATAGAAGTAAACTTTAGTAACTGAAAGTGTTCAATGGAATTAAATTTATAAATAAGAATTCTTATATTGTAAATTTGTAACGACCTAGAATTTTGAACAATTTAAATTGAAAATATTTAATTAATTTTAAATATTTGAATAATGGTTTGGATTGAATTTTCAATATAACTTTGAATATGGCGATTAAATTATAAAATTTAATCTATAGAAAGTTGAATAAAAATTTGAATCTTCAATTTTAAGCTGATTTAAAACATTTTAAAGGCTTGTAAAATTCATATTGATAATACTGAAGATAATATAAGCTTCAGAATTTAATTTGAAAGTGAATTGTTCAGTTTTGAAATTATATCGTTTGAATCGATATTTAAAAATAGCCGTCCGAGGCACAGTCTCGGATTTCGACGAAACCAGTTCCATTGGGTCCGTAATATTGAATTATTACCGGATTTCAAATTTCGTATTTTTCGGAGTTGTTATGTGAGCACACGGTGAGTAAATGCATTGAAATTGAATCGAATTTAATTTGAAATTAATATTTTATTTATTCCACATACACAACGTTATCTTCCCTAAACCTACGCCTAGTATCGCACCTGAAATCACGATATGAAATCGTGAATGCACGATCTTTTCTCTGTTAAAGGCACGACGTTTCCTTTCAGTTGAATTCAGGAAAAAAAAAAGAAAACAAATAAATGGCCGCGTATACTTTTCTCTGTTCGAAATCAAAGCTGATAATTCCCTTCAATAAATCACGTATTCACCTTCATCCCCAAATTCATTCTTCAAAATTCCTCAGAAAACAAATCCATGGCCGACCTCAATTTTAAGTCGCGAGCGAGCGCGAGCAAGGAGGAGGGGGAGCTCGAGTAGCTCGGTCGAGTTCAAGCGCCTCGCGCACGCGTAGGCATGGGAAGAGGGAGGTGACGTCGTGGGTTCTCGAGCTGATGACGCGAGGCAACGGCGCTCGCAGGAGGGGGCGCGCGCGCGAGATGATGGAGGTGGCTAGGGCTATCGAGCAACGGCGAGAGCGAGGTCGCGAGCTTCGAATGGACTGCAGTGGCGCACGCCATGGAATGGCGACGTGAAGAGTGGTTTCGCGTACGGGTGGGTCGCGATCGCGCTCGATCAATGGCAAGACGCTGGCGATTCGTGTGGGCTGTTGTGTTGTGTTCTTCGGCTCGTGTAAGGTATTAACTTTATTTGTTTTAAGATTTAAACTGATGTGAATCGATATATATATATATATATATATATATATATATATATATATATATATATATATATATATATGACTTTGGGAAAATTTAAATTTGAAAAAAATTAATTTGAATGTTAGTTTATTGACAGTAAAATAGGATTTTTTTTTTATATATATACAAGTATTTGATATTTGATTTTAGCAGTGAGGAAAAAAATATAGGTTTGAAAAATAAAAATAAAAAAAATAAAATGTTACTGTAATAATTTTTAGAAGTATTTAAAGTAAATAAAAAAATTTGTTAAAATTTTATGATTCGTTTAAATAAAATCATTAGTATAAAATTTAAATTTTTAGTTAAACAAATTTATTAAAAGAAATTGATATTAATTTAAAGTAAAATAATTAGTTAAAATAAATTTATAAACGAGAATTATTTATATAGATAAAACCGGGAGGAGAAAGAAAATAAATAATAATAGGAATCTTAAAACTTGAAGAAAATTTAGTTTAAAGTCAAATTATTAGTTTAAATTAAATAAATCTATTCAATGGAAATTTATTATTCGATTTATTTCGAATATTAATCAGTTGTATAAAAATGTTTATACAAGGTATAAATCAAGAAAATCGAGTCAAGATGGAAATGGATCGCAAAATGAAAAGCAAAGGTGAGAACTTCTCACTCAAAAATTTAAAGTTGGATTTGCAGTTATTTATTGATTGTTGTTTTGTTGTGATATTAGATATAGTAGGATATATCTATATATATGGCAATATATATATATATATATATATATATATATATATATTGGCATATGTATATATTGCAGTTGATTGATTTCCCGCATTGTATAGCGGATGAGACCCTATTGCGCTGCCTATTAAGCGGATAATATTTGATTAATCCCATATACCGCGATATTCCGTCTTGAAGCGGAATTGGTATTGTGCTAATGTCTGTGGATGCAGGGAAACAGGTTGGAGGGATCCAATTGGATTCCTCAACCGTATTTATTTATTTACATATATTGTGATATTTGATAGATTATCATATCGATATATGATGTTTGAAAGTCGTGATTGACTATTTGGTGTGTTGCATCATCGGATCCAATTTTGAAGTTTAAAAATAACGATTTTGATTTTAAGGGATTTCTAAAGTGATTTTTGAAAGTATACGTTTATAAAATATTTTTGAAATTGATTCATCTTAAATAAATAAACGATATAAATCTTAATGTTATAAAATCATGATTTTTGAGAAATACAGTTAAAAGTTGATTTTTGAAAATATGGGATTAATGATTTTATAAAATAGTTTAAATTGGGATTTCTGAATTTATTATAAAAAGTTTAAAAAATAGGATTTATAAAATTTGATTATTTTATAAATCAAAATGATGAAATTATAAAAGAGTTTAAAGACATTTTAAAAGAATAATATAAATTGATCCATATAAAAGATTTATAAATTGATATTATTGGAATTGTGAAACGAGCTTTTATAAGTGTTAGAATGAATTGTGAATGAATTTCATAAATGAATGAAATCTATAGGATTATAACGGTGAAGTTATAAATGGAATTTTATAAACAGTAGGTTTATAAAATTTGTAAAGTTATTTAAAAAAAAGATTTTGGATAAATAAATGAATCTTATAAGTTATAAGATTTATAATTTGGGAAGTTAAAAGAACAATTTTGTAAACAAATAAATTATAAGCATTTAACTTATAATATGGACTTTCGGTATATAATTGAGTTATAAATCGAATAGGTTAATAAAGGAAATTTATAACAGGAAGTGTTATAAAATAAATAGAAATGGAATTTATAAACATTGTTTTATACATCCGCAACGACTTATTTTGATAAGTAAATTGTTATAACTTATTAATGGAGTTATATTCACATTTTAGACAGTGAATAATCCTTTAAAACAAAATGTATAGAAATCATGAAATTGGTTAACAAGTATATTTACGTTTTTGAATAGTGAATAATATATTAAAGAAAATGTTTTGGATGTGATGTTTTAAATAGAATTAAAACGATCTAAAGATGTTTTAAAATGTATTAACTATCAAAACCATAGATTTCAACATTCATTGTTGAAATAGAGGTTTTCGAGAAATAGAAGGAAATGGTAGACTATAACACTATTGTTATAGTAAATGATTTTCGAAAGGAAATGTTTTGTATAGTATTGGGATTTGTATATCTATTTTAATTTTGAATCCCTATACTAATGATTTTGGGTTGTCGTAACGATGTTTTACGCAACATTCGTTTTGGCCCAAATAAATATGTTTAAGAAAATGATTTCCTTAAAGAATGAAATATATACTTAATTTCGATTTGAGCATATTGAATATTTTCCAAGTATAGAAAATAAAAGGATATTGTGAATTACTTATAAATAAATAAGTATGGAAATGGTTTCCAATAAGAAATGAACGTTTTGAGAATTATCTTTTTAAGATAAATTGAAAGTGAATATTTGAAAACGATTTGAAATCGCATATTCACAGATATTTTGGAAATGTAAATTCAATATGGAATTTATAAATGAAATTGGGAAAATGGGTTTAAAAATAAATATTGATTTATTTTTGAAGTATTGAAAATATATATCTTGTAAAGATATTTTTGGAAAATAAATAATTTGGAAAATTATTTGGAATCTGGTGATGTTGTGCATATCCATTTATAGTTCAATAACCGACTATCAATATTTACCTTTAAATAGGTATTTTTTGTGATTTGCTTGAAATTGAATGCCACACTTTTTTTTTTAAAATAAGCGCTCACTATTCGGGTTAACCGGGAAAGGACCTTGAGGTCGTATAACCCATTCCGAATATGTGATACGTCGTAATAGATAGCATTGATGACCGGTGTTGAAGACCGGATATTTTCGAAAACGAAAGGGTTTCTTGTCGATTATCTCTGCACTGGCTGATCCCCGGTATAGAGATCTCCATATGTGATGGGAAATCCGGACGTGATTAGGGATATCCGGATTACAAGGAGTCTTTATAAGTGCCTTCGGTTCTGTTCGATCCCGAAACAGAATTGTATGGATAGTATGCCTGACATTACAAATTGAGATATAAGCTGATTTCTTTCAAATATATTTCTGTTGGTGGCGGAGAATTTATTCTCTTAGCTTAACACCCTTCTCTAAGACATATAAGCTCAGAGGTTATATAGTTGAAGGTTATCAGCAATATATTCCCAATTTGGTAATGTGACATGCTAAGTGTTGCTGTGAAATGATCATTGTTTGATCATTTGTGATAGGATCATTTATTTGATCATTTATCTTGGTGATCATTTCTATGATCATTTGATTGACCCAAAGCACAACTTTTGTATAAAGCGTAGCTTTGTGGACGAGACTTCGTCGAGCCTCACACCCCGGAATGGTCAAAACAGGAAAGATGCGGCAAGGTTATGAGGGGTAGCTCCCTTTAGGGTATGTGCATTTCCTTCTGGAAAAGGGTGGTATCATGGTATGGAGCCCAGATGCTTACTCATGTTGAAACACTTATTATTATGGTGTGATGTTGATTACAAGCGCTCGGATAAAGGTCCCAAAGGACCGGGGGATGGCATACTCGTGTCAGTAGTTACCCAGTTAGGGGTAACCCGGCCTTGTGTTGGCAGAGATCCGGTTTGGTTCTCGGGGACGTCCTTCCAAAGGCGTTCTCATGTGGAAATGGGAAGTTCCTTGGCCTGACCATTTGTTGGAAATCCAAAGAAACAATACGAGACTTGTACGGTTTTAGTTGTAGAACCTGCTTCCTCAGGAGGTAGCTATAGTAGGCATAATATAATGGTACCTATGCTGGCTAAGATTTATATTCTACTTTCGAAATGTTTTCTACACTATGCACTAATAATAATATCAAAATTGATTTGATTTTTGCGTAGTAAGCATCTTTGACTAACATAAGAAGAAATCTCCTCCAAGTCTGCGTTTGCATTGTGTGTGTGGTGGGAGGTCTTATGGTAGTTACATTTTCAAAAGCATTGCGAATCTATTTCAAAAAAAAAATTATCCTGCACTTTATTTTAAAGAAAAATAAACAGTTTTGAGTTCTCACACCAGTCACATGACTGACTTGGAGTTTATTGTTTTCCTTCCTAAACTCTGGGTGCCCACCAATTTCCACACGGGCAGTCAAGAGTTAGGTTTATCAAGATATTCTGGAATTCAGGAGTTGCTGGATGGCATGGCGTATTACTAGTATATAGTATTTCTTTTCCGCTGTTTGTTGTTGTACACTCTGATAATGAAATGCAATGTAATGTGATGAAATGTAATAACTGATATAGTTCTTTGTTTAAAGATTATTCATTTATTTATTATATGTTGTTCCGCTGCGATTGTGAGATTCTGATATTGTTATGTTGTTTTTCTTTCTTTCTTCTTCTACTTCTTCTTTCTTAAACCCTCATAGTTCGGTTTTCTGGCATCCGACTGATCGGCATTCGATACAGTGGACGTATTGATGTCGATATTCGGGAGTCGAAGAATCGGGTCCTGACAAAGTTGTTATAAACTTAGGTTAATAGTTTGAAATGTTACTAATCAAATGCAATAGAAAAGTGAATAATGTAAGAAAAACGATTATAAACTCAAGTTAACATTTTAAGCTATTTATAATTAGATTGAATAGTAAAAGGTGAATACTATAAGTAAATAAACTTAAGTTAATATTGAAGCCATTTATAATTAAAGTGAATACTATATTAATTGAATGATTATAACTTCAGAAAACATTGAAATGATTTAGAAATGGATTTAATATTCAATAATACTATATATGGAAGAATGAATGTGGAAAAGAATAATCTATTAATGGTGAATTAAATTGTAAAGAGACTTACATAATAATTGATAATCTAAAAATTGAAATGGTAATAACTTATGTAAGCAATGAATGCAAAGTAATGAAAAGAGAAAATGGCATTGTATAAACGAATGGGAAATGAATTCTGTAAGTGATGAATGTAAATTAATCAAATAAACATTGCATGAATGATTGAAACTGAAGAACGGTGAATAATATGAAATGAGATTTATAAGAATAAACTTAATTGATATTTGAACTTTTTGTTTGTATTGGCTTATAGGATGATTGGAAAAGGACACTTCTAACTTATAATAATGTGTAGATAATCTATTGAGTTTTACCTAAGATTGTTGAGTGTATCGTATACTTCGTAGTTTATTTAACATTTTATGCGATTGAATGTTTCTTAACCCGAACAGACCATTTGTTTTGGTTGCTATGGATAGATACTTGTTTTCTTTGTTGAAAATGATGTTTGTACAATTTTTTGCGAATGATTATTGTTATGTTCTGATTGTTTTGTTGGTATTAATTGAAACAACCCAGATGTAACATCCCTCCTTTTTGTACGCTTTAAATCGATACACGTGTCAATTCAAACCATGCAGAAGGGCGGATTGTTATGGGGTAAATAAGAATAAGCAGAGAAGAAGGAAAAAAACCAGAATCTTGCAGCGGAATGATAAAAAATAATAATCAATATACAGTTTGTAAATTGTTTTACAAAACATTTTATTTTTCTTTATACAATAAATATCAGAGTTCACATACCAATAAATAACAATGCAGCGGAATACAGTGTGTAGTGGAAAGATATAATATATAATAATGATGATGATGAAATCTTCGTCTTCGTCCACAAGAAATAAAGTCTTCGATCCTGAAAATCTCGGACTGACCCGAGCGAATTTGAGAAGACAAAACACTCGAGTCAGAACTAAAAGATCTTATATCTTTTCCAAAATCTTCTTTAAAACCATTCTTCCAAATTGCATGGAAATATTTATATCAGAAAATGCTTATAACAATGTTATTATATTCTAAAATTATTCGAAAGAAATTTTCAATAGCCCAGAACTTAAGTTCTAAATTTCCAATTTCATTTATTTTATTTTCATTCTTATTTCACCTATTATTTATAAATTTCATTTCCTAACAACCAATATATTGCAACCAAATATAACCTCTATAAAAATTTGTTTTATATATAGAAAATATGATAGGCAAAATTATTTCATTCACCTATATTAAAAACAAACATTATGTCGGTCTGTCCTATTAAGTGTTTAGAAATCCCTATTAATGTCATAGCGTCCCATGCATCAAGCAGAATCTATAAATACAAAATGGAACAAATTAACATAATATTAAAAGCTTTTTATAACACTAACAAATACGCTCTCTCATATATATACACTCAGCGACTCCCATAGGGTATTACTACCCTATTAGTAAAGAGTTAGACCCCACAATGCTAAGGTTTATCGCTAAACTTAAGCTCTGATACCAGATGTAACATCCCGCCTTTTCGCACACTTTAAATCAATGATAATCCACACATATCAGACTTAAAACATAAAAAAGGGCGGATTTTTATGGGTAAATAAAAAAACAAGAAAGAAAAAAACAAAACAGAATCTCACAACGGAAGGATAAAATATAATAATCAATATAAAGTTCATAAAACTGATTACAAAACCTTTGATTCTTCTTTATACAATAAATATCAGAGTTCGCATACCAATAAATATAAATGCAGCGGAATACGGTGTGTAGTGGAACCATATAGTATATAATGATGATGATGATGATGAAATCTTCGTCTTCTTCCTCTAGAAATAAAGTCTTCAAATCCTGAAATACTCGGACTGACCCAAGCAAATTGAAAAGACAAAACACTCAAGTCAGAACTAAAAGATCTTATGTAAGTTAAATTAACAGAAATAAATATGAGTGCAGTAACTTAGGAGATGCTTGGGATTCACATCTCCTAAGGATCCGTTAAACTATTTACTATGTAGTTGTGACGACCCGCCCTTCTACTACCAGAAAGACGTATCATCGTTAAGAAAGAAAGGGATAGAAATAGAAAGAAAGAGAAAGATAGAACAACAACATCAGAATCTCACAGCGGAACGGAACAAAATATAATATATCACATAAATATTACATAGTTTTACATATATCAGAGTTATACAATATCAATACACATGACAACCGTACATACATCTATCACTACATACATCAGAGGTACAGTACACATCAACTAACACAGAGGCACTAGATAAATAGCTACATACGTCTGGAATCTCCTGCTCCAAGCTCCTCCAGAATTCAAGGTCCAAAACCAATCACTTGGCTACTCATAAAAATTTGAGCACCCAAGAGTTTATGAAAAACAAAATATAAACTACGGGTCAGACATGGGTCAGGTATGAGTAAACGGTTTAAATTGTTTAACTTTGAAAAACATTTAAAAATAAAGGTATCACGTAAGACTCCCCACAAATAAATATGGGTAAGTTTTTACCTTACGCTAACGAAAACATTTCATAGGAAATCCAGCGATATTATAATAGTGTCTAGGTTTTTCAAGTAAATAGAAAATAGCCGAAATTGTTACATCTATTAAATTCCAGCTACTAGCCACAAAAGTGGGTAATACAAATCAAAACCGTAGGGTCTCGTAGGGAAAATGGATTTCCAACAATGTCAGGGCTACTGGGGTACCGCCCGTCACAGTACGGAGCCTAGATCACCGTACCGAGGATCACTCCCGACCCTCTACTACACAAGGCCGGAACCATTCCTTACTGAACAGTCCCGAACAAGATAAACCCCGCGGTTGTAGCTAGCAACCGCCCACACAACCGAAATAAAAAGGGACATCTAGACAGGGGAAATATCTTGTCCTGCTTGGGCATGACCCACCTAACCTTGTTGCATCTCCCCTGTTTTAGCCATTCCCGGTTGATGAGGCTTGAGGCTGCGATTACCTTTACAGAACATATTTCTTAGAATGCTCATCGTCCGCCTGACGATGTGCTGAAAGCATTCAATCCATACAAGTTTGTTCCGGGTTCGAACGAAACCGAAGGCATTATCTCGTTACACTCGTTTTGGAATCGCCCTCAGAGTCAACGATGATAACCCTTGCATTCTAAAAGCATCATCTCGATCTTCATTTTAGAATTCACGACCTAACATTTAAATTGGATCGATGTGGTTTTCGAAGATTCAAAATTGATTCTTCCGATCCCGGTCTCATCGAAATTCAAACGCCATTTTAAGGGCCAAGTTGTCTAATTAACTTAACAGATTTAAATAATTTAAATTCAACAATTTAAATAACATAGCATTTATCACTGATAAAACATATACAAACATCATAGATGTAACATAACATATCACAGAGCATCACAGAATATCATCACATAAATATCACAAGCAGATATTCTACTCAACAATCCATAAGCAATTACCCTTAAATCTTATTTATAATTAATTCAATTTTAGAATTAATTACGTGAGAGTCAATTACTTAACTCTATTTAATTAATCATTAATTAACAATTAATTACTTATTTCATTTCAAATTGTTTAATTAATGATTTCTTTATTAATCCTTTAAGTCTTAATTACATAATTATTTAATTTCACACTATCATTTACTTAATTCCTCCTTAACCCAGTTATTTACTTTAATTAATCATTTAATTAACAGTCTTAATTATTAATCAAACTTAATTACCCACTTAATTACTACTAACTACTTACTTAACCATTTATTTATTCTTAATTAAATTACCCGATTAATTAAGTATTAATCATTCATAAATTAACTTTAAGTGATTAATTTCAAATTTACCCCTGTTCTTAATTATAACTCGATCTCTGATTATAAAGTAATTATTCTCAATCACTTTCCAAAAATAATTAATCTATCGCTAATCACAATTCAAAAATAATTGTTCTTAATTTCTTTCTAAAATAATTTATTTATATTATATGTTCAACATAATTAAAAATGTAAAAGTCTTCTTTGAAATCTTGATAATTAATTATAGAATTAACTACAACTTCAATTATTAGTTAACCTAATACTTAATTTAAATAAATTCCATAATTAAAATAGCAGCTAAGAATTTGAAACATTGTAAAACATTAATTTCATAATTAAGCTAGTATTAAATTCTGTCCTAATTTTGTTAAACATTTCCACTTATTCATATTTAAAAACAGCAGATCCAAATCAATAGACCCGAGACTTTCCCACTAAACCCGAGAACTACCCTGTTCTTACTCGGGTGTTACTTCGAGTTTCCCACGCAAACTTCCCGAGTCATCTCTGAACATCTCCTTCTTCTTCATATTTTTTTATTCTTCTTTCAGTAATTAAGTTTGGGTTTAAGGTAAACTAAATTTTAGCATCTGGATCATTACTCACTAACGCGATACCCGAAGCAAACCCCGCAACTACACGAGCACGACTTGGGTGAATGGCCGACCTTTTCCTACTGACACGATCACTAGACCGTACACGTGCAGGGTGGCTTGGTTGTTCTCCGGCTACCCCCAACATCATCCACAACTCAGAAATTATCCCCAAACTCGGAATCTAAACTCAATTCATCTATAGAAATTCGAATTGGAAATTTAGGCCTACAGCCGAAAACTGAAACTAACCTCCTCCACAAAATGTCACGCCGCCGCCACTTCAGCCACCTGCAACACCCTAGCCCTTGCCCACTCGATGATATCACGATAAACAATCAGCCTCCAGGAGCTCGAGCCACTCGATCGCGTTATGGTGACGATCTCGACTCGAAACAGAGATGGGTAAAAACAGGATTTCAATCCCTAAATGAATCTCGCACTCTAAACTCAGGCAACATAAAAATTTCCTGATAATTTTCATGGAACGACAATGGTTTGAACTTGCTCCAAGCTGAGTTTCATCATTTATCATTGTTTCAATTTCGTGAAATTGATGAAATTGCAGTTTTTATTCGTATATGAACTGCTCTTAAAACACTAATATAAAAATCCTCATTTTCATTTTAAAAATCATAAATTTCAACAAGCTTTCAATTTATAAACTTGAATTAGATTTTCATAGTAGTTGAATTTTATCAATATTTTCTTTGATTACCTGTAAAACAGGTCTACAGTAGTATACCTTCCCACTAGATGTTTTAAACAATTTCAAACAACTTAATCTTAGTTTAAATCTCATGTGTGGTTGAAAAATTTAAACCTATCGAGGGCTAACAGTAATCAATTTGAGTTTTTAAAGGAGCACGTTCACCCTGTATCAATTTACACAGAGAAGTATATTCAAACACAATATCGTATTGAAGATTACAACACATACCACAAAATCACAGAAGTATTTGATTTAACTTAAAGCTTATGAATTTAGTTTACTCACCGGAATCATGCCTGAACCAAGAATAACTTGATGTTGATTATCTGAAACCTGAACTGTTCTAAATCCTTGACTGTATATGTTGAATTGAAATGGAGTTTGCTTCTTTTCTTGCTCTCTGGATTTCTCAGGTATTACAAAGTTTTATTTTTCCTCTCAAAGAACTAGAAGTGGCAACATGTATACATATATAAAATAAAAGAACAGTTGAACAAGGGAAGGTGATAACTAGCACAGTTGCTTTCCTTCACTTAGCTCTGTTCAAACAGATTTTATTTCTGAAATGTGTAGATTTTATAAACATTTCTGAATTGACAAAAGTTGGCTGAGATGATAGAAATTTAATGCTTTGTTTCTTAGTAGGTTAACATACTATAATTATGTTTACATGACTATCATTTTGTCTTGCTCTAAAGATATTACCTGCAACATGTACTTATGCAGGCAAACATAAGGCTTATGGCTTGTGAGAGAAGATATGTTCATATTAGTTTACATATATTTAATGCTTGATGATTCCTGTATTTTGAAACAAAGATATTTGATTTGTTATGTACTTCCAGTTTGAATCATGTACAGGCTATAATCTTGGTTTACTTTCTATAAAAATGTTTATTTGTTGACTATCACTTTGTAGGCTATCATGGCTTGCATATGAAGATTTGTTTACATATATATTTGTCTTATTGTTATTTTATTTTATATTTTTTTTCAGTTTGACTTTGGTCTTGCATGAAGATACCTGTATACATTTATTTATATCCTTATTTTAGCTACCAATTATTAGATCACATACATGTGTTTGACTTATAATAATATTTATATTTATTTTGAACATTATCATTTATTTATATTTTATATTTTTATATTTTTAAAATTTGATCTTATTTTAAAAACTATCATCCATATGTATTTATTTCTCAAATGTTAACAATGTAAAATATTTTAGTTTAATTATATAAGGTAAATTCTATCAAGATATTGTTAAGAATCTTTTATTTTAGAATTTTCAAACATTATTATCTATATGTTATCATTTTATACTAAATAGAAATAAAGTAAAGTATTTTAATTAATTATATAAGATAGATTTTTATTGTGAATATTATTGAGATACTTATTTCAAATTTCCAAAGCAATCTCCTTTTTAAAATATAGTTTATATAAATAAATGGCAATATTTCCAAATTATAAGCATTTTAATATGATCAATTTACATTTTATTTAAATTAGATTAAACATTTATTAAAATAAACGGGGCCAAAAATCCAGGGTCGTTACATTCCTCCCCCCTTAAAAGAATTTCGTCCCCGAAATTTAAAACAAAGATAATTTAAAAGCTGTTATACCAACCATTCAACATAGATATCATTCATACATTAGCAAACAACCAAACAGTCTACCCTAACTAACAACACTAGTTATCCGAACATAAATTCGGATAAGCTTCCTTAAAATTATCGAGAGTTTGTTTCTCGATGATCAACAATCCAAACTGGATTTCTGACCACGGTTAAATTTGATTCAACTTCCAAATTCCTGAATTACTAGTTTAACAACTAATGATGAATCATGAACAAATTTCCTGAGATATATGGAACACACAATAAATTCCAGATATCCACTCTGGCAATTCAATACTGAAATCTACAGTATTAATTCTTTCCAAATTTTATTGACTTCTTTGCAGAATTTCAATATTTATTCAATCAAGCCCGTACGATGTACATATACCATTCGTACGCAATATCAAATTCGATCGCTTGCTCGATCACACAATTTCATTTCCGAACCAGTATCGTCCACCCGACTTCCTAGTGCGGACTCAGAACTGGTTTCTTGATCTAAAACTGTCATTCTCCTTGCATAGTCACAACTATGATAGAGAATTTCCGGAACCAATCAAAATCCAAATCCATGGTTCGTCGTCGAAAATCGAGTGAAAAATCCCAACTTGGATCGATATAACTATCTCGAAATTCTGTGCTCGAATCTGGATCAATTTGTTATGCGAATAAAATAATAGACGTTCATCCTACGTATTTATATCCATTGATTATCAACCATATCAATTTCTTTTATTCACATTATTTCGATTCTATCCACTTGAAATAATTTTCCCAATATCAAATTTTACTTAAGAATTTCACCATTCATTTCTTAAGTTTAATATAAGCATTATATATTCCCTTATATTATTACTCTACCACTATAGCCTTTATATCCTCTTATATCTACTTATTTAAATCTGAATTTCCAATTTCTTGTGAATTCAATTTGTCTTCAACTCTGTATATTTAATTTTATTGACTATCTTTCATTTATAACTGATTTTATTATTTAAATTAGTTTCATCCACTAGTTTATCTTTAATTTCTAATTTGAAATTGTTTTGTTGCTAAATTTTTAAATTAAAAAATTTTCAAAATTTTGAAAAGTTTTGGCAGAGTCTTTATTACACATTTTCATAAGCACATATGTAAGGTTTTCAACACTTGATCGATTATTTCCAACTAATTTCCAAATCATTCCTTTCAATTTAAGTGAGTTACAACTTACTTGCTTAAATATATAATCCATTTGAGAAAAACAAACTCATATTCAAAATCATCCTATTTTGCTTCTAATAATTCTTAGAATTTTATCTAATCCCATTTTCTTATGCAATTCGACAATTCTATTGTGAATAAATAATCACTTAAGCTGTCTTAAATTGATTCCAACTCAATTTACACTTGACTCACCCCATTTAATTTATTCACAATCTTTACATTGCATTTTATTTCATTTCAACAGGTTTGATCCCAAACCATTTTATTAAACTCGACAACCAGTGTTTTAAATAATCATTTCACAATCTACTTAAGTTATTTATTTACTTCAAATTGTTTCACCCAACAACTTAGGTTTATTCTATTTCATCAATTTCCATTCAAATCTTTGATTTGATTTTCTTTTCATCGAAACCCAACTATTTACTAATTTATTTATTCTTAATTTTTTTATTAACAATTCATTATTGAATTTATTTGTAAAGTCATTTAATTTATGCTTGAATTAGATTTGTTTACACTCACACCAATTCTGTTTTAATTCAATTCAATACTACTTATTTACATAAGAATTTCATTTCATTCAATATTATTTATAACTCGACTGAATTCATTCAAATTCAGTTTTATTCTAACTCAACTTCAGTTAAATTTAGCTACTTACCATTCCTTTAAATTTATTCCTCAATATATGAGTTCAAAACCTATTTATTTATTTCAAAGCTTATATTACTCATTTGGGTCATTTCACCTTATAATCACAATTTCAGATTACATATATATAGCACTTACTATCTTAAGGTATACATTTCATTTTGCCATTACAATTATTTTCCCTTCTAGGTTTATATCCAATTACGTTCATTTTGAACTTCAATTCCATTTAACTTATCTCAGGTTAAACTCAAGTACATTTTCTTCACTTTATTTTAATTCCTGGATTAAAATTCCCAATTTCATCTTATTAATATCAACTTTACTTTATAAGTTCAACAGTTAATTCATTTAAACTTTTCACGTTATCTAAATAGAATTTCTTAGAATTCAATTGCTCGGTTTTCATTTCCAAAACCATTTTGAAATAATAACTACGCATACTCACTTGGTATATCAAATCAAATTTCCAAATTCCAATCTTTATCAAAACAATTTTTCCCTCTTGAAATTTCTAAAATAACTTGTATACCCAACAACCCAAACAATATCATGACCAACTATCCTAGTAGCAATCCATCACTTTAGAAACTTGAAAATGAATACGGATGATGTGGACATCATCAGCAGGATTATTTTCCAGCGACTGAAGTAAGTTCGGTGCTTCCTTACTTTCACAAATTCCTCCCAAAACAATTTTCACTCAACAATATTTTCTAAAACAATACTCCATTATTGCCTTCAAATCTTTGGAAAACACATTTCAAACATTTCCAAGATTTTTAAATTCCCAAATCCTTTTATTTAAATTCATTTAAACACCCTTCAAATTTCCGAGACTTAAATTCTGCTTTAGACAAGTTTTTGTTATATTCCTTTTATTAGATAATTTTATTTGGTTATAAGCCACTCCAATTTTTAAATTTTTATTTGGTTGTAGTATTAACAACCACCCATTCAAATATATATAATAATTTCAGAAAAATATTTCTTTTACATCAAAATATAGTTTTGGGTAAAATTATTTCATTTACCCTACTTTAAAAATAATACTGTGTCGGTCTATCTTGTTTAAGAGTTTAGAAATCCCTATCGATGAAATGGCGTCCCACACATCGACCAGAATCCATAAACACTCAACAGATAAATCAACACAATATAAAAATAATTTTATATTCACTAACAAATACGCGCTCATATCTATTTATACACTCAAACTCATTCTAGAGTTCTACAAACTCTATTCTATGAGTAATTCCTATCAGAGCCAAGGTTATCACCAACCTATGCTCTGATACCAACTGTGACGACCCACCCTTCTACTACCAGAAAGACGTATCATCATTAAGAAAGAAAGGGATAGAAATAGAAAGAAAGAGAAAGAAAGAACAACAACATCAGAATCTCACAGCGGAACGGAACAAAATATAATATATCACATAAATATTACATAGTTTTACATATATCAGAGTTATACAATATCAATACACATGACAAACATAAATACATCTATCACTACATACATCAGAGGTACAGTACACATCAACTAACACAGTGGCACTAGATAAATAGCTACATACGTTTGGAATCTCCTGCTCCAAGCTCCTCCAGAAATCAAAGTCCAAAACCAATCACTTGGCTACTCATAAAAATTTGAGTACCCAAGAGTTTATGAAAAACAAAATATAAACTTCGGGTCAGACATGGGTCTGGTATGAGTAAACGGTTTAAATTGTTTAACTTTGAAAAACATTTAAAAATAAAGGTATCACGTAAGACTCCCCACAAATAAATACGGGTAAGTTTTTACCTTACGCTAACCAAAACATTTCATAGGAAATCCAGTGATATTATAATAGTGTCTAGGGTTTTCAAGTAAATAGAAAATAGCCGAAATTGTTACATCTATTAAATTCCAGCTACTAGCCACAAAAGTGGGTAATACAAATCAAAACCGTAGGGTCTCGTAGGGAAAATGGATTTCCAACAATGGCAGGGCTACTGGGGTACCGCCCGTCACAGTACGGGGCCTAGATCACCGTACCGAGGATCACTCCCGACCCCCTACAACACAAGGCCGGAACCATTCCTTACTGAACAGTCCCGAACAAGATAAACCCCGCGGTTGTAGCAAGCAACCGCCCACACAGCCGAAATAAAAAGGGACATCTAGACAGGGGAAATATCTTGCACTGCTTGGGCATGACCCACCTAACCTTGCTGCATCTTCCCTGTTTTATCCATTCCCAGTTGATGAGGCTTGAGGCTGCGATTACCTTTACAGAACATATTTCTTAGAATGCTCATCGTCCGCCTGACGATGTTCTGAAAGCATTCAATTCATACAAGTTCGTTCCGGGTTCGAACGAAACCGAAGGCATTATCTCGTTACACTCGTTTTGGAATCACCCTCAGAGTCAACGACGATAACCCTTGCATTCTGAAAGCACCATCTCGATCTTCATTTCAGAATTCACGACCTAACGTTTAAATTGGATCGATGTGGTTTTCGGAGATTCAAAATTGATTCTTCTGATCGCAGTCTCATCGAAATCCAAACGCCATTTTAAGGGCCAAGTTGTCTAACTAACTTAACGGATTTAAATAATTTAAATTCAACAATTTAAATAACATAGCATTTATCACGGATAAAACATATACAAACATCATATATATAACATAACATATCACAGAGCTCACAGAATATCATCACATAAATATCACAAGCAGATATTCTACTCAACAATCCATAAGCAATTACCCTTAAATCTTATTTGTAATTAATTCAATTTTAGAATTAATTACCTGATAGTCAATTACTTAACTCTATTTAATTAATCATTAATTAACAATTAATTACTTATTTCATTTCAAATTGTTTAATTAATGATTTCTTTATTAATCCTTTAAGTCTTAATTACATAATTATTTAATTTCACACTATCATTTACTTAATTACTCCTTAACCCAGTTATTTACTTTAATTAATCATTTAATTAACAGTCTTAATTATTAATCAAACTTAATTACCCACTTAATTACTACTAATTACTTACTTAACCATTTATTTATTCTTAATTAAATTACTCGATTAATTAAGTATTAATCATTCATAAATTGACTTTAAGTAATTAATTTCAAATTTACCCCTTTTCTTAATTATAACTCGATTTCTGATTATAAAGTAATTACTCTCAATCACTTTCCAAAAATAATTAATCTATCGCTAATCACAATTCAAAAGTAATTGTTATTAATTTCTTTCTAAAATAATTTATTTATACTATATGTTCAACATAATTAAACATGTAAAAGTCTTCTTTGAAATCTTGATAATCAATTATAGAATTAACTACAACTTCAATTATTAGTTAACCTAATACTTAATTTAAATAAATTCCATAATTAAAATAGCAGCTAAGAATTTGAAACATTGTAAAACATTAATTTCATAATTAAGCTAGTATTAAATTGTATCCTAATTTTGTTAAACATTTCCACTTATTTATATTTAAAAACAGCAGATCCAAATCAATGGACCCGAGACTTTCCCACTAAACCCGAGAACTACCCGGTTCTTACTCGGGTGTTACTTCGAGTTTCCCACGCAAACTTCCCGAGTCATCTCTGAACATCTCCTTCTGCTTCATATTTTTTTATTCTTCTTTCAGTAATTAAGTTTGGGTTTAAGGTAAACTAAATTTTAGCATCTGGATCATTAGTCACTAACGCGATACCCGAAGCAAACCCCGGAACTACATGAGCACGACTCGGGTGAATGGCCGACCTTTGCGTACTAACACGATCACCAGACCGTACACGTGCACGGTGGCACGGTTGATCTCCGGCTACCCCCAACATCATCCACAACTCAAAAATTATCCCCAAACTCGGAATCTAAACTCAATTCATCTATAGAAATTCGAATTGGAAATTTAGGCCTACAGCCGAAAACTGAAACTAACCTCCTCCACAGAATGTCACGCCGCCGCCACTTCAGCCACTTGCAACACCCTAGCCCTTGCCCACTCAATGACATCACGGTAAAAAATCAGCCTCCAGGAGCTCGAGCCACTCGATCGCGTTATGGTGATCTCGACTCGAAACAGAGATGGGTAAAAACAAGATCAAGCCCTAAATGAATTCGCACTCTAAACTCTGGCAACATAAAATTTTCCTGATAATTTTCATGGAACGACAAAGGTTTGAACTTGCTCCAAGCTGAGTTTCATCATTTATCATTGTTTCAATTTCGTGAAATTGATGAAATTGTAGTTTTTATTCGTATATGAACTGCTCTTAAAACACTAATATAAAAATCCTCATTTTCGTTTTAAAAATCATAAATTTCAACAAGCTTTCAATTTATAAACTTGAATTAGATTTTCATAGTAGTTGAATTTTATCAATATTTTCTTTGTATGCTTGTAAAATAGGTTTACAGTAGTATACCTTCCCACTAGATGCTTTAAACAATTTCAAACAACTTAATCTAAGTTCAAATCTCATGTGTGGTTGAAAAATTTAAACCTATCAAGGGAAAACAGTAATCAATTTGAGTTTTTAAAGGAGCATGTTCACCCTGTATCAATTTACACAGAGAAGTATATTCAAACATAGTATCATATTGAAGATTACAACACATACCACAACATCACAGAAGTATTTGATTTAACTTAAAGCTTATGAATTTAGTTTACTCACCTGAATCATGCCTGAACCAAGAATGACTTGATGTTGATTATCTGAAACCTAAACTGTTCTAAATCCTTGACTGTGTATGGTGAATTGAAATGGAGTTTTCTTCTTTTCTTGCTCTCTAGATTTCTCAGGTATTACAAAGTTTTATTTTTCCTCTCAACGAACTAGAAGTGGCAACATGTATACATATATAAAATAAAAGAAAAGTTGAACAAGAGAAGGTGATAACTAGCACAGTTGCTTTCCTTCACTTAGCTCTATTCAAACAGATTTTATTTCTGAAATGTGTAGATTTTGTAAACATTTCTGAATTGACAAAAGTTGGCTGAGATGATAGAAATTCAATGCTCTGTTTCTTAGTAGGTTTACATACTATAATTATGTTTACATGACATTCATTTTGTCTTGCTCTGAAGATATTACCTGCAACATGTACTTATGTAGGAAAACTTAAGGCTTATAGCCTGTGAGAGAAGATATGTTCATATTAGTTTACATATATTTAATGCTTACTGATTCCTGTATTTTGAAACAAAGATATTAGGTTTGTTATGTACTTCCAGTTTGAATCATGTACAGGCTATAATCTTGGTTTACTATCTATAAAAATGTTTATTTGTTGACTATCACTTTCCAGGCTATCATGGCTTGCATATGAAGATTTGTTTACATATATATTTGTCTTGTTATTATTATTTTATTTTATTTTTTCAGTTTGACTTTAGTCTTGCATGAAGATACTTGTATACATTTATTTATATCCATATTTTAGCTACCAATTATTAGACCACATACATGTGTTTGACTTATAATAATATTTATATTTATTTTGAACATTATCATCTATTTATATTTTATGTTTTTATGTTTTTAAACTTTGATCTTATTTTAAACACTATCATCCATATGTATTTATTTCTCAAATGTTAACGATGTAAAATATTTTAATTTAATTATATAAGGTAAATTCTATCAAGATATTGTTAAGAATCTTTTATTTTAGAATTTTCAAACATTATTATCTATATGTTATCATTTTATACTAAATAGAAATAAAGTAAAGTATTTTAATTAATTATATAAGATAGATTTTTATGGTGAATATTATTGAGATACTTATTTCAAATTTCCAAATCAATCTTCTTTTTAAAATACAGTTTATATAAATAAATCGCAATATTTCCAAATCATAAGCATTTTAATATGATCAATTTACATTTTATTTAAATTAGATCAAACATTTATTAAAATAAACGGGGTCAAAAATCCAGAGTCGTTACAGTAGTATATTTCGCTATTATAATAGTGTCTAATTGTAAAATAAACTTACTTTTTCTTAGCATTAAGGGGTTACCTATATAACCCTTAACATGTAATAGTCCCAGTAGTCCATCCATTATCATAGTCCCTCCTGATCGGGAATCCACTAGAGGATACCACACGGGCTACGGGAGAAAAAACTCGTACAAGGCGCGATAGGATAGGTGACACGGCACAACTAGGCAATGCCAGGGTAGATATACCAATTACGCTTCCAGGTCGGTGGTAACGCATAGCCGTAGCTACCGCCCACCTCGAGCCACACCCCCAAATCAAAGAAATCAAAAGTGGCCACCGAATAAATTCAAAGTCAGAGTAGAATATCGAAGGGATGTGTCCGATCAAAGGTGCTACCTCAATTAACTCGTCGATCGCTCCTGTTTTAGCCACCTTATGCCAACTCACGAGAGTTGGGTCCACGTATTTACCTTAAATGAAAACGCCGCCACCATCCTACTTCATTCTGGAATCTCCACCGCGTACACGGTTGTTAAAGTGGTTTTCGGAGTTGGCAGAGAGTATGACAACTTCCGATCCCGGTCTCTTTAATAACCAATCCTTATTAAAACACTGCTGTTAATTTATACTTTAAAAGCAGAATATAAAATCCTTTTCAAAAACCATATAAATACGATACCATTTATAATTTTAAAACCTCAAATCAATATAATATCATATTGATTTGGGGTTTAAAATTATAAATGGTATCGTATTTATATGTTTTTTGAAAAGGATTTTATATTCTGGTTTTAAAGTATAAATTATTTTGAATTAACCGCAGTGTTTTAATAACGATTGGTTGTTAAAGAGACCGGGATCGGATGTTGTCATACTCTCTGCCAACTCCAAAACCACTTTAACAACCGTGTACGCGGTGGAGATTCCAGAATGAAGTAGGATGGTGGCGGCATTTTCATTTAAGGTAAATATGTGGACCCAACTCCCGTGAGTTGGCATAAGGTGGCTAAAACAGGAGCGATCGACGAGTTAATTGAGGTAGCACCTTTGATCGGACACATCCCTTCGATATTCCACTATGACTTTAGATTTATTCGGTGGCCACTTTTGATTTCTTTGATTTGGGGGTGTGGCTCGAGGTGGGCGGTAGTTACGGCTACGTGTTACCACCGACCCAGAAGCGTAATTGGTATATCTACCCTGGCATTGCCTAGTTGTGCCGTGTCCCCTACCCTATCGCGCCTTGTACGAGTTTGGTTTTCTCCCGTAGCCCGTGTGGTATCCTCTGGTGTCTTCCCGATCAGGAGGGACTATGATATTGGATGGACTACTGGGACTATTACGTGTTAAGGGCTATATGGGTAACCCATTAATGCTAAGAAAAAGTAAGTTTATTTTACACTTAGACACTATTATAATAACGAAATATACTACATAGTAAATAGTTTAACGGATCCTTAGGAGATGTGAATCCGGAGCATCTCTTAAGTTACTGCACTCATATTTATTTCTATTAATTTAACTTATATAAGATCTTTATGTTCTGACTCGATTGTTTTGTCTTTTCAATTCGCTCAGGTCAGTCCGATCGTTTCAGGATTTGAAGACTTTATTTCTAGAGGAAGAAGACGAACATTTCATTATTATTATTATATATTATATGGTTCCACTACACACTGTATTCCGCTCCATTTATATTTATTGGTATGCCAACTCTGATATTTATCGTATAAAGAGGAATCAAAGGTTTTGTAATCATTTTTATGAACTGTATATTGATTATTATATTTTATCCTTCCGTTGTGAGATTCTGTTTTGTTTTTTTCTTTCTTATTTTTTTATTTACCCCATAAAAATCCGCTATTTTGTTTGTTTTAAGTCTGACGTGTGTGGGTTATCATCGATTTAAAGTGTGCGAAAAGGCGGGATGTTACACCAAATATTTCTCTTTTGCTTAATTATTAACCTTTTTGGATTGTATAGGTGAAATACAGGTTTATGAAAGCAATAGTTATTGCTTTTGGTTTCATAAACAAGTGTTGTTTGCCCGACAAATAGATACGTTCTCGGATTATGGTTTTCTAGCGGTATTATATTATTTTTCCCATGGTTTGGGATATATTATTTTGAAAATATGATATACATATATATATATATATATATATTGATATTATTATTTCTCACAGACCTCTCCATACAAAGGAGACTCTATCGAAATTTCCTATGAATTTTGGACTAAGAAAATTTTGTGAAATGTTTTTCAAAACTTTTATTAACATGAATATAAAAGAGTTTAATTGTTGATAAATTGATATCTTATTTAAATTATTTAAAAATTAATTTATATTAATATTTTGAATAAGATATATTAATTCCTTAATTCCTTCTATTTGCTTTTCGATGATGAAAAGTTTTGAGTGGGGGAGCGTGTAATGACCTGTAATTTTTTATAATTAAAAATAGTTAATTTAATTAGATTTTTTAATTTAATATTTAAAGAAATAAAATTTGTGATTTACTTATGAGAATAATATCAAGAATGAAATATAGGCAATTGATAATTTTCTTAACGCAATTTTAATAAATTGAAATAATTGTAAACATTACCTAGTTTGAAGGAAATAATTTAAATGTTATATTAATTGGTGAAAGAATATGGAATTAATTGTAACTGGATGAAATCAATGTTGTGTAAGTATTTATAAAATTTGTTTGTAAATAATAAAACCATAAATGTGATTAAATTAAGTAAAAGGTGGCCATTATGATACGTTACCTATTTATTTAATCAGCTGAATTAAATTTGAAATCAATTGCAATTAAATGTAATTACATATTAAGTTAAAATTGGTTAAGGCGGTAACTATAAAATGTGAATGTAATAAAATGTACATAAATGTCAATTATGTACATAAGGCAATAATTGATTAAATATTAAGTGTGGAACTAAGAAAATGAATTTATTGGGACTTAAAATTTTTAATTAATGTGAAAAATCGACAAAAATTCAACATAATTCGAATGTTGCAATTAATATGGCAAAACATGATAATTGTAGCAGCCTAAATTTTTAACAAGTATTTTTCACTTTTATTTATAAAATTTTTGGGGTTTATTATATAAAAAATTAAAATTTTTAAATTGATTAAACCATTGCCCAAATTTTTAAATAAAAGATAAGATTTCTGAAATTTTGACTTTGGTTAAAGATTAACTCTAATTGGAATTTTTATAATTCTAAATCTTAAATCTGTTAAACTCTAATCTCCAATTCTTTTAAACTAAATTAATTATAACAACATTTTATACTTTACTTTTGTCCTTTTAAATATGGGTTATATACCTTTAATATAAGTAATTAATATTCTGCAAATGAAATAAACTTTTTACGAATACACATTGTTTCTTAGTTAAATAATAAATAAATAAAATTTTAGATTGAATAATATATAGAAAAAAAAAACAAATCTTCTAAATTGAATAACATAGGGTAAATGAGCTATTTAAATTACCTGTACGAATGGTACGTATTTAATAAATATTCTTTAATGTATATTCTACTAAAAATAAGAAGCGAATAAATAAGAAAACGTATAAATTTAAATACGTTATTTTTGTTATATTTTGGGCGTAAATTATTGCGTCTGTGGTACGCATTCTTAAAATTCGTACCGCAGATAAATAAATTAATTAATCAGTAGATGTGAAATTCTAAGTGGTAAATAAATAAATTTCCTAGCCATTTAATGTCGTTTAAAAGTTTGCCCTGAATTCGCGTAAACTTTACACACTTTTCGTTTGCTGCAACTGTTAAAATTAGTATAAAATATTGATTTCTCGTAGCCGTTTCAAGCAATTATTGGTTTCCACTTTTTTTGTTGTTATCAACGCCACCTCACTGATTTAATAATAAAACCCGTTCAAACAAAATATCTTTTCCTTAAACGTTCATATCCTTAATTCGTGCGTTCCTTATTTAATCTATCAAATGAAATTTTCATCGTATAAATTCAACATCATACAAATTCACTGATCGGTGCAAATTAATTTTTTACCGTTCAAAGCAAAGATTTGTTGCCACGTTTTTCCTTAAATTTCGCTTCTCACTTTATAAATAAAAACCCACGTACCCAATTAAATCTGCATCTCATTTTGGGTTCCTCTCCTTCTTCCTTACGTGTGAGCAAAGCATCAGGTAATGGCCGAATAACTTTCCCTCCTTTTGTTTTTTCTTCTTTTCTTCATTGTTCTGTTCAAATTTTGGCTCGACTGTTTCACCACATGACACCTACCCTCCTCCACGATCAAGTACACCCACCATGCGGCAGTCACCGTCATCCTTGACGCAACCTCCTTGTAACGATCCCGAATTTTTATTTATTTTAAATTGATGATTAGATTTATTTTGAGTAAAAATTATGAAAATAATTGGTAATTAATATAATATGTTAGACAAATTATGAAATTGTTCGAGGAATGTATTTGAATTGAATATGAATCGGGACTAAAATTTAAACTTCTTAGAAGATAAATTTGAATTTGAACTTTATATATATACACATGTGAATATATATATATATATATGAAGATATGCAAGACAATAAACATTGAAAGCTAGAAATAGAAATATATATAAGATAAATTATAAAATATAAAGCCAAATAACATATTCATAAACTATGTAAATTATTAAATAAATACATTAGAAAAATTCTAACAATGCTATATTTAACTGAGAAAAAAATCAATACATGCAAGTGTAGGCAAGCATAAACAAACTGTACAAGCAAACATAATCAAGTATTCAAACAAGACTTAAGCAATTAATGCAGCCATGCATGTTGTACAGACAACAATGTATATCCCTGTACAATACAGCATCTTCAGCCATGACTATTGTACAAAAAAATATTATATCACTTGTACAACATAAACCATCACCCTATACATTACAACATCACCTGTAACTTCATTTTACATACATCATCTTCTCATCTCAGTTTCGTTCACCATTATAAACTGAAGTAAAGATCATTCTTTAACTTAAACAATCATTCAACATAAAACCTCAAAGCAATCAAAGAAAATCTGAGAACAAGGAAGAAACTTCAGCTAACAGCTCAAACCAGAGTTTTCAAACTTTGCAAAGTTTAAAAAGATTTCAACTTGAAGACTTCTGGAAAATAAGATGTTTAAGGTGAGTAACAACGGCTATTTAAATTTGAATATATGTTGTCATTGCTCTGTGTATATGCATATATCAGTGATATCTCTTCTCTGTTACATTACAGAGTATCAGACAACATCAAAATTCAATTTCTTCTTCCCTAATCAATATTAGGCTTTGATTTTAAAATAAATTAGTTGTTTTTAAGTACGAATGATAACTTAAAAATAGTTTCATGACATAAAAATGTATATAGATGGAAAAATCAAATTTTTACAGTGGTAACTTCATTTTCTGGAAAATTCGAATGCCATGAAATATTGATTCAAATATATAACTGGAATCCTTACTGGAAGCGATGATTTTTAAGGTGGGTTTGATGATTTTTAGAGGTGGAGTTTGAGAGCAGTTAGAAGAAGATCGAAATGGGTAGTTTGACCAATTTCTGGGGACACGTGGAACTGGGGGTGATGGTGTTGTTTGTGAAGATGGAGAAGCCTACGGGGGTCCAACGAAAAATACAGGTTGGGGTTGCCATTGAACGTGGTGACGACGGCGAGAAGTTTTTGTTCGTAAACCTAGTTTTAGCATGGGGTTGTTTTTCGATTCGTTCGTCTTCCATCGAGCATCGAGCTGCTCGAGTTTTGGGGTAATGGTGGCTGTCGAGTTGATGGAGTCGTGGCCGGAAGTTCGAGTGTTCTGGTGGTCGGAGCGTCGAGGGAATGGCGTTGACCGGGATGGGGTCGTATGGGTTTGAGTGTTCCAGGTTTCCAATGTTTATTCGAATTTCGATCTCAAGGTGGTGATGCGGATATGATGGTCAGAGTTGGATCTGGGGAGGATTGTCGACGTGTTCGACAACGTGACGGGGCCGGAAGATCGCCAGCGGAGAAGTGCACGTGCACGAGCAATCTGGTGCTTGAGTGTGTTGTTGCGTGGAAAGAGCAGAGGGGATTCACGCGTCGAACTCGACGAATTCGAGTCATTTACTCGAAGCAGGGACAGGGTAAACTCGGGTCAGAGTTTGTCCCAGTTTTTCAACCTGGAAACTATTTTTTTTCTCTCTGTTTGAAAATTTTAAAACCAAATTTAAATTTTAAACCAAAATTTTTAAAGCTGAGTTCAAATTAAAATGTTAATATAAATTCAAGTTGAATTTAGAGTTTAGATCGAACATAAATAAGTTTTAAATTTAAATTGTTTTAATAAGTTAAAAGCAATTCAAAATATATTAAAGAGATTTGAAATGGAAATGGATTTGAAATTTTAAATGAAAAATTTAAGCAAGTTGAAACTAAAAGTTTAAATCCGGAATTAACTCTACATCTGATTTCAAGGTTTGGAAATTAAATTAAGCTTTATAACTTAAGTGTTGAAAAAAAAATTTAAAAGGGAATTTGAAACAGTGTTTCAAACATATTGTGAATAATACTTAAATTATAAATATGATTGAACTTTACTTTAAGTAATGAAGTTAATAATTTCTATTTCACTAACGAATGAATTTTCTATAGTAAATCGATTTATAATTAATAATGGTTAATGTGAGAAATTTTCTTTAAAAAGGGAATTAAAGAAACTAAATAGTTAATGAAATCATTAACTAAGATTATCTGAACAATTAATTAATGTGATTAAATTTTTAACAATAAATTAGATTAATTAATTTAATGATAATAAATTGTGGAACTACTAAGTATAATTAATTAATGATAGAAATTATGGAATTGATTTATTTAGCATAATTAATTGAGTTAATTTGATTTATTCAAAATCTAAATTTCTTAAGTTAATTAATTCAGAATAATCACTTGATAATTTTGAAAATATAATTACTTAGAGAAGTAATTAATAGATAATTAATGAATGTAATCAATTAAATGATGATTTGAAATTTGAGTAAATTATTTGTTAATAAATTTAAAGGATTAATTAATAATGGTGATTAATTAAGATTAATTTAATAATTAAAGATTAATTGCTTCATTAATTAAGAATGATAGTTAATAATTAAGGGTTAACTAACAAATTGCGAAAGGGAATTTATTTCAAATAATTTGAAATTAAATTATGATAATTAACCCGGATTAATAATTGATACATCCGATTTAAATTAATTATTTGATTAATAAATTCATTTGTGAATGTTTGGACTTGGTTGAATAATTGTTTTGTTTGATACCCCTGATATGTGATGCTTTGTTTTGAGCTATGTGACTTATTTATCTGTAATTTATATATCTGTGATCTGTAAATAAAGACGAGCGTTATAGTTATACTGCTTATCAACTATATTTCTGTATTTTTAATCTGTGATGATTGAATGTGTTGCACTATTGTGTTAAACCCCTGGACCATACCATACACACACCAATATGTATTTCACGAGGAAATCGATTAAGTCACACAGATTTTTGAAGTGATTTTTAATTAGACAATTTGAATTCAAATTTTTTGGAAATGGATTGGGTTTAAAGTGAAAAACTTTTGGAATGGAATTTCAAAGATGAAGTTTATTTTTAATAACTTGATTGAATTTTGTAATTTAAATGTGACGACCCGGAATTTTCGAGCATATTTAATTGATTTTAAATTGTTTAAAGGTTAATTATCAACTTAACAAATATCATAATTTAATTGACAATTAAATTGTTGAATTAAATAACTTGAATTTGAATAAAATGTTGAATCTGGAATTTTAATCCGATTAAAAATAATTTGAAGGCTTGTAAAATTTATATTGATAGTACTGAAGATAATAGAAGTTTTAAAATTTAAATTTAATGGTGATTTATTCGGTTTTAAAATTTCATCGTTTAAATTGAATTTTAAAATAGCCGTCCGAGGCACAGTATCAGAATTTGACGAAACCAGTTCCATTGGATCCGTGATATTGAATTTTTATCGGATTTCAAATTTCGTATTGATCGGAGTTAGTGTGTGAGTGTACGATATAAACGCGCTGAAAATTTAATTGGTTATAATCGATTCGTATTTGAATTTTAAAATTTAAGTGAACATTGTAGCAAGGCGTCTTCAACACGCTTTCTTTTACCTTCTCGAACACACCACCCCTTATCCTGTTTCTTCTCGAGCACGAGACCATTATTCTCTCTGTTCAAAATCGAGAACAAATCAATGGTCGCGTTCATCTTTCAAATTTAAAGCCTAAATCGCGAGCATCCTTTTTCGTTTTTCCTTCTATTCGAAGCCGAGGCTTCCTTTTTCTCTATTCGAACCGAAAGCCCTACTCTCCTTTTCCCGTCACACGAATTTGTTCGTTCAAGTAAAAAAAAACAAATCAGTCAAGCGATCGAACGAAAAGGGGGCGAAGTGAATTAAGCTCGCGGGGGAGGGCTCGAAATCAAAGCCGATTGTCGGCGGCGGTTTGTAGCATCGAAGGAAGGATTGAACAGGGACTGTGTGGCGATTCACCAACGGTTGCTCGCGAGTTCGTCATGGTGGTTACGGAGGCAAGTGTAGGTGCGATTCGAAGGCAGTAGTGGTAGGTTTTGGAGGAGCGGTCGGTGATGGTCTCGATGATGGTGGGTCTCTGATGGATATTCGCGGGATTATGGATCACGATGCCATTTCTGCTCGATCTTGTTGGGGTTGGCTCGTGTGTGTCTACTGGAAGGCGTTCGCGAGTAGGGTTGATTGTCTAGGTTAGGTATATTAATCCTGTTTTATTTATTTATTCAACTCTCTAAAACATAAACCGTTTTAATTTAGTTTTAAAACCAGATTACTGTTATACAACTCTACTATTTTAATTGAAGTTTGAAAAAAAAATCAGATTTCAAATTAATAACTGGATCTTACAGTAAGTTTTAAACTTCATATTTTAAATATATTTACATATAAACCTATTAGATTGTTTGAAGATAAGGTATTTTAAAAATCTATTTATTTAATTATTTTGTAACTTAAAAATTTATTTGTTTAGGGAATTTAGTTTACAACAAAATAATTAGTTATTTAAAATAAGGTGTTATAGTGGTTAATTTGATCAATAAACTTATTTAAGTATTTTAGTTGTTAACAAAAATTTTATATATATAAAAAGAGAAAAAAAAAGAGAGAGGGGGGGGGAAATTAGTTTAAAATCGATTAATAAATGGAAATTTAATTTTTCGGTTGGTACGAATATTAATAAACCATGTGGATGTTTATACAAGGTTTAAAACTATGAAGGAACAAGTCGAGATTTGGATTGGGATTGCAACATTTAAGGTGAGTTAATCTCACTCAGTTAAATTTAAATTTAAATGATTAAATTTAGATAATTGTTTAAATCGTTGAATTGATTGTTGTGTTATATAGTAGTATATACTACACTTTGAAATGATTGATTTCCCTCATTTTATAGTGAAGATATTTTATATTATGCTAACATTTGTGGATGCAGGGAAAACAGGTTGGAGGGATCTAACTGGATCCCTCAACATTTATTGTTTAATATTCTCTGTTGTGATTACTTGATATTCTATGATGAATATATTGGAATATTAAATGTTATGATTTGATTGGATATATTTGGGTATAATAAGTTACCAAAAATATTTAAAATTGGGGTTTTGGGAAGACAATAAAAGGGTGGAGTTTTAAGAAAAATAATTATAGTAAATTTTGAATATATTAAGAATGAAGTAAAAAGGAATGGAAGTGATATTAAATATTAACTAATAAATAACTTCGAGTATGAAAAGAATTTTGAACAAAATAGAAATGAATGAATTGCAAACTCAAACGATATCAATTAAAGGAATTAAGAATTATTCTAGAATTTAAGTTTAAATTTATTTTAAAGAAATAAAAAAAAGGGTTATCTGAGAAATCTAAAACTTGTATTTTCAGTTAAAGTATGATAAATAACAATTAAGGAATAAAACCTGAAATTAATGGATTTTGAGATAAAATGGAGTAAATTGGAAATCAATTTGGAAATTGATTCAAGTGTTTGAAATTGGAAATTCAAAGATGAATGAGAAGAGAAGTATATTTCCCTGGATAGCCAAGTAGGTTTTCAAAGTAATTTTTTTTATATAAGTTAAAAGCTTTATGTTGTTTTACGAAGTATGCTTTAGAAAATTTATTATTTTAAGTATTTAAATTCTAAAGTAAATATTTTGCAAATCTATTATCGTAATAATTATTTAAAAGGTGACTTAGTATTTTGTTTTAAAAAGTGAAAACCTAGTTTTATATTTTATAAAGTAACTTTACTTTCAATAATCATATAGTATGTATTTTAGTAAATTATTAAAGTAGTTTTTAAAATGAATGTTTTAAAATATATTTCAAAGTAAAGTGTTTTTTCTTAAATTATTTTAAAAATCTTAAGTTTTGTGCGTGGCGATTTCAGTGGAAATAGAAACTATTTGGGAAATTGATTCTGAGAAAGGAAGATAGTTTTAAAACTGTTTTTCAAAAGGGTTTGAAAAGTGGAAGTATATCTTGTGAAGATATTTTTGAGGGTAATAAATAATTCGGGAAAATTATTTATTGGTTGATGGTTGATTGTGAATATTAATTGATAGTTAAATAATCGACTATCAATATTGGCCAACTGCGTTGATCGTTTCGAAGAGACCGGGATCGAGATTTATTTCTCGAAAACCACTTCGATCCGGTTTGTACGTTTCGTCAAAACGATTTTGGATTCGAAGATGGAGCAGTGAAGTGCAAGGGCTAATCGCTACTAATCCTGAGGATATTTCCAAAATGGATGTAGTAGGAATAGTGCCTTCGGTTCCGTTCGAACCCGGGATGGACTTGTATGGATGAATGCTTGTGGAACATCGTCAGGTGGGCGATGAGCATTCTAAGTAAAACGTTCTAAAAGGTAACGCTTAGCCTCAAGCCTCATCAAATGGGAATGCCTGAAAATCAAGGGATATGCAGCATGGTTAGGTGGGTCATGCCCAAGCAGGACAAGATATTTCCCCTGTCTAGATGTCCCTTTTTATATATTTCGGCTTAGTCGGTGGTTGGTCGCGCCAACCACGGGGTTTATCTTGTTCGGGACTATTCAGTAAGGAATGGTTCCGGCCTTGTGTTGTAGGGGATGAAGGGAGTAATCCTCGGTACGGTAATCTAGGCCCCGTACTGTGACAGGTGGTACCCCAGTGCCTAGTCATTGTTGGAAATCCATTCTCCCTACGAGCCTTGTATGAGTTTTGTTTGTATTACCCACTCTGTGGCTAGTAGCTGGAATTTAATAATGTAACAATTTCGGCTATTTTATAAGTATTTGTATATAGACCCTATTATAATATCAGAGGATTTCTAAAAAATTGTTTTAGCTATCGTAAGGTAAAAACCCGACATGTTTATTTGTGGCGTGGTCTTACGAGATGCTTTTGTTTTCAAAGGATTTTTAAAACTTTGATAATCAATTGGGTGTGATTTTCTCACGCTGGTATTCTAGACTGACTCGGGTATTATTTAACTGTAATGCTCGGGTCAGACCGAGTATTATAGGATACAGGATATGATGTTGTGGAACTCAGGAGACGAGCTGGATGACGATACGTATAGTCGTACTTGTTATATATATTCCGTTGTTTGAGTTGTTATGTATTCATTGTATGTTATTGTTGTGAGCTATGACTGATGTACTCTGATGATGTAATATTTGTAAACAGATATATTTGATTTTGAGTAAAGATTATTTACTATCTATTATATTTTATTTCGCTGCGATGGTTAGATTCTGATGTTGATTTTGTTTTCTCTTCTTCTACCTCTTCTTCTTTAACCCAAATGGTTCGTATTTCTGTACAACTTGAGTTGATTTAGGTTAAATAGTTTTGACTCAAGGGGTACGGATTTGCGGGTCGTTACAGTTGGTATCAGAGCGAGGTTGGTGACAACCTTGGCTTTGGTGGGAATTACTCATAAAATAGAGTCTATAGTACTCTAGAATGAGTTTGAGCGTATTAATAGATATGAGCGCGTATTTGTTAGTGAATATAAAATGATTTTATATTGTGTTGATTGGTTTATTGAGTGGTTTATGGATTCTGGTCAATACGAGTAATTAACGTTATTGATAGGGATCTCTAAACACTTGAATAGAACAATTCGCCACAATATTGTTTTAAACAGGGTAAATGAAATAATTTTACCCAAATTATTTTTGTATATGAAAGATATAATTTTTGTAAAGTATTATAGTATTTGGATGTTTGATTGTTAAGGAATGATAATATTAAATTATTAACACTATTGTGAAGAAATTGAATAAGAATTGGAACTTATAACCAAAGTTAAGGAAATAAACACATTATAAAATATAAAATTCGTAAATATGAATTATAAATGAAATTTATAAATTGAAATATAACCAAATAAGAATTTGTATGAGCATAAGCTATGCAAATAAAATTATAGTAAAATTGATTTAAAGCAGGATTTGGAAATTTAAATCCCGCAAATTTGGAAGTGTTTGTCAAAAGTATTTGATGAATAATAACATAATTGTTTTGTAGATACTTTCGAAAGGAAAATTGTTTTAAAATGGATTTTGGAAGTGAAATAGCATTGAAATCACTTGGATTATTGGAAAATAATTCTGATGATGACGGCCGCATCGTCAGTATTCATTTTCGAATTTCGAAGTGATGATTGCTGCCAAATTGTTTTGTTCAGGAAAAGTTGGTTGTTTTGAAATTTTCAAAAGGAAATTGGTTGAAAATAAAAGCCAGGTTTGGTTTAATTTTTGAGAAGTGTGATTGCGATGTTGGAGGTTTCAAAATGTTTTGAAACCAAAAGCCGGTATTTTAAAAATCCTGATAAGATGGGTTATAAGTTTATAAGTTAGGATGATTTTAAAACTGGAATGGAATATAAACTTTGAAGGTTGGAATTTAAATTTAAAGAGAAAAGTTGAAAATGAAAATTAACTTGGAGTTGGAAATAAAAATTTGATTGGGTTGAAATTTATTGAATAAGCTGAAATAATATCCAGTTGTATTCGAATCAGGTTGGAATCGAATTGAGTTAAATAACTCCGAATTAAGATAAAATTGAATTGGGATAAAAATTCAGCTGAATTATTGAATGGAATTAAATTCTTACCTGGATAAATGAAAAATAAGTTGGATAAGGATTGAATTGAAGTAAATACATTAGAGTAACTTGTAAGTGAGATGAAGAATCCATAGGAATAAAATATGCTTGGGTTATAAATAAGCATAAGGCTTGAGTTAAAAATAAAAGAATAATATATTCAAGCCTATGATGAATGGAATTGTGTAAATAATAAGTTGTGACTAATTAAATTTGAAAAGTAAGATACAAAATTCCAAAATAAATATTATTGATGAATTGGAGAATAAAATGAAAATCCAAACTTGAATTATCAAATAAATATTGAACTTAAGAGAATAAAATGAAATGATATTTGGAATAAAAATTCAATTGTTGGATTATAAATAGATAATAAATTAGTTAATGAAATTGAATTGTGAGTTTATGGTGAAGTTTGGAAATAAACTCAAGTTATAAATTAAAATTGATTCAAATTGTTGATGGAGTGAAAGTATTTGAGAATGAAGCTGAATTGTGAGTTAATAAATTGGGTGGCAAATTAAAAGTGAAAAATAGAATCAGAACTTGAGTTATTAATTAAAATTAGACTTGAACTATTAATAAAGTAAATATAATTTGAAAAGTGTAGTATAAAAATGAAATGGATTAAAATAGAAATGGTTTGAATGTGCAAATAAAATCCAAATAAGTGAAGATAACCTGGAAAATAGCCAGGTAATAAATGGAATGAGTTGAATCTGGAAAGTTAAATTCTATAATAACCAATCAAATGAAATTGCAAATTTAAAATGAGATTGGATTGAAATAGAATCAAGTTAAATCGAAAAGAGAAATTGTTTGCGAAATGAGAATGAGCTTAAGTACAAAATTTGAAGAAAATTGAAGAAAATTGACTTAAACTAAATGAATGAAGGAGAGTTGAATTGAATTCAACTTAAACAAAGTTTAATAATATTAGATTGGTTTTAAATCAAGTGTAAATAAATTTTTAATCGATATTAAAATTCGATGAGTTATAAATAGTATTAATGGAATGAAATTCCAGAAGAAATAATTGTAAACCATTGAAATTATTAAGGGATTGAAATAATTTGAGACAAGGAAAATAGAATGTTCAAGTTTATTAGAATGGTTTAAGTGAATGTGTTGAGCTAAATAAATGATTGCGAATGGATTAAAATAAAAGGGAAGTTTAAATTGGTAGATAAGATGAACCTAAATTGTTAATGGTTTTGAATGGAACTTGTTTAAATAATGGAACTAGTTGGGTTAATAAATGAAATACAAGTGAATGTATTCAAATCTGAAATGGAAGCGAGAATATATGGATTGTGAATAAATCCGAAATGGAATAGAATTAAGTATAAATTGAGTTGGACTCAATTTAAATTGGTTATAAACATAAATACTTATTTATTCACCTAAATCTCGTCAAATTGCATGGAATAAATTATCATTGGATGTAAATGGAAGTAATTAAAATTCTATGTGTTGATTAAAGTAAAATAAATTGATGTTGGAAGAAATTGAATTAAATACGAGTTCAATTTGCTTAAAAATAAATTAATGTAAGCAATTGAGTTTTAAACCATTCAAATTAATGAAGTTATATACAAATTGATTGAAAAACATTCACATTGGATGAGAATGGTTTATAAATTAAGTGAAATAGTTGAATTAGCATCAAACTATATTAATTGCTTACGGAAAAATGTTTGGTATGAGATTCTCTTAGAATTCATATGTTTTAACTATTGTAAATAAGTGAAATATAGTTAAACTGCATATATTTGGCACTTACATGTTTAAATTGAGTAAGTACAGGTACCTGGAAGCCGTATGGTTGGATTTGGGTTGCATTAACTGCTAAATTAATAAGCTGCTTGCTTAAAATGCTAAATAAGGTACGCCTACGCAATAAAAATAGGAAATATGAACTGTTTTTGTTTTTTCCGACCGGGTGGGTCGATGTACATATATTTATCTCTTTTGTCAAATTGCAAAAGCTCCTCCGTACAAAGGGGACTCTGCCAAATTTTTCAGAAATTTTGGGAGTTAGAAAATTTTTGAAGATTTTTGGAAAATTTAGTTAATAGCAAAACGATTTCAAACTAGAAATTGAAATTAATTAGTAAATGAAACTAACTAAAGTAATGACATGAATTAGTAATAAATGAAAAATAAAATTCAAAATTTTCAAGTTAGAGATAAATTGAATTCATATGAAAATGAAAGAATTAATTTGAATAGAAATGATATGAACTGAAGTGGTAAGGTGATAATGAATATAAAAGCATATTAAATACTTATACTAAACTTAAGAAAGGAATAGTGAATTCGTAATTGGAAATTGATAATATAAATATATTCCATGTTAATATTTGGATAAATAGATATTGGTATTGGTAAGGAAGTCAATAAAATGTTTTGAAATGTTGTGATTGGATATTACTGCTTAGTCGGATATGCAGGTAATATAAAGTGAAAAGAGAATTGATTTTGATTTCAGAAGATAAATATGAATTGCCCGACAAAAAGGTATGTATTTAAATTTTGGTATGAAATTTGATTGGGTTTTGGATTTGGATTGAGCCACTTGGCCTTTTTGTTTTTTTTGGATTTGGGAGGCCGTAGAGCCATTTTGTAGCAGTACCGAGCTAGCCGCGCAAAGGAGACGCTGGCGAAATTTTTCGAAAATTTAGGGAGTTAGAAAAATTTTGATAAAATTTTGATAATTCAAAATTGGTTTTATGATTAAAACTTGAATGGGTGAGCAAATAGGATAATTTGCAAACTAGGGAAAGGTGTGGAAAGTTAATAAGAATAATAATGGGCCTTTTGTAAAAAGATAGCTGGTAAGATGTTGAATTGTTAGAAACCGTTTGGCTTTAGGAAAAAGTAAACGGGTATTGGACCATTCTTCCTAACTAGTAATTTCGGGGACGAAATTCTTTTAAGGGGGAAGGAATGTGACGACCCGGAATTTTCGAGCATATTTAATTGATTTTAAATTGTTTAAAGGTTAATTATCAACTTAACAAATATCATAATTTAATTGACAATTAAATTGTTGAATTAAATAACTTGAATTTGAATAAAATGTTGAATCTGGAATTTTAATCCGATTAAAAATAATTTGAAGGCTTGTAAAATTTATATTGATAGTACTGAAGAAAATAGAAGTTTTAAAATTTAAATTTAATGGTGATTTATTCGGTTTTAAAATTTCATCGTTTAAATTGAATTTTAAAATAGCCGTCCGAGGCACAGTCTCGGAATTTGACGAAACCAGTTCCATTGGATCCGTGATATTGAATTTTTATCGGATTTCAAATTTCGTATTGATCGGAGTTAGGGTGTGAGTGTACGATATAAACGCACTGAAAATTTAATTGGTTATAATCGATTCGTATTTGAATTTTAAAATTTAAGTGAACACCGTAGCAAGGCGTCTTCAACACGCTTTCTTTTACCTTCTCGAACACACCACCCCTTATCCTGTTTCTTCTCGAGCACGAGACCATTATTCTCTCAGTTCAAAATCGAGAACAAATCAATGGCCGCGTTCATCTTTCAAATTTAAAGCCTAAATCGCGAGCATCCTTTTTCGTTTTTCCTTCTATTCGAAGCCGAGGCTTCCTTTTTCTCTATTCGAACCGAAAGCCCTACTCTCCTTTTCCCTTCACACGAATTTGTTCATTCAAGTAAAAAAAAACAAATCAGTCAAGCGATCGAACGAAAAGGGGGCGAAGTGAATAAAGCTCGCGGGGGAGGGCTCGAAATCAAAGCCGATTGTCGGCGGTGTTTTGTAGCATCGAGGGAAGGATTGAACAGGGACTGTGTGGCGATTCACCAACGGTTGCTCGCGAGTTCGTCATGGTGGTTACGGAGGCAAGTGGAGGTGCGATTCGAGGGCAGCAGTGGTGGGTTTTGGAGGAGCGGTCGGTGATGGTCTCGATGATGGTGGGTCTCTGATGGATATTCGCGGGATTATGGATCACGATGCCATTTCTGCTCGATCTTGTTGGGGTTGGCTCGTGTGGGGCAACTGGAAGGCGTTCGCGAGTAGGGTTAATCGCCTAGGTCAGGTATATTAATCCTGTTTTATTTATTTATTCAACTCTCTAAAACAGAAACCGTTTTAATTTAGTTTTAAAACCAGATTACTGTTATACAACTCTACTATTTTAATTGAAGTTTGAAAAAAAAATCAGATTTCAAATTAATAACTGGATCTTACAGTAAGTTTTAAACTTCATATTTTAAATATATTTACATATAAACCTATTAGATTGTTTGAAGATAAGGTATTTTAAAAATCTATTTATTTAATTATTTTGTAACTTAAAAATTTATTTGTTTAGGGAATTTAGTTTACAACAAAATAATTAGTTATTTAAAATAAGGTGTTATAGTGGTTAATTTGATCAATAAACTTATTTAAGTATTTTAGTTGTTAACAAAAAAATTATATATATAAAAAGAGAAAAAAAACAGAGAGGGGGGAAATTAGTTTAAAATCAATTAGTAAATGGAAATTTAATTTTTCGGTTGGTACGAATATTAATAAACCATGTGGATGTTTATACAAGGTTTAAAACTATGAAGGAACAAGTCGAGATTTGGATTGGGATTGCAACATTTAAGGTGAGTTAATCTCACTCAATTAAATTTAAATTTAAATTATTAAATTTAGATAATTGTTTAAATGGTTGAATTGATTGTTGTGTTATATAGTAGTATATACTACACTTTGAAATGATTGATTTCCCTCATTTTATAGTGAAGATATTTTATATTGTGCTAACATTTGTGGATGTAGGGAAAACAGGTTGGAGGGATCCAACTGGATCCCTCAACATTTATTGTTTAATATTTTCTGTTGTGATTACTTGATATTCTATGATGAATATATTGGAATATTGAATGTTATGATTTGATTGGATATATTTGGGTATAATAAGTTACCAAAAATATTTAAAATTGGGGTTTTGGGAAGACAATAAAGGGAGGAGTTTTAAGAAAAATAATTATAGTAAATTTTGAATAAATTAAGAATGTAGTAAAAAGGAATGGAAGTGATATTAAATATTAACTAATAAATAACTTCGAGTATGAAAAAAATTTTGAACAAAATAGAAATGAATGAATTGCAAACTCAAACGATATCAATTAAAGGAATTAAGAATTATTCTAGAATTTAAGTTTAAATTTATTTTAAAGAAATAAAAAAAAAGGGTTATCTGAAAAATCTAAAACTTGTATTTTCAGTTAAAGTATGATAAGTAATAATTAAGGAATAAACCTGAAATTAATGGATTTTGAGATAAAATGGAGTAAATTGGAAATTAATTTGGAAATTGATTCAAGTGTTTGAAATTGGAAATTCAAAGATGAATGTGAAGAGAAGTATATTTCCCTGGATAGCCAAGTAGGTTTTCAAAGTAATTTTTTTTATATAAGTTAAAAGCTTTATGTTGTTTTACGAAGTATGCTTTAGAAAATTTATTATTTTAAGTATTTAAATTCTAAAGTAAATATTTTGCAAATCTATTATCGTAATAATTATTTAAAAGGTGATTTAGTATTTTGTTTTAAAAAGTGAAAACCTAGTTTTATATTTTATAAAGTAACTTTACTTTCAATAATCATATAGTATGTATTTTAGTAAATTATTAAAGTAGTTTTTAAAATGAATGTTTTAAAATATATTTCAAAGTAAAGTGTTATTTTTGTTAAATTATTTTAAAAATCTTAAGTTTTGTGCGTGGCGATCTCAGTGGAAATAGAAACTATTTGGGAAATTGATTCTGAGAAAGGAAGATAGTTTTAAAACTGTTTTTCAAAAGGGTTTGAAAAGTGGAAGTATATCTTGTGAAGATATTTTTGAGGGTAATAAATAATTTGGGTAAATTATTTATTGGTTGATGGTTGATTGTGAATATTAATTGATAGTTAAATAACCGACTATCAATATTGGCCTACTGCGTTGATCGTTTCGAAGAGACCGGGATCGAGATTTATTTCTCGAAAACCACTTCGATCCAGTTTGTACGTTTAGTGAAAACGATTTTGGATTCGAAGATGGAGTAGTGAAGTGCAAGGGCTAATCGCTACTAATCCTGAGGATATTTCCAAAATGGATGTAGTAGGAATAGTGCCTTCGGTTCCGTTCGAACCCGGGACGGACTTGTATGGATGAATGCTTGCGGGACATCGTCAGGTGGGCGACGAGCATTCTAAGTGAAACGTTCTAAAAGGTAACGCTTAGCCTCAAGCCTCATCAAATGGGAACGATTGAAAATCAGGGGATATGCAGCAAGGTTAGGTGGGTCATGCCCAAGCAGGACAAGATATTTCCCCTGTCTAGATGTCCCTTTTTATATATTTCGGCTTAGTGGGTGGTTGGTCGCGCCAACCATGGGGTTTATCTTGTTCGGGACTGTTCAGTAAGGAATGGTTCCGGCCTTGTGTTGCAGGGGATGAAGGGAGTAATCCTCGGTACGATAATCTAGGCCCCGTACTGTGACAGGTGGTACCCCAGTGCCTAGTCATTGTTGGAAATCCATTCTCCCTACGAGCCTTGTACGAGTTTTGTTTGTATTACCCACTCTGTGGCTAGTAGCTGGAATTTAATAATGTAACAATTTCGGCTATTTTATAAGTATTTGTATATAGACCCTATTATAATATCAGAGGATTTCTATAAAAATTGTTTTAGCTATCGTAAGGTAAAAACCCGACATGTTTATTTGTGGCGTTGTCTTACGAGATGCTTTTGTTTTCAAAGGATTTTTAAAACTTTAATAATCAATTGGGTGTGATTTTCTCACGCTGGTATTCCAGACTGACTCGGGTATTATTTAATTGTAATGCTCGGGTCAGACCGAGTATTATAGGATACAGGATATGATGCTGTGGAGCTCAGGAGACGAGCTGGATGACGATACGTATAGTCATACTTGTTATATATATTCCGCTGTTTGAGTTGTTGTGTATTCATTGTATGTTATTGTTGTGAGCTATGACTGATGTACTCTGATGATGTAATATTTGTATACAGATATATTTGATTTTGAGTAAAGATTATTTACTATCTATTATATTTTATTTCGCTGCGATGGTTAGATTCTGATGTTGATTTTGTTTTCTCTTCTTCTACCTCTTCTTCTTTAACCCAAATGGTTCGTATTTCTGTACAACTTGAGTTGATTTAGGTTAAATAGTTTTGACTCAAGGGGTATGAATTTGCGGGTCGTTACATTAAATATTTTGATTTAAATTTGAATTCAATATTTGAAATTGAATTCTACGATCTGGAAACTAGGGACTAAAGATGTTATACCAGTTTATATGCGCTAAACTATTTTAAAGATATTGATTTGAAAATTTGAATTTAAATTCAAAGGCTTTAACTCGTGTAAATAAAATCGGATCTTTCTGAGACGAAAACTATTTGTTTCCAAATAATAAAAGTTTTCATATAGGAAGTGAACTTCCAAATTGTGTTAAAAAGGATTTCGAGGTAAAAATGAAAATGATTTCCCAATTTATCGAAACTGTTTGAAAGCTATAAGATAAAATCTTGATTTAAAGATTTAAGTGAATTAATTCAATTGAGATGAAATTGTTTTGAAATCCGGGAATGAATCTTTGTGAAAATGAGTGAACTTAGTGAAATAAATCTTTTGTTTAAAAGATTTGAAAATGGTAATTTGTTTAAACCATTTGAAAGAAAGTTTTGAATTATTAAGTTGTGACTTAATTGAAATCTCATATCCATATGTTTTAAATGTTGCGCTCACTATTCGGGTTAGCCGGGAAGGGACCTTTGGGTCGTATAACCCATTCCGAATATGTGATACGTCGTCATAGATAGCATTTGAAGACCGGTGGTGAAGACCGAGTATTTGTGAGAACGATAGGATGACCTATCGATTGTCTCTGCACTGAGTCGCACCGGTAAAGAGATTTCCTAAGTGATGGGAAGTTCGATCGGGATTGTGAATACCCGGATTGCAAGGACTTCGTAAGAAGTGCCTTCGGTTCTGTTCGAACCCGGAACAGACTTGTATGGTTACGTGTCTGACATTACATTTTGAGATATAAAGCAGATTTCTTTCAAATACATTTCTGTTGGTGGCAGAGAATTTATTTTCTTAGCTTAACACCCTTCTCTGAGGCATACGCGCTCAGAGGTTATGTAGTTGAAGGTTATCAGCGATATATTCCCAATTTGGTAATGTGACATGCTGAGTGTTGCTGTGAAATGATCATTGTTTGATCATTTGTGATATGATCATTTGTTTGATCATTTATCTTTGTAATAATTACTTTGATCATTTATTGACCCAAAGCATGGCTTTGTACCAAGACGTGGCTTTGTGGACGAGACTTCGTCGGACCTCACACCCCGAAATGGTCGAAACAGGAAAGATGCGGCAACGTTATTGGGGGTAGCGCCCCTTAGGGTATGTGCATTTCCTTATGGATAGAGGTGGTATCATGGTATGGAGCCCAGATACTTAACCTATGTTGTTGTTGCAAATTTATTACTTTGTGGTTGTTGGTTATCGGGATCCTGGATAAAGGTTGGTTACGACCGGCGGATGACATATTCGTGTCAGTAGTTACCCAGTTAGGGGTAACCTAGCCTTGTGTTGGCAGGGATCCGGTTTGGTTCTCGGGAACGTCCTTCCAGAGGCGTTCTCATGTGGCAATAGGTAGTTCCTTGACCTGACAATTTTTTGGAAATCCAAAGAAACAATACGATCTTGTACGGTTTTAGTTGTAGAACCTATCATTCACTTATGGTGGTCACCACTATTTGGATGGTAGCTATAGTAGGCATAAGTGCGAAATGCCTATGTTGGCTAAGATTTATATCTTTACTTTCGAAATGATTTTTCTACACTATGCACTAGTAATAATATCAAATGTTTCTTTTTAATGCGTATCAAGCATCTTTGACTATCTTAAGGAGAAATCTCCTCCGATTCTACGTTTGCATTGTGTGTGCGTGCGGGAGGCCTTATGGTAGTCTCATTTCTAAAAAGCATTGTGAATCTATTTTAAAATATTTCGTTGTTCGTTTTAAAGATAAACTGTTTTTGTTGCTCACACCATTCTCATGACTTATCCAGAGTTTATTGTTTCTTTCCTAAACTCTGGGTGCTCAAAATTTTCTACACGGGCAGTCTAGATTTGGGTTTTTCAGATAGTCGGATTAGTAGGTTATCTGGAGCTAGTTCAGTCTTTAGATGTGGACGAGACTTGCTTGTCTTGGTGAATCATGATGTTGGTTCGAGCTACTGCTGCAGTTCTCTTTTGAAGACTATCTTAGAGTTATATTGTTCCGCTGCTAGATGTTATCGATTTTCTTGTATCATATCTCTGATGTATATTGATATTCATTGTATCACTCTGTTGTATCAGATATTATATATCAATGTATTATTCTTCTTTTCCGCTGTGTTGTTTACTTAATGTTGTTATAAGCTCCGGCGAATCGTATTTGAACGGTCGAATCTACGGCATTCGAGTACGATGTTAAAGTATGGATGTCGATTTTCGAGCGCGAAAATTTCGTATCGTCACATTTGGTATCAAAGCTGAGGGTTAAACTTTAGCTCAGGAGTATAACACATTAAGTAGCTCATTAGAGATAGGGTGAAGTATACCCTAGAATGAGTCATCCCTAAGATATCTATTCGAATGCCTCAGTAAAATCTCTTACTATCTAGTGATAGTGAGTATGAGTGTAAGAAGGGAATGAGATAAAGGACAGGAAAATAAGACTATAATGGGTCAGTACTCTGTAACAACAGTGGAAATAATTTTCTTCTCAATTTCTTTGATTCGATTCTAAATTCTTTTGATTGCTTGACAGCTCCAGAAAGAAGTTTCGGTATGATGATGGCCCTACGAATCACTATAGAAATCTTTACTTTGTGTTTTCATCAGTTTCTTATCAGTTTTGGATTTAAATCTTAATGAATACGAATTTGAAATTTGGAATTAAAATTTTAAATAAGTTGAAAATTTTAAAAATTGAGTTAAATTGATTAATGAAATATGAAGCAAAATTTAAATTGAATTGATAAAGCGATTTCGTTTAAAACCAAATTTGAAATTCTATTGTAATTTCTTGGGTAGATCGAATTCCGAAGAGGGACAAGTTGTATATACCCTAAAGTATAAGTATTCCGACTTGAGTTTGGAATCCATATCTGATGTTTGGAAATTGTGGAAGATTAAATCCATTTATCTATTATTTGGGTCTTGATATAATCTGTAACGACCCAGAAATTTAATTAATTAAAATTTGAATATTTAATTAATTTTAAATATTAATAAGTGAAATTTATTAGTCGAATAAATTTTATTTTGAATAATTGGATTTAATTGGACAATTAAATCGATAATTTAATATGTGAAAATACGAAAATAATTGAAAATTGGGTAAAATATGATTGAAAATGATTTGTAAAATTTTATTTTTTCATATCGGAGTTAGAATGATATTTTAGAACTTTTAAAATCGAACTGAGAGTTTAATTGTGAAAATTGATTATTTTAATATTTAATCGACTGGTGAAATTAGCCAATTTTTGAACAGTCTCAGAATTGGACGAAACTAGTTCCATTGGATCCGTAATAGTTTGTTATTATCGGATTTCACTTTTCGTAGCAATCGGATTTATCGTTTGATCGTGGCAGCTCGAAACGCATCGAAATTGTTTTAATATTAATTTGGCGAGTTAAAATAGCCATTTTTCAAACAGTCTCTGATTTCGACGAAACTAGTTTCATCGGATCCGTAATGTGATATTATTGTATGGTTTAAAATTTCGTGTCAATCGGTTTTACCGTTTGTCCGGTGCAAGCTAAAACGCCTAGAAAATCGTTTAATCGGTTTAATTTTAAATCGAACGTTTATTGCCATAACTTGCACAGATGACCAAATTAGCTTCCGAAACCTGTTCCATTACGTCCGGAACGCGGGGTAAACCCTAGAAACGCTGGTCACCGCGCGTAAATCGGAGTTTGAAAAATCCAAAATGAATAGTGTTCGTTTTATTTTCTATAAATAGACCCTTATCTTTCACAAGTAAAAAAAAAATAAACTAGGGTTTAAACGCGGGCCGCCTCCATTCTCTTCAATGGCCGAAAATGGCCGAGCTTTCTCCCTTAATCTCTCTAAATCCACCAACAATTACAAAAAACGTTTAACTACAAAGTTATAGAGAATCGAGAGGGCTACAGATCCGTACGGTGGAATTGGGTATCGTCGACTAGAGGGGGAGCGGTGGGCCCGCATTCGTGCTCGCTTCTTGCATGAAGTTAGAGCAAATGGCTCGACCGAGCTTCATGGGATGGCAGCCGAGCATAGAGGAGGTGATAAGCTTTCGCGTGGTGGTGGTGTGATGGAGTTTAGTCGAGTGTGGAGGTGGTGGCTTGGAACCCTAATTTTGAGCAAGTGGGTTCGTGCGCGCGTGTTATAACCTGTAGAAATCGCATGAAGATGGAAGAAGATGGGGGCGGCCAAGATTCATCAAGGGGAAAATGGACGGTCTAGATGCTGTAGGTTAAAATATAAAAGGAAATTTGTAAATTTAGTTTATAAAAATTCGTGTAAACTTTAAAAATGTATATCTTTTTCATACGAGGTCGAAAACACGCGAAACCAGTTGCGTTGGAATCGTATCGACGAGCACTACGCTATGGAATTTGATTGGAGTCGTTTGGAGTTAGTGGGAATTTCGGGTAAAATTAAACGTCCGTTTAATTTTATTCGAATTAAATCGCTAAAACGAAATTGAAATCAAGGTGAGAACTTCTCACTCAATCGAATTGGTTTCGATTTTAATTTTAAATAGTTAGATTTAAAATTCCTGAATGCATGTTTGAATGATGATTGTTATCTATTGATTGTTAAAATAGACATTATGCACCGTTAGTAAGCGGATGTTATTTATTAAAAACATATACCGCGAATATTTCATAAACAGTGAAATTGGTATTATTTATGTACTTGGAGTTGATTTTCCCGCAGCATATAGCGGATGAGACCCTATTGCGCTGTCTATTAAGCGCATAATATTTTAAATCCTATATACCGCGATAATTTCATACTGGAACGGAATTGGTATTGTGCTAACATCTTTGGATGCAGGAAAACAGGTTGGAGGGATCCAACTGGATTCCTCAACATTATTTATTTGATTATGGATATTTTGATATTCGTTGATTATCATATCGATATATGATGTCGTTGTTGTCGTGATTGACTATTTGGTATGTAGCATCATTGGGCTAAATTTTGGAATTTTAAAAGGATTTTTAAAGTGATTTCTGAAGAGTATACGTTTATAAATATTTTTGGAATTGATTCATTTTAAATAAATAAACGTTATAATTTTAATGTTATAAAAATTATGATTTTTGAGAAAAATAGTTAAAAAGTTGATTTTTGAAAATATGGGGTTAATGATTTTATAAAATGGTTAAATTGGGATTTTTGAATTCATTGTAAAAAGTTTAAAAATAGGATTTATAAAATTTAATTATTTTATAAATCAAAATGATGAAATTATAAAGGAGTTTAAAGACGTTTTGAAATAATAATATAAATTGATTTATATAAAAGATTTATAAATTGATAATTTATAAATTAAAATATTTGAATTATAAAACAAGTTTTTTATAAGTGTTAGAATGAATTGTGAATGAATTTCATAAATGAATGAAATTTATAGAATTATAACAGTGAAGTTATAAATGGAATTTTATAAGCAGTAGGTTTATAAAATTTGTAAAGTTATTTGAAGAATAAGTTTGGGTAAATAAATGAATCTTATAAGTTATAAGATTTATAATTTGGGAAGTTTAAAACAACGATTTTGTAAACAAATAAATTATAAGTGTTTAACTTATAATATGAACTTTTAGTATATAATTGAGTTATAAATTGAATAGGTTAATCAAGGAGATTTATAAAGGAAGTAGTTATAAAATAAGTAGAAATGGAATTTATAAACATTGTTTTATAAATTCACAACGACTTATTTTGATAAGTAAATTGTTGTAACTTATTAATGGAGTTACATTCACGTTTTATACACTGAATAATCCTTTAAAATAAAATGAATAGAAAGGATGAAATTGGTTAACAAGGTATATTCACGTTTTTGAAAAGTGAATAATATGTTAAAGAAAATGTTTTGGATGTGATGTTTTAAATAGAATTAAAACGACCTAATGATGTTTTAAATGTGTTGAGATTCGAAACCATAGATTTCAACATTAATTGTTGAAGTAGACGTTTTCGAGAAATAGAAGGAAATGGTGGACTATAACACTATTGTTATAGTAAATGATTTCCGAAAGGAAATGTTTTGTATAGTATTGGGATTTATATATCTATTTTAATTTCGAATCCCTATACTGGTGATTTTGGGACGTCGTAACGATGTTTTAAGCAACATTCGTTTTGGCCCAAATAAATATGTTTAAGAGAATGATTTCCTTAAAGAATGAAATATATACTTAATCTCGATTTAAGTATATTGAATATTTTCAAAGTGTTGAAAATAAATGGATTTGAGAATAACTTAATGAGTAAGTATGGAAATGTTTTCCAATATAAAGTGAATATTTTGAGAATTTATCTTTTTGAAGATAAATTGAAAATGAACATTTGAAACCTATTGAAAATCGTATATCAGTAGATATTGTGGAATGTAAATTCACTATGGAATTTATAAAAGAAAGGGGAATTTGTTTAAAAATAAATATTGATTTATTTTTGAGGTATTGAAATCTTATATCTTGTAAAGATATTTTTGGGAAATAAATAATTTGGAAATTTTTTTGGAATCTGGTGATGTTGTGCATATCCATTGATAGTTCAATAACCGACTATCAATATTTACCTTTGAATGGGTATTTGTTGTGATTTGTTTGAATTTGAATTCCACACTTATTTTTGAATAAGCGCTCACTATTTGGGTTAGCCGGGAAAGGACCTTGGGGTCGTATAACCCATTTCGAATATGTGATTCGACGTTATGGATAACATTTGAAGACCGGTGTTGAAGACCGGGTATTTGCGAGAGCGATAGGATGACCTGTCGATTGACTCTGCACCGAGTTACTCCGGTATAGAGTTCTCCATATGTGATGGGGAATCCGATCAGGATTGTGGATATCCGGATTGCAAGGACTTCTTTGTAAGTGTCTTTGGTTCTGTTCGAGCCCGGAACAGAGTTGTATGGATAGTATGTCTGACATTACAAATTGAGATATAAAGCTGATTTCTTTCAAATATATTTCTGTTGGTGGCGGAGAATTTATTCTCTTAGCTTAACACCCTTCTCTGAGACGTACGAGCTCAGAGGTTATGTAGTTGATGGTTATCAGTGATACATTCCCAATTTGGTAATGTGACATGCTGAGTGTTGCTGTGAAATGATCATTGTATGATCATTTGTGATAGGATCATTTGTTTGATCGTTTATCTTTGTGATCATTTCTATGATCATTTGTTGACCCAAAGCACAGCTTTTGTATAAAGCGTGGCTTTGTGGACGAGACTTCGTCGAGCCTCACACCCTGGAATGGTCAAAACAGGAAAGATGCAGCAAGGTTATGAGGGGTAGCTCCCTTTAGGTATGTGCATTTCCTTCTGGAAAAGGGTGGTATCATGGTATGGAGCCCAGATACTTACTCATGTTGAAACACTTATTATTTTGGTTTGATGTTGATTACGAGCGCTCGGATAAAGGTCCCAAAGGACGGGGGGATGGCATACTCGTGTCAGTAGTTACCCAGTTATGGGTAACCCGGCCTTGTGTTGGCAGAGATCCGGTTAGGTTCTCGGGGACGTCCTTCTAGAGGCGTTCTCATGTGGCAATGGGAAGTTCCTGGCCTGACCATTCGTTGGAAATCCAAAGAAACAATACGATCTTGTAAGGTATTAGTTGTAGAACCTATCATTCACTTATGGTGGCGCCCCACTGTTTGGATGGTAGATATAGTAGGCATACGAAAATGGTCGTATGTTGGCTAAGATTTATATCTTTATTTTCGAAATGATTTCCTCTACACTATGCACTAGTAATAATATCAAATGTTCTTTTAATGTGTATCAAGCATCTTTGACTATCATAAGGAGAAATCTCCTCCGATTCTGCGTTTGCATGTGTGTGTGTGTGCGAGAGGCCTTATGGTAGTCTCATTTTTAAAAGCATTGCGAATTGACTTTAAAAATATTCCTCTATTTTGATTTTAAAGATAAATAAACTGTTTTGAGTTCTCACACCAGTCACATGACTGACTCGGAGTTTATTGTTTTCCTTCCTAAACTCTGGGTGCCCACCAATTTCCACACGGGCAGTCAAGAGTTAAGGTTTATCAGGATATTCTGGAATTCAGGAGTTGCTGGAGGCAAGATGGATGGCTTGGCGTATTACTAGTATATAGTATTTCTTTTCCGCTGTTGATGTTGTTTGTTTTTGTACACTCTGATGATGATGTAATGTAATGTATAAAATGTAATAACTGATATAGTTCTTTGTTTAAAGATTATTCATTTATGTATTATATGTTGTTCCGCTGCGATTGTGAGATTCTGATGTTGTTCTGCTATTTTCTTTCTGTTCTATTTTTTATCTTTTCTCTCTTCTTCTGTCCTTTTCTTTTTATTAAACATTGAGAATTCGTATTTCTGTTCATCTTGAGTTAATCTATAGAGATTATTGTATATTCAAGGAGTACGGATTTGCGGGTCTTCACATCTGGTATCAGAGCATATGGTTAAGCGACAGCCATGGCTCTGTTGGGTATTACTCATTAGAGATAGAGTCAGTAGTACTTTAGAATGAGTTGAGTGTAAAATAGCTATGAGAGCGTATTTGTTAGTGAATATAAAATTGTTTTATGTTGTGATGATTGGTTTGTTGAGTGGCATATGAACCTTCGTCAGCACGGTATGCACAACTATGCCGAAGGGGTTTATAAACACTTGAATAGAACAATTCGACACAGTATTGTTTTAAATTGGGTAAATGAAATAATTTTACCTTGATTATTTTTATATATAAAGGAATAATTTTACAGAATTATTAAAGTGTATATAAGTGGATTGTTTAGTTGTTTGAATAATCTAAATAAAAGAATAATTGTATAAACAAAAGAATTATAAGAATTGAATTATAATTAAAGTGATTTACAATTATGAAATAAACTTATATATATATATATAAGAAATGAAACTATATGAATATATTTATGAATATGAGTTGTAAATTAAAAAAATGAATTTGAAGTTAAATGGAAATTTACTTTAGAATTTGGAATCTGAATTGATTTATAAGTGGGAATTTAAGTTAAGTAAAACCAAGTGATGTTTATAAAATGGAATATAACTTAAGTGATGTTGAATGAAGTTAATATTGGTATCAAAGTAAATTAATAAAGTTAAGGGATAGATATGAACTTGAGTTATGTAATGAAATTCAACTTTAGAAATTGAATTGAATTAATGGATTGAATGTTAATCAATTGAATGTAAATTAAGTTGATATGAAATAATGAATGTAGGTGTAAATTCATTAAAATCTAATGTTATTGGAAGTTGAATAGTTGAATGAAAATCAATTTAATTAAACCAATTGAAAGCAAAGGAATTTGGTTGTAATTAATATACATTGATTGTTATATGATTGTTAGTTGATTGTATATAATTCATTAAGTGTTAATGAAATTGAAAGCTAAAGTAATTGAAATTCAATTGGAAGTTAAGTGAATCTTAAATAGAATTGAATTTGATTTGGAAGTGAACCATCTTGAATATGAATTAGTGAATATAAACTAGTTGAAAATGAATATTAGTAAAAACATCCACTGTTAATAAATCAAATGTGATTTAATTGAAAACCATTTCATTGAATATTAATGAGAATATGAATGAATATTTATTGGTTATGGATGTTAGTTGGATGATAGTTGGTTGGTGGTTGAGTATATTGCTTTTACTACATTTGCTATGTTGGCATATATAGTTATTATGTTGCTATATGTTGTTTATCGATACTATTGTCTATATACATGTTTCTCATGTTGTTTGTTTAGTGTTTAGTAGGTGCGGATCGCGTTTGCTTTGCATTTGGAGCTCGCTTTCGTGCTATATTAGCCGTATATGCTTGCTAATAAAATATAAGGTACATATCTCGAATTACATACCGTACTTTTACACTTTTTTTCCCTGCGGGATGCCTCATCACTTGATGAGATGTATATTTGTGATATATATACTATCATTTTTTTTTCGGATCGAGCCGCGCAAAGGAGACTCTGGCGAATTTTTCCGAAAATTTAAGGCGTTAGAAAAATTTGAGAAAAATTGGAAAAGTTTTGAAAACTAAATTTTTATTTGGAGTTGAAAGTTAAACAATAGTAGTTGTTTTTGAAAAGATAACTAAGTATGAGTTGAAAGCTTAGTAAATTTATTGTAAGAAGTTTGACTACGGATTTTGAAAAGTTGATAGATTTTGTAATTTTTCTTAATTGGTAATTTCGAGGACGAAATTCTTTTAAGGGGGGAAGTATGTAACGACCCAGAATTTTAATTAATTAAAATTTTAACATTTAATTAATTTTAAATATTAATAAGTGAAATTTATTAGTCGAATAAATTTTATTTTGAATAATTGGATTTAATTGGATAATTGAATCGATAATTTAATATGTGAAAATACAGAAATAATTGAAAATTGGGTAAAATATGATTGAAAATGATTTGTAAAATTTTATTTTTTCATATTGGAGTTAGAATGATATTTTAGAACTTTTAAAATCGAATTGAGAGTTTAGTTGTGAAAATTGAATATTTTAATATTTAATCGACTAGTGAAATTAGCCAATTTTTGAACAGTCTCGGAATTGGATGAAACTAGTTCCATTAGATCCATAATAGTTTGTTATTATCGGATTTCAATTTTCGTAGCAATCGGATTTATCGTTTGATCGTGGCAGCTCGAAACGCATCGAAATTGTTTTAATATTAATTTGGCGAGTTAAAATAGCCATTTTTCAAACAGTCTCTGATTTCGACGAAACCAGTTTCATCGGATCCGTAATGTGATATTATTGTATGGTTTAAAATTTCGTGTCAATCGGATTTACCGTTTGTCCGGTGCAAGCTAAAACGCCTAGAAAATCGTTTAATCGGTTTAATTTTAAATCGAACGTTTATTGCCATAAATCGCACAGATGACCAAATTAGCTTCCGAAACCTATTCCATTGCGTCCGGAATGCGGGGTAAACCCTAGAAACGCTGGTCACCGCGCGTAAATCGGAGTTTGAAAAATCCAAAATGAATAGTGTTCGTTTTATTTTCTATAAATAGACCCTTATCTTTCACAAAAAAAAAAACTAGGGTTTAAGCGCGGGCCGCCTCCATTCTCTTCAATGGCCGAAAATGGCCGAGCTTTCTCCCTTAATCTCTCTAAATCCACCAACAATTACCAAAAACGTTTAACTACAAAGTTATAGAGAATCGAGAGGGCTACAGATCCGTACGGTGGAATTGGGTATCGTCGACTGGAGGGGGAGCGGTGGGCCCGCGTTCGTGCTCGCTTCTTGCACGAAGTTAGAGCAAATGGCTCGACTGAGCTTCATGGGATGGCAGCCGAGCATAGAGGCGGTGATAAGCTTTCGCGTGGTGGTGGTATGATGGAGTTTAGTCGAGTGTGGAGGTGGTGGCTTGGAACCCTAATTTTGAGCAAGTGGGTTCGTGCGCGCGTGTTATAACCTGTAGAAATCGCATGAAGATGGAAGAAGATGGGGGCGGCCAAGATTCATCAAGGGGAAAATGGACGGTCTAGATGTTGTAGGTTAAAATATAAAAGGAAATTTGTAAATTTAGTTTATAAAAATTCGTGTAAACTTTAAAAATGTATATCTTTTTCATACGAGGTCGAAAACGCGCAAAACCAGTTGCGTTGGAATCGTATCGACGAGCACTATGCTATGGAATTGGATTGGATTCGTTTGGAGTTAGTGAGAATTTCGGGTAAAATTAAACGTCCGTTTAATTTTATTCGAAATAAATCGCTAAAACAAAATTGAAATCAAGGTGAGAACTTCTCACTCAATCGAATCGGTTTCGATTTTAATTTTAAATAGTTAGATTTAAAATTCTTGAATGCATGTTTGAATGATGATTGTTATCTATTGATTGTTAAAATAGACATTATGCGCCGTTAGTAAGCGGATGTTATTTATTAAAAACATATACCGCGAATATTTCATAAACAGTGAAATTGGTATTATTTATGTACTTGGAGTTGATTTTCCCGCAGTATATAGCGGATGAGACCCTATTGCGCCGCGCATAATATTTTAAATCCTATATACCACGATAATTTCGTACTGGAACAGAATTGGTATTGTGCTAACATCTTTGGATGCAGGAAAACAGGTTGGAGGGATCCAACTGGATTCCTCAACATTATTTATTTGATTATGGATATTTTGATATTCGTTGATTATCATATCGATATATGATGTCGTTGTTGTCGTGATTGACTATTTGGTCTATAGCATCATTGGGCCAAATTTTGGAATTTTAAAAGGATTTTTAAAGTGATTTTTGAAGAGTATACGTTTATAAACATTTTTGGAATTGATTCATTTTAAATAAATGAACGTTATAATTTTAATGTTATAAAAATTATGATTTTTGAGAAAAATAGTTAAAAAGTTGATTTTTGAAAATATGGGGTTAATGATTTTATAAAATAGTTAAATTGGGATTTTTGAATTCATTGTAAAAAGTTTAAAAATAGGATTTATAAAATTTAATTATTTTATAAATCAAAATGATGAAATTATAAAGGAGTTTAAAGACGTTTTGAAATAATAATATAAATTGATTTACATAAAAGATTTATAAATTGATAATTTATAAATTAAAATATTTGAATTATAAAACGAGTTTTTTATAAGTGTTAGAATGAATTTTTGAATGAATTTCATATTTGAATGAAATTTATAGAATTATAAACGGTGAAGTTATAAATGGAATTTTATAAGCAGTAGGTTTATAAAATTCGTAAAGTTATTTGAAGAATAGGTTTGGGTAAATAAATGAATCTTATAAGTTATAAGATTTATAATTTGGGAAGTTTAAAAGAACGATTTTGTAAACAAATAAATTATAAGTGTTTAACTTGTAATATGAACTTTTAGTATATAATTGAGTTATAAATTGAATAGGTTAATAAAGGAGATTTATAAAGGAAGTGGTTATAAAATAAATAGAAATGGAATTTATAAACATTGTTTTATAAATTCGCAACGACTTATTTTGATAAGTAAATTGTTGTAACTTATTAATGGAGTTATATTCACGTTTTATACAGTGAATAATCCTTTAAAATAAAGTGAATAGAAAGGATGAAATTGGTTAACAAGGTATATTCACGTTTTTGAAAAGTGAATAATATGTTAAAGAAAATGTTTTGGATGTGATGTTTCAAATAGAATTAAAACGATCTAATGATGTTTTAAATGTGTTGAGATTCGAAACCATAGATTTCAACATTCATTGTTGAAATAGACGTTTTCGAGAAATAGAAGGAAATGGTGGACTATAACACTGTTGTTATAGTAAATGATTTCCGAAAGGAAATGTTTTGTATAGTATTGGGATTTATATATCTATTTTAATTTCGAATCCCTATACTGGTGATTTTGGGACGTCGTAACGATGTTTTACGCAACATTCGTTTTGGCCCAAATAAATATGTTTAAGAGCATGATTTCCTTAAAGAATGAAATATATACTTAATCTCGATTTAAGTTTGTTGAATATTTTCCAAGTGTTGAAAATAAATGGATTTGAGAATTACTTAATAAGTAAGTATGGAAATGTTTTCCAATATAAAGTGAATATTTTGAGAATTTATCTTTTTGAAGATAAATTGAAAATGAATATTGGAAACCTATTGAAAATCGTATATCAGTAGATATTGTGGAATGTAAATTCACTATGGAATTTATAAAAGAAAGGGGAATTTGTTTAAAAATAAATATTGATTTATTTTTGAGGTATTGAAATCTTATATCTTGTAAAGATATTTTTGGAAAATAAATAATTTGGAAATTTTTTTGGAATCTGGTGATGTTGTGCATATCCATTGATAGTTCAATAACCGACTATCAATATTTACCTTTGAATGGGTATTTGTTGTGATTTGTTTGAATTTGAATGTCACACTTATTTTTGAATAAGCGCTCACTATTCGGGTTAGCCGGGAAAGGACCTTGGGGTCGTGTAACCCATTTCGAATATGTGATTCGACGTTATGGATAGCATTTGAAGACCGGTGTTGAAGACCGGGTATTTGCGAGAGCGATAGGATGACCTGTCGATTGACTCTGCACCGAGTTGCTCCAGTATAGAGTTCTCCATATGTGATGGGGAATCCGATCAGGATTGTGGATATCCGGATTGCAAGGACTTCTTTGTAAGTGTCTTCGGTTCTGTTCGAGCCCGGAACAGACTTGTATGGATAGTATGTCTGACATTACAAATTGAGATATAAAGTTGATTTCTTTCAAATATATTTCTGTTGGTGGCGGAGAATTTATTCTCTTACTTAACACCCTTCTCTGAGACGTACAAGCTCAGAGGTTATGTAGTTGATGGTTATCGGTAATATATTCCCAATTTGGTAATGTGACATGCTGTGTGTTGTTGTGAAATGATCATTGTATGATCATTTGTGATAGGATCATTTGTTTGATCGTTTATCTTTGTGATCATTTCTACGATCATTTGTTGACCCAAAGCACAGCTTTTGTATAAAGCGTGGCTTTGTGGACGAGACTTCGTCGAGCCTCACACCCCGGAATTGTCATAACAGGAAATATGCAGCAAGGTTATGAGGGGTAGCTCCCTTTAGGTATGTTCATTTCCTTCTGGAAAAGGGTGGTATCATGGTATGGAGCCCAGATACTTACTCATGTTGAAACACTTATTATTTTAGTGTGATGTTGATTACGAGCGCTCGGATAAAGGTCCCAAAGGATCGGGAGATGGCATACTCGTGTCAGTAGTTACCCAGTTAGGGGTAACCCGGCCTTGTGTTGGCAGAGATCCGGTTAGGTTCTCGGGGACGTCCTTCCAGAGGCGTTCTCATGTGGCAATGGGAAGTTCCTTGGCCTGACCATTCGTTGGAAATCCAAAGAAACAATACGATCTTGTACGGTATTAGTTGTAGAACCTATCACTCACTTATGGTGGCGCCCCACTATTTGGATGGTAGCTATAGTAGGCATACGATAATGGTCGTATGTTGGCTAAGATTTATATCTTTATTTTCGAAATGATTTCCTCTACACTATGCACTAGTAATAATATCGAATGTTCTTTTAATGCGTATCAAGCATCTTTGACTATCATAAGGAGAAATCTCCTCCGATTCTGCGTTTACATGTGTGTGTGTGTGGGAGGCCTTATGGTAGTCTCATTTTTAAAAGCATTGCGAATTGACTTTAAAAATATTCCTCTATTTTGATTTTAAAGATAAATAAACTGTTTCGAGTTCTCACACCAGTCACATGACTGACTCGGAGTTTATTGTTTTCCTTCCTAAACTCTGGGTGCCCACCAATTTCCACATGGCCAGTCAAGAGTTAAGGTTTATCAGGATATTCTGGAATTCAGGAGTTGCTGGAGGCAAGATGGATGGCTTGGCGTATTACTAGTATATAGTATTTCTTTTCCGCTGTTGATGTTGTTTGTTGTTGTACACTCTGATGATGATGTAATGTAATGTATAAAATGTAATAACTGATATAGTTCTTTGTTTAATGATTATTCATTTATGTATTATATGTTGTTCCGCTGCGATTGTGGGATTCTGATGTTGTTCTGCTATTTTCTTTCTGTTCTATTTTTTATCTTTTCTCTCTTCTTCTGTCGTTTTCTTTTTCTCAAACATTAAGAATTCGTATTTATGTTCATCTTGAGTTAATCTATGGAGATTAGTGTATATTCAAGGAGTACGGATTTGCGGGTTTTCACATAATCTACGAAAGGTCAGTTATCCTTTCGAACTAACCAATACCACTGCATATTTCGTAGATTCGATAACCCGAGTATCTTGTGAAGTGTCAAATAGATTCGTTCTTGTATCTATTATTGATATTCCGATTTGGCTTACCAAATGCAGGATAAAAATCCAGTTTAATCTGAAAAGATATTTTTCTATCTTTCATCTTCGTTATCTCTCTCTGGCGAATTTCAAGAACGAAATTCCTTTTAAGGGGGAAGTCTGTAACGATCCCGAATTTTAATTTATTTTAAATTGGTGATTAGATTTATTTTGAGTAAAAATTGTGAAAATATTTGGTAATTAATATAATATGTTAGACAAATTATGAAATTGTTCAAGGAATGTATTTGAATTGAATATGAATCGGGACTAAAATTTAAACGTCTTAGAAGATAAATTTGAGCTTTATATATATATATATATACATGTGAATATATATATATATATATATGTGTGTGTGTGTGTGTGTGTGTATGAAGATATGCAAGACAATAAACATTGAAAGCTAGAAATAGAAATATATATAAGATAAATTATAAAATATAAAGCCAAATAACATATTCATAAACTATGTAAATTATTAAATAAATACATTAGAAAAATTCTAACAATGCTCTGTTTAACTGAGAAAAAAATCAATACATGCAACTGTAGGCAAGCATAAACAAACTGTACAATCAAACATAATCAAGTATTCAAACAAGACTTAAGCAATTAATGCAGCCATGCATGTTGTACAGACAACAATGTATATCCCTGTACAATACAGCATCTTCAGCCATGACTGTTGTACAACAAAATATTATATCACTTGTACAACATAAACCATCACCCTATACATTACAACATCACCTGTAACTTCATTTTATATACATCATCTTCTCATCTCAGTTTCGTTCACCATTATAAACTGAAGTAAAGATCATTCTTTAACTTAAACAGTCATTCAACATAAAACATCAAAGCAATCAAAGAAAATCTGAGAACAAGGAAGAAACTTCAGCTAACAGTTCAAACCAGAGTTTTCAAACTTTGCAAAGTTTAAAAAGATTTCAACTTGAAGACTTTTGGAAAACAAGATGTTTAAGGTGAGTAACAACAGCTATTTAAATTTGAATCTATGTTGCCATTGCTCTGTGTATATGCATATATCAGTGATATCTCTTCTCTGTTACATTACAGAGTATCAGACAACATCAAAATTCAATTTCTTCTTCCCTAATCAATATTAGGCTTTGATTTTAAAATAAATTAGTTGTTTTTAAGTACGAATGATAACTTAAAAATAGTTTCATGACATAAAAATGTATATAGATGGAAAAATCAAATTTTTACAGTGGTAACTTCATTTTCTGGAAAATTCGAATGCCATGAAATATTGATTCAAATATATAACTGGAATCCTTACTGGAAGCGATGATTTTTAAGGTGGGTTTGATGATTTTTAGAGGTGGAGTTTGAGAGCAGTTAGAAGAAGATCGAAATGGGTAGTTTGACCAACTTCCGGGGACACGTGGAACTGGGGGTGATGGTGTTGTTTGTGAAGATGGAGAAGCCTACGAGGGTCCAAGGAAAAATACAGGTTGGGGTTGCCATTGAACGTGGTGACGACGGCGAGCAGTTTTTGTTCGTAAACCTAGTTTTAGCGTGGGGTTGTTTTTCGATTCGTTCGTCTTCCATCGAGCATCGAGCTGCTCGAGTTTTGGGGTAATGGTGGCTGTCGAGTTGATGGAGTCGTGGCCGGAAGTTCGAGTGTTCTGGTGGTCGGAGCATCGAGGGAATGGCGCTGACCGGGATGGGGTCGTATGGGTTTGAGTGTTCCAGGTTTCCAATGTTTATTCGAATTTCGATCTCAAGGTGGTGATGCGGATATGATGGTCGGAGTTGGATCTGCGGAGGATTGTCGATGTGTACGACAACGTGACGGGGCCGGATGATTGCCAGCGGAGAAGTGCACGTGCATGAGCACTCTGTTGCTTGAGTGTGTTGTTGCCTGGAAAGAGCAAAGGGGATTCATGCGTCGAACTCGAGGAATTCGAGTCATTTACTCGAAGCAGGGTTAGGGTAAGCTCGGGTCAGAGTTTGTCCCAGTTTTTCAACCTGGAAACTCGTGTAAATGAAATTGGATCTTTCTGAGACGAAAACTTTTTGTTTCCAAATAATAAAAGCTTTCATATAGGAAGTGAACTTCAAATTGTGTTAAAAAGGATTTCGAGGTAAAAACAAAAATGATTTCCCAAGTTATCGAAACTGTTTGAAAGCTATAAGATAAAATCTTGATTTAAAGATTTAAATGAATTAATCCAATTGAGATGAAATTGTTTTGAAATCCGGGAATGAATCTTTGTGAAAATGAGTGAACTTAGTGAAATAAATCTTTTGTTTAAAAGATTTGAAAATGGTAATTTGTTTAAACCATTTGAAAGAAAGTTTTGAATTATTAAGTTGTGGCTTAATTGAAATCCCATTCCGAATATGTGATACGTCGTTATGGATAGCATTTGAAGACCGGTGGTGAAGACCGGGTATTTGCGAGAGTGATAGGATGACCTATCGATTGTCTCTGCACTGGGTTGCTCCGGTATAGACATTCCCTAAGTGATGGGAAGTTCGATCAGGATTGTGAATACTCGAATTGCAAAGCCTTCTTTGGAAGTGCCTTCGGTTCTGTTCGAACCCGGAACAGACTTGTATGGTTACGTGTCTGACATTACATTTTGAGATATAAAGCAGATTTCTTTCAAATACATTTCTATTGGTGGCGGAGAATTTATTCTCTTAGCTTAACACCCTTCTTTGAGGCGTACGCGCTTAGAGGTTATGTAGTCGAAGGTTATGAGCGATATATTCCCAATTTGGTAATGTGACATGCTGAGTGTTGCTGTGAAATGATCATTGTTTGATCATTTGTGAAATGATCATTTGTTTGATCATTTATCTTTGTAATCATTACTTTGATCATTTGTTGACCCAATGCATGGCTTTGTACCAAAGCGTGGCTTTGTGGACGAGACTTCGTCGGACCTCACACCCCGAAATGGTCGAAACAGGAAAGATGCGGCAAGGTTATTGGGGGTAGCGCCCCTTAGGGTATGTGCACTTCCTTCTGGATAGAGGTGGTATCACGGTTTGGAGCCCGGATACTTAACCTATGTTGTTGCTGCAAATTGATTACTTTGTGGTTGTTGGTTATCGGGATCCCAGATAAAGGTTTGTTACGACCGCGGGATGACATACTCGTGTCAGTAGTTACCCAGTTAGGGGTAACCCGGCCTTGTGTTGGCAGAGATCCGGTTTGGTTCTCGGGAACGTCCTTCCAGAGGCGTTCTCATGTGACAATAGGAAGTTCCTTGGCTTGACCATTTGTTGGAAATCCAAAGAAACAATACGATCTTGTACGGTTTTAGTTGTAGAACCTATCATTCACTTATGGTGGTCACCACTGTTTGGATGGTAGCTATAGTAGGCATAAGTGCGAAATGCCTATGTTGGCTAAGATTTATATCTTTACTTTCGAAATGATTTTTCTACACTATGCACTAGTAATAATATCAAATGTTTCTTTTTAATGCGTATCAAGCATCTTTGACTATCATAAGGAGAAATCTCCTCCGATTCTGCGTTTGCATTGTGTGTGTGTGCGGGAGGCCTTATGGTAGTCTCATTTCTAAAAAGCATTGCGAATCTATTTTAAAATATTTCGTTGTTTGTTTTAAAGATAAACTGTTTTTGTTGCTCACACCAGTCTCATGACTGATCCAGAGTTTATTGTTTCTTTCCTAAATTCTGAGTGCTCAAAACTTTCTACACGAGCAGTCTAGAGTTGGGTTTTTCAGATAGTCAGATTAGTAGGTTATCTGGAGCTAGTTCAGTCTTTGGATGTGGACGAGACGTGCTTGTCTTGGTGAATCGTGATGTTGGTTCGAGCTGCTGTTGGAGTTCTCTTTTGAAGACTATCTTAGGGTTATATTGTTCCGCTGCTAGATGTTATCTATTTTCTTGTATCTTATCTCTGATGTATATTGATATTCATTGTATCAGTCTGTTGTATCAGATATTGTATATCAATTTATTATTCTTCTTTTCCGCTGTGTTGTTTACTTAATGTTGTTATAAGCTCCAGTGAATCGGATTTGAATGGTCGAATCTACGGCATTCGAGTACGATGTTAAAGTATGGATGTCGATTTTCGAGCGCGAAAATTTCGTATCGTCACACTCCTTCGCTATATGTGGCCATGACCACTAAAGCCGACCCCTAGTTTAGCCTCTCCCCTACTCCTACTCGAGTCTCCATGGCCGAGCACCCTCCATAGTATAGACAAGTCTTGCTAGTATCATTCATATAAACACGTTGGAAAAGGATGTAGGTTGCATCGCTGTTTTTCAGGTTTTAAATCGGTGAAGAAATATTCTCCTCGGCTTTGTTCGTTCAATGTCTTAACGTTAATCAGTGTTTTGGTTTAAAAAAAAATTTGATGCATGTCCAGACTCAGAAAAAAGTTCACCACCTTTGAAATTTTGCACCACCTTTATGTTCAAAGTTTTTCCTCTTCTTTGATTTCGTGCATGTTTATTTTGGGTTTTTGGTCACGTGTGTTTTGAAGGAAAGAGGTATGATGCGTGCACCAATTCTTGCATTTTGATCACAGCTTATGCCTATGAATATCACACTTACCCATCACGTGCGCGCATGTAATTTAAATAGAAAAATTTAGGGCGAGGCTTGTATGATTTGGTCGAGTTGGGTAGTGGAACAGTCGAGCCATTTGTGTCAAAATTTCTCTAATTTCATTTTGTTTCCAAATTGCTATGTTCGTAAATAAAATTCAAACACTTAGTTTTATTTATCTTGTTTCAAGATTGGAATCAGTTTGTCTCATCTTTAAATTTTTGATCGTTCCTTCTATACGCTGTTTCTGGTGTGGTTATCTTAGTTTGAGCCTAATCTTCAGCAGCATAGAGGTGAGTGTTACTCACCCGACAAACGTAGTTATAGATCTGTAAATTATTAACAAGTGAAATTATAGAATGATTTTATTTTATATTTTAATTGCCTGTGATAAAAAAACCCTGTTATTAAATTCACCCATCATCAGTTATATTTTATACTATTATATTTATGCTGTGATACCATTTATTTATTTACTATTTATCACACTACAAGTTCCCTGTAGAATAGAATCGTTACGGGCTGAAATGATAGGCCTGAATGGTATTTATTTATTATTTAACGTGGGATTGCGGGTTTGAAATGATAGAACCCGGATTTTCTTTATAAATTACGTATTGAAATGATATATTATCCGTATCACTTGACCTAGGTTAGATAATATTATACAGACCCGTGGTGTTATATATATATATATATATATATATATATATATATATATATATATATATGTATGTATGTATGTATATTCTGGAAATATTAAATATTTTTAAATTAGAATGTTATAATATTTGTTTAAAAATTTGATTAAAATGATTGTTATAAGTTTAGTGCTATTATACAAGTTAAAGATGTAAATAAATAAAGGTTAAGAATTCAAAGTATAAATTTATTTGCAATTTTGATTTGTAAATTAAAGTGGAATTTAAGTTAAGAATAAAATGTGATGTTTTGGTATAAATTTGAATATAAGAAAATAAATAAAGGGTTTAGTTGTCTATGAATTAAATAGTTAAATAAAGTAAAGACTAAAAAATAGAAGTTGAAATATAACTGTATTTAGAAATGTAAAGTGGTTAGAATAAAGGGAAGTTAAGAAGTTGATTAGAAATTAAGTTTATTTTTGAAGTGGTAATTGAACTTAATTAATAAGTAAAATTTATAGAGAATTTTGCACTTGATTTAATAAGTAAGGTATAGAGAAGTTAGATATATATTTGAAAATTTACTTTATAATAATAATAATTGAGTAATTTAATGACCGTTCAAAGGTAGAAAATATGATTATATAAGCTAAATTGGTTTAATTTAAGGTTAATTATTATTGAAATTATATTTAAGTCTAAAATTTAATTTAATCCAATCTGTTGTAAAGGATATTACCGCACTGCGTAAGTGCTTTAGTTGATACAAATGAACTAAGGCTAAACCTTTGGGATTTATATTGGATTTTGTAAGAATTTTAACTTCCCCTTTAAATAGTTTTAATGTAGTATTTTGATTTGAAATATAATACTATTTTGGATTGTATAACCACGGGTAATAATAACGTTGGTTGTTAAAGAGACCGGGATCGGATATGGGCATACTCTTTGTCGATACCGAAAACCACTTTGACAACCGTGTACGCGGTGGAGATTCCAGAATGAAGTAGGATGTTGGTGATGTTTCCTTCAAGGTAAATACGTGGACCCGACTCCCGTGAGTTGGCACAGGGTGGCTAAAACAGGAGCGATCGACGGACTAATAAGGTACCACCTTTGATCGAACGCACTTCTTCATATGCCATTCTATTACCTTGTGATTGTTTGGTGCGCACCTTTGATTTGGGAGTGTTGTTCGAGGTGGGCGGTAGTAGCAGCTACGCGTTACCACCGGCCTGGAAGCGTAATTGGTATATCTACCCTGGCATTGCCTAGTTGTGTCGTGTCACCTATCATAGCGAGCCTTGTACGAGTTTGATTTGTGTCGTACCTATGGAGTATCTTCTCGTAGTCTCTCGATCAGGAGATACGCAGGTATTGTATAGACTACTGACGCTATTTATGTGTTAAGGTGGAAAATGTAAAGCCTTAACGCTATTTTAAAGTAAGTTTATTTTACTAATAGACACTATTATAATAGCGAATATTATTATATAATAAATAGTTTAACGGATCCTTAGAGGAAGGGCGGTCCCAAGCATCCTTTAAGTTAATTGCACTCTATCACAGTTCACTTGAATTAGCTTGCTCTGTATAAGTATGTATGTCCTGACTCGAATGTTTATGTTTTATTTTACGCTCGGGTCAGTCTAAGTTTCAGTTCGGACCTTTTCTTCGGAGCTAGGACTTCTGAAGATTTTCTCTTTTCACGCTGCTGCCAAGTTCTGTTCAGTTGTTATTTTGACTTTGTAATCAGGACAATTTAATATGGAGATTTTCTGTGGAGATTTCAAACTATATTGGTTTTAAAGATTATGTAAAAATTTCTTATTTTGAGACTATTAATAGTGGCTTCATGAATCACTAAGTTATTTTAATCCCGCTGCGAGTATTCTGATTTATGTGTCTGTGATTCTGTGATTTGATTTCATTTGCACCCAATTTTATTTACAATCTATTGTTTTGAACTGTTCAAGTTTGACATGTTTTTAATTTATTATCGAATATGAATGGTACAAAATATTGGGTCGTTGCAGTTGGTATCAGAGCTTTGGTTTTTTTTAGGCAAACCATAGCCCGAGGAGCAAACACTCATTAGAGATAGGGTAGAAATACCCTAGAATGGGTGAAGTCAAATCCAAGAATCCTTTACTTGTGAAAGAACGTATTTTAAAAGTATAAAATGATTTTAAAGGATTTTTAAAGAAGCATTTTGATATAAAAACTTTCTTGTTCTAAAATAAAATTTTCCAACTACTTCTTTCCCCTTTCTCCATCTTACATAATTGGGTCCTTTGCTAAAAGTCTATCTAATTGAACTTTATCTTATTTAATCTATCTTTGGCCTCTATATTTTCCTCTATCCTTAAATTCATTCTTTATTTCTTAGGATGAATCGAGGAAACGCCAAAGGTCGGGGACGAGGTGCTGACCCAGCTCCTCCACCTGCTGCCCCAATTAGAATTACGAAGCCTTGCAAAGAATATACCGAGCTTGGTGGCACCAAATTTACAGGATCTGAAAGTATCATAGAAGCTCAACAGTGGCTGAGAGACTTGGAGAGAATCTTCTCCGGTCTCAAAATCAATAATGCCCAGCAGCGACAATTGGCAGCCTGGCCACTGAAAGGAACCGCTCTCGATTGGTGGCTGTCAGTTGCTGCTCACACCGCTGAGACTGACATCACCTGGGAGCAATTTAGGTATCTTCTTCGGTTGTCCAAATTTAGGTTCAGTTTTCTTCCTTTTGAAATCTGTCTTATATCTCTTATCACGCTTTAGGGAGGCCTTTCTAGTTAAATTGATGCCCGAAGCGGGTAAGTCTCAGCTATATTGAGACTTTATGGATTTGAAGCAGGGCGATATGTCCTTTACCGAGTATGAGAGAAAGTTTAATGAGCTATCGCAATATGGCCTTAATCTTATATACACCCATCTGAAGAAAAATGAGAAGTTTATTGTTGGTGCACGCCTTGAGTACTACATGGCCTTATTACCCACGTGCATAGGACGTTCGCCGCTTTGATGGACATGGCTATCCGGTATGAGAATCCAACCTCTAGGCCTCCTCCTGTTGCCCGGTCTTCCCCACCTCAGTATTCTAGAAATTCCAAGAAGAGGAAGCCCCATTTTCAGCATCGATAGAAAAATGAGAATAGGACTCCAGGTTTAGGATCGTCTTCGTCATCCCAGAGGCAGCCCATATACCTTTCTACTATCACTTGCCATAGATTCCACAGAAGGGACACACGCAAATAGACGTCCTACTTTAGGTGTCGCTATTCCAGCTCCTTCTCAATTGGCTAGACGAGACCTCTGCCACATCTGCCTTTAGCTGGGACACTTCAAAAGAGACTGCCCTACTAAGAAGAAGGGTAATGCATCAGGGGTATTTGCTATCACTTCTGCATCCTCCCCATCTCCACAGCCTGCTCCTGCTCCTAGCGATTCTCAAGGTACACTTCAGGGTTCTTTTACTTTGTTTGAATCTCCTGTTCATGTTTTACTCGATACTGGGGCGTCCCATAGCTTTATCTCACTAAATCTGTGTAATAAATTTGAGTGTCTTCTTTCTCACGAGTACACTTCTGTGCCTTTATGCGTTTCAAACCCTATTGGTGGCCCTGCGAACCTTAGTAAGGTTTGCAGGAATGTGAAACTCTTCCTCGATAATTGTCGATTCACTGGTGACTTCTATGTTATGGGTTTTGACACTTTCGATCTACTGCTTGGAGGTGATTGGTTGGATAAGCATGATGCCCATATCTGTTGTAGTGCCTGAACTGTCTCACTTGTTGGTGATAAGGATGATTCTTTAGTGATTCAGTGTAGTTTGCCCCAGGAGTTCGCTGGTAGCTTCATTTATTTTCTGGAATCTTTCCCTGATGATATCCATTCGACTCGAGTAGTCAAACTATTTCCCGACGTATTTGGTGAAGTCGTTGCTCTACCTCCGAAGCAAGAAATTAATTTCCGTATCGATCTCATTCATAGAGCACGACCTGTGGTCCTTCCACCCAAAAGAATGGCACCCCGGGAGAAGATCAAACTAAGAAAACAGATTCAGGACTTGTCCTCTAAAGGTTTGATCAGACCTAGCTTTTCAGAATGGGTAGCAGCCGTAGTTTTTGTCACCAAGTCTGATGGTTCCCTCCGAATGTGTGTTTATTATAGGGAGTTGAACAAGCTCACTATGAAAAAAAGATATCCTATGCCACGCATCAATGATATGTTTGATCAGCTCTATGGAGCCACTGTTTTCTCTCAGCTAGATCTGGCCACTGGTTTTCACCAACTTAGGGTTGCTGAGGAGAGCATTCCCAAAACTGCTTTCCGCACTGAGAATGGTTTCTTTGGATGGCTAGTCATGCCTTTTGGTTTGACTAACGCTCCCGCTTTTTTTTCCACTTGATGAATCGGGTCTTTCTGGATGTGCTCAATAAATTTGTTCTTGTCTTTATTGATTATATCCTTGTTTTCTCCAAGACGAAGAAAGAGCATGAGTCAAATTTGAAGTATGTTTTAGAGACACTTCGGAATCACCAATTAAAGGCTAAATTCTCGAAATGCCATTTCTGGGAAGAGGAAGTTCGATTTCTTGGACATATTGTTTCTAGGGATGGAGTTTCTATTGATCCAGTCAAGATCGCTGCGATCAATGATTGGGAAGAACCTAAGACTCCAACTGATATTCGTAGTTTTCTAGGCCTTGCCGGTTACGATCGAAGGTTCATTGAGAACTTTGCTCGGATTTCTACACCCCTCACTGCTCTAACTCGAAAGAATGCTAAGTTTATTTGGGATGATAAGTGTAAAGCGGCATTTCAGGAGTTAAAGAACACGCTTACTTTCGCACCAGTGCATACCGTTCCGAATGGAAATGAGCGATTGACGGTATACACCGATGCTTGTCGCGAGGGTTTGGGAGCGGTATTGATGCAAGACGGGAAGGCGATTGCCTATGCTAGCCGTCAGTTGAAGACCCATGAAGCTAATTATGCTGCATATGATTTAGAACTGCTGGCTGTTGTCTTTGCTTTGATGCTTTGGAGACATCATCTCTTGGGTTCTAAGTTTGACCTCTTCACTGATCATCAGTCTTTGAAATATATCTTCACCCAGAAGGATTTGAATCAGAGACAAGTTCGGTGGCTCGAGTTTCTTGCTTCTTACGATCTCGACATCAACTATACTCCTGGGAAAGCTAATGTTATGGCAGATGCATTGAGTAGAAAGAAGTCCTTGTTGTGTCAACTTATTGTCTCTTATCCCCTTTTGGACCGTATAAGGTTAAGCAGGATGAGGATATAATCATCAGACTGATTAAGGAGAGTGTTCGCAGCAGGGTTGGTGGTAGTAGTCTTGATGGTAGTGGAGCCCAGATTGATGATAAAGGGATTTCAAGGATTAACAATAGAATTTGTGTCCTGAATGTTGATGGTTTAAAGTAGGAGTTACTTCAAGAACATCATCAATGCAGACTTTCCATTCATCCTGGTATGATAAAGATGTACCAGGATTTGAAGAAACTCTATTGGTGAAAGGGTATGAAGCACGAAGTCTCTATCTTTGTTAGTAGGTGTGCGACTTGTCAGCAAGTCAAGGCGGATCATCAGAAGACACCGGGTTTGTTGCAGCCTATGGAAATTCCCAATTGGAAGTAGGACCAAGTTTCTATGGATTTCATCGATGGTTTACCGAGATCTAGGAGGGGAAACGAGAGCATCTGGGTTATCGTAGATAGACTAACCAAGTCCGCTCAGCTTCGAGCTTCGAGCTTATCTGAGATCTATATAAGGGAGATTTGTTCGTCTCCATGGTGTTCCCCTTAGCATTGTTTACGATCAAGACCCTATCTTCACTAGCCAGTTTTGGAAAGCTTTCTAAGAATCCTTAGGTACTCGGCTGAATTTGAGCACTGCTTATCACCCTCAGACTGATGGTCAAACAGAAAGGGTGAATCAAATTCTTGAGGATATTCTTTGGTCTTGCATTTTGGATTATGGAGGATCTTGGGAAGATCATCTCCATCTTGTGGAATTCACTTATAACAATAGTTATCAGGTATGAAATTCCAATTATCTGTCATATCTTATCTTAATCCCCTATCTATCTCATTCTATCTTTTTCAGGCTAGTCTTAAGATGTCCCTGTTTGCTGCTCTTTATGGAAGACCTTGTAGATCTCCTTCTTGCTGGATTGAATCCGGTAATCGCTTGGTCCTTGGTCCCGATATGATTTTGGAAGTTTCGGAGAAAGTCGAAGAGATTAAGAGAAGGTTAAGGATTGCTCAGGATAGGCAGAAGAAGTATGCTGATCGTCGTAGAAGAAGCTTGGAATTCACAGTCGGTGATTTGGTTTTTCTAAAGGTCTCTCCCTTTAGAAATGTGGTTCGATTTGGGTGTAGACGGAAGCTAGCTCCTAGATTCATTGGTCCATTCCGCATCTTGGAAAGGATTGGGTCTCTTGCTTATCGACTGGAGTTGCCTGAGAGATTCGCTGGAATACACAATGTATTCCATGTTTCCCACCTTCGGCGCTGTTTGCATGATCCATCTTCTATTATCCAGCCTTCTGCTCTTGATAGTTTGGACATCGAGCCTAACCTAACTATTGAAAGGAAGTCGCTTCGTATCGTCGATCGAGGTACGAAATAGCTAAGAAGGAAATCTGTCCGCCTGGTCAAAGTGCAATGAGCACTGATGAACGGGATTGCACCTGGGAGACGGAGGAAAGCATTCGTGCTTCGAATCCGGAATTATTCGTTTCAGGTACTTTGCTCTTTTATTTTCTCTTCCTTTTTTTTCTTTCCTTCGTTTCTTTTCGAGAACGAAAAGTTCTGAGTGGGGGAGAGTGTTACAGCCTAAATTTTTAACAAGTATTTTTCACTTTTATTTATACAAACTTTGGGTTTTATTATATAAAAATTTAAAAATTTAAAATTGATTAAATCATTGCCCAAATTTTTAAATAAAAGATAAGATTTCTGAAATTTTGACTTTGGTTAAAGATTAACTCTAATTGGAATTTTTATAATTATAAATTTTAAATCTGTTAAACTCTAATCTCCAATTCTTTTAAACTGAATTAATTGTAACAACAATTTATACTTTACTTTTGTCCTTTTAAAAATTGGTTATATACCTTTAATATAAGTAATTAATATTCTGCAAATGAAATAAACTTTTTACGAATACACATTGTTTCTTAGTTAAATAATAAATAAATAAAATTTTAGATTGAATAATGTATAGGAAAAAAACAAAACTTCTAAATTGAGTAATCACTTTACAAGTTATACAACTTATTTAAACTTCAAAGTTATTTTATATAATCACTTCAGTTTAATTTCCATTTCGATAGCTTATCTATCCAAATCAATTTATTTAACCTTCGTTTAGTTAAATTTCAAATCATATGTTTATTATACCAACTCAAATTTATTTCAACTTTAACAAAGTAAAATCTTTATTATTTCATATTATAAGTCCAAAACTTGATTATTTATATTCAACAATTACAACTTGGATTTTAATTTTCAAATTTGTTTATCACAACAAAACTTCAAATTTTCAATTACTATGGTAACAAATACATCACACAGAAAATCGAAAATCATACTAATGATGCTGCAGTCATCACCCTTATTATTTCCCAATGAGAGTAGTGAATTCGGTGCTTAATATTCTTTCAAAAATTTTCTTTTATTCATAATCACATTTATAAATCCTTTTCTTATATAATTTCACTATTTAACTTTTAATTTGGAAAATAATTTTCAAAATAAACAGGATTCAACTTTTTCAATTCATGGTTCAAATTCATTTTTATTTACAACTCATATTTATAAATATATTCATATAGTTTCACTTCTTATATATAAGATTATTTCACAATTGTAAATCACATTAATTACAATTCCATACTTAACAATTCATTTGCTTATACAATTTATTCTTTTATTTAGATTATTCAAACATCTTTTAATTAACTTATATATATTCATACATTTTTAATAACGAAACAATCATAATAATTTTCAAAAAATCATTCCTTTTATTTACGAAATAGCCTGGGTAAAATTATTTCATTTACCCTATTTTAAAATAATATCGTGTCGAATAGTTCTGTACGAGTGTTTAGAGATCCCTACCGATAGAGTTGTACGGACTATATCGACCAAAATCCATATACCACTCAACAACCAATCGTCACAATATAAAACAATTTTATATTCACTATCAAATACGCGCTTATATCTATTATTGCACTCAAACTCATTCTAGGATACTACTGATTCTATCTCTAATGAGTAATTCCCAACAGAGCCAAGGATGTTGCTTAACCAAATGCTCTGATACCAACTGTAAGGACCCGATTCTTCGACTCTCGAAAATCGACATTAGTATGTCCATTGTATCTACTATCGACAATCGGATGCCGGAAAACTGAACCCTTAGGGTTAAAGAAGAAGAGGTAGAAGAAAGAAAGAAGAAGCAACAGAAACAATATCAGAATCTCACAAATGCAGCGGATCAACATATAATAGATAAATGAATAATCTTTAAATCAGAAGAACTGTATCGGTTATTACATTACATCACATTACATTACATTATCAGAGTTTACAACAACAAATAGCGGAAAAGAAATACTATATACTAGTTTATACGCCATACCATCCAGCTTGCCTCTAGATCTCCACAGCAACTCCTAAATTCCAGAATGACCTGATAACCTGACTCTAGACTGCCGGTTTGGAAATTAATGGGCGCCCAGAGTTTAGAAAGGGAACAATAAACTCCAGGTCAGTCATGGGACTAGTCTGAAAACTTAAAAATAGTTTATCTATAAATAAACAAACAAAGAAATATTTTGAAATAGATCCGCAATGCTTTTAGAAAATGTAACTACCATAAGGCCTCCCGCCACACACACAATGAAAACGCAGAATTAGAGAAGATTTCTCCTTATGATAGTTAAATATGCTTGATACGTGAATTTCTTTGATATTATTACTATAAGTGCAAAGTGCAGAGAAACATTTCGAAAGTATGATATAAATCTTAGCCAACATAAGACCATTATCGTATGCCTACTATAGCTACCATGTTCAATAGCAGGTTACCGCTACATTCCATGGCAGGTTATACAACTAAAATCGTACAGGGCTCGTATTGTTTCTTTGGATTTTCCAACAAATGGTCAGGCTAAGGAACTTCCTATTGCCACATGGAAACGCCTCTAGCGGGACACCCCGAGAACCTAACCGGATCTCTGCCAACACAAGGCCGGGTTACCTCTGCAAAAGTAGGTTACTACTAACACGAGTATGCCATCCCCCGGTTGTAAACAACCTTTATCCGAGGATCCTCAACCAACAACAATCACAAAGTCATATATAATTGCGATATCCACATAAGTTAAGTATCTGGGCTCCATACCATGATGCCACTTCTAACCAGAAGGAAATGCACATACCCTAAGGGGCGCTACTCCCTATAACCTTTCTGCATTCTTCATGTTTCGACCATTTCGGGGTGTGAGGTCTGACGAAGTCTCGTCTACAAAGCTATGCTTTTCACAGAAGCTATGCTTTGATCAACAAATGATCAGCAGCACTTCGTATGCCACATTACCAAATTGGGAATGTATTACTAGTAGCCATCAACTACATAACCTCTGAGCTCGTACGTCTCAGAGAAGGGTGTTAAGCTAAGAGAATAAATTCTCCGCCACCAACAGAAATGTATTTGACAGAAACCAGCTTTACATCTCAAATTTGTAACGTCGGACACACATCCATACAAGTCCGTTGCGGGATCGAACGGAACCGAAGGCACTTCCAAAGAAGCCCTTGCAATCCGGACATTCACTAATCACGTCCGGAATTCCCATCACAAAGGGTGATAAAATCTCTATATCGGAGATTAGCCGATGTAGAGGCATTCGACGGTAATCCTTCCTTTTTCGAAAATATCCGGTCATCAACACCGGTCTTCAAACGCTATCCATTACGACGTATCACTATTCGAAATGGGATTCATGACCCAAAGGTCCTCTCCCGGCTAAACCGAATAACAAGCACTTATTTTAAAATAAGTGTAGCATTCAAATTCAAGCAAATCACAACAAGTACCCATTTAAGGGTAAATATTGATAGTCGGTTATATAACTATCAATAGATATGCACAATATCACCAGATTCCAAATAATTTCCCAAATTATTTATTTTCCAAAAATATCTTTACAAGATATATTTTTCCACACTTCAACCATTTGAAAACAAATTTCAAATCACTTTTCACCTTTACACTTTTGAAAACAAATTTCAAACCATTTTCTTTACGTGGAAACACTTCCAAATATTTATTCATTTTCACTGGAAATCTGCCGAGTTCAAATACTTTAAAATAATTTATAACACTTATCCAAAATATATCGTGAAAATACTTTGAAATAAAACTATTTTTCTTTAAACACTTTACTTAAAATATTAGTTATAAAAATATTATACCAATATTACATATAACTTAAGTCCAAACTAATTTTTAAAATAAAAGTTAGTAGATAGTGTATAACTATTTGAATAACTATTTTCTAAAATAAATATTGCTTAAATCTTAGAAATAATCATGTTAACACCTATGCTCAACGACTCAAAAAGGGCTCACGACTTATGGAAACTCAGCGACTTAAAAGGATGCTGACCCAACAGCTTGCCGACTTAACTGCCCTAAGAGAATAGACCGACTCAATACCTTAAGGAAGTTGCCGACTCAGAGTACTTCACGACCTATGACTAAAGGTACGGATGACCTAACGGTTTAACGAGTTGAAGGACTTGGTGACTTACGACATAGAGAAATCTACGACTTAACGGTTTAAAAGAGAAGGGATGCTTTATGACCTAAGGCATCCACGACTTAAGGTTTCTACGACTTAAGAGAGTATACAGTCTATGACTTAAGGAAGTCCACGGCTCAAGGACAGGATGACTTAACGATTCAAGAGATGGCACGACTTAAGAAGGAAATGAGTTAACGACTTAAAGCTATCCGCAACTTACGACCTAGCATGTGTTGTGGGCGACTTAGCGAATGAAGCGTTGCTCTTTACTTAACATGGTGGCCTCTTAACTCGTACACGATTTAGGACTTGGGTTATTATCTGAAATTAACAAGCTTACTAGTTAAGCCACGACTCACGACCTAGCTTGAGTCGTCCACGACCTAAAGCTACTAAGTAAAAGTCCGATGCCGCGTTACTTATACAAGAGGATGTTGACTCGTGGGCGACTTAGGACTTATACAAGTGAATCTTTGTGAGACCATGGGGCTTGGCCAAATAAGTCGGCCACGACCTACCATAAGTCGATCACGACTTACGACCCAAGGGGGAAATTTCCCTATAAATACCAACCTACCTCAAGCATGAAGGGGACTTTTGGACAATCTCTTCAAGCGCTGATACTCTGCCAGTTTCTAAACCAACTCTATACTTGAAGTTTCAAAGAACACTACAAGCTACTATGAAAGACTTTCACACATCCGACATGGATTCGAAGACTTTCGTCTACATCGAAGCTTAAGCTACTTGCTCAAAGTGTTTTGTAACCAAAGAGATTTGTACTTGAAGAGCATTGTATCATTTTGTAACAAGATCAGTAATAAAGATACTTAAAGTGGACGTAGGCTACCCTTAAGCCGAACCACTATAAATTCACTGTCTCTTACTGTACTTTCTGTTATCTTAGCTGATATTTTGTTCCCGAACCATCGGGTGGTGCTTTCACACTCACATCTCACACACCGCGGTGTTAGCGTTCGATTTTAAGCGTTAACATTTTTGGTGCTTTCACTGAGAATTAAACTCAGGGATACTTCCATCATTGCTCCGAAAAAGTTCGTGGAAAGGATTTCTTTTAAAACCAGAAGTTTATTGGAAATAATGGCTCCTCGGAGAAAACGAAGTTCTGTGAGATCCGACAATGTTCAAGAGAATACCGCTACCTCTCCTCCTTCAAATCAAGCAGCTCCAACTGTTGGAATTACACGAGCAGAATTGGACGCCGTAGTTTTGGGGTTGAATCAACAATTGAATGCCCAGAATGCACAGTTGGAGGCTCAGAATGCCCAGAACGCCCTGATCTTAAGTAAGTTGAGTGATCTACTTGGGGTAAACCGTCAACCGGTTAATAATGATGGAAACCCTACTGTGGGAGTTCAGGATGTTGAAGGGAACATTTCTCAAAGAGCCACAGACCCTGTGGAAAGAACACCTCCCCAAGCTGGAGGATCAAGGCCACAGCCGACCCTCCGTGAACGGTTGTCAAGACAGAATTCAGAGAGAGTGGCTGATGTTTGCCCTCTAGAACATCTAAATGATGAAGAGTATTTTTCGGGTATGGTTCGTCAAATCATGAAGGAAAATATGCGAAGAGACGAAGATGAGAATGAGTGGGGTTTTGCTCCAAGCAAAACTCCATTTACCGAAAAGATCTTGAAGGCAGAGTTCCCAAGGAAATTCGTTCCCCCTACTATTCCGGCTTACAAAGGGACGAGTGATCCTAACGAGTTTCTGTTAAGTACGACTGGCATATGACGGGTGCCAGAGCGTCTGATGAAATCAAATGTCGATATTTCCCGGTATATCTGGAAGGTGTGGCTCTATTGTGGTTTACAAAGCTGCCGGTCAGGTCCATTGATCAGTTCTCCGATTTGACCATGAAATTCAAGGAGCAATTTCGATTGTATGCTTCAAAAGCAAAGGATATAATGTCGTTGTCAAGTCTAGAGCAAAATTCAGGAGAATCCATCAGATCATTTTTGAATCGTTTTAACATAGCATTGGATGAGGTAGATAATGCTGAGCCACGCATGGTCCTAACATACTTGATGAGGGCGATTGACAAATCGAGTGAATTTGGGAAATGGTTGAAAATGAAAGAACCAAACTCGCTTGACAAATTCTACAAGAAAGCGGATGAATTCATGCGCTTGGAGAGCCTCCAAACACCGGCTAAGGTGGTATCAGCAGAAGCCGGGAACACTGGTGCTTCTTCGAACAAGAAAGAACCTAACACTCAGAAAAGGGGAAACGATGGTGGAAATAAATAGGGAGTCCTAAGAAAGGTCGTCGTTTCAATTTCACACCCTTGACTGATACCCTTGAGAACATCTTCTTTGCGACCAAGGATGATGTCAATTATCCGACACCACCTAAAATGAGAGTTGGGAGTAAGATGGAAAAAAGTGGAAGGTTCTGCCAGTTCCACAACCAACCCGACCATGACACCAACGAATGTCGTCAGTTGAAAGAGGTAATTGAACAACTCTTGAAGGAAAACAAGCTCCAGCAGTACGTGGAAAGGAATAGAAATGCCCCAGCCTCGTCGACTCATGGTCAACAAGTTCCCGCTCACCGTCCTGGCTAAAGTGAGAAGGCCGTAGAACATGAATCGGAAAGACCTGTCATCAATATAATAACTGGAGGGCCTCACCCAGCAGGAAAAAGCTGGGGCGAGATGGAAAGGTATGCCCGGGCCTTGAGGCATGTACCGGCTGAAGAGAATGTTTTTGTTTTAGAAAATGATGCGCCTTTAAAGCAACAAAAGACTTCCACAGATGATATTGTATTCAGTGCCAGAGATTCTTTAGGTATCGAGGCTCCTACCATAGATCCTTTGGTCATATCCGCTGGTATTGGGTCGGCTACTGTGAGAAGAGTTCTAGTTGATTGTGGAGCTTCATGCAACATTCTCTTCAAAAAGACCTTTGATCAAATGAAAATTCCAATGGCTGATGTCCAACCTTCATCACTTATGATTGCTGGGTTTGCTGGGGAACCCAAACAGCCGATTGGGACCATAGATTTGTTTGTGGAACTTGGAAAAGGGCTGAGGAAGGTGGCTCGAAAGCAAACCTTTATAATTGTTGAAGAATTTTCTGCCTACAATGCCTTTTTAGGCCGACCAACTCTTGTTGCATTCAAATCTGTTCTTGCCCCATGGTGTCTGACTATAAATTTCCCCACAGATAATGGAATTGGTGTGATTAGAGGAGACCAAGATGCGGGGCGAGAAAGTTATCTTATGGAGTTGCGTGAATCAAGGAAAAGAAGAAACGGGAAAAGGTGCGGCGGCTCCAGTCCGCATCAAAGAACCAACCTTGTAGCAATTACAGGGTGGACCCTGCACTGGTGAATGTAGTGGCGCACGAAGAGAGATGGATCCAAGGAAAGCCAGTGCAGGGGAGAATAGGGTAGTACCGGTAGAGGTGACAGTGCCGGTACCGTTGACCCAAAGTACCCAAACAAAGTGCTGAATGTGGGTTCACAACTCAACACGACGGTTCAGAATGTTCTGATTTCATTTTTGAAGGCAAATTTGGATGTATTTGCTTGGACTCATGCTGACATGTGTGGAATATCCCCAGAGATTGCACTACACACTCTGAACATTGATCCAAAGTTTACACCTGTGAAACAAAAAAGAAGAACGCAGGGTCCTGAGAGGACAGCAGCGTTGAAGGAAGAAGTGGATCGGCTCATGGAGAACGGTTTCATCAGAGAATCTACTTATCCAAATTGGGTATCAAATCCAGTGCTGGTTAAAAAAGCTAACGGAAAATGGAGAGTATGCATTGACTTTTCAGATCTGAACAAAGCCTGCACCAAAGACTATTTCACGCTGCCCAGGATCGATCAGTTGGTGGATGGAACGGCAGGGCATGAATTGTTATCTTTTATGGATGCATACTCCGGATATAACCAGATTATGATGTATGAGCCAGATCAAGAGGACACAAGCTTCATCACAGATGTTGGACTCTACTGCTACAAGGTCATGCCTTTCGGACTCAAGAATGCAGGGGCAACTTACCAAAGGCTTGTTAATGCCATGTTTAAACCGCAGATTGGCAAGACAATGGAAGTTTATGTTGATGATATGCTAGTGAAGTCTAAGAAAGCAATGGACCACATGGATCACTTGGCAGAGATGTTCGCAGTACTCCGAAAGTACAGAATGAAGCTTAATCCCTTGAAATGTTCATTTGGAGTTGAGTCCGGAAATTTTTTGGGTTTCATTGTGAGCGCTAGGGGCATTGAAGCTAACCCTGCCCAGATTACTGCCCTGAGAGAGGTCAAAGCTCCTAGAACGAAGAAGGAGTTGCAAAATCTCAATGGAAAGGTTGCTGCCTTGAGTCGTTTCATTTCAAAAGCTACTGACAAATGCATTCCATTCTTTGATGCTCTGAAGAAAGGAAGAAAAAACTTTGAGTGGACTCCTGAATGTCAGAAAGCATTTGATGAGTTGGTTCGTCAGATGGAAGTGCCTCCGATACTTTCAAAGCCTGACAATGGTGAAGATCTCTTCATATATTTGGCAATTTCATCTCATGCTCTCAGTGCAGTGTTGGTACGGGAAGACGCGAGGATTCAACGCCCAGTCTATTATATCAGCAAAAGATTCACTGGGGCAGAAATGAACTATTGAAGGTTGGAAAAGCTAAGTTCGCCTATTGTTTGTTGATCGCATCGAGAAAATTGAGGTTGTATTTCCAAGCCTATCCCATCAAAGTCCTCACTGATCAACCTCTAAAGCAAGTCCTATTCCGTCCTGAGACTTCGGGCCGTCTTTTCAAATGGAATATTGAACTCAGCCAATATGACATCACTTATCACCCTCAGAAAGCAATCAATGGACAAGCTTTAGCAGATTTCATCGCAGAATGCACGGATAAAGGTGATAGTGAGGAAGAAGCCACTGATAACGTCCTAATCCAATGGAAATTGTATGTCGATGGCGCAAGGAATGATTACTGTTCCGGAGCAGGGGTTGTCCTTGAAACCCCAGAAGGGCGATCGCTATGTTATGCACTGAGACTAGAATTTCCTTCGACCAATAATGAAGCAGAATATGAAGCTCTCATCTCTGGTTTAAGAATCGCTAAAGAATTAAACATCAAGGCATTGCAGTTCTTCAGTGATTCTCAGCTTATTGTCTGCCAAGTCAAGAAGGAATTTCACGCTAAAGGAGGGAATCTACTCGCCTATTTATCAAAAGCCTGGGAGCTTCTTCAAGATTTTGACCGTTATTCGATAAACCATATACCCCGAGAAGAGAACATTAAGGCGGATTCTCTCGCAAAGTATTCAAGTACTAGTGAAGCTCAACTATTGGGATTAGTTCCCGTCGAAGTCTTGTCGGCTACAAGCACAGATGAAATGGATGTTGATTGGATTATGAATGTATCCCAAGAGCAAGAATCATGGATGACTCCGATATTTGAATATTTTCTCAATAGTTCTTTGCCAGAAAGTTCGAAAGAACGACAGAAGCTGTTAAGGAAAGCCTCCAGATATATAGTTCAAGATGGTCGTTTGTACAGACGAGGATTTTCAATGCCATTACTCCGATGCGTGACAAAGGAAGAAGCTAAGACAATTCTAACTGAAGTACACATAGGGGAATGTGGGGATCATACAGGTGGTCATACTTTCGCAAAGAAAATCCTTCGTTATGGATACTTTTGGCCAGAAATTAATCAAGATGATGCTGACTATTCCCGAAAGTGTGATAAATGCCAAAGATTTGCCAAAATTCCTAGAGCACCTTCCACTGAGCTAACACAAATGGTCAGTCCATGGCCGTTTTCCATCTGGGGAATAGATCTCATTGGGCCTTTGCCAACTGCCAAATCGGGGATTAAATATGCTACCGTTGCTGTTGATTATTTCACTAAATGGGCTGAAGCCGAACCATTGGCTACTATCACCTCTAAGAAAATGATAAGTTTTGTGACTAAAAATATCATTTGCAGGTATGGTGTGCCTCAGAAGATAATCACAGACAATGGTACCCAGTTTGAAAGTGAGGAGTTCCAAGATTTCTGCAAACGATTCAAGATCCGAAAAAGCTTCTCAGCAATGGCTCATCCGCAGGAAAACGGGCAAGCGGAAGAAGTAAACAAAATCATCAAATCAACCATCAAAAAGCAGCTGGAAAAAGAAAAAGGTGGTTGGGTCGATAAGTTACCGCTTGCACTATGGGCATACAGAACTACCCACAAAACTGCGACTGGGCATACTCCATTTTCATTAGCATACGGATCAGAAGCGATGATTCCAGTGGAAACTGAAGTCCCCTCATACAGAAGGATCCATTTTGATCAAGATGAGAATGAAAAACTGCAACTGGAAGCGCTTGACCTCCTTGATGAAAGAAGAGAAGAGGCTAAGCTTTGAATTGCAGCTCATCAGCAAAGGATAGCCAGGCACTTCAATTCCAAAGTTCGTCAACGCAGCTTTGAAGTTGGGGACCTAGTCCTGAAGAGAATTATGACAGCCATAGGTGTGTTTGGGCCAAACTGGGAGGGGCCATATGTCATAGGCACGAAACTTCTTGATGGCACATTCAAACTCACAACTGTCGAAGGAGAACCAATTCCAAGAGCTTGGAACAGCAATCATTTGCGTCCATATTTTACTTAAAAGCTTTGCTGAAATGTTGTAAAAGAATTACGAATATATGATTCTTGTATTGAAAGCAATTGTAAAGCAAGTGAATAATGAAAAGCTATAAAGTGGATGTAGGCCCAGCTTTTGGCCGAACCACTATAAATCTTGTGTTCTCTACTACTATAAACTGCTTTGTTTTATTTCGACATATAGAATACGTTAATTGTGTTACTAAAATGTCGATTTAATAATGCAGGCCATAAAAACAAAGCTTACCCATCGCAAGACCAAGTGATCTCCGACATCACCCAGCAAGCAAACGCTAAACCATTCAAAATTTCCATACTCAAATCCTACGAAAGAAGTGCTTCGAACAAAAGTTAGCGATGTGGATGGAAGTGGACTATTTCTAACTAACTGCAAATGTTTGTACAAACGAGCATCCAGTTAAATAGCCTGTGTCTACCACCACCAACTCGCTTAACTATGAAGTATATTTCTTTGGATCAGGAAAATTGTTGGCAACTAAAAGGGGATGATATTTGGAAAAGATAACGGGGATCGCCGACATAAATAGATAGCAAAGAGACATGGGCGAGCAAGCACCAAACAAAAAAAGACCTCTTCGGAGGCATAAGCCCTCTTCAGAGGCACAACTCTTCGGAGGATAAAGACCTCAAACGGGCCTCGCCAGAAAAAGAAGGTTCTTTCTCGACATAAAGTTGTGGACTGATCGGTGATACACTCCCGTGAATCCATCCAACCAAGAGAAAGAAACTCCAAACTTCCAGGCAAAAGCCCCACTTAGAGGCACACGTTTCACCGAGATTGAAATAAAACTTCCAAGTGTTGAAACGTGAAAAGCCCTTTTCGGAGGCCCATTTCACCACAGTTGAAATGTAAAAGACCTCGAGCGGGCCTCGCCAGAAAAAGAGAGTTCTTTCTCGACATAAAGTTGTGGACTAATCGATGATACACTCCCGTGAATCCATCCAACTAAGAGAAAGAAACTCCAAACTTTCAGGCAAAAGCCCTACTCAGAGGCACACATTTCACCGTGATCTAAAATAAAACTTCACACGAGTCGAAATGTGAAAAGCCCTCTTCGGAGGCCCGCTTCCCAACGAACAGGGAAAAAATAAAAGCCTCTCCCAAGAGGCAGAAACAAAAAGACCTCTTCCCAGAGGCACCATCAAATAAAAGACCTCTTCCCAGAGGCACAATCAAACAAAAAGACCTCTTCCCAGAGGCACAATCAAACAAAAAGACCTCTTCGGAGGCACACGTTTCACCGAGATCGAAATAAAACTTCCGAGCGTTGAAATGTGGAAAGCCCTCTTCGGAGGCACAACTCTTCGGAGGCACACGTTTCACCGAGATTGAAATAGAACTTCCAAGTGTTGAAACGTGAAAAAGCCCTCCTCAGAGGTACAACTTTTCAAAGAAGCATTTCATCAGAAATGCAAAACAAAGATCAAAAAGCCCTCCACCGAGGCGCAACATAAAAAACAAGGAAGCCCTCTTTAAAGGCACATTTTAGCTTTCAAAGGAAGATTGGTTCATCTATTCTTGAAAATACTCTTCCTCAAAAAAGTTAAAGTGCCCTTCGAAGGCCCGCTCTAGCACATAAGAGAATTCGCTTTGTAAAAATGTATATATGCAAAAGAAAAAGTGATATCTCCAAAGGGTGGAGCATGAAAACTCATATGAAACGGGCTGTACTCTATTTTGAGCAGAATAATATTCCTCCAAGTATGGAATAATTATTCTCCAAAAAATAAGAGTACAAGTCCCCTCAAAGTTGAAAATATTGCAACGAGCTTATGGTATAGGGGCAACATGGTATAGCTACATTGGTAAGAATTATGCTCGAACAACATACCACAAGCTCACTGCAATATCATATAAAGAAACTTGTACAAAAAAGAATAGTAAATGCATTCTCAAATATAGACAAAAATTTGTACAAACAAAAAGAATCATTTTATTCAATACTGTCAAAATTTTGTACAGGTATAGGTTTCAAAATAAAAAGAAAAAGAAAAGCGGAGGCCGGTAACCGCACAATCTCCGGTCAGTACATGCAAAAAGCAAAAAGTAAAAATAAAGGGAAGCAGGGCCCGTTACTTCTTCTTGCCACCACCTTTAGAGCCTTCACCTGACCTAATAGGCAGTTTTTCAGGACAGGTTGGGAGAGTCGGGGATGAAGGAGAGAGGGTTACTGACGGATCAACCTTCGCTTCCTCTTCAGAAACAAGAATGCTTTTCCTTTTCTTCTTGGAAGTGGTATGCTTCCTCCTCCTCCTTGAAGAAGACACACTTCCCGGGGTAACAAGAGCAACTAGTTTTACGTCATCAGAAATAGTACGCTCCGGGGATTTGTTGCCTCCTTCCAGTCCTTCGTCCTTCTGCTCCTGCGAAGCGATTGGATCATCCAAGCCTTGAAGGGCTCCTATGAATTCTTCCTGTGATCCCGGTTGGGATATAGGAGTGATTTGAGGGAATGAAGGAGGGACAGCTGGAGCAGGAGAAGTCTGTATGGCACTTGGCCTTTTTGCTACAGAAGAAGAAAAGCCAAAAATATTAGTATCTCCCGTGAAGAAAGGAGATAGCGGCTCATTAAGATTTAAGAAATAATTAAAAAGTTCGTCAAACTCATGAGAAGCAAACAAATAGTCCACTTGGGCAAGATTAACAATAGAGTTACCTGGAGAAGTCGGCTTCCTAATGTCAACTTCATAAGCCTGTGCTTCGGTGCTCTCTTCGCCTTCATCTCCACCCTGCGTGCTTGTGATCTCAGTTATAACTTTGGCAGGGGACGGAGAATGAGAACCGGAGCCCGTAATGTCAACATCGGCCGAAACTGAAAGAGGGACGGGGGCAGTTAATGGTGCTTCTTTCACAAAGTGTTGCTCCCCTACCTCAGCTCGTGCTTTGGCAAGCTGCTCTTTTCCCCGGGCTAGGGCAGCTCTGGCATCATCATCTAGAAAGTGTTCTGCAAGAGATGCTTCAACATAGCTGGCGCCTGTACCTCCAAGCATGTCAAGAATTGACTCCAAAACCTCGGCCAGGGTAATCTCATACTTCGGTCCTAAGAATGAAAGGCTCCCACGCCCCATAACGCTATGCACGTAGAAGTCAAATAAAGTGGAGTTGACATTGGCTTTAGTCGCCTCATGCGACTGTTCAGCAGCCTGCCTTCCAGCGATAGCTTCATCACGTTCCTTCTCGGTCTTTGATAATTGGGCCTTTAGCCTCATAATCTCCAAATCCTGGGAGTTGACCTTCTCCCGTAACTCTACGATGTCAGCACGATACCTTCCCGTTATTTTCTGCTCAGCCTCAAGTTGTGCCTCGGCATGTCACTGAGCAGCGTGAGCATCGCGAACTTGCTTTTGAAGTACTTCTTCTTTTTGAGTATATGAGGTAGAAGAAGTAGCAAGCTCTTGGTTAAGTTTCTCAACTTCTGCTTCAAGCTTCTCGTTGTAATCAGCAATGTTCCTCATCTCAGTATCATGCTGGCTTAAAGTATTTTGCCACTCGGCCTTATCATTTTCCATGGTCAGCATGGCCTCTATATTCATGCGGTTGACCCTTTGAAGCTCGTCAACAAGCTTTTTCCACCCTGACATCCGCTCAATATCAAGTCTAACAGCATCAAGATTTTGCAGCATTGCTTGTTTGTCAATAGGGACCAAGTCAAGATCGAACCGCACTCCTTTTAGGCACCAGTGCGGGAACCGGCTTTGCAGAGTAGCCGGGCCTGGTCCAATTTGGAATTTATGCCTGTTGACTATTGTTTGAATATTTGTCTTCCCGAGAGTAGGAGGGCCAGAAGGGATGTCAAGTGAGACGGGGGCAGTGGCCTTTTCAGGAGTTGTAGATGCATGCTTCTCACCGTGCCTGGCACGCTTGCTTGGGTCCTCAACTATATGACTTTTTCCCCGGTCGTCATGCGACTTTCTTTCGTGAGAGTCGTCACCTCTCTGGGAAGAATCATGGTGCTCCTCCCTTTCTCTCCTCTCGTAACTCTCTTCTTGAACCCTCCTCTCCTGAGCCTTTCGAGCGGCTCTCTCTTCGTCAGTTTCTCTATAAACGGGAAGGTAGCGCCTATAGTCATATTGACTACGCCTCCCGTAGCGCTGAAAGTCGTCGTAATAAGAGCCGCTGCGTCCCATTGGAGAATCTGAAATTAAAAAAAAGACAACTCTTAAAAGCCTTCGAAAAAAGAAGTTAAGTACGAATAAGTGCTGAAAATCCTATGTGTGTGTGGTGTGCAAACTACACGCATCAGGCTACAAACCGCTCTTCAGCACAGGGGTGGTAGTGACTTGAGTGGCAGGCGTCAAAATTTGCTGAAAAGTGGATGTCGCCTCGACAACAGGAGAAGCAACTTTAGGAACATCATCTTTAAAAAGTTCCTGTGAAGTTATGATCAGGTCGCTTAGCCCCTCAAAAGTATCATCACCACCAAGTTCGACGGGAGCTTCTTTTTCGGCTTCCAGACCAGCCGCATCTTCAGAGCAACGAAGAGTTTCTTCCTCTTCAATAACTGGGGCAAGTGCCGATTTGCTGGATGGACCTGCAACATCGGTAAGCGTGGGGCACTTCACCAGTGAAGTTTCAGTAGAGGGCTCCTTCGGTATAAGCTTTTCAGCAGGGGTTGAGACATCTGGTGCCTCCGTTGGAGAATCAGGGACTTCATGAGGCTGAGTGCAGCGAGAAGGGTAAAGAAGTCCGAACTGGTGAAGGAATTCATCGTTCAACAAAAATTTCATGTCTCGCTCTTCAACCGGTACAGCCACGAGCCTCTCCAGATTTGGCTTGTGGCTGGGATGTCTAGAAGGAGGGGGGAGCGCTGAAAAAAAAAACGAAGTTAACACTTGGCAATTCGGACTTCGCAAAACTCAGAGAATAGAAGAAGTAAAGGTAGATGATCTTACTTCCTTCCCTCCACACAGCATAAAACCCCAGGGGGCAGCGGACAAAGAAGAACTGGGTTAAGAACCCATGAGCAGTGTCGGGAAGGCCAACAATCAATTTGCGATTTCGGGCGCTTCTCACGACAGTGATAGAAGGGTGATCCTTAGTCTTGGAAAAGGAGCATAGGAAGCAAATCTCGTCGAAGCTTGGAAGTCGATCAAATGTTCTCCTAAATAGCACACACAGCTCCATCAGAATGGCATAGCCATTAGGGTGTAGCTGGAATGGGGAGATGGCTAGTCGACGAAGGAGATTCTGGAGAAAGTTGTTTAAAGGGGGAATGGCCCCGCTCAGGCACATTTGCCGGTTAACTGCTACGAAGCTAGGAGGCGCCACATCAGCAGTGTCGGTTTTCTCAGGAAGAATGGCATCTGCTTCAGCAATGCCAAACTGAGTGCATAACTGACGAAAAACTTTGTATGATAAAGAAGTAGAGGCTCTCTCTGGAGGATTAACTAGGGGAGCCGGAATAAGAGTGGCTTCTCCAGTCTGGACTGTTATCTCTTCTTGTTGAGAAGTCATTCTACACAAGCAACTGGATATTCAAATGTGAAGGTGCACGTTTCCTAAAAGTGTGAAGTGTTGTGCAGAACTAATAAAAATAACAAGTAAATATAACTGGAATTAAACTAGTCGACAATTGATCGATTACCAAATTTCAGGACTTGTTAATTTAAAGTTCAGGTATAGTATTAGTGCAAACTGGGCAGTTTCAGTTGACTATTTCAATGTTGCTTTAATACTTTACTTGAATTTGATGATTTAAAAAGCACTTCATTCACACAATTTATTTGAGTTGATTATCTGTTGTTAACTAATCTTCCATTTGACGTGGGCAGTCAGTGGCAGTATATTCATCCCGATTTTCTGTAAATGATGTATTGAACTGATTGTTAGCTTGCAAGTCAAAAGTGATATGTGAATGAATGCAGCAAAGTTTAACAGTTCAAAGTTCAAGTAACAGTTCAAAGTTCAAGAAGTTTATCCTGGCAACTCAAATTGGAAATACAATCAAGTTCTATAAACATCTCTAAGTTTTCAAATTTTGTTCAGGTCATTGAGTCATGGTCCAAGAGTTCTCAAAGTCATGAGTCGTTCACGACTTATCCTGCGAGTTGACATTGGTCTTTCACGACTTATCCTGACTCGGCTGCGACTCAGAGCCTATGTCGCATCCATTTGAGTCGGTCAAGAGTTAAGTCGTAAGGCCTCTAAAGTCGCCCAAAAGTGCTGGGTCGTGTCCAAGCTAATGCTCCACTCAACCAGCAAAACCCTCATCTAATCTGTAACCCCTCTTAACACGTTAACCCGTTAGCCTCTCCATCAACAAATGTCCTTATTTCCTTATGATACCGAATCATTCAAAATCATCCAAATTCAATGTTTAGCCATCCTGACGCAAATCAAAAATCAGTTGGCCCAAAGTGTTGCAACCCATCGGTGTCATCTTGTTAATCATTTAAAGCCGAATCAGACTAATTCAGGTTCAACAACTATCAGGGTAACAAGATTCACGACGAGGCATTGCGCGAGGAGGTGATTTAAGATTCAAAGGTGGAACTCACGAATCAGTGATAGTAAAGGATCGGGAAGAGAGCAGGATCACTTACGCAATATAATGGAAAAGATGGATTGTCGATCAACTAGCTTGGATTCGCCTTCAGAAAGGTGAGAAGTCGTTAATGGCAGAAAGGGATGATAAAACAGTAAAGTGAGAAGGAAGAGGCGACTGGACGACTTATATAGAGATAGGAGAGAAGACTGAAAGACGGGCGAGTTAGCAAGCCTCTTTGAGTCATTCACGACTCAGGAACTAGATCGAAGCACACGACTCATGACTTAAGCATGTACTTCGAGGGGCAATTGTTAACTCCTATGCTTAACGACTCAAAAAGGGCTCACGACTTATGGAAACTCAGCGACTTAAAAGGATGCCGACCCAACAGCTTGCCGACTTAACTTCCCTAAGAGAATAGACCGACTCAATACCTTAAGGAAGTTGCCGACTCAGAGTACTTCACGACCTATGACTCAAGGTACGGATGACCTAACGGTTTAACGAGTTGAAGGACTAGGTGACTTACGACATAGAGAAGTCTACGACTTAACGGTTTAAAAGAGAAGGGATGCTTCACGACCTAAGGCATCCACGACTTAAGGTTTCTACGACTTAAGGGAGTATACAGTCTACGAGTTAAGGAAGTCCACGGCTCAAGGACAGGATGACTTAACGATTCAAGAGATGGCACGACTTAAGAAGGAAACGAATTAACGACTTAAAGCTATCCGCGACTTACGACCTAGCATGTGTCGTGGGCGACCTAGCGAATGAAGTGCTGCTCTTTACTTAACACGGTGGCCTCTTAACTCGTACACGATTTAGGACTTGGGTTATTATCGGAAATAAACAAGCTTACCAGTTAAGCCATGACTCACGACCTAGCTTGATTCGTCCACGACCTAAAGCTACTAAGTAAAAGTCCGATGCCGCGTTACTTATACAAGAGGATGTTGACTCGTGGGCGACTTAGGACTTATACTAGTGAACCTTTGTGAGACCATGGGGCTTGGCCAAATAAGTCGGCCATGACCTACCATAAGTCGATCACGACTTATGACCCAAGGGGGAAATTTCCCTATAAATACCAACCTACCTCAAGCATGAAGGGGACTTTTGGACAATCTCTTCAAGCGCCGATACTCTGGCAGTTTCTAAACCAACTCTATACTTGAAGTTTCGAAGAACACTACAAGCTACTATGAAAGACTTTCACACATCCGACATGGATTCGAAGACTTTCATCTACATCGAAGCTTAAGCTACTTGCTCAAAGTGTTTTGTAACTAAAGAGATTTGTACTTGAAGAGCATTGTATCGTTTTGTAACAAGATCAGTAATAAAGATACTTAAAGTGGACGTAGGCTACTCCTTAAGCCGAACCACTATAAATTCGCTGTCTCTTACTGTACTTTCTGTTATCTTAGCTGATATTCTGTTCCTGAACCATCGGTTGGTGCTTTCACACTCACAATCTCACACACCGGAAATTTTATTCGTCTTTCCAGGGAGAATACACTTTCATTTCAAAATGGTTCATTTAAACCAATTAAATAAATCCTTACCGATTTATTTTAAATTTACGTTCCAAATTAGTAAATTTATTTCTACACCTCAAAATAATCAATGTTTATTTTTAAACAAATTTACCTTTCCTTTATAAATTCCATGGTGAATTAAAATTTCCAAATATCCACTGATACACGATTTTCAAATCGATTTCAAATATTCACTTTCAACAACAATTCAAAATTTCAATTGATTTCAAAAACAACCAAATCAAATTCCATATTGATTTTCTAAGAAATTAAACACCAAGTGAATTTCATTCTAATCTCAAATTGAAATCAGTTTCTATTAAACACCAAATAAATTTTAAATTGATTCCAAATACTTTTCAAAACACCTAATAAATTTCCAAATGGATTTCAAAAGATTTAAATTCAATCACCAAAAATCAATTCCCAAATGGATTTCAAATTTTATTTCCTTTTAGAAATAAATTCCTTTTTAAAGAAAACCAATTCTTATATTTTTCAAACTCTTTAAAATCCGTATTTTGAATAAATTCTTCAACTTTTAAATAATATTACCCGAAATCCATTTATTAAAGCTTTTCCCATATTTGAAATTTTATCCAATAAGATTAAAAATAAAACTTTATCATTTTAAAATTCCTTCTTTTAAATTTATTCAATCCTCAAAAAAAAATTAATATAAACTTTCAACCTAAATTTTTCAAAAATCAAAATTTTCTTTATTTTCGGTATCTAACGATACCAAAATTATATTCGGCTAAATTTTAGCCTTCAACGATTTTAATCAAAAAGATAAACACATAGAGATTATAAATAAGCAACACGCAACATTGAAACAAATTCAATTATTTGAGGAATCCAGTTTGATCCCTCCAACCTGTTTCCCTGCATCCATAGATGTTTGCACAATAGCAATCCCGTTTCAAGACGGAATATCGTGGTACATGGGTTTATATAAAATATCTTCCGCTATTATGCGGCGCAGTAGGGTCTCATCCTCTATATAATGAGGGAAAATCAACTCCAAGTACATATATAATACCAATTCCACTTCAAGGTGGAATATCGCGGTATATGTGTTTAATAAAATAACATCCGCTTAATATGCGGCGTATAGGTTCTATTTCAATACAACAGATAAAAAACATCATTCAATCACACAATCAAGCAATTTTAAATATAACTATTTAAAATTTTAAATCGAAACACAATTCGATTGAGTGAGAAGTTCTCACCTTGCTTCCAATAGCGGTTTCAGCGTTTTGTTCCGAATAAAACTAAACGGGCGTTTAATTTACCCAAAATTCACACTAGCTCCAATCGACTCCAAACTAGCTCCAACGCGTAGTGCTCGACAGTACGATTCCAACGCAAGTCGTTTCATTATTTTTTGACCTCGTATGAACAAGTTATGAAGTTACAAAATTTATACGATTTTAATATATAAAAAATCAGTTTCTGTTTTAATCTTCAAACCCTACATTAAATCAGAGCCGTCCATTTTGCCAAGCAAATCAAGGCTGTGCGCATCCTTCTTCTCCCCCCAGTAAACAAACACGAATGAACAACCCATAGCCACCGTCCCAAACCTAATTGCCGCGTCACCCACCTTTGATCGGAACTCAATCAAACATACCCACTCGAACGCCGACTCTAGCCTCCACCTATGGTCGCGAGCACGGCAAACTCGGCTGCTCTATCTTCTCGATTTTCATGCTTGAAAAACGGCATTTGAACGTTATTTGCCGACGCCTCGCTTCGTTTTAAATGATCATGACCGTTGAATATCTAGCCCTCGCCGAGCTCTACCATCTTCTAGTTGAAGGCGAGACATGAAAGTTAGTGGACTGAGAGATCGGAGGGAAAACGATCAAAATTTTCGGCCATTGAATTATTTTCTGGCAGCTAGGGTTTAAAACCCTAATCTCTTTTGGTTTTGCGAAAAAATAAGATGTTAAGGTCCTTATGTAGAAAATTTGACGAAACACTATTCATCTCCAATTTTTCAAACTCCAGACGAAGCATTCCGTTGACATTTCTAGGGTTTAACCTGTGTTCCAGACACAATGGAACAGGTATCGAGAGCCAATTCGATCATATCTGCGAGCTACGGAAATAAACGATCAAATTTAAATTAAATCGGTTAAACTAATTTCTATGCATTTTGGCTTGCCCCAGACAAACGGTAAATCCGATTGACACGAAAATTGAAATCTTGCAATAATATAACATTACAAATCCAATGAAACTAGTTTCGTCAAATTCCGAGACTGTTTGAAAAATGACTATTTTTACTCGTCAATTAAATATTAAAATATTCAATTTCTACAATTTAACTTTTAAATTCAATTTTAAAAGTTCTATAACATCACTCTAACTCCAATATGATTTAATACAACTTTACAAATCAATTTTAATCACATTAAACCCAATTTCCAATTATTTCTGTAATTTCAAATATTTAATTATCGATTTAATTATCCAATTAAATCTAGATATTCGAAATAAAATTTATTCGACTTACAAATTTTACTTGTTAATATTTAAAAATAATTAAATATATGAATTTCAAACGACAGAACTTCTGGGTCGTTACAAGCAAGGGGTTACGTACTTGTGATTCTTTGGAATATCCAAAAAATGACTTGAGTAGAGTGTTATGTAGGTTGATACAAAAAATTTAGAATAGAAGATCTCATGATTACGACATATGGTAATCTTAAAAATAGTGGGTGTCGTTAATCTTAAGTAGATAGGCTGTAAATCGATTATGTTTAAGCATATAGAATGACGATCATGTTACGACCATAGTTGGGTACATATTAAACTACTTGAAGTGAAATGCTACCCCAGAGAGGATTTGTCCGCTTCGTAGTAGAATGTTAGTATTATCATAATTAGTAGTCAACTTAAGGCAAAAATCATTGGGCAAAGTAAACCGGTTAATTTAAATGCGAGTAGATTGAACGAACGACTATAAAGTAATATGCACAATCAAATAGGATAGTAATACAAATTTTGACCTTAGGCCAATCTCAAAATTTACAAGTGGTACGATGATGAATAAAACAAAATCATGTACAAAATGTCATTACTAGTTGGTCTTAATAAGGATTACAAGTTGGATTTTGCCTAATGATCAGTAAGCGATTGAACTTGCGCACAATATTGTACTTTAGCAAAGTCCATACAAGCTCCAATATTTAAATTGTTTAAGTATTGACCGAGGATTGAGTTCGCATCAAAGAGTCAACAAAATCAAGTTGTTAGTTATTTAAGAGTTTGACCAATTTAAAGTTAACTTATAAATGTTCTGAAATTGCTAGTAAAATTAAATACAAATATATTATTAAATTATAATGGCATTTTAGTTATTTGTTCGAAGTTTGAAAATTACTTAAAATGATGTATAAAAGTTTTACATTGATTTAATTGATACTTTCAAATGTAGATAGTTCCATATTTGCATCCGCATTCAAAATTATTTTCGAATATCGAATATCTGCATCTACAGACACTGATGTATATTGGATAATTATCCTATCCGCTAACGATCGATAAATCAAAAACATAAATTGAAACTTTTAGTTTAACATTGACTCTTTTCCAATCCCATCGATTATTAAAGTGTTAAAAATAATTTTTTTTGATGATACTAATTTTTGAGTAGTTAATATGCATTTAGTGCATATAATATGAACTTCTAACTTAATAAAATAATAAATAAATATCTTTCATTGTACTAAAATTCACATAATTTAAACTATAATCTTGAAAAACACTGGACGGATAATTTTCAGTTGTTGATGGCTTCATACCGCATCCATTTTTTTGGATATCGGATATTTATAGACTTTTGGATACGAATGCGAACGGATTTTGGATTTTTTGGGTATCCATTGACATGCCTACTTTGGATAATTAAAACGAATGATTTAATTATTTAAGCCTAAAATATGGGCGACCACATGAAAATGTATGGCCAACATAGCTGGTAGGTGAAACGATCCAGCTTTTCAACCCTCGAACGTCGACACTAATACATCCATGGTATTCACATGTTGGGAATCCAAGTTCCAAAAAGACAGAACATTGTGGTATAAAATAAGAAAAAGAAAACATAACAAGAAAGAAGAACATAATATTAGAATCTCACGTGCGGAACGATAATATTATATATCTGAAAAGGTCTTTGCTAAAAAAAGACTTCGATATACATAAAACAATTAGAGTAAACTAAACCATCATCTGCATGGATAGCTATAACGACATGTCCTCACAAATGCTGATAGGCAAGTAATGTAGTAGAAAACGAGTACGGCAGGAAATCATCCAACTCCTCTCCAAGAGCTCCAATGAACCACATCTAAATTTGGAAACATACTCGAGCTGACCTGAGCATTATAAGAAAATAACATCCAGATCATCCTAGTAAACCAGCGTGAAAAAAATCAAATCTTATGGAATCCTATATTTATAAAACCTTTCAAATGTAAAAGTATCTTATAAGACCATGTCGTCAGTAATCACGGACATGCTCTTACCTTACGATAACCAAACCAGTTCTATTATAAAATTCAGTGATAATATAACAAGATTAAGTGTGAAATATAAATTATCACATAGTTGTGACGCATGTGAGTATAACCACAACAAAAATATGCATGTAATCCAAAACTGCCAAGGTGCGTTCGCCAATTATATAAGATTCCACAGAGGCGCTCTTATTATTTAAGGAACCATCCACCTACGCAAGGACTAGAGATATCCTTCCGACAATCACATATCTCTAGAGAAAATATACTATAGGAAAACATAGCTGGCCCACACTCGAACTGTGGCACCAGGTCACATCACTCCCGCATGCATATCTTTGAGTATCACTAGAATGGAGTGCTTGTACCCTTTAAGTTAGCTAAACCCATAGGCTTTGTCTTCTATCTCTAGTTTCTGTCATTTCCAATGGTGAAGTCCCGCTCAGCATCCTAGCATATGAGTCACAACTCAAACAGATCTAAAACACATGTGTCCCCAACTCGAACTGATATTGAAATCACACATGGATTCCTCAATAGATCTCAAAATCACACATGGATTCACATATCTCAACAAATTTTGGAATCACATATGGACCTTACATCTAGAACAAATCACAAACAACTACATGCATTCGAGCATCTCAAATAGATCTCGAATCTCCTCATAGATTCCCACATCTCGAACAAATCACGAACGTTTTTCAAAGCATTAAACACATATATGGTTTTGGAGTGGTTATAGTTTTAAGTCATCTCATCTAATACCTTCACCTGCTTATGGGGTACTCCAAAACTATTCGACGGATTTTTGGTAAACTCAACCCTAGTTCTATTGGGAATAAACAGAGAATACAGAAGAGCAGAGATCACCTCCTTACCGTTTAAGCGGATGGATTTCCTTATCATTTGTCCTAGAACAGCAAAAGGAGTTTATATTAACATTATAGCATCGCCGAAGATAACTATACCATATAATCCATATATTTCTTCTAGATATTTACAGAGTAATATTTTGATCAATTCCAATAACAATGAGAATGATCACATATGGAAGACTAAGCCCTGTATACTATCCATAAGCAAATAACATACATAGCACGAGCGAAATATACAAGCATGATCAAGTCATATAAACGGCTCCTAATTCCCCGTTTAATTAATTTTCCATTATTAAATAAAATCTTCTTTTAGTAATAAAACTCATTTTTACTCAATAAACTTCTTTATAAGTGAAACTCCATCTTATTAATTAAACTTCATTATTTAAGTAAAACTTCCATATTCATTTCTTCACATTCCAACACTATCAAAAGTATTCATAAACTTATCTCATCCGTGTAAGTATAAACACAAATCTATTTCAAAGGGCTTAAGACAAATGTTACTCAAACATTGTCACTGTAAACCCAGAACCATTTCACTTATGATTGTCGTTACAACATTCTTTTTAGAGATCTATATACATTCATAAGTATAACTAAAATGGGTTAAGACGATCATTATTAACATATTGCCACAGCAAACCCAAAATCAATTCATACTTGTTTTTCTCTTTAAAATTCCATTATTAAAGATCTAAGTATTTTCCAAAATCATTTAACAATATTTTACCACTTTAAAATATTATTCAAATGTTTAAAAACAAATATTACTAAAACATTGTTTACTACAAACCCCAAAACCACTACACTTCATCGTTATCTTTAAAACTTCATTTTAAAGATCTAATTACTTTTCAAAAGTATAGTTAAACGGGTTAAAATAAATGTTGCACAAACACTGTTATTTTAAACACAAAATCAATTTTATACCCGCCATTAACTTTGAAACCTTCATTTAAAGCTGTAAGAGCATCTTTACTTATTAAACAAGGTAATATATCTTTTTAATCAATTTTACAAAATTATCCATTATACATAAGTGTTATAATCTAAGAACTCCTTTATATTATTTCAAAAATACTAAACTTCCTTTCTAAATTTATGAATATACCAAAATACCTTTCAAAAATGTGTGTACACATATATATAGACTAATCTATTCGTAGAACTAAGATTTTTAATAATTTACTATAAACAATTTGAAAGGTATTATAATATAAATGCGTTTTAATTCTTAAACAAAATCTTTAACAAATTTTCTAAAATTATATATACGAAAAATATACTTTTAAAATAACTATACGATATTTTAAAAAACATTTATTCAAAAAACCATAAAAACCTATTTTTTTAATTTAAAATCATTACTTTAAAAATCCATAAATGATTATTTGTAATAAATTTAAACAGTGATATTTTTTGGTAATAAGTACATTTATAATACTTATTAAAAATGTGAAGAAGCCATAGGATGTCTTCCAAAGTTAACTTTAAAATTTCCAAACACATCAATTTCAGAGTGCATCCGTAGCGATCCTTTCGCTTCCAACATTAACAACTTCTATTCCCAATTTCCACAAATGCCCAAACCAATGCCTCTGTGTCTAACGCACCAAAACATTTGTATCAAAGTATATATACATATATACTTCCATAATATACCACAATTTATACAATTTAACAAATGTCAAATATTATGGATTTCAAAGCACTTTTAATATGACTATATCGCTTCAAACATTCACCGCATAATTTCCAACTTAATCAAATAGCAATATCAAACATATAAACAAGTATTCTGGGCCACGATACATGTTATATATGATTTTAAGGGAAATTATACTACATAACCATGTTGTCACTTGTTTTACAAACAAGGCAGGGTCAAAAAGTAATAATTTATATTTTTAATACAACAATAGTTATATACACAACATATAATCAACTGGTGAGTAAATTGACACATGTTCCAACCAACGGTTATGCTTGTTTGAATGGTCCAAAATTGAATGTTGTTCGATTTTAACTAAAAATCCCACTAGCTTCAAACTTTACGAATCCAACTCCAATGCGTAGATATCATCTGTGAGTCCAGCGTAAAAGACTACGACCAAATCCGACTTTAACGACCCACCTTTTTGGACAATTTAAATCGACGATAAACCATACATGTCAGACTCAAACGATTCAAAAGGAGGATTATTATGGGAAAAATAAGAAAAAACAGGGAAAGAAAGAAAACAGACACAGAATCTCACAGCGGAACGATAAAATATAATGATCAAATAAACAGTTCATGAAGCTGTTTTACAAATAACAATTGATTAAACTTTACAATACAGAATCTGAGTGACATACAATAGAAATCAATAACAATGCAGCTTAATAACATAATGTAGTAGTATGAATATAATAAATAGTAATAGTACTAAATCTTCGCCTTCATCCTCTAGAAAGTAGCTTTTGATACACTAAAAAGCTCAGATTGGCTGGAGAAAATTGAAAAGACAAAACATTCGAGTCGGAACTAAAAGATCTTATGTAAGTTAAATCAACAATATATAAATATGAGTGTAATGGCGTCAGAGGTGTTTACGGGGTTTAACATCTCCTATCTAGGGTCAAACTTGAGTGCAATAACTTAAAAGATGTTCGAGATTACATCTCTTAAGGTTCCGTTAAACTATCTACATACATAGTACAATAAGCTATTATAATAGTATCGACGGTAAAGTAAAGTATTAAAATAAGGCATTACCCATGTCCCCCTTAACGCATTTTATATAATGTCGTAGTCTATACAGTACTATAAACTCCACCATAAACTAGTGGGCTATCAGGGAGCACTCTATAGGTACGAATAAACCAAACTCATAGAAGGCGCGATAAGGCATGTGACACGGTACATGAGGCAATACCAGGGTAGGATTGTATCGTTACGCAGATCCGGACTGATGGTAACGTATAACAGCTACTACCGTCCACCTCGAAACACACTCCCATATCAAAATCGAGGGGTTGCCACCAAATCAATCACAAGTCATAATATGGTATCGAAGAAGCATGTCTGATCGAAGGTGCAACCTCACTTAGCCCGGTGTGGCTCCTGTTTTAGTCGCATCAAGCTGACTCGTGTGAATCAGGGCTACGTAAATACCTCATACAGAATCATTCACCAACCATCCTACTTCATTTTGGAATCTCCACTACATAAAAGTTATTAAAGTGGTTTTCAGTATTAGCAGAGAGTATGACAATATTCGATCTCGGTCTCTTTAACAACCAAACGCTTATTACATAATGAATGTTCCTTTTATGTTGTCAAAACCGTTTCATATTGATATCAAAATATCATGTCCAATTCAAATCATATCACTTTCAAAACCATATCACTTTCGAAATCATATTCACTGTTGAAATCATATTCACTTTCGAAACCATATTCGCTTTTGAAATTATCTATAAGATAGATTAATTAAATCCCTATTTCAACACCACCATTTTACTCAAATGTCATTTCATTAGCAGTTATCATTTCAAATCCCAACTTAGGTTATAACATCATTTGACCATATTTTCTTTTAAAACAGGGATTTAGAAAATAGTATTAGTAGTTACAATAGTTTAAATAGTTTAGTATAGTTTGAAAATATAATTTAAATGGTCTGAAATATTTAAAAAAAATTAAAAAGCGGATTAAAATGGTTTAAATAGATTTAAAATGGTTTTAGTAAAATAAAAATACATGAAATAGATTTAAAATAGATTAAATAAATTAAATAGAGTAAATAAATTTAAAATAGATTAAAATGGGTTAATTAGTTTAAATAGGATAAAATAGATTAAATTGGATTAATTAGATTAAAATTGATTAAAATAAATTAAAATAGTTTTAATTGATTAAATTGTTTAAAATATTTTAAAATAGATTAACTTAGTTTAATAGTTTAAAAATCTTACTAATTAGAATTTGAAATAACATTTATAGCAATTTATATTAAAATAATAAATTTGAAATTAACATCAAATTTAACTATTTCTTCCATTTCAACAAATCTGGACCATATCCGGATTTCTACTGAAACCCAACTTCAAACCTTGAAGTATCAATTTTAGCTATTCAAATTTCAATAGATTTCAAATGTCTTCAACAACTCGATTTTGATAAATTTCGTTTATACTTCAAATTTAACTTTAGAATTCCAATTTAAATCCTCTAAGCAATTTACTTAATACAATTCCAAAATTTCATATTTAATATTTTAAACAATTCATTTAGACAATTCAGTTTATATAAATCAAATTTAATTTCAAAATATCATTTAGCTGAATTTAACGATTTAAAACATTTAATTTAACCTATCCGGTGTCCGTATATAATTTTCTATCCTATGATCAAGTGATACAGATATTTATCATATCAATCTGCAAGTATCTAAATTTAGAGTTATATATCATTTCAAACCGCATTCTGAATTAAAATAATCCATAAAATCGCTTGAGTATATCATCTCAACCCAGGATGATTTCTCTAATCTATAGGTCATTCGGTTATGTATCATTTCAACCTATAAGAACTTGTAGTATTATAGCAATATAAAAATATAACATCCAGTCATCCAATTGTAACAATCGAACATACATGACAATCACCATTCAATTAGTCAATAAATAACATCAATTAACTGATTATCATCTACAGGTATTCAATTGACAATTAAATTAAATAATAAATTAAATGATGATTAAATGCAACAAAAGTCGTATTTAACTGGAATGACAATTTAAATATACCAAACTTTAACCAGTTAATTTCTATTTGCATCTTAAATTTAAATTAGCTAACATAAGATAATTTAGTAGTTGTCAGTGGGTTAAAACACTCATCTTCGATTTCAAATCAATTTGAAATCCAAAATAAGGCCCAAATTTGAACAGTCTCATAATTCGTCCAAACATGCACCAAAATGTCCGGAATTTTGATACGATTCCAACAAAATAAACCATGTGTGAATCCGACCTCGTATGTAAAAGTTATGCATATTAGAACATTATATGAGTTATATTATAAAATCAATAAAATAATATTATAATACAACCCATCAGCATGCTCTCACCCTAGGCACACACACACACACGAGACCATCGAAAATCATGCTATACCCAAACTTTTACCATCGTTCGCTCTCGCCTTTGGCTACCAGGAAGCTGCCGACCAACCTCATCGTTCTCCCCACGCTAGGCCACACCTAACCTAACCCCTCTACCGTCCTCAGTTGTTCGCTGCCGCCTTAGTTTTAGTGTTTACAAACGCTAAATTGATGATTCTGACCGCAACATGTCAAACCAGTTGATGCGATCACTGCCGTTAGCCTTTAGATGATGAGCATAACAAAACGCATAATCCAATTTCGTCGATTGATGATGAAATCAAAAACACCCAATTCGACTTTGACTGCGATTTGTGGTTGATTCGTGCACTACTACAAAAAATGAACACTAGACGTAGGTTCTATTCGTCGATACCTTACCAACGACATAAAATTCGATATAGTTTGAGGAGTTTTAATTTTCATTTGATTTTTGATATGCAATTGAATTTGGAATTTAGGGTTTTCAGCCATTAGAAGAGAGGAGGTTGTCAGGGAAATTGTACATATTGAAATGAGAAATGAGAAATGATTAGGGTTTATAACGGCCTATATATAGGCAAAGCTGAAAATAGAAGTGAATGACCAGATTGAATATATCGAAACGATTACGAAACCTAAAAAGCCCGTTCTGACCCTGATACGAAAATAGGACATCCTATACATCAAAATAGATGTTTTCAATAATTTTAAACTCAATGGAACATGTTTCAAGTCCTAATTCCATCGTATGAGGAAGTTATCTTAAAATCAGCTTATTTCAAATTGATTTCAACTAAATTTAATTAAATTGATTTCTATGCGTTTTGAGTCTGTACGATCAAACAAAATATCTGATCACTAAGAAACTTGAAATCCTTCAATAATTCACCATTATGGATCCGATGAAACTGGTTTCATCGAAATCCGAGACAGTTGACAAAATGGATATTTTCACGTTAATTAAACAAGTTATTATTAAATTGATTAAATCACATTTTAAATTTCAAATTTAATAACTAACAATTTTCTTTATTTTTGATTACTAGGACATTTACAATAATTTGAAACAAATTTACATATCAATTTAGTGTTGAATATTACACCGATTACACTATTCAATTTTAACCATGATTAATTCTAGTTAATTATATTTTAATTCCAATAAATTCACTTAATTTTATTTCAACATTTTTTATTCAATTAATCATTACTCAATATACATACTTAACATTTGTTTACATTTTATTGCATCAATATTCTACAATTATTCTAACGACTCACTATTTTATACCATTCATATTCGACAATAAATTAAAAACATGTCAAACACGAACAGTTCAAAACAATAGATTGTAAATAAAATTAGAGCAAATGAAATCAAATCACAGAATCACAGAAGCAGAAATCAGAATACTCGCAGCGGAATTAAAATAACTTAGTGGTTCATGAAGGCACTATCAGTAGTCTCAAAATAAGAAATTTTTACATAGTCTTTAAAACCAAATATAGTCTGAAATTCCACAGAAAATCTCCTTATTAAATTGTCTTGATTACAAAGTAAAAATAACAACTGAACAGAACTTGGCAGCAGCTTGAAAAGAGAAAATCTTCAGAAGTCCTAGCTCCGGAGAAAAGGTCCGAACTGAAACTTATGCTGACCCGAGCGTAAAGTAAAACATAAACACTCGAGTCAGGACATACATACTTTGTAACGACCCAGAACTTTTAGAAATTAAAATTTGAATATTTAATTAATTTTAAATATTAATAAGTGAATTTTTAAGTCAAATAAATTTTTATTTGAATTATTGGATTTAATTGAATAATTAAATCGATAATTTAATATGTTAAATTATGGAAATAATTGAAAATAGGGTTAAATAGGATTGAAAATGATTTGTAAAATTTTATTTTATCATATGGAAGTTAGAATGATATTTTAGAACTTTTAAAATCGAATTAAAAGTTTATTTGTGAAAATTGAATATTTTAATATTTAATCGACTAGTGAAAATAGTCAATTTTTGAACAGTCTCAGAATTGGACGAGACCAGTTCCATTAGATCCGTAATAGTTAGTTCTTACCGGATTTCAATTTTCGTGTCAATCGGAGTTATCGTTTGATCGTGGCAGCTCGAAACGCATCGAATTATTTTTAATTTTAATTTGGCGAGTTAAAATAGCCATTTTTCAAAAAGTCTCGGATTTCGACGAAACCAAGTTCATCGGATCCGTAATGTGATATTACTGTATGGTCTCAAATTTCGTGTCAATTGGATTTACCGTTTGTCCGATACAAATTAAAACGCCTAGAAAATCGCTTAAATCGGTTTAATTCAAATTGGACGTTTATTGCCATAAATCGCACAGATGTCCGAATTAGCTTTCGAAACCTGTTCCATTGTGTCTGGAACGCGGGATAAACCCTAGAAACGCTGGTTACGGCGCGTAAATCGGAGTTCGGAATTTCCGGATGAATAGTGTTCGATTTTTTCCTATAAATAGCCCAAAAATTCACAAAAAAATAAAAGAAAAAAAATTAAACCCTAGTTTCAACGTATAGCCGCCACTTATACAACCGAAGGCCAGAAATGCTCAACATTCATCCCTCGATTTCTCGAAATCCATCAACTTTTAGACAAAACCCTCAACTACAAAGTGGTAGAGCACGACGAGAGCTTGAAGTTCAACGGTCATGATCAAATATGGAGTGACGTGGTGGCGTCTAAGGGGCTGCGTTCAGCAGTAGTTGCGCATGCAATTCCAAGAAAAATAGGCGACCGAGTTTCGCAAGCCTCTGGGCGGTGATGGAGTGGTGGACGAGCTTCTCGATGGTGCTTCCTGATCGGCGTGTAGATGGACGATGTTGTCGCGATATTTAACCCTAAAAAATGATAATGGGTTTAGCGTGCGTCGTGATCACCTGTAGAGGGATGGTGCACGTGGGAAGAATATGGGTACGGTGGAGATTGCTGAGGGGTGAGATCTACGGCTGAGAATAGTTTGGGTTTATAATTATATATTTAAGTTGTAAATTATATAATTAAAATTCGTGTAATTTCAAATATTCATATCTTTTTCATACGAGGTCGAAAACGCGCGAAACCAGTTGCGTTGGAATCGTATGGACGAGCACTACGCGATGGAATTGGATTGGAGTCGTTTGGAGTTAGTGAGAATTTTGGGTAAAATTAAACGTCCGTTTAATTTTATTCGAAATAAATCGCTAAAACGAAATTGAAATCAAGGTGAGAACTTCTCACTCAATCGAATCAGTTTCGATTTTATTTTAAATAGTTAGATTTAAAATATTTGAATGCAAGTTTGAATGATGATTGTTATCTATTGATTGTTAAAATAGACATTATGCGCCATTAGTAAGCGGATGTTATTTATTAAAAACATATACCGCGAATATTTCATAAACAGTGAAATTGGTACTATATCTAATAGCAATATATATATATTGGCATATGTATATATTGGAGTTATTGATTTCCCGCATTTTTTGTTTAGCGGATGAGACCCTATTGCGCCGTCTATTAAGCGGATAATATTTTAAATCCCATATACCGCGATAATTTCGTACTGGAGCGAAATTGGTATTGTGCTAATGTTTGTGGATGCAGGAAAACGGGTTGGAGGGATCCAACTGGATTCCTCAACAATATTTATTTGATTCTGAATATTTTGATATTCGTTGATTATCATATCGATATATGATATCGTTATTGTCGTGATTGACTATTTGGTATGCAGCATCATTGGACCAAGTTTTGGAATTTTAAAATGATTTATAAAGTGATTTTTGAAAATATACTATATGTTTGGAATTTGATCTATTTTAAATAAATAAACGTTATAATTTTTAAAGTTATAAAAATTATGATTTTGAGAAATATAGTTAAAAAAACTGATTTTTGAGAATATGATGCTAATGATTTTATAAAATGATTAAATCGGGATTTTTGAATTTATTATAAAAGTTGAAAATATAGGATTTATAAAATTTGATTATTTTATAAATCAAAATGGTGAAATTATAAAGGAGATTAAAGATGTTTTAAAAGAATAATATAAATTGATTTATATTAAGAGATTTATAAATGGATATTTATAAATTGAAATATTGACATTATAAAACGAGTTTTTATAAGTGTTTGAATGAAGTGTAAATGAATTTCATAAATGAATGAAATTTATAGAATTATAAATGGAGAAGTTATAAATGAGATTTATAAATAGTAAGATTTATAAATTGTGAAGTTATTAAAAAAGAATAGTTTTGAATAAATCATTGAATCTTATAAGTTATAAGATTTATAATTATGAAGTTCAAAGAAACGATTTTGGTAAAATAATCGTTTTATAAGCATTTAACTTATAACATGAATCTTTAGTTTATAATTGAGTTATAAACTGGAATAGGTTAATAAAGGAAGTTGTTATAAAATAAATAGAAAAGGAATTTATAAACGCTGTTTTATAAATTCGCAAACGACTTATTTTGATAAGTAAATTGTTGAAACTTATTAATGGAGTTATATTCACATTTTTGACTGTGAATAATCCTTTAAAATAAAATGAATAAAAAAGATGAAATTGATTAACGTAGTATATTCACGTTTTTGAATAGTGAATAATATGTTAAAGAAAATGTTTAGATTTGATGTTTTAAATAGAATTAAAACGATCTAACGATGTTTTAAATGTGTTGAGATTCGAAACCATAGATTTCAACATTTATTGTTGAAATAGACGTTTTCGAGAAATAAAAGGAAATAGTGGACTATAACACTGTTGTTATAGTAAATGATTTCCGAAAGGAAATGTTTTGTATAGTATTGGGATTTACATATCTATTTTAATTTCGAATCCCTATACTAGTGATTTTGGGACGTCGTAACGATGTTTTACGCAATATTCGTTTTGGCCCAAATAAATATGTTTAAGAGAATGATTTCCTTAAAGAATGAAATATATACTTAATCTCGATTTAAGTATATTGAATATTTTCTAAGTGTTGAAAATAAATAAAATTTGTGAAATTACTTATGAATAAATAAGTATGGAAATGTTTTCCAATATAGAGTGAATATTAGAGAATTTATCTTTTTGAAGATAAATTGAAATGAATAAATTGAAATGAATAATTGAAATCGTATATCCATAGATATTTTGGAATATAAATTCACTAAGGAATTTATAAAAGAAAGTGGAATTTGTATGAAAATAAATATTGATTTATTTTTGAGATATTGAATTATATATCTTGTAAAGATATTTTGGAAAATAAATAATTTGGAAAATTTTTTGGAAACTGGTGATGTGTGCATATCCATTGATAATTCAATAACCGACTATCAATATTTACCTTTGAATGGGTATTTGATGTGATTTGTTTGAATTTGAATGCCACACTTATTTTTGAATAAGCGCTCACTATTTGGGTTAGCCGGGAAAGGACCATGGGGTCGTATAACCCATTCTGAATATGTGATACGTCGTTATGAATTGCATAGAAGATCGGTGTTGAAGACCGGATATTTGCGAGAGCGATAGGATGACCTGTCGATTGACTCTGCACCGAGTTGCTCCGGTATTGAGTTCTCCATATGTGATGGTGAATCCGATCAGGATTGTGAATATTCGGATTGCAAGGACTTCTTTGTAAGTGCCTTCGGTTTTGTTCGAGCCCGGAACAGACTTGTATGGATTGTATGTCTGACATTACAAATTGAGATATAAAGCCGATTTCTTTCAAATATATTTCTGTTGGTGGCGAAGAATTTATTCTTTTAGCTTAACACCCTTCTCTGAAACATACGAGCTCAGAGGTTATATAGTTGAAGTTATCAGCGATATATTCCCAATTTGGTAATGTGACATGCTGAGTGTTGCTGTAAATGATCATTGTGTTGATTATTTGTGATAGGATCATTTGTTTGATCGTCTATCTTTGTGATCATTTCTATGATCATTTGTTGACCCAAAGCATGGCTTTTGTATAAGTATGTTTTTGTGGACGTGACTTCGTCGAGCCTCACAAACCGGTAATGGTCGAAACAGGAATTGTGCGGCAAGGTTTCCAGGGATCGCTTCCCTAGGGTATGACCATCCTTCTGGAAAAGGGTAGTATCATGGTATGGAGCCCAGATACTTACTCATGTTGAAAACACTTTATGATTGTGTGATGATGGTGACGAGCGCTCGGTTTAAAGGTTCCAAAGGACCAGGGGTGGTATATCTGAGGGTTTGTAATATCCCTTGGGAAAAGGGATTCCCGGCTTTGTTTAGCGGAGAACGGTGGTTCTCGGGGCGTCCATCCAGAGGCGTTTCCATGTGGCAATGGGAAGTTCCTTGGCCTGATCATTTGTTGGAAAATCCATTCTTCAAATACGAGCCTTGTACGGTTTTAGTTGTATAACCTGCTATGGAATGTGGCGGTAACCCGCTATTGAACATGGTAGCTATAGTAGGCATACGATAATGGTCGTATGTTGGCTAAGATTTATATTCTACTTTTGAAATGAATTTTTCCTACACTATGCACTAGTAATAATATCAAATGTTCTTTTAAATGCGTATCAAGCATCTTTGACTATCATAAGGAGAAATCTCCTCCGATTCTGCGTTTGCATTGTGTGTGTGTGCGGGAGGCCTTATGGTAGTCTCATTTTTAAAAGCATTGCGAATTGACTTTAAAAAAATTCCTCTATTTTGATTTTAAAGATAAATAAACTGTTTTGAGTTCTCACACCAGTCACATGACTGACTTGGAGTTTATTGTTTTCCTTCCTAAACTCTGGGTGCCCACCAATTTCCACACGGGCAGTTAAGAGTTAAGGTATATCAGGATATTCTGGATATTCTGGAGTTGCTGGAAGCAAGATGGATGGCATGGCGTATTCACTAGTTTATATAGTATTTCTTTTTCCGCTGCACTGTTTGTTGTTGTTGTTGTACACTCTGATGATATGATGTAAAGTATAAAATGTAATAACTGATATAGTTCTTTGTTTAAAGATTATTCATTTATTATTATATGTTGTTCCGCTGCGAATTGTGAGATTCTGATGTTGTTCTGTTGTTTTCTTTTTGTTCTGTTCTTTCTATTTTCTTTTCTCCCTATCTTCTTATCTTCTTCTCTCTTCTTCTATCTTTTTCTCAAATTCTTTTTCTTAAACCCTCAGTGTTCGGTTTTCCGTCGTTCGATTGCTCGGCAGTCGGTAAAGTGAGTATCGATGTTGAATTTTCGGAAGACGAAGAATCGGGTCCTGACAATGTGGTATCAGAGCATATGGTTAAGCGACAACCATGGTTCTGTTGGGTATTACTCATTAGAGATAGAGTCAGTAGTACTCTAGAATGAGTTGAGTGTAATAATAGCTATGAGAGCGTATTTGTTAGTGAATATAAAATTTGTTTTGTATTGTGTTGACTTATCAGTTGATTGTTTATAGATTTCGGTCGATGTAGTCTAGCTAACTATCGTAGAAAGGGGTTTCTAAACTCTTAAACAAGATAAACCGACACAATATTGTTTTAAAATTGGGTAAATGAAATAATTTTACCTTAATTATATTTTGTATATAAAGAAATAATTTTTCAAAATTATTAAAGTGTATATAAATTGATTGTTTAGTTGTTTGAATAATCTAAATTGAGGAAGGATTGTATAAGCAAAAGAATTATAAGATTGAATTATAATTAAAGTAATTTATAATTATGAAATAAACTTATATATATAAGAAGTGAAACTATATGGATATATTTATGAATATGAGTTGTAAATAAAAATGAATTTAAAGTTAAATGGAAGTATAACTTGAGTGATGTTGAATGACGTTGATATTGATATCAAAGTAAAGTAATAAAGTTAAGTGATAAATATGAATTTAAGTTATATAAATAAATTCAACTTTTGTAATTGAATTGAAGGAATGGATTGAATATTAATCAATTAAATGTAAATAATTGATATGGAATAATGAATATAAGTGTTAATTCATTAAAATCTAATGTTAAAGGAAGTTGAATAATTGAATGAAAATCAATTTAATTAAACCAATTGATAAGCAAAGGAATTTGGTTGTAAATTAATATACCTTGGTTGTTATATGATTGTTAGTTGATTGTATATAATTCATTAAGTGTTAATGAAATTGGAAGCTAAAGTAATTGAAATCCAATTGGAAGTTAAGTGAATCTTAAATAGAATTGAATTTGATTTGGAAGTGAACCAACTTGAATATGAATTAGTGAATATAAAACTAATTGAAAATAAATGTTAGAAACATCCACTGTTAATGAATCAAATGTGATTTAAATTGAAAACCAATTCATTGAATATTAATGAGAATATGAATGAATATTTATTGGTTATGAATGCTTGTTGGATGCTAGTTGGTTGATGTTTGCATTTGTTGTTTTGTTTCATTTGCTATGTTGGCATATATAGTTATTATGTTGCTATATGTTGTATATTGATACTATTATCTATATGCATGATTCTCATGTTGTTTGTTGAGTAATTAGTAGGTGCGGATCGCGTTTGCTTCGCATTTGGAGCTCGCTTTCGCGCTATATTAGCCGTATATGCTTGCTAATAAAATATAAGGTACATATCTCGGATTACATACCGTAATTTTATACTTTTTTCCCTTCGGGATGCCTCATTTATTGATGAGATGTATATTTGTGATATATATACTGTCATTTTTTTTTCGGATCGAGCCACGCAAAGGAGACTATGGCGAATTTTTCCGAAAATTTAAGGCGTTAGAAAAAATTTGAGAAAATTGGAAAGTTTTGAAAACTTTAACTTTGATTTGAAATTGAAAGTTAAACAATAGTAGTTATTTTTTGAGAAGATAACTAAGTATGATTTGAAAACTTAGTAAAAATTATAAGAAGTTAAACTATGGATTTTGGAATGTTAATAAATTCTATAACCTTTCTTACTTGTTAATTTCGAGGACGAAATTCTTTTAAGTGAGGAAGATTGTAACGACCCAGAATTTTTAGAAATTAAAATTTGAATATTTAGTTAATTTTAAATATTAATAAGTGAATTTTTAAGTCAAATAAATTTTATTTGAATTATTGGATTTAATTGAATAATTAAATCGATAATTTAATATGTTAAATTATGGAAATAATTGAAAATAGGGTTAAATAGGATTGAAAATGATTTTTAAAATTTTATTTTATCATATGGAAGTTAGAATGATATTTTAGAACTTTTAAAATCGAATTAAAAGTTTATTTGTGAAAATTGAATATTTTAATATTTAATCGACTAGTGAAAATAGTCAATTTTTGAACAGTCTCAGAATTGGACAAGACCAGTTCCATTAGATCCGTAATAGTTAGTTATTACCGGATTTCAATTTTCGTGTCAATCGGAGTTATCGTTTGATCGTGGCAGCTCGAAACGCATCGAATTATTTTTAATTTTAATTTGGCGAGTTAAAATAGCCATTTTTCAAAAAGTCTCGGATTTCGACGAAACTAGTTTCATCGGATCCGTAATGTGATATTATTGTATGGTTTCAAATTTCGTGTCAATTGGATTTACCGTTTGTCCGATACAAATTAAAACGCCTAGAAAATCGCTTAAATCGGTTTAATTCAAATTGGACGTTTATTGCCATAACTCGCACAGATGTTCGAATTAGCTTTCGAAACCTATTCCATTGTGTCCGGAACGCGGGATAAACCCTAGAAACGCTGGTTACGGCGCGTAAATCGGAGTTCGGAATTTCCGGATGAATAGTGTTCGATTTTTTCCTATAAATAGCCCAAAAATTCACAAAAAAATAAAAGAAAAAAAATTAAACCCTAGTTTCAACGTATAGCCGCCACTTATACAACCGAAGGCTAGAAATGCTCAATGTTCATCCCTCGATTTCTCGAAATCCATCAACTTTTAGACAAAACCCTCAACTACAAAGTGGTAGAGCACGACGAGAGCTTGAAGTTCAACGGTCATGATCAAATATGGAGTGACGTGGTGGCGTCTAAGGGGCTGCGTTCAGCAGTAGTTGCGCACGCAATTCCAAGCAAAATAGGCGACCGAATTTCGCAAGCCTCTGGGCGGTGATGGAGTGGTGGACGAGCTTCTCGATGGTGCTTCCTGATCGGCGTGTAGATGGACGATGTTGTCGCGATATTTAACCCTAAAAAATGATAATGGGTTTAGCGTGCGTCGTGATCACCTGTAGAGGGATGGTGCGCGTGGGAAGAATATGGGGACGGTGGAGATTGCTGAGGGGTGAGATCTACGGCTGAGAATAGTTTGGGTTTATAATTATATATTTAAGTTGTAAATTATATAATTAAAATTCGTGTAATTTCAAATATTCATATCTTTTTCATACGAGGTCGAAAACGCGCGAAACCAGTTGCGTTAGAATCGTATGGACGAGCACTACGCGATGGAATTGGATTGGAGTCATTTGGAGTTAGTGAGAATTTTGGGTAAAATTAAACGTCCGTTTAATTTTATTCGAAATAAATCGCTAAAACGAAATTGAAATCAAGGTGAGAACTTCTCACTCAATCGAATCAGTTTCGATTTTATTTTAAATAGTTAGATTTAAAATATTTGAATGCAAGTTTGAATGATGATTGTTATCTATTGATTGTTAAAATAGACATTATGCGCCGTTAGTAAGCGGATGTTATTTATTAAAAACATATACCGCGAATATTTCATAAACAGTGAAATTGGTACTATATATAATAGCAATATATATATATATTGGCATATGTATATATTGGAGTTATTGATTTCCCGCATTTTTTGTTTAGCGGATGAGACCCTATTGCGCCGTCCATTAAGCGGATAATATTTTAAATCCCATATACCGCGATAATTTCGTACTGGAGCGAAATTGGTATTGTGCTAATGTTTGTGGATGCGGGAAAACAGGTTGGAGGGATCCAACTGGATTCCTCAACAGTATTTATTTGATTCTGAATATTTTGATATTCGTTGATTATCATATCGATATATGATATCGTTGTTGTCGTGATTGACTATTTGGTATGTAGCATCATTGGACCAAGTTTTGGAATTTTAAAATGATTTATAAAGTGATTTTTGAAAATATACTATATGTTTGGAATTTGATCTATTTTAAATAAATAAACGTTATAATTTTTAAAGTTATAAAAATTATGATTTTGAGAAATATAGTTAAAAAACTGATTTTTGAGAATATGATGCTAATGATTTTATAAAATGATTAAATCGGGATTTTTGAATTTATTATAAAAGTTGAAAATATAGGATTTATAAAATTTGATTATTTTATAAATCAAAATGGTGAAATTATAAAGGAGATTAAAGATGTTTTAAAAGAATAATATAAATTGATTTATATTAAGAGATTTATAAATGGATATTTATAAATTGAAATATTGACATTATAAAACGAGTTTTTATAAGTGTTTGAATGAAGTGTAAATGAATTTCATAAATGAATGAAATTTATAGAATTATAAATGGAGAAGTTATAAATGAGATTTATAAATAGTAAGATTTATAAATTGTGAAGTTATTAAAAGAATAGTTTTGAATAAATCATTGAATCTTATAAGTTATAAGATTTATAATTATGAAGTTCAAAGAAACGATTTTGGTAAAATAATCGTTTTATAAGCATTTAACTTATAACATGAATCTTTAGTTTATAATTGAGTTATAAACTGGAATAGGTTAATAAAGGAAGTTGTTATAAAATAAATAGAAAAGGAATTTATAAACGCTGTTTTATAAATTCGCAAACGACTTATTTTGATAAGTAAATTGTTGAAACTTATTAATGGAGTTATATTCACATTTTTGACTGTGAATAATCCTTTAAAATAAAATGAATAGAAAAGATGAAATTGATTAACGTAGTATATTCACGTTTTTGAATAGTGAATAATATGTTAAAGAAAATGTTTAGATTTGATGTTTTAAATAGAATTAAAACGATCTAACGATGTTATAAATGTGTTGAGATTCGAAACCATAGATTTCAACATTTATTGTTGAAATAGACGTTTTCGAGAAATAGATGGAAATAGTGGACTATAACACTGTTGTTATAGTAAATGATTTCCGAAAGGAAATGTTTTGTATAGTATTGGGATTTACATATCTATTTTAATTTCGAATCCCTATACTAGTGATTTTGGGACGTCGTAACGATGTTTTACGCAACATTCGTTTTGGCCCAAATAAATATGTTTAAGAGAATGATTTCCTTAAAGAATGAAATATGTACTTAATCTCGATTTAAGTATATTGAATATTTTCTAAGTGTTGAAAATAAATAAAATTTGTGAAATTACTTATGAATAAATAAGTATGGAAATGTTTTCCAATATAGAGTGAATATTAGAGAATTTATCTTTTTGAAGATAAATTGAAATGAATAAATTGAAATGAATAAATTGAAATGAATAATTGAAATCGTATATTCATAGATATTTTGGAATATAAATTCACTAAGGAATTTATAAAAGAAAGTGGAATTTGTATGAAAATAAATATTGATTTATTTTTGAGATATTGAATTATATATCTTGTAAAGATATTTTGGAAAATAAATAATTGGAAATTTTTTTGGAAACTGGTGATGTGTGCATATCCATTGATAGTTCAATAACCGACTATCAATATTTACCTTTGAATGGGTATTTGATGTGATTTGTTTGAATTTGAATGCCACACTTATTTTTGAATAAGCGCTCACTATTCGGGTTAGCCGGGAAAGGACCATGGGGTCGTATAACCCATTCTGAATATGTGATACGTCGTTATGAATTGCATAGAAGATCGGTGTTGAAGACCGGATATTTGCGAGAGCGATAGGATGACCTGTCGATTGACTCTGCACCGAGTTGCTCCGGTATTGAGTTCTCCATATGTGATGGTGAATCCGATCAGGATTGTGAATATCCGGATTGCAAGGACTTCTTTGTAAGTGCCTTCGGTTTTGTTCGAGCCCGGAACAGACTTGTATGGATTGTATGTCTGACATTACAAATTGAGATATAAAGCCGATTTCTTTCAAATATATTTCTGTTGGTGGCGAAGAATTTATTCTTTTAGCTTAACACCCTTCTCTGAGACATACGAGCTCAGAGGTTATATAGTTGAAGTTATCAGCGATATATTCCCAATTTGGTGATGTGACATGCTGAGTGTTGCTGTAAATGATCATTGTGTTGATTATTTGTGATAGGATCATTTGTTTGATCGTCTATCTTTGTGATCATTTCTATGATCATTTGTTGACCCAAAGCATGGCTTTTGTATAAGTATGTTTTTGTGGACGTGACTTCGTCGAGCCTCACAAACCGGTAATGGTCTAAACAGGAATTGTGCGGCAAGGTTTCCAGGGATCGCTTCCCTAGGGTATGACCATTCCTTTTGGAAAAGGGTAGTATCATGGTATGGAGCCCAGATACTTACTCATGTTGAAAACACTTTATGATTGTGTGATGATGGTGACGAGCGCTCGGTTTAAAGGTTCCAAAGGACCGGGGGTGGTATATCTGAGGGTTTGTAATATCCCTTGGGAAAAGGGATTCCCGGCTTTGTTGAGCGGAGAACGGTGGTTCTCGGGGCGTCCATCCAGAGGCGTTTCCATGTGGCAATGGGAAGTTCCTTGGCCTGATCATTTGTTGGAAAATCCATTCTTCAAATACGAGCCTTGTACGGTTTTAGTTGTATAACCTGCTATGGAATGTGGCGGTAACCCGCTATTGAACATGGTAGCTATAGTAGGCATACGATAATGGTCGTATGTTGGCTAAGATTTATATCCTACTTTTGAAATGAATTTTTCCTACACTATGCACTAGTAATAATATCAAATATTCTTTTAAATGCGTATCAAGCATCTTTGACTATCATAAGGAGAAATCTCCTCCGATTCTGCGTTTGCATTGTGTGTGTGTGCGGGAGGCCTTATGGTAGTCTCATTTTTAAAAGCATTGCGAATTGACTTTAAAAATATTCCTCTATTTTGATTTTAAAGATAAATAAACTGTTTTGAGTTCTCACACCAGTCACATGACTGACTTGGAGTTTATTGTTTTCCTTCCTAAACTCTGGGTGCCCACCAATTTCCACACGGGCAGTCAAGAGTTAAGGTATATCAGGATATTCTGGATATTCTGGAGTTGCTGGAAGCAAGATGGATGGCATGGCGTATTCACTAGTTTATATAGTATTTCTTTTTCCGCTGCACTGTTTGTTGTTGTTGTACACTCTGATGATATGATGTAAAGTACAAAATGTAATAACTGATATAGTTCTTTGTTTAAAGATTATTCATTTATTATTATATGTTGTTTCGCTGCGAATTGTGAGATTCTGATGTTGTTCTGTTGTTTTCTTTTTGTTCTGTTCTTTCTATTTTCTTTTCTCCCTATCTTCTTATCTTCTTCTCTCTTCTTCTATCTTTTTCTCAAATTCTTTTTCTTAAACCCTCAGTGTTCGGTTTTCCGTCGTTCGATTGCTCGGCAGTCGATAAAGTGAGTATCGATGTTGAATTTTCGGAAGACGAAGAATCGGGTCCTGACATACTTATACGGTGTAAGCTAATTCAATTGAACTGTGATAGAGTGCAATTAACTTAAAGGATGCTTGGGACCGCCCATCCTCTAAGGATCCGTTAAACTATTTATTATATAATAATATTCGCTATTATAATAGTGTCTATTAGTAAAATAAACTTACTTTAAAATAGCGTTAAGGCTTTACATTTTCCACCTTAACACATAAATAGTGTCAATAGTCTATACAGTACCTGCATATCTCCTGATCGGGAGACTACGAGAAGATACTCCATAGGTACGACACAAATCAAACTCGTACAAGGCTCGCTATGGTAGGTGACATGACACAACTAGGCAATGCTTGGGTAGATATACCAATTACGCTTCCGGACCGGTGGTAATGTGTAACTGCTACTACCGCCCACCTCGAACAACACTCCCAAATCAAAGGTGCGCACCAAACAATCACAAGGTAATAGAATGGCATACGAAGAAGTGCATCTGATCAAAGGTGCTACCTCATTAGTCCGTCGATCGCTCCTGTTTTAGCCACCTTATGCCAACTCATGGGAGTCGGAACCACATATTTACCTCAAAGGAAACGTCACCACCATCCTACTTCATTCTGGAATCTTCACCGCATACACGGTTGTCAAAGTGGTTTTCGGTATCGACGGAGAGTATGCCCATATCCAATCCCGACCTCTTTTACAACCAACGTTATTATTACCCGTGGTTATACAATCCAAAATAGTATTATATTTCAAATAAAATTACTACATTTAAAACTATTTAACGGGGAAGTTAAAATTCTTACAAAATCCAATATAAATCCCAAAGGCTTAGCCTTATTTCATTTGTATCTACTAAAGCACTTACGCAGTGTGGTATTATCCTTTACAACAGATTGGAGTAAATTAAATCTTAGACTTAAATATAATTTGAATAATAATTAACCTCAAATTAAACCAATTTAGCTTATATAATCATATTTTCTACCTTTGAATAGTCATTAAATTACTCAATAATTTATAATTATTATAAAGTAAATTTTCAAATATATATCTAACTTCTCTATACCTTACTTATTAAATCAAGTGCAAAATTCTCTATAAATTTTACTTAATAATTAAGTTCAATTACCACTTCAAAAATAAAATTAATTTCTAATCAACTTCTTAACTTCCCTTTATTCTAACCACTTTACATTTCTAAATACAGTTATATTTCAACTTCCATTTTTTAGTCTTCACTTTATTTAACCATTTAATTCATAGACAACTTAACCCTTTATTTATTTTCTTATATTCAAATTTATACCAAAACATCACATTCTATTCTTAACTTAAATTCCACTTTAATTTACAAATTAAAATTGCAAAATAAATTTATACTTTAAATTCTTAACCTTTATTTATTTACATCTTTAACTTGTATAATATCACTACACTTATAAGAATCATTTTAATCAAATTTTTAAACAAATACTGTAACATTCTAATTTAAAAATATTTAATATTTCCAGAATATATATATATAACCATGGGTCTGTATAATATTTTCTAACCTAGGTCAAGTGATACGGATAATATATCATTTCAATCTGTAATTTATAAAGAAAATCCGGGTTCTATCATTTCAAACCCGCAATCCTAAGTTAAATAATAAATAAATAAATAAATAAATACCGTTCAGGCCTATCATTTTAGCCCGTGACAATTCTATTCTAAAGGGAACTTGTAGTGTGATAAACAGTAAATAAATAAATGGTATCACAGCATAAATATAACAGTATTAAATATAACTGATGGTGGGTAAATTTAATAACAGGTTTTTTTTATCATAGGAAATTAAAATATAAAATAAAATCATTCTACAATTTCGCTTGTTAATAATTTACAGATCTATAAGTGCGTTTGTCGGGTGACAAATATTCACCTCTATGCTGCTGAAGATTAGGCTCAAACTAAGATAAGCACACCGAAAACAGCGTATAGAAGGCACGATCAAAAATTTAAAGATAAGACAAACTGATTCTAATCTTGAAACAAGATATATAAAACTAAGTATTCGAATTTTATTTACGAACGTAGCAATTTGGAAACAAAACAAAATTAGAGAAATTTTGACACAAATGGCTCGACCGTTCCACTACCCGACTCGACCAAATCATACAAGCCTCGGCCTAAATTTTTCTATTTGAATTATATGCGTGCATGTGATGGGTAAGTGGGATATTGATAGGCATAAGCTGCGATCAAAATGCAAGAATTGGTGCATGCATCATACCTCTTTCCTTCAAAACACACGTGACCAAAAACCCAAAATAAACATGCACGAAATCAAAGCAGAGGAAAAACTTTGAACATAAAGGTGGTGCAAAATTTCAAAGGTGGTGAGCTTTTTTCTGAGTTTGGACACGCATCAATTTTTTTATTTTTTTTAAACCAAAACACTGATTAATGTTAAGACATTGAACGTACAAAGATGAGGAGAATATTTCTTCACCGATTTAAAACCTGAAAAACAACGATGCAACCTACATCCTTTTCCAACGTGCTTATATGAATGATACTAGCAAGACTTGTCTATACTATGGAGGGTGCTCGGCAATGGAGACTGGAGCAGGTGTAGGGGAGAGAATGAAGTAGGGGTCGGCTTTAGTGGTTATGGCCACATATGAGGAAGGAGGCTGCGTCAACGACGATGGTGACGGTTGCATGGTGGGTGTACTTGATTGTGGAGGAGGGTAGGTGTCATGTGGTGAAATAGTCGAGCCAAAATTGAACAGAACAATGAAGAAAAGAAAGAAAAAAACAAAAGAAGGAGGCAAAATTATTCGGCCATTAACTGATGCTTTGCTCACACGCAAGGAAGAAGGAGAGGAACCCAAAATGAGATGCAGATTTAATTGGGGTACGTGGGTTTTTATTTATAAAGTGAGATGCGAAATTTAAGGAAAAACGTGGCAATAAATCTTTACTTTGAATGGTAAAAAAAATTAATTTACATCGGTCAGTGAATTTGCGTGATGTTGAATTTATAGGATGAAAATTTCATTTGATAGATTAAATAAGGAACGCACGAATTAAGGATATGAACGTTTAAGGAAAAGAGATTATATTTGAACGGGTTTTATTATTAAATCAGTGAGGTGGCGTTGATAACAACCAAAAAGTGGAAACTAATATTTGCTTGAAACGGCTACGAGAAATCAATATTTTATACTAATTTTAACAGTTACAGCAAACAGAAAGTGTGTAAAGTTTACATGGAATTCAGGGCAAACTTTTAAACGACATTAAATGGCTAGGAAATTTATCCATTTACCACTTAGAATTTCACATCTACTGATTAATTTATTTATTTATCTACAGTACGAATTTTGAGAATGCGTACTACAGACGCAATAATTTACGCCCAAAATATAAAAAAAATAACGTATTTAAATTTATACGTTTTCTTATTTATTCGCTACTTATTTTTAGTAGAATATACGTTAAAGAATATTTATTAAATGCATACCATTCATACGTGTAATTTAAATGACTCATCTACCCTATGTTACTCAATTTAGAAGTTTTGTTTTTTTTCCTATACATTATTCAATCTAAAATTTTATTTATTTATTATTTAACTAAGAAACAATGTGTATTCGTAAAAAGTTTATTTTCCTATACATTGATTTTATATATATATTAAAATCATATAAATTTTGTAACTTCGTAACTTGTTCATACGAGGTCGAAAAATGATGAAACGACTTGCGTTGGAATCGTATTGTCGAGCACTACGCGTTGGAGCTAGTTTGGAGTCGATTGGAGCTAGTGTGAATTTTGGGTAAAATTAAACGCCGATTTAGTTTTATTCGGAATAAAACGCTGAAACCGCTATTGGAAGCAAGGTGAGAACTTCTCACTCAATCGAATTGTGTTTCGATTTAAAATTTTAAATAGTTAGATTTAAAATTGCTTGATTGTGTGATTGAATGATGTTTGTTATCTGTTGTATTAAATGATGTATGATAAAATGGTTAAACAATTCTGTTAAGAAAAACGAGATATGACTTTGAATAAGTGACGAAATTTGACTTTTGTTAAAGTAAATAGAATTTACTTTAGAATTGGAATCTGAATTGGATTTATAAGGGGAAATTTAAGTTAAGTTAAACAAATGATGTTTGAAATGGAATATAACTTACGTAATGTTGAATAAAGTTGATTTTGGTATCGAAGTAAATTAATAAAGTGAAGTGATGAATATGAACTTGAGTTATGTAATGAAATTCAACTTTTGTGGTTGAATGAATTAGCAATTGAATTGAACTAATGAATTGAATATTAATCAATCAAATGTAAAAGAATTGATATAGAATAATGAATGTAATTTGTTAACTCAATAGAAGCTAATGAAGTTAAAAAAAAATTGAATAGTTGAATGGAAGTCAATCAGATATTAAACCAAATTGAATGTAAATTAAATAACATGGTTATGTTGGTTATGATTTGGTTGTTATACGATTGTTAGTTGATTGTGTATAATTCATTAAGTGTTAATGAAATTGAATTGATAAATGGAAAGCTATGTAATTGAATTTGAATTGAAAGTGAACTAAGGTGAATTGGTTGTAAGCAATTAAAATTTGTATAGAAACATTATAAATTGCTTATGGGAATTATTTGATTGCATTGCTTATGAAAACTATGTGTTTTCTATTGAAAATTAGTGAAATGAAAATGAATTTCCTATATATGTCACTTACATATTTAAATTGAGTAAGTACAGGTACCGGGGCAGTAGTTGGCTGGATTTGGTCATGCTAAAATGCTAATAAACAATTGCTTTTCTTAAAAATGCTAAAAAGGTACGTGTACGCAATAAAAATAGGAAATATGAACTGTTTTTCTGTTTTGCGGCCGTTTGGGTCGATGTATATATATTTATATCTATTGTGATATTGCAAAAGCTCCTCCGTACAAGGGAGACTCTGCCAATATTTTCCGTAAATTTTGGGAGTTAAAAAATTTTGACATTTTAAAAAAAAAAATTGTTAACGAAAAGTCAATTTCTTAATTGAAATGAAAATGTAGGAATTGAACTAGAAAAATGTAACCATCGGATTTTGGAAAAGTTAAGAAATTTAAAATGAATCTGAAATCAAGTTGGAACGGTTTGTTTTAAAAAAAAGTTAATGGATTTATAAACTTTTTCTTACTTAGCAATTTCGAGGACGAAATTCTTTTAAGGGAGGAAGTTTTTAACGACCTGGAATTTCTATCATTTGAATTCGTATATTTAATTGATTTTAAATATTAACAAGTAAAATTTGTAAGTCGAATAAATTTTATTTCGAATATCTAGATTTAATTGGATAATTAAATCAATAATTTAATATTTGAAATTACAGAAATAATTGGAAATTGGGTTTAATGTGATTAAATTGATTTGTAAAGTTGTATTAAATCATATTGGAGTGAGAATGATTTCATAGAACTTTTAAAATTGAACTTAAAAGTTAAATTGTAGAAATTGAATATTTTAATATTTAACTGACGAGTAAAAATAATCATTTTTCAAACAGTCTCGGAATTTGATGAAACCAGTTTCATTAGATCTGTAATGTTATATTATTATAAGATTTCAATTTTCGTGTCAATCGGATTTACGGTTTGTCCGGGGCAAGCCAAAGCGCATAGAAATTAGTTTAACCTATTTAATTTTAATTTGATCGTTTATTTCCGTAACTCGCACATATGATCGAATTGCTCTCGATACCTATTCCATTGTGTCTGGAACGCTGGTTTAACCCTAGAAACGTTAGCCGACACGCTTCGCTTGGAGTTCGAAAAATTGGAGATGAATAGTGTTCCGTCAAATTTTCTATATAAGGACCTTAACTTCTCAATTTTTCACGAAACCAAAGGAGATTAGGGTTTTAAATCCTGGCCGCCATAAAATAATTCAATGGTCGAAAATTTCGATCATTTTCCCTCCGATCTCTCTCAATCCACTAACTTTCATGTCTCGCCTTCAACTAGAAGATGGTAGAGCTCGGCGAGAGCTACATATTCAACGGTCATGATCATTTAAAACGAAGCGAGGCGTCGGCAAATAACGTTCAAATGGCCGGTTTTCAAGCACGAAAATCGAGAAGATAGAGCAACCGAGTTTGCCGTGCTCGCGGCCATAGGTGGAGGCTGGAGTCGGCGTTCGAGTGGGTATGTTTGATTGAGTTCCGATCAAGGGTGGGTGACGCGGCAATTAGGTTTGGGACGGAGGCTATGGGTTGTTCGTTCGCGTTTGTTTACTAGGGGGAAAAAAGGATGTGCATGGCCTTGATTTGCTTGAAAAAATGGACGACTCTGATTGATGTTGGGCTTGAAAATTAAAATAGAAATTGATTTTGTATATATTAAAATCATATAAACTTTGTAACTTCATAACTTGTTCATACGAGGTCGAAAAATGACGAAACGACTTGCGTTCGAATCGTATTGTCGAGCACTACGCAATGGAGCTAGTTTGGAGTCGATTGGAGCTAGTGTGAATTTTGGGTAAAATTAAACGCGCATTTAATTTTATTCGGAATAAAACGCTGAAACCGCTATTGGAAGCAAGGTGAGAACTTCTCACTCAATGGAATTGTGTTTCGATTAAAAAATTTAAATAGTTAGATTTAAAATTGCTTGATTATGTGATTGAAATGTTTGTTATCTGTTGTATTGAAATAGACCCTATAGGCCGCATATTAAGCGGAGGTTATTTTATTAAACACATATACCGCGATATTCCACCTTGAAGTGGAATTGGTATTATATATGTACTTGGAGTTGATTTTCCCGCATTATATAGCGGATGAGACCCTATTGCGCCGCATAATAGCGGATGATATTTTATATAAAACCATGTACCGCGATATTCCGTCTTGAAACAGGAATGGTATTGTGCTAACATTTGTGGATGCAGGAAAACAGGTTGGAGGGATCCAACTGATTCCTCAAATAATTGAATTTGTTTCAATGTTGTGTGTTGTTATTTATAATCTCTATGTGATTATCTTTTTGATCGAAATCGTTGAAGGCTAAAATCTAGCCGAATATAATTTTGGTATCTTTAGATACCGGAAATAAATAAAAAAATTGATTTTTGAAAAATTTAGGTTGAAAGTTTATATTAAAATTATTATTTTAAGGATTGGATAAATTTAAAAGAAGGAATTCTAAAATAATAAAGTTTTATTTTTAATCTTATTGAATAAAATTTCAAAATATGGGAAAAGCTTTAATAAATGGATTTCGGGTAATATTATTTAAAAGTCGAAGAATTTATTCAAAATACGGATTTTAAAGAGTTTGAAAAATAAAAGAATTGGTTTTCTTCAAAAAGGAATTTATTTTTAAAAGGAAATAAAATTTGAAATCCATTTGGGAATTGATTTTTGGTGATTGAATTTAAATCTTTTGAAAATCCATTTGGAAATTTATTAGGTGTTTTGAAAAGTATTTGGAATCAATTTTAAAATTTATTTGGGGTTTAATAGAAATTTATTTCAATTTGAGCTTAGAATTCACTTGGTGTTTAATTTCTTGGAAAATCAATATGGAATTTGATTTGGTTGTTTTTGAAATCAACTGAAAAATTGAATTGTTGTTGAAAGGGGATATTTGAAATCGATTTGAAAATCGTATATCAGTGGATATTTAGAAATTTAAATTCACCATGGAATTTATAAAGGAAAGGGAAATTTGTTTAAAAATAAACATTGATTATTTTTGAGGTGTAGAAATAAATTTACAGATTTGGAACGTAAATTTAAAATAAATCGGTAAGGATTTATTTAATTGGTTTAAATGAACCATTTTGAAATGAATGTGTATTCTCCCTGGAAAGCCAAATAAAATTTCCGAATAGTTCTGAAAGATATATATACATACATATATATATATAATTCTAGAATTGGTTTTGAAAAGGATACTTTGGAGAAATTAACTTCTTAAATTGTTTTAAATCCCTTAAGTAAAGATTTATTAAGTTGATATAGAAATGATTATTTCTAAGATTTAAGCAATAATTGTTTTAGAAAAAAGTTATTTAAATAGTTATACTCTACCTACTAATTTTTATTTTGAAAATTAGTTTGGACTTAAGTTATATGTAATATTGGTATAATATTTTTATAACTAATATTTTAAGTAAAGTGTTTAAAGAAAAATAGTTTTATTTCAAAGTGTTTTCCCGATATATTTTGGATAAGTGTTATAAATTATTTTAAACTACTTGAAGTCGGCAGATTTCCAGTGAAAATGAATAAATATTTGGAAGTGTTTCCGCGTAAAGAAAATGATTTGAAATTTGTTTTCAAAAGTTGTAAAGGTGAAAAGTGATTTGAAATTTGTTTTCAAATGGTTGAAGTGTAGAAAAATATATCTTTTAAAGATATTTTTGGGAAATAAATAATTTGGGAAATTATTTCGAATCTGGTGATGTTGTGCATATCTATTAATAGTTAAATAACCGACTATCAATATTTACCCTTAAATGGGTACTTGTTGTGATTTGCTTGAATTTGAATGCTGGACTTATTTTAAAATAAGCGCTCGTTATTCGGTTTAGCTGGGAGAGGACCTTTGGGTCATGAATCCCATTCCGGATAGTGATACGTCGTAATGGATAGCATTTGAAGACCGGTGTTGAAGACCGGATATTTTCGAAAATGAAAGGATTACCGTCAAATGTCTCTGCATCGGCTGATCTCCGATATAGAGATTTTATCACCCTTTGTGATGGGAATTCCGGACGTGATTAGTGAATATCCGGATTGCAAGGGCTTCTCCGGAAGTGCCTTCGGTTCCGTTCGATCCTGGAACGGACTTGTATGGATGTGTGTCTGACGTTACAAATTTGAGATGCAAAGCTGGTTTCTATCAAATACATTTCTGTTGGTGGCGGGGAATTTATTCTCTTATCTTAACACCCTTCTCTGAGATGTACGAGCTCAGAGGTTATGTAGTTGATGGTTACTAGTGATGCATTCCCAATTTGGTAATGTGGCATACGAAGTGCTGCTGATCATTTGTTGATCAAAGCATAGCTTTTGTGAAAAGCGTAGCTTTGTGGACGAGACTTCGTCAAACCTCACACCCCGAAATGGTCAAAAAAACAGGAAGAATGCAGCAAGGTTATAGGGAGTAGCGCCCCTTAGGGTATGTGCATTTCCTTCTGGATAGAAGTGGTATCATGGTATGGAGCCCAGATACGTAACTTATGTGGATATCGCAATTATATATGACTTTGTGATTGTTGTTGGTTGAGGATCCTCGGATAAAGGTTGTTTACAACCGGGGGATGGCATACTCGTGTCAGTAGTTAGCTACTTTTGCAGAGGAAACCCGGCCTTGTGTTGGCAGAGATCCGGTTAGGTTCTCGGGGAATCCCGCTAGAGGAATTCCCATATGGAAATAGGAAGTTCCTTAGCCTGACCATTTGTTGGAAAACCCAAAGAAACAATACGAGCCCTGTACGATTTTAGTTGTATAACCTGCCATGGAATGTGGCGGTAACCTGCTATTGAACATGGTAGCTATAGTAGGCATACGATAATGGTCGTATGTTGGCTAAGATTTATAACATACTTTCGAAATGTTTCTTTGCACTTTGCACTTATAGTAATAATATCAAAGAAATTCACGTATCAAGCATATTTAACTATCATAAGGAGAAATCTTCTCCAATTCTGCGTTTGCATTGTGTTTGTGGCTGGAGGCTTTATGTTAGTTACATTTTCTAAAAGCATTGCGGATCTATTTCAAAATATTTCTTTGTTTGTTTTCTTTAAAGATAAACTGTTTTAAGTTCTCACACCAGTCCCATGACTGACCTGGACTTTATTGTTCCCTTCCTAAACTCTGGGTGACCATCAATTTCCACACGGACAGTCTAAAGTCGGGTTATCAGGTCATTCTGGAATTCAAGAGTTGCTTTGGAGATCTGGAGGCAAGCTGGATGGCATGGCGTATCAACTAGTATATAGTATTTCTTTTCCACTGTTTGTTGTTGTAAACTCTGATAATGTAATGTAATGTGATGTGATGTAATAACTGATATAGTTCTTTTGATTTAAAGATTATTCATTTATCTATTATATGTTGTTCCGCTGCATTTGTGAGATTCTGATATTGTTTCTGTTGCTTCTTATTTCCTTCTTCTTCTACCTCTTCTTCTTTAACCCTAAGGGTTCGGTTTTCCGGCATTCGATTGTTCGGCAGTTGATACAGTGGACGTACTAATGTCGATTTTCGGAAGTCGAAGAATCTGGTCCTTACATTGCTGCTCCTACACTGGTGATTAATTCATTTTCCATCATACGGAGAGCACTACATATAGTAGTCCTAACAAATTTATCGATATCACTTTTCTCGATGCATCTTGACTAGGTACATTTGAGTAGTAAGTATTTAAATATCAATTCAGTTCCCATGATTAAAAACTCATTCACAACTACAATCAATAAAGTACTTTCCTCTGATGATTTTCTACTTATATATGCTTAATGTATAATTATCATTGTTTATATTTGTAATGACTTAAAATTTCACAACTTTTATTTGGGAATATTTTAATTTATTTTTAATATTCAAATGATAGATTTTATAATTAAAATAAAACTCTTTTTAATAAGAAATAATGATAGTGAAATAGTTTTCCAAATTTGTTTGCAATATAGTTCGAAGAAAAATAGAAAATTACCCAAAATTCATTTTTCAAATTTTCAAATTTTCGTTGAATAAAAGTTATCAAAAACACTATAAACCCTAGCGTATAAATAGTCACATACATTAATAAGTTATGATTATGTATTATAGTAGAGTGTGTGTGTGTGTGTGTCTTTGTGTGCGTGTTTGTGTGTTTAGGATAATTTTTATTTTATAAATAAATGAAAAAGAAAGTTCACATCAATTAAACATAAGTACAAAAACACGTTTAAATATGTTGGAGCTTGGAAAAGGAAGGGGAACATGTTTTGGGCTTAGAAGGTGAGGAGGCATAGTGATATGGCAAGAGGTGGTGGAGGATAAAGGACCAAGGGCATTAAGGTAATTTACTTTGTCTCTTGCTTATAAATACCCCTTTCATTTCCTTAATTTTACCTCCTCTTCCTTCTGCCATATCATTCTCATACCTTATCTAAGTAGAGGTTTCCTTTTTCTCAAACCATAGAAAATTCCATTGGCTACAACTTTGATTTGTACCACTTTTTCAAATTTTTATCTTAGCCATGTTCAAATCTCATTTCTTTCAGGCTCATTTTCGGATCTAGATTTTTAAGTTTAAAATACATCTCCTTCTTTTGATCATATCTTCCTCAAAACATATCTAAATTGACTGAATATTTTTTTTGAAATTGTAGAGAAAATAATTTTCATGTACTTTCCTACTGACAACTTTTCCAAATTCCTCGAGTATCTTATCCAAAGATCAGTTGAAAAATTACCCATTTTCGGGTTTAATTTTTGTGAATTCGATGATAATCCAAAATCCCTCCACCTTTCAAGGCCAAGCTCCACTGCTTTCGGGCTATGTGCACTACCATAGATGAACCATAAGGCCACCAAATCTTGTTATTACCAAATTCAAAGCAAGGATCTAGGTTGATCTTAAGTTTTAGTGGAAGTTCGAAGTAATTTGGTGGATTTTGGGTGAGTATAGCTCATGAATTTATTTCAAAGTTCTATCTTTGATTTTGTTGTATATCTTGTTGCTAAGTCATACCTTGATTTGGTTGAATATGATGTTGCTTTGTTTGTATGCCCATGTGTTTGGATGTAATATTAACTTCAGAATGTAAGTTAAATATTAGTAAGGTTGAAAGCTAGAGTTTTGATTAGTTGTATCTTGAAATGACATGTATGTGTGTTATAATCATAGATGTTGTGTATGTAAATGATAAGTTTGTATTTGGAGATAGTTAGGTTGCGACATCGAAATCTTTGGAATAAAACTTTTTACTCACTTTGTATATTGAAATGTTATGCGAAGTCCCAAAAACCTTACTTTGTTTTCCAAAATCTTTTATTAAGTTTATGATGTGGTCAAAATATAGAAGTTAAGAATTTTAAAATTGTTTAATATAAAAATCAAGTTTTGAAATTTCAGATCATATAACGATAGTTCTTATAAGTGCAGTTCATAAAATGAACTAGTTTGGAGAATCTAAAAAGTATTTTACTTAAGCATACTTTTGGAAACTGTTTTCAAAACTTTAACTAAGTAATTAAAAAGTAATTATTTATTTAATTAGTTATTTATTTATTTTAATGATTAATTATTGAATTAGTTAACTAAGTCAATTCGTACTTAACCCTTACTTTATAAAGGTAACTATACTTAAGTGTCAATCAACTAAGTTGATAATAATTAGTTAATTAATTAAAGTTAATTATTATTTAATTAATAATTAGGGATTAATTATTTATTTAAGAATAACTATTACCTAATTATTTATTCATAAAGGGTTTAATTTTGAATTAATTATTAATCAAGTTAAATTTAAGCTAAGATTTCATTAAAAATTAATTATAATTTAATTATTTTAAATGAAGGTTTAATTTATTTTTTGCGTTTTAATTAAGTAGTATTTAATTAATTATTGGGATTAATTAACATTTATTAATAATTAAAGGTTTAAATTATCATTTAATAATTAATAAGGTTAATTTAGGTTTTACTATTGATTTAAAAGTTAATTATGGTTTAATATTAATTAAAGGTTTAATTATTTTAAATAAAAAGTTTAAATGTTATTTAATTATTAAATAAAGATTTAGAAGTTTAGACCACCTTATTTTTTAAAGATCGGTTTTGTTTTCGAGGATCAAGTTTCTTTTAAAGGAAGATTTTAAATCCAAGATATTTCTCTATCAACCAGCCTTAAGTAAACCTAATTAAATATGAAATGAAGTGACATCTGTTTAGCATAATAAATCACTGTTCTGCTAATTAACTTGTATTTGATATCTGTTTAGCAAAACAAATCACTGTTCTGCTAATTAACTAATATTTGACATCTATTCAACTGGAAATAAATCACCTTTCTACCATAGTTCACCAAGTATATTATATTGACATCTATTAAGCAAAAATAAAAAAAATCATTCTGCCTTATATTAACTTAGACGTGTGTTTAGCAGAATAAATCCTCATCTGTCATTCTGCTAGCTTGGACATTTACTCATATAATTGATTGTTATTGGTTGATTCCCTTATACATATATGCTCGTTACGTAAATACCTATGTTATAACTTGAAAAGTAAAATAAAATAAAGGAGGACCATTGTGGTCACTAAGCTTCTTTCTGATTTTGTGAAGTCAAATCTCATTTTCTCCTTTCTACAAAGGGTTTAAAATTATTATCATTTTTAAATATGATATTTCAAGGATAATTAAGTAATGATTTTATCAAAGGTGTTTTGCAAGTTATTTGAATACTTTTTAAAATGATTGTTTAAAATCATTATTTTGCTAATGTGGTATAAAGATAAATTTAATGAAGAATGTTTTTAAATGATAAGTTATTTATTTAAAGAATTTTTGAATAATTGACTTTATCAATGGAACTTTATTGATTAAAAATTTATTTAAGAAGTTTTGTTTAAATAAGGATAGTTTATAAAAGAATTTTTATAAATTATTTTGGAGATTTATTAAGAGTTATAAATACGGTTTTGATATTTATAAAAGAGTTTATAAATAAACTTGAAGATTTATAATGTGTTTTATAAATGGGTTTGTAATTTGAGTAAAAGGGTTTTTGTAAATGAAAGAGATTTATTAAGAGGATTTGTAGAAGGAAATTTATAAAAGAATTTGAGAATGATTTTTCTTTAACTGACCTTCTTAATTCTGGTGGTATGGATATTCGTTCCACACTTGACACCAAAGAAATATTGTTTGAGGTTACCTTTATCTATAATTTAGAAAACATTTTGTTTTGATCCATTAATACTATTTGGAAAGAGAAATCTTTCACAATTGGTTTGTGAACATAATTTCGTCAGTGAGATAAGTATATGAATGTTTTTGATAATCAGTTTCAATAAATGAAATATTTAGTTTGAGGCTTAGTGGTTGCTACGGGTAATTAAATCTCTAATTTGTTCTTGTTTGTTTATTTGATAGTTAACTAACCGATTGTTAACTCTAGACCAAAATATAACTATGGAAATATCAAGGAGAAACATGCGAGTTATATGGCACAGTCATCTTTGATGATGATGTATTGTGTGTATAAACATTGTTTTGTTCTCCTAAGACAAATGATTGGAAGATATTTCCATGTTAAGGGGTAATCCTTGCTCCTATGTATTGTTTGATTATTTCTAAAAGAACCAAGGTTGAGTTTACCGGAACTAGCGAATGTTGTTTCGAAGAGACCGGGATCGGATAAATATAAGTTATTCAAAAACCACTTCAACCCAACTTAAGCGTTTTGAACTGAAGACATCTTGAAGATGGTTGAAGATGGAGTTTTTAAAAATCAAGGCTACTTGCTACTAATCCTAAGGGTGATTCTAAAATGGACATAGTAGAGGTAGTGCCTTCGATTTCTTTCAGACCGAGAACGATCTTGTATGGATGAATATTGGCATTGCATTGCTTCCTAGAGGGCAGTGTTAACATAGCAATTGGGTTTTCTATGTAAAAAGGTAATCGTAGCCTCAAGCTTTATCAACCGGAAAATGACTAAAGCAGGAATATGCGGTAGAGCTATGTGGGTATTGCTCCCATTAGGGTATGATCATCCCAAGATCTAGTTTCGATACCTCTATATATGCTTTGGGGCCCATTAAAGTTTTCGATCGCAACCAAGAGGTGACCATATTTCGTGCTCTTCAATAAGGGGTAGGGTATGTCCTAAGTAGTAGAAGTGTAGGCATATGGATTCAGCAGGTAGACTCTTACCCTATCATAGTTGGAATCCATTTTCCAATACGAGCCTTCGGAATTGATTATATACCTATTATGTTGTAATTTAACAATGTAACAATTTTGGCTATGATTAATATGTATTTGTAGCCTAAACCTTAATATAATAACACTACATATTCTATAGAAAATGTTTTGGCTATCATAAGGTAATACCCAGCCGTATTTATATGCGGTGTAGTCTTAAGAGATATCTTTGATTTTAAAGGATTTTATAAGTTACGGTAAATAAAATTCCTTGTGATTTGAGTTTCTCATGCTGGTTTTACCAAAATTATCTTGGTTTTATTTCCTTATAATGCTCAGGTCGGCTCGAGCATATTTCTAGATTTAGCTGGATACTTTGGAGCTTTCAGCTGACAAGCTGGATTCTCTAAGACGTATTCACGTATCTTACATTACTTCGCTATTTTGATTGTTTTATCCTTGTTTTTATTTATCAAAATTGTAACGACAGCTGTTATAACTGTCCAGACTAAAAATAGGTTAGTGTACTTTGGTGTTGTATAAATTAAAAAGATTTTTTCTTGTAAAGATGTAACGGCCTAGATTTTGGTTATTTGAAATTAGAATATTTAATTGATTTTAAATGTTTAAAAGTGAATTTCTTACTTGAATTTCAAATATAATGATTTATTGGATAATTAACTAATTGGAATTTACTCAAATAATCGAATCTTGAGTTTTAAGCTAGATAAAAATAATTTCAAAGCTTATTTAATTTATATTAATAATAATGAAAATAATAAATTTTTTAAATTGGATTTAAAAAGTGATTTGTTCGATTTTAAAAATAGCTTGTTTAAACTGACGAGTAAATAGCCTTTCGGGGCACAGTTTTGGAATTCGACGAAACTAGTTCCATTGGATCTGTAATAGTGTATTATTATCGAATTTCAAATTTTGTCGCGTTTGGAATTACCATTTGGCCGTACGAGATAGAAGCGCTGAAATTTATGCGACGACATGATATTTTCAACCATTTGCATCCGCACATGTCGGACTTGAATTGTTCAAAATACCAAATTGTAAAATAAATTTCGCAAAACTCAGAATATACATTAAATAAATAAATCACAGATCACAGATCACAGACACAGAGTAATATAATGTAGTGGATGTAAAGAAATAGTAGTTCATGAAGCTGCTATACATGTTAATCAGAGTTAGACAAGATACAACAGAAATAACAAGATGAAATCAAGTAAAAAGCTGAATACAACACTGGAATCAACTGGATAACTGAGAATGAAATAGATGGCTGGATCTTCAAGCAAAGCTCCAACTCCGAAGGTGAGTCTCTAATGTTATATCACTCAGTCTGATCCGAGCATAAAGTAAAACATAAAACACTCGAGTCAGGACATACATACTTATACAATGTAAACCAACTCAAGTGAACTGTAAAAGAAAGTACAAGTAACTTAAAGGATGCTTGAGACCACCCAACCTCCAAGGATCCGTTAAACTATTTACTACGTAGTAATGTTTCGCTATTATGATAACGTCTATAGTAAAATAAACTTACTTTAAAATAGCGGTAAGGAGTGACCCAATATTCCCCTTAACACATAAATAGTGTCAGTAGTCTATACAGTACCGTAATACCTCCTGATCGGGAGGCTACCAGAGGATACTCCATAGGTACGACATAAATCAAACTCGTACAAGGCTGTAACATCCCAGAAATTTGGGCATTAAATTTCGAACATTCAATTCATTTTAAGTGTTCAATGTAGATTTTGAATTGGTTTTAAAAAAAAAATTGGGTTAAATCATAATAACAAGTAAAATTGCTAAGGTGGAGATTTAATTTGAAATTGAAAAATAATAATTCAATATTCAAAATTGAGATAAAGGTAAATCTAGATGTAAATAGTGATAAAAATGGGTTAAAAGTTTATTTTGAGTTATTTGAGTGTAAATAGAGTGGTGGGAATTTTAGATGAATTTTAAAGTTAATAAATTAATATTTGGGATTTTATATTAATTTAAAAATGAATTTAATATTGTTAAAATGCAATTTAATCAGATTTTGGGTCCGGAATGAGCCAGAATGATTTTTAATGCGTTTATAAATTTTATATGATTTATATTAAGTTAATAAAATTTTACAAGAAAAATTTAAAGCGTTTTCGTCAATTTTGAAAATCGCCCGATTTAATAGACGAGTTAGAATAGCCTTCCGAGGCACAGTCTCGGAATTCGACGAAACTAGTTCCATTGGATCCGTAATAGTTAGTTATTATCGGATTTCAATTTTCGTAGCGTTCGGAGTTATCGTTTGACTGTGGAAGCCCGAAACGCATCGAAATCGTTTTAATCCGTTTAAACTAAAAATTGATCGTTTAATTCCGTAACTCGCACATACGATCAAATTAGCTTACGAAACCTGTTCCATTGTGTCCTGAACGCGGAAAAACCCTAGGAACGCCTGTTGGTACGCGAGAATTGGAGTTCGTTTGCATTGATCGTTAAAATTTGAAGCATGAGATTAAAATAATATTAAATTATATTATATAACGTTATATTTTACTAAACCCTAGTTTATTTTCACTGCCGCCGTCTATTTCGTTCAATGGCCGGAAACGATTCTCCCTTTTCACCAATTTGCAATATATCCACGCATTAATTCACAAAATTTCCAACTAGAAGATTGATGGGGATTCGAGATCTTCAAGGTGGACGGTGGTGATGGGTTTTGGCGAAGCGTAGAGGGGATAGAAGGGGTCGCGTTGGCTGGGCGTTCGCATTCGAACTGCGATGCGTAGGGGCGATCGAGTATGGCCGGTTCCTGGCCGCAGATGCACGTGGGTGCGGGGCTTTTCGTGATGGTGTTGGATCATCTTCTAGGTGGCTGTGTGAGTTGCGGTACGGGAGGAATCGAAGGCGATTTTGGGTTTCAAAACGCTGGAGTGTTCGCATGGGAAGAAAACATACTTGCGGCCGAGATCTCCTTTTCCATTCTAACGGCCTGATGAGGTTGGGTATAATAAAATTTAATTTAAAAGAAATTGTTTTAAATTTAAATTCAAATCTTTAAAATTTAATGACTTCTTCGTAGGACATCAGATTCGAACGAAACTCGCGGCGCCGGGATCACAGAAAAGAATACTACGAGATGGTGCAGATCCGAAGCCATTCCATGCAAGTAGAAATTTGGGTTAAATCGAACGTCGTTCGGTTTAATTTAAATTTCGAACGCTCGCCGAAACCTAAGGTGAGTTATTCTCACTCACATCTGGATACCAGTAAAGTTTGTTGAATATGCGCTTATATGTTTTTGTTTGATGATAATAAACATATATATTCATTTAAATGTATTTGGTAATGTACTATTTTGTTTTTTTTGATTAAATAAATATTTGTTGAATAAAATAAATTACACAGAATTTGAATTTGAATTCAAACAGAACAAGTTAAACAGATTTTGAATTCAAACAGAAATTTTATTCAAACAAATATTTATTACAATCTTGAATAGTACAAATTCATGCTCTCAATATACATATACATTTTTGATTACATCACGATTACATCACAAATATTTTTACATTGATAACCTCACTACATATCACTCACACTCGTATTTTGTCTTCAACTGCATTCCAGTTTGAATCCAGCATCTGAGCAATCTGCAAAAATATTCACTAACGCGGTAAAATTGAAAAAGAAATATTTTTGCAATATAAAATGAAATACGATTTTTGAAAATATGATTTGCCTCAGTTATTTGGGCTGTTCATCATAATTCACACTTGTTTTCATCACAAAATTGTGCATATAGATATTACAGGGACATGTAACCATAAGTGGCTGCAATACACACGTGTACATTCATACACGTGTGCACTGCCTCGCCAACTCGTGTGCGCAGCCAAAAATAGCAAGTGTGCAAGCACAACTTCAACAAACAAGGCAATGCACTATGCAATGTACAACAAGTCCAGCAGCCCAAATGAACAACAAAGGGTCAAAGTTCAATTCACATGGCAACAGCAATGGCACAGCAACAGTGTACAACAGTGACATTCACATCATCCAAACAATAAGTAACTCATGCAACAAAATGTCACAGCAAGATCAGTGAAGAAACCAGAATGTAGCTGAGACTGCATGAACATGAATGCATTAATAAACCAACATCAAAACCAGAAGTACAAGATCAGTTTGAATGGCTGGACAAATGCACAACTAAACCAAAGTGCAATAGAATGAGAAGTCCAGCTACTCGATGCAACTCAGTGGCAAATGAAGGCAACATGACTAAAATATGACAATGCAAACTAATCAACAGTGCACAACCAACTCGAGAATATACACGATCAAGACCAAATGCAAACTGCAGTAGTACACTTGAACAAAATGAACAAGTGGAGCATATATGTAAAGCATGCAAGATCCAACAGTGATACAAATGAACCAACTGCAAGTGCAAATGACCAGAACACAATGCCACAATGCAAGTAAATCATGCAAGATTTCCAAGACTCAAGAATGCATCACCATGACACAGTTCCAAACTATATAGAGCTGTGACAATCAAGAACTCAACGAACCAGACACAACAGTGCACAAGTACAGGGAACAACCAAATCAACTGCAAGAACTCAAAGTATACATGGAACAATGCAATAGTATCAAATACAATACGCACAAGCGAAGAAACAAATGACAATGATTCAAACTACTCACAACAATGCTCGAAGACTCGCCAAGTATAGGACATAGTAGTGACATTAAGCAATGCAGCAACAATGGTCAGGTAATATGCATCAGGCATTAACAAGTGAGTAGTTCAAATGAACTCGATCAGTAACCAAGGCTAAAAGTTTAAGAAACCAATTGGCTGCAGTAAACACAATCAGTGAAGACAGAGTTCAACATCAAAGTTAATCAAGCCAAAAATTCATGTAATCAATCAAAGCCGAAGTCAAAATTAAACCAAGTCAGTATGTTGAACAAGTCAACAAAGTGAAAATTCACGAAATCAGTATTGTCAAAGTCAAAGAAAATGTCAGTACCGTGATGAACAAGGTTGAATAATTCACAAATCATAAATCAAGTGTGAGATAAATTGAAACAATCAATTCCAAGTCGAACCAGCAAAATCAAAACCGTGATAAGCAAGGCAATTCAAAGCCGTGTGAATCAAGCTACTAGAAATAGTCGTATTGAACAAGTCAGATTAATCATCAATCGTTCAAACATCATCAAGCGGCAGAGAAAAGGAATTGAAAAATTCAAATATATTTAGACGAACGTAATTCAAGGAATTCGAATGCATATATAACCCAATCATCACTGGCAATTTCAAGCATCGAGTTCAAGTATCAACTTAGTAAAGCAAAAGGAAACAGTACATACCGAATTCACAAACAACGAACTCGATCAAGCAACTGCAAACGAGCGATAGTCGACCATCAGAGAAGCAGCGAGCTAGGGCAACATATCTCAGATCGAACGAAGAAATTGAAGCCCTGATTTACACAAGAGCCGAAGCCCTAATTGGAACAAAGGGAACGAAGCCCTAAAATTCAGAAACAAGACGAAGCCGCCATTACTCTCACGAACGAGACAAAAAGGATCGGGTGAAATAACGGAGTGGGCTGGCCTTATTATTAAAAAAGGGGTTTTGTGTTTTAATTTTTATAAAAGGGCTTTATTATATTGTTAATTAGGGTTTAGGTTTATTTTCTATTGTTTTTTAATTATTGTTTTTATTTTACGAATCAAAGAATCTGTAAATCACCACCTAGGGTTTAGGTAGTGTCAGATTGTCTAGTTAGAATTAGTTCAGTGAGCAGGGTGTGCGAGTTTACAAAGCTGTATAGGCGGGAGCAGAGTTTGCGAGTAAGGGAAGCTCTATAGGCGGGAAGCAAAGTTTGCGAGTAAGCGAAACTCTATAGGCGGAGCAGGGTGTGCGAGTCTAGTAGAGTGTTTGTGAGCGGGAGCAAATGTTTGCGAGCAGGGTGTGCGAGTCTAGTAGAGTGTTTGTGAGCGGGAGCAAATGTCTGCGAGTCTAGTAGAGTGTTTGTAAGCGATACTGTTTAATTCTAATAGAAATCTGTGAATGCAGCAGTAGGCAGGGGTTGCCGAAGCTGGGTAAATTTTGTGTGTGATTTACTTTTCAGCATATTTATTTCTGCAGTTTATTTCTGTGTTTAAATTGAGAAAATTTGCTATAGCCCTATTCACCCCTCCCTCTAGGGTTAATCTAGATCCTACAAGTGGTATCAGAGCCCGGTATTTTATTTTTTAACTCTAGAGTCATGAATTCACCGAATAATGCTTTTTCTGAGGGGCAATCTATTGCTAGGCCATCCATGTTTAACGGGAACGATTATGCTTATTGGAAAGTTAGGATGGGTATCTATCTTAGTTCTGTTGATTATGATGTTTGGGATATTATTGAAACTGGCTATAAACCTCCCACTATAATCGTTGGTGATACTAAGATTCCTAAACCTAAGGATAGATGGGATGCCAACGATAGGAAACTGAAAACGACAAATGCTAAAGCCATGAATGCTTTGATATGTGCTCTTGATAAAAATGAATTTAATAGAATTTCTCATTGTACAACAGCACAAGAAATTTGGCACACTTTGGAGGTGACACACGCAGGAACTTCTCAAGTCAAGGAGTCTCGTCTAGCCCTATTCAGCAACGAATACGAAAACTTTGTGATGGACAAAGGCGAGAGCATAAAAGACATGTTTGGACGTTTTTCAACCTTGGTATACAACGCTAGAGCACTTGGGAAGGTATTCACTGAGGTAGAGCTTGTGAGGAAGATACTATGAGTTTTACCAATGAACTTTGAGGCAAAAGTCACAGCAATCCAAGAATCGAAAGATCTGAGCAAACTAAGCATGGAGGAGTTGATTGGTAACTTGATGACATATGAGCTTGAGCTAAAAGCAAAGGAAGAACGCAACAACTCCGAACCAAAGAAGAAGACGATTGCCTTAAAGAGCAAAGAAGAAAGTGATAAAGATGAAGAAGATCCAATTGTAGAGCTTGCAATGGCTGTCAATAATCTTAGAAAATGGTCGAGATTCAAGCCACGCAAGAAGAAAACAAGTTGTAATAGGCCAAAAGATTCTGAAAATTCCGATGATGAACTGACGTGTTATAACTGCAACGAGCCTGGCCACATCAAACCAAAATGCCCACTTCTCAAAAACAACAAAGGAAAGAAAAAGAAAAAGAAGGCCTTTGCAGCAACTTGGGATGATGAAGAAGGAGAAGAAGTTTCAGATAGCAGCTCAGAGGAGGCTAATTTGTGTCTTATGGCAAAATCAAATTTAGAAGCAAGCTCCGACGAATCTAGTGAGGCAGGTGAATTTTCTTATAAAGAACTTGTTTTTATGTGTTCTGATCTTACTAAAGTAGTTGATACGCTTGAATCTAAAATTGAAAAACTGAAATCTGAAAGGAGGAAACCCGCCCATGAAAATTCTAGGTTAGAAACTGAACTTGAAAATATTCAAAACCTAGAATGTAACCAATGTAAAATTTTAGATTCGGAACTATCAAAAATTAGGAATAACTTTGAGAGCCTTGAAAAAGAAAACTTGAATCTTAAGGAAACAATCGACACTAGGAAAAAGGATTTTATAAATCGATGCACCTCACTTGTCACTGAAAACTCAACATTAAAAACCAAAGTCCAAAATCTTGAGAAATCCCTGAATAACTTTTCAAAAGGAGAAAAATCATTCAAAATGTTATTGGGAAATCAAATTTTTGCTAACAATAGAAAAGGACTAGGTTTTGGAAAATCACAAGATGATGATAAAGGTAAAAGTGTTGCTCGATCTGAAATAATTGGACATCATAGTCATAGGAACACAAAATTTAATCAAGTCAATTTAATGTGCTCGATTTGCAGAAAATTCGGACATAATCAAAATAATTGTTGGTATAGACCCAAACATGTAAAAACTATACCGATTTGGGTTCCAAAAGGCACAAATATAAAATCTTTGAAAGTCAAACAAATTTGGGTGCCAAAAGGAACATATATAAATAGTTTTGGGTCTCCAAAAACATATTTTTCATATTCTGCCACTAACAGCAATGGACCTATAAAAACAAATAGGTCACATAAATCTTTTATCGTGTAGGTGTGGTGGCAGGCTAAGGAACAACAACAGTGTTCTCTGGATTTCGGCTGTTCTAGAAACACAACGAGCGACAAAGCAAAGTTCCTTAGCCTAGTACAAAGGTGACAGAATCACAATGGGCAATCACGAAAAATTTATCGTAAAGGTAAAACTGGTAAATTTGTTTTGAACGATATATCAAATATGATATCTGCACCATATTCTGAATTAAAATCAGCCAATATTGAGATGAATAAAAGATGATGATTTTGATTCTGATTTTTTCAAAATTGTTGGCCAATTATGCTTTTATGCCAAAAACACTACAATCCTTGAAATACTTTATATCGATTAATTTGGATTGCTGATGGTGCTTTTATTGATTGACGATAATATTTTTGGCTAAATCTATATTCACGGTTTCTTCTATTTACATGGCTTCAACTTAAAATCCTAATGAATTCTATTTAAAAAATTGTAAAAAGGATTTTAAGAAATTTTTGACTTGTTCTTATTTATGACATTGATTTGTGCTTAATTGACGACCAATCAGATTTTCAATTTTGAACTAATTTATATAAATTTGTTCAGTCAAATGATGGTTACTCATGCTACACGTAGATATATTGGTTTTGACATTTTGGTCACTGCTTGTAAATCAGCACGATTTCAATTTTCATATGAAAGCTGATTTTAAGAAATTATTTTTTTTTTAAATAGTTATGATGTTGATTGACTGTTGATTACTCATGAATATAACTGTTTATCCTACGGTTTCTGAAATTAACATTATGATATTTGTTTGAGTGTTAACACGGCTTCAATTCAAATTCAAAAGAATGATGTTAAGTTTGAAATTCTTGGTGCACACTTCATGGCTCAACGAGTGAATATTGAGTGAAATTTAAATTCAGATGCAGATTACACTGGTAATATAGTTGATAGAAAAATTACTAGTGGAACGTGATTAATATTTGAAACATTCATTTGCTGCATCTTTTTTTTTCAAAGAAAATATCTGCATATTTTTCACTTGAAATATTTTTCAAATAGCAGAAAATTTTCTTATAAAACGCCCTCGTGAAAATCATGTTTGACCATAGTTACAGATTAATCATTTTTGAAAAATTGATTTTATAATTTTTGAATTTGATTTTAAATGACTATTTTAACTAATCTAACTCCCTTTGATTATCGAAAAGATGAATAGTGATTGAAAAAGAGATGAGTGTTGATATTTGTCATATATTATAACTCGAGAAAGTATAATTAGAAAATTTCTTTAGAATTTCATAACAAGAGTTATAAAAACTTTTTGTTGGGTAAAAATTCCATGACCATTTCTATTTCTATCGACCATCACTCATCAAGATCATATTTAGTATGTAAATTTGTGGTAGTTTACAAAGGAAATCATTTGTTCTTCAATATCTTTAAATCTGTGAAGGAAATTATTTGTGCTTCAACTTATTATATTCAGCAATAAAAATAAATATCCAAAGTATTCACTCTCATTTAAAAGTCCTCACGGTTATGCATGGGTGAATTACTTGGATTTTTGATTATGTGCTTCCATGCTCATTTAAAAGTCCTCACGGTTATGCATGTATGGAACGTATATCAAAATTAATTGATTCAAATAGACAAGTTGATTCTAATCCCATTTAAAAGTCCTCACGGTCATGCGTGGTTAGAAGATACTTGATTTCATTTTTTAAATAAAAATTGTGAATACTACTAAACTCATTTAAAAGTCCTAACGGTTATGCATGGTTAGTAGATATTCAAATTTCCTGAAATAAATATACCACAAATAGATAGAATTGTATGATTTTTGATGATTTTATCCCCATCACTTCTGAAAGTGGAATATGCGCTTGAGAAGGGTAATTATGATTTTTGTTTGAGTTTTATTGAAATTTAATATTTATATTCAATTGAGTTAAATGTTTGATTCATGTCTATCACTTCATCCCTATTTTTACAACACTGTTATTCTTTTGCTGATAACAAAAGGGGGAGAGAAAAGTTAAGATTTTGTCAAATAAAATCAAGCAAAGGTCAAATAATTTTCCCATATGCATCTAGGCTCATTTGAATATATTTCTATTTGTATGCATATATGTAGGGGGGGCATCATGTAGAGAGGAAGCATTTAAATAGGGGGAGCAATTAAAGTATATAATTGGTCAAATACATTTAACACGGTCAAAATCTTAAATATATGTTTGTTATCATCAAAAGGGGGAGATTGTTGAATATGCGCTTATATGTTTTTGTTTGATGATAATAAACATATATATTCATTTAAATGTATTTGGTAATGTACTATTTTGTTTTTTTTGATTAAATAAATATTTGTTGAATAAAATAAATTACACAGAATTTGAATTTGAATTCAAACAGAACAAGTTAAACAGATTTTGAATTCAAACAGAAATTTTATTCAAACAAATATTTATTACAATCTTGAATAGTACAAATTCATGCTCTCAATATACATATACATTTTTGATTACATCACGATTACATCACAAATATTTTTACATTGATAACCTCACTACATATCACTCACACTCGTATTTTGTCTTCAATTGCATTCCAGTTTGAATCCAGCATCTGAGCAATCTGCAAAAATATTCACTAACGCGGTAAAATTGAAAAAGAAATATTTTTGCAATATAAAATGAAATACGACTTTTGAAAATATGATTTGCCTCAGTTATTTGGGTTGTTCGTCATAATTCACACTTGTTTTCATCACAAAGTTGTGCATATAGATATTACAGGGACATGTAACCATAAGTGGCTGCAATACACACGTGTACATTCATACACGTGTGCACTGCCTCGCCAACTCGTGTGCGCAGCCAAAAATAGCAAGTGTGCAAGCACAACTTCAACAAACAAGGCAATGCACTATGCAATGTACAACAAGTCCAGCAGCCCAAATGAACAACAAAGGGTCAAAGTTCAATGCACATGGCAACAGCAATGGCACAGCAACAGTGTACAACAGTGACATTCACATCATCCAAACAATAAGTAACTCATGCAACAAAATGTCACAGCAAGATCAGTGAAGAAACTAGAATGTAGCTGAGACTGCATGAACATGAATGCATCAATAAACCAACATCAAAACCAGAAGTACAAGATCAGTTTGAATGGCTGGACAAATGCACAACTAAACCAAAGTGCAATAGAATGAGAAGTCCAGCTACTCGATGCAACTCAGTGGCAAATGAAGGCAACATGACTAAAATATGACAATGCAAACTAATCAACAGTGCACAACAAACTCGAGAATATACACGATCAAGACCAAATGCAAACTGCAGTAGTACACTTGAACAAAATGAACAAGTGGAGCATATATGTAAAGCATGCAAGATCCAACAGTGATACAAATGAACCAACTGCAGGTGCAAATGACCAGAACACAATGCCACAATGCAAGTAAATCATGCAAGATTTCCAAGACTCAAGAATGCATCACCATGACACAGTTCCAAACTATATAGAGCTGTGACAATCAAGAACTCAACGAACCAGACACAACAGTGCACAAGTACAGGGAACAACCAAATCAACTGCAAGAACTCAAAGTATACATGGAACAATGCAATAGTATCAAATACAATATGCACAAGCGAAGAAACAATTGACAGTGATTCAAACTACTCACAACAATGCTCGAAGACTCGCCAAGTATAGGACATAGTAGTGACGGTAAGCAATGCAGCAACAATGGTCAGGTAATATGCATCAGGCATTAACAAGTGAGTAGTTCAAATGAACTCGATCAGTAACCAAGGCTACAAAGTTTAAGAAATCAATTGGCTGTAGTAAACACAATCAGTGAAGACAGAGTTCAACATCAAAGTTGATCAAGCCAAAAATTCATGTAATCAATCAAAGCCGAAGTCAAAATTGAACCAAGTCAGTATGTTGAACAAGTCAACAAAGTGAAAATTCACGAAATCAGTATTGTCAAAGTCAAAGCAAATGTCAGTACCGTGATGAACAAGGTTGAATAATTCACCAATCATAAATCAAGTGTGAGACAAATTGAAACAGTCAATGCCATGTCGAACCAGCAAAATCAAAACCGTGATAAGCAAGGCAATTCAAAGCCGTGTGAATCAAGCTACTAGAAATAGTCGTATTGAACAAGTCAGATTAATCATCAATCGTTCAAACATCATCAAGCGGCAGAGAAAAGGAATTGAAAAATTCAAATATATTTAGACGAACGTAATTCAAGGAATTCGAACGCATATATAACCCAATCATCACTGGCAATTTCAAGCATCGAGTTCAAGTATCAACTTAGTAAAGCAAAAGGAAACAGTACATACCGAATTCACAAACAACGAACTCGATCAAGCAACTGCAAACGAGCGATAGTCGACCATCAGAGAAGCAGTGAGCTAGGGCAACATATCTTAGATCGAACGAAGAAATTGAAGCCCTGATTTACACAAGAGCCGAAGCCCTAATTGGAACAAAGGGAACGAAGCCCTAAAATTCAGAAACAAGACGAAGCCGCCATTACTCTCACGAACGAGACAAAAAGGATCGGGTGAAATAAGGGAGTGGGCTGGCCTTATTATTAAAAAAGGGGTTTTGTGTTTTAATTTTTATAAAAGGGCTTTATTATATTGTTAATTAGGGTTTAGGGTTATTTTCTATTGTTTTTTAATTATTGTTTTTATTTTACAAATCAAAGAATTTGTAAATCACCACCTAGGGTTTAGGTAGTGTTAGATTGTCTAGTTAGAATCAGTTCAGTGAGCAGGGTGTGCGAGTTTACAAAGCTGTATAGGCGGGAGCAGAGTTTGCGAGTAAGCGAAGCTCTATAGGCGGGAAGCAAAGTTTGCGAGTAAGCGAAACTCTATAGGCGGAGCAGGGTGTGCGAGTCTAGTAGAGTGTTTGTGAGCGGGAGCAAATGTTTGCGAGCAGGGTGTGCGAGTCTAGTAGAGTGTTTGTGAGCGGGAGAAAATATCTGCGAGTCTAGTAGAGTGTTTGTAAGCGTGATACTGTTTAATTCTAATAGAAATCTGTGAATGCAGCAGTAGGCAGGGGTTGCCGAAGCTGGGTAAATTTTGTGTGTGATTTACTTTTCAGCATATTTATTTCTGCAGTTTATTTCTGTGTTTAAATTGAGAAAATTTGCTATAACCCTATTCACCCCCCCCCCCCTCTAGGGTTAATCTAGATCCTACAAAGTTAAACATTTAATATTGGCCGCTTGTTTGGATGTTTAGCTGAATATGGTAATTATTATCAAATTAAATCGATATATATATATATATATATATATATATATATATATATATAGTTGTGCTAATATTTGTGGATGTAGGGAAAACAGGTTGGAGGGATCCAACTGGATTCCTCACAATATTGGGATTGTTGTTATGACTGATGATGTATTTTATTTATTTAATGTGGTAGCTAAATTTGGAATTCAGTTGTTGTGACATGAATTGATAAATTTAAACCTAAAATTGATAAGCATAAATAAAATAAACTGAGTTTTAAAATAAATCGAAAGAATTGTTAAATAAAAGATCTAAAGGAATAAAATTTGGAATCTGGTTGAATGAAGAATGGAAATTGGTAAATTTTGGAATTTATAAATGAAATGGAAAACTCATCCGTTGATAAATGTGAAAATATGGATTTGTGAGGGTAAATTCCATAAGAAATTATAAATTGTTAAAAATGACGATGGGGTTATTTGATGATGTTTGCCTAGAAATTAAATTATATTTAAAAAAGGCTTTCCAAATATAGACCTACAGTTTTTAAATGTAAATAAAATATTTGAAATGCTTTTTCACCATTGGAATTTTACTTAAGTAATTCTTAAATATATTTCTCGTTAATAAAATCCCAATAGTTTAAAAAAAAATATAAATAATATTTAAGCCTAGACTGTGAAGGTGAAGTTCCAGAAATGGAAAAGGTGTTTTAAAAACTTCAAGGAAGTTTATTTTACGCATGGAGACAAACTTACAATAATTAAAAGAAAATTCGATTTGGAATAAATCGGGCGGGATTTATAAGAAGGATTGTATGAGTTGTTTGAATAGAAGTGTAACGACCCAGAATTTTTGATAATTAAAATATGAATATTTAATTAATTTTAAATATTAATAAGTGAATTTATAAGTCAAATAAATTTTATTTTGAATTATTGGATTTAATTGGATAATTAAATCGATAATTTAATATTTGAAATTATGGAAATAATTGAAAATTGGGTTAAATATGATAGAAAATGATTTGTAAAATTTTATTTTATCATATGGGAGTTAGAATGATATTTTAGAACTTTTAAAATCGAATTAAAAGTTAATTTGTGAAAATTGAATATTTTAATATTTAAAATCGACTAGTGAAAATAGTCAATTTTGGAACGGTCTCAGAATTGAACGAAACCAGTTCCATTGGATCCGTAATAGTTAGTTATTATCGGATTTCAAATTTCGTGTCAATCGGAGTTATCGTTTGATCGTGGCAGCTCGAAACGCATCGATTTATTTTTAATTTAAATTTGACGAGCTAAAATAGCCATTTTTCAAAAAGTCTCGGATTTCGACGAAACCAGTTTCATCGGATCCGTAATGTGATATTATTGTAAGGTTTCAAATTTCAAGTCAATTGGATTTACCGTTTGTCCGGTACAAATTAAAACGCCTAGAAATCGACTTAAATCGGTTTAATTTAAATTGAGCGTTTACAGCCATAACTCGCACATACTTCCGAATTAGCTTCCGAAACCTGTTCCATTGTGTCCGGAACGCGGGATAAACCCTAGGAACGTCAGTTTCGGCGCGTAAATCGGAGTTCGGAATTTCCGGATGAATAGTGTTCAATTTTCTTCTATAAATAGGCTCATAAATCTAAAAAAAAATAAAAATATCAAAACCCTAACCCTAAAATATGCAGCCGCCTCTAACATTATCTAAGGCCAGAAATTCACAAGCTTCCTCCCTCAATTACTCCCAATCCATTCATCGATTCAACGAAACTTCAACACGGAAGTCGAAGAGCATGAGGAGAGCTAGAGATCTATACAGTTGAGATCTGAAACGACGTCGGATAGTGGGAGCTAGGGGAGGCCGACGCCTACAGTTCACGCACGCGTTTTCATGGGAAGGAGGTGGCCGAGCTCCACCCTATTGGGGCCGAGTGCAGTACTCGTCGAGCTCTTCGACATGAAGCTCCCTGATCGAGTTTATATCGAGTGATGGAGGAGCAAATGCTAACCCTAGTTCTAAAGGGGATGCGTTTGTGGTGACGGCTTTGATCTGGAGAGATGCGTGATGTAGAAGATGGAGGGGGGCCGTTGGATGTGGAGATGCACTGCTGTAGTTGAGTTAGGTTATAATTTTTAAAGTAAATGTTGTAAATTAGTTAATTAAAATTGTGTAATCTTTAAAACTGCATAACTTTTTCATACGAGGTCGAAAAAATGCAAACTCAGTTGCGTTGGAATCGTATGGACGAGCACTACGCGATGGAGTTGGTTTGGAGTCGTTTGGAGTTAGTGATAATTTTGGGTAAAAATTAAACGTCCGTTTAATTTTATTCGAAATAAATCGCTAAAACGGAAATTAAAATCAAGGTGAGAATTTCTCACTCAATCGAATCAGTTTCGATTTTATTTTAAATAGTTAGATTTAAAATATTTGAATGCATGTTTGAATGATGACTGTTATATATTGATTGTTAAAATAGACATTATACGTCGTTAGTAAGCGGATGTTATTTAATAAAAACATATACCGCGAATATTTCATAAACAGTGAAATTGGTATTATATATAATAGCAATATATATATATTGGCATATGTATATATTGGAGTTGTTGATTTCCCGCATTTTTTGTTTAGCGGATGAGACCCTATTGCGCCGTTATTAAGCGGATAATATTTAATAAGAGCATATACCGCGATAATTTCGTACTGGAGCGAAATTGATATTGTGCTAATGTTTTTGGATGCAGGAAAACAGGTTGGAGGGATCCAACTGGATTCCTCAACAGTATTTATTTGATTTCAGATACTTTGATATTTGATGGATTATCATATTGACATATGATATCGTTGTAGTCGTGATTGACTATTTGGTGTGTAGCATCATTGGACCAAATTTGGAATTTTAAAATGATTTTAAAGTGATTTTTGAAAAATATACTATATTTTTGGAATTGATTCATTTTAAATAAATAAACGTTATAATTTTTAAAGTTATAAAAATTATAATTTTTGAGAAATATAGTTAAAAAACTGATTTTTGAGAATATGATGCTAATGATTTTATAAAATAGTTAAATCGGAATTTTTGAATTTATTATGAAAAGTTGAAATATAGGATTTATAAAATTTAATTATTTTATGAATCAAAAGGAGGAAGTTTTTAAAGGAATTTAAAGACGTTTAAAAAGAATAATATAAATTGATTTATATTAAGAGATTTATAAATGGATATTTATAAATTGAAATATGGACATTATAAAACGAGTTTTTATAAGTGTTTGAATGAAGTGAAAATGAATTTCATAATTGAATGGAATTTATAGAATTTTATACGGTGAAGTTATAAATGGAATTTTATAAGCAGTAGGTTTATAAAATTTATTAAGTTATTAAAATAATGATTTTGGATAAATGAATGAATCTTATAAGTTATAAGATTTATAAATTGGAAAGTCTTTAAAAAGAACGATTTTGTAAAATAATCGTTTTATAAGTAATTAACTTATAATATGAACGTTTAGTTTATAATTTAGTTATAAACTGGAATAGGTTAATATGGGAATTATAAAAAAAAGAAGTTTTTATAAATAAATAGAAATGGAATTTATAAACGTTGTTTTATAAATTCGCAAATGACTTATTTTGATAAGTTAATTGTTGAAACCTATAAATGGAGTTATATTCACATTTTGAATAGTGAATAATACTTTAAAATAAAATGAATAAAGGATGAAATTGTTAATGAAGTATATTCACGTTTTTGAATAGTGAATAAGATGTTAAAGAAATTGTTTTGAATGTGATATTTCAAATAGAATTAAAACGATCTAACGATGTTTTAAAATGTGTTGAGATTCGAAACCATAGATTTCAACATTTATTGTTGAAATAGACGTTTTCGAGAAATAGAAGGAAATAGTGGACTATAACACTGTTGTTATAGTAAATGATTTCTCAAAGGAAATGTTTTGTATAGTATTGGGATTTATATATCTATTTTAAATTTCGAATCCCTATACTAGTGATTTTGGGTTGTCGTAACGATGTTTTACATAACATTCGTTTTGGCCCAAATAAATATGTTTAAGTGAATGATTTCCTTAAAGAATGAAATATATACTTAATTTCGATTTAAGTACATTGAATATTTTCCAAGTGTTGAAAGTAAATAAAATTTGTGAATTACTTATGAATAAATAAGTATGGAAATGTTTTTCCAATGTGAAATGAAACGTTTAGAGAATTTATCTTTTTGAAGATAAATTGAAATGAATAATTGAAATCGAATATTCATTGATATTTTGGAATTATAAATTCACTATTGAATTTATAAAGGAAGTGGAATTTGTCTAAAAAATAAATATTGATTTATTTTTGAAGTGTGAAATTTTATATCTTGTAAAGATATTTTGTGAAATAAATAATTTGGAAAATTATTTGGAAACTGGTGATGTGTGCATATCCAGTGATAGTTCAATAACCGACTGTCAATATTTCCCTTTGAATGGGTAATTGATGTGATTTGTTTGAATGTGAATACTACACTTATTTTTGAATAAGCGCTCACTATTCGGGTTAACCGGGAAAGGACCATGGGGTCGTATAACCCATTCCGAATATGTGATACGTCGTTGTGAATTGCATTGAAGATCGGTGTTGAAGACCCGGTATTTGCGAGAGCGATAGGATGACCTGTCGATTTACTCTGCACCGAGTTGCTCCGGTATAGAGTTCTCCATATGTGATGGTGAATCCGATCAGGATTGTGAATATCCGGATTGCAAGGACTTCTTTGTAAGTGCCTTCGGTTTTGTTCGATCCCGGAACAGACTTGTATGGATTGTGTGTCTGACATTACAAGTTGAGATATAAAGCCGATTTCTTTCAAATATATTTCTGTTGGTGGCGGAGAATTTATTCTTTTAGCTTAACGCCCTTCTCTGAGACATACGAGCTCAGAGGTTATATAGTTGAAGTTATCAGCGATATATTCCCAATTTGGTAATGTGACATGCTGAGTGATGCTGAAATGATCATTGTGTTGATTATTGTGATAGGATCGTTTATTTGATCGTCTATCTTAGTGATCATTGTGTTGATCATTTGTTGACCCAAAGCATGGCTTTTGTATAAAGTATGTTTTTGTGGACGTGACTTCGTCGAACCTCACACCCCGGAAATGGTCAAAACAGGAAAGATGCAGCAAGGTTATGAGGGGTAGCACCCTTTAGGGTATGTACATTTCCTTCTGGATAGAGGTGGTATCATGGTATGGAGCCCAGATATTTAACCTATGTGGTTACTACGAATTTATTACTTTGTGGTTGTTGGTTATCGGGATCCCGTGAGAAAGGTCGTTTACGATCGGGGAATGGCGTGCTCGTGTCAGTAGTTGCCCAGTTAGGGGTAACCCGGCCTTGTGTTGGCCGAGTTCCGGTTTGGTTCTCGGGGATGTCTTTCCAGAGGCATTCTCATGTGGCAATGGGAAGTTCCTTGGCCTGACCATTTGTTGGAAATCCAATTCCCAATACGAAACTTGTACGGTATTAGTTGTAGAACCTGCCATTCACTTATGGTGGTCACCACTGTTTGGATGGTAGCTATAGTAGGCATAGTTCGAAATGTCTATGTTGGCTAAGATTTATATTCTACTTTCAAAATGAATTTTTTCCCTACACTATGCACTAGTAATAATATGAAATGTTATTTTAAATGCGTATCAAGCATCTTTGACTATCATAAGGAGAAATCTCCTCCGATTCTGCGTTTGCATGTGTGTGTGTGCGGGAGGCCTTATGGTAGTCTCATTTTTAAAAGCATTGCGAATTGAAATAAAAATATCTCTCTATTTTGATTTTAAAGTTAAATAAACTGTTTTGAGTTCTCACACCAGTCACATGACTGACTCGGAGTTTATTGTTTTCCTTCCTAAACTCTGGGTGCCCACCAATTTCCACACGGGCAGTTAAGAGTTAAGGTTTATCAGGATATTCTGGATATTCTGGAATTGCTGGAGGCAAGCTGGATGGCATGGCGTATTACTAGTATATAGTATTTCTTTTTCCGCTGCACTATTTGTTGTTGTTGTACACTCTGATGATATGATGTAATATAATGTATAAAATGTAATAACTGATAGTTCTTTGTTTAAAGATTATTCATTTATTATTATATGTTGTTCCGCTGCGAATTGTGAGATTCTGATGTTGTTCTGTTGTTTTCTGTTCCGTTCTATTTTCTTCTGTTTTTCTATCTCTTCTCTATTCTCTTTTCCTTCTATTTAAAAAATTTTTCTATCTTCTTTTCCCTATCTAAATTTTCTATCTTTTTCTCTTCTTTTCTTTTCTTAAAATCTTTTTTAAAAAAAACTCAGTGTTCGGTTTTCCGTCGTTCGATTTCTCGGCAGTCGATAAAGTGAGTGTCGATGTCGAATTTTCGAAAGTCGAAGAATCGTGTCCTGACAATGTGGTATCAGAGCTTATGGTTAAGCGACAACCATGGTTCTGTTGGGTATTATTCATTAGAGATAGAGTCAGTAGTACTCTAGAATGAATTTGAGTGTAATAATAGCTATGAGAGCGTATTTGTTAGTGAATATAAAATTGTTTTATATTGTGATGATTGGTTTGTTGAGTGGTATATGAACTTTCGTCAGCGTGGTCCGCAAGGCTATGCCGAAGGGGTTTCTAAACACTTGAATAGAACAATTCGACACAGTATTGTTTTAAATTGGGTAAATGAAATAATTTTTGCCTTGAGTATATTTTTATATATAAAAGGAATAATTTTTCAAAATTATTAAAGTGTATATAAGTTGATTGTTTAGATGTTTGAATAATCTAAATAAAAGAATAATTGTATAAGTAAAATGAATTATAAAGAATTGAATTATAATTAAAGTGATTTACAATTGTGAAATAGACTTATATATATAAGAAGTAAAATTATATGAATATAATTATGAATATGAGTTGTAAATAATCAAGTGGATTAAATGAATATAAACTTGAGTTATGTAAATGAAATTCAACTTTTGTAATTGAATTGAATTATTGGATTGAATGTTAACCAATTGAAAGTAAAGGTATTAAACCAAATTGAATGGATATAAGTGTTAATTCATTAAAATCTAATGTTATTGAAAGTTGAATAGTTGAATAAAAATCAATTTGATTAAACCAAATATAAGCAAAGGGGATTTGGTTGTAATTAATATACATTGGTTGTTATTGATGTTAGTTGATTGTATATAATTCATTAAGTGTTAATGAAATTGAAAGCTAAAGTAATTGAAATTCAATTGAAAGTTAAGTGAATCTTAAACAAAATTGAATTTGAATTGGAAGTGAACCAACTTGAACATAAATTAGTGAATATAAACTAATTGAGAATGAATGTTAGTAAGAACATCCACTGTAATAAATCGAATGTGATTAAATTGAGAACCAATTCATTGAATATGAATGAGAATATGAATGAATATTTATTGGTTATGGATGCTAGTTGGTTGATGTTTGAATATGTTGCATTTGCTATGTGACATATATAGTTGTTATGGAGATATATGTTGTATATTGAGATTATTGTCATATATGCATGTTCTCATGTTGTTTGTTGAGTAATTAGTAGGTGCGGATCGCGTTTGCTTCGCATTTGGAGCTCGCTTTCGCGCTATATTAGCCGTATATGCTCGCTAATAAAATATAAGGTACATATCTCGGATTAAATATCGTACTTTTACACTTTTTTCCCTGCGGGATGCCTCATTACTTGATGAGATGTATATTTGTGATATATATACTATCATTTTTTTTTCGGATCGAGCCGCGCAAAGGAGACTATGGCGAATTTTTCCGAAAATTTAAGGCGTTAGAAAAATTTTGAGAAAATTGGAAAATTTTGAAAACTTAAACTTTGATTTTGGAATTGAAAGTTAAACAATAGTAGTTGTTTTTGAAAAGATAACTAAGTATGATTTGAAAACTTAGTAAAGATTTATAAGAAGTTTAACTATGGATTTATGGAAAATTAATAGATTCTGTAACTTTTCTTACTTGATAATTTCGAGGACGAAATTCTTTTAAGTGGGGAAGATTGTAACGACCCAGAATTTTTGATAATTAAAATATGAATATTTAATTAATTTTAAATATTAATAAGTGAATTTATAAGTCAAATAAATTTCATTTTGAATTATTGGATTTAATTGGATAATTAAATCGATAATTTAATATTTGAAATTATGGAAATAATTGAAAATTGGGTTAAATATGATAGAAAATGATTTGTAAAATTTTATTTTATCATATGGGAGTTAGAATGATATTTTAGAACTTTTAAAATCGAATTAAAAGTTAATTTGTGAAAATTGAATATTTTAATATTTAAAATCGACTAGTGAAAATAGTCAATTTTTGAACAGTCTCAGAATTGAACGAAACCAGTTCCATTGGATCCGTAATAGTTAGTTATTACCGGATTTCAAATTTCGTGTCAATCGGAGTTATCGTTTGATCGTGGCAGCTCGAAACGCATCGATTTATTTTTAATTTAAATTTGACGAGCTAAAATAGCCATTTTTCAAAAAGTCTCGGATTTCGACGAAACCAGTTTCATCGGATCCGTAATGTGATATTATTGTAAGGTTTCAAATTTCAAGTCAATTGGATTTACCGTTTGTCCGGTACAAATTAAAACGCCTAGAAATCGACTTAAATCGGTTTAATTTAAATTGAGCGTTTACAGCCATAACTCGCACATACTTCCGAATTAGCTTCCGAAACCTGTTCCATTGTGTCCGAAACGCGGGATAAACCGTAGGAACGTCAGTTTTGGCGCGTAAATCGGAGTTCGGAATTTCCGGATGAATAGTGTTCAATTTTCTTCTATAAATAGGCTCATAAATCTAAAAAAAATAAAAATATCAAAACCCTAACCCTAAAATATGCAGCTGCCTCTAACATTATCTAAGGCCAGAAATTCAGAAGCTTCCTCCCTCAATTACTCCCAATCCATTCATCGATTCAACGAAGCTTCAACACGGAAGTCGAAGAGCATGAGGAGAGCTAGAGATCTATACGGTTGAGATCTGAAACGACGTCGGATAGTGGGAGCTAGGGGAGGCCGACGCCTACAGTTCACGCACGCGTTTTCATGGGAAGGAGGTGGCCGAGCTCCACCCTATTGGGGCCGAGTGCAGTACTCGTCGAGCTCTTCGACATGAAGCTCCCTGATCGAGTTTATATCGAGTGATGGAGGAGCAAATGCTAACCCTAGTTCTAAAGGGGATGGGTTTGTGGTGACGGCTTTGATCTGGAGAGATGCGTGATGTAGAAGATGGAGGGGGGCCGTTGGATGTGGAGATGCACGGCTATAGTTGAGTTAGGTTATAATTTTTAAAGTAAATGTTGTAAATTAGTTAATTAAAATCGTGTAATCTTTAAAACTGCATAACTTTTTCATACGAGGTCGAAAAAATGCAAACTCAGTTGCGTTGGAATCGTATGGACGAGCACTACGCGATGGAGTTGGTTTGGAGTCGTTTGGAGTTAGTGAGAATTTTGGGTAAAATTAAACGTCATTCGAAATAAATCGCTAAAACGGAAATTAAAATCAAGGTGAGAATTTCTCACTCAATCAAATCAGTTTCGATTTTATTTTAAATAGTTAGATTTAAAATATTTGAATGCATGTTTGAATGATGACTGTTATTTATTGATTGTTAAAATAGACATTATACGTCGTTAGTAAGCGGATGTTATTTAATAAAAACATATACCGCGAATATTTCATAAACAGTGAAATTGGTATTATATATAATAGCAATATATATATATTGGCATATGTATATATTGGAGTTGTTTATTTCCCGCATTTTTTGTTTAGCGGATGAGACCCTATTGCGCCGTTATTAAGCGGATAATATTTAATAAGAACATATACCGCGATAATTTCGTACTGGAGCGAAATTGGTATTGTGCTAATGTTTTTGGATGCAGGAAAACAGGTTGGAGGGATCCAACTGGATTCCTCAACAGTATTTATTTGATTTCAGATACTTTGATATTTGATGGATTATCATACTGACATATGATATCGTTGTAGTCGTGATTGACTATTTGGTGTGTAGCATCATTGGACCAAATTTGGAATTTTAAAATGATTTTAAAGTGATTTTTGAAAAATATACTATATTTTTGGAATTGATTCATTTTAAATAAATAAACGTTATAATTTTTAAAGTTATAAAAATTATGATTTTTGAGAAATATAGTTAAAAAACTGATTTTTGAGAATATGATGCTAATGATTTTATAAAATAGTTAAATCGGAATTTTTGAATTTATTATGAAAAGTTGAAATATAGGATTTATAAAATTTAATTATTTTATGAATCAAAAGGAAGAAGTTTTTAAAGGAATTTAAAGACGTTTAAAAAGAATAATATAAATTGATTTATATTAAGAGATTTATAAATGGATATTTATAAATTGAAATATGGACATTATAAAACGAGTTTTTATAAGTGTTTGAATGAAGTGAAAATGAATTTCATAATTGAATGGAATTTATAGAATTTTATACGGTAAAGTTATAAATGGAATTTTATAAGCAGTAGGTTTATAAAATTTATTATGTTATTAAAATAATGATTTTGGATAAATGAATGAATCTTATAAGTTATAAGATTTATAAATTGGAAAGTCTTTAAAAAGAACGATTTTGTAAAATAATCATTTTATAAGTAATTAACTTATAATATGAACGTTTAGTTTATAATTTAGTTATAAACTGGAATAGGTTAATATGGGAATTATAAAAAAAAGAAGTTTTTATAAATAAATAGAAATGGAATTTATAAACGTTGTTTTATAAATTCGCAAATGACTTATTTTGATAAGTTAATTGTTGAAACCTATAAATGGAGTTATATTCACATTTTTGAATAGTGAATAATACTTTAAAATAAAATGAATAAAAGGATGAAATTGTTAATGAAGTATATTCACGTTTTTGAATAGTGACTAAGATGTTAAAGAAATTGTTTTGAATGTGATATTTCAAATAGAATTAAAACGATCTAACGATGTTTTAAAATGTGTTGAGATTCGAAACCATAGATTTCAACATTTATTGTTGAAATAGACGTTTTCGAGAAATAGTAGGAAATAGTGGACTATAACACTGTTGTTATAGTAAATGATTTCTGAAAGGAAATGTTTTGTATAGTATTGGGATTTATATATCTATTTTAAATTTCGAATCCCTATACTAGTGATTTTGGGTTGTCGTAACGATGTTTTACGTAACATTCGTTTTGGCCCAAATAAATATGTTTAAGTGAATGATTTCCTTAAAGAATGAAATATATACTTAATTTTGATTTAAGTACATTGAATATTTTCCAAGTGTTGAAAGTAAATAAAATTTGTGAATTACTTATGAATAAATAAGTATGGAAATGTTTTTCCAATGTGAAATGAAACGTTTAGAGAATTTATCTTTTTGAAGATAAATTGAAATGAATAATTGAAATCGAATATTCATTGATATTTTGGAATTATAAATTCACTATTGAATTTATAAAGGAAGTGGAATTTGTCTAAAAAATAAATATTGATTTATTTTTGAAGTGTGAAATTTTATATCTTGTAAAGATATTTTGTGAAATAAATAATTTGGAAAATTATTTGGAAACTGGTGATGTGTGCATATCCAGTGATAGTTCAATAACCGACTGTCAATATTTCCCTTTGAATGGGTAATTGATGTGATTTGTTTGAATGTGAATGCTACACTTATTTTTGAATAAGCGCTCACTATTCGGGTTAACCGGGAAAGGACCATGGGGTCGTATAACCCATTCCGAATATGTGATACGTCGTTGTGAATTGCATTGAAGATCGGTGTTGAAGACCCGGTATTTGCGAGAGCGATAGGATGACCTGTCGATTTACTCTGCACCGAGTTGCTCCGGTATAGAGTTCTCCATATGTGATGGTGAATCCGATCAGGATTGTGAATATCCGGATTGCAAGGACTTCTTTGTAAGTGCCTTCGGTTTTGTTCGATCCCGGAACAGACTTGTATGGATTGTGTGTCTGACATTACAAGTTGAGATATAAAGCCGATTTCTTTCAAATATATTTCTGTTGGTGGCGGAGAATTTATTCTTTTAGCTTAATGCCCTTCTCTGAGACATACGAGCTCAGAGTTTATATAGTTGAAGTTATCAGCGATATATTCCCAATTTGGTAATGTGACATGCTGAGTGATGCTGAAATGATCATTGTGTTGATTATTGTGATAGGATCGTTTATTTGATCGTCTATCTTAGTGATCATTGTGTTGATCATTTGTTGACCCAAAGCATGGCTTTTGTATAAAGTATGTTTTTGTGGACGTGAATTCGTCGAACCTCACACCCCGGAAATGGTCAAAACAGGAAAGATGCAGCAAGGTTATGAGGGGTAGCACCCTTTAGGGTATGTACATTTCCTTCTGGATAGAGGTGGTATCATGGTATGGAGCCCAGATATTTAACCTATGTGGTTACTATGAATTTATTACTTTGTGGTTGTTGGTTATCGGGATCCCGTGAGAAAGGTCGTTTACGATCGGGGAATGGCGTGCTCGTGTCAGTAGTTGCCCAGTTAGGGGTAACCCGGCCTTGTGTTGGCCGAGTTCCGGTTTGGTTCTCGGGGATGTCTTTCCAGAGGCATTCTCATGTGGCAATGGGAAGTTCCTTGGCCTGACCATTTGTTGGAAATCCAATTCCCAATACAAAACTTGTACGGTATTAGTTGTAGAACCTGCCATTCACTTATGGTGGTCACCACTGTTTGGATGGTAGCTATAGTAGGCATAGTTCGAAATGTCTATGTTGGCTAAGATTTATATTCTACTTTCAAAATGAATTTTTTTCCTACACTATGCACTAGTAATAATATGAAATGTTATTTTAAATGCGTATCAAGCATCTTTGACTATCATAAGGAGAAATCTCCTCCGATTCTGCGTTTGCATGTGTGTGTGCGGGAGGCCTTATGGTAGTCTCATTTTTAAAAGCATTGCGAATTGAAATAAAAATATCTCTCTATTTTGATTTTAAAGTTAAATAAACTGTTTTGAGTTCTCACACCAGTCACATGACTGACTCGGAGTTTATTGTTTTCCTTCCTAAACTCTGGGTGCCCACCAATTTCCACACGGGCAGTTTAGAGTTAAGGTTTATCAGGATATTCTGGATATTCTGGAATTGCTGGAGGCAAGCTGGATGGCATGGCGTATTACTAGTGTATAGTATTTCTTTTTCCGCTGCACTATTTGTTGTTGTTGTACACTCTGATGATATGATGTAATATAATGTATAAAATGTAATAACTGATAGTTCTTTGTTTAAAGATTATTCATTTATTATTATATGTTGTTCCGCTGCGAATTGTGAGATTCTGATGTTGTTCTGTTGTTTTCTGTTCCGTTCTATTTTCTTATGTTTTTCTATCTCTTCTCTATTCTCTTTTCCTTCTATTTAAAAAAATTTTCTATCTTCTTTTCCCTATCTAAATTTTCTATCTTTTTCTCTTCTTTTCTTTTCTTAAAATCTTTTTAAAAAAAAACTCAGTGTTCGGTTTTCCGTCGTTCGATTCCTCGGCAGTCAATAAAGTGAGTGTCGATGTCGAATTTTTAAAAGTCGAAGAATCGTGTCCTGACAAGAAGTCTATTTCCCTGGGAAACCAAGTTCGTGTTTTAAAGCAGATTTAGAAAGAAAAAAAAATTAAAGTTTAAACTTGTTTCAAAAGTGTTTTGAGAAATTATTATTTTAAAGTAATTAATATATAAATTAACTATAATAGTAATTATTTTAAGAATGTTATTAGTAATTATTTTTATATATGGATTTATTTTAAAGGTAGTTTGATTTTAGTTATGTGGAACCTTGTAGCAATTTTTCTAAAACTCCATCTTTAAAATTTTATTTAATTAAACCCCATTTTTTTTAAACTAGTTAATGCCTTATCAAGTGGCTTTACTTAAAATATTTTGAAATTATTTCAGAGCAAATAACTAGTAGTATCTTTAATATTTCAAAGTATATTTAATAATAAAGTATTTTAAATTGTTTGAAATTTAAATGTTTTGAACTTGGTTATTTCCAATGGGAATAAAGGGCAAAGAATTTACCTTGTAAAGGAAGAGATTTTGGGAATTGTATTCAAATGAGTTGAAAATGAAATATATCTTTTAAAGATATTTGAGGCAAATAAATAATGTGGGAATTATTTATTGTGTGATGGATGTTAGTGAATATAAATTGATAGTTAAATCACCGACTATCAATATTGGCCAAATGCATGGATCGTTTCGAAGAGACCGGGATCGAGATTTATTCTCGAAAACCACTTCGATCCGGTTTGTACACTTGGTGCGAAAACGTGTTCGGAGTCGAAGATGGAGCAGTGAAGTGCAAGGGCTAGTGGCTACTAATCCTGAGGATATTTCCAAAATGGATGTAGTAGGAGTAGTGCCTTCGGTTCCGTTCGAACCCGGGACGGACTTGTATGGATGAATGTTTGTGAAACATCGTCAGGTGGACGATGGGCATTCTAAGTGAAGCGTTCTAAAAGTAGCGCTTAGCCTCAAGCCTCATCAAATGGGAATGACTGAAAATCAGGGGATATGCAGCAAGGCTTCGTGGGTAGCCCCCACTGAAGAGTAAGGTCATCCCTATCTAGATGTCCCTTTTTATTTCGGCTTAGTGGTGCGGTTGCTGATCCCAACCGCGGTGTGATCTTATTCGGAACTGTCCAGTAAGGGATGGGTCCGGCCTTGTGTTGCAGGGGATCGGGAGTGGTCCTCGGTACGGTGATCTAGGCCCCATACTGTGACAGGTGGTACCCCAGTGCCTAGTCATTGTTGGAAATTCATTCTCCCTACGAGCCTTGTACGAGTTTTGTTTGTATTACCCACTTTTGTGGCTAGTAGTTGGAATTTAATCATGTACAATTTCGGCTATTTTATAAGTATTTGTAAATAGACCCTATTATAATATCAGAGGATTTCTATAAAAAGTGTTTTAGCGATCGTAAGGTAAAAACCCGACATGTTTATTTGTGGCGTGTTCTTACGAGATGCTTTTGTTTTCAAAGGATTTTTCAAACTTTAATAATCAATTTGGATGCATTATTATCAGCTGGTATTCCAGACTGACTCGGGTGTTATTTCATTATAATGCTCGGGTCAGACCGAGTATTATACGTACAGGACAGGATGCTTTGGAGCAGGAAAGGAGCTGGAGTCCGAGACGTATTATCTGTACCTATATATATTCCGATGTTGTGATTGTATGGTATGTCTGATTGGTAATTTGATGTATGAGATAATCTGATGGTATGATGTGACGACCCGACTTTTTCTCTCCAGAAAAGTCGTATCATCATGAAGAAAGAAAGGGATAGAAAAGAGAAAACAAAGAGAAAAAAGAAGAACACAACATCAGAATCTCAACAGCGGAACGAATAAATTATATTAATGACATAAAATATTACATAGTTTACAACCACTATCAGAGTACAAAGATATACAACACATACTAGACAGGTATAAACACCTGTCTAATATTTACAACATAATACAACTCAGAAACAAACACAGATCACACAGCGGAATACTATATCTAACGCAGAAGCCTCCTGCTCCATTACTCCTCCAATATTCGTCAAAGCTAACCTGAATCCCTTGGCTACTCGTAAAAATTTGAGTACCCAAGAGTTTAAGAAAACAAAAGATAAACTCTGGGTCAGACATGGGTCTGGTGTGAGTAACAGGTTAAAGTTGCTTAATTTTGAAAATCCTTTTAAAAGAAAGGTATCACGTAAGACTTCCCACACATAAACATGGAAAAGTTTTTACCTTACGCTAACCAAAACATTTGATAGGAAATCCAATGATATTATAATAGGGTCTAGGGTTTTCAAATAAATAAGAAATAGCCGAAATTGTTACATTTATTAAATTCCAGCTACTAGCCACAAAAGTGGGTAATACAATCAAAACCGTTGGCACTTATTGGATTTTGGATTCCATACAATGGCAGGGCTACTGGGGTACCGCCCGTCACAGTACGTGGCCTAGATCAACGTACCAAGGAGCCACCCTAACTCCCCTGCAACACAAAGCCGGACCCATTCCTTACTGAACAGTTCCAAACAAGACAACCCTGCAGTTGGTGTACACTAGCAACTTCCCACTAAGCCGAATAAAAAGGGACTCTAGACAGGGATCAATCTTGCTCTCCAGTGGGTGCTACCCACGAAGCCTTGCTGCACCTCCCCTGTTGTAGCCATTCCCGGTTGATGAAGCTTGAGGCTACGATTACCTTTAGAGGACACATTATCTTAGAATGCTCATCGTCCACCTGACGATGTTCTGAAAGCATTCAATCCATACAAGTTCATTCCAGGTTCGAACGAAAACCGAAGGCATTATCTCGTTACACACATTTTGGAATCACCCACAGAGTTAACGACGATAACCCTTGCACTCTAAATCACCATCTCAAATCTATAAGTACTATTCCGTCAAACTCATTATGGAATCACCCACAGAGTTATATTGACTTATAGCCCTTACACCTCGAGTCTTCACTCTTTCCAAAAGATTCACGACCTATCGTTAATTTGGATCGATGTGGTTTTCGGATATCCAAATATGGAAACTCGATCCCGGTCTCATCGAAATCTAAAGCGTGTCTTTTAAGGCCAAGTTGTTTTAAAGGTTTAAAACAATTCAATTATCTATATATCCAAATAGATAAATCACAGATACACAACAGGTAATCAACATTATCATCATATCAGATAAACCATACTATCATTATTCAAAAAGATAATCTATATCAACATCACGATGCAACCAATGCATCCAAATCACTCAACATTTTCTATCTCATATCTGAGATTCTAACCATCCAAAGCAAACAACACTATCCAACCATATAAGCCATGATTTATAATCACACCAAAATAATTAATTTAAAGTGAATTAAATTAATTATATCATTCAAATTAATTTAAAGTAAATTAAATTAATTACTTCATCAATATCAACTTGCTCATAATACTATTGATAATTTATCAATCAATTAATTAATCATCATCCAATGATTCATTTTAATTAATCATCCCTGATTAATTAACCCTTAATTACATTCAAGTAATTATCCACTAATTAATTTCTCAAATTAATATTTATCCAAATACAGTAATTAACCTTTAATTACTTCCTTAATTAATTACCTAAATTAATTACCTTTAATCACTTATTATTGATTAATTAATCTTAATAAATCAATTTTAATTACATCATTAATTATAATAATTAATGATCTCCTAATTACATTTTCAAATTAAATTAATCACATTAAGTAATTTAATCTTTATTTAAATCATAACTGTTAATCACCCTCGATTAACTCCATTCGGTAACCATCTACCCTTAATTACTTTACCAAATAAATTAATTACTCATTAATTAATTATTCCTAATTAATTCCTTGATTAATTTACAAGTAGTTATACTCAAATTACTTTAATCAACAAATCACCTTCAATTAATTAAATATAATAATTACTCATTAATTACTTCCCTAAGTAACTTCTCTTCATTTAATTACATTATGTAATTATACTTCACAAATCATCAAACGACTAATTTAAATTAATTAAACTAAATTAATTAACTTAAACTAATCAAATTTAAACTCAATTAATAAGTAATTAATTCCTTAATTACTTCCATAAGTACTAAATAACTTACACAATTGATTATTTTTAAATTAATTAATCTAATTAATAATTAAAACTAATCACATTAATTAATTATTAAGTAATCCTTAGTTAATGATCTTCATTAACTATTAACAACTCATTAATTATTTTCTAAAATAATTAACTTATTTAGTCATTATTAATTACAAATTAATTAATCATTAATTAATCCCTAATTAATTAAATAATTAAGTGTTAATTAAAACTTAATTTATCCATTATTACTTGTTTAATTAATTATTAATCATTAATTAAAAACTAATTTATTTAATTAATTATTCTTAATTACAAGTTAATTATTCAAAGAATAATTAATCCTAAACCCTTAAGATTAACCCTTAATTACTTTAAGTAATTATTTATTTCATTAATCTATTAAATAAATTAATTATTCCTTTAATTACTCTAATAATTAAATGAAATATAAAACATTAAATTATTATTAACTTTAACAAGTTTAAATTCAATCTCAAACCTTAATTGCTAAATAATAATTTCATTATAAAAAAAGAAATTTTACAAAGGTTAAAAACAAATTTCTTTTAAATTAGTACCATTTAAATTTCACATTATCATTCAAATTTTTTTAAACACTTAAATTTATAAAACTCAAATTTATTTTTAAACTAAAGATTCAAATCCAAATTTGAATCAAATTTAAACTTTGTTTAACATTACTTTATATTTCAAATTCAATTTAAATTCAAATTCTAAAAAAAACATTCTTAAACAATAAACTTCTTTTAAAGTTAAAACAAGTTTAAGTACAAAAGTTTATTTATTCCTAGTCATGATTCAAATCAAAACTTGAATTTATAATTTAAAGTTAGATTTAAAATTTAATTAAATTCTTTACTTCATATTTTTGAAATTCAATTTTAAAATTTGGAACAAGACAATTTCTAAACCGTAATAAACTAGCTCGAACAACTCGAAATCACTCGAGTAATTCGAGAATCATCATTTTTTTTTTCATTTTGCAATTTGTTAAAATTCAGAAATAACTCAGGTTTCACAAATCTGTAACAGTTGAACCCACCGAGCCAAAACAGCATCTACTCCGAGTCTCTAACCCTAACGCTTCGAGGCCATCAACCAACTGCTTCGAGCTTACCACAAAACTACCCGATACAACACGAGTAACTCATCTTCCCTAAACCACTGATACTCCATTACCACCGTACACCTGCACACCCACGACCATCTCCTTCGGCCACTCGCGATCCCGTACGCAAGTCACAAATCCCCTCCAAACACCAAATCAACTCTCAATTCAACAATAAAAACCCCAAATCAAAATCAAGTATTCGAACTCGAATCTGGAACAAAATGGGTTGGCTGCAACCACCTCAACCTCCAAACTCCGGTCATCTGAGAGGTGCTACCTCCGGCCATAGACTTCCCCACCCTTCATCAATCATCCACAAGAATCTGGATCAACTCGATCAAACATAGGAGTTGCAGTGTTTTAATTTCCAGATGAACCTTAAAACTAGGGCTTATCAATTTAATCCCAAATTCCCATCACTATACTGCATAAATTCTTACTCTAGTATTTTTCCTTAGATCTTTACTCATTACTCTATCACCAGAGAGAATCATGGTCACCCAGATCATCTAGAACGACAGTACCAACCCAAAACATGTTTTCTGGATAAAGCAGTAATGCTCATCCATTTCCAAACTAAAATTTCTAATTTTAGTTTTAAAATTCAAGTTCTAGATAATGTAATTAGTTTATCAACTTTAATCAATGACTCTAGAAAATCAAATCCTTATTTATATTCAGTGTGCTCTGTTGTATATATATTTCAGAGGCACAACAATTTTTTTTTTCTTTTTATTTTTATGAAGTTTTAAACTTTAAAATCATATTACAACACCATATTGTTTTAAAAACTTAAATCTTATCACATACTAATTTCATATGAATTTGATATTGAGATCCCGCAAATCCGTACTCCTTGAATATACACTAATCTCCATAGATTAACTCAAGATGAACAGAAATATGAATTCTCATTGTTTAAGAAAAAGAAGAAGGTGGAAGAAGAGATGAAAAGGATAGAAAATAGAGAGAAAAGAAAATAGAACGGAACAGAAAACAGCAACACAATATCAGAATCTCACAATCGCAGCGGAACAACATATAATGCATAAATGAATAATCTTTAAACAAAGAACATATCAGTTATTACATTTTTAAACATTACATTACATCATCATCAGAGTGTACAACAAACAACAACAATCAGCAGAAAAAGAAAATACTATATACAAGTAATATGCCTTGCCATCCATCTTGCCTCCAGCAACTCCAGAAATATCCTGATAAACCTTAACTCTTGACTGCCCGTGTGGAAATTGGTGGGCACCCAGAGTTTAGGAAGGAAAACAATAAACTCCGAGTCAGTCATTGACTAGTGTGAGAACTCAAAACAGTTTATTTATCTTTAAAATCAAAATAGAGGAATATTTTTAAAGTCAATTCGCAATGCTTTTAAAAATGAGACTACCATAAGGCCTCCCGCACACACACACATGCAAACGCAGAATCGGAGGAGATTTCTCCTTATGATAGTCAAATATGCTTGATACGTATTAAAAAGAACATTTGATATTATTACTAGTGCATAGTGTAGGAAAAAATCATTTCGAAAGTAAAGATATAAATCTTAGCCAGCATAGACATTTCGCACTTATGCCTACTATAGCTACCATGTTCAATAGCAAGTTACCGCCACATTCCATGGTAGGTTATACAACTAAAACCGTACAAGATCGTATTGTTTCTTTGGATTTCCAACGAATGGTCAGGCCAAGGAACTTCCCATTGCCACATGAGAACGCCTCTGGAAGGACGTCCCCGAGAACCTTACCGGATCTCTGCCAACACAAGGCCGGGTTACCCTTAAGTGGGTAACTACTGACACGAGTATGCCATCCCCCGGTCTTTTGGGACCTGTGACGCCCCACCTCTATACCCACGCTAGCCAAGAACACTACGGTGTAGTGTTGTCAACTAGCGCGGAGAATAAGGCTGTTGAGGAGCGGCCATCCATAGTTAGGCCTTACACTGGTATTGGTTATCTCGATAGGAGTGGTATATATTCTTTCATTTTTCATCTCTGATTTATTTTCTCCCATCGAAATACCCCAATTCCAGTATAAAATGAACTACGATGGTTCATAATAGTTTAGAACAGTAAACATAAAATAACTACACAGATAAATATAAATGCGGAACACAGATAAAACAGAAAATCTCATATATATATACAATAACTGATGTCAGTTACAATGCATTTGATACAATACATATGACGCGGTACATATGATACAACTACCACAGTCGACTCAGGAAGTTACATATACAAGTACATTAACGTATATAATATACATGAATACATATCTTCCTATACAATTATACAGACTACTACAAATGACGACGACTACTCCAAAAGATATGAAAGAACTTCATAGCTCTAGCAGCAACCCAAAGCAGAATATCTACAACCTGAAATACTCGGTCCGACCCGAGTATTAGATTCAAAAGAAAATAATACTCGGGTCAGTCTAATTCAAACTCAGTTATTAGTGCACAGGAGCAATAATAATTAAATAATGAATAGACGACAGTAATTAAACCAAATCAGAATGCAATTCAAAATATTTAATTGAATAAACAAAATAGTTCAAACCATTGAAATATCAATTAAAATATTAATTTGAGTAGGGCTGCAGTACACGCACGCGTGCACTGCCTCGCCACTACGGAATATGGAATACACAAAAAGATCCATAAGTCGAAGCAAAATAGAATATCATACACGCCATACCATGTGGCTGCAGTTCACGCCTGTGTGCACTGCCTTGCCACTATAGTGAAGTCGTACCCAAAATCTCAATACCGTGTGGCTGCAGTTCACGCTTGCGTGCACTGCCTTGCCACAACAGTAACGATGTACACAACCGGGCATAAGGTCAAACCCGAGTTTCTAAAACTGGATTCAACTCAAGTAAAATTTCAAAAATCAACATGGATGTCATAGCAAAATGTCCAGAGACAGTACAGACATAAACACCATCATGCTAGCCATCAAGAATCAGAACACAGTGAAGTGCATGACAGTGAATCATGACTGGGCCGAGCAACTGCTATATGGAAAAGGAAAACATGCATGCACAATGAGATACAAGGAAAACTAGCAACAAAACAAGTGACATGCAAGCAAATAATGTCAAGACCACAGAATGTATGCAAACATATGAAGTGGAATGAATAAGTGCAGTGATATGCACAATGCACCGCAATAACACAGTGACAACAAAATAGGTCAATATCAACCCAAAACATTTAAGCAAATGAGTGCAAGTAATTGTCACTGAGAAACAATGTCTAGCATACATATGAATCAATTTCATATGTACAACAAACACTCAAAACAATGCAACGGTGAAAAACATCAGTGAAAAGAATCTCACTTAGCGATGTTCCAAGACCAATGCTCAGCAACAGTTTTAAACATTTCAAAAAGTCAAGCACCAAAGCTAAAGTAAAGAGTGTGGTACACAAAACCAAGGTCAAGGCAACATGAAGTCTGAATAGCCAAACCATTAACAAAAAATGCAGAGGTCAAGTCCCAACTATCATGACTCAACACAACTGCAAAACAACTCCATGCAGTATGGTAAAGTGCACCAAGGCAGTGGTATCACAACTAGGTAAAGAAACCCAAAACAACAAAGACGAGACAATTCATTCATATACGAATGCTCATCAGGATGCATAAATAACACTCAAAACTTGGAGTGACAAATTATACGAACTCAACATGTATGCAACAGAGAATGCACAATGCTAGCATGTCCAGAATGCAACTGTGCAATTGGATCGAGTAAATGCGAACAAAAGAAAAACGACTCAAGCTAAGTATAAATCCAACAATATGTACATACATACATACAAATGTAGGTATGCACATATATGCAGACTCGAATAATAGTTAACAGAGCTCGAGGCTACAAAAACAGCGGTCAATATCAAACATCAAACAATGTCGAGTCGACGGCAAAAACAATGGAAAGATCGAACAGTTTCCAAGTCCAAGCCATGAGTCATCAGAGAGGAGTTCGAACAAAAGGAAATTCATATAACAGTTGGTTCTCCTTTCCAAAATCCAAACAGTAATTTATCAAAACAAATTAGCAAGTGATAAATCAGAGTACAAATAAGGTATGAGTCAATTACGCTACAAGCATGCACAATTATGATTGAAGTCGGTAGCATGAGTAACGCAAATAAATAACAACACTGCCATACATTCAATTCAGACCTGCCAATAAAATAAACAACCCAAAGAGCTAACAAATGCAATAGTATACAAATGGAACCCAATACAAACTATTGAATTCCAGAGATATACAGCGCTCAAGTGTACGGGTCGATGAAGTTTCAAATCAAGGCCGAAGCCATCAGAAATATCACATAAGAAAATTCGAACAAACTCGAGTCAAGGCCAGAAATAATATGCAGTTCGAAATCAAGACGATGCCGAAATTAAAATAGTTCGAGTGCCATGATGAAGCAGTGCAATCATCAAGGAGCTCGAAGGCAAACATGTCAGTGAAGCAGGTCATAATGAAGATGACAAATGAAATGACCAGCTACAACATGCTCAGGGACTAGTGTGGAACGAAGGCCTCAAAAAAAATACTACAGAGAATAAAAATCAACCACGAACAATGTAAGTCATGGGGTCTAAATCAACAGCCCAAAATCATCTCAAGGCAGAAAAATATCAGCATCGAACAAAAACAGGGCCGAAGTGACCAAGTCAAAATCATCTCCAATATTAAAATAAAATTGAATGGCCAAGCAAAACAATTGAATACGAACGAAATCACAGAATTCGAATCCTTAAATTAACTTGAGATATGAATTAGATGTGAGCAAACTCACCTTGTCGACGAATTTAGCATCACAGAGACGAGCAAAGCCAAGAACGAACGAAACCCTAATTTGGGAAGAAGGGGTAGGAGCGATCGAACATGGCCGCCATTCTTTTCTTCGTTCGATTTTATTTTCTTATTTTCTTAGGGTTACGAATGAGAAAAAAATTAAAAAGGGGGCCGGTTATATGTTTTAAGAATTATCACGGCCCAGTATAAAAAAAACGTGGACCACTATTTAATTTACAAAGCCCACAATTCCTTTTAATAGTTTATAAAAGAATTTTAATTCAAATTTTAAAAAACTTCAAATGGAAGTTTGTGTCAATATTAATCGTTTAAATTGTCGATTATAATTGATGCAAAATACCAGGTTGTTACAGACTCCCCTCCTTGAAGAAATTGCGTCCTCGCAATCTTAAGGAATAAATGGACAAAAGGTAAGAACCATAAAAGCATGTCATCATAAAATGACGAAATTTGAAAATAAAAAGTTCACCATATAGAGCATGAAAGAGAAAGCCTGAACGTGTTTGCTCGATGTATTCTCTGGATTCCAAAGTGAAATCCATAGGATTTGAGAACCACTGAACTTTCACGAGAAGAACATCTTCATTTCGAGGGTGCTGAACCTCCGAAGCAATGATGTGAATAGAAGGTTGCTAAAGAAAAAGGATCGGAAATCCCTAAGGCATTTTCGTAGAAGGAAGACGCGTGAAACACGTCATGAATAGCAGAGAATTGAGCCGGTACACCGGCGTAGTACAGTATAAACACCAAAGAAATCTTTTAATTTCATAAAAGAAATTCCGAAATTCTCTACAAAATTTAATTACCAGACAGATAATCAGAATACAGAAATCACGAAACAGCAATATCTAATTATCGATACGATAATTAGGAGACAGCAAAATCTAATTATCAACAAAGATAATTAGAAAACAAAAATATCTAACTTTCAAAAACGATAATCAGGAATTACCACAACGATAATCAAATTTCAAATCAGCAAATATTCAATTATCAAAACGATAATCAAATCTTAAATCACAAATATTTAATTATCACAAACGATAATTAAGTCACAAATATCTAATTATCACAAACGATAATTAGAAACAACAAATTTCTGATTATCAAAAACGATAATCGGAAATCACAAATCAATGATTATTTAATTATCACAATTGATAATTAAATCTCAAATCACAAATTTTTCAATTAACGAGTCCGGAATTAACCGAAATAGCAAACGCACATGACCCATAACCACGAGTTTTACTAAATCGTTTAATTCACTTCATCGTCTTCTTGAAAGTGCATAATTGTGTATTTTTAAAAAAAAATAACATTTCACATTCTCAAACGGACAAGTCCGGAATTAAGCGAATCAGTAAAAGAAAGGGGTCATAGTCCTCGATTTTTCTGAAACGTTTAAATCGCTTCCTCATTCTTTTGAAAGCGTAAACTGTAAAAATTTTGAAATCAATTTTAATTTTTATTTTGAAACTATTTTGAAGAATAACAAATTTTTAAAACACGTGATATAAAATAGCAACGTCAGTAGCAACTTCGACATACGTCAAAATTTCATCGAAATAGTTGGCATCAAAATATAATACCAATGAATTTTCATTCATCGAAAATGTCGCAGGAATCTTTTCAAAGATAGAAAGGGATATCATACCCTAAACTTGTATTCATAACAAGTCGATAACACACGAATTCACCAATGCACAAAAATTGATAAAACTTATCAATGGAAATCACGAAAATTGGTGAAGCGCAAATTCTAGAAATCTACACAAAAAATCCAGAAAACACAAATTCTAGAAATCTACACAAGAAATCCAGATATCACAAAATGAGAGTACGAAAACTCAAATGGGAGTATGGAAACTTGAATGGGAGTATGACATAGAATAAAAGATATGGCATAACATAAAATATCCATAATGACATACTACTATAAGTATGTAAATAATGATCAACAGGAGATCAACCGATAAGAGGTATGGCATAAATATGAAATACCCATACTGACATACAACTATAAGTATGCAAATAATGATCAACAGGAGATCAACCGATAAGAGATAATCAATATCACAAGAATCTTCTCAAAGATCCAAAGAGGTATCATACCCCAAATTTGTACTCATGACAAATCAATAACATATGAATTCACCAATGCACAAAAATAGGTGAAGCATAAAATTTCCAGAAATCAACATAAGGAATCTAGAAATCACAGAAAAAGGGAAAGAGGCCTATCACATGACGGTCCGAAGACCAAGGGGAGCTACCCCGCATGCGTGAATGGAATCACACAGATTGAGGTCAAGACTAACCAAAAAGCAGAAAGGTATGTGTGAATGGAATCACACAAGTGGTGTCTAGTCTGACCATCAGAACGATCATCATGATCAACGAGGAGTGTCAATTACACTAAGCATGTGTGAATGGAATCACACAGATTGAGGTCAAGACTAACCAAAAAGCAAAAAGGTATGCGTGAGTGGAATCACACAAGTGGTGTCTAGTCTAACCTTGCAATGAAAGAGACATCGCGCAATTGCTACTCTAATTCATAAAGCGATCATCAAGATCAATGAGAAGTGTCAATTACACTAAGCTAGTGAATATAAAAGTTTAGCTTCATGTCCCATAACCACTAGCTTAACTTAAATATTTACGAACAAATTGTAGATCTTCACTAGAAAAATGTCACAAGTGGTTCAATCGAACAAGTCCAAAAATTAACCGACGAAGTAAACGCGAGCGTTTCATACCACTTGTTTTGCTAAGCCGTTTAATTAGATTTCTCATACGAGTGAAATAAAGGTTTGTATATACTAATAGATTGGAAAACGGTTTAGGAAAAGATTTTGATATTGAAAATAGAGTTGAAAACATTTTGATAAAAGAGTTTTGATATTTACTACTAGTATTGAAACATTTATATTTTTAAAGTGACAAATCACAAAAATGATTGTAGAAACAATCAATCACAAGAATTCACATACGAAGACGTGAATAGAATCCAAAGAAATCGATACTGAATTCATCGAAGGGTATGTTCACAAAAGTCCCGAAGAAATGGTCATCAAAGTTGCTAATAAATGATAGCAACAAATCGGGAAATAATCAAAAATCGATTAAATTTGGAAACCAAATCAATTCACTAAAATTCACATTCGAAGATGTGAATAAAATCCAAAGAATTCGATTCTAAATCCATCAAAGTAGGAATATCCAAAAATTCCAGAAATAGAAGTTTTCAAAGTCGACAAAGATGACAACAACTAATCGGAAGAGAAGAATCGATTGACAAATGGAATAACGAAAAAAAACGAGCATAAATGCATAAATGACTTCAACAAAAATAAAAATCAAGTCAATGCCGAAGTCAACAATTAATGGCCATAATAGAGTACAAAACGATTCAACATCATCATCAAAGGACTCAACGGCAAACCAAGTCAGAGTCTTGGAAATCAAGAATTTAGAAATTTCTCAAAACAAAGTGACCGAAGTCGAATGGAAATCAAACCGAGGAAAACATAAAATATCAAGTTCGGAATCGCTGAGATTCGAACAAAATCAATCATCGGCTAAATCAAATCAAAGCCGAAAACACAAGAATCAAAATCAAATGCATATGAATAAGCGTTAGGAATTCATACCTAACAATCAAAGATAATCATATGCAAATATGAGAGATAGAACGTCGACAAATAGTTGTAACACATGTACTATCTAAGTTATGTTTTATATTTGTTCTAAACCCCAGGCTCTGATACCAAGCTGTGACGCCCCACCTCTATACCCACGCTAGCCAAGAACACTACGGTGTAGTGTTGTCAACTAGCACGGAGAATAAGGCTGTTGAGGAGCGGCCATCAATAGTTAGGCCTTACACTGGTATTGGTTATCTCGATAGGAGTGGTATATATTCTTTCATTTTTCATCTCTGGTTTATTTTCTCCCATCGAAATACACCAATTCCAGTATAAAACGAACTACGATGGTTCATAATAGTTTAGAACAGTAAACATAAAATAATAACACAGATAAATATAAATGCGGAACACAGATAAAACAGAAAATCTCATATATATATATATATATATATATACAATAACTGATGTCAGTTACAATACATTTGATACAATACATATGACGCGGTACATATGATACAACTACCACAGTCGACTCATGAAGTTACATTTACAAGTACATTAACGTATATAATATACATGAATACATATCTTCCTATACAATTATACAAACTACTACAAATGACGACAACTACTCCAAAAGATATGAAAGAACTTCATAGCTCTAGCAGCAACCCAAAGCAGAATATCTACAACCTGAAATACTCGGTCTGACCCGAGTATTAGATTCAAAAGAAAATAATACTCGGGTCAGTCTAATTCAAACTCAGTTATTAGTGCACAGGAGCAATAATAATTAAATAATGAATAAACGACAGTAATTAAACCAAATCAGAATGCAATTCAAAATATTTAATTGAATAAACAAAATAGTTCAAATCATTGAAATATCAATTAAAATATTAATTTGAGTAGGGCTGCAGTACACGCACGCGTGCACTGCCTCGCCACTACGGAATATGGAATACGCAAAAAGATCCATAAGTTGAAGCAAAATAGAATATCATACACGCCATACCGTGTGGCTGCAGTTCACGCCTGCGTGCACTGCCTTGCCACTATAGTGAAGTCGTACCCAAAATCACAGTACCGTGTGGCTGCAGTTCACGCTTGCGTGCACTGCCTTGCCACAACAGTAACGATGTACACAACCGGGCACAAGGTCAAACCCGAGTTTTTAAAACTGGATTCAACTCAAGTAAAATTTCAAAAATCAACATGGATGTCATAGCAAAATGTCCAGAGACAGTACAGACATAAACACCATCATGCTAGCCATCAAGAATCAGAACACAGTGAAGTGCATGACAGTGAATCATGACTGGGCCGAGCAACTTCTATATGGAAAAGGAAAACATGCATGCACAATGAGATACAAGGCAAACTAGCAACAAAACAAGTGACATGCAAGAAAATAATGTCAAGACCACAGCATGTATGCAAACATATGAAGTGGAATGAATAAGTGCAGTGATATGCACAATGCACCGCAATAACACAGTGACAACAAAATAGGTCAATATCAACCCAAAACATTTAAACAAATGAGTGCAAGTAATTGTCACTGAGAAACAATGTCTAGCATACATATGAATCAATTTCATATGTACAACAAACAATCAAAACAATGCAACAGTGAAAAACATCAGTGAAAAGAATCTCACTTAGCGATGTTCCAAGACCAATGCTCAGCAACAGTTTTAAACATTTCAAAAAGTCAAGCACCAAAGCTAAAGTAAAGAGTGCTGTACACAAAACCAAGGTCAAGGCAACATGAAGTCTGAATAGCCAAACCATTAACAAAAAATGCAGAGGTCAAGTCCCAACTATCATGACTCAACACAACTGCAAAACAACTCCATGCAGTATGGTAAAGTGCACCAAGGCAGTGGTATCACAACCAGGTAAAGAAACCCAAAGCAACAAAGACGAGACAATTCATTCATATACGAATGCTCATCAGGATGCATAAATAACACTCAAAACTTGGAGTGACAAATTATACGAACTCAACATGTATGCAACAGAGAATGCACAATGCTAGCATGTCCAGAATTCAACTGTGCAATTGGATCGAGTAAATGCGAACACAAGAAAAACGACTCAAGCTAAGTATAAATCCAACAATATGTACATACATACATACAAATGTAGGTATGCACATATATGCAGACTCGAATAATAGATAACAGAGCTCGAGGCTACAAAAACAGCGGTCAATATCAAACATCAAACAATGTCGAGTTGATGGCAAAAACAATGGAAAGATCGAACAGTTTCCAAGTCCAAGCCATGAGTCATCAAAGAGGAGTTCGAACAAAAGGAAATTCATATAGCAGTTGGTTCTCCTTTCCAAAATCCAAACAGTAATTTATCAAAACAAATTAGCAAGTGATAAATCAGAGTACAAATAAGGTATGAGTCAATTACGCTACAAGCATGCACAATTATGATTGAAGTCAGTAGCATGAGTAACGCAAATAAATAACAACATTGCCATAGATTCAATTCAGACCTGCTAATAAAATAAACAACCCAAAGAGCTAACAAATGCAATAGTATACAAATGGAACCCAATACAAAGTATTGAATTCCAGAGATATACAACGCTCAAGTGTACGGGTCGATGAAGTTTCAAATCAAGGCCGAAGGCATCAGAAATATCACATAAGCGAATTCGAACAAACTCGAGTCAAGGCCAGAAATAATATGCAGTTCGAAATCAAGACGATGCCGAAATTAAAATAGTTCAAGTGCCATGATGAAGCAGTGCAATCATCAAGGAGCTCGAAGGCAAACATGTCAGTGAAGCAGGTCATAATGAAGATGACAAATGAAATGACCAGCTACAACATGCTCAGGGACTAGTGTGCAACAAAGGCCTAAAAAAAAAATACTACAGAGCATAAAAATCAACCACGAACAATGTAAGTCATGGGGTCTAAATCAACAGCCCCAAAATCATCTCAAGGCAGAAAAACATCAGCATCGAACAAAAACAGGGCCGAAGTGACCAAGTCAAAATCATCTCCAATATTAAAATAAAATTGAATGGCCAAGCAAAACAATTGAATACGAACGAAATCACAGAATTCGAATCCTTAAATTAACTTGAGATATGAATTAGATGTGAGAAAACTCACCTTGTCAACGAATTTAGCATCACAGAGACGAGCAAAGCCAAGATCGAATGAAACCCTAATTTGGGAAGAAGGGGTAGGATCGATCGAACATGGCCGCCATTCTTTTCTTCGTTCGATTTTATTTTCTTATTTTCTTAGGGTTACGAATGAGAAAAAAATTAAAAAGGGGGCCGGTTATATGTTTTAAGAATTATTACGGCCCAGTATAAAAAAAAACGTGGACCACTATTTAATTTACAAAGCCCACAATTCCTTTTAATAATTTATAAAAGAATTTTAATTCAAATTTTAAAAAACTTCAAATGGAAGTTTGTGTCAATATTAATCGTTTAAATTGTCGATTATAATTGATGCAAAATACCGGGTTGTTACAGGACCTTTAACCGAGCGCTCGTAATCAACATCACACCATAATAAATAAAGTGTTTCAACATGAGTAAGTATCTGGGCGCCATACCATGATACCACCCTTTTCCAGAAGGAAATGCACATACCCTAAAGGGAGCTACCCCTCATAACCTTGCTGCATCTTTCCTGTTTTGACCATTCCGGGGTGCGAGGCTCGACGAAGTCTCGTCCACAAAGCCACGCTTTATACAAAAGCTGTGCTTTGGGTCAACAAATGATCATAGAAATGATCACAAAGATAAACGATCAAACAAATGATCCTATCACAAATGATCAACACAATGATCATTTCACAGCAACACTCAGCATGTCACATTACCAAATTAGGAATATATCGCTGATAACCTTCAACTACATAACCTTTGAGCTCGTACGTCACAGAGAAGGGTGTTAAGCTAAAAGAATAAATTCTCCGCCCCCAACAGAAATATATTTGAAAGAAATCAGCTTTATATCTCAATTTGTAATGTCAGACATACTATCCATACAAGTCTGTTCCGGGCTCGAACAGAACCGAAGGCACTTACAAAGAAGTCCTTGCAATCCGGATATCCACAAGCCTGATCGAATTCCCCATCACATATGGAGAACTCTATACCGGAGCAACTCGGTGCAGAGTCAATCGACAGGTCATCCTATCGCTCTCGCAAATACCCGGTCTTCAACACCGGTCATCAAATGCAATCCATAACGACGTATCACATACTCAGAATGGGTTATACGACCCCAAGGTCCCTTCCCGGCTAACCCGAATAGTGAGCGCTTATTCAAAAATAAGTGTGGCATTCAAATTCAAACAAATCACAACAAATACCTTTCAAAGTTAAATATTGATAGTCGGTTATTGAACTATCAATGGATATGCACAACATCACCAGATTCCAAATAATCTTCCATATTATTTATTTCCCAAAAATATCTTTACAACATATATGTTTTCAATACTTCAAAAATAAATCAATATTTATTTTTAAACAAATTCCCCTTTCTTTTATAAATTCCATAGTGAATTTACATTCCAAAATATCTACGAATATACGATTTCAATTATTCATTTTCAATTTACCTTCAAAAAGATAAATTCTCAAAACGTTTCGATTTCATATTGGAAAAGCATTCCTATACTTATTCTAATAATAAGTATTTCACAAACCCATTTATTTTCAAAACTTGAAAAATATTCAATATACTTAAATCGAGATTAAGTACATATTTCATTCTTCAAGGAAATCATTCTCTTAAACATATTTATTTGGGCCAAAACGAATGTTACGTAAAACATCGTTACGACGTCCCAAAATCACTAGTATAGGGATTCGAAATTAAAATAGATATATAAATCCCAATACTATACAAAACATTTCCTTTCGGAAATCATTTACTATAACAACAGTGTTATAGTCTGCCATTTCCTTTTATTTCTCGAAAACGTCTATTTCAACAATAAATGTTGAAATCTATGGTTTCGAATCTTAACACATTTAAAACATCGTTAGATCGTTTTAATTCTATTTAAAATATCATATCCAAAACATTTTCTTTAACATATTATTCACTATTCAAAAACGTGAATATACTGCGTTAACCAATTTCATCGTTTCTATACGTTTCATTTTAAAGGATTATTCACTATCTAAAATGTGAATATAACTCCATAAATAAGTTATAATAATTTACTTATCAAAATAAGTCGTTTGCGAATTTATAAAACAATGTTTATAAATTCCATTTCTATTTATTTTATAACTACTTCCTTTATAAATCTCCTTTATTAACCTATTCAATTCATAAATCAATTTATAAACCAAAAGTCTATAATTTAAGTTAAACACTTATAACTTATAAGATTCCCAAATTTATAAATATCAATTTATAAACCAAAAGTCTTATTTAAAAATCGTTCTTTGAAACTTCCCAAATTATAAATCTTATAACTTATAAGATTCATTTATTTACCCAAATCTATTCTTTTAATAACTTTACAAATTTTATAAACCTACTGCTTATAAAATGCCATTCATAACTTCACCGTTTATAATCCTATAAATTTCATTCATTTTTGAACTTCATTCACAATTCATTCTAACACTTATAAAAACTCGTTTTATAATTCAAATATTTTAATTTATAAATATCCATCTTATAATTCTTTTATATAAATCAATTTATATTATTATTTTAAAACATCTTTAAACTCCTTTATAATTTCACCATTTTGATTTATAAAATAATTAAATTCTATAAATCCTATGTTTCAAACTTTTTACAATAAATTCAAAAATCCCGATTTAAACTATTTTATAAAATCGTTAACCCCATATTTTCAAAAATCAACTTTTAACTATATTTCTCAAAAATTATAATTTTATAACATCAAAAATTATACGTTTATTTATTTAAAATGAATCGATTCCAAAAATATTTTATAACGTATACTTTCAAAAAATCACTTTAAAATCATTTTAAAATACCAAAATTTGGCACAATGATGCTACATACCAAATAGTCAATCATGACAACAACGATATCATATATCGATATGATAATCAATCAAATATCAAAATATCTGAAATCAAATAAATATTGTTGAGGAATCCAGTTGGATCCCTCCAACCTGTTTTCCTGCATCCAAATATGTTAGCACAATACCAATTCCGTTCCAGTACGAAATTATCGCGGTATATGGGATTTAAAATATTATCCGCTTAATAGACGGCGCAATAGGGTCTCATCCGCTATATACTGCGGGAAATCAATTCCAAGTACATAAAGAATACCAATTTCACTGTTTATGAAATATTCGCGGTATATGTTTTTAATATATAACATCCGCTTACTAACGGCGCATAATGTCTATTTTAACTATCAATAGATAACAATCATCATTCAAACATACATTCAAGAATTTTAAATATAACTATTTAAAATAAAAAAATCGAAACCGATTCGATTGAGTGAGAAGTTCTCACCTTGATTTCAATTTCGTTTTAGCGATTTATTTCGAATAAAATTAAACGTGCATTTAATTTTACCCGAAATTCTCACTAACTCCAAACGACTCCAATCCAATTCCATAGCGTAGTGCTCGTCCATACGATTCCAATGCAACTGGTTTCGCGCGTTTTTGACCTCGTATGCAAAAGTTACGCATTTTCAAAGTTTATACGAATTTTTATAACTATATATTTACAACAAAATTTTACTTTTTTAAACCTATCAATCCAGGCCGTGAGATCCCCAACCCTTCACATCAGGCCGTCCACTAGCTTCTCCCTCCATCTTCCCGCTTTCTACCCAGTAACAACGCATGCATGATGAAACCCATAGACACGAAATTAGGGTTCAATATCTCAGCCACCACGACGACAAAAACACGATCATCTCGCCACCATTCGAAGTGCCTCCTCCAGAGCCACCCACGCCGGCCGACCGCGCCCCCCTCTTGCCTCGATTCATGTGAAAAACGTGTTCGAACGTTCGAGCTTTGCATCCAATTTTAGGTCGATCCACTTCGCCAATCAACATCTTAGCCGTTCGATATATCAATCACACTGCCCTCTACAATTTGTTAGTTGACATTTTTTGCTAATACATGATGGATTGAGAGATTTAGAGAGAAGAACGTGGGTTTTTTTCGGCCTTCGGTTTCTGTTGGAGGCGTCTAGGGTTTTAAACCCTAATTTTTTTTTATTTTGTGAAGAGAGGGGGCTATTTATAGAAATCTATCGAACACTATTCATTTCAGAATTTCCAAACTCCGATTTACGCACGGTGACAGGCGTTTCTAGGGTTTATCCCGCGTTCCGGACACAATGGAACAGGTTTCGAAGGCTAATTCGATCATCTGTGCGAGATATGGCAATAAACGTTCAAATTAAAATTAAACCGATTAAACGATTTTCTAGGCGTTTTAGCATGCACCGGACAAACGGTAAATCCGATTGACTTGAAATTTGAAACCATACAATAATATCACATTACAGATCCGATGAAATTAGTTTCGTCGAAATCCGAGACTGTTTGAAAAATGGCTATTTTAACTCGCCAAATTAATATTAAAAACAATTTCGATGCGTTTCGAGCTGCCACGATCAAACGATAACTCCGATTGCTACGAAAATTGAAATCCGGTAATAACAAACTATTACGGATCCAATGGAACTAGTTTCGTCCAATTCTGAGAGTGTTCGAAAATTGACTAATTTCACTAGTCGAATAAATATTAAAATATTCAATTTTCACAAATTAACTTTTAATTCGATTTTAAAAGTTCTATAACACCATTATAACTCCAATATGATATAATAAAATTTTACAAATCATTTTCAATCATATTTAACCCAAATTTCAATTATTTCTGTATTTTCACATATTAAATTATCGATTTAATTATTCAATTAAATCCAATTATTCGAAATAAAATTTATTCGACTTATAAATTTCACGTATTAATATTTAAAATTAATTAATATTCAAATTTTAATTAATATAAATTCTGGGTCGCTACATCTAAAATCCAAATGCAGAGTTACAGCAACATGCAATCTTCAAATACTCAGGAGTACACCAATAATAACTTGTCAACAACACACCATCACAATTATTTTCAGAATATATTAATAAACTGAATTTATACTTAAAATTTATAACAAAAGAAGTTACTCACCTGGTTTTAGGGTCAGAGCACAAAGCTTCAGATTTTATTTCTAATTTTTGCTTATGCATTGAACTTCAGATTGCTTTTTAAACTTGAATTTGTGGTAGTACTTTGTGTTTTCCAGATTTACAGTTGCATGTTTGTTTCCAAGTGAACACATGCAGACTTGATGAAGCGTCAAAACAGAAAAGCAGTGTCTTCCAGAAAATGATGCAGAACAAAGTTGCTAAATGGATCCAAATGCATGCTTTCCAGAAACAATTGCAGGTTTGTATTATTTTTTTTGTAGAGAGAGGAAAGAATTTGCAGGCTTTCACAAATTTGCATGCATGTTGTTTCCAGATGTAAAGATGCATACTTGATTTCAGGTTTATGAATTTAGGTTGCAGAATGGATTTCAGGTGTTAGAACTGGATAATCTCTTAAGCTATGAAGAAAAGAAGAAATGGAAAAAGAATAAGATGAGAAGATGTGTTTTATATAAGAAATATTTTTGAAAAATAAAAATAAAAATAAAATAAACACTTGTCTTCTTAGTACACTCTATGTTTAACACTTGTCAATTTTGGGTGTTAATAAACTTACATATGTAATTTAAGTATTTAAATTCTAATTCTAAATTGTTTGTACAACTTTAATTTCTTTTATAAGAGCTTTTAAATCTTATTTTTATTTCTTAAGTAATATAAATGAATTTGTCTCTTTTTAAATTGAAAAGAAATGAAAACAAACAAATTTAAAAAAAATAGCTTATTCAAAAATATTGAAGTATTTATTCTATTAAATTTCAAAACATCAAATTCAAATTTAAAATTAATTTATCAAATTTTAATAATCAAGTTACATATATAAATGCATATATAACTCTATTAAAATTAAAAACAACAATTTTATTCCTTACAAAATCTATTTATGTTCATAAGAACTTAAGTATTATAATTTTTATTTAAAAATAACAAATTAAGCAATATCAAATAATTTGTTAAAAGAGATTATAACAAACTAAAATAATTTGTAATTTACATTGTAAATTCTTATATATATATATATATAAATCCCAAGTAATATAAAATAAAACTTAGCTTTTTTTTATTTATCTAATTTTAAATTCATATTTCTAAGCTAAATAAAATTTCAAAACAAATAAGATTTATCATAGTATAAATCATAACATTATTTATTACATTGCTTTGAAAAGCCAATTCTTAAATCAAATTTTTAATTTACTAAAAATAAACTAGAATTAGAAAATCAATTCATTCACTAAATTCAAAATCAAAATTTATCAATTTACAATATATACAAAAATATATATATTATAAACAGAAAACAATTTATTTATTTAAAAAGATAAAATCTTTTAATTTAAATATTTATTAAAACATGATTATTAAATCAAATTCCAAATTTGTTATTAAAATTATCAAATCAAATTAAATTTATAACACAGATTATTAAATTTATATTGCCCAAATTTTCGGGATATCACATATGATGTAAAAAATAGTTATAGATTTCATTTTGTGTAAAGATCTATATTTACTATTATATTTTATTTCGCTGCGACCGTGAGATTCTGATATTGTTTAGTCTCTTCTTCTTCTATCTCTTCTTCTTTAATCCCTAATGGTTCGTATTTTTGTTCCGCTTGAGTTAATTGATGTAGGGTAGTGTTGTCTCAAGGGGTGCGGATTTGCGGGCTGTCACATTTGGTATCAGAGCTTAGGTTGGCGACAACCTAGGCTTTGGTGGGGAAATTACTCATTAAACAGAGTCAATAGTACTCTATAATGAGTTGAGTGTATTAATAGATATGAGAGCGTACTTGTTAGTGCATATAAAATTTATTTTTATACTGTGTTGACTTATCAGTTGAGTGTTTATGAATTCTGGTCGGTATGGGAAGTACAACCATGTCGATAGGGGTTTCTAAACTCTTAAACAAGATAAACCGACATAGTATTGTTTTAAAGTGGGTAAATGAAATAATTTTGCCCAAATTATATTTTGATATAAAAAGAAATAATTTTCTGAAATTGTTATATATATTTGGATGATTGGTTGTTAATGTCTAAATCAAATAAGAATCTAAAATTTAATCTGAAATTTAAAATAGTTATAATGAAAATAAAATTCTACAAATATAAATAATATAAAGGAAGAATAACTAAATTTGAATTAAACCAGAATTCAAATCCCGAAAATTTTGAAACAAATGTTTTAAATGGGGTGAAACCTAAAGTTTGGGAAATTTAAAATCTTGGGAATATTTCGTAATGTTTTCCAAGGTGTTTGAAGGTAATGATGAAATATTGTTTTTGGTAATATTTTTGAATGGGAACTGTTTTGAAATGAATTTGGGAAAGTAAGAAAGCACTGAACTCACTTCAGTCGCTGGAAAATAATCCTGAAGATGCTGGCCACATCATTAGAATTCATTTTCGAGTTTCTAAAGTGGTGGATTGCTTCCCTAGTACTTAGGTATGATATTGTTTGGGACTTGTTGGGCATAACGGTTGTTAGGAAATTTCAAAAGGGGAAAAGTGTTTTGGTATAAACAAATTGTTTTGGAAATCTAGAGATTTGATTGATATACCAAATGGGTATGAGTTGATTATTATTTCAAAATGGTTTTGGAATAAAACTGGGTAATTTAATTCTGGAAAATTCTATTTAAATGATGTGTAAAATTAAAATGAATTAACTATTGAATTTATTAAGTGAAGTTGATATTAATAAGAAGAAAGAAATGAAAATTTTAATCTTGGAATTAAAATGTAACTTGAGTGAATGGAAGTGAATAAAATATATGGAAGTGAGTAGAAAATTTGAATTTAACTTGGATAAGTAAAATAAATTGGACTTAGAATTAAATTGATTTGAGTTAAATTAAAATGTAAGTTGACTTTGAAATGGTGGGTCATTGTGTAATGAATAGTACCCATGAGCTATTAAGTATTATACTTATAATTTGAGGTTGTGGATTTGAAGTTGCAAAGAATTAAATTGAAGAAATTTGTATCCTTAAGAATTCGGTGATACATATATATACAATTTCGAATTATGATTATAAGATGTAGATGGATTAAAATGAGCTATATAAGCTTTTAAATAAATAAGTTGGTGAACTTATTAAATAGAAATGGATTTATAATCACAAATGGGAAATAGTGGAATGGTATGGTGGATTCAAACTTAATCTCAAATGAAATGTAAATTGAGATAACGTAGAGTGAGATATAAAAGAAGTGAATGAACTTAAGTTAGAAAATAAGTTTTGAACTTATTTATGGAGGAATAAATTGGATATAAAGGTGAAATGTAAAATTGCTTATAATTGCATAAAGAAATTCATATTCTTAAGTTATTAAGTGTTATAATTTGAATTGGTGATTATAAAATGGAAATGGACTTAAGTAAGCAATCTAAACTCTTGGATAGAAGTGAAATTTTAGTTCATTAATTAAAAGAGTTGAATGGTGTGACAAATTCAAAACTTAACCATAAATGAAATGTAAAGTGCAGTGAAGCAAAGTGAGAATATAAAGGTGGATGTTCTTAAGTCAGCAAATAAGTCTTGAACTTATGTATGGGGAAAATGAAATTTGTTTTTATAATGACATTGAAATTAAATTTCAGTTGTGTAATAAATAATGTTGGAAGAAATTTAAATTCTATTTAAAGGAGTGAAAAGGAAGGTAGAAAATTTAAATTTACTAAATGACATAATTGGAAAATTGTCATATTATAAATGAATTCAGAGTGACTTGAAGAAGTAAATTAAAACCTAATATGGATTAGGTTATTGACTAAATTGAATTACAATTTAATGGAATTTGTAATGAGGTGAATAGAATTTTGATAGTTTGGTCAAAATTTAGAAAGTAAATAAAGTCCAGTTTGGAATGGAATGTAATTTTGGTAATAAATATTGGAAATGTGAATGGATAATGGGATTAGATTATAATAATGATGATTTGATTTATAAATAAATTCAAATGAGTGGAATAATTTAAATGGTCTCTTTGGTAATAAAATAAATCTAAAATGGATTGAATAAGTAAACAAAGGGCATTCGAATTTGTAAATGGATTGGAATTTGATTGAATGAGAATCAAATGGAAATAAAATAAAATTTATATAAGAAGATAGTGAAAATGTTGTGAAAGAACTTAAGCAACTTGAAAGAGAAAAACAAAATGATGGTGAATAAGCTTTATTAAGTACTCTTGAATGAAATTTGTTAGATAATAAAATTTAATTGCAAGTGAAATGGAATTAATTAATTATTGTGATAAATTAAGGATGTCTGGGTTGTAAATAATCCAGGATGGAATGAAATTAATATAAACCTGAATTGGGTAATGAAATAAAAATGTAAGGAAAATTTAATTTAACAATTGCATTGGAATAAAAATACTTGGCTTGTGAACAAGGCAAAATTGAATAAAATTAATATAAATTTAAGTAGAATTAATTTTAATGGGTATAAACTTAAGTGGTGGTTATTTAGCTCGAATGACATGAAAATTGCATGTATTCAAAATTGAGTTGTTTAACAAGCAATTGAAATTGATTTTTGAATAAATTGATATGGATTGGAATAGAATTCAAAGATTTTGTATATGGATGCAAGTGAATTGATTTGAAGAAGCAAATAAAGATGGTTTTAAATTAATTAGATAAATGCAATCTAATTAAGTGATTTTGCATATGAATAGAAATGGATCATAAAAGAAATGCAAATGTTTCAAGTTTAAGATAAAATTTGATTGTAAATCAAATTGGGAATGTAAGTTAAAGTAAAGAAATGCAAGTAAGACATATGTAAATCATTCAAGTGAAATAAAATGAAGTTAGTTTGGATGAAACTAGGATGAGCTAAAATCTTAATAAATGGATTTGAGTATAAATGTAAGTGAGTTATAATAGAAATGCAAATGTAACAAATTGAAATGAAATTGCTTGGTGAATCAATTCGAAAATTTGGTAGAGTATGAATTGGAATAGCGAAACATGTATGTAAATCCTTTGTGTGTATTAACGTGGAGTTTGGCATTAGAAAAGTTGTAAATGCTTTATAATATGACTTACTTATGAAATCATGCAAATGTTTGATTGGATTACGAAATGGATATGTTTGGCTTACATTTATATTGGAAATGTTGATTATAATGCTCTTATCTTTGAAACTGATGAGTTTGTTGAGTAAGTACAGGTACGGAAGGCGTTCGATAGAGTTGGAGTGCGTATATGCGTTATATTAGCCGCTTGATATTAAAAATTTGCTAAAAAGGTACGCCTACGCAATTATAATTGGGAAATGATATATATTTTGTGATATATTTTGGTTTTCGACCGTGTGGGTCGATGTATATATATTTATCTGTATCGCGATATCGCGAAAGCTCCTCCATACAAAGGAGACTCTGCCAAAATTTTCTGGAAATTTTGGGAGTTAGAAAATTTTTGGGGTTTTGGGAGTTTGAAAATTGTAATTAACTTGGAAAGTTGTTTTTAAGAAAATGTTGAAACCAAAACATTTGATTCTAAATAAAATATATGAGTTTGGATTTGAAAAATGGTTCTGGGAAGTGTATATAAGTTTTAACTAAAGAAGGTTGGGTTAAGTAAATAAGTTTGAGAGTATGTTCTACCCTAGCAAATTTCGAGGACGAAATTTTTATAAGAGGGGAGGATGTAACATCCTAGAATTTTGATCATTAAATTTTGAACATTCAATTCATTTTAAGTGTTCAATGTAGATTTTGAATTGGTTTTAAAATAAAATGATTTGGGTCAAATCATAATAACAAGTAAAATTGCTAAGGTGGAGATTTAATTTGAAATTGAACAATAATAATTCGATATTCAAAATTGAGATAGAGGTAAATTTAGATGTAAATAGTGATAAAAATGGGTTTAAAAGTTTATTTTGAGTTATTTGAGTGTAAATAGAGTGGTGGGAATTTTAGATGAATTTTAAAGTTAATAAATTAATATTTGCGATTTTATATTAGTTAAAAAATGAATTTAATATTATAAAAATGCAATTTAATCAGATTTTGGGTCCGGAATGAGCCAGAATGATTTTTAATGTGTTTATAAATTTTATATGATTTATTATTAAGTTAATAAAATTTTACAAGAAAAATTTAAAGCGTTTTCGTCAATTTTGAAAATCGCCCGATTTAATAGACGAGTTAGAATAGCCTTTTGAGGCACAGTCTCGGAATTCGACGAAACCAGTTCCATTGGATCCGTAATAGTTAGTTATTAACGGATTTCAATTTTCGTAGCGTTCAGAGTTATCGTTTGTCTGTGGCAGCTCGAAACGCATCGAAATCGTTTTAATCGGTTTAAATTAAAAATTGATCGTTTAATTCCGTAACTCACACATACGATCAAATTAGCTTACGAAACCTGTCCCATTGTGTCCGGAACGTGGAAAAACCCTAGGAACGCCTGTTGGTACGCGAGAATTGGAGTTCGTTTGCATTGATCGTTAAAATTTGAAGCATGAGATTAAAATAATATTAAATTATATTATATAACGTTATATTTTACTAAACCCTAGTTTATTTTCACCGCCGCCGTCTATTTAGTTCAATGGCCGGAAACGATTCTCCCTTTTCACCAATTTGCAATATATTCACGCATTAATTCACAAAATTTCCAACTAGAAGATTGAAGGGGATGTCGAGATCTTCAAGGTGGACGGTGGTGATGGGTTTTGGCGAAGCGTAGAGGGGATAGAAGGGGTCGCGTTGGCTGGGCATTTGCATTCGAACTGCGACGCGTAGCGGCGATCCAGTACGGCCGGTTCCTGGCCACCGACGCGCGTGGGTGCGGGGCGTTTCGTGATGGTGTTGGATCATCTTCTAGGTGGCTGTGCGGGTTGCGGTAGGGGAGGAATCGAAGGCGATTTTGGGTTTCAAAACGCTGGAGTGTTCGCATGGGAAGAAAACATACTTGCGGCCGAGATCTCCTTTTCCATTCTAACGGCCTGATCTGGTTGGTATAATAAAATTTAATTTAATTTAAAAGAAATTATTTTAAATTTAAATTCAAATCTTTATAATTTAATAACTTCTTCGTACGACATCAGATTGGAACGAAATTCGCGGCGCCGGGATCGCAGAAAAGAATACTACGAGATGGTGCAGATCCGAAGCCATTCCAGGCAAGTAGAAATTTGGGTTAAATCGAGCGTCGTTCGGTTTAATTTAAATTTCGAACGCTCGCCGAAACCTAAGGTGCGTTATTCTCACTCACATCTGGATACCAGTAAAGTTAAACAGCTAATATTGACTGTTTGTTTGGATGTTTAGCTGAATATGGTAATTATTATCAAATTAAATCGATATATATATATATAGTTGTGCTAATATTTGTGGATGCAGGGAAAACAGGATGGAGGGATCCAACTGGATTCCTCACAATATTGGGATTGCTGTTATGACTGATGATGTATTTTATTTATATAATGTGGTAGCTAAATTTGGAATTCAGTTGTTGTGACATGAATTAATAAATTTAAACCTGAAATTGATAGGCATAAATAAAATAAATTGAGTTTTAAAAGAAATGGAAAGAATTGTTAAATAAAAGATCTAAAGGAATAAAATATGTAATCTGGTTGAATGAAGAATGGAAATTGGTAAATTTTGGAATTTATAAATGAAATGGAAAACTCATCAGTTGATAAATGTGAAAATATGGATTTGTGAGGGTAAATTCCATAAGAAATTATAAATTTTTAAAAATGACGATGGGGTTATTTGATGATGTTTGCCTGGAAATTAAATTATATTTAAAAATGGCTTTCCAAATATAGACCTACAGTTTTTAAATGTAAATAAAATATTTGAAATGCTTTTTCACCATTGGAATTTTATTTAAGTAATTCTTAAGTATATTTCTCGTTAATAAATTCCCAATAGTCTAAAAAAAAAAAAATTTAAGCCTACACTGTGAAGGTGAAGTTCCAGAAATGGAAAAGGTGTTTTAAAAACTTCAAGGAAGTTTATTTTATGCATGGAGACAAACTTAAAATAATTAAAAGAAAATTCGAGTTGGAATAATTCGGGCGGGATTCATAAGAAGGATTGTATGAGTTGTTTGAATGGAAGTGTATTTCCCTGGGAAACCAAGTTCATGTTTTAAAGCAGATTTAGAAAAAAAATTAAAGTTTAAACTTGTTTCAAAAGTGTTTTGAGAAATTATTATTTTAAAGTAAATAATATATAAATTAGCTATAATAGTAATTATTTTAAGAATGTTATTAGCAATTATTTTTATATATGGATTTACTTAAAAGGTAGTTTGATTTTAGTTATGTGGAACCTTGTAGCAATTTTTCTAAAACTCCATCTTTAAAATTTTATTTAATTAAACCCCAATTTTTTTTAAACTAGTTAATGCCTTATCAAGTGGCTTTACTTAAAATATTTTGAAATTATTTTAGAGTAAATAACTAGTAGTATCTTTAATATTTCAAAGTATATTTAAGAATAAAGTATTTTAAATTGTTTGAAATTTAAATGTTTTGAACTTGGTTATTTCCAATGGGAATAAAGGGCAAAGAATTTACCTTGTAAAGGAAGAGATTTTGGGAATTGTATTCAAATGAGTTGAAAATGAAATATATCTTTTAAAGATATTTGAGGCAAATAAATAATGTGGGAATTATTTATTGTGTGATGGATGTTAGTGAATATAAATTGATAGTTAAATCACCGACTATCAATATTGGCCAAATGCGTTGATCGTTTCGAAGAGACCGGGATCGAGATTTATTCTCGAAAACCACTTCGATCCGGTTTGTACGTTTCGTGCGAAAACGTGTTCGGAGTCGAAGATGGAGCAGTGAAGTGCAAGGGCTAGTCGCTACTAATCCTGAGGATATTTCCAAAATGGATGTAGTAGGAGTAGTGCCTTCGGTTCCGTTCGAACCCGGGACGGACTTGTATGGATGAATGCTTGCGAAACATCGTCAGGTGGACGATGGGCATTCTAAGTGAAACGTTCTAAAAGGTAACGCTTAGCCTCAAGCCTCATCAAATGGGAATGACTGAAAATCAGGGGATATGCAGCAAGGCTTCATGAGTAGCCCCCACTGGAGAGTAAGGTCATCCCTGTCTAGATGTCCCTTTTTATTTCGACTTAGTGGTGCGGTTGCTGATCCCAACCGCGGTGTGATCTTATTCGGAACTGTCCAGTAAGGGATGGGTCTGACTTTGTGTTGCAGGGGATCGGGAGTGGACCTCGGTACGGTGATCTAGGCCCCGTACTGTGACAAGTGGTACCCCAGTGCCTAGTCATTGTTGGAAATTCATTCTCCCTACGAGCCTTGTACGAGTTTTGTTTGTATTACCCACTTTTGTGGCTAGTAGCTGGAATTTAATCATGTAATAATTTCGGCTATTTTATAAGTATTTGTAAATAGACCCTATTATAATATCAGAGGATTTCTATAAAAAGTGTTTTAGCTATCGTAAGGTAAAAACCCGACATGTTTATTTGTGGCGTGGTCTTAAGAGATGCTTTTGTTTTCAAAGGATTTTTGAAACTTTAATAATCAATTTGGATGCATTATTATCAGCTGGTATTCCAGACTGACTCGGGTGTTATTTCATTATAATGCTCGGGTCAGACCGAGTATTATATGTACAGGACAGGATGCTTTGGAGCAGGAAAGGAGCTGAAGTCCAAGATGTATTATCTGTACCTATATATATATTCCGCTGCTGTGATTGTATGGTATGTCTGATTGGTAATTTGATGTATGAGATACTCTGATGATATGATGTATAAAACAGTTATAGATTTCATTTTGTGTAAAGATCTATATTTACTATTATATTTTATTCCGCTGCGACCGTGAGATTCTGATATTGTTTAGTCTCTTCTTCTTCTATCTCTTCTTCTTTAATCCCTAATGGTTCGTATTTCTATTCCGCTTGAGTTAATTGATGTAGGGTAGTGTTGACTCAAGGGGTGCGGATTTGCGGTCTGTCACAAAGGTGCACTAGGGTAGGTGACATGACACAACAAGGCAATGCCAGGGTAGATATACCAATTATGCATTCGGACCGGTGGTAACGTGTAGCAGCAACTACTGCCCACCTCGAACCACACTCCCAAAATCAAAGGTGCGCACCAAACAGCCACAAAGTAATAGAATGGCATACGAAGAAGTGTGTCCGATAAGAGGTGCTACCTCCTTAGCCCGAGAATCGCTCATGTTTTAGCCACCTTATGCCAACTCAAGGGAGTTGGGTCCACGTACATACCTCAATAGAACGTCGCGACCATCCTACTTAATTCTGGAATCTCCACTGCATACACGGTTGTTAAAGTGGTTTTCGAAGTTGGCAGAGAGTATGACAACTTTCGATCCCGGTGCCTTTAAGAACCAAACGTTATTATTACCCATAGATATTTATTTCAAAATTATTTCTATTCCAAACCATTTAAAATCAAATATTATTACTTTCCAAAATAATATCCATTCTCAAAATGGTAATATTTCCAAATCCATATACTTCTCAAATTTGATATCCATTTCAAAACTTGGTTATAAAATATAATTAAAATAATCTAGTATTTTAAAATATAATTAAAATGAATTGGGCTATAAAGGAAATGAAATGAAAATTTATAAACTTGGTTTATAAATAAAGTGAAATATTTATCGGGGACAAATATTGAAAGTTTAGGATTCCGGTGGGAATTTCTATAAGAAGTGCAAATTGCTTAAAAATAATAGTAAGATTGTTTTTAAAGGATGGGAAGTGTACTTTTTCTTGGAAATTTAGTGTGTTTTAAAGAAAAGCTTTCAAATATATATGGGCAGCTTAAAATGTGTTTAGAATATTTAAAAAAGAAAATATTATTTAATTGTTTAAAGTGTAAGTAAACATTTATTTAAGTAATTATGATATTTAATTATTTTAAAAAAAAAAGTAAAGTAGTATTAAGTTTTCAAAAGGAAATTATAATATAAATATTTGATTTAATAACTTTATTTTAAAAGTTAAATTTGGCATAAATTACTTAGAAAACCTCTATATATTTCCTTAAGTATTATTTTCAAATAAGTAATTTCTAGAAGCTTTATTTAAAATATTTTAAGCACATATTTTGAAAGTGATATTCCAGGAAATAGAAATGTGTTTAAAAATAAAAAGAGGGTTTATTTTTAAAGTGTTGGAGGAATTTACGGGATTTACGTAAATTTGAATTGAGGTAAACCGTGTAGGATTTATAAAACGATTCTTTGGTTTATTCTGAAAACAGAAGTGTAGTTCCCTGAAAAGCCATGTACGTTTTAAAGCAGATTTTAAAGTAAACGTTAAAAGTTTTAAATTTGATTTTTAATGAATGTTTTTAAGAAAATTCTTATTTAAGTTGTGAAGATTTCAAAAGTAAATATCTACAAGTTAGTTATAGTAATAATTATTTTAAAGGGTTAATAGGTATTATATTTTAAAAGAATATTATTAATGTTTATATTTTATAAAATGGTTTTATTGTAAAGATAGTTTGGATAAAGTTTTATTTGAAAACTTGTATAGGATTTCACAAATTTATTTTACAATTTAGTATGACTTAACTTTTATTTTGAAGAAAAATGAATTACATATATGAAGCAGTTTTATTTGAAACATTTAAAAAGTATGTATATATTTCAAATAAAGTATGTAAATAGATTTAATTTAAATTATTATAAATCTAAAGTATTTGGCTTGGATGTTTTCAGTGGAAATCAATATTTGGAAATTTATTCCATAAGAAGTGTGTGGTTTGAAACTGTTTTCAAGGGATTGATAATGAAAACATATCTTGCGAAGATATTTTAAGGTAAATAATTAATTTGGGAAAATTATTTATTGTTTGATGGATTTTTGTGAATGTTAATTGATAGTTAAATCACCGACTATCAATATTGGCCCATGCGTTGATCGTTTCGAAGAAACCAGGATCGGGATTTATTTCTCGAAAACCACTTTGATCCGATTTGTACGTTTTCGTGGGTAAAACGAGTTCGGAGTCGAAGATGGAGCAGTGAAGTGCAAGGGCTAGTCGCTACTAACCCTGAGGATGATTCAAAAATGGATGTAGTAGGAGTAGTGCCTTCGGTTCCGTTCCAAACCCGGGACGGACTTGTATGGATGAATGCTTTTGAAACATCGTCAGGTGGACGTTGGGCATTCTAAGTGAAACGTTCTAAAGGTAACGCTTAGCCTCAAGGCTCATCAACCGGGAATGACTGAAAATCAGGGGTTATGTAGCAAGGCTATGTGGTAGCACCCATTAGGGTGAGGTCTTCCCTGTCTAGATGTCCCTTTTTATTCGGCTTAGTGGTGCGGTTGCTGATCCCAACCGTGGGGTGATCTTACTCGGGATTATCCAGTAAAGGGTAGTCACGGTCTTGTGTTACAGGGGATCAGGAGTGCTCCTCGGTACGGTGATCTAGGCCACGTACTGTGACAGGTGGTACCCCAGTGTCTAGTCATTAGTTGGAAATCCATTCTCCCTACGCGCCTTATACGAGTTTTTTTTGTATTACCCACTTTGTGGCTCATAGATGGAATTTAATAGATGTAACAATTTCGACTATTTTAATAAATATTTGTATATAGACCCTATTATAATATCAGAGGATTTTTATAAAAAGTGTTTTAGCTATGGTAAGGTAAAAACCCGACATGTTTATTTGTGGCGTGGTCTTACGAGATGCTTTTGTTTTCAAAAGGATTTTTGAAACTTTAATAATCAATTTGGGTGTATTTTTATCAGCTGGTATTCCAGACTGACTCGGGTGTTATTTCATTACAATGCTCGGGTCAGACCGAGCATTATAGATTACAGGAAAGGATGCTGTGGAGTTCAGGAGAGGAGCTAGAGTCCGAGACATATTACTCGTACTTGTTTTTATCCGCTGCTGTGATTGTTTGAAATTGTCGCGCTGTAACTGTTATTTGTCTGTGATACTCTGATGATATTTTGTATAAAACAGATATAGTGTTCATTTTGTGCAAAGATCTGATATTATATTTTATTCCGCTGCGATTGTGAGATTCTGCTATTGTTTGGTTCATTTTTTCTTCTATCTTCTTTCTTTTCCTCAACAATCTGTCTTTTCCGGCACTTGATTGTCGGCATATTATACTGTGGAGTATTTTTTGTCGCTTTTTCGAGGGTCGAGAAGGGTGGGTCGTCACATTGTGGTATCAGAGCTTAGGCTGGCGACAACCTTGGCTCTGGTGGGGAAATTACTCATTAAAAAGAGTCAATAGTACTCTATAATGAGTTGAGTTTAATAATAGCTATGAGAGCGTACTTTTTAGTGAATTGATGTGCACGTATTAGTGCATATATTTACATCCATATTTTATCTCTTTTTTAAATAATCATCATATTTGGGCATTTTAACATGTTTAAAACCAAAATTCAATTATTTCCAAACCATCATATTTTCATCATCATTCAAGGGCAAAACGGTCATTTTTGTGCATGTGTCAATGTAAGAATTTTTACTTGGACATTTTTTGATTATTTTTATAGGAATTTGGATGCATATGGAAGAGGCTTATATGAAGATACATGCATTCACAAGGAAATACAAAGGAATGAAGAGGAAATAATTCAAGTTCAAGATCATGGAGGACCCCACCCACTTACCTAACTTCCAATTAGAAGCTAAGCACATGCTAAAAGGACTTAAAGCTTCATGTACATATTAAGTGGGGGATTAGTGAATGTTAATGATTACTTGGAGGCTACACCACCTCAAGGGTATTTTGGGAAGCTCCCTAAAAAGAGAATTAGGGTTTTATGCATGTATAAATAGCCCTCTTATGTACATGAAGATCATCTTCTACTCTTTCATTTTACTTAGGAAATTAAGAAATCAAGTGTAAGCTCAATGTTCTATGAAATAAAAATGGCTTTCAAGCCTCTTTCTTCTCTCTTTTCTACATGTTTTTCTTTATTTTATTGTTAATGTTTATTTTTATGCCCTCTTTCTCTTTATGCTCATAGCTTAGATTTACATTTATGCAAGTAGTTAGTAGCTAATCTCTTTGCTTTCTTTGCTTATTTAATATTCTCTTTTCTTTTTAATGTTGAAACTTACATGTGTTGCTTTAATGCCACAAATGAGTAGCTAAACTCCTTCAATTTAGGGGTGATGAAGCTCTCTAACTTTATGTAATATCAACATTTTATGATTTATGATCTCTTTTGGTCTATGCTTCATGAAGTAAGTTTTGATGCAAGTTTATACAAGTGGGTTTGATAGCTTATATTGTTTATGCAAATGAGCTATTCTTATTCAACATAAACACAATTTGCATCATCATTTGCTAATCCATTTTTGATTTTGAAATGAAAGTAAAAATGAAATTTGATGATCTATGTTACTAATTACAATAGTAAATAGATCATACTTAAATTAGCTTTTGCTTTGGCTTCATTTTCATTAGAATAGATAAGTGGTTTATGTGTTGTATTATAGTTTGATGGTTTGAGTTATGTTAATTAATAACATAAACAAACCATACTTATGATAAATACAACAATATTTCACTTAATGTCAAAACTAGAGATCATAAATTATTGTTTGTTGATTTACAAAAATATGGGAGTGGATTTATCCCTAAATTGTTCTCTAGTTCAATAGTTCTTAAATCAAACTTTAACTCTAGCTTTAGCTTCATTTTATTTCTAGTTAACAACTTCTCCTCCATTTGGTCTAATTTGATTGAATAGATTTTTAAACTCTAACAATTCCCTGCGGATCGACCCGTATTCGCCGCGTGCTACATTCGTACACCGTGCGCTTGCGGTTATTTTTAATTTCAATTCATTCGACGGTTTTCTAAATCGATAGAATTTCCATCGACGAACAAGTTTTTGGCGCCGTTGCCGGGGAATTGTTTTGATTTTATTTTCTATTCTTCGGATTACTTTTGTGTGATTTTATTTGTGTTTTATTTTGTGTGTTTGTTTGCTATTTAAAAAAAAATTATTGTGTGTTTGTTTGTGTGCTTGTTGTTCTAGTTTTCTTATCCATTTGCATTTTCATTATAAAAAAAAGAGCACATACAATCTTAAAAAAAAAAAACATCCACACTTTCTTTTGAAAAAAAAATTCATTGCAATTGTGTTTACAATTTGATTTTCAGTTCAGAAAAAAAAAAAAAAAAAACTGTTACAGTCACTGGCTCTCTGTTTAACCATCAACTGCTCTACTTCCCCTGTTGCCACAACATTTCATACACTCCACTGCCCATATCAACTACACAACCCACAAACTTCAGCTACCAGACCATATACATTCCATCCTCAACCAAAAACACTTCAACACAACCTTCATTCACATACATCCTAGTACTAGCTACCATTACAATAACACTTCAACAATCCAAATTCACTGCACCACGTTCACAATTCTATACTTCCTACCTGTACACTTTGGCACTTCCTCAACAACCTTTCCCACACACACCTTCGACATCAAACTGCTGTGCCTTTTCCACAATTCAAACTTCCCCTCTCCTCGTACTGCGACCATTACCTTCAAACAGCTCCATTACCGCCTGTTGCCAAGCCACTGCAGTACTGCTTGCCAACACTTCTACTCCTCAATCCCAACTTCATATCTGCCCCTCCTCCAACATACATCAGTACCCAAACTGATCCATATTCACATCACCATCATTTCCTCCACATCGACCTGCCTCTGATTGACCAATCCACCAATTCAAACACCACTACCCTCTCTCCTACTACTCAACCATCACCACCACGAATCAAACGCATCTCCAATCCCCATCCAGAACTCACTGCACCCGAACTCAATTTATCGGCTTCAAAACCCAAATCGCGACTTCAAATCGCGGACCACCAGCCATAATCCAACAACCACAGCAACCCTTACCTCGAACTAGCACTAACTGCCAAATCGCCTCGAGCAACATCACGAACACCCTCCATCACCTGCATCGAATTCGACCAGTGCCACAAACCATTGACTCGCGACCTAATTCAATCCTATCGAAATTAGCTATCACAAGCTTATTCAATTTTCTTTATTTCGATCTCGAGTTGTTACTGATTTTGAATTTTGGATTTGAGTAGTTTCGGTTTTGATGAAATAAAGTGTTTGAATGAATTTGGGTTAACAGAGTTAACGAAGTGTTTAAGTGAACGGAGGAAGTTTGGGTCGGGTTTGTAATCTTTGTGGGTGGACTTTTTTTTTAACCTTCTTATTAAAGTGAATTTTTTTCCCTCTTATGTTTTGTTTTAATTCTTGTTTTATTTAGATCCTAAAAAAAAGGGGTTTGTTTAATTAGTTTTCTCTTACTTTGTTTTTAGTTTTGCTTCATTCCAAAACAAAAGCAAGTTTTCTGGTTCTGTTTTCTTCATAATAAAAAATAAAATAAAAATAACATACAAGTCTTTTCTTCGTTTGTTTTGTTTGTTTCATTTGATTTTCCATTTGTTTTAGTCTTCTTTTTCTCAATTTTTTTTTTTTAAGTAAAACGTTACTTTTAAATTTCCTCTCTAAAAAAAAATTCGGAAAAAAAAATTAAAAAAAAAGTTCAAGTTTGTTTAATTTTCATTTTTCATTTATTTTATTTTCAATTCTTTTGTTTTCCGCTTATTTTTTTTTTTCATCTTTGATAAACATACAAAAAAAAATAACAATAAAAATTGTTGAATATATCTTGTTTTTCATTTCAGGTTGTCAAAGCAGAAAATTACAGGGAATTGCTTGCCAAAAGGAAAAATAATTGCTTTGCTTTGCTAAAATCGCCGCTTGAAAAAAAAATTGCTAATAATCTACACGCTCTGGTATTGTGCTTTCATCTCTAGTGCATTGTTGGTTGCTTGCATTTGCATTAAAAAAAAATCCAAAATCCAAAATACCAAAAACAAATTTCATTTTAGTTGCATTGTTAATACACGTTTAATTTCTTGTTTTGCATTCATCTCATCTTATTTTCTTTTCTAAGGGCAATACCCCAATTCACATAAGGTGAGGGATTTCATCACCCTTTTCTTAGCCCACAAACGCATTTCATCGTAGAATTTGACTAATAATAAAGGTTAGACGTTGGACCTAAGGGTGTCACGAGCTCACTTAGGGCTTAATTGTATCGTCACAATTGTTTTACTTAAACGATTTTATTTCTTGGTGTCTAGGCTACGGCAGAGTAATAACCAATTATAAAAATTACGGTGATTCGTAAATATTATACTGGTTGTTCCTCTGAAGGTACTTAAACCTTCGGTTGCATTGCTACGGTGATTCGTGGTGCACCGATAACCCCTGTCCGTTACCTGGCTGAGAAATATTTTTGTTGATTTAAGACAAAGTGTGATTATACAATTTTGGGTTAGGAGCTACTAAGGACAGAAAACTGTAATTAAGTCCTTTGCATTCATTTAGTTGCATTAGTTCATGCATATTTAAAAAAAAACTCAAAAACAAAAATCTAAAAAAATTTGTAAAATCATTTCAAAAAAAAAAAATTGAAAATTCAAAAACAAAACAAAAATCAAACTTTTCTTTTGAAATAAACTTCACTTGGTAAATAGTTTTTTTCCCTTTAAAAAAAAAACATTTTCAAATCTTCTTTCATTCTCCAAACTCGTTTCTAATTTCTTTGTCCTCTCGACTTTCACTTGTGCATGAGTACTTGGACTCGTGACACAACAACGAATACTTGGATTTGTGACCCTTCTACAAACCGTTTAACTCGAACAGACAATCCTCCCGAAATGGCGAACGAAAACGCCCCTCGAACTCTTATGGATAGAATCTTTCCCGATAGAGTTTCTATTCCATCTTGCATCACATTACCCGCCCCTACGGGTAACCATTTCGAAATCCATTCGAACCATATTGCCACGCTTCCAAAATTTGGCAATTTCGAACACGATGACCCATACATCTTTTTGACTAAATTCGAACAAGTTTGCGCAACCATTAAACTTCAACAACTTTCGGATGACGGAATCAAACTTCGATTAATCCCATTTGCTCTTACGGATTACGCTGAAAAATGGTTGTACGGCTTACCTTCAAACTCAATTAAAACGTGGGAAGAATTTGTAAAAGCTTTCTTAAAAAAGTTCTACCCCTTAGAAAAAACAAGTAGAATTCGAAAAGAAATTGTAAATTTTCATCAATTCAAGGGTGAACCATTTGGAAAATATTTTGAAAGATTCAAAGAGCTTTTGATAAAATGTCCACACCATAACTTTGAAAAATGGACGATTTGCCAAATCTTATATGATGGACTCGAAAACAGCTCACGAACCATGCTCGAATCAATGTGCCAAGGCAATTTTCTTGTCCAACATCATGACGATGCTTGGCAATTTCTTGAAAACCTCGCTGAAAAGTCGTCCCAATGGGAACGCTCGAACGAAAAATCAATCTACTCACGATCGAGTGCACACTCGATGGGATCTTCTTTTGCTTTGGAAGCTAAGATCGACGCAATGATTAAAAAATTCGATAACGTTTTCTCATCGAATCAAACGAACCAAGCTTCCCAACCAATGTGTTATAAATGCAACGATCCTAATCATATAGCCGATCAATGTCCCAATTCCGTCGAACAAATCAATGCTTTCAATAAAACCAAAAACGACCCGTTTTCTCCAACGTACAACCCTGGATGGAGAAATCATCCGAATTTTGCGTGGAACCAAAACATTCCCAACACGAATACGATTCGTCCCAATTTTCAAGCATTTCCGAATAATGCTTCGAATCCTCCCTTTCAGCCCAATAATTTTCAACCAAACTTTGCGGGCCCGTCTCATAATCAACCGCAACAACCAAATTTTCCACCAAATTCTACTCATCCTCCACAAGACGATAAACGTTTAACTTCGCTTGAGAAAACTCTTGAAACGTTGGCTAAGGCAACTACTCAAAGCCTTCAATCAAATAGCAATTTGCAAAATTTATTGACTTCATATATGCAAAACACAAACCAATCGATTGCGAAACTCGAAATGCAAATGAGTCAATTAGCCACGTCTGTAAGTGAACGTGAACGAGGAACATTCCCAAGCCAGCCCCTTCCAAATCCCAGAAATCAAAACGCAAATTCAAATCAAGCTCATGTTGTTCAAGATAGCAATGTCACCCAGTTGAATGCTATCACAACTCTCCGTTCTGGTAAACAAATCGATAATCAAGTCGTTAATCCAAATGATTCACTGGGAACTTTTCTCGATACTTCTAAAACAACGAACGACTCAGAACAGAACGTGGAGCCAAACGTCGAATCGAACGACAATCAAAATTCTTCTTCTACTACTCGAGTAGACCCGCCTACCGAGTATCATGTTCCATTTCCACATCGTCTTCGACCAAAGAAACACTCGGACCAAATGGAAAAGATGTTGGAAATTTTTAAACAAGTCAAAGTTAACATTCCTCTTCTTGACATCGTTCAGCAAGTCCCCACTTACGCGAAATTTCTTAAGGACTTGTGCACCCAAAAGCGACACACTCAAGTGCCCAAAAAAGTCTTCTTAGCCGCTAGTTTGAGTGAAGTCTTGTCCCAATCCATACCCGTTAAATACAAAGATCCTGGCTGCCCTACGATTTCGTGTACAATTGGAGAAAAGACGATTAACAAATGTTTAATAGACTTAGGCGCGAGTGTCAACTTGATTCCATACTCCGTTTACGAACAATTAGGCTTAGGTGAGCTCAAACCCACGAAAGTTACGCTTCAATTTGCCGATCGTTCCATTAAGAAGCCCGTGGGAGAAATCGAAGACGTGCTCATTCGAGTAGGGCAATTCATATTCCCCGTTGATTTTATCGTTCTCGAAACACAACCCGTGACAAACCCTGCGAGTCAAATCCCATTGATTTTAGGCCGACCATTCTTAGCCACCTCAAACGCCTTAATCAATTGTCGTAACGGTTCGATGAAAATCTCTTTTGGAAACATGACTTTGGACCTTAACATTTTCAATCTTGAAAGCCACTCGAACGAACTTCATGACCAAACATTAGAAGTTAGTGCCATTCGTGAAAACTTTGAAAATGAAACATTTGATCTTAACGATGAACGCGAGGCCGAGTACGAAAAATTGTTTCATGAAGTCCCCAACGAGATCGAACACACTCTTCCCTTTGAATCGCTTCAAGTTGAGTCCGAATCTCAACCCAATTCTACAATCGAAAAACTCCCGAAATTGGACCTCAAACCACTTCCCGCTCACCTTAAGTATGCATACTTAGGTGAAAACGAAACTTGTCCTGTCATCATTTCTAACAATCTTTCTCTTGACCAAGAAGCTTCTCTTCTCTCTATTCTTTTGAAAAATAGAGAAGCAATTGGGTGGTCCATTACTGATATTAAGGGAATTAGCCCTGCTATTGTCCAACATCGCATTCATTTGATTGATGAAGCCAAACCCACTCGTGATGCACAACGGAGGCTTAACCCAAAAATGAAAGATGTGGTTCGTGACGAAATTCTTAAGCTCCTCGATAACGGTATCATATACCCCATCTCCGATAGCCCATGGGTTAGCCCAATTCATGTCGTGCCTAAAAAGTCCGGACTTACTGTTATAAAAAACGACGCTAACGAACTTATTCCAACTCGTACTCAAACGGGTTGGCATGTTTGCATTGACTATCGAAAACTAAATGCCGCAACACGTAAGGATCATTTTCCTCTTCCATTTATCGACCAAATGCTCGAACGTTTAGCCGGTCACGAATTCTATTGCTTTCTTGATGGTTATTCTGGCTATAACCAAATTCCAATCGCTCCCGAAGATCAGGAGAAAACGACTTTCACGTGTCCATTCGGTACCTTCGCTTATCGACGTATGCCATTCGGACTTTGTAACGCTCCTGCGACTTTCCAACGATGCATGGTTGGAATCTTTTCTGACATGATTGAGCGCTTTCTAGAAGTCTTTATGGATGATTTCTCTATCTTCGGCGATTCTTTTTCTCAATGTTTACATCACCTCGAGTTGGTTTTGAATCGATGTAAAGAAAAACACTTGACTTTGAATTGGGAAAAATGCCACTTTATGGTCAAACAAGGCATTGTCCTTGGACATATCATCTCAAACAAAGGCATTGAGGTAGACAAAGCGAAAATCGATGTCATTGCAAGTCTACCCATTCCCAAATCTGTTAAGGACATTCGATCATTTTTAGGACACGCTGGCTTTTATCGACGCTTTGTGAAAGACTTTAGCAAAATCGCTCGTCCTTTGACGACCCTTCTTGGAAAAGACGTTCCTTTCGATTTTAACTCTGATTGTATCTCTTCTTTTGAACGTCTTAAGAGCGAACTCATTTCTGCCCCAGTCATTTGCGCACCCAATTGGGATCTTCCTTTCGAAATAATGTGCGACGCTTCAAACTTTGCCGTTGGTGCTGTCTTGGGACAACGCATCAACAAGATCCTTCAGGTCATTTACTACGCGAGTATGACCTTGAACGACGCTCAACTCAACTACACAACAACTGAAAAAGAGCTTCTAGCTGTCGTTTTTGCGCTTGAAAAGTTTCGACCTTACTTGATAGGTTCACACATTACGGTCTACACTGACCATTCTGCGCTTCGATATCTCTTCGCTAAAAAGGATGCTAAATCCCGTTTGATTCGTTGGATCCTTTTACTTCAAGAATTCGACCTTACAATCAAAGACAAAAAAGGATCCGATAATGTCATAGCCGATCATTTATCTCGTCTTTCGAACGCACCATCTTCCTTGCCGACCAATGAAAACTTCCCCGATGAACAACTTCTTTCTATTTCTATCGATCCATGGTACGCTGATATAGTGAACTACTTAGTCACTAAAGAAACTCCCTCATCTTGGTCCAAACAGGACAAATGCAAATTCATATCCCAAGTGAAATATTTCTATTGGGACGATCCATACTTGTTCAAATATTGTCCCGACCAAATCATCCGACGTTGCATTCCGGATAATGAAATAAGGAGTGTTCTTTCGTTTTGCCACGATCAAGCGTGCGGTGGACATTTCGGTCCTCGAAAAACTGCGGAAAAAGTGCTTCAGTGTGGCTTCTATTGGCCTTCGCTTTTCAAAGACTCGTTTGAATTTTGTAAAACTTGTGATCGATGTCAAATGCTTGGACGAATTTCTCGACGAGATATGATGCCTTTAAACCCCATTCTTACGATCGAAATCTTTGATGTATGGGGTATCGACTTTATGGGACCTTTTCCCAATTCCTTTGGAAACTTGTATATCCTTCTCGCTGTCGATTACGTTTCAAAATGGGTCGAAGCCGTTCCTTGCAAAACCAATGACCACAGAATTGTTGTGAAATTTCTTAAAGAAAACATCTTTTCGAGGTTCGGCACACCTCGCACAATAATCAGTGATAACGGAACCCATTTTTGCAACCGTTCTTTTGAAACTTTAATAAAAAAAATACTCGATAACCCACAAGTTATCCACTCCATATCATCCTCAGACTTGTGGCCAAGTTGAAGTTTCAAATCGACAAATAAAACAAATCTTGGAGAAAACTGTCAATAAAAATCGAAAAGATTGGTCTCAGAAATTGACCGATGCGCTTTGGGCTTACCGTACTGCTTTTAAAACTAGCCTTGGGATGTCCCCTTTTCGTTTAGTTTATGGTAAAGCTTGCCATTTACCCGTTGAAATTGAACACAAAGCGTTGTGGGCAATAAAAAATTTAAACTTTGATCATGAAGAAGCTGGCGAAAATCGAAAATTACAACTCAACGAACTAGAAGAACTTAGGAACGACGCGTATGAAAACGAGAAAATTTACAAAGAAAGAACCAAAGTTTTTCATGACAAGTCAATCCTAAGGAAAAAGTTTTCGCCTAACCAGAAAGTTCTTTTATATGACTCGAGATTTCATTTATTCCCTGGGAAACTTAAATCAAGGTGGACCGGACCATTTGTGGTACGAACTGTTTTTCCACATGGTGTCATAGAAATAGAAAACCCAAAGGATGGATCGATTTTCAAAGTCAACGGTCATCGTTTAAAACCCTTCTTGGAATTTCCCGATAACCAAGAGGAGGAGCTCATGATCCTTCATGAGCCAAGCTACGTCTAGTAAGAATGTTAACCCTCTTTTGTAAATATGTACATATTTTTCCCCGTTACACTCATTATATCATGCATCGACTGTGGGGACACAGTCAAAATTAAGTGTGGGGGGAGTCTCATTTTTATTTTTATTTTTTAGTTTTTCATGGCATTTTTGAATTTTCATTTTCTTCAAAAAAAAATCTCAAAATTCCTAAATCTCAGAAACATTTTCTTTTTACCATTTTGATTTATTTTTGAAGAAACACTATGGGATAAGTATAAGTTTTGGTTAATAAATTGAAATTTTTGAAAATTTATTTGTCTTAACAAAAATAAAAATGAAGTTTGATTACAAATAACAATGGTTTTACTAGTATATAGGAAGGTTCATTTATGTTAATTGTGAAGTATGTTCTAATTGAAAATCGTTGTTTAAAAAGTGGTAAACTTAAAATAAAGGATATAACATTTTTGTCTTCTAAGTTAAATGGTGCTAAGATGATTTTGCAAAACTCTCTCTCTTAAAAAATATATATATATAAAAAACAAAAAACAAAATAATAACATCCAAAGTATTCACTCTCATTTAAAAGTCCTCACGGTTATGCATGGGTGAATTACTTGAAATCTTTGATTATGTGCTTTCATACTCATTTAAAAGTCCTCACGGTTATGCATGTATGGAACACATATAAAAAAAAAGAGAACAGACTTAATAAAAACCACCTACGGTCGATAGGTGTATGCACGAAAGTGTGTACACTCGCCATGCTCTGTACTCCCCTCACATAAGCCCGAAAGGCAGTGCATGGGTGGTATATCTGGCCTCAGTTTACCTGAGCTAGGTGTGTAATTTTTCTTGCAAATAATGAGAGAGCTAGCAATTGAAATCCTAGCACTATTTTAACTTATTTGACCTAACTTGTTATTGAAAAGAAATGAAAATACCACTTTAATAAACTTTGATAATCAATTAAGGATCCATTTCATAATTACATTGTGTTATCAACCGAAACAACTAGCCAAACTATGGTCTATCTGTCATGACAACTTGATTTTGATTGGAAATTTTGACGAGTAAATGACTTAAATTTCAAGACAATGACCAAAACTTGTATTTAACTTATTTGTGTCAATTTAAAAATAGATCCTTCATTTGTAAATATTTCCAAAAAATTCGCATTCATCTCTTTGTAAATAAATCTTGCAATTTGTAAATATTTTCATCCAGCATTTGGATTTTGTGGGTAGTATCCGCTGAAAACCCTCACGAGACAACACTCGTCCTACTGGGGACACCCAGAGGTTTAACGGCTTGTTGCATACGCTCAATGCAATCGTGCTCCCTACGAAAACGGATTTATCTTAGTTTTCCTTTATTCGAGGACGAATAAAAAGATAAGTGTGGGGGTATTTGATGTGCACGTATTAGTGCATATATTTACATCCATATTTTATCTCTTTTTTAAATAATCATCATATTTGGGCATTTTAACATGTTTAAAACCAAAATTCAATTATTTCCAAACCATCATATTTTCATCATCATTCAAGGGCAAAACGGTCATTTTTGTGCATGTGTCAATGTAAGAATTTTTACTTGGACATTTTTTGATTATTTTTATAGGAATTTGGATGCATATGGAAGAGGCTTATATGAAGATACATGCATTCACAAGGAAATACAAAGGAATGAAGAGGAAATAATTCAAGTTCAAGATCATGGAGGACCCCACCCACTTACCTAACTTCCAATTAGAAGCTAAGCACATGCTAAAAGGACTTAAAGCTTCATGTACATATTAAGTGGGGGATTAGTGAATGTTAATGATTACTTGGAGGCTACACCACCTCAAGGGTATTTTGGGAAGCTTCCTAAAAAGAGAATTAGGGTTTTATGCATGTATAAATAGCCCTCTTATGTACATGAAGATCATCTTCTACTCTTTCATTTTACTTAGGAAATTAAGAAATCAAGTGTAAGCTCAATGTTCTATGAAATAAAAATGGCTTTCAAGCCTCTTTCTTCTCTCTTTTCTACATGTTTTTCTTTATTTTATTGTTAATGTTTATTTTTATGCTCTCTTTCTCTTTATGCTCATAGCTTAGATTTACATTTATGCAAGTAGTTAGTAGCTAATCTCTTTGCTTTCTTTGCTTATTTTCTATTCTCTTTTCTTTTTAATGTTGAAACTTACATATGTTGCTTTAATGCCACAAATGAGTAGCTAAACTCCTTCAATTTAGGGGTGATGAAGCTCTCTAACTTTATGTAATATCAACATTTTATGATTTATGATCTCTTTTGGTCTATGCTTCATGAAGTAAGTTTTGATGCAAGTTTATACAAGTGGGTTTGATAGCTTATATTGTTTATGCAAATGAGCTATTCTTATTCAACATAAATACAATTTGCATCATCATTTGCTAATCCATTTTTGATTTTGAAATGAAAGTAAAAATGAAATTTGATGATCTATGTTACTAATTACAATAGTAAATAGATTATACTTAAATTAGCTTTTGCTTTGGCTTCATTTTCATTAGAATAGATATGTGGTTTATGTGTTGTATTATAGTTTGATGGTTTGAGTTATGTTAATTAATAACATAAACAAACCATACTTATGATAAATACAACAATATTTCACTTAATGTCAAAACTAGAGATCATAAATTATTGTTTGTTGATTTACAAAAATATGGGAGTGGATTTATCCCTAAATTGTTCTCTAGTTCAATAGTTCTTAAATCAAACTTTAACTCTAGCTTTAGCTTCATTTTATTTCTAGTTGACAACTTCTCCTCCATTTGGTCTAATTTGATTGAATAGATTTTTAAACTCTAACAATTCCCTGCGGATCGACCCGTATTCGCCGCGTGCTACATTCGTACACCGTGCGCTTGCGGTTATTTTTAATTTCAATTCGTTCGACGGTTTTCTAAATCGATAGAATTTCCGTCGACGAACATGAATATAAAAAAATTATACTGTGTTGACCCTTCGGTTGAGTGTTTATGAATTCTGGTCGGTACGGGAAGTACAACCGTATCGATAGGGGTTTCTAAACTCTTAAACAAGATAAACCGACATAGTATAGTATTTAAAGTGGGTAAAAGAAATAAGTTTACCCAAAATTATATTTTGATATAAAAGGAATAATTTTTCTGGAATTATTATATATATTTGGATGTTTGGTTGTTAATATTATAATCAAATATAAGAATTTACAATTTGAAATGGCTTATAACCAAATAGAATTATCTAAGTATGGTTTAAATAAAAAGGAGTATAGCTAAAATTTGATTTAAACCAGAATTTAAATCTCGGAAATTTTGAAAAGTGTTTAAAATGAATCTAAACAAAAAGTTTGGTAATTTAAAATCTTGGGAATGTTTGAAATGTTTTCCAAAGTGTTTGAAGGCAATGATGGAGCATTATTTTGGGAAATATTTTCGAATGGAAATTGTTTTGAAAGGAATTTATGGAAGTAAGGAAGCACTGAACTCACTTCAGTCGTTGGAAAATAATCCTGATGATGATGGCCACATCATCAGAATTCATTTTCGAGTTTCTTAAGTAATGGATTGCTTCTGTGGTGATTGGTTATGATATTTGTTTGGACTTGTTGGGTATACAAGGTGTTTTAGAAATTTCAAAAGGGAAATTAGTTTTGGTAAAAACAGATTGTTTTGGAATTCGAAGATTTGATTTGATATACCAAATGGGTATGAGTTAATTATCATTTCAAATGGTTTTGGAACAAAACCGGGCAATAGAATTCTGGGAATCCTATTTAAAAATATAAATGTAAAGTTCAAGATAAATCAAGTATTGAACTTATGAAGTGAAGTTGATTTAAATAAGAAAGGAAAAAGAGAAATTTAATTCCTGGAATTAAAATTTAATTTGAGTGAATGAAGGTAAATAAAATATAATTGAATTTAACTCAAGATAAGTTAAATAAAATTGAAATTGGAATTGATTCAAATTGGATATAAAGTTGAAATATAAAATGATTATATAATTGTGGGTTATAACTGTGTAAAGAAGATTTATACCCTTAAGCCATTCGGTGTTCTATATAAAATTTGGAATTGTGATTATAAGGTGAAAATAAATCAAACAAGCAATATAAGCTTTTCAAGTAAATAAGTTGGTGAACTTATAAATAGAAAATGGAATTATAATCACAAAATTGGGAAATAGTTGAATGGTATGGTGAATTCAAACTTAATCTTAAATGAAATGTAAAGTAAGATAAGACAAAGGAAAATATAAAAGGTGTATGGACTTAAGTTAGTAAATAAGTTTTGAACTTATATATGGAGAAATAAAATTGGATTGAATTGGATTTAGTTTAAGAGTAAAGGGAATTGAGTTGAATTTGGATTGAATTGAAATCAAATTCCAGTTGTGTTATAAATAATATTGAATGGAATTAAATTCTTATTTAAAATAGTAAAGGGAATGGTAAGAATTTAAGTTGGCTGAATAAATCTAGTTAAACTTGAATTAAATTTGGAAAAATTAAATTGAAAGCAAATTTAATTAAGTAGAAATAATATTAAATGAAGTAAATGCTCACTAAACTAAATCCAAAGGAATTGTTGAGGATGAATTTAGTGTAAGCTAAACTAAATGAATTTGTATTGGAACGAATAAAAATTTTAGTAGCTTGTCGAAAAATTTAAAAAGTAAAATAAAACCTTGTTCTGGTATGGGATTTAAATTTGGTAATAAAACGTTGAAAGTGTGGATGAATAATGGAATTGGATTATAATAGTGATGGTTTGAATTGAAAATAAATTCAAGTGAGTGAAATGATTTGAAGTGGCCTCATTGTTAATAAAATAAATTTAGAAATGAATTGGGAAGGGTAAATTAAAATTAAAATTGGATAGAGCATATAAACGAACTGAATTAAAATATGTAAATGGATAATGAATTTGTAATGTAAGAATAGAAATTTAATTTGATCATTGTGATGAAGTAAGAATGTATGAGTTGTAAATAACCCAGAATGGAATGATGTTAGTATGAATTTGAGTTGGATTATGAATTTGGAATGTGAGGATCAGGATTTGATTTAATGATTGCAAAGAAATAAGAATGTTTGGATTGTGAACAATGCAAAATTGAATAAATTAATATAAATTGAGTTGTAATTAATTTAAAATGGTTATAATCTTAAGTAATGGTTATTGCATGAATAACATTTAAATTTGCATAGAAAATTTGTCATTTTGTTGTAAACGGAAGTAAATTGTTTAAAGTAAGTAAATAAGTGGTTTTTGAATAAATTGGAATGGGTTGGAATTTAATTCAGTGGATTTGTATATAAATGCAAGAAAATCATAAAAAATCGAAAATATATCAAATTGAAAATAAAATTTTATTGTTAATCAATTTGGAATTGAATTGAAGTTAGTGATGTAAGCAAAGCATATGTAACCATATTGAAGTGAAAATAAATTGGTTATGGTGAATATGAATTGAGTATAGTAAACTTGGGTGTAAATTCTTTTGAGTAGAGTAAATGAAATATGGATTTGCAAAGGAGATTAGAATATTTTTAAAGCGTGTGGGTTACTTATCTAGATGGATAACCTGCAGGATTTCGAAAATTGTTGTGTGGGCTTTGAAATTGACATGTTTAGTTTAGATTAATAAATGGAATGTTATTAAAATCTCATATTATGGAAAAATCATGTGTTTTTTTAAGTAAGTATAGGTACGGGAGGCAATCGATAGAGTTGGAGCGCGTATGTGCTTAATATATTAGCCGCTTGCTTTTAAAATGCTAATAAAAAGGTATGCCTACGCAATAAAATTGGGAAATGATATATATATATATATATATATATATATATATATATATTGTGATATATTTTGATTTTCGACCATGTGGGTCGATGTACATATATTTATATCTATTGTGATATTGTAAAACGCTCTCCGTACAAAGGAGACGCTGTCAAAAAAATTTCAAAATTTTGGGAGTTAGAAAATTTTGAAAATTTTGAGTTAATATGATAAGGTTGATTTTCGAAATGATGTTGACAACAAAGCTTTTGAATTAAAATAGAGCGAATGGTTTTGGATTAAGCTAAAAGGCTTTTGAGAAGTGAATGTGAATTTTTAACTAAATAAGTTTGGGTAAGTAAATGAGTTTGGAAGTATATTTCTACCATAGCAAATTTCAGGGACGAAATTTTTATAAGGGGGAACGAATGCAACGACCCGGAATTTTTGTCACTAGAATTTGAATATTTAATTCATATTAAATGTTGAATGTGAATTATAATTTGATATTGAACAAGAAGATTTTATTTAAATTAATATAATTAGTTAAAATATTGAATATGGTAATTCAATTGAAATTGAATTATATTGATTTAATATTTGGGAATTGGGATAATTTGTGAATCTAGAGGTAAATAGTTATGAAAATGGTTTCTAAGGTTTATTTGAAGTATAGTTTGATTTGAATTTTTGTATTGGAATTTTAGATGGAATTAAAAGTCGATAAGTTGAATTTGGAATTTTTTTATTAATTAAATAATGGAATTTAATTTGTAGTGGTAATACAAATAATCAGATTTTGATTTCAATTGAATCAGAATGATTTCAAATATGATTATAAATTCTATATGATTTATAATTGAGTTAGTAAAATTTTAAAAGTGAAATTTTAAATGATTTCGACGATTTTGAAAATCGCTCGAATTAATCGACGAGTTAAAATAGCCTTCCGAGGCACAGTCTCGGAATTCGACGAAACCAATTCCATTGGATCCATAATAGGTATTTATTATTGGATTTCAATTTTCGTAGCAATCGGAGTTTTTGTTTGACCCTGCCAGCTTAAAACGCATAGAAACTATTTTAATCGATTTGATTTAAAATTGATTGTTTATTTCCGTAACTCGCGCATTCGACTAAATTAGCTTCCAAAAAACGTTCCATTGTGTTCGAAATGTGGGTAAACATTATAACCGTCTGTCCGCACGCGTTGTTTGGAGATCGTTTGAGAAAATTGTTTAAAAGTACATTTACTAATAATATAATTAGATTATGCGTACATATATATATATATGTTTACCGGCCAAACCTTAGCCTAATTCTCGAGCCGCCGTTTATAACATTTAAAGAAAAGCTTTCAAATATAAATGGGCAGTTTAAAATGTGTTTAGGATATTTTAGAAAGAAAATATTATTTAATTATTTAAAGTGTAAGTAAACATTTATTTAAGTAATTATGTTATTTAATTATTTAAAAAAAAGTAAAGTAGTATTAAGTTTTCAAAAGGAAATTATAATATAAATATTTGATTTAATAACTTTATTTTAAAAGTAAAATTTGGCTTAAATTACTTAGAAAACCTCTATATATTGCCTTAAGTATTATTTTCAATTAAGTAATTTATAGAAGCTTAATTTAAAATATTTTAAGCATATATTTTGAAAGTGATATTCCATAAAATAGAAATGTGTTTAAAAATAAAAAGAGGGTTTACTTCTAAAGTGTTGGAGGAATTTACGGGATTTAAACGTAAACTTGAATTGAGGTAAACCGTGTAGGATTTATAAAAAGATTCTTTAGTTTATTCTGAAAACAGAAGCGTAGTTCCCTGAAAAGCCAAGTACGTTTTAAAGCAGATTTTTAAGTAAAAGTTAAAAGTTTTAAATTTGATTTTTAAAGAATGTTTTTAAGAAAATTCTTATTTAAGTTGTACAGATTTCAAAAGTAAATATCTACTAAATTAGTTATAGTAATAATTATTTTAAAGGGTTAATAGCTATTATGTTTTAAGAGAATATTATTAATATTTATATTTTATAAAATGGTTTTATTATAAAGATAGTTTGGACAAAGTTTTATTTGAAAAGTTGTATAGGATTTCATAACTTTATTTTACAATTTAATATGACTTAACTTTTATTTTGAAGAAAAATGAATTATATTTATAATGCAGTTTTATTTGAAACATTTAAAAAGTATGTATATATTTCAAATAAAGTATGTAAATAGCTTTAATTTAAATTATTATAAATCCAAAGTGTTTGATTTGGATATTTTTGGCGGAAATCAATATTTTGAAATTTATTCCATAAGAAGTGTGTGGTTTGAAACTGTTTTCAAGGGATTGAAAAAGAAAACATATATTGCGAAGATATTTTGTGGTAAATAAATAATTTGGGAAAATTATTTATTATTTGATGGATGTTTGTGAATGTAAATTGATAGTTAAATCACCGACTATCAATATTGGCCAATGTGTTGATCGTTTCGAAGAGACCGGGATCTGGATTTATTTCTCGAAAACCACTTCGATCTAGTTTGTACGTTTTCGTGGGTAAAACGAGTTCAGAGTCGAAGATGGAGCAGTGAAGTGCAAGGGCTAGTCGCTACTAATCCTGAGGATGATTCCAAAATGGATGTAGTAGGAGTAGTGCCTTCGGTTCCGTTCGAACCCGGGACGGACGTGTATGGGTGAATGCTTTCGGAACATCGTTAGGTGGACGATGGGCGTTCTAAGTGAAACGTTCTAAAGGTAACGCTTAGCCTCAAGCCTCATCAACCGGGAATGACTAAAAATCAGGGGTTATGCAGCAAGGCTATGTGGGTAGCACCCATTGGGGTAAGGTCACCTCTGTCTAGATATCCTTTTTTATTCGGTTTAGTGGCACGGTTCCTGATCCCAACCATAGGGTGATCTTACTCGGGATTATCCAGTAAGGGGTAGCCCGGTCTTGTGTTGTAGGGGATCGGGAGTGGTCCTTGGTACGGTGATCTAGGCCACGTATTGTGACAGGTGGTACCCCAGTGCCTAGTCATTAGTTGGAAATCCATTCTCCCCATGCGCCTTTTACGAGTTTTGTCTGTATTACCCACTTTGTGGCTAGTAGATGGAATTTAATAGATGTAACAATTTCGGCTATTTTAATAAGTATTTGTATATAGACCATATTATAATATAAGAGGATTTTTATAAAAAGTATTTTAGCTATCGTAAGGTAAAAACCCATCATGTTTATTTGTGACGTGGTCTTACGAGATGCTTTTGTTTTCAAAAGGATTTTTGAAACTTTAATAATCAATTTGGGTGTATTTTTATCAACTGGTATTCCAGACTGACTCGGGTGTTATTTCTTATAATGCTTGGGTCAGACCGAGTATTATAGATTACAGAAAAGGATGCTGTGGAGTTCAGGAGAGGAGCTGGAGTCCGAGACGTATTACTCGTACTTGTTTATATCCGCTACTGTGATTGTTTGAAATTGTCACGCTAGTAATTGTTGTTTGTCTGTGATACTCTGATGATATATTGTATAAAACAGATATAGTTTTTATTTTGTGTAAAGATCTGATATTATATATTATATTTTTTTCCGCTGCGATTGTGTGATTCTGTTATTGTTTAGTTCCTTCTCTCTTCTATCTTTTTCTTTTCCTCAACAATTTTTCTTTTCCTACACTTGATCGTCGGTATATTATACTATGGAGTATTTTGTGTCGCTTTTCAGGGCCGAGAAGGGCGGGTCGTCACTGACTTAGTGGTTTTCAATAGGAAATGGAATCTTTGGATGAATGATTGTTATTTGATTGTTAAATAACCGACTATCAAATCTGAACTCAAAACATGACTTCAGAAATATCTAGGAGAAACACGCGAATTATATGGTACAGTTGCCATCGAAGGTGTTATACTGTATGTATAAACTCGTTTTGTTCTTCTGGGATGACGATAAGGAAATTCATCCACTAATAGTTAGGAGATGATCTCTGATCTTAGTTTCGTCTATTTATTTATTTTAAACCAGGGTTGAGTTTACCGGGAATATCGAACGTTGTTTCGAAAAGACCAGGATCAGTTAAGTTATTCGAAAACCACTTTGATCCAACGAATACATTTCGAGGTAAAGACAAGAGCGTGTAATTGAAGATGGAGCATCGAAGTACAAGGCCTAATCGCTACTAATCCTAAGGATGTTTCCAAAATGGATATAGTGGGAATAGTGCCTCCGGTTTCATTCAGACCCAAAATGGACTTTTATGGAGAATGCTTTCAACACATTGTCATTGGAGGACAATGAGCATTCTAAGTGAAAAAATCCTTAAAAAGGTAATCATAGTCTCAAGCCTCATCACCCAGAATGACTGAATATTAGGGGAGATGCAGCAAGGCTAAGTAGGTTGCACCCAGTTATGGTATGTTATCACCTTTCTAGAAAACCTCAGATATATTATAAACTATGGATACGATGGTGCAAAGAAAAAAGCTCTCGATAAGGGTGGGAACACTAGGGGTGATAAAATATTTGGTATTATCCAGGTTAGGGGTAGAACTGGTCTTGTGTTGTAGGGGATCCCGGCAAGGTCCTCGATACATTTTTCTAGACGTGCACTGTGATAGATGGTTCCATAGTGCCCAGTCATTGTATGGAATTCATTCTTCAATACGTGCCTTTACGGTTTTGGTTGTAGAGCCAACATGTTGGAATTTAATTAATGTAACAATTTCGGCCATTTAAATAAGTATTTGTACCTAGACACTATTATAATATCTGGTGATTTTGATACAAAATATTTTGGTTATCATAAGGTAAAAACCCATCATGTTTATGAGGCATGGTCTTATAAGATACCTTTGTTTTTTTCAAGGATTTTGATAAATTTAATAAGTTCAAATTGAGTGTGTTTTCTCACGCTAGTTTTTCAAACTGACTCGGGTGTTATTTAATTATAATGCTCGGGTCAGACCGAGTTTCACAGGTCCAGGTCAGGATGCTATGGAGCTCATGAGATGAGATGGATGACAAAGGCGTATCACATGTATTTGATTTTATTTCGCTGTGTATTATAGGTTGTATATTCAACATTTGTGAGGACAAGTTACTATAACTGTCCAATATTGAGTCATTGATTTGTTATACTCTGATGATGTAATGTATAAGTAATAGTTATGGATCTTTTTGCATAATGACATGTTGTTATCTATTATACATTGTTCCGTTGTGATTATGAGATTTTGTGTTTGTCGTTTTCTTTTTCTTCTACCTCTTCTTTTTCTTTTCCCCTAACAAATTAGGTTTTACGGCATTAGATTGCTCGGCATGTAATATAGTAGACGTATTAATGTCAATTTTCAAGAGTCAAAAATCCAGGATGTTACAAAAGATCTTGTGTATATTATATGTTACTCATCACGTCTATGATATTCGGTTCTGTCTTTTCTTCTTTTCACCCCAAATAACTTGTCTTTCATATATTAAAAAATCGACACACGAATACCGTGGATGTATTAAGCGTCATCTTTAGGTTTAAGAAAGGTAGATTGTTACAACGTCGCATCAAAACTTAGATCGAGCGAACACCAAGGCTTTGGTAGGGATTACTCATTTGAGATAGGGTAAGTGAGACACTAGGATGTGGTTGAGTGTATATACTGAGTGCATATTTGTTAGTGCTATAAAAAAAATTTATATTATGTTCATTTATTGATTGAGTGGTTAATGAATTTTGGTCGAGTCGTGAGGCACCACTTGTCAGTAGGGGTTTCTAAACACTTATACTAGGCAAATCAAAATAGTATCATTTTAAATTTAGTAAATGAAATACTTTTACCTAGGAATATATTATATATGTATATAATTTTCGAAAATAAAGTACGGTTATATATAATGTGACCATTGGTAGGAGTTGATAGTATTTTACTATTATTATTTATGGTTCATTTAGTCATGCTCGTCCAATTTTGAGTATTGGCTATTATCTGATTTATTGGCTATTACCTTGTGAATTAAGTTTCAAAGTTTGACTACAATGCGTTCGATGATAATGTTGGGTCAAAAGAATTGGATTTTAATAAAATAGTGTTCATTAAAAATAAAGGAAACATGTTTTAAAAATGAATATTTCAGGAAAGATATATGTACTGTGATTTATAAATTAGAATTTCAAAATATATTTTCAAAATAAGATGGATTTTCAAAGAATTTATAACTCGATGACATTGATAAAGTTTTCAAATGATTTTTAGGAAAATAGAAATAATTTTACTTAAAAATACTTCAATTTGTGAATATTTTAAAAATTATTTATGATTCTAGTGGAATGGACATTCGTTCCACATGTAACACCAAAGGAATATTAGTTAGGTTATCTTTATATCTCATTTAAATAACATTTGTTTTGGTCCATTGATATGATTTGAAAGTGAGAAATCTTTCACTATTGTTTTGTGAATATACTTATGTCAGTGAGATGAGTATATGAATGGTTTTTTTATAAACAATTTTGGAAAGAGTTTAAATAAATGAAAGATTTAGTTTAAGGTTTAGTGATTGCTATGGATAATTAAATCTCTGAATTTGTTGTTATTTGTTTATTTGCTAGTTAAATAACCAATATCAAATTCTGACCAAAAAATAACTCCAGAAATATCTAGAGAAATGCATGAGTTATATGACATAGTCATCTTCGATGATGTTGTATTGTGCATATAAATTTGGTTTTGTACTCTTAGGATAAATGATAGGGAGATCTGTCCACTTAAAAGTTTAGGGGTGATCTATGCTCCTATGTATTGTGTGATTATTTCCAAAAGAACCGGGGTTGGGTTTATCGAAACTATCGAATATTGTTTCACAGAGATCGGTATCGAATAAGTATAAATTATCTCAAAACCACTTTGTTAACCTCATTTTACCCAACGACTCATCTACTTAAGGACTGGACCGACTCATCTACTCAAGGACTGGACCGACTCATCTACTCAAGGGAAGGACCGACTCATCTACTTAGAGGGATAGGACGACTCAAGGGGTTAACGGTTCACAAGGTAAGCAGCGACTCAGAGTTGACAACGACTCAGTGGATCAACGACTCAACGAGTTAACGACTTGAAGGAGCAGAGTGGCTTAACTAGTTAACGGCTCACAAGGCAGACCGACTCAATGCATTACCGACTCATCAAAGCTATCGCCTAAGCGACTCAACAAGTCCACGACTCATCGTAAGAAACGACTCAAGAGGATTGACGACCTAAGAAATGACTTAACGACTCATAGCTCAGGATGACTTGTCCGCGACTTAAAGCCACTGAGTCATATTCCATTGCCACAATGCCTGTCCCAATGAGAATTGACTCGCCAACGACTCAGGACTTGGCTTAGAATCCAGCAAAAGAATGGGCTAGCGAGAAGACCAAATGCTTAATCAGATAAGCCGGCCACGACTCAACTTGACTCGGCCACGGCTTAGCCTGAGTCGGTCACGACTCCGGACTTGGGCAAAAAATTCCTATCCAGATTTGCCTATAAATACGTGGCCACCCCCAACATTCAAGGGACTTTTTTGGCTCATTCATTTCAAGCGCTGTTACTCTGCTGCGTTCTGAACCACTTCAACACCTTCAAGGAACTTCATGAAGAAATCAAACATGTCTAACATGTGTTCAAAGATTTGGATCGACATTGAAGTTTAGGCTACTTGTTCTAAGTTACTTGAAACTCAAAGTGTGTTGTAATCAAAGTGTAACTGCATTGACTTGTAATCAAATCGTCAATAAAGATATTCAAAGTGGACGTAGGCTCTCTCTTAAGCCGAACCACTATAAAATTGTTGTTGTTTACTGCTTTTTCACTATTATTTGCTTATAATCTGTTCCCGAGCTATCGGGTGGTGCTTTCACAATTTCACTTCATACACCGGGGTGTTAGCGTTCAAATTTTAGCGTTAACATTTTTGGTGCTTTCACTGAGAATTGAACTCAGGTGAGTTATCATCATTGCTTCACAGAGGTTTCTAGAGAGAATTTCCTTGAAAACCAGAAGTCTATCCGAGGTTATGGCTCCTGGAAGGAAAAGTAGATCTGTCAGATCTGGGAATATTCAAGAGGGAACCTCCGCTTCCCCTATATCGAATCAAGCCACTCCAGCTGTCGGAGTTACAAAGGCAGAGCTGGATGCTGCAATCTTAGGGCTGAACCAACAGATAAATGCCCAAAATGCACAATTCGAGGCTCAGAATGCCCAAAATGCCCTAATTCTGAATAGGTTGAACGATTTGCTTGGGGCAAACCGCCAACCGGCAGGTAATGAAAGGAACTTTGTTGGCAACATTCATGATGCTGAAGAAAGGAATGCTCCTGAAAGGGCTGCTAGCCCCTTTGAACAAACACTTCCTGAGGTTGGTGGATCTAGAACTCGACATGATGAGGAGTATCTTTCTGGAATGGTCCGACAAATTATGAAAGAGAGTATGCAGAGGGTTGAAGACGAGAAAGAATGGGGTTTTGCCCCAAGTAAAACTCCATTTACTGAGAAAATCTTAAAGGCTGAATTCCCAAGGAAGTTTGTCCCTCCAACCATTCTAGCTTACAAGGGGACAAGTGATCCAAACGAATTCTTATACAAGTATGATTGGCACATGACAGGTGCCAGAGCCTCTGATGAAATAAAGTGCCGATATTTTCCTGTGTATCTGGAAGCTGTAGCTCTGCTTTGCTTCACCAAGCATCCAGTCCGATCTATAGATCAGTTTTCTGACTTAACCCGGAAATTCAAGGAGCAGTTCAGACTATACGCTTCAAAAGCCAAAGATATTATGTCATTGTCAAGTTTAGAACAGAATCCGGGTGAAACTATCAGATCTTTCTTGAATCGCTTTAATATAGCGCTGGCCGAGGTAGACAATGCAGAACCACGGATGATCTTGACCTATCTAATGAGGGCCATCGACAAGTCGAGCGAATTTGGGAAATGGCTAAACATGAAGGAACCAAATTCCCTTGAAAAATTCTATAAAAAAGAAGATGAATTCATACGCTTGGAAAGTCGTCCCGTACCGGTAAAGGCAGTATTGGAAAAAGCTGAAGATGACACTATTGCTCCACGCAAGAATGAATCAGTAGGGCAAAAAAGGGAAAATAACAATGGGAAGAAGCGGAGTAATCTGAAGAAGCCCCGATCCTTCAAGCCATCAGAGTATACTCCTTTATCAGATACGCCGGAGCGTATCTACCTTGCCACTAAAGATTCTGTTACTTTCCTAAACCTCCTCCTCTAAGGACCGGGAAAAAGGCTATACAGAGTGGGAAGTTCTGCCGCTTCCATAATCAACCCGGTCACGAGACCGACGAATGCCGCCAGTTGAAAATTTTGATTGAAGAGTTACTAAGGGAAAACAAGCTGCAGCAATTTGTGAAAAAGAATAGCAACAATCCTGCTTCATCTAGTCAGGGGCAACAAGCTCCGGCTCATCAGCCTAGGACAAGTGAGAAGGCTGCAGGGCATGAATCTGGAAGGCCCATTATCAATGTCATTACAAGAGGACCTCACCCAGCAGGCAGAAGCTGGGGTGAGATGGAAAGGTATACCCGAGCTTTGAAGTATGTACCGACTGAGGAAGATGTATTTGTTTTGGAAGGTGCTATGCCCCTGAAGCAACAAAGAACTTCCGATGATGATATTGTGTTCAAAGCTAGGGATTCCGCAGGTATTGAAGCTCCTACCTTGGATCCCTTAGTCATCTCGGCTGGTATCGGGCCAGCTATTGTCAGAAGAGTTCTCATTGATTGTGGCGCATCTTGCAATATCCTCTTCAAGAAAACATTCGACCAAATGAAGATCCCTATGGCTGATGTGCAAGCTTCATCGCAGAAAATCGCTGGTTTCACTGAGGAGCCAAAGCAGCCGGTAGGAACCATTGATTTGTTTGTGGAACTTGGAGAAGGAGAGAGAAAAGTGGTCCGCAAGCAAACTTTTGTGATTGTCGACGAATTTTCTGCTTACAATGCTTTCCTTGGCCGTCCAACTCTCGCAGCATTCAAAATTGTTTTGGCCCCGTGGTGCCTCACCATTAAATTCCCCACAGATAATGGAGTGGGAGTTATAAAAGGGGATCAAAATGCGGGGTGGGAATGTTATCTAACAGAGCTACGAGAGACCAGAAAAGGAGAAATGGGAAAGACTGCGGCAGCCCCAGTCCGCATCAAAGAACCAGCCTTGTAGCAATTACAGGGCGGACCCTGCACTGGCGAGCACAGCGGAGCAAGGAAAGAGATGGATCCTAGAAAAGTCAGTGCAGGGGAGAATAGAGTGGTACCAGTGGAAACGACAATACCAATACCTGTTGACCCAAAGGACCCAAACAAGGTGTTGAATGTGGGTTCACAACTTAATGCGTCAATTCAGAATATCTTAATATCTTTTTTAAAGGCAAATTTGGATGTTTTTGCTTGGACTCATGCCGATATGTGCGGAATATCCCCAGAAGTCGCAGTACACGCTCTAAATATTGATCCAAAATTTACACCTGTGAAGCAGAAAAGGAGAACCCAAGGTCCAGAAAGGTCGGCAGCATTAAAAGAAGAAGTTGATCGGCTCATGGAGAATAATTTTATCAAAGAATCTACCTATCCGAATTGGGTTTCAAATCCAGTGCTGGTTAAGAAAGCCAACGGAAAATGGAGAGTATGCATCGATTTTTCAGATCTAAACAAGGCCAGCCCTAAAGACTGCTTCCCATTACCCAGAATCGATCAACTGGTAGACGGAACAGCGGGACACGAATTGTTATCTTTTATGGATGCTTACTCCGGATATAACTAGATCATGATGCATGAGCCAGATCAGGAGGACACGAGCTTTATCACCAACGTTGGTCTTTACTGCTGTAGAGTTATGCCCTTCGGGCTGAAGAATGCGGGGGCAACATACCAAAGACTTGTTAATGCTATGTTCAGACCGCAATTGGGCAAGACTATGGAAGTCTACGTCGATGACATGTTAGTAAAGTCTAAGAAAGCAGTAGATCACATAGAACACTTAGCAGACATGTTCGCAGTCCTCCGAAAATACAGAATGAAGCTCAATCCTTTAAAATGTTCATTTGGAGTGGAATCCGGTAAGTTTTTAGGTTTCATCGTGAGCGCTAGGGGCATTGAGGCTAGTCCAGCTCAAATTACTGCATTAAAGGAAGTCAAAGCTCCTAGAACAAAGAAGGAATTGCAAAGTCTCAATGGAAAAGTCGCCGCCTTGAGTCGGTTCATTTCCAAAGCCACAGATAAATGCATCCTATTCTTTGACGCCCTAAAAAAAGGAAAGAAAAACTTCGATTGGAGTCCCGAATGCCAAAAAGCCTTTGATGAATTGATTCGCCATATGGAAACGCCTCCAATACTTTCTAGGCCTGGCAATGGCGAGGATCTTCTTATATACTTGGCAGTATCATCTCATGCTTTAAGTGCAGCGCTGATACGAGAAGACAAGAGGATTCAACATCCAGTTTACTATATCAGCAAAAGACTCACTGGGGCAGAGATGAATTACTCTAAGTTGGAAAAACTCGCCTATTGCCTACTAATTGCATCTAGGAAGTTGAGGCAATATTTTCAAGCTCATCCTATCAGAGTCCTCACTGATCAACCTTTAAAGCAAGTCCTGTTTCGCCCTGAGACTTCGGGTCGTCTTCTAAAGTGGAATATTGAACTCATTCAATATGACATCACTTATCATCCCCGAAAAGCAATCAATGGACAAGCTTTAGCGGATTTCATCGCAGAATTCACAGATAAGGGTAACAGTGAGGAGGAAACGGTCGACGATTCCCCAATCCAATGGAAGTTATATGTCGATGGTGCGAGAAACGACTACTGTTCTGGAGCCGGAGTTGTACTTGAGACCCCTGAAGGCCGATCATTATGCTATGCACTAAGATTGGAATTTCCTTCAACAAATAATGAAGCAGAATACGAAGCCCTTATCGCTGGCTTAAGGATTGCTAAAGAATTAAACATCCGAACGTTACAGATCTTCAGTGATTCTCAGCTTATTGTATGCCAAGTCAAAAAGGAATTCCAAGCAAAAGGGGAGAATCTGCCCGCCTACTTGTCAAAGGCTTGGGAACTCCTGGGTGATTTCGATCATTACATGATAAGTCACATTCCTCGAGAAGAAAACATGAAAGCAGATTCTCTCGCAAAGTACTCTAGCACAGGCGAAGCTCAATTTCTGGGGTTAACTCCAGTGGAGGTCCTGTCGTCTCCAAGCATTGATGAGATGGATATTGATTGGATCATGAGCACGTCTCAAGAGCAAGAATCATAGATGACTCCGATAACAGAATATCTGCTCAATGGATCTTTACCAGGGAACTCAAAAGAACGACAAAAACTACTGAGAAAAGCCTCTCGATATATAATCCAAGATGGCCGATTGTACAGACGGGGATTCTCAATGCCATTACTTCGATGTGTATCTAGGGAAGAGTCCAAAACAATCCTAGCGGAGGTACATGGAGGAGAATGTGGTGATCATTCAGGTGGCCAAACATTAGCAAAGAAAATTCTCCGATACGGATATTTTTGGCCAGAAATTAATCGAGATGCAGCAGAGTATTCTCGAAAATGTGACAGATGCCAAAGATTCGCCAAAATTCCTAGAGCTCCTTCCACTGAACTCACACAGATGGTCAGTCCATGGCCATTTGCAATATGGGGAATAGACCTTGTAGGACCGTTACCAACTGCCAAATCTGGAATTAAATATGCCATTGTTGCTGTAGATTATTTTACTAAGTGGGCAGAAGCTGAACCACTGGCTACTATCACCTCAAAGAAAATGATAAGTTTTGTGACTAAAAACATCATTTTCAGATACGGTGTGCCTCAAAAAATAATTACAGACAATGGTACTCAGTTTGAAAGTGAAGAATTCCAAGATTTTTGCAAGCGATTCAAAATCCGGAAAAGCTTCTCAGCAGTGGCTCATCCGTAGGAAAACGGGCAAGTGGAAGCCGTGAATAAAATTATTAAGTCAACCATCAAAAAGCAACTTGAAAGAGCAAAAGGTGGTTGGGTCGATAAGCTACCACTGGCACTATGGGCATACAGAACCACTCACAAAACTGCGACTGGGCACACCCCGTTTTCATTGGCATACGGGTCAGAGGCAATGATTCAAATAGAGGTCCCTTCACATAGAAGAATCCATTTCAATCAAGCAGAAAACGAAAAGCTACAGCTTGAAGCGCTAGATCTCCTTGATGAAAAAAGAGATGAGGCTAATCTCAGAATTGCAGCTCATCAGCAAAGGATAGCCAGACATTTCAATTCCAAAGTTCGCCAACGCAGCTTTGAGATTGGAGACCTAGTCCTGAAGAGAATTATGACAGCAACAGGTGTGTTTGGGAAAAATTGGGAAGGACCATATGTCATAGGTCAGAAGCTTCTTGACGGCACATTCAAACTCAATACTGTTGAAGGAGATCAAATTCCAAGGGCATGGAACAGCAGTCACTTGCGTCCATACTTTACTTGAAAATTTTGTTGAAATATTGTAAAAAGAGTTATGAATGTATGATTCTTGTAATTAAAGGCAATTGTAAAACTGATGCAAGTAAATAATGAAAGAATATAAAGTGGATGTAGGCCCAATTTCCTGGCCGAACCACTATAAATCTTGTGTTCCTTATTATTATTACATGTTTGCTTTATGTTCGATATAAAAAGTACATAGAATGTATTGCTGAAATGTCGATTTAAATTTTTGCAGACAATGGAAGTGAAACTTGCACATAACGAGACCAAGCGATTCTCGCCAAATTTCAAGTCACAAAAGCCCCGAATTCAAATCCTAGATAGGAAGTACTTCAATTGAACGGCCTATGATTTCGACAGAAACGGGCCTTTGCTGATAAATTGAGATCGTTTGAACAAACAAACATCCAATTAAGAAGCTAATGCCCGTTCTCACGAACTTGCCTGACAATAAAGTACACTTCCTTGGATTAAACAAATTACTTGTAAGAAAAGGGAATGAAGGCTTAAAAAAAACAGAGGATCGCTGAAAAGGCATAAGCAAGTGGACAAGGGAACAACCAAAGCCATCACCGGCAGCACAAGTCCTCTTCGGAGGCACAACTCTTCGGAGGATAAAGACCTCTAATGGGTCATACGCCACAAAAAAGAAAGTTCTCTACTCAACAAAAAAGATTGGAGGAGTCATGACCCTCCAACCATGAGAGAGTAACTTCCGGGCGATGAAAACCCTCTCTGAGGCACATTTCACCAGGAGTTGAAGTGTAACGACCGCTCTTTGGAATTTCACTTCACCAGAGTTGAAATGCAAACAAAATTAAAGCCCTCTTCGGAGGCCCATTTCACCAGGAGTTGAAGTGTTACGACCGCTCTTCGGGATTTCACTTCACCAGAGTTGAAATGCAAACAAAATAAAGACCTCTTCGGAGGCACATTTCACTAGGAGTTGAAGTGTAACGGCCGCTCTTCGGAATTTCACTTCACCAAAGTTGAAATGCATAACAAAATAAAGACCTTTCTGGAAGTCCACGTTTCACCGAGATTGAAATAAAACTTCCAAGTGTTGAAACGTGAAAAGGCTTTCTTCAAAGGCACAACTCTTTGGAGGTACACGTTTCACCAAGATTGAAATAAAACTTCCAAGCGTTGAAACGTGAAAAATCCCTCCTCAGAGGTACAACCTCCTTCCGGAGACACAATCAAGAAGAAAGACCTCTTCGGAAGCCCACGTTTCACCGAGATTTAAATAAAACTTCCAAGTGTTGAAACGTGAAAAGGCTTTCTTCAAGGGCACAACTCTTTGGAGGTACACGTTTCACCGAGATTGAAATAAAACTTCCAAGTGTTGAAACGTGAAAATCCCTCCTCAGAGGTACAACCTCCTCCCGGAGACACAATCAAGAAGAAAGACCTCTTCGGAAGCCCACGTTTCACCGAGATTGAAATAAAACTTCCAAGTGTTGAAACGTGAAAAGGCTTTCTTCAAGGGCACAACTCTTTGGAGGTACACGTTTCACCGAGATTGAAATAAAACTTCCAAGTGTTGAAACGTGAAAAATCCCTCCTCAGACGTACAACCTCCTCCCGGAGACACAATCAAGAAGAAAGACCTCTTCGGAAGCCCACGTTGCACCGAGATTGAAATAAAACTTCCAAGTTTTGAAACGTGAAAAGGCTTTCTTCAAAGGCACAACTCTTTGGAGGTACACGTTTCACCAAGATTGAAATAAAACTTCCAAGTGTTGAAACGTGAAAAATCCCTCCTCAGAAGTACAAATTTCTATTTTAAAAAAAAAAAAAAAAAACTCCTTCAGAGGTACAAACTTCCAAGTACCCTTCAGAGGCCCGCTTTACCACATAGAAGAATTCACTTGGCAAAATGCGTACATAAGCAAAAGAAAAAAGTGATTTCTTCGAAGGACAAAGCGTAAAAACTTATATGAAGGAAGTTGTACTCTACGAAAATTTCTTCAAGAATGAAGTAGTTATTCTTCAGAAAATAAGAGTGCAAGTCCCCTCAAAGTATAAAATATTGCAGCAAGCTTATGGTATGGAGCCAACATGGTATAGTTACATACAAAATGGTATAGCTACATCGGTAAAGTATGCTCAAGCAACATACCACAAGCTCACTGCAATATCATATAAATAAACTTGTGCAAAAATGAATAATAAATGCATTCTCAAATTCAAACAGGAGTTTATACAAAGGAAGAAGAATCATTTTATTCAACATTATTTTATATACAGGTACAAGTTCCAACAAAAGAAAAGCGGGGGGCCGATACCCGCACAATTCTCGACCAGTACATGCAAAAGACAAGAAGCTAAAAGCTGGAGTCTTCATTTCTTCTTGCCACCTTTAGACCCTTTACCCGGCCGAATGGTTAGCTTTTCAGGTCGGTCTGAAGGCATAAGGGAAGAAGGAGAGGGAGGTGCAACTGGTGCAATTTCCGGTTCCTCTTCAGTAGCAATGATTTTCTTCCCCCTCCTCTTCGATGTTCCGTGCTTCTTTCTTCTCTTCGAAGAAGACTCACTCCCTGGAGTAACAAGAGCGGACAAAACTACGTCATCAGAAGGAGTCCGCTCCGGAGAGATCTCGCCTCCTTCAAGTCTCTCGTCTTTCTGCTCTTGCGAAGCGATAGGGTCATCCAAGCCATGAAGAGCCTCAATTTGCTCCTCTTGTGACCCGGGCTGTGAAACAGAAGGAGGAGTCACCTGAAGAGACGGAGGAGGGATAACCGGAGGAGGCGAAGTCTGCACAGCACTTGGTGTTTCAACTGCAGAAGAAGAGAAATTAAAAATATTAGTATCTCCCCAAAAGAAGGGAGATATGGGTTCGTCGAGATTCAAGAAGTAATCGAGAAGCTCATCAAACTTTTGAGGAGCAAGCAGGCGATCCACCTGAATCGGACCAATGTCAAAATTACCTGAAGATGTTTGCTTCGTTAGTTCAATCTCATAATTTTGAGCCCCGATATCCTCCAAAGCCTCATCATCAGTAGGGGTAATTACCCCGGTTCTTGTAGGAGGCAGCGAATGAGCACTGGAATCTGTGATGTCAACTTCAGAAGAAACTAAAGGACGTTCAGAGGTAGTAGGTGGTATTTCTTTTTCAGAACGTTCCCCTTCCGCCATTCCAGTCCGCACTCTGGCGAGTTGCTCTTTTCCCTTGGCAAGAGCGGCGCGGGCATCATCATCAAGATAATGCTCTTCAAGAGCTGACTCAGCGTAGCCAGCACCTTTACCACCGAGCATATCGAGTGCTGCCTCCCAAACTTCAGCTAGTGTAATTTCATACTTAGGGCCTAGAAAGGCAAGGGTGCCACGCCCTAAAATGCTGTGTAGATAAAAATCAAATAATGTGGAGCCAATGTCAGCTTTGGTTGCTTGATGGGCCTCTTCGGCCGCAAGTTTACCAGCAACAGCCTCGTCACGCTCCTTTTCGGCCATAGCAAGTCGAGCTTTTAACATCTCTATCTCCAAGCTTTGAGAGCCGGTCTGTTCTCGCAGCTGTAAAGTTTCAGCGCGATATTCTTCTATGACCTTCTCCTTGTGTGTAAGCTTATCTTCGACTGCCCTTTAACTGGCATGCGCATCTCGTACTTGTTGCTGAAGCATGCTCTCCTTTTGAGAATAGGAAGTAGATGAAGTAGCTAATTCTTCCTTAAGCTTTTCTACTTCCGCTTCCAGCTTTTCATTATAGGAAGCAATACTTCTCATTTCGGCGTCATGCTGTTCGAGAGTCTTCTGCCACTCAGCCTTATCGTTCTCCGTTGTGAGCATGGCCTCGAGATTGGCTCGGTTAACCCTCTGAAGCTCGTCGACAGGTTTTTGCCAGTTCGACATTCTTTCAATATCGGTCCTGATAGTATCAAGATTTCGCAGCATAGCCGATTTGTCGAGAGGAACCAAGTCGAGATCAAATCGAACCCCTCTCAGGCACCACTGAGGGAATCGACTTTGAAGAGTGGGAGGACCTTGCCCAACTTGGTATGCGGGCCGGTTGATGATTGTTTGAATGTCGGAACGAACAGGGGCAGAAGATTGGAGCGGGAACATTTTCAGAAACTGTCGGCATTGTTTCTTCGGTAAGTTTAGCCCGCTTGCTAGAAGAATCGTCCATGTGACCTTTACCTCTCTCATCGTGAGCCTTTCTTTTTTGGGTATCATCATCTCTGTGGGGAGGGTCGTGTATTTCTTGTTCTCTTCGGTGACGTTCTTCATATGCTCATCTCTCGTCTGCTTTCCTGATGGCCCTCTCTTCATCGGATTCTCTGTAAGAGGGGAGGTGACGCCTATAATCATATTGGCTACGCCTCCCGTAGCGCTGGAAATCATCGTAGTATGAGCTGCTGCGCCCCATTGGAGAATCTGGAATAAAAATAATAAGCTTTAGAAATCTTTAAAGTATAAGAAGATGAATGCGTAGAAGTGCTGAAAAATCCTAAGTGTTGTGTAACGTGTAAACTACACGCATCAAGTTACAGACCACTCTGTGGAGTAGAGGTAGTGATAACTTGAGTAGAAGGATTTGACATTTGTTGTAGAGAAGATGTCGCCTCAATTACAGAAGAGATAGTTTTGGAAACATCATCTTTGAAAAGTTCTTGAGAAGTCACAATTAAATCGCTCAACCCCTCGAAAACATCATCACCATCATGTTTTTTGGGACTGGCTTTCTCAACTCCTTCGTCAGCAGATCTTCCGGAAGATCGTGGAGTTTCTTCCTCTTCGATAACTGAGGCAAGTACAGACTTGTCAGACGGCCCCGCAGCATCCTTCGGAATTGAACACTTCACTAGTGGAGTTTCTATAGAGGTTCCTCCCTGCATGTGCTCTTTAGTAGAGACCGGGGCATCAGGAGTTTCCGTCGGAGAATCGGGAATTTCAGTTGGGACTTCACGAGGCTGAGTGAAGCGACAGGAATGAAGAAGCCCATATTGATGTAAAAATCCATCATTTAACAAAAACTTTATACTCCTCTCTTCTGCCGCCACGGCGTTCAATCTCTCAAAAATTTGCTTATAGCATGGGTCTCTAGAGGGAGGAGGAAGTGCTAAAACAGGAAAAAAGAAGCGAAGTTAGTATTTAGCAACTCAGATTTCGAAAAGCCCAAGAATGAAGAAATAAAAACAGGAAAATCTTACTTCCTACTCTCCAGATGGCATAAAACCCTGGAGGGCAGCGGACAAAGAAATACTGATTTAGAAATCCATGAACGCTTTCAGGAAGATCGGTGATGAGTTTGCGGTTTCGAGCACTCCTTATAACTACGATAGAGGGATGATCTTTAATTTTTGTGAATGAGCAGAAGTAGCAGATTTCCTCAAAGCTCGGTAATCGGTCCAGAACTCTACTAAATAGCACACATAACCCCATCAGAATGGCATGGCCATTGGGGTGCAATTGGAATGGAGAGATAGATAATCGAAGGAGGAACTGCTGAAGGAAGTCATTAAAAGGTGGTATGGCACCGCTCAAGCACATTTGGCGATTGACAGCAATAAAGCCAGAAGGGGGCCTATCTGCAGTATCATTTGGCCCCGGCAGTAAGGCATTAGCTTCGGCAATGCCAAACTGGATGAGCAATTGGTTAAACACCCGCTGATTCAGAGTTGTGGGAGTTCTCTCCGGAGGGTTATCCAACAGGTTGGCTACTGGGAAGACATCTTCAGCCTGGCCCATCGGTTCTTCTTGTTGAGATGTCATTCTACACAAGCAACTGGATGTTCAAATGCGAAGGTGCACGTTTCCTAAAAGTGTGAAGTGTTGTGCAGAACTAATGAAAATAAACAAGTAAATATAACTGAAGTTAAGCTAGTTGGCAATTGATCAATTACTAAATTTCAGGACTTGTTAATTTAAAGTTTCAGGTATAGTGTTATTGCAAACTGGTCAATTTCAGTTGACTATTTCAACATTGCTTTAGCACTCTACTTGGATTCGTTGGTTTAAAGTACTTCATTCACGCAATCTATTTAACATTTATCCTCTATTGACTAATCTGTCATTGGATGTGGGCAATCGATGGCAGTATATTCGTCCCGATTTTCTATGATTGTTGTATTAAACAGGTTGTATACTTGCAAATTGAAGCAATCTGTAAAACTAAAATACGCAACAAAGTTTAGCAGGTTAAAGTCCAAACAATTCAATATTAAGGCAGTTTATTTCAGCAATTCAAGACAAAGATCGAGTCAGAATTATGCTTCAAAGCAGTATAATGTGATAACTCGTCCACATTTTAAAGATTATGAAGCAAGTTAAGCTAGGTTATTTATGCTCCAAGACATTGAGTCACTGGTTCTCTAAGTCGTAAGGCATAGTAATGGGAAAGATTTTAGCTCGAGGCAGTGTGAAATTCTCCAAGTCCTGTCTCGGCTGCGACTCAAATCCTAGGTTACATCTAATTGAGCCGGTCATAGGTTCAAACCACAAGGAGCAACTCGGTGTGAAAAATAGTTCAAGTGCTGAGTCGTTCACGACTTATGACTTGAGTCGTTCATGGCCTATGGCTTAAGTCGTTCACGGCAGATGATTTGAGTCGTTCGTGGTTCAATGGATGAGTCGTGGTGAAGATCTAAGGGGCTGAGTCGCTCGTGCAATCAAAAAACTAATTAGGCCGTATGAATCCAAAATCATTTCCTCAACCGGTCGTCCACTCTCCAACCCATTAACCCGTTAAGGGTCATTTCGTCTCTTCCAAATCCACCACTTTCTCAGTAAAACCTATTATTTCTCTGCACCTACAAATCGCCCAAGACAGATTCGAATCGCCTCAGGTCCATCGTACATCCAACACGTAGCTGAGCTCTCGTAAGCCGCAACAACATAGCTAATGACGATTAGAAATCAATCGCAGCTTGGCTCGAGGATGCAACGCGACGCATGACGTTAGATTAGAATCAGAGGATGGGGATTCACGATTTAACGGCAAACATGGTTGGACAAATATTGAATTCACTTACGCAATGTAATAGCAAGGATAAGTCGTCAACTGATTAGCTTGGAAACGCCTTCGAAGGTTCGGAGAAGTATTAATGGCAGATGCGACTTAAGAGATAGGTATTGAGAAGAAGGAGGTAAGAGTGACGACTCAAGTCTTTTATAGCTGTGAGCAGTGAAAGTTGAATCGGCACACGAGACAGGATGAGTCGAAGCACACGACCTACGACTTAGGCGTGTACTTCGAGGGGCAAGTGTTAACCTCGTTTTACCCAACGACTCATCTACTTAAGGACTGGACCGACTCATCTACTCAAGGACTGGACCGACTCATCTACTCAAGGGAAGGACCGACTCATCTACTTAGAGGGATAGGACGACTCAAGGGGTTAACGGTTCACAAGGTAAGCAGCGACTCAGAGTTGACAACGACTCAGTGGATCAACGACTCAACGAGTTAACGACTTGAAGGAGCAGAGTGGCTTAACTAGTTAACAGCTCACAAGGCAGACCGACTCAATGCATTACCGACTCATCAAAGCTATCGCCTAAGCGACTCAACAAGTCCACGACTCATCGTAAGAAACGACTCAAGAGGATTGACGACCTAAGAAATGACTTAACGACTCATAGCTCAGGATGACTTGTCCGCGACTTAAAGCCACTGAGTCGTATTCCATTGCCACAATGCCTGTCCCAATGAGAATTGACTCTCCAACGACTCAGGACTTGGCTTAGAATCCAGCAAAAGAATGGGCTAGTTAGAAGACCAAATGCTTAATCAGATAAGCCGGCCACGACTCAACTTGACTCGGCCACGGCTTAGCCTGAGTCGGTCACGACTCAGGACTTGGGCAAAAAATTCCTATCCAGATTTGCCTATAAATACATGGCCACCCCCAACATTCAAGGGACTTTTTTGGCTCATTCATTTCAAGCGCTGTTACTCTGCTGCGTTCTGAACCACTTCAATACCTTCAAGGAACTTCATGAAGAAATCAAACATGTCTAACATGTGTTCAAAGATTTGGATCGACATTGAAGTTTAGGCTACTTGTTCTAAGTCACTTGAAACTCAAAGTGTGTTGTAATCAAAGTGTAACTGCATTGACTTGTAATCAAATCGTCAATAAAGATATTCAAAGTGGACGTAGGCTCTCTCTTAAGCCGAACCACTATAAAATTGCTGTTGTTTACTGCTTTTTCACTATTATCTGCTTATAATCTGTTCCCGAGCTATCGGGTGGTGCTTTCACAATTTCACTTCATACACCGGGGTGTTAGCGTTCAAATTTTAGCGTTAACACACTTCAATCCAACTCAAGCATTTCAAACTGAAGATATCTTGAAGATGATTGAAGATGGAGTTTGTAAAGACCCACCTTTTGGATGGTTCAAATCAAAAATAAACCGCACATGTCAGAATCAAACCATTCAAAAGGAAGGATTGTTAATGGGGTAAATAAGAAAAAAAGGAAAGAAAAAACAAAATACAGAATCTCAGAGCGGAACAATAAAATATAATAATCAAATAAACAGTTCATGAAGCTGTTTTACAAGTAACATTTGATTACACTTTTACAAATTCAAATCAGACTTATACATATATCATAAATAAACAAATAATGCAGTGGAATACAGAATGTAGTGGAATAACAAATAGCAATAATATATTGAATCTTCGTCTTCGTCCACCAGAAAATTGTCTTCAATGCTGAAAAACTCAGGCTGACCCGAGCGTAAAGGAAAATAATACACTCGATTCAGAACTAAAATTCTTATGCTAACTGACGCAGCGGATATACGAAAATGATATAGATCGATGAAAGTAGCAAACGGTGGATTGAAAATACTGAAATGCCCAAATTCGTTGATCACAAAGATACCGAATTCTAGCTATCTTCGACACGTTGATCGCGCACGATACCGTGAAAGAAGATCTACAATTCTTCAAACGTTGATCAAGCGCACTTGATACCGTGAATTGGCTTCAACGATCGTTGATTCGAGCGCACTCGAATAACCGAAAGTGGAGATAGGAGATCACACTCAACTACCAATTTAGATGAAAGCACATAGCAATCAACAAAGTTTTTATTCAACAATCACTCCCCTACAAATGACCAACACAATGCCTATTTATAGGCTACAACATCTCACGGTTCAACTAAAAGTATCACTGACCGAACTTAAGTCGTCCGCGACTCATCACATAAGACCACACGACTCACGACTTAGCTTAGGTCGTACGCGACCTAACACATCACATATACTCATATATACAACACATGCGACTCAATAAAAGACGACCTACGAGTTACTACTCATCAACACCACAACACCACAACATCAAGCGACTCAACATACGACGACTTAAAATGATACGACTTAACGACTTACGACTTAGCTTAGGTCGGCAGCGACTTAAGAAACATCTTCAGGAAAATCTTTATGCGACTTAACTAGGTAGTAGTTCATACGCGACTTATCTTAGGTCGTGAACTCCCTTCTTTGGCATACTCGTTAGGTCGTAGATGACCTAAAACACTTTCCTTAGGTCGTAGCCGACTTAAGACTTGCGCATTCTCAACTCGTGCTGCTACTTTGTTATCTCGTGGTGCTCCTCCTGTATCCTTAGATCGTTCACGATCTAAAGAACCCGAACGACTTAAGCCCTCGTTAGGTAGTGAACGGTCTAAAACGCGCTCCTTAGGTCGTGGCCGACCTAATTCCTCTTCCTTAGGTCGTGACCAACCTAAACCCAGCGAATCCTTAGGTCGTACTGCATCATCCTCTCTGGGTTGAGAAAAATTCATCCTCGAATTTGTAATCTCTTCTCCATCAGCTTGTTCATTTCCATAATGAGGTTCCAGATGTTTAACATTAAACACATCAGATGTATATACATCCTCCGGCAGTTTCACCCTGTAAGCATTTTCATTGATCCGTTGCACAATTTCCACAGGACCAATTTTTCTGGCTTTCAACTTGTTATAAGCACCCGCTGGAAAACGATCCTTCGTTAACACAGCATACACTAAGTCTCCTTTATTGAACTCAACATTTCTTCGTTTCAAGTCTGTGGATCTTTTATACTTCTCATTCGCCTTCTCCAATCGTTCCTAAACGATTTTATGACATTCCATCAAACTATCAACAAAATCAGCAGATCGTTTAACTATCCCCTTTGGTTGTGGTATTGTCGTTAAATCCAACGGCCCCTTTGGCAAGTTTGAATAAACAATCTGAAATGGACTGAATCCTGTACTACGATTCACCGCATGATTATGAGCAAACTCTACTTGACATAACTTCATATCCCAACTTTTCAGATTATCTTTCACAAGACACTGTAGTAAATTTCCCAATGATCTGTTCACAACCTCCGTCTGCCCATCAGTTTGTGGATGGTAAGCGCTACTAAAATTCAGGTTCGTTCCGACCATCTTCCACAAACTTAACCAAAAGTGACTCAGAAAACGAGTATCCCTATCTGACACAATAGATTCTGGCAATCCATGAAGTCGATAAATCTCCTTGAAAAATAACTAAGCAACATGAACAGCATCCGCCGTCTTCTTACAAGCAATAAAATGTGCCATTTTCGAAAATCGGTCAACCACTACATAAATGGAATCGTTTCCCCTTTGAGTTCGAGGTAAACCCAAAACAAAATCCATACTCACATCAACCCAAGGTTTAGTTGGCACAGGTAACGGCATATATAATCAAGCATTGGTCGCTGTCCCTTTTGAAACCTGACGAACATGACATCTACGCACAAACTTTTCGACTTCCCTTCTCATTGACGGCCAATAGTAAGACTGAGAAACCAACTGCAATGTTCGATCTCTACCCATATGGCCTTCTTCATTTAACTCTTTGATAATCTTCATTCTTAAACTACCTTCTGGTACGCACAATTGATTCCCCTTGAATAAGAATCCATCTACCATCACAAATTCATCAGTACTCCCATCCTTGACATTCTCAACAAACATGGTAAAGTAAGGATCTTCTTCAATCAACTCTGGCAATAGTTCAAACCCTGTCACTTCAACTTTCATTGTTGTCAACAAATGATTCCTCCTGCTCAAAGCATCAGCTACACGATTTGTGCTTCACAACAAAAGGAAACTGCTGCAAATAGGCAATCCACGATGCATGCCTTGCTAAAATCTTATCCTGCCCTTGCAAATGCTTCAAAGCTTCATGATCCGTATAAAGAACAAATTCCTTCTGAAACAGATAATGTCTCCAGTGCTTCACGGCTTGAACAATTGCGTAAAACTCAACATCATAAGTGCTATACCTCAACTTAGCTCCAAATAACTTCTCACTGAAATAAGCAACTAGTCTTCCCTTCTGACTCAAAACTCCACCAACCCCAACCTTTGATGCATCAGTATGTAATTCAAACAACAACTGAAAATCCGGTAAAACTAGAATTGGTGCTGTCGTCAATAGTGTCTTGATCTTCTCAAAAGCAACTAATGCTTCCTCTGACCATGCAAATTTCTTTCCTTTCATGCAATCGGTTACAGGTGCCATCACACTGCTAAAGTGTGGAATGAATCTTCGATAGAAAGATACCAATCCATGAAAACTTCTCACTTCAATAATTGTCTTGGGTTGTGGCCAACTCCTGACAGCTTCTACTTTACTTTCATCTACTTGAATTCCTTCCTTCGATAGAACATATCCCAGAAATAAAACACTGTCCGTCATAAACACGCACTTCTTTGCTGCTGCATAGAACTGCTCTTGACGTAGAATCAACAGTACTTCACGCAAATGCTGGACATGCTTTTCCATACTCCCACTGTAGATCAAAATATCATCAAAGTAAACAACCACGAACTTCCCAATGAATGGTCTGAAAATCTGGTTCATCACTCTCATAAAAGTACTTGGTGCATTCGATAAACCAAACGGCATAACCAACCATTCGTATAAACCTTCCCTGGTTTTGAAAGCAGTCTTCCATTCATCACCTGGTCTAATACGAATCTGATGGTATCCACTCTTCAAGTCAATCTTTGAGAACACAACAGCTCCACTCAACTGGTCAATCAAATCATCAAACCTCGGCATAGGAAATCTGTATCTCACAGTGATCTTGTTTAGAGCCCGACTATCCGTACACATCCTCCACGTTCCATCCTTCTTTGGTACCAACAAAGCTGGCACTACACAAGGACTTAGACTTTCCTGCACACGCCCTTGTTCTAGCAATTCTTCCACTTTCCTTTGTTACTCTTCATGTTCCTTTGGACTCATTCGGTAATGTGGTCGATGTGGCAACACAGCTCCTGGAACAAGATCTATTTGATGTTGAATATCCCTCAACGGTGGCAACTCCATTGGCAACTCTTCAGGAAACACATCACTGAATTCTTCTAATACCGGCTTTACTTCCTGTGGAACTTCAACAGATTTAGTCGTTTCACGTCCAATCAACAAAAATACCTCTAGACTCTCCTCTACTTCTTCAACAAATTCTTTTAAAGTCAACAAAGTCTTGTGCTCCTCAATCTCCTCTGACTTGCTTTCTCCTTGTTGTTTCTTCTTTGGTACTAAAATGATCTTAACACCTTCAAACATAAATCTGTAGCTATTGGTCCGACCGTCATGCTGCACTGCTCGATCATACTGTCGTGGTCTTCCCAAAAGCAAGTGACAAACATCCATCTCCACAACATCACACCAAATCTCGTCTTTATACTTCCTTCCAATGGAGAATGGAACTCGAACTCGTCTGTCCACCTTCACCTCTCCTCCTTTTCTCAACCACGCTAACTTGTAAGGATTTGGATGCTTCTCCGTCTTCAGCTTCAACTTTCCCACAGCTTCAGTAGAAATAATATTGTCACAACTTCCTGCATCAATCACAAATTTACACACCTTTCCCAGTACAGTGCACGTTGACTGAAAGATGTTACTCCTTAACCAACTAGCTTCTTCTTCCTGCTTCAGTATTAAACAAGACCTCCTCATCATTAGATTACATGCTTCATCTCCTGACGCAATATCCTGTTCATCCTCCTCAATTGGACTAGAATAACCTTCACCAACATCTTCACCTTCAACTTCAGCAATCATAGTTCGTTTCTTCGGCTTCAGACATTCATTACTCTTGTGACCCACTTCCTGGAAATTATAACATTTGAAACTATCGTTGGCCTTCGCCTTCGCAACTTCATTCACAACTGGTTTACTAACAGCTTTCGAAACATTGGAACTCCCACTAGTACCCTTGTTCTGAATATTGGAGCTTGTAAACACACCACCTCCTCGTCTTCCCTGCTTCTCCCAAGTCAACGCTTTCTGATGTGCTTCTGCTACAGATCTAGGATCAAACATATTCACCATATCTTGAATCGGCATCCTCAACCCTCCAACAAATCTAGCAGTTAATTGTTCCTCTGTCTCCATAATGTCATTTCGAGCAATCAGTTGATAAAATTCATCAGCATAATCACTAACAGTCTTTGTCCCTTGCCTCAGATTCTGCAACCTATGGTACATAAGTGATTGATAATTGTAAGGCAAGAATGTAGCCTTCATCAACTTTTTCATCTTCTCCCATGACTCAATCTTCGACTTCCCCATCCGTTCTCGTGTAAGTTTGGTTTGCTGCCACCACGCCATAGCTCTACCTCTCAATCTAGTAGCAACCAACTTCACTCGACGATTCTCCGGAACTTCTTTGAAATCAAAGATCTCTTCAACGTTAGACAACCAATCCAAAAATTCTTCTGCTACCATTCCTCCCTTGAATTTTGGAATTTCCATCATCATACCCGATTCCCATCGACGATCATCATCTATATCCCTATATAAATTTCGAACTTGGTCTCGATCTCGATAACGAAAACTAGCTCTATCACCATCTTCATCAAAATCAAATATTCGTCGATACCGATTCCGTCTTTCTTCATCTCTATGATCATGCACGGTCCTTCTACCTTGTCTATCCATATCGGGATGTGATTCGTTTTCGAACTCATGTGGAGTTCTTCTCTCTTCATTTCTATAGTCATGGTGATCTCTCCTAAATGAAATTGATATTTCTCCTCTTTCTCTAAAAGATTGTGGCGACACCCTCCCCGCTTCCGTAACCGATGGCGAAACTCGGTTTCCCCAATGGTTCGAGACTGGTGATCTCCTCCTTTGATTTTGATTCAAATCATTCATCAATTTCTCTAACTTTCCAATACCTTCATCAAACTTCTCATTGATACGTTGTTCCATTTTCTCGGCTTCTTCTCTTCTATACAACGCTTCAACATTCTGATGACGATTAGCTCTCCTTGGTGGCATGATTAAATCAACACAAACACTTCAAAACTTCACAAATCTTCTACAAATCAAATTCAAACTTCAACACTTCTACACAAGTGGCGCACGGCCTATACTTAGCTCGGCTCAACCCTTCAATCACAAATCCAAACACCTTTCCAACTTTGATCCAAAAATGAAATGGATCGAAAGCTTCTAACTTGTTGCAACTTCAAGATAAACACGATAAACACCAACTTCTAACTCCTTGGCTCCAAGACTCGGCTTAGCTATGATTGGCTAAGTCTAGCTCTGATACCAAAACTGACGCAGCGAATATACGAAAACGATATAGATCGATGAAAGTAGCAAACGGTGGATTGAAAATACTGAAACGCCCAAATTCGTTGATCACAAAGATACCGAATTCTAGCTATCTTCGACACGTTGATCGCGCACGATACCATGAAAGGAGATCTACAATTCTTCAAACGTTTATCAAGCGCACTTGATACCGTGAATTGGCTTCAACGATCGTTGATTCGAGCGCACTCGAATAACCGAAAGTGGAGATAGGAGATCACACTCAACTACCAATTTAGATGAAAGCACACAGCAATCAACAAAGTTTTTATTCAACAATCACTCCCCTACAAATGACCAACACAATGCCTATTTATAGGCTACAACATCTCACGGTTCAACTAAAAGTATCACCGACCTAACTTAAGTCGTCCGCGACTCATCACATAAGACCACACGACTCACGACTTAGCTTAGGTCGTACGCGACTTAACACATCACATATACTCATATATACAACACACACGACTCAATAAAAGACGACCTACGAGTTACGACTCATCAACACTACAACACCACAACATCAAGCGACTCAACATACGACGACTTAAAATGATATGACTTAACGACTTACGACTTAGCTTAGGTCGGCAGCGACTTAAGAAACATCTTCAGGAAAATCTTCATGCGACTTAACTAGGTAGTAGTTCGTACGCGACTTATCTTAGGTCGTGAACTCCCTTCTTCGGCATACTCGTTAGGTCGTAGATGACCTAAAACACTTTCCTTAGGTTGTAGCCGACTTAAGCCTTACGCATTCTCAACTCGTGCTGCTACTTTGTTATCTCGTGGTGCTCCTCCTGTATACTTAGATCGTTCACGATCTAAAGAACCCGAACGACTTAAGCCCTCGTTAGGTCGTGAACGGTCTAAAATGCGCTCCTTAGGTCGTGGCCGACCTAATTCCTCTTCCTTAGGTCGTGACCGACCTAAACCCAGTGAATCCTTAGGTCGTGTTGCATAACAAACTAAATCAAAAGTAAATGTAATAAGGAATGCAGATAACTACATTTTTGAAGGTTCAAATTTCTAGAAATGTTATTGTTTCCAAATTCAAAATAAAATGGATTTCACAATAGATCCATTCTAGTAAATTACAAATTTACAGAACAATTCCCCGTTAAATTTCATAGTTCAAGAGATTTGATTTATAAAAATGTTCCAAAGTTTTAATATTCAATTTTATGGAAACTTCCCAATGTTTCAAAATTTAATTTTGAAAACTTTCAAATAAGGTAACGACGGTTTACTTCTCAAAATCATTTTTATGGTTCAAATAGTAAATCTAAACATATTATTTTTCCTCTGATGTAAATACTTGAAATTCATGGGTTTTATATCTTTATTCACTGTGCAAACAATCAATATGAAAATTTATATAATTAGAATAAACTATAGGGTGATAATAAGGATATATCAAATTAATGAACAAATACACATTCAATCACAATAGCATCCATCACAACATAAAATCAATATTCAAATCAATTAATTCAACAAATCAACCAATTCAATAACATGTCACGGTAATTATTAGTCGTCACATATTGGAATTTAGTTATTCAAATTAAATATCAACAAAAATTCCAAACCAACAATCAAAAATTTATTGCTATATGACGTGGTTTAACTTGCAATAAAATTCTAGTATTTCGTGAGTGAGTTCAAACACTCATCTCTTGGATTTTCTTTTTCTAGTCGGATTTAGATCTGTTACTACTTCCTCCTTTCGATTTGTTCCCTTCTATCTCTATCTTTTTTTTTGAATGTTTTGAAAGAGATAGAGAAGTTGTTATGGATCTGAATTTGAAGAAAAAGATTTGGAAAAAAAGAAGAATGTTTGGAAAAGAAGAAAAAAAATTAAAGAAGATGAAGAATTGTAAAAGAAATGGAAGCTTTCAAGAAGAAGAAGAAAAGATTTGAAGAAGAAGAAACAAAAAAGATTAAAAATGAAGCAAAAAAAAAGAGAAGAAGAAGATTTAATGAAGAAAAAAATGAAAAAGGAAGGAGGAAGGTGAAGAGAGAGAAAAATGAGATGGAAGTTATATTTGGAAAATGAAGCTACAGAAGATGAGATTAGAAAATGAAATATGACTAAAGGAATGTAGATGGAAACAAATGAAAAGCTAATAAGGTATACATAAACAAACTAGGAATTGAAATAAAGTAAAATATGAACAACCCTAAAACGTAGTATTGAAAGATGTGAACAAAATGAATATGAGGTGTTAGGAGAATTAAAATGCAAATGAAGAAATAAAATTATAGATTATTTAATAATAAGGAAATAAAGGTGGAGGGACAAAATGCACGTTTAGTTTTAAATGCTTTAGGCATTGATAATGCATAAGGAAATGTATGTAGGAATGAGAAAAGTTGCAAACCAAAGGAAATAATAAAATTTATAACCAAAAATTAGATGGAAAGAATTAAATATAGCCTAAAAGCTTAGGCTTAGGTATTAAACCGAAGGAGAAATGAATGTACCAAGTTTTAACAACGAGGTAACTATTTTAAAACGTACATACAATAAATTAAAAAAAGAAACGAAGGGACCACATACACATTTTGAAATTCAATTTTTTTCGACACGCAATCAAATTAATTTCATTCATTCAAATAATACTCAATTTGTACACATATAAATTTTTATCTACGCACAATTAATAAAATTAAACTTACCTTAAAAAACGAAAACGTTCAGTTTTTTATTTCCATTAAAGCACCATTTCTGTTTAACACAAAATGTGCGTTTCTTTTATTAAATCTATTAATTGTAATCAACGTTTTCTTTCCTTTTAATCGAAATATTTCCGTTACATTAATTGTAATTGATAACAAAGTTAAATTTCAAAATAGATCAACCAAAGTGGATGAGAAATAGGACAATTGTTTCCTTAAGTCATTTAAACATGTGTATAAATTTGTTGTTTTACATCACAGTAATAAATAACTTACTTAAATTATATTTCATATTCTTGTAATCAATCTGTATGCTAAAATAGCGTTCAAATAAATACATATTTCTTTTTTTTAACAAATCATTCTATTATTTACTCTAATGAAATTAAATCTACATTCACAAATGAAAAATTCATTTTATTTGATATAAACGTTCTTCTTTTCATTAAATCAAACTTTTATTATGTTTTCACAAAACATAAGCAACGTTTAATTACACTTATTAACTTACAATTTAATGTTCTCTCTCTTATTAATTGATATTATTCAATTACATTAATTTCAATTGATTACAAAGGTGAATATCAAAATGGACTAAATAAATGTAATGAGAAATAGAAAAATTATTTCCTATCAAATGATTTAAACATATTTATGCACTACTGGATACAAATAGGTATTATACATTTCTTACCAAATAATAGTTTATATCTCTGAAATCAATCTTTTAGCTACCAAACATTTTAAATAAATAAACATATGACTCTTTTTTTAATAAAGAAACATTTATAATTCCTTATTAACATGTATTATTCCAATCAATTGGAAATTTACGTTCAGACAATTGTTAATATCATTCAAACCAATATTATTAAAATACACACTAACATTTGTTATCATCCTTATATTATTGCAAACATATGTCATTAATAGAAATTTTAATTAAGCTCATAATTTGTAATATAATCAAATTTCTATCAATAAAATATTAATTTTTTTATCCCTAACAATTTTATTTAAAAATCTTATTTAATTTAATACTTTTAAATGTTTAAAAATGTCGGTCGTTAAAATCTCCCCCACTCAAAACTTTTCGTCCCCGAAAAGAAACAATAAGGAATCCAAGAATATGTTGTATTTTATTTTAAACAGCCAATTTATAAGAAATTAAACCTACATATTTATGTTTAATAAAAAAAATACAATTCTACAAAAAAATTCGAAGTCTTAAATTTTTGAAAAATTTCGACAGAGTCTCCTTTGCACAGAGAGGTCCGGAAAACAATAATATTAATAATTACAATATATGTACTATATTTCAAAAATAAAACATATACAAACAAATAATACAACCATTTATGCAACCAAAGAATCCATCATACATCCATAGTTACCAAAACCAATGGTTTGTTTAGTTCAGAAACCTTGAATCATGCAAGGTGATGAATAAATTGTCAAGTGTACCCTATGCTCAACAGCCTTAGATAGTTACTTAATATATTAGTCAACCAACCTCAACAAAGTATTCTTTCCCAAACTTACCATCAGCCAAACAACAAGAATTTTAGATTTATTTAAGTTTATTCGATTGGTTTTTTTTCATTATTTACCTATCATTCATTTATTTATATAAAGATCAATCACTTACATAATTTGGTTTCCATTAAATATTTAAGTCATTAATGAATCATTTGAAAAAAAAATTATTTAAGCTTCTATTGTCCTACTTATTTTTATAACTCCATTAGGTTATTGAATAAAAATTTAAGTTTTTGGTATTTTCCCTTGAAGAGAAAAGAAATATTTCAACATATCTAAAAATTCAGTTAAAACATTTAACCTAATTCACTTAGTAAAAATATAAGGTATATTTAAAACATCCTCATAGCATTATGCAAAGATTTTTCCAAAAGTCTAAAACAATGTTAGAAATTTATATCAAAACATTATAATAACTTTAAAATAAAGCTACTTAAATCTGATAATTTATTAGACTAATTATTTTTAAAATAAGTGTAAACTCAAGATTATTAAACTGAAACTAATAGAATAATCAAATCTTACATCAAATTTCTAAATCAAAGTTTAAAATTTCATATATTCACAATTAATTTTACACGCTTGTTTTAAAATAAATATTCAAATCATGGAAAAACATTTATTGTGGTTTAATACAAAAATTCAAATAGTAAAAATGTGAGGACCCGATTCTTCGACTTTCGAAAATCGACATCAACACGTCCACTGTATCAACTACCGAGCAATCGAATGCCGAAAATCCGAACACTTAGGGTTTAAGAAAAAGAAAGAGGTAGAAGAAGAAAGAAAAAGATAGAACAGAACAATATCAGAATCTCACAGTTCGCAGCGTAACAACATATAATAGATAAATGAATAATCATTTAAAACAAAGAACTATGTTAACTCCTATTTCTGAAGCGGCCTAAGACTTACGCGACCAAACGACCTAAAGTCTCAAGCGACCTAGCGACCTAACACACTCAGCGACCTAACGATCTAAAGTCTCAAGCGACCTAACTACAGCAGCAACCTAAGATCACAAAGCACTCCGCGACCTAAGGTATTTAGAGACCTAGTGCTTCGGTTCTTCAGCGACCTATGAAGCATGCCGACCTAAGGCCTTAAAGAAAGTTCCGACCTAACGTCTTGAAATGATGCCGACTTAAGGTTCAAGAGAAATCTGCGACCTAGGAAAACTTCGCGACTTAAGGTGTGTGGCGACTTACAGGCCTGGACGACTTGAGAAATGTCATGACTCAGGAGGCTGCGACCTAAAAAAGCTAAAAACAGGACGACCTAGTGACTCAAGACTAAAAAGAGTGGAAGCAACTGCATTTAAGTCGTGACCGACCTACGACCTAGGATAAGTCGTTCACGACCTAAAACTACAGAGCTCAAAATAGATGCTGCCTCATTTTAAACCGTGAACCTCTTAACTCGTGAATGAGTTAAGGCTTGTATCCAGATGAACAAAGAAAGACTCAGTGCCGCTTCACTCATGCCACTGCCTGCTAACTCTTGGCCCTTAGGTCGTGCGCGACCTACAACTTTCCCTAAGTCGGTCACGACTTATAACTTGGGCAATAATTCCAGACCAGATTTCTCTATAAATACCGACCTACCTCAAACATGAAGGGGACTTTTGGCCAATCACTTCAAGCGCCAATACTCTGCTGAATTCTCAACTCACCCGACACTTCAAGTTCGAAAGGCATCTCAACTAACTTCAAGGGAAAATCTAACGCAATCTACATGGATTCGAAGAATTCTTCTCTACCAAAGTTTTAGTTGTTTGTCTCGTCAGAATTGTAATTGAAGTTTGTTGTAAAGTTATAATTGGTTCAGCAATAAAGAGAATTAAAGTGGACGTAGGCTTGCCTTAAGCCGAACCACTATAGAAACTGTTGTCTTTTCTGTTTTGTTTGTGATTTTTCCACTTGTTTTAGTTCCCGTGTTCACGAGTGGTGCTTTCGCTCAACTTCAATTTACACCGAGGTGTTAGCGTCCGATTTTCACGTTAACATTTTTGGTTCTTTCACTGAGAAGCTTGAACTCAGGAAACTTCCATCGTTGCTCCGCAAAGGATTGTTGAAAGGATTTCTTTTAAAACCAGAAGTTTGTTGGAAATAATGGCTCCTGGGAGAAAGCGAAGTTCTGTAAGATCCAATAATGTTCAAGAGAATACTGCTACCTTTCCTCCTTCAAGTCAAGTAGCTCCAACTGTTGGAGTTACTCGAGCAGAGTTGGATGCTGTGGTTTTGGGGCTGAATCAACAATTGAATGCCCAGAATGCACAGTTGGAGGCCCAGAATGCCCTGATCTTGAGTAAGCTGAATGATCTTCTTGGGGCAAACCGTCAACCGAGTAATAATGATGGGAATCATACTGTGGGAGTTCAAGATGTTGAAGGGAACAATTCTCAAAGAGCCGCAGACCCTGTAGAAAGGACTCCTCTTCAAGCTGGAGGGTCAGGGCCGCAGCCAACCCTCCGTGAACGATTGTCAAAGCAGAATTCAGAAAGAGTCGCTGATGTGTGTCCTCCGGAGCCTCTAAATGATGAAGAGTATTTTTTGGGTATGGTTCGTCAAATCATGAAGGAAAGTATGTGAAGAGATGAAGATGAGAAAGAGTGGGGATTTGCTCCAAGCAAAACTCCATTTACTGAAAGGATCTTGAAGGCAGAGTTTCCAAGGAAATTCGTTCCCCCTACTATTCCGGCTTACAAGGGGACGAGTGATCCTAACGAGTTTCTGTACAAATACGACTGGCACATGACTGGTGCCAGGGCATCTGATGAAATTAAATATCGATACTTCCCGGTGTATCTAGAAGGTGTAGCTCTATTATGGTTTACAAAGCTGCCGGTCAGATCCATCGATCAATTCTCCGATTTGACTAGGAAATTCAAGGAGCAATTTCGATTGTATGCATCTAAAGCAAAGGACATAATGTCGCTGTCAAGTCTAGAGAAAAATCCGGGAGAATCTATCAGGTCATTCTTGAATCGCTTTAACATAGCATTGGCTGAGGTGGATAATGCTGAGCCACGCATGGTCTTGACATACTTGATGAGGGCAATTGACCAGTCAAGCGAATTTGAAAAATGGTTAAAAATGAAGGAACCAAACTCACTTGACAAATTCTACAAGAAAGCGGATGAGTTCATGCGCTTGGAGAGCCTTCAAACATCGGCTAAAGTGGTAGCTGCAGAAGCCGGAAACAATGGTGTTCCTTCGAACAAGAAAGAGCCTAATACTCAGAAAAGGGGAAACGATGGGGGACAGAAACAAGGAGACGCTAAGAAAGGCCGTTCTTTTAATTTCACACCTTTGACGGATACCCCTGAAAACATCTACTTTGCAACTAAAGATGATGTCAAGTATCCGGCACCACCTAAAATGAGAATTGTGGTTAAAATGGAAAAAAGTGGAAGGTACTGTCGTTTTCACAACCAGCCCGGCCATGACACCAACGAATGCCGCCAATTGAAGGAGGTAATTGAACAACTCTTAAAGGAAAACAAGCTCCAGCAGTATATGAAAAGGAACAGAAATGCCTCAGCTTCGTCAACTCAAGAACAGCAAGTTCCCGCTCACCGTCCTGGCTTAAGTGAGAAGGCCGTGGAAAATGAATCGGAAAGGCCTGTCATCAATATAATAACTGGAGGACCTCACCCAGCAGGCAAAAGCTGGGGCGAGATGGAAAGGTATGCCTGGGCCTTGAAGCATGTACCAGCTGAAGAGAATGTTTTTGTTTTAGAGAATGATGCGCCTTTAAAGCAACAAAAGACTTCCACAGATGATATTGTGTTCAGTGCCAGGGATTCTTTGGGTATCGAAGCTCCGACCATAGATCCTTTGGTCATATCCACTAGTATTGGGTCGGCAACTATGAGATGAATTCTAGTTGATTGTGGAGCCTCATGCAACATCCTCTTCAAGAAGACCTTTGATCAAATGAAAATTCCAATGGCTGACGTTCAAGCTTCATCACTTAAGATTGCTGGGTTTGCTGGAGAACCCAAACAGCCAATTGGGACCATAGATTTGTTTGTAGAACTCGGAAAGGGACTGAGAAAGGTGGATCGAAAGCAAACCTTTATAGTTGTTGAAGAATTCTCTACCTACAACGCCTTTTTGGGCCGACCAACTCTTGCTGCGTTCAAAGCTGTTCTGGCTCCATGGTGCTTGACTCTAAAATTCCCCACAGATAACGGAGTTGGTGTGGTTAAGGGAGACCAAGATGCGGGGCGAGAATGTTATTTTGCAGAACTGCGAGAATCCAGGAAGAGAGAGATGGGAAAAGGTGCGGCGGCTCCAATCCGCATCAAAGAACCAACCTTGTAGCAATTACAGGGTGGACCCTGCACTGGTGAATGTAGTGGGGCACGAAGAGAGATGGATCCAAGGAAAGCCAGTGCAGGGGAGAATAGAGTGGTACCAGTAGAAGTAACAGTACCGGTGCTCGTAGATCCAAAGGACCCAAACAAAGTTCTTAATGTGGATTCACAACTCAATCCGACAGTTCAGAATGTTCTGATTGCATTTTTGAAGGCTAATTTGGATGTATTCGCTTGGACTCATGCTGACATGTGCGGAATATCCCTAGAGATTGCGGTACATACTTTGAACATTGATCCAAAGTTTACACCTGTGAAACAGAAGAGAAGGACTCAGGGTCCTGAAAGAACTGCAGCGTTAAAAGAAGAAGTGGATCGGCTCATGGAGAACGAGTTCATTAGAGAATCTACTTATCCAAATCGGGTCTCAAATCCAGTGTTGGTTAAGAAAGCCAACGGTAAGTGGAGAGTGTGCATTGATTTTTCGGATTTGAACAAAGCCTGCCCCAAAGACTGTTTCCCGCTGCCCAGGATCGATCAGTTGGTGGATGGGACAGTGGGACATGAATTGTTATCTTTCATGGATGCATACTCCGGATATAACCAGATTATGATGCATGAGCCGGATCAAGAGGATACAAGCTTCATCACCGATGTCGGACTTTACTGCTACAAGGTCATGCCTTTCGGACTCAAGAATGCAGGGGCAACGTACCAAAGGCTTGTTAATGCCATGTTTAAACAACAGATTGGCAAGACAATGGAAGTTTATGTTGATGATATGCTAGTAAAGTCTAAGAAAGCAGTGGACCACATGGATCACTTGGCAGAGATGTTTGCAGTACTCCGAAAGTATAGAATGAAGCTTAATCCCCTGAAATGTTCATTTGGAGTGGAATCCGGAAAGTTTTTGGGTTTCATTGTGAGCGCTAGGGGCATTGAAGCCAATCCAGCTCAAATCACTGCCTTGAGAGAGGTCAAGGCTCCTAGAACGAAGAAGGAATTGCAAAGTCTCAATGGAAAGGTTGCTGCTTTGAGTAGGTTCATCTCCAAAGCTACTGATAAATGCATTCCATTCTTTGATGCTCTGAAGAAAGGAAAGAAAAACTTTGAGTGGACTCCTGAATGTCAGAAAGCATTTGATGAGTTGATTCGTCATATGGAAGTGCCTCCGATACTTTCAAAACCTGACAGTGGTGAAGATCTCTTCATATAGTTGGCAATTTCGTCTCATGCTCTCAGTGCACTGTTGGTACGGGAAGATGCAAGGATTCAACGCCCAGTCTATTATATCAGAAAAAGGTTCACTGGGGCAGAGATGAACTATTCAAGATTAGAAAAGCTCGCCTACTGTTTGTTGATCGCATCAAGAAAATTGAGGCCTTATTTCCATGCTCACCCCATCAAATTCCTCACTGATCAGCCTCTAAAGCAAGTCCTATTCCATCCTGAGACTTCGGGCCGTCTTTTGAAATGGAATATCGAACTCAGCCAGTATGACATCACTTATATTCCCCGAAAAGCAATCAATGGATAAGCTTTAGCAGATTTCATCGCAGAATGTACGGATAAGGGTGATAGTGAGGAAGAAGTCATTGATAGTATCCCAATCCAATGGAAATTGTATGTCGATGGCGCAAGGAATGATTACTGTTCCGAAGCAGCGGTTGTCCTTGAAACCCCAGAAGGTCGATCACTATGTTATGCACTGAGGCTGGAATTCCCTTCGACAAATAATGAAGTTGAATACGAAGCTCTCATCGCTGGTTTAAGGATCGCTAAAGAACTAAACATCAAGGCATTGCATATCTTCAGTGATTCTCAACTTATTGTTTGTCAAGTCAAGAAGTAATTTCAAGCTAAAGGAGGAAATTTACCAGCCTATTTGTCAAAGGCCTGGGAGCTCCTTCAAGATTTTGACCGTTATTCAATAAACCATATTCCCGAGAAGAAAATATGAAGGTGGATTCTCTCGCAAAGTATTCGAGTACTGGTGAAGCGCAACTATTGGGGTTAGTTCCCGTTGAAGTCTTGTCAGCTCCAAGCACAGATGAAATGGATGTTGATTGGATTATGAACATATCCCAAGAGCAAGAGTCATGGATGACTCCAATACTTGAATATCTACTCAATGGTTCTTTGCCAGAAAATTCAAAAGAACGACAAAAGCTAACGAGGAGAGCTTCCAGGTATATAGTTCAAGATGGTCGTTTGTACAGACGAGGATTTTCGATGCCATTACTCCGATGTGTGACAAAGGAAGAAGCTAAGACGATTCTAACTGAAGTACACGGAGGGGAATGTGGAGATCATACAGGTGGTCAAACTTTAGCAAAGAAAATCCTCCGTTATGGGTACTTTTGGCCAGAAATGAATCAGGATGCTGCTGACTATTCCCGGAAGTGTGATAAATGCCAGAGATTCGCTAAAATTCCTAGAGCACCTTCTACTGAGCTAACACAAATGGTCAGTCCATGGCCGTTTTCCATTTGGGGAATAGATCTCATTGGACCTTTGCCGACTGCCAAGTCAGGGATTAAATATGCTATCGTTGCTGTTGATTATTTTACTAAATGGGCTGAGGCCGAACCCTTGGCCACTATTACCTCTAAGAAAATGATAAGTTTTGTGACTAAGAATATCATTTGCAGGTATGGTGTGCCTCAGAAGATAATCACAGACAATGGTACTCAGTTTGAAAGTGAGGAATTCCAAGATTTTTGCAAGCGATTCAAAATCCGAAAAAGCTTCTCAGCAGTGGCTCATCCGCGGGCAAACGGGCAAGTGGAAGCAGTAAACGAAATCATCAAATCAACCATCAAAAAGCAGCTGGAAAAAGAGAAAAGTGGTTGGGTTGACAAGTTACCGCTTGCACTATGGGCATACAGAACCACCCACAAAACGGCGACTGGGCATACTCCATTTTCATTGGCATACGGATCAGAAGCAATGATTCCAGTGGAAACTGAAGTCCCCTCACACAAAAGGATCCATTTTGATCAAAGTGAGAATGAAAAATTGCAACTGGAAGCACTTGACCTTCTCGATGAAAGAAGAGCAGAGGCAAGGCTTAGAATTGCAGCACACCAGCAAAGAATAGCCAGACACTTCAATTCCAAAGTTCGTCAGCGCAGCTTTGAAGTTGGAGACTTAGTCCTGAAGAGAATTATGACAGCCATAGGCCTGTTTGGGCCAAACTGGGAAGGACCATATGTTATTGGCGCAAAGCTTCTTGATGGCACATTCAAACTCACGACTGTCGAAGGAGAACCAATCCCAAGAGCTTGGAACAGCAATCATTTGCGTCCCTATTTTACTTGAAAACTTTGCTGAAATGTTGTAAAAGAATTGCAAATATATGATTCTTGTATTGAAAGCAATTGTAAAGCAAGTGAATAATGAAAAGCTATAAAGTGGATGTAGGCCCAGTTTTTGGCCGAACCACTATAAATCTTGTGTTCTCTACTATTATAAACTGCTTTGTTTTATTTCGACATATAAAATACGTTAATTGTGTCATTAAAATGTCGATTTAATAATGCAGGTCATAAAAGCAAAGCTTACCCATTGCAAGACCAAGCAAGTCCCGACATCACTCAGCAAACAAACACTAAACCATGCAAAATTTCCATACTCAAATCCTACAAAAGAAGTGCCTCAAACAAAAGTGGGCAATGTGGATGGAAGTGGACCATTTCTAACTAACTGCAAATGTTTGAACAAACAAACAGCCAGTTAAATAAACTGTGTCTACCACCACCAACTCACTTAACTATGAAGTATATTTCTCTGGATAAGGGAAATTATTGGCAACTAGAAGGTGAAAACACTTGCAAAAGACAACGGGGATCGCCAATGTGAATAGATGGCCAAAGAGACATGGGCGAGCAAGCATCAATCAGCAAAAGACCTCTTCGGAAGCACAAGCCCTCTACGGAGGCACAACTCTTCGGAGGGGAAAAGACCTCGAGCGGGCCTAGCCAGAAAAAGAGAGATCTTTCTCGTTACAAAGTTGCGGAATGATCGGTCGATACACTCCCGTGAATCCGTCCAACCGAGAGAAAGAAACTCCAAACTTCCAGGAAAAAGCCCTACTCAGAGGCACACGTTTCACCGAGATTGAAATAAAACTTCCAAGTGTTGAAACGTGAAAAGCCCTCTCCGGAGGCCCATTTCACCACGGTTGAAATGCTAAAAGACCTCAAGCGGGCCAACCAGAAAAAGAGTGATCTTTCTCGATACAAAGTTGCGGAATGATCGGTCGATACACTCCCGTGAATCCATCCAACCGAGAGAAAGAAACTCCAAACTTCCAGGCAGTAACCCAGCTCAGAGGCACACATTTCATCATCGGTCGATACACTCCCGTGAAATGAAATGTGAAAAGCCCTCTTCGGAGGCCCGCTTCCCAGCGAACAGGGAAAAATAAAAGCCTCTCCCAAGGGGCAGAAACAAAAAAGACCTCTTCCCAGAGGCACAACAAAACAAAAAGACCTCTTCCCAGAGGCAGAAATGAAAAGACCTTCTCCCGGGGGCACAATCAAACAGAAAGACCTCTTCGAAGGCACACGTTTCACCAAGATTGAAATAAAACTTCCAGGTGTTGAAACGTGAAAAAGCCCTCCTCGGAGGCACAACTCTTCGGAGGCACACGTTTCATCGAGATTGAAATAAAACTTCCAAGTGTTGAAACGTGAAAAAGCCCTCCTCAGAGGTGCAACGTTTCAAAGAAGCAAAAATCAAAAAGCCTTTTACTGTGGCGTGAAAAAAAAGAAAAAAAGAAAAAAAAGAAGCCATCATCAAAGGCACACTTTAACTTTCAAAGGAAGAATGATTCACCTATTCTGGAAAATACTCTTCCTCAAAAAGAAGTTAAAGTACCCTTCAGAGGCTCGCTTTACCACATAGGAGAATTCACTTGGTAAAATGTGTATATCCACAAAAGAAAAAGTGATATCTTCGAAGGGTGAAGCGTAAAAACTTATATGGAGGGAGTTGTACTCTGTTTTTTAGCGAAATAATATTCCTCCAAGTATGGAATAATTATTCTCTAGAAAATAAAAGTACAAGTCCCCTCAAAATAAAAAATATTGCAACAAGCTTATGGTATAGGGGCAACATGGTATAACTATATTGGTAAAATTACGCTCGAACAACATACCACAAGCTCGCTGCAATGTCATTAAAAGAAACTTGTACGACAATGAATAATAAATGCATTCTCAGATACAGACAGAAGTTTGTACAAAGAAAAAGAATCATTTTATTCAACACTGTTAAAATTTTATACAGGTACAGGTTTCAAAGTAAAAAGTAAAAGAAAAGCAGGGGCCGGTACCCGCACAATCTCCAGTCAGTACATGCACAAAAGCAAAAAACGATATGAAAGCCACAGAACCAGAGCCATCATTTCTTCTTCCGTCCACCTTTTGAGCCCGCACCTGGCCAGATAACCAACTTCTTAGGCCAGCTTGTAAGAGTAGTGGATGAAGGAGAAAGGGGCTCAGTCGGACTTTCTTTCGTTTTTTCTTCGCCAATTAAAGATTCCTTCTTCTTCTTGGAGACTCCTTGCTTTCCTCTCTTCTTGGAGGAAGACCCACTCCCTGGAGAAAGAAGTTTAGCTAACGGTTCATCATCGGAGCCAGTTGGTTCCGGGGTCTTCTCACTCTCTTCAGTTTCTTCTCCCTTGTGTTCTTGTGAAGCAATGGGATCGTCCAAGTCTTGGAGAGCTTCTATTTGCTCCTCTTGTGATCCTGGTTGCGAGGCAGAAGGAGGAGTGACCTGGAGAGATGGAGGAGGAATAATTGGAGAAGCTTGAACAATGCTCGGTGCTTTCTCTACAGAAGTAAAGAAGTTAAAGTCGGTAAAGAGAGGAGATAAAGGCTCGCTGAGGTTCAGAAAATAGTCAAGAGGCTCATCAAGCTCGTAAGAAACAGGTGAGCTGTCTACTTGGGCAAGATTAACAGTAGAGTTACCTGGAGAAGTCGGTTTCCTGACATCAACCTCATAAGCCTGCGCCTCAGCACTCCCGTCGCCTTCATCTCCACCCTGTATACTTGCGATCTCGGTGGTAACTTTAGTAGGGGATGGAGAATGGGAACTGGAACCGATGATATCGATTTCGACTGAAGAAGAAGGCTGAATCGGAGCAGTTAAGATAGTTTTTCCCGAATGTTCCCCTGCCGCCATTTCGGCCCTTAATTTTCCAAGCTGTTCTCTTCCCCTGGCGAGAGCGGCGCGAGCATCGTCATCAAAATAATGCTCCTCAAGAGCTGATTCGGCATAGCCAGCGCCTTTACCGCCAAGCATATCAAGTGCAGCCTCCCAAACTTCAGCCAGTGTAACTTCATATTTGGGGCCTAAGAAGGCGAGACTACCATGCCCCAAGATGTTGTGGAGGTAAAAGTCAAACAGTGTCGAGCTGATGTTGGTCTTTGTTGCCTCGTGAGATTCTTCAGCTGCAATTTTACCGGCAACGGCCTCATCACGCTCTCTTTCAGTCTTGGAGAGTTGAAGTTTTAGCATTTGAATCTCCGCCTCTTGGGAGCTGGTTTTCTTCCGAAGCTCTGCAATATCAGCAATATAGCCCTCACTGATTCTTTTTTGCACTTCGAGCCTGTCTTCGGCGTCTCTTTGGCCGGCATGAGCATCTCTCACTTGTTTTAGGAGCACTTCTTCTTTTTGAGTGTAGGAAGTAGAGGAAGTAGCAAGCTCTTTTTTAAGTTCCACAACTTTTGCTTCAAGCTCTTCATTGTAAGTAGCAATGCTCCTCATTTCAGTATCATTCTGCTCAAGAACCTTCTGCCATTCGGCTTTATCGTTCTCCATAGTAAGCATGGCCTCTATATTTGCACGGTTGACCCTTTGAAGCTCGTCTATAAGCTTTTGCCAGTTCGACATCCTTTCAATATCAAGCTTGACGGCATCGAGATTTCGTAGCATGGCAGGCTTGTCGATAGGGACCAAGTCAAGATCGAACTGCACTCCCTTCAGGCACCACTGTGGAAACCAGCTTTGCAAAGTGGCTGGGCCCGGTCCAACTTGGAATTTAGGCCTGCTAATTATTGTTTGGATGTCTGTCTTCCCGAGAGCGGGAGAGCCAGAAGGAATGTCAAGCGAGACAGGGGCAGTGATCTTTTCGGGAGTTGTAGAAGTATGCTTCTCACCGTGTCGGGCACGTTTTCTTAGTTCCTCAACCACATGACTTTTTCCTCGGTCATCGTGGAATCATCGCCTTTATGGGAAGAGTCGTGGCGCTCCTCCCTCTCTTTTCTCTCCGAACTCTCTTCTTGCGCCCTCCTCTCCTGAGCCTTTCGGGCGGCCCTCTCTTCATCGGATTCTCTGTAAGAGGGGAGGTAGCGCCTATAATCATATTGGCTACGCCTCCCGTAGCGCTGGAAGTCATCATAGTAGGATCCGCTGCGTCCCATCGGAGGATCTAAAATAAAAAGAAATAAGTTTTAGAATTCTTCAAAGTACAAAGAGTCAGAAGCATAAAAGTGCCGAAAGATTCTAAGTGTGTGTGATGTGCAGACTACGCGCAGCAAACTACGACTCTTTAATTGTGGAGTAGTTGTGGGTGTAGTAATTAGCGTCAACTCTTGAGTCGACGGAGTCTGTTGCAGAGTAGAGGTCGCCTCAGCTACTGAAGAAGAAACCCTGGTGGTAACGGGGTCGTCTTTAAAAAGCTCCTATGAAGTGACAAACAGGTCGCTCAACCCTTCGAAAGTGTCATCTCCACTCTGTTTAACAGGGCTTGTCTTCCCAGCTTCTTCGTCACCAGACTTCTTTGAATGAGGAGGAGATTCCTGAAGCTCTTTTTCTTCAGTGACCGGGGCAAGTTTGCCAGATGACCCCGCGACATCAACAGAAGTGGAGCACTTCACTAGAGAAGCCTCAGAGGCAGGTTCTTTCGGTATGGGTGCATCGGTTAAAACTGGGGCATCCAGTGCTTGGGTTGGGGAGTCTGGGACTTCATTAGGGTGTGTAGAGCGAGAGGCATGCAAAAGTCCGTATTGATGCAAAAATTCGTCTTTCAACAGAAATTGAATGCTTCTCTCCTCAACTGGCACGGCCATAAGCCTCTCAAAAGTTGGTTTATGACTAGAATCCCTAGAAGAAGGAGGAGGCGCTGAAAAGTAAAAGGCGAAGTTAACATTTGACAACTCAGGCTATGAAAACCTCAGAGAAAAACATCAGGAACAAAGATAAATGCTCTTACTTCCTACTCTCCAGGTAGCATAGAATCCCGGAGGACAGCGAACGAAGAAAAATTGGCTTAGAAAACCGTGAGCACTTTCGGGAAGGCCAATTATTAGTTTACGGTTCCTAGCGCTTCTCACAAGAATGATGGAAGGATGATCTTTATTTTTGGCAAATGTGCACAAATAGCAAACTTCATCAAAACTCGGAAGGCGATCCAGCGTCCTTCCGAATAGCATGCATAACCCCATCATAATAGCATAGCTATTGGGGTGCAGCTGGAAGGGGGAGATAGCTAGTCGGAGAAGAAGCCGTTGAAGAAAGTCGTTAGAAGGAGGGATAGCTCCACTCGTGCACATTTGACGATTAACTGCTACAAAACCAGAAGGTGGTATATTGGCAGTATCGCTTCTCTCAGGAAGAATGGCATATGCTTCAGCAATGCCAAACAGAGCGCACAGTTGGCGGAAAACATTGTATGTTAGTGTGGTTGAAACTCTCTCTGGAGGATTAACCAATGGAGTAGCAATTGGGAAAGTCTCTTCAGCCGGTTCTGTTTCTCCTTGTTGAGAAGTCATTCTATACAAGGAACTAGCCATTCAAATAAGAAGGTGCACGTTTCCTAAAAAGTGTGAAGTGTTGTGCAGAACTAACAAAAACAGAAAGCAAACATAACTGAAATTAAACTAGTTGACAATTAGTTGACTATGTGGTCTCAGAACTTGTTAATACAAAACTCAAGTGTAGTGTTAATGCAAACGAATCGGCTTTAATTGGATATTTTAGTTTTTCTTTAATACTTCACTTGAATTCATTGGTTCGCAACATTTCATTCACACAGTTCATTTAAGTTGATTATTCTTTATCGACTAATCTGTCATTCGATGTGGGCGGTCAATGACAGTATATTCGTCCCATTTTTCTGCAAATGTTGTATTTAACAGGTTGACAGCTTTAAAGGTTAAAATAATCTGCGAAGAAGTACAGCAAAATTCAAGTTCAAACAATTCAGCCAAGTCTTCTCAGAATTTCACAAGTCTAAGGTCGTCCAGCGACCTAGCATAGGTCAGAGCTTCCTTAGGTCGCACTGTGCAAGTTAAAAGGTCGTCCAGCGACCTAACTCGGCCGCGACCTACAGCCTATGCCGCAAAAAAGATTAAGTCGTTAATTTGTTGAGTCGTCCTGCTTGGAATTCATGTGCAAATTTGTTAAGTCCTAGGTCGTTTAAATCCCAGCGCGACCTAAAAGTTAAGTCGCAGATTCGAAGAATCCTTAGGTCGCGAGAATTTGTTAGGTCGGCCAGGTTTCTTAGGTCGCGGAGGTTTTTAGGTCGCTCACTGCTAAATCGCTAGCTTCCTCCTCACGCAATCCATCTCATCAAACTGCAACCCGATAACCCACTACCAACAGCACATAGAAATTCGTCGTCCTCCTCATGAAATTCACCATCCCTTCATACCACCTGATCACTTCAAAAACAATGCAAAACATCCCCAATCCATCATAAATTCAACGCATCTCCGTGCCTTCCTAAAATCAGTCAAATGACAATCAACAGTCGACTATAACAGTCACTCAAAATGAAGCACGACACGAGGAATTGAATTACGATCGGAAAATGGGGATTCATAATTCAATGGTGATTATGGTGGGCTGGAGATCAGATTCACTTACGAGATATAATGGTAAAGATGAATTGGTGACCGAACGAGTTGAATTTGCTTTCGGAAGCTTGAAAATTCGTCAATGGCAGTGGGAGATTGGAGCAGTGGAGTGAGGAGGAGTTCGCGACCTAGCAAATTTATATGGGACAAAAAGGGGAAGACGAATAGGCACGCGACTTAATATAAGTTTTAGGTCGCTCACGACCTAGCTAAGTCAGATCGAAGTACACGACCTATGGCATAGGCCTGTACTTCGAGGGGCAAGTGTTAACTCCTATTTCTGAAGCGGCCTAAGACTTACGCGACCAAACGACCTAAAGTCTCAAGCGACCTAGCGACCTAACACACTCAGTGACCTAACGATCTAAAGTCTCAAGCGACCTAGCGAACTAACTACAGCAGCAACCTAAGATCACAAAGCACTCCACGACCTAAGGTATTTAGCGACCTAGTGCTTCGGTTCTTCAGCGACCTATGAAGCATGCCGACCTAAGGCCTTAAAGAAAGTTCCGACCTAACGTCTTGAAATGATGCCGACTTAAGGTTCAAGAGAAATCTGCGACCTAGGAAAACTTCGCGACTTAAGGTGTGTGGCGACTTACAGGCCTGGACGACTTGAGAAATGTCACGACTCAGGAGGCTGCGACCTAAAAAAGCTAAAAACAGGATGACCTAGTGACTCAAGACTAAAAAGAGTGGAAGCAACTGCATTTAAGTCGTGATCGACCTACGACCTAGGATAAGTCGTTCACGACCTAAAACTACAGAGCTCAAAATAAATGCTGCCTCATTTTAAACCGTGAATCTCTTAACTTGTGAACGAGTTAAGACTTGTATCCAGATGAACAAAGAAAGACTCAGTGCCGCTTCACTCATGCCACTGCCTGCTAACTCTTGGCCCTTAGGTCGTGTGTGACCTACAACTTTCCCTATGTCGGTCATGACTTATAACTTGGGCAATAATTCCAGACCAGATTTCTCTATAAATACCGACCTACCTCAAACATGAAGGGGACTTTTGGCCAATCACTTCAAGCGCCAATACTCTGCTGAATTCTCAACTCACCCAACACTTCAAGTTCGAAAGGCATCTCAACTAACTTCAAGGGAAAATCTAACGCAATCTACATGGATTCGAAGAATTCTTCTCTACCAAAGTTTTAGTTGTTTGTCTCGTCAGAATTGTAATTGAAAATTGTTGTAAAGTTGTAATTGGTTCAGCAATAAAGAGAATTAAAGTGGACGTAGGCTTGCCTTAAGCCGAACCACTATAAAAACTATTGTCTTTTCTGTTTTGTTTGTGATTTTTCTACTTGTTTTAGTTCCCGTGTTCACGGGTGGTGCTTTCGCTCAACTTCAATTTATCCCGGGGTGTTAGTGTCCGATTTTCACGTTAACAAACTATATCAGTTATTACATTACATTCATTATCAGAGTGTACAACAAACAAACTGCGGAAAAGAAATACTGTATAGTAATAATATGCTACGCCATCTAGCTTGCTGCCAGATTTCTGCAGCAACTCCTGAATCCAGAATATCCTGATAACCTAACTCTAGACTGCCCGTGTGGAAATTGGTGGGCACCCAGAATTTAGGAAGGAAAACAATAAACACCAGGTCAGTGATGTGACTGGTGTGAGAACTTAAAATAGTTATTTATCTTTAAAACAAAGGACAGGATAATTTTAAGATAGATTCACAATGCTTTTTAGAAAATGAGACTACCATAAGGCCTCCCGGCACACACATAATGCAAACGCAGACTTGGGGGAGATTTCTCCTTATGATAGTCAAAGATGCTTACTACGCAAAATCAAATCATTTTGATATTATTATTAGTGCCTAGTGTAGAAAACATTTCAAAAGTAGAATATAAATCTTAGCCAGCATAGGTACCATTATATTATGCCTACTATAGCTACCATATTAGATGGCAGGTTCTACAACTAAAACCGTACAGGGTTCGTATCGTTTCTTTGTATTTCCAACAAATGGTCAGGCCAAGGAACTTCCCATTGGCACATGGAAACGCCTCTAGAAAGACGCCCCGAGAACCTAACCGGATCTCTGCCAACACAAGGCCGGGTTACCCTTCAAACTGGGTAAATACTGACACGAATATGTCATTCCCCGATCGTAACCGATCTATATCCGAGGATCCTCGATTCCAACAACCACAAAGTAACAAATTTGCAGCAACGACATAGGTTAAGTATCTGGGCTCCATACCATGATACCACCTCTATCCAGAAGGAATGACATACACTAAAGGGGCGCTACCCCCTAATAACCTTGCCGCATCCTTCCTGTTTTGACCATTTCCGGGGTGTGAGGTCTGACGAAGTCTCGTCCACAAAGCCACGCTTTATACAAAAGCTGTGCTTTGATCACATATGCTCAACAGCACTTCGTATGCCACATTACCAATTTGGGAATGTATCATGTAACATCCCGCCTTTTCACCCGCTTTAAATCGACACACGTGCCAATTCAAACCATACGGAAGAGCGGATTGTTATGGGGTAAATAAGAAAACGAGAAAGAATAAAACAAAACAAAATCTCCAAGCGAAAGGATAAAATATAATAATAAATATACAGTTCATAAAACTGTTTACAAACTTTTGATTCTTCTTTATACAATAAATATCAGAGTTCACATACCAATAATATTAATGCAGCGGAATATAGTGTAGTGGAACCATATAATATATAATAATAATAGTAATGAAATCTTCGTCTTCTTCCTCCAGAAAAATATTCAAATCCTGAAACGTTCGGACTGACCCGAGCGGATTGAAAAGACAAAACACTCGAGTCAGAACTAAAAGATCTTATGTAAGTTAAATTAACAAAAATAAATATGAGTGCAGTAACTCAAGAGATGCTTGGGATTTACATCTCCTAAGGATCCGTTAAACTATTTACTATGTAGTATATTTCGCTATTATAATAGTGTCTAATTGTAAAATAAACTTACTTTTAAATAACGTTAAGGCTTTACATTTTCCACCTTAACACATAATATATTCCCATAGTCTATACAGTGCCGTAATCTCCCTCGTACTGGGCGTCGTCAGAGGGCACTCCATAGGTATGGTACAAAAGCAAAATCGTATAAGGCGCGATAGGGTAGGTGACACGGCACAACTAGGCAATGCTAGGGTAGATATACCAATTACGCATCCGGGCTGGTGGTTACGCATAGCCGCAGCTACCGCCCACCTCGAACAAACTCCCCCTAAAATCAAAAGTAAAGGTGGCCACTGAATCAATCCAAAGTCAGAGTAGTATTGAAGAGGAGTGCCCGATAAAGGGCGCTAACCCCTTGGCCCGAGAATCTCTCCTGTTTTAGCCACCTTATGCCAACTCACGGTAGTTGAGTCCACGTATTTACCTTAAAGGAAACGCCGCCACCAACCTACTCCATTCTGGAATCTCCACCGCGTACACGGTTGTTAAAGTGGTTTTCGGAGTTTGCAGAGAGTATGACAACTTCCGATCCCAATCTCTTCAACAACAAAACATTATTATAACACCGCGGTCATTTAAAAATAATTATGCTTTCAAAACCAGAATATAATTATCCATTTCAAAACCCATAAATACGATATCATTTCCTTTTAAAACCCAAATAAATATAATATCATTTTATTTCAAATATATTTCTTTTCCAAAATCATGCCACTTTTAAGATTTATAATACCTCGAAACCAATATTTGAAATTTAACTTTCCACATAATACTTTGAAATCATAGTTTTAAAACCATAACTTTCAAACTTAAATGGTTTGGATATTCAACAGTATATAAAATAAAACAGTTGAATTTAAAATTTCTTTATAAAGTAAACAATTTCCACGTCTTTACAATTTTATTTACTTTATATTCAGTCTAAACCCATAACCTTTAGATTCACTTTCAGTTTAAATAAAAACAGTTCGATTTCAATATTTTCAAACTTTGAGTATTTAATAAATTTCAAAACTAAGGTTGGGAATTTCTATTCAACAATTCATTGTCCTATTATTTAGTTTTAAAACGTTTACATAATAGATCCATAACCATTTAAAATAAAACCCAATTTATTATCACTAAATATTTTCTTCCATTTATTTATACTAGAATTATTCATTTAATTTATCTTGAATAAAAATCCAGTTATAAATATCATACCTTTAAAATTTCCAAGATTAATAAGTTTACACCAACTTGTGGAGTTTAATTTTTAAATAAGCCCAATTCCAAATAAATTTCCAATTAAATTTCCAATCTTAATTGATTTGAACTATTTAAAACTCTATATATACACAATATCTTCAACCTATACTTAATCATAAATATAAATTCTCAAACTCCATTTTCAACTTATTTATTTCCATTTAACCAATTCATACATAGCTTAAATTCAATAATTTAACAATATATGTATATATAAAATAAGATTTTATATAAGATCAAAATTAATATTTATTTAACCGCATCCTATCCAAACCATAGAAATCATTTCAAAAATAATTTTATATATATACCGCGGTGCCTGTATATAATTTTCTATCATATGGTCAAGTGATACGGATATTTATCATTTCAATCTGCAATTTAAAAATAAAAATGTGGTTGTATATCATTTCAAACCGCAATCCCGAATGAAATGAGAATGTATAATAACTTGCAGTTTATATAATATGGAACGCATCATCCATTCACCCAATATCAATCATCAACCCATTTTATTTCAATCATCATCAATTTAAACAAACATCAATAGAGCATATAAAACATACCACGTATCAACGAACAGTTTATATTCAAAATAAATAAATTGTAACGCCCCACCTCTATGCTCACAATAACAAAGGGTATTAAAAGAAATACTGTCCGTTATTATGAAGAATAAGGCTGGATAGGAGCGGCCATCCGTAATTAGGTCTTACATTAGTATTGATTATTTCGATAGGAGTGGTATATATTTTGATTTTTCATCTCTTATTTATTTACTCCCATCGACATACCCAATTCCAATACAAAATGAACTACGATGGTTCATAATAGTTTAGGACAATAAATATAATAATAACGCAGATAATATAATTGCGGAACACAGATAACACAGAAAGTCTCATATATATAATAACTGATGTCAGTTACAATACATGTGATACAATACATATGATACAACCACAACTGTCGACTCTGGAAGTTACATATACAAGTACATTATCGTATATAATATACATGAATACATATCTTCCTATACAAATAAACCGACTACTATAAATGACGACGACTACTCCAAAAGATATGAAGTGACTTCATAGCTCGAGCAGCAACCCAAAGCCAAAAATCTACAACCTGTAAATACTCGGTCTGACCCAAGTATTACATTCAAAAGAAAATAATACACGGGTCAGTCTAATTCAAACTCGGTTATTAGTTCAAAGAAGCAATAATAATTAAATAGCAATTAGATGACAATCAAAATAAATTATCCTATCCGATCCTTTAATAAGAAATCGGATAACAGTAAATATAACACGTAACAGTGTTAATCAACAAATCAGCAGATTCAAATTATCAGCAAAGATAAATGAAAAGATTATCAATGAAAATAATTTAGAAAACATCAGAATTGCCTAAATGGCAATTAACAACAAATACTAATTATTAAATAAATACTTAGAAACTCATAATCTAATTATCAAATAGATAATTAGACAACCATAGAATAATCAATCAAACCAAATCAAAATACGATTTAAAATATTGAATTGGACACACGAAACAATTCAAACAATTGAAATATCAATTTAAAACGTCACTTCTGGTAGGGCTGCAGTACAAGCACGCGTGTACTGCCTCGCCACTACAGTGATGAATTACACAAAAGCTCAGTAAATCAAAAATCCAAATGAATACAGTCGTCAATGCAATGCACGACCCAATCCAAACTGCAGCCACCTCAAGAACATAAGGGCAGAACTGCAACAAGAAATGCAGCCACCACAAGATTACAAGGGCAGCCAAACTACATATTCAAGTACAAACTGCACACATACACAAAGAGTATCAAAAGTCAGTGGTGATGTAATACCAACTGTCTACAACAGTTCAAGCGAGCCAGTAAATGGCACCACAACCCGAATCAAACTATCAATGACCAGTGGACAATGACAATGTCGAAGTCATCAAAGTTAAAGCCGATGCCAACAGAAAAATGCAGTTCAATCAAATTGCAATGCACTAGAATTAACAACACCAAAACATCAATTAAGTGCAAAAGTCAAGACAGCGGTAACTCAAGGTGAAACTGCTCATATACACGAGGCACAATGCACCACTGATCATACAGCAAAGTCAATACTCTAACACAATTAAACCAAAATGGAATATGTACACAAATACATATCAGTAAACATGTATACCGGGGCTCATATACACAATTCAACACACAATACAAAGGTAAACCCAAGTACAGCATCTCCACTTAGCTTCATCACGTTGCAGCAACATCAAGTGCAGCAAGCAACAAAGACCCAAGCCACAAGAACAAGAATATACTAAGTGCAGTAGGACCAAAAGGAATGATACTGCCTCAATAGTCCTAATGCAACAGAATCACTACTGCATAATCAAAACCCAAGTGTACCTCAATGCCGAGCGACATCAAGGACCAGAGGCAATCCAATGCCATAGTCATTTTTATTTTTCACAGTAGATAATATGAGGAACACGGCCAGTATCAAGTTTAAGTTATCAGAAAACTGGAAGCAGAGACAATAATTCAAATGAAAATGGACAGCAAGCTCAAGGTGGATAAAGTGAGTACAGACTCGAGTGAATCGAAGTAAACAATTTTAACTAGTGCACCAAACAGTAACAGTGTAGTTCGAAGTCAAAATAGCAAGTGGTACAAGACCGAAGTCAGATAACATGAGGAACAATGAATTAACAAAGTTAATGTCAGAGTTCAAATGCCAAAATTTCACTGTCGTGTGGCCAAAGTGATATATCCTAACAGAATATCTAAAGTGACCGAAGTCATGTAACAACAGGTTACAAATTCAACAAAAGCCAAATTAAGAAACCGAAGTCAAAACTCAAATCTAGCTTTATCACAGTTTCTAATCAAATCAATGCAGAAGTTTCAAGCTAAGCAAGGCAGTGGCCGAAGCCAAATTACTATCACAAAATCAGAGTATCAGAAAATTCCAAAGCCGAGTAAAACACACAAAATCATATATAAACGAAATCGAATTAGATGTGAATAATTAAAAATTACTCACCTTGCTTCGTAGAGTATCAAAATGTTCAGATTCGAAGCAGAAGCGAACCCAAATCAAGCGGCCGAAGTCACCAAACCCTAATTTGGAACAACGGAACGAGCACGAGATGAAGCCGCCAGCATTTTTTTTCCTTATTTTTATTTTCGTATGCTAGGGTTTTCAAAATGAATCAAAAATAGAGAGGGGATCAAGTATTACACGAGATGACACGGCATAAAAACCCATTGGCCAATATTCAATATTTAGAGCCCAACAACACTTAACCCATTTTTAAACGAATTGCAAAAGGATTTTCACTCAATTGAAAACTTCAATTAGCGATTAGCTAGCTCAATAATCGTTTAATGATGATTATAAATTGGGCAAAACCCCGGGTTGTTGCAGACTCCCCTCCTTATAAAAATTGCGTCCCCGCAATTTTCATAATTAAGGACGTCAATAACAATTATTTTTCTAACATAAACTGGTTAGGTTAGAAAATAAAGGTCGAGAATATAAATGCCCAAAGAAATCTTTTAATTTCATAAAAGAAATTCATAGATTCTCAACAAAATCTAACTATCAAGTAGATAATCAGAAAACAACAAAGTTGAATAAATGCAATTATCAGCAATTATTCAATTATCAATTAAATAATTAGAATATAGAAATCACAAACAACAATATCTACTTATTGATACGACAATTAGAAAACAGAAATTCAATATAACCAACATAATCTAGAATCAATTAGAGACTAGAAAATCTTGTAATCGACCAAATTAGCAATTATTTAATTATCAAAAACGATAATCAGAAATCTCAAATCACAAATATCCGATTATCAAAAACGACAATCAAATCAACAAATATTCGATTATCAAAAACGATAATCAAATCAACAAATATTCGATTATCAAAAACGATAATCAAATCTCAAATCAACAAATATTCGATTATCAAAAACGATAATCAAATCAACAAATATTCGATTATCAAAAACAATAATCAAATCTCAAATCAACAAATATTCGATTATCAAAAAAGATAATCAAATCTCAAATCAACAAATATTCGATTATCAAAAACGATAATCAAATCAACAAATATTCGATTATCAAAAACGATAATCAAATCAACAAATATTCGATTATCAAAAACGATAATCAGAACTCATAACATCAAATATCTAATTATCACAAGCGATAATCAAAAACAACAATTATCCGATTATCAAAAACGATAATCAGAACTCATAACATCAAATATCTAATTATCACAAGCGATAATCAAAAACAACAATTATCCGATTATCAAAAACGATAATCAGAACACATAACATCAAATATCTAATTATCACTAGCGATAATCAGAAACAACAATTATCTGATTATCAAAAACGATAATCAGAACTCATAACATCAAATATCTAATTATCACAAGCGATAATCAGAAACAACAATTATCCGATTATCAAAAACGATAATCAGAACTCATAACATCAAATATCTAATTACCTGTAGATAATTAGATTCAACAAATATCTAGAAATCAATTAAGATACTCTAGAAAATCAACATAAAAGGTTGGATCGATCCCATCATATGGCGAGTTTTAGCTACGCCTCACGTGCATCTCATATAGCCGAAGCCTACCAAGTACAGTCATCATAATTTTTGCGCCCATCATATGACCCGAAGGTCCAACATATGACCCGAAGGTCTGGTACTGGTACTTGACCCGAAGGTCCATCATAGTGGCTCGAAAGCACACGAAAATCATCAAAATCATCAAAACAGCAAATATTTCAATTAACGAGTCCGGAATTTACCAAAATAGCAAACGCACATGTCCCATAACCACGAGTTTTACTAAATCATTTAATTTTCTTCATCGTTTCCTTGAAAGTGCAAAATTGTGTATTTCAAAAATAACATTTCACATTCTCAAACAGACAAGTCCGGAATCAAGCGAATCAGTAAAGAAAGGGGTCATGGTCCTCGATTTTGCTGAAACGTTTAAATCGCTTTCTCATTCTTTTGAAAACGCAAACTGCAAAACTAATGAAAACAATTTCATTTATTTTATAAAAGTAATAATTTACATTCTCAAACGAACAAGTCCGGAATTAAGCGAATCAGTAAAAGAAAGGGTTCATAGTCCTCAATTTTTCTGAATCGTTTAAATCGCTTCCTCATTCCTTTGAAAGCGTAAACTAAAAAATTTTTGGAAACCAATTTTATTTTTAAAACGATTTGCAAATCCGTGATAAAAACAGCAACATTTGTGACAATTTCGATAATAAAATTGTACTTCTCAAAACATCATAGAAACGGATCTCAAAATCAGCATTGCGGGATAACCGCTTAAAAATCCACTTTAAAATTGACGGTTACTGATGTCAAAGCGACAGTAATTTTTAAACGTCAAAATCTCATCAAAATAATTTGCATCAAAATATAATATCAGTGAATTTTCATTCATTAAAATGTCAACAAAACACCGTGCTTCAAAAAAAATTTAGCATCGATGTAAAAATCCTGTTATAAAAATAACGGCAAAAATATACGTTTAGAACCAAACATCGGTTCAACGTAAAAATAATACAATAACGTGCAACATACATTTGCACGTATACCGCAAATGAACAAAGAAATCATTCAAATATATCTTCAACGAAGATAATTCAAAACAGCAGAAATCTCAACAAAATCACATAACTGCAACTGCTTTCAAATTGGATTCGAAATTTTCAAAGAAAACAAATTAAACACAGCTATGTAAACAACAAATGAAATTTATTTTGATTTCATATTTTGATTTTTAAATCAAAAAGGTTATCAGCCGTACTCAGTGAAGACAGTCTCACTGTTTTCGCTGCGTAGTCTGATAAACAAAACATGAATCAACCAAATCAACAAAACGCAAATTCACTTTTATTTTTAAATAAAAATATTTAAAAATTTCATCAAAATTTCAAAACTTTAGTTTTGACTCAAAGCACAACTAAAACTTCGACTAATAGTTGTAACACATGTTCCATCCAAGTTATGTTTTATATTATGTCCATAAACCCCAAGCTCTGGTACCAACTGTAATGCCCCACCTCTATGCTCACAATAACAAAGGGTATTAAAAGAAATACTGTTCGTTATTATGAAGAATAAGGCTGGATAGGAGCGGCCATCCGTAGTTAGGTCTTACATTAGTATTGATTATTTCGATAGGAGTGGTATATATTTTGATTTTTCATCTCTTATTTATTTACTCCCATTGACATACCCAATTCCAATATAAAACGAACTACGATGGTTCATAATAGTTTAGCACAATAAATATAATAATAACGCAGATAATATAATGCGGAACACAGATGACACAGAAAGTCTCATATATATAATAACTGATGTCAGTTACAATACGTGTGATACAATACATATGATACAACTACAACTGTCGACTCTGGAAGTTACATATACAAGTACATTATCGTATATAATATACATGAATACATATCTTCCTATACAAATAAACCGACTACTATAAATGACGACGACTACTCCAAAAGATATGAAGTGACTTCATAGCTCGAGCAACAACCCAAAGCTAAAAATCTTCAACCTGTAAATACTCGGTCTGACCCGAGTATTACATTCAAAAGAAAATAATACACGGGTTAGTCTAATTCAAACTCAGTTATTAGTGCATAGAAGCAATAATAATTAAATAGCAATTAGACAACAGTCAAAATAAATTATCCTATCTGATCCTTTAATAAGAAATCGGATAACAGTAAATATAACACGTAACAATGTTAATCAACAAATCAGCAGATTCAAATTATCAGCAAAGATAAATGAAAAGATTATCAATGAAAATAATTTAGAAAACATCAGAATTGCCTAAATGGCAATTAACAACAAAATCTAATTATTAAATAAATACTTAGAAACTCATAATCTAATTATCAAATAGATAATTAGACAACCACAGAATAATCAATCAAACCAAATCAAAATACGATTTAAAATATTGAATTGGACACACGAAACAATTCAAACAATTGAAATATCAATTTAAAACGTCACTTCTGGTAGGTCAGCAGTACACGCACGTGTGTACTGCCTCACCATACAGTGATGAATTACACAAAAGCTCAGTAAATAAAAAAGGCAAATGAATACAGTCGTCAATGCAATGCACGACCCAATCCAAACTGCAGCCACCTCAAGAACACAAGGGCAGAACTGCAACAAGAAATGCAGCCACCACAAGATTACAAGGGCAGCCAAACTACATATTCAAGTACAAACTGCACACATACACAAAGTTAATGTCATGACATAGCAAGTGGTACAAGACCGAAGTCAGATAACATGAGGAACAATGAATTAACAAAGTTAATGTCAGAGTTCAAATGCCAGAATTTCACTGTCGTGTGGCCAAAGTGATATATCCTAACAGAATATCTAAAGTGACCGAAGTCATGTAATAACAGGTCACAAATTCAACAAAAGCCAAATTAAGAAACCGAAGTCAAAACTCAAATCAAGCTTTATCACAGTTTCTAATCAAATCAATGCAGAAGTTTCAAGCTAAGCAAGGCAGTGGCCGAAGCCAAATTACTATCACAAAATTAGAGTATCAGAAAATTCCTAAGCCGAGTAAAACACACAAAATCACATATATAAAAGAAATCGAATTAGATGTGAGTAATTGAAAATTACTCACCTTGCTTCGTAGAGTATCAAAATGTTCAGATTCGAAGCAGAAGCGAACCCAAATCAAGCGGCCGAAGTCACCAAACCCTAATTTGGAACAGCAGAACGAGCACGAGATGAAGCCACCACCAATTTTTTTCTCCTTATTTTTATTTTCGTATGCTAGGTTTTTCAAAATGAATCAAAAATAGAGTGGGGGATCGAGTATTACATGAGATAACACGGCATAAAAACCCATGGGCCAATATTCAATATTTAAAGCCCAACAACACTTAACCCGTTTTTAAACGAATTGCAGAAGGATTTTCACTCAATTGAAAACTTCAATTAGCGATTAGCTAGCTCAATAATCGTTTAATGATGATTATAAATTGGGAAAAACCCCGGGTTGTTACACAAATAAATAAATAACTGTTTAACTAGCAGTTTATATGCAAAATAAATAAATTTTAACTGTCAATTTATATGCAATAATAAAATTAATTAACAGTTAAATTAAATAAATGCGACTTAACTGAGATGATGAATAAAATATGCACAACAGTCATAAATAAATTTCTACTCATATCTTAAATCAATTTAACAAACATAAGATAACTTAGAAGTTGTGAGTGGGTTAAAACACTCACCTTTTGAATTTAAATTGAATCCAAATTCAATTTAAACCCAAAAATTTGACAGTCTCCAAATCCGTCCAAACCAACGCCAAAATGTCTTGAATTCCGATACAATCCCAGCAAAATAAACCGCGCGTGAATTCGAGCTCGTACGCAAAAGTTATGAAAATTGGAAAATTCTGGTCCTATGTCAACTACGGGTTCGACTTCGGTGCGCCGCCTCAAATCCTCGGTGCTTGCTTGGAGTTTTTGCCAAAACGACCCGGAGCGATCCGAGTCATTTTCTTCTTGACCCGAAGTAGATACAGCGTATTTGCCTCTGAAACTCAAAGCGTGTTTCAAAGTGGCTGCAGATCCGAATTTTTTTTTTTTTTTGAAATTGAAATTAATTTTTGGAATTTGGGAATTATGTTTTTTTCTGCCATTGGAATGAGGAGTTGAGAAGGAGATGTATGTATAGAAAAATGAAAATAAGAAGTGGCTATGGTTTATAACGGGTTATATATAGACAAGGTTGAAAAATAATAGATGGATCAGATTGGTATACGCGCTGAACGCTAAATGGCCCGAAAAGCCCGTTTCTACTCTGGAACGAAATTGGGTCAACCCATATATCAAAATATATGTTTAAAAATATTTTAAACGCGATGGAAAAAGTTTAACGTCCAAATTCCATCATATGAAGAAGTTATACTAAATTCAGTTTTTCCAAATTGATTTAGATTGATTTAAATTGCATAAATTTCAAGGCATTTCGAGTCCGTACGATCAAATGACTAGTCCGATCACTACGAAACTTGAAACACTATTATAATTCACCGTTACAGATCCGATGAAACTTGTTTCGTCGAAATCCGAGTCAGTGGCCAAAATGGCTATTTTTCCATTAATTAAATAAATTTAAAATAAATTAATTAAATCAAATTTCGCGTTAAAATTCTGAAATTTGAAATCTTTATCACTTTATAATTCTCAAACATTTACTATGATTTAACAATTTTTAAATGTAAATTTATTAAAGATTAATCAATACAAATCTTCAATTTCGTAAAATTCAAATAAATAAACAAATCTTGATTTACAATCTTTTCATTTACCAATAGTCATATTATAAATGGAATTTACATTACCTTCAATTATTAATTATGATCAGTTTAGATCTTAACATTTGTTCCATAAATTTTATTTGCCCCGAATTAGTTACTGCATTTATCTAATTCCAATTTCGTAATCACATTCAATCCATTAACTGATATTGCATTGACATTTAGCTTATTAGCTTATATCAACACTATTGTCATTAATTGCAAATGGATTACCAAATTTAGTCACTACCCTAAATAACTAACGTAAATTAATCTTCATTAATTCCACTGATTTAACTTTCATTCAATTAATTAATGATTCCCTCAGTTAGCAATAACGTAACATTTTCTTTATTTGTATTGCAAATAATTCAAAATTCAATTCCTAATTCTTAATATCCTCTAAATTACAACTTCCAAACATGGTATAAATCATCATTTATGTACCACTAATTATTTTAATTTACATTAACATAATAAATAAATTACCTTTAATGAAATCTATCCTCCAATTTATTATATGCAATAAATTTTGACCTTACAACAGTTTCAATTAATTATTTATATTTATTGCGATTGAATACCAAAATTTATTTAACACATCAAATAAATGAACAATCTATATTCATTGTCACCTATTTTCTTTTAAATTCAGTTATTAGTTTGTTACTTACCAACTAGGTTATAATAACACTAATTTTTTTATTCCACTGCTATATATGATATATTTGCATCACATACTTGAATTTTTCAATTTCATCTTAATTCTAATTCAAGGTAGTATAATTTCTTACTATAAACCCATTTATAATTTGCATACCAATTAATTAGTTTCAACTAAATAGATTGATTCAATTCAACTCTTTTATTAAGTCTATATAAATCAATATACTATTTCATTGGTAAATGTTTATTTCAATTATTCCTTTATTACTTACAAATCTTATTTCATTCATGAATGCCATTATTTATCAATTATTACATAATTTCATTAATTTACATTCAGTTACAACTAAATTAATACACTGATTTCATTTGTAAATTAAATGCTTACAATTTATAAGCTTTCATTCCGAACAATATTTCAATTTGTACCGGACATTGATTTAATTCAATTTACTATTTGATACTATTAATTCTTTAACTAAATTAACTGCTTACCTTTGTTCTCTTATATGCAACTCTTAGCCTAGTATAACAATTTACATCACTTCAATTTATTCATCATTTTGTTTCAACTGTAAATACTTAGCCTTATATTCCCATGGTTTCATTTCATTGTCAGCATTTGCTTCATTATTAATTATAAAATCTTTATTTCTTCTAAATTAAATTTACGTAAATCTTATTAAAATGACAAATTTAATTAACGAAAATTACGGGTCATTACATATCACTAGTAACCATCAACTATATAACCTCTAAGGGTGTTAAGCTAAGAGAATAAATTCTCCGCCACCAACGGAAATATATTTGATAGAAATCAGCTTTACGTCTCAAATTGTAACGTCAGACACACATCCATACAAGTTCGTTCCAGGATCGAACGGAACCGAAGGCACTTACAAAGGAGTCCTTGCAATCCGGATATTCCCTAATCACGACCGGACTTCCCATCACAAAGGGTAATAAATTTCTATGTCGGGGATCAGCCGATGCAGAAACATTCGACGGTAATCCTTCCATTTTCATAAATATCCGGTCTTCAACACCGGTCATCAAAGCTATCTATTACGACGTATCACATATTCGGAATGGGTTATAAGACCCCAAGTGTAACAACCCGCATATTTATCGAGTTTACATTTAAATATTTTTATTTAAATATTAAATCGTTAATCGGATTTTGGTCCGAAAAACTACTTTTTGCAAACGGTCAAATTAGGACTCGAGACCACTTCCATTGAGTTCGAAATGTCGTTTACAACTTTTTAAGTATAAACATCGATAGGTTTGGAGTTAGTGAAATTTCACTAACTTTTCCCGCTTTGGACTTTGGGTTAGTTTAGCCTATTAAGCCCAAGTTCCAACCCTCTTCTCCTCACTCTTCATAAATTTCCTAACTAACTCAAGCTTTAGCATTAATGGTGAAGAGAATGGAAAATTAAAACTCCAAGCTCAAATTCAATTGCAACTCCATCATTCAACTCCAAATTCAAGTAGAAGATATTGGATTCAAGCTTTGGATTGCTTCTCCTTGCTTTCAAGCTTCATCTTCATAAATTTTAGTGCAAAGGTGAGATTTTTATCTCACAATTCTAGCCTATAACTATATTGGACTGTTGGGAATGATTCCCTATCATTTTTGCATGCATGTTAGCATTTGGTTTGGATTGGATTGGCGAAAAACTCCAATTTTTAGCGTTTTGGTGAATTTTCTACACTTAGGTCGTTCTGTCCATTTTTAGGTCGTTCGGAGTTAAGTCGTTCGTCCATGGGTCGTGAGTCGTTCACGAGTTAACTTTAGGTCGTTCTGGAAGAATTGGCACTTCGGAATTAGGTCGCTCACGAGTTAAGCCTTAAGTCGTAGGTCGCTCACGAGTTAGGCCTTAAGCCATAGGTCGCTCGCGAGTTAAGCTTTAAGTCTTAGGTCGTTTCCGACCTATAATCTCTAGGCAAACGTTAAGTCGCTCGCCCTGGTTTATCTCGTAGGTCGTCTCCGACCTAAGCTCCTGATAAGTCGTTCGAGTTAGGTCGTTGGACCATTTACCTTAGGTCGCTCGTCCACTAGGTCGGCCTGGTTTATCTCGTAGGTCGTCTCCGACCTAAGCTCCAGATAAGTCGTTCGAGTTAGGTCATTGTACCATTTACCTTAGGTCGCTCGACTCTGTTAAGTCGTAGGTCGTTAGACCTTAGGTCGCTCGACTCTGTTAAGTCGTAGGTCGTTAGGCCTTAGGTCGCTCGACTCTGTTAAGTCGTAGGTCGTTAGACCTTAGGTCGTTCGCATTCCTTAAGTCGCTCGACCCCTCCACACTAGGTCGCTCGGCTTGCTTGAGTCGTAGGTCGTTGGACCTTAAGTCGCTTGCCTCCCTTAACTCCAGTTAGGTCGCTCGGCCATTGTGTTAGGCCGCGTGAACCCTTAGGTCGTTAGACCTCACTTTGCTTTAGGTCGTAGGCCGCTTGTCTTCACTTAGGTCGTACCGTTTTGGACGGGGCGCTGCCCCGCACCCCGCCGGAGGCGCTGCCCCCTGGACCCCCGCGACCTGACCGGGCAGGTCGAACCCCGTAAGCGGTGGCGTTGCCCCCGCACCCCCACCTTGGGGGGTTGCCACCCCCCCTGGACCCCCCCTCTGTAGGGGATCTTATCTGAAAAACATTGAGCTGATTTCCTTGGATTTTATTCACATCTCCGTATGCGATTTTTGTGACTGATTGTTTCTACAATTGCTTATGTGTTTTGTCACTTTATAATATAAAGGTTTCAATACTAGTAGTAAATATCAAAACCCTTTTAACAAACAATTTCAACTCTATTTTTAATAACAAAGCTCTTTTCTTAAACCGTTTTCCAATCTATTAGTATATACAAGCCTTTACCTCACTCGGATGAGAAATCTAATTAAACGACTTAGTAAAACAAGTGGTATGAAACGCTTGCGTTCACTTCGTCGGTTAATTCTTGGACTTGTTCGATTGAACCTCTTGTGACAATTTTATTAGTGAAGATTTACAGTTTGTTCGTAAATATTTAAGTTAAGCAAGTGGTTATGGGACATGAAGCTAAACTTCTATATTTACTAGCTTAGTGTAATTGACACTTCTCGTTGATCTTGATGATCGCTTTATGAATTAGACTAGCAATTGCGCGATGTCTCTTTCATTGCAAGGTTAGACTAGACACCACTTGTGTGATTCCATTCACACATACCTTTCTGCTTTTTGGTTAGTCTTGACCTCATTCTGTGTGATTCCACTCACACATGTGGGGTAGCTCCCCATGGTCTTCGGACCGTCATGTGATAGGCCTCTTTCCCTTTTTATGATTTCTGGATTTCTCGTGTTGATTTCTGGAATTTATGTCATTGACTTGTTATGAGTACAAGTTTAGGGTATGATGCCCCCTTCGAATCTTTGAGAAGATTCTTGTGATATTGATTATCTCTTATTGATTGATCTTCTGTTGATCATTATTTACATACTTATAGCGGTATGTCGTTATGGATGTTTATGTTTATGCCATATCTTTTATGTTATATCATGTCATCTGATATTTATAGCTAGACTGATCCGTTTATTATTTTCTTAAATAATACTCGGATCAGACCGAGATGTTACAGGTGCTTCTGCTTGACTTCTTCCCAGGGATTCATTACTCTGACTTTTGGCTAACTGTTTAGATTAGCAGTTTTTGTTGTATACACTTGAGATATAGACTCATAGTTGTATTCTTTTGTATAGCACGTGTTGCTATTCTTTTGTATTATCGTGGATCTTATTGACCACTACTCTGATGTACACTTTCATGTGTTAGTTATATATTCATATCTTCTTCCGCCTTTGTGATATGGATATCTGTGACTGATTTGTGATATGATTATTTCTATGTTTGTTTCCGAAGATTATTTATAGCCACCGTGTGATAAGCAATTACATGGATGGTCGCTCCTCAACAGCCTTATTCTCCGTGCTAGTTGACAGCACTTCTCCGGAGTGTTCTTGGCTAGCGTGGGTATAGAGGTGGGGCGTCACACCAAGGTCCTTTCCCGGCTAACCCGAATAGTGAGCGCTTATTTTTAAAAATAAGTGTAGCATTCAAATTCATGCAATCACAACAAATACCTATTTAAAGGTAAATATTGATAGTTGGTTATTTAACTATCAACAGGTATGCACAACATCACCAGATTCCGAATAATTTATTTTCTAAATATATCTTTACAAGATATATATATATATATATATATATATATATATATATATATATATAATTTCCATACTTCAAAAATAAATCGATATTTATTTTTTAAACCAATTTCATTTATAAATTCCATATTGATTGTAAATTTTCAAAATATCTGTGAATATACGATTTTCAAATCGATTTCAAATATTCACTTTCAATTTATCTTTAAAAAGATAATTCTCAAAACGTTCATTTATATTGGAAAAACATTTCCCTACTTATTTAATAATAAGTATTTCACAAATCTATTTATTTTCAACATTTGGAAAATATTCGATATACTTAAATTAATATTAAGTATATATTTCATTTCTTAAGGAAAACATTCTATTAAACCTATTATTTGGGTCAAAACGAATGTTACGTAAAACATCGTTACGACAACCCAAAATCACTAGTATAGGGATTCGAATTAAAGATAGATATATAAATCCCAATACTATATAAAGCAATTCCTTTCAGAAATCATTTACTATACCAATAGTGTTATAGTCCACCATTTCCTTCTTTCTCGAAAACGCCTATTTCAATAATGAATGTTGAAATCTATGTTTTCAATGCCGAATACATTTAAAACATCTCTAATCGTTTTAATTCTATTTAAAATATCATTTTCCTTAAAACGCATCCATTTTTTTTATAATATATTCATTGTCCAAAATTGTGAATATATCTCCTTTAATAAACTTCTATGTTTAAATCTATCGAATTCAATTGATTTCGGATTTATAAAACAATGTTTATAAATTCACATCTATATGTTTTATAAAACTTCAACTTATAAAATCCTTTAATTAACAAATTCTATTTATATCTCATTTAAATGCTAAAACCAATTTATAAGTAAATTATTTATAATTCTCTTATTTTACTAAAATCATTTCCTTTTATAACTTCACAATTTATAAATTTCATTCACTTATGAATTCATTTATAATTCATTTTAGCACTTATAAAAACTTGTTTAAAATCCCAATATTTTAATTTATAAATATCAATTTTATAAATCTTTTATATAAATCGTTTATAATAATTCCAAAAATCCCAATTTAAACCATTTTACAATTTTATCTACTACTTATATCAAAAATCAAATTTTATTTATTTCCGGTATCTAATGATACCAGAATTTTATTCGGCTAAATTTTAGCCTTCAACAATTTCAATCATACAGATAATCACACAGGGATTATCATAAAAAGAAATCAACACACAATATTGAAACCAATTCAATTATTTGAGGAATCCAATTGGATCCTTCCAACCAGTTTCCCTGCATCCACAGACATTAGCACAATACCAATCCCGTTTCAAGACGGAATATCACGGTATATGGGATTTATAAATTATTATCCGCTTAATAGGCGGCGCAATAGGGTCTCATCCGCTATATAATGCGGGAAATCAACTCCAAGTACATATATAATACCAATTCCACTTCAAGGTGGAATATCGCGGTATATGTGTGTAATAAATAACCTCTGCTTAATAGGCGACGTATAGGGTCTATTTCAATACAATAGATAATACTATATTATCCAAACAAACAATCAACACAATCAACAATTTTAAATCTAACTATTTACAACTTAAATAAAACACTTTTTGAGTGAGAAGTTCTCACCTTAGCTTTTTTTATTTTGCAATCCATTTTCCATTCCGAATTGTTTTCTTCGCTATATTAGACCTTGTATAAACAATTTATACAATTTATTAATATTCGAAACAATCGAATAATTAAATTCCTATTTGATAGATTTACTTAACTAAGAATTTTATCTTAACTCATTCTCCATCTATAAATTTACTTTTAACTAATTTCTTCTTTTAACAAAATATTTTCTTTTCCCATTACTGTAAATCTTAACAAACAGTTTTACAACTTACTGATCATTCCCATATTTGTCTATCCATATATACTTTCTTTAAACTGTATATATATTTATTTACTTTAAATACTTCTGTCCAATAACAAAAATTATCATAGTAACACACATTTTTTTTATAAACTTCTGTATATATCTCTGTCTACAAAAGGTTTTCTATTTTAAACTTTATATAAATTTTAATTTAAAATAGAAATAACGATACCTTCACTGCCGCAATCGACGACCCATCTGACTCCTCCTCGCTGCTGCCATTGCAAGCATTCGACCAAAATTGTCGCACTCTTAAGCTCCTCAGCGATTTCGTCATCGAGAGGAAAATCGAAGCGACCCTCAATCAACCGATCGATGATACTTGTTGTGCCATCGAAGCCACCATTCCCCCACGTGCACGCAACTCCACCCAACTAGCTAATCGAAGCAACTCCGACCCACTCTCCAAATGATCGCAAGCCAAACCCTAATTTGCCGTCCTCCCATGCGTGGTCGCGAATGCTCCGGCAACGCAATTTTTTTTGTTTTTTTGAGAAATGAATTCGATTTTGAATTTATCTCGTGAATTTGAAAGAAGAAGAGGAAGAACCGACGACTGAATTTTTCGATTCTATTAGGAGTTGCGATTTTTTCGTGAATCGTTCGTATCTCTCTTGAGGAAGCCATTTCTTTTATACGAACAAGTTCGTATGAGTAGAAAGGAAACGATTTTTGTTTTGAATGAAAATTATAAACGAAGAAGCTCGGCTATTTGATTTTGATTTAAGCAGAAAAAGGGGCAGCCATTACTTGATTTCTCTTTCTTCTGTTTCTGCTTTCGAAATGAACTTGCATGATGATTAACGAGAAATGGGGAGGAGACAAGAGTACATGATTTTGTAGAGAGAATGTGTTTACATTACCTAGCTACAGTATTTTGAGTTGAGGCCAAAAGTGCTGATGTTGACCAAATACAATTTTAAATTCAAATTGAATTCGATTTAATTTTAACGTGTTTACTTACCGTGTGCTCACATAACAACTCCGAATAATACGAAATTTGAATCCGATAATAATTCAATATTATGGACCCAATGGAACTGGTTTCGTTGAATTCCGAGACTGTGCCTCGGACGGCTATTTTTAAATTCAATTTAAACGGTATATTTTTAAAACTGAACAAAACACTACTAAATTCAATTTTTAAAGTTCTATTACCTTCAGTATGATAAATACAAATTTTACAGGCTTTTGAAATATTTTTAATCATCTTAAAATTGAAGATTCAAATTTTTATTCAACTTTCAATAGATTAAATTTTATAATTTAATCGCCAAATTCATAGTTATATTAGGAATTCAATTCAAACCATCATTCAAATATTTAAAATTAATTAAATATTTTCAGTTTAAATTGTCCGAAAATTTTGGGTCGTTACAACCTTCCCCCTTTAAAAGAATTTCGCCCCGAAATTACAAGTTAGGAAGAAATGGTCCTTAACTTGTCTACTATTTTTCACAATCCAAATAGTTTTATCAACTTACTAACCTAAATCTTTTTATTAGAGATTCATTATCATTTCAACTAGCTTTCCAACTTCACTTATGAGTTTCAACCAACATTGTTTTCCTAACAATTCAAATTTAAATTTAAATTCAAATTTTAAACTTCCAATTTTTCTCAAAAAAATTCTAACACTCGAAATTTCGAAAAATTTCGCCAGTGTCTCCTTTGCGCGGCCAGCTCGGTACGACTACAAAATGGCACCACAGGCCCTCAAATCCCAAAAGAAAACGAAAAGCCAAGCGGCTATACAAGAAAATCATCAAATTTCATTCTGAAATTGAAATACGTACCTTTTAGTCGAGCAATTCAATTTTATTTTTGAAATCAAAATCCCAATTCCATTTCTTTTAATACACCTGTATATCCTGCTAGCAGTAGTATCCAGTTACAATATTCAAACCATTTTGCCAATTCCATTACGAAAAATTTAAATATATGCTTCTTATACATTTTTAATTCACTATTGAAGTTACATATCCATTTTCATTCAATTTTGCATTTCAATTTCATTTGAATTCAATTCAGAATTTCAATTCTATTTGAATTCAATTTATCTTCTATTCTGAATATTGAATTTTATCTTTCAATTATAACTGATTCATATTACTATTTTTAATTAGTTTCATTCACTAATTTACTTCAATTTCAAATTTGAAATCATTTGTCGTTAACTAAAATTTTTCAACAATTTTCAAAAAAATTCTAACTCCCAAAATTTTCGAAAATTTTTGGAAGAGTCTCCTTTGTACGGAGGAGCTTTTGCAATTTGACAATAGATATAAATATATATACATCGACCCACTCGGTCGGAAAAAACAAAAACAGTTCATATTTCCTATTTTTATTGTGTAGGCGTACCTTATTAGCATTTTTAAGCAAAGCGGCTAATTATTAGCTTATTAGCACGATCAAATCCAGCCATACGACCCCCTATGTACCTGTACTTACTTAATTTAAACACGTAAGTGACATATATAGGAAATTCATTTACATTTTGCTCATTTCAATAGAAAACACAAAGTTAAAAGCAATGTGTGTGATATACATTCATAAGCACATATTCAAGGTTTCAACACTAGTTTTAATTTGTTTGCAACTAACTTACATACCATTCATTCATTTCAAGTGATTTACAATTCACTTACAATTCCAAGTTGAATTTCTATTTATAACCTAAGCTTCATTTCCAAACTCTATTATTTATTCACAATTCAACTTTAATTTAACAATTTCGAGTTCCATAGTTCATTAACTAATTTATTCCAATTTTTAGTTTATTTCTCACTTTTAATTCAGTATTTGATTTTTATTTTCAAAATTCACTTGAATTCAATTTTATTCAATATTCTCTATAACTCACTGAATTCTCACTCCAATTCATTATCATTAACTTTGCTTAAGTAAATTTGATTTTATTTAATGTCTTCAAGTTATTCCAATTCGAAACTCAAATTTATTTTCCTTGTAACACTTCCAAATTTAAATTCCCGATTTGGGTTTTTTCATTTATCAAATCCATTTCATCAACTAATTTAATTCAATTAGTTTTATTCACTTATCCATTTTAATTCCAAATTTCCATTCTCAATTTACCTTGAATTCATTTTATCAATAACAAGGAAATTTTCCATTTATTTCCATTTGTTTCTACTTACCTGAATTTATCTGTAAATTTAACTAACAATTCAAGTTTTAAATTAACTAATTCAACTTTCCTATCCTGAATTAATGAATTATCATATTAATTTAATTGGATTCAATTCATTTTATTTATTTTTCTCAAGTTTGGAATTTTATTCAGTTTGATCCAAATCAAATCTCATTGGCATATGAATTTTTTATTTCTTAGTTTTTTATTTCAATTTCTTATTCAACAACCAATGATACTTTTAATATTATCATCTCCTAGCAACCAAGCAACCATATACTGTAATAATTTACAGAAAATCATTTCTTTTATATACAAAAATAGTTTTGGGTAAAATTATTTCATTTACCTATTTTTAAAAACAATACTGTGTCAGTTTATCTTGTTTAAGAGTTTAGAAACTCCTATTAACACAGTTAGCTAGACTGCACTTACCAGAATCTATTAACAATCAACCGATAAGTCAATACAATACAAAACAATTTCATATACACTAACAAATACGCGCTCATATCTATTATTACACTCAAACTCATTCTAGAGTACTGCTGACTCTATCTCTAATGAGTAACACCCAACAGAGCCATGGTTGTCGCTTAACCATATGCTTTGATACCAAATGTGAGGACCCGATTCTTCGACTTTCGAAAATCGACATCAATACATCCACTGTATCAACTGCCGAGCAATCGAATGCCGAAAAACCGAACACTTAGGGTTTAAGAAAAAGAAAGAGGTAGAAGAAGAAAGAAAAAGATAGAAAAGAACAATATCAGAATCTCACAATTCGCAGCGTAACAACATATAATAGATAAATGAATAATCATTTAAAACAAAGAACTATGTCAGTTATTACATTACATCACATTACATTCATTATCAGAGTGTACAACAAACAAACAGCGGAAAAGAAATACTATATACTAATAATATGCTACGCCGTCTAGCTTGCCTCCAGATTTCTGCAGCAACTCCTGAATCCAGAATATCCTGATAACCTAACTCTAGACTGTCCGTGTGGAAATTGGTGGGCAACTAGAGTTTAGGAAGGGAAACAATAACCTCCAGGTTAGTCATGTGACTGGTGTGAGAACTTAAAACAGTTATTTATCTTTAAAACAAAGAACATGATAATTTTAAGATAGATTCACAATGCTTTTTAGAAAATGAGACTACCATAAGGCCTCCCGGCACACACACAATGCAAACGCAGACTTGGGGGAGATTTCTCCTTATGATAGTCAAAGATGCTTACTACGCAAAATCAAATCATTTTGATATTATTATAAGTGCATAGTGTAGAAAACATTTCAAAAGTAGAATATAAATCTTAGCCAGCATAGGTACCATTATATTATGCCTACTATAGCTACCATATTAGATGGCAGGTTCTACAACTAAAACCGTACAGGGTTCGTATTGTTTCTTTGGATTTCCAACAAATGGTCAGGCCAAGGAACTTCCCATTGCCACATGGAAACGCCTCTAGAAAGACGCCCCGAGAACCTAACCGGATCTCTGCCAACACAAGACCGGGGTACCCTTCAAACTGGGTAACTACTGACACAAATATGTCATTCCCCGATGTAACCGATCTATATCCGAGGATCCTCGATTCCAACAACCACAAAGTAACAAATTTGCAGCGACAACATAGGTTACGTATCTGGGCTCCATACCATGATACCACCTCTATCCAGAAGGAATGACATACACTAAAGGGGCGCTACCCCCTAATAACCTTGTCGCATCCTTCCTGTTTTGACCATTCCCAGGGTGTGAGGTCCGACGAAGTCTCGTCCACAAAGCCACACTTTATAAAAAAAGCTGTGCTTTGATCACATATGCTCAACAGCACTTCGTATGCCACAATACCAATTTGGGAATGTATCACTAGTAACCATCAACTATATAACCTCTAAGGGTGTTAAGCTAAGAGAATAAATTCTCCGCCACCAACGGAAATATATTTGATAGAAATCAGCTTTACATCTCAAATTGTAACGTCAGACACACATCCATACAAGTCTGTTTCGGGATCGAACGGAACCGAAGGCACTTACAAAGAAGTCCTTGCAATCCGGATATTCCCTAATCACGACCGGACTTCCCATCACAAAGGGTAATAAATTTCTATATCGGGGATCAACCGATGCAGAAACATTCGACGGTAATCCTTCCGTTTTTATAAATATCCAATCTTCAACACCGGTCATCAATGCTATCTATTACGACGTATCATATATTCGGAATGAGTTACTACAAAATGGGACTACACAAAAAAGCTATGACAAAAAGAAGCTAGCAAAGTAGTCCATGCGGAAGCAAAATAAGCTAAGTCCAAAAGCACCTAACCTGAAACATCTCGGTCTGACCCGAGTAATTAATACACGGGTCAGTCTAGCTAAACAAATCAGTTAGATAAACTGAACAACAATAAACCTGCAAGGTTACAAAGCATAACAAATATCTCTAAAGGAGATAACACAATCATCTAGCAAAAGATGAATCATATAGAACAAGCCTCATATCATCGGCAACATATAGAAACAAAGGATAAGAATATCCCAAAGCAAGCCAAAAGGCAATAACAAATACCAATAAGGTATACAAGTTCCACAAGGTAAACGCTATGCATCATGCGGCTCATAATGACCAACATCGAAGGACGATACCTAGGGAATATACATATGAATGAAACATCGGAAAATTTGCTCGAGCTCAGTACTGTACAAACAAGGATCCATGAGCCCGAAGACTCCAAACCCAATATCACCCATGCGGCTCATAACGACCAACATCGGAAGCGATACAAAAGGGCAACCCAATATCACCCATGCGGCTCATAACGACCAACATCGGAAGCGATACTAAAGGGCAACAAACCCGAAGGCACAAACCCGAAGGCACAAACCCGAAGGCACATACCCGAAGGCAACAAACCGTAGTGGTGAAGGTCGGAGACCCAGTACTGGACGCCACTAACTGGTGGAATGTGTCACAACTCTCGAAGAGGAATCCGAAAAGTGTTAACGTATGTCCCATAACCACTCGTTCGCACTAGACGATTTACTATCCGTCAGTCACTTTCACACTCAAAGCAATACAAAGTTTACCTCATGTCATCGATAAACCAAACCCGAAGGTCAAAACGATCCATCGAATAGGTCGGGGACTAATCGGGAAGACAAACGCATGGATTCATGGTCCGTGTTTTACCTAACCATTTAATCACCCTTTCACTCCGCTTGAAGTGCGAAATTGTGTATGTGCGTTTTAAATAGAATTTAAGAATTGGAGAAGGAAACTTTTAACACGATTTAGAGGGATTATTTATGAAAACCCGTGAATGAAGTCAAAAATAAGTTATCAAAGCCAAAGATGCAATGAAAACCACTAAAAAGTAACTTGAATCGATAAAATTTGGAAAAACAAATCAAATATGCAAAAATAGGCAAAACAGCAAAATAGAAGCAGGTCGGTCGACCGGTTGCAGGGCTCGGTCGGCTGGCCAGATGCAGAAAATAAAAATAACTCGACATGAGCAGGTCGGTCGACCGGCTACAGGGCTCGGTCTGTCGATTTGCATATTTCTGCAGTTTCTGCCCTTTTTCCAATGAAATGCAAGTTCTTCCAAACCGCGATCGTTCGAGCAATGGAGTTAAGGAGCCTTAGCCAATAGATACCCCAGCTCCATTAGCTCTCCAATTCGCTACCAAAAACACGTTCAAACATCAAAGTTAGGATCTTTAAAGAATTGAACCCAAACACTAAAATTTTGGATATTCACCAATTCAATCCAAACCAAAAGCAAGTGCATATGAACAAGTGCTAGGAATTCATACCCAACATCAATGAAATCAAGAGAAGTAGATGTGAGTTCAAAACTCACCTTTTAATCTCACAAACAAAGAAGATGACGGAGCTCAATTTGCAAGGAGAAGACCAACAAACACTACTTCAACCCAACAAGCTTCAATCTAAAAACAAACAACTATTTTCCTAAGTTAGGTTTAGGAAAACTTTCTGAAATTGAAGGAGAAAGAGTTGGAGAAGAAGAAGAGAGACTTACCTATGGCTTCTCTATGATTTTGGAGCAAGAAATCAAGTTACAAAGGAGAAACTAGGGCTTGCAATTTCTATTTCCTCTTCTCTTCCACCATTTTCAGTTTTGCTTGAGAAATGAAAATGAAATAAAGATGAATGAAGAGAAGGGGTTGAGTTAGAGGGTTAATTAAGCTAGTGGGCTGAACCCAAACCCAAAACCCAATAGAATAAGGGTCAAATTTTCACAAACTCCAAAAATATCAAAGATTATACTCAAAAAGATCGCAAACGCCATTTTGGAACCAATGGAGGTAGTTTCGAGTTCCAATTCGGCCATTTGCAGAAAGTAACATTTCGGACCCAAAATCCGACTAACGACGCTATATTCAAATAAAACATTTAAATATATAATCGTTAATATGCGGGTTGTTACAGATCTCCCCTCCTAACAAAATTGCGTCCCCGCAATTCCTAGAGACGATACTTGTAACAACTACATACATACAATCAATCAAAAGAAAAGGAAATAAGCTCGAGATGAAAAGACATACTCACTGTTTCAAAGCAAAGAAAGAAAACCCGGATAAGATCGCTCGACAAACTCTCTGGTTTCCCAAGTACAGTCATTGGGATTAGCGGACCATTGAACTTTAACGAGCGGCACGTCCTTATTCTGAAGGTGTTGCGCCTCCGTGTCAAGCACGCGAATAGGTTGCTGTACAATACATAAGTCCGGTGAGATCTCAAGCTCTTGCAAATCAGGAGAAGTAATAACAGAATCCGACCCCCGAAGACACTTCCGAAGTAGCGAGACGTGGAACACATCATGAATGCCAGATAAATGAGCTGGAAGTGAAACTCTATAAGCTACAGGGCCAATACGTTCAGTAATAGAAAATGGTCCTATATAACGAGGAGCCAATTTTCCAGTCGTACTGAAACGCATAACCCCTTTCAAAGGAGAAACACGAATAAAAACAAGATCACCGATCAAGAACTCAAGAGGCTTCCTATGGTTATCCGCGTAAGATTTCTGGCGGCTCTGTGCCTCTTTCATTCTCAACCGAATAAGATCAATCTTCTCAGAAGAATCACGAACAAAATTTGGACCAAGAATAAGCTTCTCTCCAGATTCCAACCAACATGAAGGTGATCGACATGGCCTCCCGTATAAGGCTTCGAAAGGAGCCATACCGATACTAGATTGAAAACTATTGTTTTAGGAGAACTCTACAAGAGGTAGATGATCCTCCCAGCTACCACCAAAATCAAAAATACAAATACGGAGAAGATCTTCCAAGATACGATTCACCCGTTCAGTCTGTCCGTCAGACTGCGGATGATAAGCTGTAGAAAAATTAAGCTTTGTTCCCAAAGCTTGCTGAAGACTCTTTCAAAAATGACTCATGAATAAAGGATCACGATCACTCACAATAGAACTAGGAACACCGTGAAGTCTCACGATTTCCTTGACATAAAACTTAGCCAATTGCGAAGTTGTCCTATTAGACTTAATAGGGACAAAATGAGCAGAATTGGTAAGGCGATCAACAATAACCCAAATGCTAGAATGGCCTGATCTCGAACGAGGTAGGCCGTCAATGAAATCCATATATATCTGATCCCATTTCCATACTGGAATCTCAAGAGGCTGAAGAAGACCCGAAGGACGCTGGTGCTCGGCCTTGAAACGCTGACAAGTTATGTAATTGCTCACATAGCTCGCCACATCGCGCTTCATGCCTTCCCAATAATAAAGACGACGCATATCGGCATACATCTTGCTACTACCGGGATGAATAGTATACTTAGAACAGTGACAGTCATCAGGAATGTCATGCCTAAGTGCACGATCAGAAGGCACAAAAAGACGATTCTTCTTACGAGACACCCATGAGAATCAATGCTAAAATCTTGCAACGCCTCATCACAAGATCCAGACTCACAAAGCAGAATAAAATGCAACAAATTAGGATCACGCCACTGAGCATCGGCAATACGATCCAACAAAATAGGTCGAGCTCCCAAACTAAGCAATAGAATAGGAGAATCAGAAGATGAACCTTGATCACGAATTTCATAAAAAGATAGAGTCTCAAGAACATTCCATTCGGCAAGCATCATAGAAACAACAGCCGAATGTTTGCGACTAAGCGCATCAGCAACACGATTACCCTTTCCAGGGGTATACTGGATCTCAAAGTCATAGGAAGCAAGAAACTCGAGCCAACGTTGTTGTCTCATATTGAGTTCCTTCTGAGTGAACAAATACTTCAAGGATTTATGATCGGTATAGAGAATGAAGCGCTCGCCTAACAAATAGTGTCGCTAAATCTTCAAGGCAAAAACAATGGCGGCAAGCTCAAGATCATGAGTGGCATAGCGGACTTCATTCGGACGCAGTTGCCTAGAAGCATAAGCAACTACCCGATCCTTCTGCATAAGAACAGCACCGAGACCACTACCACAAGCATCGGTGTAGACAATAAGATCATGATTCCCCTCGGGAACCATAAGAATAGGAGCATTAGTGAGAAGTTCCTTCAATGTCAGAAAGGAAGCTTCACACTTGTCGGACCAAATAAAATGAATGCCTTTCCGAGTAAGGGTGGTGAGAGGAAGCACAACACGGGAAAAATCCTTAATGAACCGATGGTAATAACCCGCCAATCCAAGGAAACTACGAATCTCATGCACATTCTCGGGCCTCTTCCAATTCTAGATGGCTTCGATCTTTGAGGAATCGACAGAAATGCCATCGGAAGATACAACATGGCCTAAGAACTTAACCTTATTCTCCCGAAAGGGGCACTTGGAGAATTTGGCTCTAAGCTGATGACGACGAAGAGTACTCAAGACAATTCTCAAGTGATTAGCATGCTCGGCTTCAGATTTAGAATAAATAAGGATATCATCAATGAAGACAAGGATGAACTTATTGAGATATTCCCGGAATACTCGATTCATTAGATCTACAAAGAAAGCAGGAGCGTTCGTCAAACTGAACGGCATAACGAGCCACTCGAAAGAACCATATCGAGTGCGGAAAGCTGTAAGAGGTATGCTTTCCTCTGCAACTCGTAACTGATGAAAACCTGTGGCAAGGTCGAGCTGAGAAAAGACCTTAGCACCACTCAATAGATCGAACATATCATCGATCCTAGGCAATGGATTCCTATTCCTGATGGTTAACTCGTTAAGCTTGCGATAGTCAATGCAAAGCCTAAGAGTTCCATCAGACTTCTTCACGAAGACGACCGCGGATCCCACGGAGAAAAACTGGACTGAATCAACTGCTTGGACTCTAGCTCTAAAAGCTGCTTTTTGAGTTCCTCATTTTCCTTTGTAGACATCCTCATAGGAGGACGACTAACTGGCTGCGCGCCTGGAATGAGATCAATGCAGAACTCAATTGCCCGCTTAGGTGGCAAACCCGATACAGGCTCAAAAACATCAGAAAAGTCACAAGCAACAGGAATACGAGATATATCATCACTATCTCGCGAATCAAGAGAATACAAAGCCATCTCGGAATTATCCACATGCCGAAGAATAAGAGATAGCTGAGTAGGCGAATCCGGATGTTGAAGATATAAAATTCTCTCCGAACAAATAATCCTGGCATCATATCTCACTAGCCAGTCCATTCCCAAAATCATATCAAATCCCAGACAAGAAATAACGTGCAGATTCGCACGAAAAGAAAAGCCACATAAAACAATCTCAACATCATCACAAAGCAAACTAAGGGTCGTGGATCCCCCAATAGGATTCGCAATCCTCAATGAAGTAACCAAACAAGAAACATCCAAAGATAAATCATAAACGAGCTTTTTCGATACGAAAGAATGTGAAGCACCCGTATCGAAAAGAACTCGAATATTATGATCACGAAATAAAATAGAACCTTCCAAAGTGGATGGAGATATACCTTTGGGCTGAGAAGGACCTTTAGAAGCCTTGGTAGCATAAAGATTGCTAGACTTGGCACTAGCTGGAATAGTAGGGCAAGCTAAAACATGATGACCTTCCTTCTTGCAATAACGGCAGAAGAGAGGCTTAGGACAAGCTCGAATAATATGATCCGGAGAACCACAATTAAAACACTTTCGAACGAAAGGTGTTTCGGAAGGCTGAGGCTGAGAGCTAGGACAACCAATCTTCTTCTTCTTAGAAGGAAAAGACCTGGACTTCTGAATTGGAAACGGCCTCTTGTTGGGGTTCTTGGAAACCTCAACTTCAACATCACTATCACACTCCTTCTCGACGGTCTCGAAGTGAAGTGCTGAATCAACCAACTCCTCAAAAGAAAGCTTGAGTTGGAGCAACAAAGATTTCTTAAGATATTTCTTAAGACCAGAAACAAACTTCAAATTCTTCTTATAAGAAGTGCTGATGAATTCAAGACCATACTTAGATAAAGCCTCGAATGATGCAACATACTCAGAAACAGAAGATTTCCCTTGCTTCAACTTAAGGAAGCGACGGGTCAATAAAACTTTTTCAGATTCGGGAACGAACTTGAGTTCAAATCGCTCCCGAAACTGAGTCCAAGAAAGAGTAGACTCATCAATCTCGGCTACAAGAAGCTCATACCAATTAAGGGCACGCTCTTGTAATAAGCTAGAAGTTACAAGAACTTTATCATGGTCAGAAAGATCCATACGAGAGAAGATACGCTCGCATGTGCGAAACCAAGCTTGGACTTCAAGAACAGACTCGGAGCCCTTAAACGGCTTTCCTCCAAGATGAGAAAAATCACTGCACTGACGTGCAAAGGCAGACTTGCGAGGTGGAGATACTCGAGGAGGAACTGGAGGCTGAGTGCTCCTAAACAACTCCATAAACTGATCAGCAGACATATAAACGCCATCCGGATGTGTGCCACTGGATTGCCCAGCATCCGAACGTCGTCCCCTGCCTCTTCCAGCCATACGCTGAAGGTAAGATAAGAACAAGATTATTCACAAGGTAGACACTTCATTACGGAATACTACGGAATAAAATGCATTCCTAGACGTATTCCCAAACTCTATCTAACCTTGATGGAATAAAGAGACACGATGATTCAAAGATTTGTATCACTTGTACACTTTGATGTACCGTAATATGTGCATCTATTCTATGTTTATCATATTTTGTTCTGAACTCAGCTCTGATACCACGCTGTGACGCCCCACCTCTATACCCACGCTAGCCAAGGACACTACAGGGTAATGCCGTCAACTAACACGGAGAATAAGGATGGTTAGGAGCGACCATCTATAGCCTTGCTCTAATTATCTATTGAATACATCGACAATACACATACCAAGCAATTTGACATACCCAATGAATACTTAAAACAAAATCATAGGTGGTTGGATCTATCAGAACAGAATATAACAACTCAAATGTAATACACATCACAGAATAGTAACTCATCATATACAAATATACTGAATACATAACTGAGTATACAAAATAATACAAGTCAAGTGGTATAGCAAACCACAATATACAGACGAGTCAATAGAATACATCAGAGTTACTACAAAATGGGACTACACAAAAAAGCTATGACAAAAAGAAGCTAGCAAAGTAGTCCATGCGGAAGCAAAATAGGCTAAGTCCAAAAGCACCTAACCTGAAACATCTCGGTCTGACCCGAGTAATTAATACACGGGTCGGTCTAGCTAAACAAATCAGTTAGATAAACTGAACAACAATAAACCTGCAAGGTTACAAAGCATAACAAATATCTCTAAAGGAGATAACACAATCATCTAGCAAAAGATGAATCATATAGAACAAGCCTCATATCATCGGCAACATATAGAAACCAAGGATAAGAATATCCCAAAGCAAGCCAAAAGGCAATAACAAATACCAATAAGGTATACAAGTTCCACAAGGTAAACGCTATGCATCATGCGGCTCATAATGACCAACATCGAAGGACGATACCTAGGGAATATACATATGAATGAAACATCAGAAAATTTGCTCGAGCTCAGTACTGTACAAACAAGGATCCATGAGCCCGAAGACTCCAAACCCAATATCACCCATGCGGCTCATAACGACCAACATCGGAAGCGATACAAAAGAGCAACCCAATATCACCCATGCGGCTCATAACGACCAACATCGGAAGCGATACTAAAGGGAAACAAACCCGAAGGCACAAACCCGAAGGCACATACCCGAAGGCAACAAACCGTAGTGGTGAAGGTCAGAGACCCAGTACTGGACGCCACTAACTGGCGGAATGTGTCACAACTCTCGAAGAGGAATCCAAAAAGTGTTAACGTATGTCCCATAACCACTCGTTCGCACTAGACGATTTACTATCCGTCAGTCACTTTCACACTCAAAGCAGTACAAAGTTTACCTCATGCCATCGATAAACCAAACCCGAAGGTCAAAACGATCCATCGAATAGGTCGGGGACTAATCGGGAAGACAAACGCATGGATTCATGGTCCGTGTTTTACCTAACCATTTAATCACCCTTTCACTCCACTTGAAGTGCGAAATTGTGTATGTGCGTTTTAAATAGAATTTAAGAATTGGAGAAGGAAACTTTTAATATGATTTAGAGGGATTATTTATGAAAACCCGTGAATGAAGTCAAAAATAAGTTATCAAAGCCAAAGATGCAATGAAAACCACTAAAAAGTAACTTGAATCGATAAAATTTGGAAAAACAAATCAAATATGCAAAAATAGGCAAAACAGCAAAATAGAAGCAGGTCGGTCGACCGGTTGCAGGGCTCGGTCAGCTGGCCAGATGCAGAAAATAAAAAAAACTCGACATGAGCAGGTCGGTCGACCGGCTACAGGGCTCGGTCTGTCGATTTGCATATTTCTGCAGTTTCTGCCCTTTTTCCAATGAAATGCAAGTTCTTCCAAACCGTGATCGTTCGACCAATGGAGTTAAGGAGCCTTAGCCAATAGATACCCCAGCTCCATTAGCTCTCCGATTCGCTACCAAAAACACGTTCAAACATCAAAATTAGGATCTTTAAAGAATTGAACCCAAACACTAAAATTTTGGATATTCACCAATTCAATCCAAACCAAAAGCAAGTGCATATGAACAAGTGCTAGGAATTCATACCCAACATCAATGAAATCAAGAGAAGTAGATGTGAGTTCAAAACTCACCTTTTAATCTCACAAACAAAGAAGATGACGGAGCTCAATTTGCAAGGAGAAGACCAACAAACACTACTTCAACCCAACAAGCTTCAATCTAAAAACAAACAACTATTTTCCTAAGTTAGGTTTAGGAAAACTTTCTGAAATTGAAGGAGAAAGAGTTGGAGAAGAAGAAGAGAGACTTACCTATGGCTTCTCTATGATTTTGGAGCAAGAAATCAAGTTACAAAGGAGAAACTAGGGCTTGCAATTTCTATTTCCTCTTCTCTTCCACCATTTTCGGTTTTGCTTGAGAAATGAAAATGAAATAAAGATGAATGAAGAGAAGGGGTTGAGTTAGAGGGTTAATTAAGCTAGTGGGCTGAACCCAAACCCAAAACCCAATAGAATAAGGGTCAAATTTTCAAAAACTCCAAAAATATCAAAGATTATACTCAAAAAGATCGCAAACGCCATTTTGGAACCAATGGAGGTAGTTTCGAGTTCCAATTCGGCCATTTGCAGAAAGTAACATTTCGGACCCAAAATCCGACTAACGACGCTATATTCAAATAAAACACTTAAATATATAATCGTTAATATGCGGGTTGTTACATAACCTCCGCTTAATAGGCGGCGTATAGGGTCTATTTCAATACAATAGATAATACTATATTATCCAAACAAACAATCAACACAATCAACAATTTTAAATCTAACTATTTACAACTTAAATAAAACACTTTTTGAGTGAGAAGTTCTCACCTTAGCTTTTTTTTATTTTGCAATCCATTTTCCATTCCGAATTGTTTTCTTCGTTGTATTAGACCTTGTATAAATAATTTATACAATTTATTAATATTCGAATCAATCGAATAATTAAATTCCTATTTGATAGATTTACTTAACTAAGAATTTTATCGTAACTCATTCTCCATCTATAAATTTACTTTTAACTAATTTCTTCTTTTAACAAAATATTTTCTTTTCCCATTACTGTAACTCTTAAACAAATTGTTTTACAACTTACTGATCATTCCCATATTTGTCTGTCCATATATACTTTCTTTAAACTGTATATATTTATTTACTTTAAATACTTCTACCTAATAACAAAAATTATCACAGTAACACACATTTTTTTTATAAACTTCTGTATATATCTCTGTCTACAAAAGGTTTTCTATTTTAAACGTTATATAAATTTTAATTTAAAACAAAAATAACGATACCTTCACTGCCGCAATCGACGACCCATCTGACTCCTCCTCGCTGCTGCCATTGCAGGCATTCGACCAAAATTGTCGCACTCTTAAGCTCCTCAGCGATTTCGTCATCGAGAGGAAAATCGAAGCGACCCTCAATCAACAGATCGATGATAATTGCTGTCGCCATCGCAGCCACCATTCCCCCACGTGCACGCAACTCCACCCAACTAGCTCATCGAAGCAACTCTGCCCACTCTCCAAATGATCGCGAGCCAAACCCTAATTTGCCGGCCTCCCATGCGTGGTCACGAATGCTCCGGCCACTATATTTTTTTTTTTGAGAAATGAATTCGATTTTGAATTTATCTCATGGATTTGAAAGAAGAAGAGGAAGAATGGACAACTGAATTTTCCGATTCTATTAGGAGTTGCGATTTTTTCGTGAATCGTTCGTATCTCTCTTAAGGAAGCCATTTATTTTATACGAACAAGTTCGTACGAGTAGAAAGGAAACGATTTTTGTTTTGAATGAAAATTATAAACGAAGAAGCTCGGCTATTTGATTTTGATTTGAGTAGAAAAAGGGGCGGCCATTACTTGATTTCTCTTTCTTCTGTTTCTGCTTTCGAAATGAACTTGCGTGATGATTAAAGAGAAATGGGGAGGAGACAAGAGTACGTGATTTTGCAGAGAGAACGTGTTTGCATTACCTAGCTACAGTGTTTTGAGTTGAGGCCAAAAGTGCTGATGTTGACCAAATACAATTTTAAATTGAAATTGAATTCGATTTAATTCTAACGCGTTTACTTACCGTGTGCTCACATAACAACTCCGAATAATACGAAATTTGAAATCCGATAATAATTCAATATTACGGACCCAATGGAACTGGTTTCGTTGAATTCCGAGACTGTGCCTCGGACGACTATTTTTAAATTCAATTTAAACGGTATATTTTTAAAACTGAACAAAACACTATTAAATTCAATTTTTAAAGTTCTATTACCTTCAGTATTATAAATACAAATTTTACAGGCCATTGAAATAATTTTAATCAGCTTAAAATTGAAGATTCAAATTTTTATTCAACTTTCAATAGATTAAATTTTATAATTTAATCGCCAAATTCATAGTTATATTAGGAATTCAAGTCAAACCATCATTCAAATATTTAAAATTAATTAAATATTTTCAATTTAAGTTGTCCGAAAATTTTGGGTCGTTACAACATAAACCAATAAATTTACTGTTGGGTGAGTTTCGACGGGCTCCTTCCCACCAAACCAACTCTCGCCGGACGGGCTCCACACCGTTCCCACCGAACCGCCTACCTCCTGAGCACTGCCGAACCACCTACCTCCCAAACAACACCGGACCAACCCACTCACAAGTTACCATCGAACCAACACATATCCACACCACTACCGAACCAGCCTAACCGGACCAAGCTACGCCCTCGACCGAACCGAGGCCTCTCCATCCACTACCGAACCAGAAGCCTCTCCAATTCCACACCACCGATCCAAGGCACCACTGGACCGCCTATCTAACCTACACCGAACCAACATGCTAGCAAACCAGCCATTGTCGGACCGAAAAACAACTCCAACCATCTCCGAACCAAAAGGATGCCGAACCAACATTGCCAGGCCAGATTGTCTTGGCCCAAGCCCACCAGCAGCTATATACATCCAGAACCCCTGCCCCCAGCCTCACTCTATAAATAGAGAGGCAGGGGTACAACAATGGCGGACAAGTTTGAGAGCTCAAGCACGGATAGAACTTTCAAACAACTTTCAGTTACTTGTAATCAAAGCTTTGTACTTGTAATCTGAATAGAAGAGGAGAATAACATATAAAGTGGACGTAGGCACGTTCTGGTCGAACCACTATAAATCCGTGTGTCTTTTACAATTTAGTCCCTGCTTTTTATATATTTGCATAAATCGCCCAAATCACTAAGAACAACGTATAATCAACTAAATCATACGACTTGGAGGTGTTTGCCCATTTTTTGTGCAAACATTTACTATTACTACTTCGAAATCAATTAAATATTCCAAACTATACTTGCAAAATAGAGATTCAAATTTATTTGCCAAGTATATTACCATAAATAAACTTCGCAAATCAATTTTTTTCCATTTATATAATATCTTTAAATTCTACAATCAAAGAAACTTATATAAATTTTACTTGCAATATTCATTTGAAAGCTTCATTTGCAAATAAATCATCTTTAATAATTTAATACTTTTCATAAATTCATTTGTAAAATTTCTTGCTTCATTTTTAAATACCATTCAAATATTTTAAATAACATCTTTATAAATATATGTAAATTATTTGAAAATAATTATTTACGTCATTACTTATATTTACAAAGAAGCTATTGAAACCCTTAAATCCATTATTTATAAATTTGTTAGTTTTATCTCAAGATACTTTTCAAACGTTATTAATAAATCAATAATCATTTACTTTAAATATGTTTTATTGAATTAATAATTTCTCACGATATTTACAACACTAGTAAACCATGCTGTATATAAATAGATAATATTTTAAACATTTTAAAGTATTTAGAAAAGAAAAAAAAATGACCAAAATACCTTTTATATAATACTTTATCAAAATACTTTTATAACTCAATGTCCTAGTGGTTTATCCTCGTTCTTGCAGACTCTGACCATGCACTGATCAGGCGCAAGGCTAGAATTCTCCAAGTTCTTAGTGGACCTATTTCAACACCCAGTGAAAATACTTGAAAAACTTTCAAAACCGATATGGAAAGTACAATCCAAACAAACCACCTGGATCGTAGATACACAATGGTTATGCCTGGACCCCCAAGAAACATCCGTACCTTTAAGAAATCACTGCCTTGCGAATTACGTCATGATAACCAAAACCCATGGACCGTAGGATACATAATGGTTACGCTTGGATCCCCCAAGAAACATCTGTACCCTTTAAGCAATTTCTACCTTGCGGATTATACCACGACAACAAAACCGATAGACCGTAGGATACACAATGATTACACTTGGATCCCCCAAGAAGCATCTGTACCATTTAACAATCTCTGCCTTACGGATTACGCTACCCAAAAAATGACCATGGGTTACGCCATGGTAGGACACTCGAGTATCACATACGGAAAATTAAAATCAGAGAGGATAATATCAATAGAATGAATCCACAATTTGGCCACAAAGCGGATATCAAGTGGAAGGCACTTTCCATATCTTTACTTCAAAAATATGTATCATATAGTACCTTTTCAAATCAATTTCAAATATCATACTTATATAAAGTCCATTATATATAAGATTCCATTTCAAATCGAATACTTTCCAAAATCAATAGTATCAAATCACACTTATATAGACTTCGACTATATAAGATTTCGCTTTCAAATTGAGTACCTATCCAAATCAATAGTTTTCAAATAAACTTCATACTTAATATTTTGTTTCATAGTTTTCAGAATTTCAATTTAAAGATCCCAAGGCTTAAAGTTCACACTTGTATATTATTACATTACATGCTAAGAATGTATACCCTAATTCTATTCATTTACTAAACATAGATATAACAAATTAAACCTTGTTTTACTTGCTTTAAAATTAAGGTTATCAATTCAACTATATAATTCAACTCAATTATCAAGTTTCACTCATGTATTAATTCAAAAGGTTTCGATTATCCAAAATAGCCAACTATTCCATTTTTTCCAATAGTCGAAACTACATGTCAACAAACAACAAAATTCACAATAACAATTCAATTTTGCAAACAAATATCCTAATTATTCATTTTATTCTTTTTAATACACCATTATTAAACTAGTGTTTAGTCCATTAATTCAATCAATAATAATTAACCAATGTTTATAATTTGATTAAATACAAAAAGTCAACAAAAATGATAATCATTAAATATTACCATTTCATAAATCAAACACATTACAAATAACTATATTAGTCATAAAATGTTATTCCTTTATATATATCATATAATATTAGGAAAAATAATTTCATTTCAAAATTTATACATAACATTTTTATAACACTAACAAATACTCGCTCTCGTATATACACTCAAACAACTCATTCTAGGGTATTACTACCCTATCCCTAATGAGTTAACCCCAACAGGCTAAGGTATGTCTAAACCAAAGCTCTGATACCAACTGTAAAGATCCACCTTTTGGATGGTTCAAATCGAAAATAAATCACACGTGTCAGAATCAAACCATTCAAAAGGAAGGATAGTTAATGGGGTAAGTAAGAAAAAAAGGAAAGAAAAAACAAAATACAGAATCTCGCAGCGGAACGACAAAATATAATAATCAAATAAACAGTTCATGAAGCTATTTTACATATAACACTTGATTACACTTTTACAAATTCAAATCAGAGTTATACATATATCATAAATAAACAAATAATGTAGCGAAATACAGAATGTAGTGGAATAATAAATAACAATAATACTGAATCTTCGTCTTCGTCCACCAGAAAATAGTCTTCAATGCTGAAAAACTCAGGCTGACCCGAGCGTAAAGGAAAATAATACACTCGATTCGGAACTAAAATTCTTATGCAAATTAAATCAAAAGTAGATGTGATAAGGAAAGCAGATAACTACATTTTTGAAGGTTCAAATTTCTGGAAAAGTTATTGTTTCCATATTCAAAATAAAATGGATTTCATAATAAATCCATTCTAGTAAATTACAAATTTAGAGAACAATTCCCAGTTAAATTTCATTGCTCAAGAGATTTGATTTATAAAAATGTTCCAAATTTTCGATATTCAATTTTACGGAAATTTCCCAATGTTCCAAAATTTAATTTTGAAAACTTTCAAATAAGGTAACGATGGTTTACTTCTCCAAATCATTTTTATGGTTCAAATAGTAAATCTAAACATACTATTTTTCCTCTGATGTAAATACTTGAAAGTCATGGGTTTTATATCTTTATTCAGTGTGCAAATAATCAATATGAAAATTTATATAATTACAATAAACTATAGGGTGACAACAAGCATATATCAAATAAATGAACAAATACACATTCAATCACAATAGCATCCATCACAACATACAATCAATATTCAAATCAATCAATTCAACAAATCAACCAATTCAATAACATGTCACAGTAATTATTAGTCGTCACGTATTGGAATTTAGCTATTCAAATTAAATATCAATAAAAATTCCAAACTAACAATCAAAAATTTATCGCTATATGACCTGGTTTAACTTGCAATAAAATTTTAGTATTTCGTGAGTGAGTTTAAACACTCACCTTCTGGATTTCCCTTTTCTAGTCGGTTTTAGATCCGCTACTACTTCCTCCTTTTGATTTGTTTCATTCTATCTTAATCTTTTTTTAGAATGTTTTGGAAGAGATAAAGAAGTTGTTATAGATCTGGATTTGAAGAAAAAGATTTGGAAAAAAGAAGAATGTTTGGAAAAGAAGAAGAAAATTTAAAGAAGATGAAGAATTGAAAAAGAAAAGGAAGCTTTCAAGAAGAAGAAGAAGAAATAAATATATTAAAAATGAAGCAAAAAAAATAGATGAAGGAGATTTAAAGAAGAAAAAAATGAAAAAGGAAGGAGGAAGGTGAAGAGAGAAAAAAATGAGATGGAAGTTTTATTTGGAAAATGAAGCTACAGAAGATGAGATTAGAAAATGAAATATGACTAAAATGAAGACGGAAACAAATGAAAAGCTAATAAGGTATATATAAACAAACTAGGAATTGAAATAAGGTAAAATATGAACAGCCCTAAAACGTAGTATTGAAAGATGTGAACTAAATGAATATGAGATGTTAGGAGAATTAAAATGCAAATGAAGAAATAAAATTATAGATTATTTAATAACAAGGAAATAAAGGTGGAGGGACAAAATGCACGTTTAGTTTTAAATGCTTGAGGCATTGATAATGCATAAGGAATGTATGTAGAAATGAGAAAATTTGCAAACCAAAGGAAAATAAAAAAATTTATAACAAAAAATGAGATGGAAAAAATTAAATATAGCCTAAAAGATTAGGCTTAGGCATTAAATCGAAGGAGAAATGAACGGACCAAGTTTTAATAATGAGGTAACTATTTTAAAACGTACATGCAATATATAAAAAAAAGAAATGAAGGGATCACATACACATTTTTGAAATTCAATTTTTTTTTGAAACGCAACCAAATTAATTTCATTCACTCAAATAATACTCAATTTGTACGCATATAAATTTTTATCTACGCACAATTTATAAAATTATACTTACCTTAAAAAATGAAAACGTTCAATTCTTTTATTTCCATTAAAGCACCATTTCTGTTTAACACAAAACGTGCATTTCTTTTATCAAATCTATTAATTGCAATCAACGTTTTCTTTCATTTTAATCGAAATATTTCTATTACATTAATTGTAATTAATAACAAAGTTAAATTTCAAAATAGATAAACCAAAGTGGATGAGAAATAAGACAACTATTTCCTTAAGTCATTTAAACATGTTTATAAATTTGTTGTTTTACACCACGGTAATAAATAACTTGCTTAAATTATATTTCCTATTCTTGTAATCAATCTGTATGCTAAAACAGCATTCAAATAAATATATATTTCTTTTTTTAACAAATCATTCTATTCTTTACTCTAATGAAATTAAATCTACATTCACAAATGAAACATTCATTTTATTTGATATAAACGTTCTTCTTTTCATTAAATTAATCTTTTCATATATTTTAACAAAACATAAACTACGTTTAATTACACTTATAAACTTACAATTTAATGTTCTCTCTCTTATTAATTGAAATTATTCAGTTACATTAATTTCAATTGATTACAAAGGTGAATATCAAAATGGACTAAACAAATGTAATAAGAAATAGAAAAATTATTTCCTATCAAACATTAATTTAAACATATTTATGCATTGTTGGATACAAACAGGTATTATACATTTCTTACCAAATAATAGTTTATATCTCTGAAATCAATCTTTTAGCTACCAAACATTTTAAATAAATGAACATATGATTCTTTTTTAATAAAAAAAAACATTTATTATTCCTTATTAACATTTATTATTCCAATCAATTGAAAATTGACATTCAGACAATTGTTAATATCATTCAAACCAATATTATTAAAATACACACCATGCTTATATTATTGCAAACATATGTCATTAATAGAAATTTTAATTAAGCTCATAATTTGTAATATAATCTAATTTGTATCAATAAAATCTTAATTTTTTTATTCCTAACAATTTTATTTAAAAATCTTATTTAATTTACTACTTTTAAATGTTTAAAAATGCCGGTAGTTAAAGAGTTTTTGAAGTGCAAGGACTACTTGCTGCTAATCCTGAGGGTGGTTCCAAAATGGATGTAGTAGAGGTAGTGGTTTCGATTTTTTTCAGACCCAGAACGAACTTGTATGGATGAATGCTGACACTACATTGCTGCCTAGAGGACAATGTTAGCATTCCAAGTGAGTTTGCTATATAAAAAGGTCATCGTAACCTCAAGCCTCATCAACTGGGAAAATGACTAAAGCAGAGACATGCGATAGGGCTATGTGGGTTGCTCCCATTAGGGTATGATCTCTCAAGATCTAGTGTCGATACCTCTATGTATGCTTCGGGGCCTAATATGGTTGTTCGATTGCAACCAAGGAGTGATCATATTTGACGTTATCCAGAAAGTAGGGTCAGTCCTGAGTAGTAGAGGTACAACGCGTTGACCTCCCTGCATTTTATCCAGAGATGTACGAATTCGATGGGAAGACCCTTGCCCTTTCATAGTTGGAATCCATTTTCCAGTACGAGCTTTCAGACTCGATTATATACCTATGATGTAGGAATTTAATAATGTAATAATTTTGGCTATGATTGATATGTATTTGTATCTTAGACATTATTTTAATATCACTGGATTTTCTATAGAAATTTTTTAGGTTATCGTAAGGTAAAAGTTCGCCCATGTTTATGTAAGGTGTAGCCTTACGAGATACCTTTGATTTTAAAGGATTTTACAAGTTATAATAACTAAGATTTCTTATGATTTGATTTTCTCACGCTGGTTTTAACATACTGATCCGGACGTCATTTTCTTATAATGTTCGAGTCTGCCCAAGCATATTTTTTAGTTTTAGCCGGATGCTTTGGAGCTTTCAGCGACGAGCTGGATTCTCCAAGACGTATTCATGTATCTTACGTTCTTCCGCTGTTTTGACTATTTTGTTTCTTGTTTGTATTTATCAGAATTGTAAGGACGGACTATTGTAACTGTTCAGACTGAAAATAGGTTAGTTTACTAGGATGTTGTATAAGTAAAGATGATTTTTTGTAAAGATCTTGTGCATATTATATTTTATTCATCACGTCTATGAGATTATTTTCTGTCTTTCCGTCCTTTCACCCCCAAATGACTTATCTTTCGGACACTTGAACGACTGGCACTCGAATACCATGAATATATTAAGCGTCATCTTTTTGTGTAAGAAAGGCAGATCGTTACAATATCTATATATAAGAACATATATAAAAGGAAATAAAACCAAAGCCTACTTCACTTTGGGCAAAATTATTTTATAAGAGATTTAGTTATGTAACAATTTACATAATTGTCCATAAGGTACACCCTTAACTCTATCATTAATTTGTACCCTCATGCGCAAATATAGCTCCCACAACACTTCGAAATTTGAATCGTCATCTCTTAAGGTCGGGGATCTCACTTGTCTAGCCTAAGACAATGAACCGACATCGAATGTCCAACGAGGAGTGGTGATGATGAAACTAGAAAGCAGGTCATTCACTATTCCTTTAAGATTACAAGAGTAAAGTTGAGCGTCGAAGTAGGTTGGAGGTGATGGAGGAATGCTGTAAATGCATTTGCCTTTCTTTTGTAAGGTCGTGCATCTCGTCCAAATGTTTGAATTCAGGGGGAGCATGGTGTTTGAAGCGATGAAATCATACAATAGTTGTCTGCCACCATTCACCAACTTCTTGAACACAATTTTGTTCAACCGAACAAACACCCCCTAGCATTTGTTGTAGATCGTTCCACTTCAACCGCTTCATATTATCTCATGTTTTCTTCATATGGTGTCGATGAAAGCAATGTGTAAGAGCTGGTTGAACTCAAGCGCGACATCATCATACTAGTTGCAAACTCGACTAGCATGTGACGTATTAGCGATGACCAAATAAGATATCTATGTAAATCAAAGTTCGCTCATCTTTTCAATCGACTATGTTTTCAACTGAAGGTTCGATATAGACAATTGACATTTTGAAATTTAAAAAAATCGTAAAATACATGTCATAAACATGGTTGTAAAAGAAATTACCTCGATTTGAGTTTGAAAAATGTTGAATAGACGCTTAGCAAGTTCAAATTTAGGAAAGGAGGAAGAAGAAAATAAAAGGTTTATATAAGATGAAAAATTGTTGTTTGAAATTGAACCGTTGGAACATGATACGCCTTGTTCGAACAGTTCAATTCCCACCGCTTTAGCTAAACGATATTTGGCTTGATTTCCTTTACATCCAAATCAACTCGTTGCATGCTTATGTAATTATCAAATCGTCCTTCAAGTAAAAATACATATTTGTGCATGGATCTTCAATGTATTTCTCTCCATGTTGGCTAGAATGTCCAAACTTTTTTCGTGCATTCCTTCTCTATTGTGTTATGTCCATGATCTATGTTATGCATAGAACTTCAGGTCTAGTAGCGTGGTCACCTTACAACTTTAAACATTTATGAAATTAGAGTATGCTGTTGTGCGTAAGACATGGACTTGGATGAAATTAGCCGTTGTCAAAAACTAGTGCACGTTTACAAATATTTTGAAAGATGATACACATTTGTTGGTAGTCACCCCAAGTTCTAAAGAAAAGAATTTGTCCATATTTCCATCTGAACTACTAAATCAAACAACCGCCCATATTCCATAATTTTCCATTAATCGACATCAAGATTTATGCAATAGAGATTTTTGAACGTTTACTTTTCCCCTCGCATTGGTGTACATAAGATTATTACAAAGGTTGTCCATCAAAGTAATTACAAGAGCTTCCAAGAGACTCATTACGTGTTTTAATAGTACAAAATACAAAGAAGAAAAATTCTTACTAGCACAGTGATTGACCAAAGTTTAAGAATTTAAGAGTCAGGGCACGAGAGGTCTCTTTTCCACAAATCAATCACTAATAAGTAATGTACCCAATGAGTGTTAATTGACATTGCACTGGGCCAGTTTGGCCTTGAGCCTTTGAATTTCTTCGTCTTTGCATATAACTCTGTAACAATAAAAAAGGGATGCTCATTAGACAAATAATTTCATTTAAAATACTATAGCAACAACATGCTTTTACCTATACTGCATTTCGGAAACTTCTTGCAGCAGCTCTTTCTCTCTTTCATGTGCTGCTTCCAACTACATTGAAGAAGAATTTTATTAACAAAGTAACAAAGTCCGAAACTGCAGTAAACTGACCAAAGAGGTTAGAGACCCACCATAGGTTTTTTATTTTTATTTTCGTAAATAATATTATTCTAAGAGAAATTATAGCTGTCTATTTTCTTATGCACATTTTATATAAGTAATTCTTTTAACTGACGTATATTGGAAAATGACAAAAAAAATGAAACGGTTATCGGTTTAACCAAATTAACCAAAATTTTATTATATTTTCGTAATTACTAATGCTAAAATAACTTTTTAGATTACTTTATACGAAAATATAAATGTGTCAATAAAGTAATCTAAACATATTAGAATCACACACACACATTGTAATTTGGTTATCTGATTTAACCAAATTAAGTTCGGTTGTTTCGGTTGGCTTGCCTTGGTTTTGGTTTTTATTGGTTTTAGTTTGGTTTAACAAAATCATAATCGACTAAACCAAAACCAACCAAACCCTCCCCCCTAGGTATGAAAGATTATTACGTATTAGAATCAATACCTGACTATTTGAATATTTTTCTTAGGGAGCAAAATATATAAATCAGGATTGAAAGAAATTACATACTGAAGAAATTAGAGACGCCGAACTTGATAACGCATCCGCTGTACGATAAACTGATGAAATGAAATCATGTAATACAATATCAATAAAACTAGCATATCAAATCATAATAAATAGAAAATATAAGACCTGATTGTTCTCCCGTGCTTAAATGCTTCATGGCAGAGAGAGCATAGTCCTGCATGTAGACGGGAAAAGCTCAGAACACAAAGAGGAACATAATTTGAGAATCAACCTCCCCTAAAATAAATATTCTAAGAAACCTGAAGCCAAATCCGGTGTGTACACACATATAGAGAGCAGCTATTGGAACAAAAATTCAAATATAATTGGTGACACAAAGGATATCAGACGGTGGTTCTCCATCACATGTACAAAATGAGATCCAAATATGAGATCAATTGTGTCACCAACCGTAGCATCAGTTTGTGTCCAAATAGGACTTATATACACACACACATGCATATGAGGAGGAACATGCATCCCTTTTTTTATTTCTGAACTGTGCCCAACTCCATTTTTGATTATTCACAATCATCAGAATTTGATAATGGTAGATGTGATCTACTTACCATGAATGTCATTTTTGCAAAAAAAAAATACCTCATCCCAATATTTAATTTCCGCTAGAGATGTACGTGTGAACCAATTATTAAAGTAACTATATTTAATATGTTGTATAATTATTTTGATTGGCTACACATATCGAAAGAAGATTACCATTATGGTGTTGATGATAAAATGCTACAAAAAATTAACAAATTCCAGTGACTGCATATACAAGAAATGGAGTTGGGTACAATACGGTGGCACAAAGATTTCGGAATGTGTATGTATGCATGTACATGTGTGTCTATGTACGATAATACGCCTCACTTTTGCTACGCCCCTACAGTTTTCATAGCTAGACAATTTAAAATCAAACAAAATTTTGTAAACGTTCAATCTACAATATGAACATCATATCCAGAAAAATAAGACCATTTCAAACCTTTTAGCATATTCAAAATGTTAAGTCGATATTAACCATTAAAATATTCATTTTAACCATCAGATTTGAAATATTATTTTGAATATGGTAGGACAATCAAAATTTTGTAAAGATGATATTGAGTTGTGAAAGAATACATTTACAAAGTTTTGTTTGATTTCAAACCGTCTAATTATGAAAACCATGCAGGTGTAGATAAGATGTACCGGAAATTAGGCCTGTCAATGGACAGGGTTCGGTCCGAGTATTATAAAACTCGGACCCGAATCCAATTACAACGATTAAAACCCGAACCCACGGGGTATTTCAACTCAATATCCGAGCCCGGCCCGTCGGGCTTTTTAAACCCGTTGGATAATCACTGTATACCTAACTCAGAATATTTATGTTAAAACTATATTTTAAAATTGCAACTTTAGTAAAATTTGTATACAAACAATGTTATAATATAAATTAGACGATGATGTAGTCAACCTCGTAACAAAAGTATGCAAAAATATCTACATGTAAACAAACAAAATGGTACATAAATGACATACGCACTCATGTTTTGATACGACGAAAAACTAATAGTAGAGTCGACCTCTAACCGGGCCGGGTTTTGATAAAACCGTACCCAACCCGGATCGGGTCTGAGTCGGGCTTGGATAGTAAAAGGCAAAAACCGTATCTGCATAAATAGGACGGGTTTGGTCGGACTCGGACCGAAACTCGTACCATTGACAGGCCTATCGAAAATGGAGTCTAACATATCTCAGACACATCTCTCCCCCTATATATATTTTTAAAGATAGTGAGTAATGGAAGAATACATTTACAATGTTTTGTTGATTTCAAACCGTCTAATTATGAAAACCATGCAGGTGTAGATAAGATGTACCGGAAATGGGGTGTAGCAGATCTCAGACACACATCTCTCCCATATCTGTGTGTGTGCGTGTATGTGTGTATACATATGTGTGTGTGTGTGTGTGTATTCGAGGAGCGTTCAACAACATCACAAATGCTTATGATTTCCACCACAAACTCCGAATTAAATAATGGCACTACTAAAGAGAGAGAGGGTGCTATTATTTAATTCGGAACTTGTGAAAATCGTGGGGCATTAGAGGTGCTGCACTGTTTGGGATGTTGTTGACCGCTTCTCGTGTGTGCATGCACGCTTGTCAAACTTTTCGTTACATACCCGTTGAAGCAAGCTAGCTTGAAGCATTCCAAGCATTTGTTGGAAAAGAAAAGCAGCATTCGGCATAGCATCAGAAGGTGAGAGTATGTTAGGAGAAGGAAGTTGTGAAATTGCCTAATATCAACGGATTAGTTACTTTCAAACGAAACAAAATGGTCACTAAATCAACATCTATTCATGTGAGTTAAGAGATAAGAATACAAACGATAATCTCTCAAATATTCAAATAATAGGTGTAGAAACATTTTAAATCGTTTTCCCATAATCATCCTAAATCATCCTTTTTAACCAATTAAGCAACCAATGAATTAGTTATACAATAACTAGCCCAACGGGTGACTTAGTGTTAAGACGACAAATTAGGATTATAAAGATAATAATATATTGTTTTAGTACATGAAAAAGTAGAAAGATAATAGGATAAAGCTCCACAGTTTAATTCCTAAAAAAATTGGTCATGTCTTACGAAAAAGATAGGAAAATAAGGTAGAGAATGAAGAAATGCCTCTTCACTGAACTGTTAAATGAATTGGCAAAGGAGAGGAGAGGGAGAGGGAGAGGGAGAGGGTGAGATGGAGAGAGAATCAGGAATAATTAAGATAAAACCAGAGTACTCATTATCTCCTATAGAATTACGTGAAAAATGCTTAAAATTGGAGTGTAATTTACAATAGTAAATTTACCATGGTACATGACAGTGTCCAGTTTACCTGAGTTTAAAAAGAGAAGTTTATGCAATCAATAGTGAATTAATAAAGAGTATTATGTATTTAAACACAATTACTATATTTTATTAACAAACACGAGAAAGATAAGAGCACATGGCAATGATGAAAATAAATTTAAAACTGCACTTCACAACCTCGTTGAACTGAAAATCCGTCTTGTGCATATGATATAATCTACAAAATACGGAACATAAAACATAAGTATAAAATCACATGCAAAGCAAGTGCACTATACCATGTTAATTGCAAATATGGACGACGGTTTTTTATGAAAAGCTGCAAATGTATTCTTCTTTACGATAATATTTGGAAAAAGAAATATTATCATACAAAATTATAACTTAATTAAGATAATTTTATCTTCCACTTTTTCATTCTAAAAGTAGTTTAAATACCAAAGATGTATTAAGAAAACTGGGTATAACTAATAAAAAGAACGCGCGATATATCTCTGGTGTATTGTCGTAAAACGGCATACTTTATCACCATTAAATAATTTGCAATACGATCTTTCAAATGGCATCTATTTTGCATACATAAGAATCAATAAGTTATGTCCACGACCACTTGTCCCAGTGGTTAGGTGCTCCGAGTTAGATTTGGAAGCAAGTTTGAAACTCACATCATGTGATGCAAACCCTAGACATATTGATATGTGTATTCTACATATCATCTAAGCGTTATGGCTACAATATATTACCATCTCATGTATGAAAGCCAAAGGTGCCATGTTTCAGAAGAAATAAATGAAGAAGAGAAAATCCATTGAGACACAAAATGATGACATAATTTGTGACACAATGAATCGGTAAGTTATGAGTGTTAGCATATTGGTCCATTTCTTGTCTGGGTTGGGCTTTTTAGCTTTTTTATTGTTTATATTTTCGATCTATATAAATTTATCTCTGTAACCCTAATGTAATCAATCTTTGTTTGCTCAGCCGTCTTGCTGAATAATATGAATTATCCTCTTCTTCTTATTTGATTTTACAAACATTTTACAAACGTTTACATGGTATCAGAGCCTCGTTCTTATTTCTGCCTGCTGCCTCGTCGTTGCCTCGTCGATGTCTTGTCTTCCTGCCTCAACCCGAAACCCTAGCCTGATATCATCACCTGCTCCAAACCCTAGCACCCACCGAAACCCTAACCTGTCGTCGATCTTGTCACAAAACCCCAGAGCTCCGTCCCCAGCCTGCAGAAACCCGAGTCCTCAGCCTGCCCCAGCTGCCGATCTCCCTGACCCAGCTGCCAATCTCCCTGCCCTAGCTGCCGATCTCCCTGCCGAAACCCTAGAACCCCGAAACCCTAGCCTGCCGATCTCCCTGTCCTGAAACCCTAGCCTGATGATCAACCCGAAACCCTAGTTCCCCAAAACTCTAGCCCAATTGATACATGTCTCGAGCTGAAGCAGTTGCTGACTTCAAAATATGGCAGGAGGTGATGATTCATTACAGGCTATTAGTGTTCGTTTAGATGGAAAAAACTATTCTTGTTGGAGTTATGTCATGAAAAATTTTCTGAAAGGAAAACAGATGTGGAGATATATTTCTGGTGTTATTGTGGCTCCTGAAGCTGCTGATGTTGAATCGATGGAGAAATAGGATACTAACAATTCAAAGATCATCACTTGAATTAATAATTCTGTTGAGAATAAAATTGATATGCAATTAGCTAAGTATGATACTGCTAAGCAAGTTTGGGACTATTTGGAGCGACTTTTTGTGCTTCTAACTTTGCCATTCAATATCAATTAGAGGCTGATATTCGATCATTGTCTCAGAATGATCGAAATATTCAAGATTTTTATTCTGAAATTACTGCTATTTGGGATCAATTGGCTATGACTGAAGTTGCTGAGCTTAGGTCATTTGCTCCATATATCGCTCGTAGGGAGGAACAACGTCTTGTTCAATTGTTGATGGCTCTTCGACCAGAGTACGAGCATTGTCGTGCGTCCATCCTACATCGCACTCCTTTACCTTCTGTTGATTCTGTTCTACATGAATTATTAGCTGAAGAAACTCGCTTGAAGTCTCAAACTGAGAAATTTGCACAGACTTCTTCTGCATCTGTTTTTGCTACAGGGATTTTACCAGTCTCATCTCAACGCAACAAGATAAATATCAAGAATGGTCGTGATTGTAATTATTGTAAACAACCAGGCTATTGGAAGAATCAATGTCCTGAATTATTGGCTCGTCAAAAAAATCAAAGTTTTAAGCCAGGTGATAGATCACAACAGCAACAACGCGGTAGCCAACAACAGTCCCTCTCTACTGCACAAGGACATGGACAGTCACGGGGTAGTTCCCAGCCTAGGACTGCTGCATTGGTACATCCTTCCGGTGAATCAGTTGTGGATTCCTCTATGGACTCTCTTGCAGAACAATTTCAGAAGTTCCTTGCTAGCCAGTCTTTGTGTCAAAACATGACTGCTCCTCAATCTCAGCACTTTGTCATGATAGCTCCCTACATATCAGGTTTGAATTCTCCTTTGTGGATTTTGGATTCTGGTGCCTCATATCATATGTCACATGATTGTTCATCATTTATATCTATGTCTTTTGATTCTCGTCCATCTTCTATTTTGACTGCTGATGGCACACATTTGCCATTAACAGGAATCGGTACAATTCAAACCACACGTTTCCCTCTCAAATGTTTATTGTATTCCTAAATTAACTATGAATCTTGTGTCGGTCGGACAACTTTGTGATCTTGGATATCTTGTTCATTTTTCTTCTACCACTTGCTCTGTGCAGGATCCCAACTCCAAGAAGTTGATTGGGACAGGCCGTAGGCAGGGTGGTCTCTATGTTTTGGATGACTTGCACATTCCACGTCATGCCGCTGCTGCTAGTATTGACCTTTCTTCTTTTCATTTAACTTCATTGTCCTCTAAGTTTTATTTGTGGCATTCTAGGCTTGGTCATATTTCAAGCTCTCGTCTTAAATTCTTGTGTAATTCTGGTGTTTTGGGAGATTTACGTTCTCATGATATTTCAGATTGTAGTGGTCGTAAACTTGAAAAATTTTCTACTTTGCCTTTTAATCAAAGTGTTTCTACTTCCACTGCACCTTTTGATTTAGTTCATTCTGATGTTTGGGGTCCAGCACATATCCCCACAAAAGGTGGGTGCAGATATTAGGTCTCTTTTATCGATGACTATACTCGTTATTGTTGGGTTTATCTGATGAAACGTCGTTCTGAGTTTATTGATATATATATACTGTCTTTCAAGCATATGTTAAAACACAACACTCTGCTATTATTACATGCTTTCGTTCTGATTTAGAGGGGAATACACTAAGGGAGACCTTTCTAACATATTCACGGTTGATGGTACTTTGCATCAGACTTCCTGCACTGATACCCCGCAACAAAATGGTGTTGCTGAAAGAAAACATAGAAACATTGTTGAAACTGCCCGTTCTATGATTCTTTCAGCTAGCGTTCCAAAAGAATTTTGAAGAGAAGCTGTTCTCACTTCCGTTTATCTTATTAATAAGATCCCAATTTCTCATAACTCTGGTATTTCTCCTCATGCCAAGTTGTTTGGTCAAACTCCTGATTACTCTCACCTGAAAGTGTTTGGTTCCACTTGTTATATTCTTCGTCCACACGTAGAACGTACAAAATTATCTTCACGTGTTGCTATATGTGTTTTTCTTGGGTATGGTATTGGACAAAAAGGCTATCGTTGTTATGATCCTTCTTCAAATAAACTATATGTTTCTCGTCATGTTTCCTTTATTGAACATATTCCCTTCTACTCTATTCCAGCTAGTCCTCATAGTATGACTAAGTCTGATCTTATTCACATTGATCCATTTTCTGCGGATAACTCCTCTGATTCACCACCTCTTATCATTGATACTCCGTCATCCATACACTCTGTTCCTCCTCCTTCTGCAGGTGACACTTTATCCCCTGCTACTACGACTGTTCAAACACCTCCCGTGATGATTGATCCTGTTCAACCTCGCTATCCCACTCGCACACGTAAATCTACTCAATTATCTGATTTTGCTTACTCTTGTTACTCTCGGGCTTTTGCTTCATTTCTTGTTTCCAATGACACTTTCTATGAGCCTTCTTCTTACTCGGAGGCTGTCCGTTCTCCTGTGTGGCAACGTGCTATGTCTGAGGAAATGTCTGCTTTAGACAAAACTGGTACCTGAGATCTTGTATACCTTCCTACTGAGAAGAAAACTATTGGTTGTCGATGGGTGTATAAGATTAAAACCAAGTCAGATGGTTCTATTGAGCGATACAAAGCTCGTTTAGTTGCTAAAGGATTTGCCCAAGAGTATGGCATGGATTATGAGGAAATATTTGCTCCTATGGCTAAGATGACATCTGTTCGGGTTTTTATTGCTGTTGCGTCCAGTAGTAAGTGGGACATCTCTCAAATGGATCTTAAAAATGCTTTTCTTAATGGAGATCTTAAGGAAGAAGCTTACATGATTGCTCCACCTGGTGTTTCTTATGCTCCGGGTCAGGTTTGTAGGCTTAAGAAAGCTCTATATGGCCTTAAGCAAGCACCACGTGCTTGGTATGAGAGATTTTCGAATGTAGTTATATCATTTGGTTTTACCTCTAGTCCCCATGATTCAGCACTTTTTGTCAGATTGACTTCTGCAGGCCGTATTCTTCTTCTACTATATGTAGATGATATGATCATTACAGGTGATGACAGTAATGGTATTGTGAGTATTAAAGCCACATTGTCTCGTTGTTTTGATATGAAGGATTTGAGTCATCTACGTTATTTTTTAGGGATTGAAATAGCTTCCTCAGAAAAAGACTATCTTCTTTCCCAGTCCAAATACACTACTGACATTATTCATCGTGCTGGTCTTACTGATACACGTCATGTTGATTCACCACTTGAGGTAAATGCCTGATATACTCCGACCGATGGTAGTCCACTTTCTGATCCCACTTTATATCGTTCTATTGTTGGTTGCCTTGTATATCTGACCATTACTCGTCCAGATATTGCCTATGCTGTTCACATTGTTAGTCAGTTCGTATCTTCCCCTACCTCTGTTCATTGGGCTGCTGTTATGCGCATTCTTCGTTACTTGCAAGGAACACTTTATCAGAGTCTTTTGTTCCCATCGACCTCATCTTTGGAGCTCCGTGCCTTCTTTGATGCAGATTGGGCTGGTGACTCAACGGATAGAAAATCCACAACTGGCTTTTGTATATTTTTAGGTGATTCCCTTATTTCATGGAAGAGCAAGAAACAGGATGTTGTTTCTCGGTCTTCCACTGAGGCAGAGTATCGTGCTACGGCCTCCACTACATCTGAGATTATTTGGTCACGTTGGCTGTTGGAGGATATGGGTGTTTCGATTTCTTCTCCCACTCCTATGTATTGTGACAATAAGAGCGCTATTCAAATTGCTCACAATACTGTTTTTCATGAGCGCACCAAACATATTTAGATTGACTGTCATTTCACTCGGTATCACTTGCTGCACGGAACTATATATCTGCCTTTTACTTCGTCATCGACGCAACTTGCTGATTTCTTCACGAAGGCTCACACTATTGAACGTCATAGATTTTTCATTGGCAAACTCTCGATGCTTCTTGCCGTACCATTGCGTGTTTGAGGGGGGATGTTAGCATATTGATCAATTTCCTGTCTGGGTTGGGCTTTTTAGCCTTTTTATTGTTTATGTTTTCTATCTATATAAACCTATCTCTGTAACCCTAATGTAATCAATCTTTATTAGCTCAGCCGTCTTGCTGAATAATATGAATTATCCTCTTCTTCTTGTTTGATTTTACAAACGTTTTACAAACGTTTACAAGTAGATATAAAAATGTTTTAGGTGTCTCGACATTTTCTATTTTTATGGAAAAAGGCCAAGATCTTAAGCATTATTGGTAGTTATATTCATTTTAATAATTGCATGTGCAGCTATACATGGAGTAATAATAAATAGAGCTCTTATCATTTATATCAATAGAGCGAAGTATTAAACCAAGTTTTGTGGCATCCATTTAGTCCACCATTTGCAAATTATCAATTCACATCCTACAAATTCTAATTGACACTGTTGTCTATGTCTTTTAAATCCTTACGCTACTATATGATTCCAACAAGCGCTCATGTTAGTCTTGGTAATCAAAATCAATGTTTTGATAACAAAGAAGTATAACCTTACTGACAAAAAGGTATTCTCTTCAAAATAACTTTTGTAAACAACAGAGACCTCTCCTCTCTTCAAGGCAAATACTACACTCTTACATGTTAGGTGTGACTCGCATTAGTGGTGTATGGATTGGACTAGATAAAATCTCACATCGCAAGAAATATAAACTAAGTGCGGTATATGTGTGCATGTGTGTGGGTGTGTAAAACTTAATCAAGTCATTATAAATGAGAATGGTAATACGGAACATTGATGATTCCTTTTGTTACAACCAAGTGTTGTTAAGACCAAGTCTATGTCCGTTGAGCTTCCGATATAGGGATGCTCAATCGTGATAAGTATTACAAGGGCAATAAAACTAAAAACCATTTGGCATTGTTACAGGATAACAAATATACAACAACGTTGAAGAGTTGAAAGCACGAAATTTTTGCAAATTGCAGTACAGTAACATGTATCGTCATGGACCATACATAATCTTTAGGTTTATATTTACTAATTGTGTTACTCTACAAATAAAGCACGAAATTTTTGCAAATTGCAGTACAGTAACATGTATCGTCATGGACCGTGCATAATTTTTGGGTTTATATTTAGTAATTGTGTTACTCTGCAAATACTATATTTGAACGATTCATAGTTCAATCAATTACTCGCTAGATTCCACAAAAGCTAGAATTGGTAAGAGAAGAGAGAAAATCAGGATTCTGATAGCAAACCAATTACTTGTAATCTCCTATGAAGTTATGTGCAAACTGTTAAAAAATGAGCCTAATTTACAAACATAATGATTACCATATTACATGATTGTTAACATTTATACTTCAAACTATTACAAGTTATTTGATGAAAACATGAAGATTGTAAATTCAGATTTTAAGATATAGTTAATATCAGAAAAAACATTAGTGACATGAATGAATTAAACTGTTGCTTACGATTAAGATTTAAAAGGCTCTACAAAGGATAAAATAGGATGGTGACTAACCTGCAAACTATGACTTTTCTGTAGACCAATAGGTGGAAGAGACTGCAAAAGAATTTGATGTCAAAATCAAAAAAGAAAAAATGAATGTTACATGCAAATCAGATTATTTTTACTTTCTCCATGTCTACTTTTTCAGATGTCACTTTAAATCGCCCCCTCTGTTGTATAACTGGAGGTTTTGACTTATCATCAAGCTCATCGGCTAATGAATCTGCAGATTAATGGTCAGTTTAGTATTGTGTGTGTGCATATCATATGATGCAAAATGAATTTTCAGATTCAAAGACATTAGATTATATGCATACCTGATGATTTTGATTGAACAACTTCAGGAGTAGTCTCATTTGTGGTTTGACACACATCTCCATTACAATTTCCAATATTCTGTTGATTTTGTTGCCTATAAATACAGATCCATATGACATAACTATTGATAATTTAGAAAAAGCGTAATAAATTCATCTGAAAAGACAATTTATAGTTAAACAAACATATAAGCATCTCACCCAAAATAACAATAATTTTATTATCCAACGGAATGTAAAAAGAATATTTCTAAGTTATAGAAAGGGCGATTTTTAGCTTAGATAAAATATTGGTGTAACCGAAAATATTGTTGCTATTATGATAACCAACTTATAATTTGGATTGACACATTACCACCTTAGCACTAGCTCCATTCCTCGTGTTAATTTGGTCCCTTGCACACAAAGTAATTTTCTTGCTCTTAGGCGTATGAAATGTGTAATTGAGAGACGAATCCATGTGAATGTAAATATTACCCAACGGCAGTGATTTTATATTTGTTTAGCAATTTATTCTTAATCTACAACTAGTTATATTTTAGCATTTACATTGTACAATATACTATTAGCAAAGAGCTTAGGTAATTCTTTAATAATTACTTATTGTATATACTAAATTGTTTTTTATCATATAACAATTCTTAGCTTTAATTTTATACTATAATTTAGTATTTAACATTTATTTATATTGCGAATTAATATTTGTATTGCTCATCCTAAAGAAAGAGCTTAACACACGTGAATAGATGTTATATAACTTCTATTTGTAGTGTAAAGTGATATTTATTGTTTATTTGTCAAATTGATATTTCATATTTGGCACTACAGAAGAGATTTAAATATCTTTTATCTTTATTACAGACTGATATTTTACTATGCGAAAGATATGCTATAGAAATTAATTTACACTGCAAATTAATATTTAACATCAATTTATATTGCAAATCAATTTTTTATTGTTTTTCCTGAAGTAGCAGCTTAATATATCCTGAAGAGATGTGCACACTTTTTTCTAATGCAAACTGTCGTTTATTTTTATCACAATATGACATTTATTTACATCAACCATTATTCACATCGTAAGGTGACATCTACTTACATTGCAAGCTAACATTTACTTATAGTACATGCTGAAATTGTTCTTAAATTGCAAGCTCAAATTTATTACATCATAAATTAACATAGCACCTGCGAAGTTGCAGCTGTAAAATATCTCCAAGAAAAGATATTATATGTTCATTAATATAATACGACAATAGCAGTGATGTGGCTCTATGTCCAGAAGGTCAACAGCAAAGAGATTCCCACAAGTGGATATTCTCCATGATAGCATTACTAGCTCGGATCAAAAGAGAATTTTATGCACATATGTTATAATATGTGAACTCACGTAATGTGTATTTTCTAGATTATGCAATTTGATCATCCGTAACGACCCACCTTTTTGGACAGTTTAAATCGACAATCAAACACACAAGTCAACTCAAACCATTCAAAGGAGAGGATTGATAATGGGGTAAATTAGAAAAGAGAAAAGGAAAAGAAAACAAACACACAATCTCGCAGCGGAACGAGAAAATATAATAATCAAATAAACAGTTCATGAAGATGTTTAACATATCTTTGATTATCATTTGTACAACATTTATCAGAGTCATACATATACAACAGAACAAATAAAATAATGCAGCAGACAACATGATGCAGGGATAATAATAGTAATAGTATACCAAATCTTCGAAATTAATTTATTTCAAAATTTTATTCAAGTTCATATCAAATACTTACATTCAAAATCATTAAATTCTTATTTTAACTATTTTTATTTGATAATTACATTAAATCCACAAATTTAAAATGGCTAAAAATACGGGTTGTTAACATCATCTCTGGTGGAGTTTGTATAATGGTATGCTTACTAATATGACATATCTGTTGAAACAAGTGATGAAATAGATCACAGCCCTTTATTCAGATGAATGTTCCGTAAATCAGTTAGATTATCACTTAGGAGAATGTTTTTACCATTTATGATCAAGACATACTAAAATGCTAGAACACGTCAACTCAACTAGTAGAAACAACTAATATTCCTCATCGTTGGTGTTTGGCCACTATTCAGTATAGTGCATTTGCCAATAACATCACTGCAATTGACCGATAAGATAAATCAAAGAAGATTGGATGTACGCATTGATCACAGAAGCATCTCACCTTTGAAATGCACTTAACACTTCAGCATCCTACTATGGGTTCATTCTACTCTTCATCTTTCTATCTAATGGGTATCTTTCTAACCCTAAAAGCTTGTTCACAAATTTGATATGTATTTAAGTGCAAGCAATCAACGAAACGAAAGTTAGTCATTACATCATCTGACCATTATGGGATATTAGCACTTTATGAAGCATGTCGTAAATATGCATGGTTAAAATCAATTGTTAGCTACATCAGAAATGCTTATAAATATATTATTATTTTTTTGAAAATGATATTAGCAGTTTATGAAGCGTGTTTACATATCACATGTTAATAAACGTCTGAATCACGCTACGCAAGTTTCAAACTTGTGACCTCACGCACCAAAGTCAAATCACTTGCCTACTGGGACAATGGTGCTTGTCAAAAACGCTTATAAATTATCAATGACTAATAAAATCCCAAGCAATATATGTGAAAAATGTTGGTTGTATCGCTTGAATCAAAGGAGAATGTATTAAATGCAATGATACAAAACATGTTTCATCAAAGTGATTCAATACAACTAGTGACACAGGATCGATGAAAGCATTAATTTATAGTGTGTGTATGTGCAAGTGTGCGCGTGTGCGGGCATGCGTGCATGCGCGGGCTCACGGGCGTGCGCGTGCACGCGTGCGTGCACATGTGAGAGATTTTTTAGTAACATTTTAACAAGTCAATTATAGCGATAAATTGTACATTCAAGAGAGAGTACTATGATAACAGATTTATAAACTGGATGGACACGTCGATACACCACCTAAGCAATTCAAGTTAATTTTGTTCCTCGCATATAAAGTGATTTATTTGGCTCTCAATTATGTAAGGACGCCAGTTGCAGCTCAGAATTACAATTTTGATTGTGTAGGAATAATAAACGAATAATTTCATATATTTAGTGCATTATATTTTAGGATTCTTCTCGTACAAAAAGTACATCATACTTTAGCAAACAGGTCTAAACATTTTTATGTGTAGTTAAGTTATATAGCTAGTTTTGGAGAAATTACACTTACTAATTATATTGAAATTGTATATAATTATACAGAGCGGGGTAACTTTTTCATTGTTTTGGAGGTTCTGGGGTTTGTGTCAAACTTTTAGAGGCAACTCTTCTATATTATTAACCAAATCACGTACCTAATGTCTAAATTCTTTTAGAACCCATAAGTTCGTATTTTGTAGGCACTTATCAACTTCCTAAAAATTAAGAATAAAACTTAAACAAGCAAGAAAGTTACCCGACTACAGCTGCCAAAGAGCAGTAAGTTTGAAATAGAAGTAGCTATGTAGCACATCCACGTTACATTTAGACGAAAATAAGATGTTCAAATTAATTTTTAAAAATTACGATCCATTTAACCTTACCTCTCCCCTTTAAATGATAAAAGAACCTCTGGTTGACAAGAACCCATGGAGAACCTGCGCTCATGAGAAGGAGATGGAGATGGAGTAACAAGATCTGATGTGGATGACATAGTCAAACTCTTCTTTTCATTAGAAAGCTTAAAAGTTGATTTATCGAAGTTCTTCAGGCCAGCTTCATGTTCAGAACTTCCTGTGTTATTACCGTTTTCTTTGTCACTGTCAAGCACACCATTTTGCATATTGTTTGTACTACATTTGCTGGAAGATTTAGAGTCATGATGTGAACCATCAGCTTTGTTTCTGAATGACATAATCTTTCAAAATCAGTACAACAATATTAAAGAAAAGATAACATGTAACACTTACTCTTACATGGACAAATAGAGTAATCACAATATGTAGCTGAAACTAGAACAAGAATACCCACCTTACATTCGGCTCAACATACAGGATCTAGACTAAACTAGAAACTGGTAATCATACACCTATAAATAAATGTTTACCAGTGCCTAGCAATTCTGTACGGATATTTTTGTTGGATTAGGATCTTGGGAGTTGGGATTAACCCAATATAATTTATTTTACGGCCGTGACAAACTAACACACTCTCATTTCTCTCTTAATAATATGCAACACTTCCATCACATAGTCTTTACAGTTACAAAAAAAAAACAAAAAAAAAAAAAAAAAAAAAATCCTTGGTAGTGCTTGTTACATGTAACTCACATGCTCTTTTTTTAATAACAAGACATTTATGAAACCGCTAAAAAAAAGGTTGTGGCTTCTAAAACCAAACAGAGGGCGCTTACCTTTGATCATATGTAGTTTGATCTGGTGATGTTATGGAAGGTGATTTGTTGGTCATTCCATCACTTTCCTGCCAACTTTCCATGATGTTCAGATTGATTACATAGCCCCAGTAAAAAAATTATGGTGTTGAAAGGAAATTTACCATGTTAGTCTCATTGTTTAAAGAGCAGATTAAGGACAATGTATTTTCAGCTGTCTGCAAAGTGTCAACCTCAAACAAAGAATTTGAAGATCCTACTGAATCCTGTAAATCACATTATGGATGAGGGTATTAATAAAACACGTCTTGTTTTTTTCTTTTTCTTTTTTACCAATGTATGTCATGTTTGTACCAATGAAGCCTGGGTCTTCAAATCTTCTATATCAAAGTTCCAGCTACTGATTCCTCTTTTATATTCATTCTACATAAAATGAAACTAACAAAAATCAATTTACTGAAGTGACAATAACGAAAATACATATCAAGCGGGTGAGTCTTCTATGTCAAAATTTGCAAACTGTTGTCAATATCAATCTTGATTCTCTCTAGTATTTTTACGATAATGAGGCAAAAAGATTGATAGTAATGTAAAGTTACGGAGATGAAAGCTAGAAAATATCTTTCACGTTTCACAAGTAATGTGTATAAAATCAACACGGTGTGTTATTTTGTTTAGTGAACTTGTTAATAAATAATTAGATGTTGAATGCAATCAGACTAATAGTAGTTTGAAGTATAGATCAGTAAAATATTTTTAAGCAGAAGAGAGTACACAAGGTTTCCCATTATGTAAGAGTATAAGAGATGTCACCATCGAACTAGCCTTATTCTGTAATAAATAGTATTTTTACTTGAACATTCAATTAGAAAAACATGTTCATTACTTCATTTTTCTTTTTGGGATAAGGAGTCTACCTCTTTAAGTCATTAAACAAATGGTGGTGGTACTAATAATCATAATAGTAACAACAACTAAAGTTGCCGTTATTTCCACAGTTGTAACTAGAGTTAAAGCAGCTAACCGAGCCAATATTAGGACTAATGGGAAAATATATTTATTTAATCTAAAATAAAATATAAAATTGAAATAAAAAAGATTACCAAGAAATAAGGTAAATATAAATTTTAAATAAGTCTTCTTTTTTCCCCTCAAGTTCAGTTACAAAAATGCGTACCGTTCTATATTGGAACATAAGTAGGAGGAATGATAAGTCAACTCAAAGACTTAAAAATAATAATTGATAAACATCGTCAAGAGAGATACAACTGCTGTGCAGCATGACAAGGATAAAGTTCAGCCTACTAGTGATTCAGACCAAGTGCTAGCTGTATCAATGTAGGAGAGAACAAGGCGTTCCTGGGCATCTATTTTCGAGTGTGTATGCCAAATGTGATGGCATGATACGAGGGAGCTATGAATATTTCTACTATGGCCAATCTGAGGTCTGAGGGGTAAATGGTGGAGATTTTAACATTATTTATCAGTCAAGAAGAGAGGGGGATGGAACTTTGGTGAACGGAAATGTGATTCAAGATTTCAATAAGATGATTTGGGAATTCGAAAGAGTTAATAGAGATGTCTTTCTCAGGATATGAGTACCCGGCAATGATGGGTGGTTTGACAGGCGTTTGGACTCGATCGTTAACCAGTTACAGCGACTGACTCGGATCATGCACTTACTGTTCTTTAGCTCAAGATGCAGATATATTTTGCTCCAAAACCACCACGTAATTTCAAAACACGTGGATTTCACAGCATTTGTTTCTAGACATGGCCATGGAAGCTTGGTGCAAGGAGGTCAATGAAATCCCATGTGTATTTTTGCACAAAAGTTAAAGAACATTAAAGAGGCATCAGGCAGTGTAACTTGACAGTGGAACATTAAAAAGGCATCAAGCTAATCTTCAGAAATAATTAATTTAATTTGAGAAGCTGAATAATTTGTTCTAAATATTGGTATTTGAGTCCAAAAAATCCAGTAACATATATAATGAAGACCCAAAAAACCAAGATTCGCTTAAACACTAAGAAAGTATGCTCGAACACACAACGCATAATCCAAGTAATTTATAGAGGAATGAGGATCTCTAATCCAAGTAATTTATATGTCCACAGCCATTACCGGGGAATGAGGATCTCTAATCTAAAGCCTCAAACTAATATTTTGAAATATTTAAGTACAAATTTGAGAAGTTGAATTATTATTTTTCCGAAGATTGGTATTTGAGCATGAGATTAGTATCTGAGTATAAAACCAAAAAATACGCACAAGTGTGTCACTCATATGTTTGTCTCCCTCCTTCTGCGTGCGCGTGTAAAATATTTGGACATAACATGTAAGCAAAAAAGATGACGCAAGACATCTTAACCATTAGATCTCCCTCTGAATTCCACGTCTCATATAAAGAAAAAAATCCAACGGTCTTTACTTGTGTCAAATTTTGTGTCCCGATAGCCGCTTCCTCTGTGTGTGGGGGGTTTGGGGGGGGGGGGGTGTTGTGTGGTTTCATATAATAACAAGTGGAACTATAGTTGGTTGAAAGTGATGCAAATGAAGTGCAGTTTTGGTAGGCTATTCTGACAGCACATCAGACAAGTGCATCTATAAGCATAGGCGACAAACCTGTGAGATCTCCTCCTTTTTCACATCAGGAACTTTCTTCTGTGCAACCATGTCTTCTTCCTTTTCCTGTAATTAAGATGTCATGTTGATTATTACCTGCACATAAACACACAAAAACACAAGCACATAAAACTACTAGTACAAAGAATTGTTGGCAAACCTTAATTGCTCGATGACGTACACCAAGAGTGGGAAGTCCATCTAATATTTTACGAGATATATAATCTTGAGAACGAGCTTGTTTGAAAAATTGTTGCTTTAACAGCTTGTGAGCAGTAGGCCTTTTTGAAGGATCTTTCACCAAGCACATAGCAATCATTTGCTTAAAAGACTAAGAATAAAGGTCATCATACAATAGTATATTTTAAAAGATAATCTGTAACAGTGTTATTATCATCACTAAGTATGTAAAAATCTTTTTTTTTTTTTTGGTGTTTAATATTCCACAATGGTAAATCATATATAAAAAGACTGATCAAACATATTTAATCCACAATTTTTAACTTTAATTTACATTCATCTACGACACTTATTCACACTGTGCGATGAAGGAAACTCATGATTAATAAGGTCACCGGGTTTGGTATATAAGTGCTTACATATTCTTATATTGTGAACAAAATCAACATAGCTGATGGAAGTTAATATAAACTCTATAAAAATGAATTACTACAGTAATGCTGAGTTACCTAAAAAATATATTAAAGTAGGAATGAACAGAACCAATTTTCTCATACTAGAGGAATTTCATGACTAATATGTAGAGGAAAAAAAGTTCTGACAAAGCAAATGCAATGTATGATAATGCAGTTAATAAATGTTTGAGGTGTATGTATGATATATAATTCAACCACACCATAATTTGAAGACAATAAGAAATATCTCAATTATACAGAAAAATAATAATGCTGATGTTTGTTTAAAGATTTAATTGACTTATTTGAAAATTTGTTTTTAAATGAAAATTTGAGAGTGATGGTTGAACCGAGGAGAGAATTGATAGTTACACTTAATTGATTATTATCATATAAATGAAGAGCCATTTAACAACAGTGTAATAATGACGTGTTTTCGTTAAACAAGTGTCAACAATAAAAGAAGTGTAGTGGAGAAGAAAACTCATCGAGTACTATGAAAAAAATCATACAATTCTAAGTAAAATATGTAAGCTAATAAAAGGTAGTTTTGATATTTCACAATTGTAATAAGTGCAGTGGGCTGACATTAACCGTTGATAATAAATGCTAAATAGTGAACGGTATGATATTAAAAATATGACTATCCATTTCAAGCTAATTTCAGTTTTGGAATCACCAAGTACGTACCTTAGAAAATTTCCTGTCCCTTTCATAGTCAAGTCCTGGAGGTGCATTTTGCAAAGTCATAAGCAAGACCTACAAATTTCTTCTGATTAAAATTTGTCATGTATGTTTTCAAGTTAAACCAGTTACATATTAGACGGGAAAGAATAAATTGGAGAAAAAAATTTTTGCTTGACTTGGACTATAAATGTACATCAAAAGTTGAGCAAAAAATCTGTGACATTAGATCAGTTTGGTACTGTGAATGTTCTTAAATTTTTGTTGGCAATTTATATTGTAGGGGGTGATTAGTTGGTTGGATCAGATAATTGAACTACGACTTATGAATTGGTATGAAAATGATGCTACTAAACGAATCAAATTCTTGCAACATGTGTTGTAACCAATTCCCCCCGAGAAAAGTTGTGGTTATAAGAACACCAAAAAGAAGTTGCTAGTTAGTTACGTTAACATAGCACATCATCTTTTGTCTAAGTTCTTAGTAATACTGAATATTTTAGGTTGTGTTAGGTTTTGTTTCAATTTACAGTTTTGAGTTTTCCTGTTGATTTACCATTTTCAGTTTTGAGTTAGTTTTATTAATTCGAGAAAATGTTTTCCAAAATTAACATTTGAATACAGATTAATTGATTTGATTATCTTTTTAAAACGACAATTTGTAAACGTATTTGGTTTGGAAGTTTGAGAACCAATTTCTATTTCTAACAAGATTAATTGGTACCAACGAGAATTGACATCAACATCTCTAGATAGACAAACTAGATCACTATTCCCACGTGATACATCCTTTATTCCTGTTGCGCTCCACATGTTTAAACTATTTTCCTTGATCATTTGAAAAAAGAAAAGCATGATTTGCGTTTTGAGGTTTAAGCTTTTCTCCAGTTCAAAAAATTAGTGTTTACCATCTGGACAACCAAACAAAGTTAGAACATTTTGAGAGTACCCAAAAATACCAGTCAAATAGTTCTTCAAGTTTTGGAATGATATACTGAATGCCACGTGTAATTTGGTTTTAGATTAAAACTCAAGAAATTATGTGGAAATATCCAAAAAATTATTTCGGAGACATTTACTGCACAGATGCTGCGTGCAAAAAATGCTGCATTCAGGAAACATTTTTAATCAAAAAGCCCTTGTAAGAAGCATCACCTTCATTGGTGGGTATTTTGAGAAAGGAGCATGGCCATGTGCGAGCTCTAAAGCAGTTATTCCAAAAGACCATATGTCTGCCCTGGATAATAATTGTTTAGAGAAGAGGATCAATATTAAGTTCAGGAAACTATATTAAGTTACAGTTACTAAGCAAGACAATGTAAAGAATTATGGAACTGACTTGAAATCGTAGCCATGAAGCTGCTCCATTACCTCAGGAGCCATCCTACAAATACATATTTCAGTGCATCTTTTTTGTAAAATATATCATTCTGTAATGATCCTTATTGCTGTGACAATAGAGTGAATGTACCAGCAAGGAGTTCCAACAAAAGTATTTCTTGATCGCTGCCTATCACCTGAATCAAACAAACAAGCTGACACTCCAAAATCCCCAAGTTTAACTCCTCCTTTTGAATCAACTAGGATATTTCCAGCCTAAAAATTTAAATAAGCAAAATATAATAAACAAGATGAGCTAATGTTGATTAAGTATAACTATGGAGCTAATATGTTAGCATCTGATGCTTAGTTATGAAAGCCCGATGGTTAAATAATTTAACTCGGCCAAAGTGAATTTGCACAGGCTGCTTATAGTTTGAGCGTTTCGCTATAACTATAACAATCAAATAATACTAACATTCAAAATATCTAAAATTTATAGCCACCTTGACATCTCGATGTATATGTCCATGATGATGTAGATACTCTAAACCCTTTAACACTTCGCGCAGCACTGTAGCAATAACAACTTCTTCAAAACCATTGGGATATACAGATTTCATTATGTGAAGACAAGATCCTCCGGCCATATAAGGCATTACAACCCACAAGTTATGGTCATTTACGAAAGAGCAATGAGCATTAAGAACATTAGGATGGTCGATTAGGATCATTATTTGGGCCTCCCTTGAGATATTATTCTGCATAATAAATAGAAGGAGAATTGGTATGTTCTTTTCAGATATAGAAAAGGTTAGGACAATTGAGTTACAAGCAAACAATTGATATTACTTATTGAGTACTACATTGATCTTCTGGACAAAAATTTATGCATATGTCAGATATCACTCCATATCTATGTGAGGGTACTGTGGCATGCATCTTTGATGGGTGAACTCGATGGTGTCAAGTTTCATACAAAACTAAGAGATCTTTTACTTGATTTGTCTATTATCCAACTCCTGCTAAAAAAATGTTATCCAATTGTTGAAAAGAAATGTATGACATATAATATAAATACACAAAATAGACATGTACAGACAGAGATATATTCCATCAAAAAAAAGCTCAGCAGCAAAACGAACACCACGAAGGATTAGAAATAGTCTTCAACGCCAACTGTTGCCGTACAAGATTACTGACAATGACAGTATGAATAACAACAGTGAACAGATACGTCTAATAACAATTATGAGTATTTGAAGCTTGTGAACCATATCCAACAACTAATTTAACTCTTGTAAACATCATTATAATATCATCATCCGATCATCATTGCCTTTTTTGGCGAATGATTAGGGGGTCATATGAATTCTTGCTTTTTGTAATTCTCTATCTTGAATCATACCGTTAGTTCAATTTAATTGTTCTAAGATCCTTCTTAAAAATTGTCTTCCCATGTTAATTAAAATACCCCCTTTCGTATTTTTTCTTCTACATAAATATCATCTTTTCTTCTTACTGGTACATATCATATGTCTTCTTTGTATGAATTTATATCATGTGCATCTAACTTTTCCTAATTTTCCCGTTTGCCGACATCACTTCTGGTTTCTCTTTTGTCAACCATATCAACAATAGTTTTTGTCAATATGTTGACATAAGATTGGTTTAGGATATTCAGGTTTTGTTTCAGCTTTATGATTGGCAATTAGCCTTTGATTAATTTCTGGGCAAGCCCAAACAGATTAGATCCGGTAAAATTGTAAAGAGAAGTAAGATTTAGATTCGACTCATATCAACTAGTGACTAGTACAAATATAGAAAGATTATGGTTTAAGGGTCGAAAAATCAATGAATGACTCGTAAGAGTTTGGTGTATAATATAAAAGGGAGATTATTGGTAAATTTTGAATATCTTTTCTATCTTCTTGTAGTAAGGTTTTATCAATAAATTATAGTTTTAAGAGAATTGCATTGACTATTTTTTGATTAATTTTCTTTTTAAACGACTAATGAGCCTATATACTCATAATGTGCGTAAATAGTAAATACACACATTTCTGTATGTAATTTAAACATTTCTGTAGGTAATTTAAAATTATCTTTCTTTATTAATAACAAAGTACAAGGTTTGCATTCAAAAAATCACTTACGATATACTTACATTGGTTTATATAGTTTTTTTTATAAAAAAAAAGCAAATATACACTTTTGTTCACATGTATTTTTTATTTAAAATTACAAACTTATTTGAAAGGAAAATAATACGTAATCTTTCAAATAAAAAATAATTGTGTATCATAATACAACAAAAAGCAAAAAAACTTGGGGGGGCCAAGTGGTTGAGCATCAAGTTGTAGGGTAAAAGTGCAGTGTTCAAACCATGGAGGCCACAAGTACCTAAATGTAAAAAGAAACCATACATCTCTCAGGTTTATTCCAAGGATCTATTTTTCATGACGTACAAAAGAATATAATTAAACATTATAATAAACTTAAGTAACAAAGATTGAGGAACAAACCGTTGTTGGAATATTTCAATAATTTGAACTACATGTGTAAAATGCTATTTTGGTACAAATCCTAATTAAAGTAGTCAAATTTTGAATTAAAATTAAAAACCTTAAGGATATAATTATCATGTTTTTAATGTATAGATACCAAGGCAATTCTAACTTGTTGAAGGGCCAAATTAAAAAATGCAAACATTATAAATAAGGGTTATGGTCCACAAATTCTACTTATTCTCCTAATCTCTTCTATGAAAATAATATAGACCTAGGATTTGTGTCCATTTGAAATATCAAATCAATCATTCTTCTCTTTCAATTAACAACTATAAATTTAGGTATGACTTCCGCTAATTTATTTACCTTTATCTGGTATCTTCTCAATCAAATCAATATGAATTACCTATTCAGATCTAGGGTTTCATGATTAATTAATCCTTAAGTATATTGAAATTCTAACAAGTGGTATCAGAGTCACTCATCATTGATTTCATTAGGAAACTTTTATGTTTTTATTATGAGAGTTTTGAAATAAACTTCGTTCAGAAGCCATTAAATTCCACTTAAGTTTCAAATTTGTTTGATCTATGTATCATGGATTTTTTTGTGATGATTTTGGATTTGGTTTAGTATCAATTTTTTTTTGTGTGTATATATATATATATATATATCGAAATGTTGATTTCAGAAACTGTTTTGTTGTAAAAATATAGATCTAAATAATCTTTATGTTATTTACGAAATAAGATATAATTTTGAAATCGATAAATTTTTGGAAAATAATCTTAATTCCTCTAAATTCTAAAAAACAGTTAAACCAACCGTAGTTTATTATTGTATATTTGGTAAATAAGTTGTGACTTTTGACGTGAGTAATACTTTGGATCTAATATGTATATACATTTTCTTTTTTGTTTATTAATGATACGGATAGTCTGTATAATTTAGAAACATTTATGCCAAAAAATATATATTTCGTTCCTTGATTAGTTTACTTTACCTAACTTTTGATTAAGTAATTTATATATATATAAGGTATTTTGGTTATTTCAAAAAATTTGGTTAACTAGAAATAAAGTATGCTCCTTTAAAGTGTCTATGTTTATTTTATTACAGAAATAAATATTAACATGGCATTAATTTACATGTTGGACCACATAACGGTCAACTGCATTTATTTTTATTTTTATCATAAATGCATTAAATGTGGTTATTAAGATGACAAATTGATTAACTTATCATTATAAATGCACTAAATATGTCAATTGCAATAAATTAAACGATGCAACATGTTTGGTATTTGAAATAAAAAAGGCGCATATGCTTTATTATTTAATGCATATATGTTTGATAGTTACAGATATTTTATATGTATGAAACATGCTCATTGAAAATATGTTTCATTTTCATGCTTTAGTTAGCATGAAATAAAAGGAGCAGCGGTTTTAGTATTTTACCAAAATGCATGGTTACCAATCTTAATTGAGTATTCAAATAATAAACTAAAGATAAAGATAAAGTGATACATTAACATTCTGTATAGCTATATTATGATTCAGAAATACATCGTAGCTACAACATTCATTCATGTTATTTAGTATGATATGTACTACGTCATTTATGTATGATTTTATGTAGCATTTAATTCTGACGTTCATGTGTAACATTTGTTATGTGATATACTTATGATGTCTTCTAGCATATTTATTTGGGGAATGTCACGAATATAACCACATACTTAAAGCAAAAAATATAACGGCTATGATTAAAACATATTTTGTCACGTTTATAATTTTGAGTTTTTCAAGTGTCATATAAACTTAAGGCATTTTCAAAAGTGTTTTATAGCATTCAAAATATATTGTACATATACTAAGGAATAAATTCAAATATATTTTTGGTGTTTCCTTACAAACTAGTTGTAAATGTCATACATTTCAAGTAAGCTAATTGAAATAATATGTCATCGAAGTGACCTTTCTTATTTTAGTTGTTCATGAAAATTGTTGATAATGTAAAATAAAAAGTGATGTGTCATTTTGGTCTAAAGCCTAATTAAAATGATCAAATTTTGAATTAAAGTTAAAAAGCATAAACATATAATTGTTATGCTTATAATGTGCAGATACAAGACATCTCTTATTTGTTGAAGGGCCAAATTAGAAATGCCAACATTGTAAATAAGAAGTTGTGGTTCCTAAATTATACGGGCTTTAGTTATTCTCCTAATCTATTCTTTGAAAATAATAAAGATTTAGGGTTTAGGTCAATTTGAAAGATCAAACCAATTCTTCTTTTCTTTCAATCGGCAACTATGAACTTAGGTATGTCTTCCACTAATTTATTTATCTTCTCCTGATATGTTCTCAATCAAATCAATATAGATCACATATTCAGATATAGGGTTTCATAATTAATTAATCTTAAAATATATTGAAATCCTAATAATTGCTCCGTGGAATATCAAACTTTGGATGTTATTCTTCATTAATGTAGAAATAGGTGTAGCAATGGGAGGGTAAAATTTTGTTTTCAAAAGACACCATTGAATCATGTGAGTTTTCTTTTTAATAGTAAAGTTCTATATTGATCTTACAAAAACCGGAGGCAGTATCATACCCTTTTACTCATATTTAAGATAAACTAATAATAGATCATAAGATAAGCATCAATTGAATGGAGATAACTAAGAAATGTTGTATTTTGGCAACACAATATATGTCAAATAGAAGAGGAAGTTCTCAAGGGTGGAATGGTGAAGAGTGCAATTGTTGAAGGTACAAAGTAGCAGCAGAGAAAACCTAGAGTAGCCAAAGAAAATCAATATACTACCTTTTTCACTCGATTTTATAGAGGAACTAAAGCTTGGAAATTGAAGCATCGTGAGATAGAACAAAAATGTCATTTTTGGCCCAGTTCAGTCCACTGGGTTCCCACTGGCAATTGACTAAACTTGTGTGGCAGAAAGCACATGGCTTCTGCCTACACTACTAATAGATTGCCTTATGTTAGGCAGTCAAATGAATCAGATGATCCTAAGTCAAAGCTTATCTATTTTCTGGAGACTTCTGTATTACTTCATTCCCAAGAAATCAACCAATATTAATACAGCAATTGGAAAAGACATAAGGATCGATCTACACAAATATATTCTCCACATATATAATTCCTCTTGTGTTAGGTTTTAATTTTCCACCATAGATATCTCGTGTAACTCTCTTAAAATTATCTAATTGTTCAAGCAATAAATGGAAAGTTAGATCCAAATTTGTGACTCTTCTTATATAACTGTCTTTATTCCTATTTAAGACGATTTTAGATTATTGAGTGATTATATTACATAAAAATAGGAATTTGGCCTACAGCTAATAATTGGTATCAGTGAATCATTGGAGATTGATGGGAAATGGTTGATTAATGATTTGAATATATACGCGGTGAATAGATTTAATGGAAAAAGAGATTTTGAGACATAAAAAGTTGGTATTGAAGAAGGAAAGAGCTTTCAGAGTAGTTTTTGATCTTGTAACCTAAAAGATCCAAGAATAGAAAAATGAAGTGACGAAGGATGAAACTCTTACAACTATTCGGCTACGCCTTTTTGATGAGATTCTTGGAAGTTCGCTCATATTATGGAGGTGGAAAAACTATGGGATGCCATAGGAAGAATATGTTAGGTGGAAAATTTATGATTGGATGCAAATTTGACAACCGTCGGCTTCTTGCCAATTCATCTCCATTATTGTTATCTTCAACACAGATCCTAAAGGTGAGCTTTTTTTTTAAGATTTAATTACTGCACAAATAGTGATGTTTAATTAATTTTTTCTATATATGTATAACCTGATAATTCTATTTGTGAATCATTTAATTACAATTTTTGGTAGGATAAATCTATTATTAATTTAAAAACTAAATAATTGTCTGATTTTAGAAAAAAAAATGAACTACTACTAAAATTATATAATATTTTTGAAGGCAAGTAAATATATAATGCTAGTGAGAGTCTTCTAGTCCTAGTGAAGCTTAGTTTTGCTTTGGGTAACTTTGCATATCTCAACGTGAAGTTGAATATAACTTCGACAAATTTTTGATGTAGATAGATTGAAATTGAAGTCCCAAAATATCTTTCACCTGCTTGCAGAAACCATAAAAACCTTATGAATTATATGTATATCATGAGATTTGGTTTTTAGAACGTGGTGAATTTTTCAAAAAAAATCAAAATTTTGCTCGATTCAACAATAGATATAATTGCTGATATTAGATTTGATAAGGGCTACAATGAATATAATTGAAATGAAACTGTAGTAATCTTTAAAACAAATAGTTTTCACTTCTAGCATTTTCTATCAAAAATAGAGTAAACTTCCATTTTTTAAAATTGGTTTCAAATATAATGCATGATCTCATAAAATTGTTAATTCAGTTAACTTCAATTTGCCTAGCTTAAAGCTATGATTATATAATATGCTGGCCTTAAAACCATTAGTCCTCGTATTATTGATGTTGATTGAAAACTTGGTCCTACACTCTTGTTCTTGAAAAAGTACAGCATTTTTTTCACTGTCCTTTTGATAAGTATTTGTGTCAACACTATTTCACTCCGTTGATGCCAACATATGATAAAATCAATTTACAAGAAATGTTTGCATTTTATTACTATGTACTCGGTTTTCTTCACAAGTTTGTCTTTTAATAACCATATTAATTGATATGCAATGATACTAAAAGCATAGTTATCATAACTGAACGGCGGATCAAACCGTTTTAGTCCAAGGTCAAAGGTTTTTAATATTCGATTGATTGAACTATTAAAACTTTTGGTTATGAAAGGGAATTTTTGAATAGCATCCTTGTTCTCTATCGTAATAGGAAAAATACAATTCTTGCTTTTCCTATTATACATAAGTCTGATGGTTATATAACAGTTGCAAGTAATAAATACCCATGCTGGAAAAAAATGATGAATATAATGCTTTCTTGAAATAATACATATTTTACTCGTGATGCGTTATGGATATGGAAGCTTGAATTTTAAATATTGCACAGGTCATGAAAATCAATAAATTTTGTGCACCATAATTATCAAAAAAAAATCTACATGAAGAAGATAAAATTAAATATGGGAAACCAAACCATTAGACAAAAAGTAACCAATATTTACATCATAAGGAGTTAAACAAGACTATTAGTTATTTTCTCTCAAAATGGGCATTTCACTAGAAGGACAAACTTTGCAGTCCAATTAGTTTTTAGGACATACATCCATTCAAGGCCAAAGTCAGTAGAATAATTACTTTTAAAGACAAATTCAGCAGTCCAATTACTTTCAAGGACATAATTTCATAGGTTTTTAGGCATTAGAAACTAATTAATTTGCATTTTGTCCTTAAAAGTAATTATTACAGTTGTGTGTCCTAAAAACTAATTGCACTTGCTAAAGAGGCCCCTGTGGCTAAATTCCATCTCTCAAAATGTGTGCAGACTTTGTCCAAAATTGTAGAACTTTGTCTAATGAAGCAGATACAATTAACTGATCAATTTAAGAGTACAATCAAAATTCCATTTGTGAACATTTGGTTATAAATAGGTGTACCATGTGACCATATTTGACGTTGGCACAGTAAATGAGAAAGAGAAATATTTGGAATGGATAGCAGAGAGGTAAGTAAATAGATTATACAACATTTGAGAAAGGAAAAAACAGGCCTTAGAGGGATGTAATTATATATAAAATAAGATAACATGATGTAAGGGCATTTACATTGACATGAATGCAAGTTCGATTTACATTGGTTTTTTAGCAATGCAAATTATAATACCGTATCCATCATGGCTTTAACTTAGGTAAATTGAAGTTAATTGAATTAACAATTTTATGAGATCATGCTTTATATTTAAAGAATGGAAGTTTACTCTGTTTGTGATAGAAAATGCTAAAAGTAAAAAATATTTGTTTTAAATGTTACTACAGTTCCATTTCACAAAATTCATTGTAGCCCTTGTCAAATCTAATATCGGTAATTACATTTATGGTTTAACCAAACAAAATTTAGGATTTTTTGAAAAATTCACCACATTCTAAAAACAAAACTTCATGACATGATACATGGTATAATTCTTAAAGTTTTCTTGATTTCTGCAAGCAATTGAATGATATTTGAGATTTATAATTCAATCTATCTACTTTAAAAATTTGTTTTGTCCAACTTCACGTTGAAATATGCGCCAAAAGCAAAACTAAGCTTCACTTGGCTTCAAAAATATTACATAATTTCAGCAATAGTTCATTTTTTCTAAAATTGGAAAATTATTTAGGATTTGAATTAGTAATAGATTTATCCTACCAAACAACGATTCACAAACAGGTTATACGTATATATAAAAAATTGAATTAAACATCGTTATTTGTGTAGTAATTAAATCTTAAAAAAAAAGCTTACCTTTGAGATTTGTGTTGAAGATAGCGATCGTGGAAATGAATTGGCAAGAAGTTGACGGTTGTCAAATTTGCATCCAATCATAAATTTTCCACCTAACGTATTCTTTCTAAGACAAAAAACTAAAGATTCATCTTCTGTTTACGAAACTTTAGATTTAGAATGGTTTTTTTCAACTTAGAATGTGGATTGTGGTGGCGGATAAAATGAATTTCTATCATACTTATAGATGGACGAGCATCATATGATACATGTGTCTTTAAAAGGATATATAAAATTAATCAAAATATAAACGGTTCCATCCCAGGTCCTAAAAGTTCATAGTTTTTAAAATTATTCTTCAACTACTTGTTTTTATAAATGGTAAAAGGTCAAATCAAAATAAAATTATTCTTCTCTTTTCCCAAACACTATGTGCATACAGTTATTAGTTTGATTTAGACGATGAAAATAATGTTTATTAATTAAAACATTTACAATGTATACAAATTCTCGCAAGTATTAAACAACATTTATAATGTATACAAATTCTCACTAGTATTGAGTAACTTTCATAAAAGTAATAGAAAAGTAAACTTAAAGGTATTCTTAATGCTTTGAAGCACATAAGAACCATTGCCAAAATGTGGCATGTTATAAATAACTTGAGAATGAAAGCGTTTGAAATGCTTGTTCACAACCGTGTATGTTGATATATCATTATCTTCTAAAATGATAGTAACTAACCCAATAAAAAATAGCTATAATTTACAACTTGTAATTCCCTTACTTTTTATAGAGTTAAGAGTATGCCCTATAAAATTTGTTTATATAACTTGGCTCTTATAGAGAATCTTATTCGAAATAAAGTATATTATTTTTCTTTTCTATTATAGATATTGTTATATTGGATATAAGTAAGGTTTTATGGACATTATATAAACGTGTGTAGGAAATCCACCAACGAGTTTTGAATTGATATCACTTCATAAATATTTCTAGTTCTAATGTATCGAGAAAAAGATGTCGATTGAATGACATCTCAAATGTCAATCGCACCAGAGAAATATTAAATGAATGAAAATGGGATGCGTTGGATCCCATCATATAAGAAGCTCGCTCTTCACCTAATCATTCAAACATTTTGTGGGTTGCGCGCTTGCTCTATTGTTGCATGGCAATAGAAGTCTGCATTAATATACTAGATCGCTTGCTCTTTCCTTTAGGCTAAGGCTCCTTGATCAATACTTTGAAGCTAGAGCATCATTAGAAGATCATTTCTTAGCAAAAAAGCCTATTTTGGCATTTCTTATCTAGATAGTTTGAAACATGGTTCAAGATTTTGGCCAGGATGACGAAATTCTGACCATTCCGGTCTGGCTCCAGCGTCGACCGAGCCGGAATTCATCAGAAAACCGTTTCGATCACAAATGAAACAAAAAAAACTCAATTTACCCGTACATGGCCAGAATTAGAGGAAGGCAAACATCGAGCTTGAAAAGGCGTGCAACATGACCGTCTTGCAGGCACTAGCAGCAACAAACGAGGAGCTATCTTGATGTATTAGCCTATTGTTGGGGTTTATAAATGGGTTTTATTTGGTTAAAGATAATGGACCTGGTACTAAAGTTAGGGGTTGTTTCTTTAATTTGAGCTGTTTTTCACTTTGATCTTGGGCTTTTGTTACATCTGGGTAGACTTCTCGAATACAAAATTGGGATCTATTTATTCTTTTGGCTTGTTAAATTACAATTATATGAAAACTACATGTCCTTTTCCAATTGCAATGGTTAAACTGCTATTGCAGCTGTGCAAATTTATAATATTTATTGGTGTTTGTAAACAAAAAATTCCAAAAAGCTTCAAAATCCAAAACCGGAACTAAAATGGAATTTTCATAACGGAATCAAGTTTTTTATATTTGCAAATGACAAGAACTGAAACGAAAATCGGAATTTCAAATCTAATGATTCTAAGTAGATAGTGAAGGGATATGAATGCAGCTAAATCAATGATGTTTCATTTATTTCCTAGTAATTCCACTATCATACAATTATCTAAAATAATATTATTCTATTTTGTTCAGCTAAATCATCTATGTTGGTAATAACATTGTGTATTTAACAAAATCACTGAAATTGTTTTGAGTCAATCACATATTATGATGAGACTGTATTCATGGGATTTTGGTTGAATAGTCAAACACATTTCCAGTCATAGGTATATTGAAAATGAGATACATTATGTTCGGATAACAAGCGTGCATGTTTCTCGTCGGTTGGAATTAACAGTATACTTATGACTATCTTATACAGAGTGGCATTAAAAGATTGCGTATAGGCGCTCATTATGTAAGTATAGACAAAGGTTCCATAGATTGTTCTATATGGTAACTGTACAGAAGTATCAAATCGAAGATCTAATGTGATAATGTACCTTAGTCATTAAAGCTAAGAATGTTATTGATTTTGCATAAAAATTATACTTTGTTATTAGTTGAATCACGCCTTAGCTAGGTGTACCTAGGTTAAATCTTACTAGTATACACATAACGTGAGGTATCATTCAAGAGAAGATTTGTTTTGCCTCTGTGCAGAGAGTCGTTACCATCCTAGTTTGGATATAACCATAATCTACCCATACTCAATATATATATATATGTATGTATGTATGTATGTACGTACGTACGTACGTACGTATACGTACGTATGTATGTATGTATGTATGTATGTATGTATGTATGTATGTATGTATGTATGTATATATATATATATATATATAGTGATAAACCCTCTGGCTGATGCAATAAGGATTAAATTAGTAAACCAATGTGGATAAAAAGCATTTGACTTTGTTCTTTATATTCACCGATATTGCGAATGCTATTTGGGTTTGAACAATCATGATACCCTCAAGTGAACAATTTTCTAAGAATATGTACACACTGCTATATAGCTCAATATGATCATAAAACTAAAATTAACTAGACGAAATTCAATATAAAAAAAATTAGTGAAAAAGAGTTCCATTTTAATATATCTTCCAATTCTTAGGGCAAAGACAATCTAAATTGAGTTGTTAATTGTGTAAAAGAAAAGCGTGCAAAATTCAGAAAAAGTAATGTTATTACCAGATCGCTGTTAGTCCTTTCAAAATCGAGGATCTTGATCGCAACAACTTCATTAAACGGAATGCAAAGAGCGCGATGAACAGAGCCACTCACTCCTTGTCCGATCGCTTCATATAGCTCATAATCTTCAGCTCGGATCGGATACTTTTTCCGCTCCATGTCTACCGTCTCCGTTCAACTTTCCAGATTCAGAAATTTATAGATCATGTTGCATCTATTAATTTAATATTAATATCGTTTTTATATTTATTTTTCTATTTTATGAGAAAAAATATATATAATGAAAAGATGGAAATGAAGTCTGGAGAGAGAAAAGCGGGGAGGCTGAAGATCGGCTATTTTGTATCGGGAAAAAGCGCGCGTGTCAAACGAATGAAATAATGCATCTTTACAAAACAAATGGAATTGATTTGTCAAATAGTAAAAAGAATTTTGTTTTTTTTTTTAAACTTTAGGCCTTTTTTCAAACTTAATCATAATCCTGCTCTAGAAGAGATTCGGATGGACAAGGATTGGATAGCTTTTAAGTTCGGACATTTTTTGTTCGAACCGAACAACGGACGAACGATGCTCGGACAATAAAAAAATATCGAACATTTTTGGATGAACGTTTTTTTGTACATTATTTGTTGCTCTAATTCGTGTTCTAAATAAAAATCGTATGGACATGGATCGGACGTCTTACAGCCTTGGATCAAGCCGGCTGTCGGACAATTGTACCAAATTTACAGCCCTAGTGTATACTGAATTATGTTTGCTTTTTTTTTTGTATTGACTGGACGACTTCAAAGTTAACTAACCGGCTCAATGTTTAGATGTTCAAAACAGGACTATAAGCGGAAAAAAAAATCCTACAAAAAGTTAACTTGTAAAATATAAAGAGAGACGAAGTCGTTATAGTAAAATATAAAAACAGAAGAAACCATTACAGGAGATGAGATTTTATTAAAATATTAGTACAATGATCTCCATTACATATGTTCCTTTATAAATAAGATTTGGAGTTTGGGATTGAATTTATCCCAAGATGTGAGACTAAACAAAAACTTAAAAACTTAAAATTGTATCACATTATTCAACGGTATTTAGCATATTAACTCATATGATTTACATGTATCATAACACTTCCCCTTGAATGTGCGTCTTCAAAATCTTAAATGTCCATATGGTAATTTGAAGTTGTCTCATGTAACGACCCAGATTTTTCGTGGTTCGATTTTGAATATTTAAAATGGTTTTAAATATTGAATTTCAATTATAGATTGATTTTGAATATGAAATTTTGGTTTTTATTTAATAAAATAGATTCAGGATTCAAATATAGCAATTTATTGGATAATTTGATTATTGAAGTCAATAATTGAATATTGGTTAAATTATTGAATCTTGATTTTTAAGCTTGTTAAAAATAATTTAAAGGCTTGTAAAATTTATATTGATAATAATGAAGATAATAAAAGTTTTAAAATTGAATTTAAAAGTGATCTGTTCAAATTTTAAAAATAGTTGTTCAAATTGACATTTAAAATGGTCTTTCAAGGCACAGTCTCGGAATTCAATGAAAACAGTTTCATTGGATTCCTAATATTGTATTATTACCTGGTTTCAAAGTCGTATTATTTGGGGTTATCATTTGGTTGTACGGAATAGAAACGCGTTGAGATTTAGATCAAAAAATTTAATGTAATAATTGGGTCCAAAAAGCTATCTTCTCCATACAATCGAATCACGACTCGAAACCTTTTCCGTTGCATACGGAATAGGGGTATAACATTATGAACGGCTAGCGGCACGTCTAAATAGGAGATGGAGATTTTGAGCTGTGAATTCGAGGCAATTTAAATTTAAATAAATATGTATATAATTATATTGATTGACCTATATGTTACATCAACTTTTTCCCTTCTTTTCAGTGTCACCGTAGATACTCATTCTACACGCAAGCCTTCTCCTCTTCCTTCTTATATGTTAACTCCACTCACGAAATCGACAGAACGAAATTATGTTCATTTAATATATATATATATATATATATATATATATATATATATATAATAGGAATGTCGATTTCAGGAAAATAAATAGAGTAACAAAATTGCTACCCTTCGCTTCTTCCTTCTTAGATTGTAAACGAAATCGTTATTCGTACGAATGTTATAAAAGAAAAAAAATGGCGAGCCATTAGGAAGTCGTGAGTTGTTCCTTCTTTTACTCGCGAGCCCTTTTCTTTCTCTTTGAAGTTCGAAGTCAATCGTGATGGAGGCAAAATCGCGTGCGCATATCCATGGCAGAATCACACTCGGAAAAAAAAGAGGGAAGACGCGATGACCGACGGGGGGCTGCGTGCGATTTATGAGGACGAGCGGCGAGGCTATTATGGCAAGAGGCCCGCGTGAAGGAAGGTGGCGCGACCTCGTGGAGTTAGCGATTTGCAGTGAAGGGGAGACGCACGAGCAGCCTAGGAGCGGCGGCGATTGAAGCAGGATTGCACGCGGTGGTCAGTTTGAATGGAATCGGGTTGTTGGGTGTTCACTTAGTTCGATGGAGGCGAACTGGAGGCAGAGGCCGGCGCTGGGGTGTGTGGCTAAGGCGGAGGAGGAGCAGCGATGCTTGTCAATCGAACTAGGGCTTCGGGGATTATCGATGATGGAGCCGTGCAACTGGTAAAGGCTGCTGTAGTTGGCAGGAGGTGATTCAGATTATGCAGAGTAAGGTTATATGGTAATTTATTTATAAATTAAGAAATTTATTAAATTTGTCTTAGTTTGATAAATCAATAACTAAAAATCTAATAAATTGGTATGTGAGGTCGGAATTACATGAAAACCGAAAACGTTGGATTTGAAATGATGTAGGCTTCAATCTGAAATTGATTAGGATTTTCCGAGGCCAAATGGGGTTTTTGATAAATTAAAATTTGTATGTGCTGCAAATTAAAAATCAAAGGTGAAAACTTCTCACACGTTTGGATTACCATATTTAAATTTAAATGTTTAAATCTAAATTGTTGGATGCTTGATTGATTGATAAATTTATAATTTATCCGTTGGATGACTAAATATATAGTAGTATATATTAGTATTGGTGTGATATTCCTGTACATTATAGCAGATAAGACCCTATATGCCCCTTATAATAACGGGTGACCCTATATACCACGATATCCCCCTCGAAGTGGGATTGGTATTTATTTTATGCTGTATTAACATCTGTGGATACAGAGAAATAGGTTGGAGGAAACCAATTGAGTTCCTTAATATATTCTTTATTTTTCGTAAATAGGGATTGTTAGCACCAAAATTGGTCACTAACACCCTTAGAAAGATTGTGTAGAGAGATTAATGAAGAAAATAAATTAAAACGGAGAACATCATGAACAAGAACACTAAATTTATAGTGGTTCGGCGTAAATGCCTACGTCCACTTTGAGGTTGATTTCCATTGATTTCCTTGATGGGTGATTACAGATACAATCCGTTTTTAGTTACTAGAATACAATTGCAAAGTAAAAGAAATAAATCTGGAATGAGTCTTGAAAATGACAGAGTTTCTCCAGTATTCTCTAAAATCTCTCCCTTTTTCTGTGCCCTTGCCCCTTTACTTATAGGCAAAGGTGGGTTGGACTTCCCTGGTGGGCCTGGTAGCTGAATATCTTGGCTCGAGTGAAGTGGTCTCTGTGCGCCGAACCAGAGAGGCCAAACGGTGGTCTCTATGCGCCGAACGATCAAATGCCGAACATCCAAATGCCGAACGTGCCCCTCCATGCCGAACAATCTCCTTTGGCCGAGCGGGTTGAGGCTGAATGCTCTGAGTGCCGAACACTTCAATGCCGAACAAGGTGTAGATGTCGATCGATATGGAATGCCTGATGTCACTTGATGCCGACCAATGTCCTTGGCCGAACGTAACTTGTATGCCGAACGATGTCCTTGGCCTGACCATTCTGCCATGCCGAACGATGTGTATGCCGAACCATTCTACCATGCCAAGCATGCTTGGGTGCCGAGCGTTTTGGTGCCGAACCACTTAAAGGCCGAGCGAGGTTTCTGGACGGACGATGCCTTTGGCCGAACGAAGCTTTTGGTCGAACGCTCCTGAATGACGGTTGCAAAGAAATGCTGGACGACCCAGTTGGGCCGAACGGTGGTATGCCGAGTACCGAGTTGCCTGGCCAAATCTCCAGGAAACACTTGCCCCCCAAAGTGTATTACATGACCATACGTGATATGCTTTGAATTACATATCCTTCATGCTTCGCTTCAAACCTTTGTTCATCACTCTTGGGGGTTGCTTTTTTGTGAATGCCAGTCATGGAGGTGTGTACCGAACGTAGTGCAAAATGCCGAACGGTCCAGTTGAAACCGAACACTCCTCGTGTGCCGAGCGATACCTTTTTGACCGACTCTACCGATCATGGCCTCTTCATCTTCTCCTTCTTCCCTATATAACCTGGCGTCTTCCTTCTTCTCCTCTTTTCCACTTTTATTTCTGCCATTCTCTAAGAACTTGCGATTTCGCCTGTTAATCCGGATATTAAGAGCCTAATCAATCCCACCTAAGTTCCGTTCTACCGAATAGGTATTATCTCTTTTATCTAACTTCTATCCATGAATAAACAGAAATTAGAGCCATAGTCGAAAAGATTCGTGGATCGAACTTCGATCTTTAGGGCTGAATGTTGAGAGGTAAGGAGAAATGATTAGAGACGAGCTCAGTAGGAAGCCGTTGTTAGATGTGTGGTGGTTCGACATAGTTCCCTCGTGGAGAACGAGATTGGAGGAAGAAAGAATGAAGGAGGAGTAGGAGATGGTTGGGATGCCGAATGGCATGGCCTAGCATGACTTGCCGAACGATTGGCTCTCGTCGCTCGGTCGTGGATGGTGGAAGAGAGGAAAGGGTTTTAGGGCGGAGTGCCGAACATTGGAGCTCAGCATAATTATGGTTCGGTGTGACTCACCGCATGCCGTACAGTGGGATGGAAGGTTTTGGAGGAAGCATGGGTTAGCGGGGAGGATGTTGAGTGTTGTTTCGGCCGAATGGTATTTTGGCCGGACGATACTCTGCCGAACGTTAACTAATTCGATCGATAGTTAGGCCGAACGAGAGTCCGGCCGAACAAGTTTTAGGTCGAACGATAGTTTGGCCGAGCAATCACAAACGCCGAACCATATCAAGGCCGAACAACGTAAATGCCGAACCATACTTAAGCCGACCAGACATAAATGCCGAACCATACCAAGACCGAATGAATATAGATGCCGAACAATCATAAGAGTCGAACCATTAATTGCCTTTCCTAATCATATAACAACATAAGGACAAGGTCTCCAGCATACCAGCATATCGAACTGATCCGGGCTGATAACTTCCTAGCCTTAGTAGGCATAAACCTGGACTTAGATCGACATAACCGGATAACTTCTTCTGATACTTTCTGAATTCGAAACTGTAATCACCGTAAGACAGGCTTTTGGAGACGGTCAGCGATGACGGTCTCCGAAGTCGACGATTCGCAACTTAGTTTTATATCAGTAACTGTCTGACTTTCATTTTTTTAATGCTTACACACGATTGATCGCACTAGGTCACATACCACTTGGGGGAATATTTGTGTTGTTGATTCTAACGTCGAACATTTTTCAAGTATAGCTCACACAGGTGCTTAGCCAAATTCACTATTTATCGAAGATGTCGAAAAAATCCAGCTCCGCCATGATTTCTGACAGACCAGGGCCATCCTCTCGACAGGAAGTCGCAGACGTCTCAAATCCATCAATCTCCCTTGCACATAACTTAGCCCCCGATGCCCTGTAGGCATGGATCTTCTTGGACAACCCTATCGACTCACAGGCTTCAAAAATCAATGAAGTTGCGCTCCGACGAATATGCTCCATTTATGGAATACCTTTTGACGACGTGCTAGTTCGGTTGGGGAACGATCGGCCACACTTGCCCCCAGTTGGATACACAACGTGCAATAAATTCATGTGCAGGGTTGGAAGCGTGCCACCGTTCAATTTGTTTCTTCAAGATGTGCTGCAATACATCGACATCGCCCCATCGCAGTTGCACCCAAACGGTCATGCCCTCATCTATGGCACTTACCTATTCTTTACCGTTTTCTCTAGGCCTCCCACTTCTAGCGACATCAGATACATTTATATGATCAAGAAGCGGAGAGATAGCCCCTCCTTTGTGTTCCTAGAACCGCATCACAAATGCCAAATTTTAACCGGGGCGTGGAGCAAGTTTTTCCTTTACAAACAGGAATGGTTCTATGTGCGTTGCCCCCTTGGTTTCATGAGGAAATAGGTCAAAGGAAGTAAGTCTTTTTCTTGAAACGATACTCATGTTTCGGCCAAAGCTATTCCTATTCTAACTCTTGTTTCATCTTCTCAGGTATCAATCCACGTCCCGACGGCCGCGGGTATTCTGAGGCTGTTGAAGCTATTAGAGCTCTTCCCGCCGAAGAACGAGACATTCGAACTCTTATCTCAAATGAGTCGCTATCGAGGTTCGGGTTGCTAGCAGAAGGTCACCAGGTAGGTCTTCCCGAAGGTGTTACTGTACCCAGGGCAGTCTCCGGCAAAGGAAAAAAATTAGCTGAATCGTCAGCATGCCACACCCCTGAGGTACAAGAAGAGGGGGAAATCAAGGAGGGTGAAACACCCGAAGCACAAGGTGAGGATTTAAGTCCAGCCCAAGATCCTATAGTTGAAGTGCACGATATCGAAACGTTATCTTCTCCTTCGCAGAGGAAAAAGGGATTGACGTACAAAATCAGAAAGGAGAAGGTTGGCGGAACTTCGAAGGTTACGCTTATCCCAACGAAGAAAGAGGCTTCTTCACAGCACGTAGAGAGTTCTTTAAAGGGCTTATCGAACCTCTCCATTCCGAACGATCTGCTCAATTATGACTTTGACGATCCGGAGGTATTCAAACTTCATTCGCCCATCAGAGGCGACACGGGCATTCCGACCCAGATTCAGGGAGAGAAAACTCCTATTAGCAAAGTGACTGGTCCATTGGGGGAAAACACAAGGACACACAGGAACACTTGCACTCCAATTTTCGCTTAGATTTTTGTCGTTTCACTGCTCTTTGTTCATTCGCTGTTATTTGAATTCTGTACAGGTGGTATGGGGCGTTCACATGGATTCGATCGCCTTCGCGGTTCATCCGTTCTTCATCATTCTGGACGGGACTCGGGTTCCAGAAGACGCCGAGATAGGGAAGGCGACGGCGACAAAGACTATCATTCCGGGATTCGTCGTCTCGGAGGAAAACTCGTTACCAACCAAAATACCACCAGGACACATCTTCTCACGCGGAGCAAAGCAGAGACAAGCGCGGCCATAAGAGGTCGCAACCTGATGCTTCAGGACCAACACTCTAATTCTTCTTCCACTCGCCAGTCCCGAGATTCCTATAGGAGGGGCGAACTTTCAAAGCCGTCTCCTCCCGCTCCTGCAACGGACCCGTCAGTGCCAGAGAGGCTGGCCGAGCTTAAAGATAAATTCCCTAAGATCTGCTTCGATGGCCTGAAATTCCTTCCGGCTATTCATCCTATTCCTGGACATGCTAAGTAGAGCGCCCTTGCTTGTACGAATGACGTCTACGTTCAACATGACGCATTCGTTCACCTAACCGAAAAACTTTCTGAAGTTTCCATGGAGCGCCAGCATGAAATCAACCGCCTGAAGCTCGAGGCTATCCATGACAAGGATATCATAAAGCTCAGGACAAAAAAATAGCCACTTACAGATCTGAGCTCGAGGTTTGCCCGTCAGAGAGCTAAGGACACTGCTGAGGCCGTTACTCGTCTGGAGTCAACTCATAAGAGAGAACTTGACGAGGCGGTTCAACGGTGTGGGGCTTTGGCTCTAGAGAAGGACACCGTTCCATAGGAGAGGGACATGCTCAGCCTCCGAGTCAAGGAGCTTGAGGAGCAGCTTCGCAGGGAGTAAGAAGAGAAAATGGCCGCCCAAGAGGAGTTACAACGATATTGTGACGAGATCGTTGCCACTTGGCTTTTGAAAGAAAAACTTGGGGGCGAGCTTTCCAGGGTTGAGGCGTTAAAGAGGGAGGCCCGTGAAGAGGGCAAAAGGATTGCGTCCATCGACACTGACTCGCGTCTTGAGGCAGCTAGAGAAGAAGGCAGGGAGGAGGTCAAGAGCATGTTTGACCCACTAATTGCTGAATTCAACGCCCGCGTTCTCATGCATCATGACTTGACTTTCTTGGGCGAGGGTTATCTTGAATCTCTAGACGAGGCATGTGAGGCATTGATAGAAATAAGGAAGGCCGAGCACGGCGCCTAAGATATCGATGAGGGGGAATTGATAATAGAATATCTCAAGTGAAACGAGCCTTCGGACTTGTCTGTAGCTAAAACTATATATGGCAAAGGCTCCCCTTCAAGGAAAGGGAAAGAAGTTATTACTGGTCCATCCGGGGCCGCGCCTCCAGCTCACGTGCCTATTCGGTCGGCCGATCGGCCGATACATGATCCTTTTGAATAGCACATTGGCTATGACCCGGAAGCTCTCGGCCTGGGCATTCATGTTTTGTCTCCCATCCCAAAGGGTGAGACCCCCGTGACGGCTGGAAATCAACCGGACTTTGGTAGGCAATTCTTTTGCTTTAACATCCCAAGTGTTTCCCTGAAAGCTGTCGCATTTTGATACTTTCTTTTCGTGATTTTGTGCAGGTCGTTCCGATCCTGAACCCACTCCGAGGAGCGATGTCGCCAAGGAGGTGGAGAAAGAAACTAGCGAGGCCCCTCATGCTGGAGAGGCTCCCAGTCCAGACGCTCAAGTGATCGGAGCGCTTGATGAAAATAAATCTGAGGCTTCTTCTCCTATCGACATGAGTTATGAAGTTGAAATTACAGGTGTTTTTGAGCACACATCTGAGCTTTGCATGAAGGAGATGCTTGAGAAAGAGAAGGAAGAGACGACCAAGATCAAGGCCGGGCCTCAAACTGTGGATCCGAGCGATCCCTTGACCAAACCGTTGAAGATCATTCTCCCCGGCGGGTCCAGGCCCGTAGATGTCCCCCCTGCTTCTTCAGTTGTTACCCCTCCATCAAGGAAGGATCCCAAGGGTAAACGCTCTGGGGAGGAGTCGTCTAGGAAGAAGAAGAAGCACAAGAAGTGATCACTATCCCTATCCAACGAGGGTTAATCTATGTCATGTAATATATTTTTTGTAATTTTTGTAGACAGACTATCGATTCCGAAATTCGGAGTATTTATAGCAGAAAACTTTTCCTGAATAAAGATTAGTTTCCTTTTCTATCTTTTCAAAAGATTCTTATTATTCAATTTTCTATGTGATTGTGATTTGAATCCGAGCTGCTGTGAATAACATGGATTTCTTGATTCGCCTTCATATGGCTCGGAGATTCCTTGAGAGTTGTTCATTTCCCCCTTTCGTGCTTCAAGCACTTAGAACATTTTCTAGTACGCACGCCAAAGGCTCGATGTCTTCAAGACATTTGTATCTAGTCCGTCTTCAGCGGACCTGGTCATTTAAATCGTTTATATTCGAGTCCGCGCTCCGGAGACTTTGAGTGTTCCAGTCTGTACTCCTGGGACTTGGAGATTTTAAATCATTTACACTCGGGTACACGCTCCGGGGACTTAGAGTACTCCAGTCCGCACTCCGGGGACTTGGAGATTTTAAGTCATTTATACTCGAGTTCGCGCTCTAGGTAGTTAGGGTACTCCATTCCGCACTCCGGGGACTTGGAGATTTTAAGTCGTTTATACTCGAGTCCGCGCTCCAAGGACTTAGAGCACTCTAGTCCGCACTCCGGGGACTTGGAGATTTTAAATCGTTTATACTCGAGTCCGCGCTCCGGGGACTTAGAGTACTCTAGTCCGCACTCCTGGGACTTGGAGATCTTAAATCGTCTATACTCGAGTCCGCGCTCCGGGGACTTAGAGTACTCCAATCCACACTCTGGGGACTTGGAGATTTTAAATCGTTTATACTCGAGTCCGCGCTCTGGGGACTTAGAGTACTCCAATCTGCACTCCGAGGACTTGGAGATTTTAAGTCGTTTATACTCGAGTACGCGCTCCGAGGACTTAGAGTACTCCAGTCTGTACTCCGGGGACTTGGAGATTTTAAGTCGTTTATACTTGAGTCCGCGCTCCGGGGACTTAGAGTACTCCAGTCCGCACTCCGGAGACTTGGAGATTTTAAGTCATTTATACTCGAGTCCGCGCTCTGGGGACTTAGAGTACTCCAGTCCGCACTCCGGGGACTTAGAGATTTTAAGTCGTTTATACTCGAGTCCGCGCTCCGGGGACTTAGAGTACTCCAGTCCGCACTCCGGGGACTTGGAGATTTTAAGTCGTTTATACTCGAGTCCGCGCTCCGGGGACTTAGAGTACTCCAGCCCGCACTCCGGGGACTTGGAGATTTTAAGTCGTTTAGACTCGAGTCCGCGCTCCGGGGACTTAGGGTACTCCAGCCCGCACTCCGGGGACTTGGATATTTTAAGTCTTTTACATTCGAGTCCGCGCTCCGGGGACTTAGGGTAGTCCATTCCGCACTCCGGGGACTTAGAGATTTTAAGTCGTTTAAACTCGAGTCCGCGCTCCGGGGACTTAGAGTAGTCCAGTCCGCACTCCGGGGACTTGGAGATTTTAAATCGTTTACATTCGAGTCCGCGCTCCGGGGACTTAGAGTACTCCAGTCCGCACTCCGGGGACTTGGAGATTTTAAATCGTTTATACTCGAGTCCACGCTCCGGGGACTTAGAGTACTCCAGTCCGCACTCCGGGGATTTAGAGATTTTAAGTCGTTTATACTCGAGTCCGCGCTCCGGGGACTTAGAGTACTCCAGTCCGCACTCCAGGGACTTGGAGATTTTAAATCGTCCATGCACGTTCGCACGTTAGCCGGAATAACATAATTTTATTTGCCCGTCACAGGATCATCATTTGTAGAGACATTGGTAGTTCATGGAAAAGATGGCTTCAAGCCTTTATTAATGAAAGCAAGCTAAAGTGCCTTATTACATGCCAAGAACTAGAAATGAAAACGTACTGGAAATAAATGCAGCTACTGCATGAAAGAAATAGACTAAGTGTAATAACGTCGCAAGTACTCGCTGTTCCATGCTCGGGGGAGTGTCGCACCATCGACGGTCGCTAGCTTGAAAGTTCCTTCTCCAAGCCTCCGTTCGATGACGTACGGACCTTCCCATGTGGGGTTCATATGAGATGGGGCTAGAAAAACTCGTTTCAAAACGAGATCTCCCACGTCAAAGATTCTCGGTTGGACTTTTTCGTTATAATATCTGGCGACCCGATGTCTGTATGCAGCCGCTCTCAAATTGGTTTCTTCGCGTTTTTCATCAACGAGGTTCAACGATTCTAATAAGAGATTCTGGTTCGCCTTGGGGTCATAATAAGTTACCTGATGTGATGGGACCTCAAGTTTCACGGGTATGACAACTTTCGTGCCATATGCCAATGCGAATGGAGTGTGGCCAGTCATGGTTTTGTGGGTGGTCCTGTAGGTCCAAAGTAATGTTGGAAGTTCATCCACCCACCTGCCTCTAGCATTTTCCAGACGCTTTTTCAATATGGACTTGATTATTTTGTTTACGGCTTTTACCTGTCCATTCGCTTTTGGGTGAGCAACTACTGCAAATTTCTTCTCAATGCCATATTTCTGGAAAAATTCTTTGAACTCCTTGCTCTCGAATTGAGTTCCATTGTCCAAGACGATGGTCCATGGGAGACCAAAACGGCATACGATATTTCGTACGACGAAGTTAATAACCTTCTTGGCGGTTATCGTGGCCAGAGGCTCTGCTTCTGCCCATTTGGTAAAATAGTCGACTGCAACTATTGCATATTTTGCTCCACCTTTGGCTAAGGGTAAAGAGCCTACCAGGTCGATCCCCCACATTGCAAATGGCCAGGGACTAACCATTTGTGTGAGTTCCGTTGGCGGAGCTCTCGGGATTTTTGCACATATCTGGCATTTGTCACATTTTCTCACATACTCAGCAGCATCCCGATTGAGAGTCGACCAATAGTATCCATAACGGAGGATTTTCTTTGCTAACGTTTGCCCCCTAGTGTGGTCACTGCACTCTCCCTCATGGACTTCCTTTAATACTCGTTTTATCTCATCATGGGCCACGCACCGGAGTAAGGGGGTCGAGAATCCCCTCCGATACAATATACCGTCGTGTATTACATAACGCGAAGCCTTATGAAGGACTTGGCGTCTTTCATTCCTCTTTTCAGGTAAATCCCCTTGTAACAAGTACTTTCTGATCGGGGTCAACCATGATTCCTTCTCAGGTTCAGTTTCTAAAACGAGATCTATCTCTATCATCTCTATACTCGCGGCATGGAGGGTCTCAACAAGGAATAATCCCATTTGTTGTGCATCACCAGTGCTTGCGAATTTTGCCAACGAATCGGCTTCTCTATTTTGTTCGCGCGGGACATGCGAGATGTTGTAATATTCCAGATTTGCCAGCAGCTCTTGAAAACGGGCAAGGTAGGAAGCGAGTCTCTGTCCCTTCGCTTGATAGTCTCCCCGCACCTGATATACTACCAGTTGCGAGTCACAGAAGATTTCGATTGACTTCACTCCCAGTTCGTTAACAAGTCTCAGGCCAGCAATCAATGCTTCATACTCGGCTTCGTTATTTGTCGCTGCAAACTCAAGCTTTAAAGCATAGCAAATTGATCGGTCTTCCGGAGTCATAAGGACTACGCCAGATCCCACGCGATGGTCATTAGATGCACCATCGGTGTACATCTTCCATCGAACGGGAGGTATGACATTGTGACTGCTCAGTTCATCTGACACGGTGAATTTAGCAATGAAGTCAGCTAGTGCTTGTCCTTGTATGTCCCTCCGCGGCAAATAGGTAATATCAAACTGACTTAACTCAATATTCCATTTCATCATGCTTTCGGAAGTTACCGGTCGTTGGAGTACCTATCGCAAGGGTTGGTCAGTGTAGACACCGATTGAGTGTGCCTGAAAGTAGGGGCGAAGCTTGCGTGATGCGATCACCAAGCAATAGGCTAGTTTTTCAATCTTTGGATAATTTCTTTCCGCCCCTGTCAAGCGTTTACTGACATAGTAAACCTGCTTTTGAATCCGGTCCTCCTCTCGGACCAAGGCTGTACTGATAGCGTGCTGGGATACCGCCAAGTATACATACAACATTTCGTGGTCTATCGGCTTGGACAGTAAAAGGGGACTTTCCAAGTGCCTTACCAGAGCCCGGAATGCTTCCTCACAGTCGGATGTCCATTAGAAGTTTCTCTTTCCTTTCTTTATAATGTCGAAGAAGGGAATACACTTGTCTGTAGCTCTGGATATGAATCGACTTAGCGCAGCCACTTTTCCATTCAGGCTTTGCACCTGCTTTATGGTTCTGGGTACTTGTATATCTCGGATAGCCTGGATCTTCTCTGGGTTAGCCTCGATTCCCCGGGAATTCACAATGAATCCTAGAAACTTTCCTAATGCTACGCCGAATGAACACTTCAACGGATTGATCTTCATTCCATAATGCCTGATTATGTCAAACATCTCTGCTAGGTCTCGGATGTGGTCATTTGACTGCCGTGACTTCACTAGCATGTCATCCATATAGACTTCCATTGTTTTACCAATTTGATCTTTGATCATTCGATTCACCAAGCGTTGATAAGTCGCTCCTGCGTTCTTCAATCCAAATGGCATTACTACATAGCAATACAATCCCATGTTCGTGACAAAACTGGTGTGTTCTTGGTCTGGAAGTGCATTGGTATTTGATTATATCCTGAATACGCATCCATAAATGATAATAACTCATGTTCGGCAGTTGAGTCGACCAGCTGGTCAATCCTAGGCAATGGGAAACTATCCTTAGGGCATGCTTTGTTTAAATCAGAATAATCAACATAGGTCCTCCATTTTCCATTTGCTTTCTTCACTAGCACCGGGTTAGATACCCATTCAGGGTAGAGGGCGTCGCGGACGAACCCGTTGGCTTTGAGCTTGTCCACCTCCTCTTTGAGAGCCGCGGACCTCTCCGGGTCCATGCCTCTCCTTTTTTGTTTCACAGGTACATGTTTCGGGTCTATGTTCAACATATGACTTGCGACTGCAGGAGAAATCCTACACATTTCAGAATGTGTCCAGGCGAAAACATCAATATTCGCTCGGAAGAAATCAGCAAGGTTCTCAGCGGCCAAAGGGTCGAGTTGCGACCCAATTTTAAGGACTCGTGATGGGTCGCTCTGGATAACTGGGATGTCAATTGTGAGTTCAGCCGGTGCTGCATTAGTTTCCCTGGGTTCCCCATCATCTTCTCTTGGATCTATGTCCCTATAGATCCGAGAATGTTGCCCGAGCCAGGGCTCGGGCGCTACTTGTCAATCATCAGCATTTCGGCTGTGAACTGAGCGGTCCGCAAACTTTCCTTTCTCTCTATGCTGAGCCTCTCTCAGCTCAGCCACATAACAGGCACGTCTGGTCGCCTGATCGCCGTGCACCACTCCAACACCGCTGTCTGTGGGAAATTTTAATGTCAGACACCAAGGGGCCAATGCTGCCCTAAATTATGCCAAGACGGGACGGCCTAGAAATACGTTATATGGAGAGTCAACGTCTAACACTATGAATGGTAGGATTCGCACCCTCCTACGCCCGCCTTCCCCAGTTTAACTGGTAACTCCACATATCCCACTGCATCCGTTGCTGCGCCGTTAAAGCCATGGATTCTGGCATTGGATGGTTTCAAATCCTTAGCTTCCAGTTTCATTTGGTCATATGCCTTCTTAAAGATGATGTTAACGGAACTTCCATAATCAATTAGAATTCTCTTCACATACGCCGGCCCGATTGTCGCAGATATGACCATCGGGTCGATGATAGGGGCTTCTACCTTATCTGCATCTCTGCTCCTGAATACGATATCATCATTCATCGTGCGCTTCTGCTTTGCAGGAGTCCCATCCTCCACGTTTGAACAACACTCGTACTCCGCATGTCTTAAGGAGTTAGCATATCGCTCCATCTCCTGCCAATCCTTATCTAAAGGATGAGGTCCATCAGCAATCGTGTTAATAACCAATCTACCCACGGTCCGAGTAGGTTGTTCCGGTTGGTATGGGGCTGGCCCGCGTCCAGGGTTCGATGTTTCTTGCCTCCCATCCTGTGGGTCTTTGACAAATTCCTGCAGCTTTTTCGGTCTTATCGGCTTTTCTATAGCATCATGGAGGTGTCTGCACTCCTCCGTGTTGTGCCCATAAGACTCGTGGAAACGGCAATACTTCCCAGTCCGCTTCTGTTCTTCCGTCGATTCCTTTGGACGCGGCTTTCTATATTGGAAAGTGTTGCAATTTGATAGATAGATGTTTTCAAGAGATGCGTTCAACGGCATGTATTCATTGTATGTTGGGATCCTTGATTTCCATTTCCCTGTTTCTTTTTTCTTTCTGGGATTTCCACCTCCGGATCCTTTAGATTGCCCGGGCTTGTTCTGGATGTTAACTTGAGTTTTTCCAGGATTATCTCCGGTTTGTTTCACGATGACGTTACTTTTCACAGACTCTTGAACAGGCCTTGACGCCTTGTCTCACCTTATCCACCGAGCTTCCTTCCTTCTTATGAACTGATGAGCTTTCGAATAAAAACGTTCCAGCGTAGCTGGGGGCTTCCCTGTCAAATAATCTCCAAATTCAGAATCCGGATCCACTCTACGCATTACTGCCATCAAAATCGCATGGTCATTAGGATTTCTCACCTCGGTAGAAGCAACATGAAATCTTTGCAAGTATGCTTTCAATGACTCTCCTGGAGTTTGAGTTACACTTGATAAGGACATCACGTCCTTTGGAGGAGTGGTGTGCATCCTAAATTGTTCTACGAATTTCATTGCTAATTCGTCGAAGCTGGATATAGATCGTGGCGGGAGTCGAGTGAACCACATGGTGGCAATCCCGAACAAGGTGATTTGGAAACACCTATACTTGGTTGCGTCATTAGCTCTTGCAGAATCCATCATCCATCCATATCTCATCACATGCTGCCTAGGGTCAGTCTTCCCTTCGTAGGCTGGAATGGCGGGCATGCTGAATTCTTGGGTATTCGGCCTGTAGAATGGTATCCGTGAAGAGAGTATGACTCTTAGACACTCCCCAGTCTTCATTAGTTAGACCTTGGTTTTCTTTCATCAACTGCCTGACCATAGCCGTCAAATCCGGGGTTTGTATGGAAGATGGGAGGTTGTGTTCCGTTCCACGGGACCGTGCAGGTTGATGTCCCGTCCGATTTGGGTCTTGGTTTCTAGTAGATCGATCAGTAGCACTTGCATGTGCATCTTCATCCTTACGGCGTCTATGCCTAGGAGGTTCATCAGCAGAGGTCGAACTATCATCTTCAGAGCAAGGGACAGGGCTACCTCCAGCATTCTGATGCTGCTGCTGAGTAGGCTAAGTCATGAGGCCGGTGTTGGCTTGCATTTTCTCAACAAGTTGCCTTCTACTTTCCTTAAGTTCTCTTATCAAGTCATTGAATTCTGCTCGGGAAACAACTTCTTCTTGGTTTTGGTTGGAGGGCCATGCACCTCAAATCGCTTGCTGATTGTTAGTTCCCAGTTGTCGCACACTAGCGGTTTCATGGGCATCTGCATTTTGAGAGGCTGATCTAGTTCGTGGTCATCCCATGGTAGAGTTGTTGGTTGTAACTCTGAGTAGAATCAACATATGCCTTATAAATGATTATAGATCTCCTTTAGGGGATTTATGCAATACAGTAGCTGCAAAGTAGATCCTAATAGCCTGAGAATTCAAATTCTCAGTGGAAGCACCAAAATGTTAGCACCAAAATTGGTCACTAACACCCTTAGAAAGACTGTGTAGAGATATTAATGAAGAAAGTAAATTAAAACGGAGAACAGAATGTAAATTTAAATGCAGAGAACAAGAACACCAAATTTACAGTGGTTCGGCGTAAGTGCCTACATCTACTTTGAAGTTGATTTCCATTGATTTCCTTAATGGGTGATTACAGATACAATCCGTTTTTAGTTACTAAAATACAATTGCAAAGTAAAAGTGTGACATCCCAGAAATTCTTTGCTTAAATTCGGCAAATTATTTGAACTTTTTAAAATTAAATTGTGAGAATTTTAAAAGAAACAAGATATTGTAGTAAAATCACATAAATTATTAAATGTTAATAACTAAAATAACCTTTCTTTTCAACAAAGTAAAATAAGAAATAAGTTAATTAAAACAAACACTTTCATTTAGTAAAACAAAAGTAAAATAATACTTGCTAAAAGAATAAAACAAAAGCCTGTAAAGTAAATAAGAAAGTAAGTACCTTAATAGAAAAATAAAAGAAATTATACGTAAACAAAACATACTTGCTATAAGTAAATGTAAACAAAACCTTGCTGTGAGTATATTTATATGTAAACAAAAACTTGATGTAATAAAATGTACTTGTAATAATCCAATGTAAACATAACATGCTGAAAGTATGCAAAGTAACATGCTTCATTTAATGCTTGTATTAAATGCTATTTATTCCTTTGCATGTACAAAATCCTATCAGCCGAAAAGAGTATGGGTTTAGTCAATAAAAAGAATAAATTTATTTAAAAACAGTTGTACCACTGGATGCCTACTTTCCCTACCCTGTACAAACTATCTCCCTTAAATATACATGCATATTATTCGAACAAGAAAAAGAAACACAACAAAGATCAGAAATAAAAAGAAATAAAAGAAAACATCACCTTATTCAATAAACTGGAGCAAAATTCATTCAACTAAACAAAACAGGGTTCAAGAGTAGATCCAGGAAGATCAAAACTGCAACTTTTAAATACAAAAGTATTCTCTGTTTCAAATATTTGCCAGGTGAGTAAACCTATTTGGATTTGGATTTTTAAACTTGTTGTTTTAATTTATGTCTGGAAAAGAAAAATGCTTGTATAAGTAGATATTGTATGTGAACGTGTTATGTACAGATCTGGAAAATATGAGTTTTAGGCTCTGTCTCAAAACTTATATTCATTGTAAGTAAGCATAATTTTGTAAAGAATTTTAGGTTTATTTTAAACTAGTTCAAACTTCATCTTTAAACTATTTGCATATACTTCAGTAGGCATATGATTTTAACATGCTCTGTTCTTTGAAAAGTTGTTACAGACTTCATCTTTCTGTTCAAACATTCAAACCATGTTGTTTAAAATATTTTGTAAGCTTTGATTCTCAACTAAACCAGTTGTTAAACTTAAAGTAAGATTTTTAAAGGTTGATTTAAGATCTTCTTTATAAAGCATCACTGTAATCTTGTTTTACAGGTTCCAGGTAAAAATTTGAAAAAATAAAATGTTGTGAAATATTAATTCAAGATTATAATCTGAATCTACACTTCAATCTATGATTTTTAAAACAAAATTTTAGATTTTTAGTTTAATATACACAGAGTAGTTAGTTTTTGAACAAAAAATCACATTTTTCGAATTACTAGTGATTGAGTTAATGATAAATGTTGAAATTTGAATCGAAGCTAGTTTGAACTTCTATAATGACGAGAAAAATACTCAATAATTTTTCGAATGGATGGATTTGCCGTTCGAACCCAAAGTAGGGTTTAAGATGGAGTTTTGCAGTGGGTCGAAAGCAAGGTGATTTCATCACCTACGAGTGACCGAGTAGCACGCGATTCCAGGTGAGGGTAGGGGAGGGTGTGGTCGACGTGTGGCCAGAGTTTCATGGTGTCAGGTGGTCGTCGTTGGGGGTGGCGAGGCGTTTTTGCAAGGGGGTTCGTTCCAGTTTCTTTTCGAGCTACAGGTTTTTTTTGATTTCATGAATTTTGCGTCGAATCGGAGATCGCACTCAAGTGTGGGGAAGAATCGTGACGTGTTGGAGGTCGCGGCGGCCATTGGAGCGGAGGTGTGGTGGTGTACACGTGCACAGGGGGTCGCGTGTCAGGGTGCTCATGTTTAAATAAAATGCTTCAGTAGTTTGTAACTTGAGGAAAAATAAAAAGAAAAAAGAAACTGGGAAGAGAAGAGAACACGGTGGAGGAAGAGAAGAGGACGCGAGTTGGCTCGAGCAGGAAGCATGGTTTACTCGAGTTTTAGTTAATGCTGAAGGTTAACGTTTTTGAATATAAACAGTTTTGTTCAAAATACAAGATACCCGCTTTGATTTGGATAAATGGCAAGATGGTTGAAAATCTGTAAGGTAGTTTAAAATTTGAAATTGGAAGCCAAATAAATTAGCAGTTAAATTTTTTATTTATAATTAAATGGTTAATAGGTTTATAATTAAGAAATATTAACTAATGGGTTAAGTAATAAATTAAGAAATTAACTTAAGTTAAACAAATAAATCTAATTTACATTTAAAATTCCAATGTAATAATAAATTGATTTTTAAAGTATAAAGAAGATTTAAAATGATAGTTAAGGTAGATAATTTTTATTAATCAATGATTTTGAAAAGAAATTAAGAATGATTTACAAACTTTTAATTAAATTGATTTATAAACAATCAAGTATTTAAATAAATTTAAGTAAGAATTTGTAAATTTGGAAACAATTAATCGAGATAATTTAGATTTAAATTATTTATTCAAATTCTTATCATTGGTTTAAAAATAATTTTTGTGGTAAATTTATTTAAACCGCATTTGAAAATAAATTAACTATTGTTGTGCACTGTATTGATATTTCTGTTCTGATTGTGATGCCGTGTTATGTGGATTGCCATGTGATGCGCTATAATTGTAATTTGTTCTGTATTGAAGTGAAAACCCTCTTGCCCATAAAACGGCATTTAAACTTCGATGCGACAGGGAATCAGATTTCAGTTTGTTATCTGAAACCCACATCGAATCTATGAATTGTTGGGAATGACATCCACACGTTTTAAAATTTGACACTCACTATTCGGTTTAGCCGGGAAAGGACCTTTGTGTCGTATAACCCATTCCGAATATGTGATACGATGTTGTGGATAGCATTTGAAGACCGGTGTTGAAGATCGGGTATTTGCGAGAGCGATAGGATGACCTGTCGATTGTCTATGCACCGAGTCGCGTCGGTATAGAGATTCCCTAAGTGATGGGAAGTCCGATCGGGATTGTAAATGCCCGGATTGCAAGGACTTCTTTGGAAGTGCCTTCGGTTTTGTTCGAACCCGGAACAGACTTGTATGGATTGTATGTCTAACATTACAAGTTGAGATATAAAGCTGATTTCTTTCAGATATATTTCTGTTGGTGGCGGAGAATTTATTCTCTTAGCTTAACACCCTTCTCTAAGACGTACGCGCTCAGAGGTTATGTAGTTGATGGTTATTAGTGATATATTCCCAATTTGGTAATGTGACATGCTGAGTGTTGCTGTGAAATGATCACTGTTTGATCATTTGTGATATGATCATTTGTTTGATCATTTATCTTTGTGATCATTACTTTGATCATTTGTTGACCCAAAGCATGGCTTTGTACCAAAGCGTGGATTTGTGGACGAGACTTCGTCGGACCTCACACCCCGGAATGGTCGAAACAGGAAAGATGCAGCAAGGTTATTGGGGGTAGCACCCCTTAGGGTATGTGCATTTCCTTCTGGATAGAAGTGGTATCATGGTATGGAGCCCAGATACTTAACTTATGTTGATATCGCAGATATATATATATATATATATTTATATTTATATGTATTACTTTGTGATTTGTTGTGGGGGCCCCAGATAAAGGTTGGTTATAACCGGGAGATGGCATACTCATGTTAGTAGTTACCCAGTTAGGGGTAACCCGGCCTTGTGTTGGCAGAGATCCGGTTTGGTTCTCGGAAACGTCCTTCCAGAGGCGTTCTCATGTGACAATGGGAAGTTCCTTGGCCTGACCATTTGTTGGAAATCCAATTCCCAATACGAAACCCTGTACGGTTTTAGTTGTAGAACCTGCCATTTACTTATGATGGCGCCCCACCGTTTAGATGGTAGCTATAGTAGGCATACGATAATGGTCGTATGTTGGCTAAGATTAATATTCTATTTTCGAAATGATTTATATCACTATGCACTAGCAATAATATCAAAGAATTTCTTTTCTCGTACCAAGCATATTTAACTATCATAAGAAGAAATCTCCTCCAATTCTGCGTTTGCATTGTGTGTGTGTGGAGGGAGGTCTTATGGTAGTTCCATTTTTAAAAGCATACCGAAAATTCTTTTATAAATCTTGTTCTTTAAAAGTAACTGTGTTTTTTTTGTTTACTCATACCAATCCCATGACTTATCCGGAGTTTATTGTTTTCTTTCGTAAACTCTGGGTGCCCATTATTTCTACACGGGCAGCCTAGTAGCAGGTTTCTGTATTTTGGAGGAGCAGTATTTTGGAGCTCTTATCCTGGAGATAACTTAGGAGCTTTTGGAGATTTCAAGTTTTTAGCTTTTGGGAGTTCGTTATCACCTCTTTCATTTGAGGATTTTTGGATATATGATCACTGTTGTATTATCATGATGTTGTATTAGGAGTTGTGGTGTATGTATTATATACTCTATTGTAGTATGGATATTATGTTGATGTTGTAACTGTGATGATATTTATGATATTGATTCTGTTCCGCTGTTTTATATTCATCTAATTGTTGTTATAAGCTCCGGCGATGCGAATTTGATGTCGTTTATCGGACATCGAGTTTGGGTCGTCACAAGTGGTATCAGAGCTGTTGGTTGAGTAAGAACTTTAGTTATGGAGTATAACACATTAGATGGCTCATTAGAGATAGGGTGAAGTATAACCTAGAATGAGTATAACCAAGACTGAAACTCTAAATTTATTAGTCTATTTCTTTTACTGCTGATATTCCTTAAGTTATTTTGTTCGTGTATTTAAATCAATTTTCTTACTAATTACAGATAGTAAGAAATGAGTGGATGAAGGGGAAGAGTTAGGGGTCAAGGAGGTGCCACAGCACCTGATTAAGGTCCCCCAACGGCAATAGCGACAGCTCAGCAACAGCCGAATCTGGCTGATTTACATAAAAGTTTCTCGAGACTTGGTGGTAAGCTGTTCAACGGCAAAGAGTCGATTGTTGAGGCTCAAGCCTGGATACGATCGTGTGAGAAAATCTTCAAAGGGCTAAAATTGGAGGACGATCAGAAGCGACTCATAGCTTCTTGGCAACTGCAAGATGAAGCTTCAGCTTGGTGGGAGACAATCACGGTAGATAAACCAGAAGATGACTTTTCATAGGAAAATTTCAATGAAGTGTTCGAGAAGCGATATTTGCCATCAGCCGGGATTTCTCGAATGTATCAGGAATTCATGGACCTGAAGTAGGGAAGTTTATCATTTGAAGAGTATCTGAACAGATTTTATGAATTGTCTCGTTTTGGTCCCGAATTGGTGAATACGCCTTTAAAGAAGAACGAAAGATTCATTCGCGGGATGAATAAAAAATTTCATGAAAGAATGACGGGCCACGTTAAGGAATCTTTTTCAGAATTCGTTGATATGGGTTACAGTTACGCTACCCTTGATGTGCAAGAAGCCCCGGAAGAGAAAGGTAATTCAGGCAATCAAAATTGGAAAAAACGGAAATTTGGAGGCAAGAAACCTTGGCAAGGCAACGAGAAGAAGAAGAGCATTCAGGGAAGCGTGGCAGAAAATGTCACTTGTTACAACTGCAAAGAGAAGGGCCATTATTCAAATAACTGCCCAAAACCGAAGAAGCAAGCTAAAGAATGTTACAATTGTCACAAGCCGGGACATGTTGTTAAAGATTGCCCAGTGATGAAGCCAGCGCAGGTGGCAAAAGTTTATACGATAAAGAAGGACCCCTCATCTTCAAAAGCTGATAAAGGAAAAAGTGTTTTGGAAGGTAACCTTACTATTTATAATAGAACTGTTAGAGTTTTATTTGACACAGGAGCTTCACATAGCTTTATCTCTCAACAAACCGTAAATGAAGTAGGACTTAAAACTAAATTTGTTGACGATCCTATTTGCGGGAAAAATCCGGTTGGAGGTCCCGCAAATCTTTGTTCATATTGTAAGAGAGTTCCTATTTCATATGCTAGCTATCAATTTCCTATCAACCTTTTGTCCTCGAATTTAATGAATTTGAAATCTTACTCGGTATGAACTGGTTATCGAGATACGAAGCTATATTGGCTTGTAATAATCGGACAGTTTTAGTCCAAACGAACCTTGGAAATTTTATTGAAATCTCTTGTGAGGATCCAAGTCCAAGGAGAGATAGATTGATGTATACCTTGGGATATCTTGAACCCACTTTGCAGTCTATACCTGTTGTTCGGGATTTTTCCGACGTATTTGAAGATGTGAAATCTTTACCTCCTCACCGAGAAATAGAATTCCGAATTGATCTGGTACCTAATGCTCGTCATGTTGTTCACGCAAGTCACAGGATGGCACCCAGTGAAAAGATTGAATTGGTTCATCAAACTGATGAACTACGAGCAAAAGGATTAATTCGACCCAGTGTTTCTGAATGGGGATCAGCCGTCGTATTTGTTGCCAAATCAGACGGATCTTTGAGATTGTGTGTAGATTACGGCGATCTCAATAAACAAACTCTCAAGAATAAATTTCCACTGCCCAGAATTGATGATTTATTTGATCAGTTGCACGGCGCTCGTTTCTTTTCAAAGATGGATCTAGCCCAAGGATTCCTTCAATTACGAATCGCCGAAGATTGTGTACATCTGACCGCTTTCAGAGGTCCTGATATGTTCTACGAATGGTTAGTCATGCCTTTCGGGCTAACCAATGCTCCAGCATACTTTGTAGATCTTATGACTCGTGTGTTTCGGGAAGTTTTGAATAAATTTGTGCTCGTATTCATTGATGATATTTTGATCTATTCCAAGACTAAAGAAGAGCATGCCGAACATCTTAAAATCGTATTGGAAATATTGAGGAGAAATGTTCTATATGCAAAATTTTCCAAATGCCACTTCTGGGTCAATGAAGTCAAATTCCTTGGCCATATTGTTAATGAAGAAGGAATTTCGGTAGATCCTAGAAAAATTTCCGCTATTCTTGATTGGAAACAACCCACTACTCCAAAAGAAGTTCGAAGCTTTTTGGGTTTAGCAGGCTATTACCGGAAATTCGTTCAAGATTTTTCTAAGTTGGCTAGCCCAATGACTAAGCTAACAATGAAAAATGCGAAGTTCATTTGGGCTCCAGAATGTGAAGAAGTTTTTCAGGAGTTGAAATAGAGATTGACCACTGCTCTTGTTCTCACTATTGTTAACGGGAACCAAGGCTTATCTATCTATACTGATGCATGTGGTGAAGGGGTAGGTGCAGTATTAATGCAAAATGGAAAGGTAGTTGCCTACGCGAGTAGACAATTACGTTCGCATGAGAAAAACTACCCGACGCACGATTTGGAACTTTTGGCTGTTGTTTTCGCCTTAAAAATCTGGCGACATTATCTTCTGGGTAAGAATCTTTTCAGCTCTCTTAAACAATTTATGAATTTAACTTAAAAAATCTACTTAATAAATTCTCTTTGTTTTAGGTGAAAAATTCGAATTATTCACCGACCATAAATCTTTGAAATATCTTTTCTCCCAGAAGGATCTAAATTTGCGACAACAACGTTGGTTGGAATTTCTGGCATCGTATGACCTGGATATTCTGTATACGTCGGGGAAGGCCAATGTGGTTGCTGATGCTTTGAGCAGAAGACATGTTGTTCTCGCGTATCTTGTAATCACTCCTACTCTTCTTAAGAAGATCGCGAGCAAGCAAACTGAAGACAAGTTTCTTCGAGAAATGCGTAGAAGAATAGATCGAGGAGAGGATACTACTTTTGAGATAGATAATAGAGAAGTTATAAGGATGAAGGGCAGAATTTGTGTCCCTGACATCCCAGAACTGAAACGTGAAGTATTGGACGAATGCCACAAGTCCAAATTCAGCATCCATCCAGGAGTCAACAAAATGTATCGAGATATTAAAAGAACATTCTGGTGGAAAACGATGAAGAGAGACATATCTATTTATGTGAGTCGCCGTGCTACTTGTCAACAAATCAAGAGTGACCAATTGAAAATGGCCGGTTTACTTCAACCTTTAGAAGTACCAAAATGGAAGTGGGATTAGGTATCGATGGATTTCATCGACGGATTGCCACGAACCAAGAAGGGTAATGAAGCGATTTGGGTTATAGTGGATCGTTTAACCAAAATTTCTCACTTTATTCCAGTGAAATCCACTCGAACTACAGCCAGCTTAGCAGGTATGTATATAAAGGAAATTGTTCGCCTCCATAGTATTCCCAGCAGTATAGTGAGTGATCATGACCCGATCTTCACTAGTAGATTTGGGGAAGCATTCCAGGACGCATTGGGAACGAAATTAAATTTCAGTACTGCTTATCACCCATAATCTGATGGGCAGACTTAGAGGGTCAACCGAATTTTAGAAGACCTACTGCGTGCTTGTGTTCATGATTTTGGTGGTTCTTGGGAGGACCATTTGCATCTAGTTGAATTCTCATATAATAGCAGTTATCAGGCCAGTATAAAAATGGCTCCTTTCAAAGCTTTATATGGTCGTCCATGTCGATCACCTACATGCTGGATCGAATCAGGTGATAGACTTGTTCTTGGACCGGATATGATAAAAGAAGCCACTGAGAAGGTAGACTTAATTCGAAAGAAGTTATTACTGCCCAAAGCCGTCAAAAGAGCTATTATGACCGCCGAAGGAGAAATTTGGAATTTCAAGTTGGAGATTCTGTATTTCTGAAAGTATCTCCAATGCGGGGTGTATTGAGATTCGGGAAAACTGGAAAGTTAGCACCGCGTTATATTGGTCCTTTTCCTATTCTGGAAAGGATTGGTTCTCTAGCATATCGAGTACAGTTACCCAGCTGATTGTCTGGCGTGCATGATGTGTTTCACATTTCTAATCTTCGAAAGTATGTGCACGACCCAGATGATATTATTGAAGAAGATGCTCAGCAGGATCTAGAGATCACTCCTAACTTGGCATTTAAAAGAGAGCCGGTAAAGATTGTAGATCGTGATGAGAAGCGATTGAGGAACAAAGTTGTGAAATTGGTCAAAGTTCAATGGAGTGGCGATCCAAAGGACTGTACTTGGGAGACTGAAGATAATATGAAGAAATCATATCTCAATTGCAGAATAGACATCCCGGCTTAAACTGTAAGTCATTTCCTTATTATTTCTAAATTCGTCTATTCTTTGTTTGCATTTCTCTCTCTTTCAATTTCGAGGACGAAATTTTCTTAAGGAGGGGATATTGTGACATCCCAGAAATTCTTAGCTTAAATTCGGCAAATTATTTGAACTTTTTAAAATTAAATTGTGAGAATTTTAAAAGAAATAAGATATTGTAGTAAAATCACATAAATTATTAAATGTTAATAACTAAAATAACCTTTCTTTTCAACAAAGTAAAATAAGAAATAAGTTAATTAAAACAAACACTTTCATTTAGTAAAATAAAAGTAAAATAATACTTGCTAAAAGAATAAAACAAAAGCCTGTAAAGTAAATAAGAAAGTAAGTACCTTAATAGAAAAATAAAAGAAATTATAAGTAAACAAAACATACTTGCTGTAAGTAAATGTAAACAAAACCTTGCTGTGAGTACATTTATATGTAAACAAAAACTTGATGTAATAAAATGTACTTGTAACAATCCAACGTAAACATAACATGCTGAAAGGATGCAAAGTAACATGCTTCATTTAATGCTTGTATTAAATGCTATTTACTCTGCATGTACAAAATCCTATCAGCCAAAAAGAGTATGGGTTTAGTCAATAAAAAGAATAAATTTATTTAAAAACAGTTGTACCAGTGGATGCCTACTTTCCCTACCCTATACAAACTATCTCCCTTAAATATACATGCATATTTACTTTATTCCATTCGAACAAGAAAAATAAACACAACAAAGATCAGAAATAAAAAGAAATAAAAGCAAACATCACCTTATTCAACAAACTGGAGCAAAATATATTCAACTAAACAAAACAGGGTTCAAGAGTAGATCCAGGAAGATCAAAACTGCAACTTTTAAATACAAAAGTATTCACTATTTTCAAATATTTGCCAGGTGAGTAAACCTCTTTGGATTTGGATTTTTAAACTTGTTGTTTGAAGTTATGTCTGGAAAAGAAAAATGCTTGTATAAGTAGATATTGTATGTGAATGTGTTATGTACAGATCTGGAAAATATGAGTTTTAGGCTCTGTCTCAAAACTTGTATTCATTATGAGTAAGCATAATTTTGTAAAGAATTTTAGGTTTATTTTAAACTAGTTCAAACTTCATCTTTAAACTATTTGCATATACTTCAGTAGGCATATGATTTTAACATGCTCTGTTCTTTGAAAAGTTGTTACAGACTTCATCTTTCTGTTCAAACATTCAAACCATGTTGTTTAAAATATTTTGTAAGCTTTGATTCTCAACTAAACCAGTTGTTAAACTTAAAAGTAAGATTTTTAAAGGTTGATTTAAGATCTTCTTTATCAAGCATCACTGTAATCTTGTTTTACAGGTTCCAGGTAAAAATTTGATAAACATAAAATGTTGTAAAATATTAATTCAAGATTATAATCTGAATCTACACTTCAATCTATGATTTTTAAAACAAAATTTTAGATTTTTAGTTTAATATACACAGAGTAGTTAGTTTTTGAACAAAAAATCACATTTTTCGAATTACCAGTGATTGAGTTAATGATAAATGTTGAAATTTGAATCGAAGCTAGTTTGAACTTCTATAATGACGAGAAAAATACTCAATAATTTTTCGAATGGATGGATTTGCCGTTCGAACCCAAAGTAGGGTTTAAGATGGAGTTTTGCAGTGGGTCGAAAGCAAGGTGATTTCATCACCTACGAGTGACCGAGTAGCACGTGATTCCAGGTGAGGGTAGGGGAGGGTGTGGTCGACGTGTGGCCAGAGTTTCATGGTGTCAGGTAGTCGTCGTTGGGGGTGGCGAGGCGTTTTTGCAAGGGGGTTCGTTCCAGTTTCTTTTCGAGCTACAGGTTTTTTTTGATTTCGTGAATTTTGCGTTGAATTGGAGATCGCACTCAAGTGTGGGGAAGAGTCATGACGTGTTGGAGGTCGCGGCGGCCACTGGAGCGGAGGCACGGTGGTGTACACGTGCACAGGGGGTCGCGTGTCAGGGTGCTCATGTTTAAATAAAATGCTTCAGTAGTTTGTAACTTGAGGAAAAAAAAAGAAACTGGGAAGAGAAGAGAACACGGGGAAGGAAGAGAAGAGGACGATGGTTGGCTCGAGCAGGAAGCATGGTTTACTCGAGTTTTAGTTAATGCTGAAAGTTAATGTTTTTGAATATAAACAGTTTTGTTCAAAATACAAGATACCCGCTTTGATTTGAATAAATGGCAAGATGGTTGAAAATCTGTAAGGTAGTTTAAAATTTGAAATTGGAAACCAAATAAATTAGCAGTTAATTTTTTTATTTATAATTAAATGGTTAATAGGTTTGTAATTAAGAAATACTAACTAATGGGTTAAGTAATAAATTAAGAAATTAACTTAAGTTAAACAAATAAATCTAATTTACATTTAAAATTCTAATGTAACAATAAATTGATTTTTAAAGTATAAAGAAGATTTAAAATGATAGTTAAGGTAGATAATTGTTATTAATCAGTGATTTTGAAAAGAAATTAAGAATGATTTACAAACTTTTAATTAAATTGATTTATAAACAATCAAGTATTTAAATAAATTTAACTAAGTAATAATTTGTTAATTTGGAAACAACTAAACGAGTTAATTTAGATTTAAATTATTTATTCAAATTCTTATCATTGGTTTAAAAATAATTTCTGTGGTAAATTTATTTAAACCGCATTCGAAAATAAATTAACTATTGTTGTGCACTGTATTGATATTTTTGTTCTGATTGTGATGCCGTGTTATGTGGATTGCCATGTGATGCACTATAATTGTAATTTGTTCTGTATTGATGTGAAAACCCTGTTGCCCGTAAAACGGCATTTAAACTTCGATGCGACAGGGAATCAGATTTCAGTTTGTTATCCGAAATCCACATCGAATCTATGAATTGTTGGGAATGACATCCACACGTTTTAAAATTTGACACTCACTATTCGGTTTAGCCGGGAAAGGACCTTTGCGTCGTATAACCCATTCCGAATATGTGATACGACGTTATGGAAAGCATTTGAAGACCGGTGTTGAAGACCGGGTATTTGCGAGAGCGATAGGATGACCTGTCGATTGTCTCTGCACCGCGTCGCGCCGGTATAGGGATTCCCTAAGTGATGGGAAGTCCGATCGGGATTGTAAATGTCCGGATTGCAAGGACTTCTTTGGAAGTGCCTTCGGTTCTGTTCGAACCCGGAACAGACTTGTATGGATTGTATGTCTGACATTACAAGTTGAGATATAAAGCTGATTTCTTTCAAATATATTTTTCTTGGTGGCGGAGAATTTATTCTCTTAGCTTAACACCCTTCTCTGAGACGTACGCGCTCAGAGGTTATGTAGTTGATGGTTATCAGCGATATATTCCCAATTTGGTAATGTGACATGCTGAGTGTTGCTGTGAAATGATCACTGTTTGATCATTTGTGATATGATCATTTGTTTGATCATTTATCTTTGTGATCATTACTTTGATCATTTGTTGACCCAAAGCATGGCTTTGTACCAAAGCGTGGCTTTGTGGACGAGACTTCGTCGGACCTTACACCCCGGAATGGTCGAAACAGGAAAGATGCAGCAAGGCTATTGGAGGTAGCACCCCTTAGGGTATGTGCATTTCCTTCTGGATAGAAGTGGTATCATGGTATGGAGCCCAGATACTTAACTTATGTTGATATCGCAGATATATATATATATATATATATATATATATATTACTTTGTGATTTGTTGCTGGGGCCCCGGATAAAGGTTGGTTACAACCGGGAGATGGCATACTCGTGTCAGTAGTTACCCAGTTAGGGGTAGCCCGGCCTTGTGTTGGCAGAGATCCGGTTTGGTTCTCGGGAACGTCCTTCCAAAGGCGTTCTCATGTGGCAATGGGAAGTTCCTTGGCCTGACCATTTGTTGGAAATCCAATTCCCAATACGAAACCCTGTACGGTTTTAGTTGTAGAACCTGCCATTTACTTATGGTGGCGCCCCACCGTTTAGATGGTAGCTATAGCAGGCATACGATAATGGTCGTATGTTGGCTAAGATTAATATTCTATTTTCGAAATGATTTATATCACTATGCACTAGTAATAATATCAAAGAATTTCTTTTCTCGTACCAAGCATATTTAACTATCATAAGAAGAAATCTCCTCCAATTCTGCGCTTGCATTGTGTGTGTGGCGGGAGGTCTTATGGTAGTTCCATTTTTAAAAGCATACCGAAAATTCTTTTATAAATCTTGTTCTTTAAAAGTAACTGTGTTTTTTTTGTTTACTCATACCAGTCCCATGACTGATCCGGAGTTTATTGTTTTCTTTCCTAAACTCTGGGTGCCCATTATTTCTACACGGGCAGCCTAGTAGCAGGTTCCTGTATTTTGGGGAGCAGTATTTTGGAGCTCTTATCTTGGAGATATCTTAGGAACTTTTGGAGATTTCAGGTGTTTAGCTTTTGGGAGTTCGTTATCACCTCTTTCATTTGAGGATTTTTGGATATATGATCACTGTTGTATTAGGAGTTGTGGTGTATGTATTATATACTCTGTTGTAGTATGGATATTATGTTGATGTTGTAATTGTGATGATATTTATGATATTGATTCTGTTCCACTGTTTTATATTCATCTATTTGTTGTTATAAGCTCCGGCGATGCGAATTTGATGTCGTTTATCAGACATCGAGTTTGGGTCGTCACAAAAAGAAATAAGTCTGGAATGAGTCTTGAAAATGGCAGAGTTTCCCAAGTATTCTCTAAAATCTCTCCCTTTTTCTGTGCCCTTACCCCTCTATTTATAGGCGAAGGTGGATTGGACTTCCCTGGTGGGCTTGGTAGCTGAATATCTTGGCCCGAGTGAAGTGGTCTCTGTGCGCCGAACCAGAGAGGCCGAACGGTGGTCTCTATGCACCGAACCAGAGTGGCCGAACGATCAAATGCCAAACGTCCAAATGCCGAATAGGCCCCTCCATGCCGAACAATCTCCTTTCGCCGAGCGGGTTGAGGCCGAATGCTCTAAGTGCCAAAAACTTCCCAATGCCGAACAAGGTGTAGGTGCCGATTGATATGGAATGCCGGATGTCACTTGATGCCGACCAATTTGCTTGGCTGAACGTAACTTGTATGCCGAACGATGTCCTTGGCCGAACCATTCTGCCATGCCGAACGATGTCTTATGCCGGACCATTCTGCCATGCCGAGCGTGCTTGGGTGCCAAGCGTTATGGTGCCGAACCACTTAAAGGCCGAGCGAGGTTTCTGGCTGGACGATGCCTTTAGCCGAACGAAGCTTTTGGCCGAACGCTCCTGAATGACGGTTGCAAAGAAATGCTGGACGACCCAGTTGGGTCGAACGGTGGGTATGCCGAGTACCGAGTTGCCTGGACAAATCTCCAGGAAACAGGGATATATGATTTATGCAGAATAATCTAGTATAGATTTTTATAGTGATTGGAATTATTGGATACTATTGTAGCACTGGCCTAAATTTTGATAATTTAAAATTAAAATTTAAGGAATTAAAAGGAGTTTGATATAAAATATATATATACATATATATATATATATATATATATATTGGAATTGGAGTTATTTTAAAGAAAATTGAATTATATATATATATATATATTTGAGTTTGGTTATACTTAACTATTATGAATTAGTAAATGGAGATTTTTAAAAATGAATTATACAAAGAATTTATAAACGATATTTTAGAAATATAAAAAGGAGTTAAAGTAGTTAAAATGGATTGGAAGTATAAAAGGAAATCATAAGAAAATGAATTATATAATGAAATTTTAAAAATAAGATTTGTTTTATAAACACGTAAAACAAAAAGGGTCGTAAAATTTATAAGTGACGTTTACAAATAAGGGAATTCGATATTAGATGATAACTGAAAATATAAATTCATGGGGTGAATTTATATTAGAATATAAAAACAGTGTGGAGTAAAAATAGTAGATTCTATTTTTAATATGAAAATGGTTAGAAAATCGACAATGAATCGATACGTTGTGAAATCGAGGGAAAGTTATAAATTAAAATTGGTTATTGAGATTTAAAAAATATATTTTAAATTTTAGGAAAAGAGTTTGTTTTAAAGGAAAACTTTATTATATTAAAACTATGGAATTTTAATCTAGTTAAGATTGAAATATTTCGGTTAGTAGATTTGCAAATATTAAGTATTTATTTAATAAATTCTAACTTTCAAATTTTGCTTTGGAAATTTATTTGCTCAAATAAAAATGAGTTATTGATGTTATAAAAGTGTTTTCAATATCTTAAATAATAACTTGATCATATTTTAACAATAATGTAAATTACTATTCTTTTAAAATGCTCATTATATATATACATATAGTTTGAATGTTTGAAAAAAATATTTATAAAATTTTCTCGAGATGTGGAAACGGATTTTAATTAAAGGACGATATGTTATAAGATAAATCTTAAAATGGAATGTTAGGGACTTAGGGGAATTTCCGATATCTAGATGTGGTAGATTCAGGAAGATTATTAATTTATTAAAAGGAGTTATTAATGCTTGGAGATTTTACATATAAATATTTCCCTAAGTATTGAAAGGAAGGTTTGAAAATATTTCAGTGGGAAATGATTGGGAATAGAAATATTTTCTAAGTGTTATAAAATGGAAGTTTAAAAATATTTTCTAAGTATTGAAAATTGTGAAATGTCCTGTATGGATTTAAGAATTTGAAATTAGTTTCAAATATTGGAATATGGGAAGGAAATTGAATATATACTAGTGTAAAAGTATTTGAATGGATATTTTTGGAAAGAAATTATAAATTGGGCCTCGTGACTACTTATGGATGTTTTATTGATAGTTAAATAACCGACTATCAATATTGGCCAATTTCGTTAAACGTTTCGAAGAGATCGAGATCGGATTTAATTATCCGAAAACCACTTCGATCCAGTTTGAATATTACAAATGAATACCGTGTAGATGATGAAGGCGGTGATTCGATTTGTCCAGACCTAAGACAACTTGTATGGACGAATGCTATTAGAACATCGTTATTGGAGGATGATGAGCATTCGAAGTAAAATTGTGTTCTTGAAAGGTAACGTTTACCCTTGAGCCTCATCAACCAGGTAGTGACTAAAATAGGGAGATGCAGCAAGGCTAAGTGGGTCTCACCCAAGTAGGGTGTGTTATCACCTTTCTAGATGTCCTCGAAAAACCTATTTCTTATGGATATGGTTGTGCATGGAAGGAGCGCTTGGTGGTGAGGGTGGGAACACCTGGGGTGATAACATATTCGGTCTACCCAAGTTAGAGATAGGCTGGTCTTGTGTAGTAGGGGATCTTGGTGTGATCCTTAGTACATTGTTCTAGAGGTGTACTGTTGTGGACTGTACCCCAGTGACCCAGTCATTTGATGGAATCTATTCTCTAATAAGCACCGTACAGTTTTGGTTGTACCCAACTATGCTGAAACGTGATATACAAGCATTTCAGCTACTTTCTATCTACTTTCTATAGACACTATTATAATATCAAATGTTTTGATATAAACTGTTTTGGTTATCATAAGGTAAAAACCCTTTGTTTTTATTTATGACATTTTCTTATGAGATACATTTGTTTCCAAAGGTTTTTGAAAAGTTAATAACTCAAATTGACTGTATTTTCTCAGCTGGTTTTCCGGACTTACTCGAGTGTTATTTTATTATAATGCTCGGATCAGACTGAGGATTACATATTCAAGTTAAATGCTATAGAGCTCAGGAGACTGGTTGGAGGAGTTTCAGACGTATTTTTCGTACTTGACTCATATTCCGCTATATAAGGACAAGTTTATAACTGTCCGGTTTGATGTATTGATGGTTGTACTTTAATAATTGTAAGTGTATAAACTGTTACAGATTCTTTTGTATAAAAATTGTTATTAATATATTTTATACCGCTGCGATTGTGAGATTCTGTATTGTTGTTTCAATTTTTTTATCTCCTTCTTCTTCACCCCGAATTAATTGGTATTTTCGGCATTCGACTGCTTGACATTCTATATAGTAGACGTATTAATGTCGATTTTCGAGGGTCGAAAATCCCGTTTATTACATCCCACTTGAATCATATATGACGATTGCCCACCCTCATTATTATCTTGCTTACGAATACTTATTTAATTGATATAGATACCGTCTATTGTCTCACTAAAAACCTCTGTTAGGAAAACCCAATGGCAAAACCTTGAACAAGGAAAAGAACGCAACTTGTAAATTTATAGGTATCATATTAAATATGATATTTCCTTGTAAGTAGTTTGATACTTGTAGATCAAAATAGTGCTTCATTCAAATCTTACTAAGAAAAAGCCGATGCGAAAAATCTTAGTGAAGGGATACAAGTACAACATAGTGTGACATTTTAAATCTTATTGCATCAAATGATGGTTGATACTTCTGGACCAATGTAATGTCTTGCTAAAACAGTACTAAGAAAAAACAAGTGGGAAAAATCTTAATGAAGGGAAAAGAGTACAATGACATATTTTAATATCTTATTTCATCAGAGGAAATTTGATACTTCTGGATCAAGATAATACCTCGTTAAAGTCTTATTAAGAAAAACCCTGTGAGAAAAATCTTAGTGAAGGAAAAAGGTACAATATAGTATGACATATTTTAATAGTTTATTGCATCAAAGGGAGTCAAATACTTCTGGATCAATGTAATGCATCGTTAAAACTTTACCAAAAAAAACCCAGTGGAAAAAATATTAGTTTAGGAAAAGTGTACATGATGACATATTTACGTATACTCCTTCGATTTTATATTTTTTCCTTTAAGTTTGAATATACGTTATTATAATTCACATCAGCTACAAATACTTCTGATCCATATATGTGTAACATAGCTTAAACTAACGTTGAAAAAACTAAAATCAAAAGACAATAATTCTATTTTCCCTCGTATAGATATTCAGCATGTATAAATAGTTTACTTTCGTACAATCTATTTTCCAAGCTTGATTCTTTCAAATATGCTTTGCATTTTATGCACTTCATATGCTACTTTTATGAAAAATACTTCATGTGTTTTTCATTTTTTGCGCTTCAAATCAGTTTTAAATATTGCAATTAATTCTTTGATGTGTATTAAAAGTTTTATTACAATAATGCTTAAAAGCGGGAAGTAATATACGTATATCAAGATTTTCATTACAGTAATACTTAGAAGAAGACTGTAATCTAAACTCCATGTTTTTTTGCATTTTTTATAACCAACAAAGTTATTTATATTCTTTAGGAACTTGTATGTATTAATAAGTTTTGCATGATTTAAACAATATTTATACCTTCAGGGTATTTTAAGCGTTTCAAACACTTTAACTACTTCAATCAGTTCGCTTATTTCTAAAAATATCACGTCTATGGCATTTAACATGTTGTAGACATTGTAGTGCTTTAATTTCAATGTACTTTTGCCATTTTATACATGTCTCTAAATATATTTTGTGGACTACAGATCCACATTTCTCATTTAGGAAAGGATTCAAGATGGTCAGTCGTGTTTTCTTCTAATTCGATATCTTTAATTTGTTTATAAACAAAAGCGTTTTATTATTTATAAATTTATCATCAATAATTATTTCTTATCGGTTCCAAACATAGTTTAATGAGATCTCTTTACTTATCATGCTCTAAGTACCTAAACCACTTCTAAGGTTATTTGACAATCATGTCATGGGTCTCTTCCAAAGCACCTTTAAGTGTTTCTTCAAGAACACTTGCATTCTTCATTTGACATATTTGCTATTTACTCCAAAAATATTTTGAACTGATTTCTCTACCATCTTCGGGTGTGGTCTGTACCATTCGATCCTTCGAGAATTAAAATTTACATTGGAGCAAGTTTATGTTAGGACTGCTATTCCATGGTTTCGATGATAACAACTGTACACATATGTATAGTCTGTCTACTTACAGGAAAAGGTTTTCAGAGATTAGATTGAAGTTGGCTCAACAAAGGAGAAGAATCATCAAAGCTACTATCGTACTATTATTCTCCTAGATATGATTGTAAAATCTCCTTTTAAGTAGTAACATTTAAACTAAAGCATTTGAACGTAACCGAAATTTAAAATGGTCAAAATTACAAATGTAAGACGTCTTACATTACGTACCAAACGTCTGATAATAGTCTCTGTTTTTAAAATTAAAACCAAAGTCGAACATCTGTATGCTTTCACCAAACATTTGATTCTATGTTCTGTTTAAAATTTATATAACAGCGTAGACGTCTGAACATATGTCCAGACGTCTGTGTAACGGCCTTTTATTTCGAAAGGATATCTTCTTCAAACAAAGGGATATCTTCACAACTTTTCAATGCATCCCTTCTATACTAACAGCTGCAACCATTAGAATGAATAAGCAAAGTCAAAAGATACTTCTTTTCATCATAACTTTTCATTCTATATAAACATGCAATGACTTTTAAGATTGAGGTCAAAATAACTTTTTTGAATCTTTTGTCTATTTTCCTTGCAAAGTATATTTTCCATAAGCAAACGATATTAGCCTTTATTACTTCCTTAAATCAAAGCTTATCTTACACATTCTACTAAAAGGAGATTATAGGAAGATTTGCACCGAGCAGTCAAAATCTGTATTATCTAAACACATACTTGTATTAAAAAGATTTATTGTATCAAGCCTATTCCTCCGGGAAAAGTGAGGGTTGTTTATTAGTGAAAGCCGAAGAGGAGCTTCGGGATTGGACATAGGATGAGAGGTTTGAACTAGTATAAAAAATCTGGTGTGATTGTTTCTTTACTGTTATTTATTTTACATTATTGTTTGTAACTAGTATTTGACTACACTTGCATATTAGAATAAATACACGATCCATGGACTCTTTCATTTGATATCAGAGCGTGGTCATTTCAATTCATAGTAACACGTAATTGAAAACATATTTAATATGGCAAATACATTTCAAGAAGGACAATCAACTGCATGTCCATCACTATTCACTGGATCAAATTATGCTTACTAGTCTAAACGTATGTGTATCTATATGGAAGAAAATGGTCTAGAAATTTGGCAAGCAACAAAAGTTCAATATGTAGCACTAGAAACTAACATAAGCACTTGGATAGATGCCCAAAAAAACATGGCAACAAACAATGCTAACGTTATGAATGTTTTGCTAAGTTCACTTGACAAAAATGAATCCTCACGTGTCATGTTGTGCACTGCTGCATATGATATATGGCGTACACGCTACAAATCCCTCATAAAGGCACAAATAAAGTTAAGAAAACAAAGATTTTTGTTTTAAAAAATCAGTTTTCCTCATTTAAAATGAAAGAAAATAAAACTATAGGTGACATGTATACTAGATTTAAAACCATTCAACATGATCTCATGTGTGACGCCCCACCCCGAGACCCACATTAGTAAAGAGAATTAACGAGTAATTCCGTCTACTAATGCAAAGAATAGGGCTGGTTAAGGGCGACCGAATAGTAATGCACTAGCTAATGACTAAGTATGTCGATGCTTACCATTTTTTTTGGCGAATCTCAAGTAGTTGACATACTCAGTGATTAACTAATACGATACTACACGGCTAACGGATCTATTCAGAACAAAGCACAATAACATCATAACATGTCACAGAAACAGCAGTCACAAATAATATATACTGATACAAAACGAAACACCCAATGTAATACCGTTCATCACATAATATATTACAACAACATCCATAAAATAATATATACATGAAGTGGAAATAAAAGGTCCAACAAAAGTGGAGATATCCGAGTTCATAGTCATGAGCCCACAAAAGATAGCAAAACGGATCCAAACATAAATGATAGTCATCCAACCTAACCTGCAACCCGGTCTGACCCGAGTGATAAACACACGGGTCAGGCAACTGAATCTTATCGTTAGAAAGGAAATACGATAATGTATAAGGGAAACATACATCAAGGGACCAATAATTGATAAGAATGACTAACGTTGATATCAAGAATTGTCTATCTCTAAGATGGTATAATTCTACACTTACTTGGGTTAATACTAGGGGATTCATGCATATAAAGAAAACATCCAAATATGATTCATGAATAAATAAACTTCTCAAAGTGGTAAATGAAATCCCAAGTATAAAACCATAAAATTGAAATCACCAAAATCCTCAAGAACTCATATTTCGCCTTATTCATCTCTATAAGGCTAAGTAAACACATCAAAATATGGTGAAATCAAAATTCTCTTAACTCATAAAATAAATCTCAGATTGGCCAACAATTACATGCTAAAGCATGTTGCACGTGCTAAAGTTCTCAGACTAGTGCTAGTAATATAGTTAGGTACCCAACAGAGATCTCAAAGGCGACCGAGTTCACCTTTTCCGGATTTCTCAGATTCTCAGATTCTCAGATGACCCGAAGGTCATAGCACTAGTAATTATAGAATGTGTCGCTAACTTTCGGAGAGGAATCTGTATAGTGTTAACTTGTGTCCCATACCACACGTTCGCACTAAACAGTTTACTAACTGTTAGTAGAATCCACATTAAAATAGAAACTCAGATGTTCACAAAAGTCACAAACCTTGCCTCATATCATCTGCATATGGTATAAAATACTAAGCTCAAACTATTCGCAAATCAAGTGAAAAAAAAATCATCAGAAAACCCATCAACCAAAGAAAATACAACACACAAGACTGCATGCAAGTGCTCAAGACAGCAATTTTGCATCAGCTATTTCGACCCTTTGGTCAAAGAATTTCAGAAAGTGATACAAATGAAAGTTGTCACATTCTTCCTGCAATTTCCAAAACCTTAAAAATTATAGGATTTGGATAAGAAACGCAAAAGTTATGTACAAAATACTAGCTTAGGTTTGCACAAAACACCGAGCACTCTACAACAACAGGACAACGAGTTTGCAAGAGATTTTTCAACATTTTAATCAATGAATTTCATAAAACGATACAAATAAAAGTTGTCACACTCTTTCTTCAGATTACAAAACTTTCAAAATTATAGGATTTGGATAAAAAAAGCAAAAGTTATGCACAAAATACTAGCTCATGTTTGCACAAAACACTGAGTACTCTACAACAACAGGACAGCGAGTTTGCAAGAGGTATTTTCAACATTTTAATCAAAGAATTTCAATCTTTAGTTTCCAAAACTTTAAAAATTATAGGATTTGGATAAGAAACGCAAAAGTAATGCACAAAATACTAGCTCAGGTTTGTACAAAACACTGAGTACTCTACAATAACAGGACAGCGAGTTTGCAAGAGGTTTTTCAACATTTTAATCAATGAATTTCCAAAAGTGATACAAATAAAAGTTGTAGATATATCTCTAAGATTTCTAAAACATCTAAAATTATCTAATTTGGCTTAGAAACGAAAAAGTTATGGACGATCTCATTTCAGTTTCAAAATAGACAGAAATAAGCTACGAATTTTTTTCAACCGGAGGCAAAATTCAGCTACTGTAAGTTTTATACTTACTGTACTTAGCAAAGGAGACGATTTTTGACAAGAAGACTTGAGCTTTCAGCGCTTTGGAGCTTCGATTCCACCTATAGAAGCTAGAAGAAAGCCATGCAAACCAAAAAAGAGGGGTAAATAAAATTTACAATACATGAAAAAATGGATTTCTCCTCAAATTGGAGAGATAAATAGATCAGAGATTACCTTCACTTGTTTTTGGACTGAAAATCTATCTAATTCGAGCAATAAAATGGAGATTTGGATGAATTCTAAGTTGAGGAGGCCATTTGCAAAGCTTCAGGAAGTTTTCTGAGGAAGGAGATGAAAGAAGAAAATGAACTGTACGTTCATTTTCCTGTTTCTCATCCAGAAGCTTCTCTAGGCAATGGGTTTGGCCAAAAGCAATAGCAATCCAATAACACTTAATCAAATTTTAGTTTATCAAATTATGTTCATGTCATTTATTTAAATCTTCATAACTTCTCCAATTTAAATCCAAATTTAGCAAACTTGGACTTGTTGGAATCGTCTCAACACCTAGATTCCAAATAAAAATGTAAAAAACCCAAATTTTACACTTTTATTATTTATTTGACTGATATTACTAAATTTAACCAATTTCTACACTTTTGCAAAATAAATTGCAATATGATACAAATTGATTAAATATAAACGTATATTACATTTCAATGAATGTAAATACATGTTCTAACACTAATAAAATATTTTGCATCATTATTAATCATATTCCCCATGAATAATTGTTATATTAACCAATTATCATATATTTAAATTAATAAAATGGCAATATTGGCAAAGAAAAATAATAATATTGCACACATTATTAATTTTTAATTAAATGTACCCAAAACAGTACATTCAACATTCAAGAAATAAAGTAAAACTTTATTTCTCTCATGTTTATCATTTTATTTAGCCCAAGCTAACCCAAATCCATTGTTTACTAAAATAAACAATATTTTCTACTTATTAGTCCAATTAATTCCAATATTAAATTATAATCACCATTATAATTTAATATTCAAGGTAATCTCAAAAACCAGGGTTATTACAGACTCCCTCCCTTAATAAAATTGCGTTCACGCAATTTCTAGGGATAAATCTCTAACAACTCACAATACAAACAAATGAAACAAGAAATAACTTGAGATAAATAATCACCTTCATCAAAAGAAGAAAAAAAATCCAGATATGAACGCTCGATAGATTCTTTGGTTTCCCAAGTGCAATCATTGGGATTATCGGACCATTGAATCTTTACTAAGGGAACGTTCTTGCTTCGAAGGCGTTTCACTTCTGAACCAAGTACTCAAATAGGCTGCTGAGAGGTAGATAAACTCAGTGAGATCTCAAGCTCAAGTTGCTCCGATGAATCAATAATAGAATCGGAATCTCAAGTGCAATTCCGAAGCTGAGAGACGTGAAAGACGTTATGAATACCAGAAAAAAGAGGTGGAAGTGACAATCTATAAGCAACGGGACCAATGCGCTCTGTGATCGGAGGTGGTCCTATATAGCGAGGAGCCAATTTCCCTGTGGAGCTAAAGCGCATCACTCCCTTCATAGGAGATACACGAATGAACAAAAGATCACCGACCGTGAACTCAAGAGGCCTCCTACGGTTGTCCGCATAGGATTTCTGACGGCTCTGTGCCTATTTCATTCTCTGTCTAATGAGAGATATCTTCTTCGAAGAATCACGAATGGAATCTGGACCGAGTATAAGCTTCTCGCCAGATTTTAACCAACAAGATGGAGAACGACACGGTCTACCATAAAGAGCCTCAAACGGTGCCGTACCGATACTGGATTAGAAGCTATTATTGTACGAGAACTCGATCAATGGAAGGTGATCTTCCCAAGAACCACCGAAATCAAGAATACATACATGGAGAAGGTCTTCAAGAACACGGTTCGCCCTCACAGTGTGCCCATCAGACTGGTGATGATAAGTTGTAGAAAGATTAAGCTTTGTACCCAAAGCTTGCTGAAAACTAGTCCAGAAATGACTAGTGAATAATGGATCACGGTCACAAATAATCGAAGAAGGAACACCATGTAACCGTACAATCTCCTTAATATAAAGCTTAGCAAGAAGAGGAGCATTCCTATTAGACTTAATAGGAACAAAATGTGCGGATTTAGAAAGACAATCCACGATAACCCAAATGCTAGAATGACCCGACCTCGAATGAGGTAGGCCGTCAATGAAGTCCATCGAAACCTGGTCCCACTTCCACAGTGGAACCTCAAGAGGCTGAAGGAGACCAGATGGCCGCTGATGCTCGGCCTTGACAAACTGACAAGTCATGCACTTGCTCACATAACTTGCAATATCACGCTTCATGCCTTCCCAATAATAAATGCGATGCATATCCGCATACATCTTGCTGCTACCCGGATGAATGGTATACTTAGTGCGATGACAATCATCAAGTATGTCACGCCTAAGTGCTGAATCAGAAGGCACAACTATACGGTTCTTCACATGAAGACAACCGTGAGAATCAATAGAGAAATCCTGCAATTCGTCATCACGGGACTCAGATGAACATGACTGGATGAGGCGCATAATATAATCATCATACTTCTGAGCCTCAGAGATACGATCAAGAAGAGATGGTCGAGCCTCCATACTAAATAATAAAGCAGGCGAATTAGAAGATGGAGCTCGATCACGAATTTCACAACAAGATAAGGTCTCAAGAATATCCCATTCGGCCAACATCAAGGAAACTACAGCCTAATGCTTGCGACTAAGCGCATGAGCTACACGATTACCCTTGCCAGGGGTATACTCGATATCAAAGTCATATGAGGCGAGAAACTCTAACCATCGCTGTTGCCTCATATTAAGATCTTTCTGCAAAAAGAGATACTTGAGAGACTTATGATCGGTGTAAAGAATGAAGTGCTCTCCCAAAAGAAAATGATGCCACATCTTCAAAGCGAAGACGATAGCTGCAAGCTCTAAGTCATGGGTAGCGTACCGAATCTCGTTCGGACGTAATTGCCTTGAAGCGTAGGCAACAACCTGATCCTTCTACATAAGAACCGCACCAAGACCACTAAGGCTGGCATCGGTATAGACGATGAGATCCTGATTCCCCTCAGGAACTACAAGCATAGGAGCATGAGTAAGAAGTTCATTCAATCGCCGAAAGGAAGTCTCACACTTATCAGACCAAATATAACGAACACCCTTCCTAGTAAGACTAGTAAGAGGAAGAGAGATACGAGAGAAATCCTTAATAAAGCGGCGGTAATAATCGGCCAATCCTAGAAAACTACGAATCTCATGAACATTTTCAGGCCTCTTCCAATCCTGAATAGCCTCGATCTTGGAAGGATCGACCGAGATACCATTGGAAGATACAACATGGCCTAAGAACTTCACTTGCCTTTCCCAAAAGTGACACTTAGAAAGCTTTGCCTTGAGTTGATGTTTGCAGAGTGTACTCAAGACAATTCTAAGATGTCGAGCATGATCTTTTTCGGATTTGGAATAGACTAAGATGTCATCGATGAATACAAGCACGAATTTATCGAGATATTCCCAGAATACCCGATTCATAAGGTCAACGAAGAAAGCAGGAGCGTTAGTCAAACCGAATGGCATGACTAGCCACTCATAAGATCCATAATGAGTGCGGAAAGCTATAAGAGGAATGCTATCATCCGCAACTCGGAGTTGGTGAAAACTCGTGGCAAGGTCCAGTTGAGAAAAGACCTTTGCACCACTCAACTGATCAAACATGTCATTAATACGAGGCAAGGGATAGCGATTCTTGATGGTTAACTCATTAAGCTTGCGATAGTCGACGCAAAGCCTAAGAGTACCATCGGACTTCTTCACGAATACCACCGCGACACCCCACGGTGAAGAACTAGATCGAAAGAAGTGTTTAGCTTCGAGCTCAATGAGTTGCTTCTTAAGTTCCTCATTCTCCTTAGTAGACATCCTCGTGGGAGGACGACTAATGGGTTGCGCACCAGGAATGAGGTCAATACGAAATTCTATGGCCCGCTTGGGTGGCAAACCCGAAACAGGCTCAAAAATATCAGCGAAGTCACAAACTATCGGAATATGAGAAATATCATCATCGTCATCTCGAGAATCAAGAGCATATAAGGTAGCTAGAGAACCACAATCTGAGTCGCGAATTACAAGAGATAACTGGGAAGAAGAATCTGGATGTCGAAGATAAATAACTCTATCAGAACAAAGAATCCTGGCCTCATATCGAACTAGCCAGTCCATACCAAAGATCATATCAAAACCAAGCGATGGAATCACGTGCAGATTCGCGAGGAAAGAAAACCCACAAAGCATAACCTCAACATCTTCATAATATAAAGTAAGGGTTGCGAACCCACCGACTGGATTAGCAACCCGTAAAGAAGTAAGCAAGCATGAAACATCCAAAGAACAAGCATCCACGATTTCCTTTGACACGAATGAGTGTGATGCATCCATATCAAAGAGCACTCTAATCGATCGATCATGAAATAGAATGGAACCTTCAAGAATAGAAGGAGTAGTACCTTTAGGCTGAGATGCATCACTAGAAGCTACTACATTAAGTTTCCCCGGATGAGAACCTTTGTTCTTCTTAGTGTAAGAAAAAGTCATATGTCCATCGGTCTTGCAAGAGTTGCATCTCTTAAGGTTTGGGCAATCACAGGCAGGATGGTCAGGAGAACCACAGTTGTAGCATGCAAAAGGCTTAGACTGAGAAGGAGCTTGGGATTGTGAAGTAGACACTCCACCTTGCTTCTTATTCTTGGAATGAGGGAATTTAGGCTCGTCACTATCCTTCTCGTTCTCGACTGCCTCGAGATGGAGAGCGGAATCAACCAACTCTTCGAAGAGAAGCTTGAGTTGGAGCATTAAGGACTTCTTCAAATATTTCTTAAGTCCGGAAACAAACTTAGGATTCTTCTTGTATGGTGTACTAATGAATTCTAACCCATACTTAGAAAAAGCCTCGAAAGAAGAAACATAATCTGATACTGCGGAATTGCCTTGCTTCAACTCGATGAAGCGGCGAGTAAGAGAAGCTTTTTTAGACTCAGGTACGAACTTAAGCTCAAATCTATCTCGGAATTGCTGCCATGTGAGGGTAGTCTCATCCACCTCAGCAATAAGAAGTTCATACCAATCTAAAGCATGCTCTTGTAGCATACTAGATGCCACAAGAACTCGATGATGATCTGAAAGCTCTATGCGTAAGAATATACGCTCACAAGTACGAAGCCAGGCCTGGACATCAAGAACCGACTCGGTGCCTTTGAATGGCTTGCCTCCGAGGTGAGAAAAGTCACTGCAAAGTCGTGCAAACACAGACTTGCGAGGAGATGAAGATGGAACAGGAGCGGGAGGTTGAGTGCTCCCAAGAAGCTCTCGAATCTGATCGGTAGTCATATAAATGCCTTCGGGTCGGGAACCACTGGACGGTCCCGCTGCCGAAGTGCGACCTCTACCTCTACGAGACATAGTTGAAAGATAAGATAAGAAAATATTATTCACAGGGTATATATATATATATATATATGTATGTATGTATGTATGTATATATATATCGCAATAGAAATGCAGTAGGTAAGGAATACTACGGAATAGTATTTAACATTCCTAGACTTATTCCCTCCTATCTACCTCGAAGTAATCGAGAGGATAAGGACATGACTAGGCTTGGCCACTTCTAAGGGATGAGATGTATAAAGGTGTTACAATAGATGTATGGTTCTTAGCGTCTGCTGTTCTGTATTTATTCTATTTTGTATTGAAAGCTAGCTCTGATACCAAGCTGTGACGCCCCACCCCGAGACCCACATTAGTAAAGAGAATTAGCGAGTAACTCCGTCTACTAATGCAGAGAATAGGGCTGGTTAAGGGCGACCGAATAGTAATGCACTAGCTAATAACTAATTATGTCGATGCTTACCATTTTTTTTGGCGAATCTCAAGTAGTCGACATACTCAGTGATTAATTAATACGATACTACACGGCTAACGGATCTATTCAGAACAAAGCACAATAACATCATAACATGTCACAGAAACAACAGTCACAGATAATATATACTGATACAAAACCAAACACCCGATGTAATACCGTTCATCACATAATATATTACAACAACATCCATAAAATAATATATACACGAAGTGGAAATAAAAGGTCCAACGAAAGTGGAGATATCCGAGTTCATAGTCATGAGCCCACAAAAGATAGCAAAATGGATCCAAACATAAATGATAGTCATCCAACCTAACCTGCAACTCGGTCTGACCCGAGTGATAAACACACGGGTCAGGCAACTGAATCTTATCGTTAGAAAGGAAATACGATAAGGTATAAAGGAAACATACATCAAGGGACCAATAATTGATAAGAATGACTAAGGTTGATATCAAGAATTGTCTATCTCTAAGATGGTATAATTCTACACTTACTTGGGTTAATACTAGGGGATTCATGCATATAAAGAAAACATTGAAATATGATTCATGAATAAATAAACTTCTCAAAGTGGTAAATGAAATCCCAAGTGTAAAACCATAAAATTGAAATCACCAAAGTCCTCAAGAACTCATATTTCGCCTTATTCATCTCTATAAGGCTAAGTAAACACATCAAAATATGGTGAAATCAAAATTCTCTTAACTCATAAAATAAATCTCAGATTGGCCAATAATTACATGCTAAAGCATGTTGCACGTGCTAAAGTTCTCAGACTAGTGCTAGTAATATAGTTAGGTACCCAACAGAGATCTCAGAGGCGACCGAGGTCACCTTTTTCGGATTTCTCAGATTCTCAGATGACCCGAAGGTCATAGCACTAGTAATTCTAGAATGTGTCGCTAACTTTCGGAGAGGAATTTGTAAAGTGTTAACCTGTGTCCCATACTGATGCAGCTAAGGCCAGAGAAGAAGTTGTGCAAACTTTAATTTCTGAAAACATGAGTTTGTGGTGTAGTGTGTTGAGTCGTCCACGACTCAGTGAAGGTTTGGGTCGGTCCCGAGCTAAGGAAGGAGGTCCACGATCTAACAAGCCATGGGAGAAGTTAAACCTAGATAACAAGGCAATGGAATTAAGTCGTCCACGATTCACTAAAGGCATGAGTCGTTTCCGACTTAAGGAGTTACAAGGGGGAGGAATTGAGTCGTCCATGACTCAACGTATAAGTCGTCAGCGACTTAAGATGAAGAAGGGAAAAGCTAACTGCATGACTATGAGTCGTCCACGACTCATCAGGAGACAAAGAGGGGTTCCAGTAATTGAAATCCATAAGGCGGGGACGGGTTACGACCTAGATGAGTCGTTCGATGTTGACTCGGTTGGAAGGGATGTGCCGCAGGGAAGCTTGAGTCGGAGGAAGTTGAGTCGTGAGTCGTCATGTTTTCTTGAGTCGGAGGTGATGAGGCTGGGCTTGTTGAGTCGTTTGTTGTAATGTGTCGTGTACTGTTGTATGTTGTAAGTCTTGAGTCGTTTGCTTTGAGTCGTACATCGATGAGTCGTATGCTGTACACAGGTATGTTGTGTGCTAAGTCGGTAACGACTTATGATGTGTCGGAGCTTATGAGTCGGCAACGGGTTAAAGGGGCCGGTTGTGTCAAGCTATAAATAGAGGGTGTGTTGTATATTTTTGGGTAGTTGATTTTTGAATAAAATTCCTTTTTGTTAGCTTTGTGCTTTCATACCAATTGGTAGTTGAGTGTAATCTCCTATCTCCTCTTTCGGTTAATCGAGTGCGCTCGATTCAACGATCGTAGAAGCCGATTCACGGAATCTAGTGCGCTAGATCAACGTGCGAAGAATCGTAGATCTTTGAACACGGTATAGTGCGCTATCAACGTGTTTGAGATAGCTAGAGTTCGGTATCTTTGGATCAACGAACTTGGGCATTTTGGTATCTTCAATTCACCGATTGCTACATTTCATCGATTGAAGTTTTGTTTGATTAATCCGCTGCGTCATTATTTGGTATCAAAGCCATACTTAGCCAATCATAGCTAAGTTGATTCTTGGAGCCAAGTTTTTGAAGTTTTTGAAGTTTGAAGTTGTTCATCGTGTTCATATTGAAGTTGCATCAAATTTGGAGTGTTTGATCCATTTCATTTTGGATCGAAGTGTTGGACATTGTTTGAATTTGGTCTTGGGTTTTGCGCGCCAAGGTTTGAAGTGTTGGACCGAGTTACTTTGAGTCGTACAAAGCAAACCGAGACAAGTGGAGGCCGAAACAAATTGTAGCCGAGTCATTGTTGAGCCGTGACTTATTGCATTGTTGAAGCTTTGAATTTTTGAGTTCGAATTGTTGAAGTTTGAGAAGTTTTTCAATCATGCCACCAAGGAGAGCTAATCGTCATCAAAACGTTGAAGCTTTGTATCGTAGAGAAGAAGCCGAGCTTATGGAACAACGTATTAATGAAAAGTTTGATGAAGGCATTGGAAAATTGGAGAGATTGATGAATGATTTGAATCAAAGGAGGAGATCACCAAACTCGAACCATGGAGGAAACCGAGTTTCGCCATCGGTTACGGAAGCGAGGAGGGTATCACCACATTCTTGTAGAGATAAAAGAGAAACATCAATTTCATCACGAAGAGATCATCATGACTATGCACATGAAGAGAGGAGAAGTCAACGTGAATTTGACAATGAAGCATATAGAGATGAAGAGAGACATAGTCAAAGAAGCATGCATGAGCGAAGGGATGATAATGGTCGAGATCGATGTAGACGTACTTTTGATTTTGTTGAAGAAGGTGATAGAGCTAGTATTCATTATCGAGATCGAGACCAAGTTCGAAATTCTTATCGGGATGTTGAAGATGATCGTCGATGGGAATCGGGTATGAAGATGGAAATTCCAGAATTTAAAGGAGGGATGGTAGCTGAAGAATTTCTTGATTGGTTATCTAATGTTGAAGAGATCTTTGATTTCAAGGAGGTTTCTGAGCATAGAAGGGTGAAGTTGGTTGCTACTAGGTTGAGGGGGAGAGCTTTGGCGTGGTGGCAGCAAACTAAACTTACCAGGGAGAGAATGGGGAAGTCAAAGATAGAATCATGGGATAAGATGAAAAAGTTGATGAGATCTACTTTCTTACCTTACAACTATCAATCACTTATGTATCAGAGGTTGCAGAATCTGAGGCAAGGGACGAAGTCTGTTAGTGATTATGCTGATGAATTTTACCAACTCATTGCCAGGAATGATATTATGGAGACAGAAGAACAGCTAACTGCTAGATTCATTGGGGGATTGAGAATGCAGATCCAGGATATGGTTAATATGTTTGATCCAAGATCCGTTGCAGAGGCACATCAGAAAGCGTTAGCTTGGGAGAAACAAGGAAGACGTGGAGGTGGTGTGTTTACTAATTCCAATAATCAAGCAAGGGGTGTTGGTGGAAGTTCTAATGTTCCTAAACCTGTTTCAAAGCCAGTGGTGAAGGAGGCTGAGAAGGCGAAGGCTAACAGTGTTTTCAAATGTTATAATTGTCAGGAGTTGGGTCACAAAAGTAATGAATGTCCGAAGCCGAAGAAGAGAACCATGGTTGCAGAAGTTGAGGAGGATAATGGTGAGGAGGCAGAATGTTCAAATACACCTTATGTTGAGGAGGAAGAAGAATTGTTTGGAGATGAAGGTTGTAATCTTATGATGAGGAGAAGTTGTTTGACACCAAAGCAAGAGGAGGATTGTAGTTGGTTGAGAAGCAATATTTTTCAATCGACATGCACTATTCTGGGAAAAGTTTGCAAGTTCGTTATTGATGCTGGAAGTTGTGATAATATTATTTCTACAGAAGCAGTGAGGAAATTGAACTTGAAGACTGAGAAACATCCTGAACCGTACAAGCTAGCATGGTTAAGGAAGGGTGGTGAAGTGAAAGTGTGTCGAAGGGCTTGTGTTAATTTTTCTATTGGGAAGAAGTACAAAGATGAAATTTGGTGTGATGTTGTAGACATGGATGTGTGTCATCTGTTGTTGGGAAGACCGTGGCAGTTTGATAGAGCAGTACAACATGATGGTCGTGCCAATAGTTACAGTTTCATGTTCGAGGGTACGAAAATCACTTTGATTCCTAAGAAGCAACAGCAGAAGGAGAGCAAGCTGGAGGAGATTGAGGAATTGAAAACTTTATTATCTTTGAAGGAGTTTGTGAAAGAAGTTGAAGAGGAGCCTGAAGTATTTTTGTTGATTGGGAGAGAGAGTAGTGAAGAAGTTGAGATTCCAGAAGAAGCAAAGCCAATTTGAAAGAATTTGAAGATGTCTTTCCAGAGGAGTTGCCTAAGGAGTTACCGCCACTTAGAGACATTCAACATCAAATTGATTTTGTTCCGGGAGCAGTGTTACCACATCGACCACATTACCGAATGAGTCCGAAGGAACATGAGGAGTTACGAAGGCAGGTGGAAGAGTTGTTGGAACAGGGACGTGTTCAGGGAAGCTTGAGTCCTTGTGCCTTGCCAGCATTATTAGTACCAAAGAAGGACGGAACATGGAGGATGTGCACAGATAGTAGAGCTTTGAATAAGATCACTGTCCGATATAGATTTCCTATGCCGAGGTTGGATGATTTGTTAGACCAGTTGAGTGGGGCAACTATCTTTTCGAAGATTGATTTGAAGAGTGGCTATCACCAGATTCGAATTAGACCAGGTGACGAATGGAAGACAGCCTTCAAGACGAGAGAAGGGTTATACGAATGGTTGGTTATGCCATTTGGTTTGTCAAATGCACCTAGTACATTCATGCGGGTGATGAATCAAATCTTTAGACCATTCATTGGGAAGTTCGTCGTGGTTTATTTCGATGATATTCTGATTTACAGCAGAAGTATGGAGGAGCATGTTCTACATTTGAGGGAAGTATTGATTATTCTTCGTGAGGAACAATTTTATGCTGCTACGAAGAAATGTATGTTTATGACGCACAGTGTTTTATTTCTGGGTTATGTTGTTTCAAGAGAAGGTATTCAAGTTGACCAGAGTAAAGTTGAAGCTATTAGAAATTGGCCACAGCCGAGAACTATCACTGAAGTTAGAAGTTTTCATGGATTGGCATCATTCTACCGAAGATTCATACCACACTTCAGTAGCGTGATGGCCCCAGTTACTGATTGCATGAAGGGTAAACAATTTGTATGGTCAGAGGAAGCGGGAGTTGCTTTTGAGAAGATCAAGGAATTGTTGACGTCTGCACCAATTCTTGTTCTACCTAATTTTCAGTTATTGTTTGAATTGCATACTGATGCTTCGAAGGTTGGTATTGGAGGAGTTCTGAGTCAGAATGGGAAACCAGTTGCTTATTTCAGCGAAAAGTTGTCAGGGGCGAAGATGAGATACAACACATATGACGTTGAATTCTATGCTGTGGTGCAAACGATTAAACATTGGAGACATTATCTATTTCAGAAAGAATTTGTTCTGTACACTGATCATGAGGCATTGAAGCACTTACAGGGGCAAGATAAAATTTCAGCGAGACATGCATCATGGATTGCATATTTACAGCAGTTTACTTTTGTCGTTAAACATAAATCAGGGGTGACAAATCGGGTAGCTGATGCTTTGAGTAGGAGGAGTCATTTATTAACGACAATGAAAGTTGAAGTGACAGGGTTTGAAATGTTGCCAGAGATGATTAATGAAGATCCTTACTTTGTGAAATATGTTGAAAAAGTGAAGGGTGAGAGTACCAATGAATTTACGTTGGTTGATGGTTTTCTGTTTAAAGGGAATCGTTTGTGTATTCCAGACTGTAGCTTGAGGTTGAAAATTGTCAAAGAGTTGCACGAGGAAGGGCATGTGGGCCGTGATCGTACTTTGCAGTTGATTTCACAATCTTATTTTTGGCCGTCGATGAGAAAAGAGGTTGAAAGATTCGTGGAGAGATGCCATATTTGCCAGGTGTCAAAGGGAACGGCAACAAATGCAGGGTTGTATATGCCATTACCAGTACTGTCTAAGCCATGGGTTGATATTAGCATGGATTTCGTTTTAGGTTTGCCTAGAACTCAAAGGGGAAATGATTCGATATTTGTTGTAGTGGACAGATTTTCGAAGATGGCACATTTTGTGGCTTGCAAGAAGACGGCGGATGCTGTTCGTGTTGCGCAATTATTTTTCAAGGAGATTTATCGACTTCATGGATTGCCAGAGTCTATTGTTTCGGATAGAGATACTCGTTTTCTGAGTCACTTTTGGTTGAGTTTGTGGAAGATGGTGGGAACGAAGCTGAAATTTAGCAGCGCTTATCATCCACAAACAGACGGACCGACGGAAGTTGTTAACAGGTCATTGGGAAATTTGTTGCGATGCCTTGTACAGGATAATTTGAGAAGTTGGGACATGAAATTATGCCAAGCTGAGTTTGCCCATAATCATGCAGTGAATCGTAGCACGGGATTCAGTCCATTTCAGATCGTATATTCAAATTTACCCAGGGGACCGTTGGACTTAGCAGTGGTACCTCAATCGAAAGAGATAGTTAAACGAGCTGCTGATTTTGTTGAAGGTTTAACGGAGTGCCACAGGATCGTTCAGGAACGATTGGAAAAGTCGAATGAGAAATATAAGAAGACTGCAGATTTGAAGCGACGAAATTTTGAATTTAACGAGGGCGATTTGGTTTATGCAGTGTTGACAAAAGACCGTTTTCCGGCAGGAACATACAATAAATTGAAAGCACGGAAAATTGGTCCAGTTGAAGTTTTGAAGAAAATCAATAAGAATGCATATCGATTAAAGTTACCAGATGATGTTTATACTTCTGATGTTTTCAACGTCAAACATTTAGTTCCGTATCATGGAGGTGAGATTGTTGTGGAAGAAGTTGCAAATTCGAGGACGAATTTTTCTCAACCAGGGGAGGATGATGCAGCTAAGGCCAGAGAAGAAGTTGTGCAAACTTTAATTTCTGAAAACATGAGTTTGTGGTGTAGTGTGTTGAGTCGTCCACGACTCAGTGAAGGTTTGGGTCGGTCCCGAGCTAAGGAAGGAGGTCCACGATCTAACAAGCCATGGGAGAAGTTAAACCTAGATAACAAGGCAATGGAATTAAGTCGTCCACGATTCACTAAAGGCATGAGTCGTTTCCGACTTAAGGAGTTACAAGGGGGAGGAATTGAGTCATCCACGACTCAACGTATAAGTCGTCAGCGACTTAAGATGAAGAAGGGAAAAGCTAACTGCATGACTATGAGTCGTCCACGACTCATCAGGAGACAAAGAGGGGTTCCAGTAATTGAAATCCATAAGGCGGGGACGGGTTACGACCTAGATGAGTCGTTCGGTGTTGACTCGGTTGGAAGGGATGTGCCGCAGGGAAGCTTGAGTCGGAGGAAGTTGAGTCGTGAGTCGTCATGTTTTCTTGAGTCGGAGGTGATGAGGCTGGGCTTGTTGAGTCGTTTGTTGTAATGTGTCGTGTACTGTTGTATGTTGTAAGTCTTGAGTCGTTTGCTTTGAGTCGTACATCGATGAGTCGTATGCTGTACACAGGTATGTTGTGTGCTAAGTCGGTAACGACTTATGATGTGTCGGAGCTTATGAGTCGGCAACGGGTTAAAGGGGCCGGTTGTGTCAAGCTATAAATAGAGGGTGTGTTGTATATTTTTGGGTAGTTGATTTTTGAATAAAATTCCTTTTTGTTAGCTTTGTGCTTTCATACCAATTGGTAGTTGAGTGTAATCTCCTATCTCCTCTTTCGGTTAATCGAGTGCGCTCGATTCAACGATCGTAGAAGCCGATTCACGGAATCTAGTGCGCTAGATCAACGTGCGAAGAATCGTAGATCTTTGAACACGGTATAGTGCACTATCAACGTGTTTGAGATAGCTAGAGTTCGGTATCTTTGGATCAACGAACTTGGGCATTTTGGTATCTTCAACTCACCGATTGCTACATTTCATCGATTGAAGTTTTGTTTGATTAATCTGCTGCGTCACATACCACACGTTCGCACTAAACAGTTTACTAACTGTTAGTCGTATCCACATTAAAATAGAAACTCAGATGTTCACAAAAGTCATATACCTTGTCTCATATCATCTGCATATGGTATAAAATACTAAGCTCAAACTATTCGCAAATCAAGTGAAAAAAAACAAATCATCAGAAAACCCATCAACCAAAGCAAATACAACACACAAGACTACATGCAAGTGCTCAAGACAGCAATCTTGCATTAGCTATTTCGACCCTTTAATCAAAGAATTTCAAAAAGTGATACAAATGAAAGTTGTCACATTCTTCCTCCAGTTTCGAAAACCTTAGAAATTATAGGATTTGGATAAGAAACACAAAAGTTATGCACAAAATACTAGCTCAGGTTTGCACAAAACACCGAGCACTCTACAACAACAGGACAATGAGTTTGCAAGAGGTTTTTCAACATTTTAATCAACGAATTTCATAAAATCATACAAATAAAAGTTGTCACGCTCTTTCCGTTGTTTACAAAACTTTAAAAATTATAGGATTTGGATAAGAAATGCAAAAGTTATGCACAAAATACTAGCTCAGGTTTGCACAAAACACTGAGTACTCTACAACAACAGGACAACTAGTTTGCAAGAGGTTTTTTCAACATTTTAATCAACGAATTTCAGAAAATGATACAAATAAAAGTTGTCACCTTTCTGTAGTTTCCAAAACTTTAAAAATTATAGGATTTGGATAAGAAATGCAAAAGTTATGCACAAAATACTAGCTCATGTTTGTACAAAACACTAAGTATTCTACAACAACAGGACAGCGAGTTTGCAAGAGGTTTTTCAACATTTTAATCAACGAATTTCCGAAAGTGATACAAATAAAGTTGTAGCTATATCTCTAAGATTTCTGAAACATCTAAAATTATCTAATTTGGCTTAGAAACGAAAAAGTTATGGACGATCTCGTTTCAGTTTCAAAATAAACAGAAATAAGCTACGAATTTTTTTCAACAAGAGGCAAAATTCAGCTACTGTAAGTTTTATACTTACTGTACTTAGCAAAGGAGACAATTTTTGACAAGAAGACTTGAGCTTTCAGCGCTCTGGAGCTTCGATTCCACCTATAGAAGCTAGAAGAAAGCCATGCAAACCAAAAAGAGGGGTAAATAAAAGTTACAGTACATGAAAAAATGGATTTCTCCTCAAATTGGAGAGATAAATAGATTAGAGATTACCTTATCTTGTTTTTGGACTGAAAATCTATCTAATTCGAGCAATAAAATGGCGATTTGGATGAATTCTAAGTTGAGGAGGCCATTTGCAAAGCTTGAGGAAGTTTTCTGAGGAAGGAGATGAAAGAAGAAATTGAACTGTACGTTCATTTTCCTGTTTCTCATCCAGAAGCTTCTCTAGGCAATGGGTTTGGGCCAAAAGCAATAGCAATCCAATAACACTTAATCAAATTTTAGTTTATCAAATTATGTTCATGTCATTTATTTAAATCTTCATAACTTCTCCAATTTAAATCCAAATTTAGCAAACTTGGACTTGTTGGAATCGTCTCAACACCTAGATTCCAAATAAAAATGTAAAAAACCCAAATTTTACACTTTTATTATTTATTTTACTGATATTACTAAATTTAACCAATTTCTACACTTTTGCAAAATAAATTGCAATATGATACAAATTGATTAAATATAAACGTATATTACATTCCAATGAATGTAAATACATGTTCTAACACTAATAAAATATTTTGCATCATTATTAATCATATTCCCCATGAATAATTGTTATATTAACCAATTCTCATATATTTAAATTAATAAAATGGCAATATTGGCAAAGAAAAATCATAATATTGCACACATTATTAATTTTTAATTAAATATACCCAAAACAGTACATTCAACATTCAAGAAATAAAGTAAAAAACTTTATTTCTCTCATGTTTATCATTTAATTTAGCCCAAGCTAACCCAAATCCATTTTTTACTAAAATAAACAATATTTTCTACTTATTAGCCCAATTAGTTCCAATATTAAATTATAATCACCATTATAATTTAATATTCAAGGTAATCTCAAAAACCAGGGTTATTACAGACTCCCTCCCTTAATAAAATTGCGTCCACGCAATTTCTAGGGATAAATCTCTAATAACTCACAATACAAACGAATGAAACAAGAAATAACTTGAGATAAATAATCACCTTCATCAAAAGAAGAAAGAAAATCCGGATATGAACGCTCGATAGATTCTTTGGTTTCCCAAGTGCAATCATTGGGATTATCGGACCATTGAATCTTTACTAAGGGAACGTTCTTGCTTCGAAGGCGTTTCACTTCTGAACCAAGTACTCAAATAGGCTGCTGAGAGGTAGATAAACTCAGTGAGATCTCAAGCTCAAGCTGCTCTGATGAATCAATAACAGAATCGGAATCTCGAGTGCACTTCCGAAGCTGAGAGACGTGAAAGACGTTATGAATACTAGAAAAAAGAGATGGAAGTGACAATCTATAAGCAACGGGACCAATGCGCTCTGTGATCGGAAGTGGTCCTATATAGCGAGGAGCCAATTTCCCTATGGAGCTAAAGCGCATCACTCCCTTCATAGGAGATACACGACTGAACACAAGACCACCGACCGTGAACTCAAGAGGCCTCCTACGGTTGTCCGCATAGGATTTCTGACGGCTCTGTGCCTCTTTCATTCTCTGTCTAATGAGAGATATCTTATCCGAAGAATCACGAATGGAATCTGGACCGAGTATAAGCTTCTCGCCAGATTTTAACCAACAAGATGGAGAACGACACGGTCTACCATAAAGAGCCTCAAACGATGCCATACCGATACTGGATTGGAAGCTATTATTGTACGAGAACTCGATCAATGGAAGGTGATCTTCCCAAGAACCACCGAAATCAAGAATACATACAAGGAGAAGGTCTTCAAGAACACGGTTCACCCTCTTAGTCTGCCCATCAGACTGGTGATAATAAGTTGTAGAAAGATTAAGCTTTGTACCCAAATCTTGCTGAAAACTAGTCCAGAAATGACTAGTGAATAGGGGATCACAGTCACAAATAATCGAAGCAGGAACACCATGTAACCATACAATCTCCTTAATACAAAGCTTAGCAAGAAGAGGATCATTCCTATTAGACTTAATAGGAACAAAATGTGCGGATTTAGAAAGACGATCCACGATAACCCAAATTATAGAATGACCCGACCTCGAATGAGGTAGGTCGTCAATGAAGTCCATCGAAACCTGGTCCCACTTCCACAGTGGAACCTCAAGAGGCTGAAGGAGACCAGATGGCCGCTGATGCTCGGCCTTGACAAGCTGACAAGTCATGCACTTGCTCACATAACTTACAATATCACGCTTCATGCCTTCCCAATAATAAATGCGATGCATATCCGCATACATCTTGCTGCTACCCGGATGAATGGTATACTTAGTGCGATGACAATCATCAAGTATGTCACGCCTAAGTGCTGAATCAGAAGGCACAACTATACGGTTATTCACATGAAGACAACCGTGAGAATCAATAGAAAAATCCTACAATTCGTCATCACGGGACTCGGATGAACACGACTGGACGAGGCGCATAGTATAATCTTCATACCTCTGAGCCTCAGAGATACGATCAAGAAGAGATGGTCGAGCCTCCATACTAAATAATAAAGAAGGCGAATTAGAAGATGGAGCTCGATCATGAATTTCACAACAAGATAAGGTCTCAAGAATATCCCATTCGGCCAACATCAAGGAAACTACAGCCGAATGCTTGCGACTAAGCGCATGAGCTACACGATTACCCTTGCCAGGGGTATACTCGATATCAAAGTCATATGAAGCGAGAAACTCTAACCATCGCTGTTGCCTCATATTAAGATCTTTCTGCGAAAAGAGATACTTGAGAGACTTATGATCGGTGTAAAGAATGAAGTGCTCTCCCAAAAGAAAATGACGCCACATCTTCAAAGCGAAGACGATAGCTGCAAGCTCTAAGTCATGGGTAGCGTACCGAATCTCGTTCGGACGTAATTGCCTTGAAGCGTAGGCAACAACCTGATCCTTCTACATAAGAACCGCACCAAGACCACTAAGGCTGGCATCGGTATAGACGATGAGATCCTGATTCCCCTCCGGAACTACAAGCATAGGAGCATGAGTAAGAAGTTCATTCAATCGCCGAAAGGAAGTCTCACACTTATCAGACCAAATATAACGAACACTCTTCCTAGTAAGACTAGTAAGAGGAAGAGCGATACAAGAGAAATCCCTAATAAAGCGGCGGTAATAATCGGCCAATCCTAGAAAACTACGAATCTCATGAACATTCTCAGGCCTCTTCCAATCCTGAATAGCCTCGATCTTGGAAGGATCGACCGAGATACCATTGGAAGATACAACATGGCCTAAGAACTTCACTTGCCTTTCCCAAAAGTGACACTTAGAAAGCTTTGCCTTGAGTTGATGTTTGCAGAGTGTACTCAAGACAATTCTAAGATGTCGAGCATGATCTTTTTCGGATTTGGAATAGACTAAGATGTCATCGATGAATACAAGCACGAATTTATCGAGATATTCCCAGAATACCCGATTCATAAGGTCAACGAAGAAAGCAGGAGCGTTAGTCAAACCGAATGGCATGACTAGCCACTCATAAAATCCATAATGAGTGCGGAAAGCTATAAGAGGAATGCTATCATCCGCAACTCGGAGTTGGTGAAAACCCGTGGCAAGGTCCAGTTGAGAAAAGACCTTTGCACCAGTCAACTGATCAAACATGTCATCAATACGAGGCAAGGGATAGCGATTCTTGATGGTTAACTCATTAAGCTTGCGATAGTCGACGCAAAGCCTAAGAGTACCATCGGACTTCTTCACGAATACCACCGCGACACCCCACGGTGAAGAACTAGATCGAACGAAGTGTTTAGCTTCAAGCTTATTGAGTTTCTTCTTAAGTTCCTCATTCTCCTTAGTAGACATCCTCGTGGGAGGACGACTAATGGGTTGCGCACCAGGAATGAGGTCAATACGAAACTCTATGGCCCGCTTGGGTGGCAAACCCGAAACAGGCTCAAAATATCAGCGAAGTCACAAACTATCGGAATACGAGAAATATCATCATCGTCATCTCGAGAATCAAGAGCGTATAAGGTAGCCAGAGAACCACAATCTGAGTCGCGAATTACAAGAGATAACTGGGAAGAAGAATCTGGATGTCGAAGATAAATAACTCTATCAGAAAAAAGAATCCTGGCCTCATATCGAACTAGCCAGTCCATACCAAAGATCATATCAAAACCAAGCGATGGAATCACGTGCAGATTCACACGGAAAGAAAACCCACAAAGCATAACCTCAACATCGTCATAAAATAAAGTAAGGGTTGCGAACCCACCGATAGGATTAGCAACCCGTAAAGAAGTAAGCAAGCACGAAACATCCAAAGAACAAGCATCCACGAGTTCCTTTGACACGAATGAGTGTGATGCACCCATATCAAAGAGCACTCTAATCGATCGATCATGAAATAGAATGGAACCTTCAAGAATAGAAGGAGTAGTACCTTTTGGCTGAGATGCATCACTAGAAGCTGCTACATTAAGTTTCCTCGGATGAGAACCTTTGTTCTTCTTAGTGTAAGAAAAAGTCATATGTCCCTCGGTCTTGCAATAGTTGCATCTCTAGGCTCTGGGCAATCATGGGCAGGATGGTCAGGAGAACCACAGTTGTAGCATGCAAAAGGCTTAGACTGAGAAGGAGCTTGGGATTGTGAAGAAGACACTCCACCTTGCTTCTTCTTCTTGGAATGAGGGAATTTAGGCTCGTCACTCTCCTTCTCGTTCTCGACTGCCTCGAGATGGAGAGCGGAATCAACCAACTCTTCGAAGCGAAGCTTGAGTTGGAGCATTAAGGACTTCTTCAAATATTTCTTAAGTCCGGAAACAAACTTAAGATTCTTCTTGTATGTTGTACTAATGAATTCTAACCCATACTTAGAAAAAGCCTCGAAAGAAGAAACATAATCTAATACTGCAGAATTGCCTTGCTTCAACTCGATGAAGCGGCGAGTAAGAGAAGCTTTTTTAGACTCAGGTACGAACTTAAGCTCAAATCTATCTCGGAATTGCTGCCATGTGAGGGTAGTCTCATCCACCTTAGCAATAAGAAGTTCATACCAATCTAAAGCATGCTCTTGTAGCATACTAGATGCCACAAGAACTCGATGATGATCTGAAAGCTCCATGCGTAAGAATATACGCTCACAAGTATGAAGCCAGGCCTGGACATCAAGAACCGACTCGGTGCCTTTGAATGGCTTGCCTCCGAGGTGAGAAAAGTCACTGCAAAGTCGTGAAAACACAGATTTGCGAGGAGATGAAGATGGAACAGGAGCGGGAGGTTGAGTGCTCCCAAGAAGCTCTCGAATCTGATCGGTAGTCATATAAATGCCTTCAGGTCGGGAACCACTGGACGGTCCCGCTGCCGAAGTGCGACCTCCACCTCTACCAGACATAGCTGAAAGATAAGATAAGAAAATATTATTCACGGGGTAGATATATATATATCGCAATAGAAATGCAGTAGGTAAGGAATACTACAGAATAGTATTTAACATTCCCAGACGTATTCCCTCCTATCTACCTCGAAGGAATCGAAAGGATATGGACATGACTAGGCTTGGCCACTTCTAAGGGATGAGATGTATAAAGGTGTTACAATAGATGTATGGTTCTTAGTGTCTGCTGTTCTGTATTTATTCAATTTTGTTTTTAAAGCTAGCTCTGATACCAAGCTGTGATGCCCCACCCCGGACCCACATTAGTAAAGAGAATTAACGAGTAATTCCGTCTACTAATGCAGAGAATAGGGCTGGTTAAGGGAGACTGAATAGTAATGCACTAACTAATGACTAAGTATGTCGATGCTTACCATTTTTTTTTGGCGAATCTCAAGTAGTCGACATACTCAGTGATTAACTAATACGATACTACACGGCTAAAAGATCTATTCTGAACAAAGCACAATAACATCATAACATGTCATAGAAACAGCAGTCACAGATAATATATACTGATACAAAACCAAACACCCGATGTAATACCGTTCATCACATAATATATTACAACAACATCCATAAAATAATATATACATGAAGTGGAAATAAAAGGTCCAACAAAAGTGGAGATATCCAAGTTCATAGTCATGAGCCCACAAAAGATAGCAAAACGGATCCAAAAATAAATGATAGTCATCCAACCTAACCTGCAACTCGGTCTGACCCGAGTGATAAACACACGGGTCAGGCAACTGAATCTTATCGTTAGAAAGGAAATACGATAAGGTATAAAGGAAACATACATCAAGGGACCAATAATTGATAAGAATGACTAAGGTTGATATCAAGAATTGTCTATCTCTAAGATGGTATAATTCTACACTTACTTGGGTTAATACTAGGGGATTCATGCATATAAAGAAAACATCCAAATATGATTCATGAATAAATAAACTTCTCACAGTGGTAAATGAAATCCCAAGTATAAAACCATAAAATTGAAATCACCAAAATCCTAAAGAACTCATATTTCGCCTTATTCATCTCTATTAGGCTAAGTAAACACATCAAAATATGGTGAAATCAAATTTCTCTTAACTCATAAAATAAATCTCAGATTGGCCAATAATTACATGTTAAAGCATGTTGCACGTGCTAAAGTTCTCAGACTAGTGCTAGTAATATAGTTAGGTACCCAACAGAGATCTCAGAGGCGACCGAGGTCACCTTTTCCGGATTTCTCAGATTCTCAGATGACCCAAGGTCATAGCACTAGTAATTCTAGAATGTGTCGTTAACTTTCGGAGAGGAATCTGTAAAGTGTTAACCTGTGTCTCATACCATACGTTCGCACTAAACAGTTACGTTCGCACTAAACAGTTTACTAACCGTTAGTCAAATCCACATTAAAATAGAAACTCAGATGTTCACGAAAGTCACATACCTTGTCTCATATCATCTGCATTTGGTATAAAATACTAAGCTCAAACTATTCGCAAATCAAGTTAAAAAAACACAAATCATCAGAAAACCCATCAACCAAAGCAAATACAACACACAAGACTACATGCAAGTGCTCAAGACATCAATCTTGCATCAGCTATTTTGAACCTTTAGTCAAAGAATTTAAGAAAGTGATACAAATAAAAGTTGTCACATTCTTCCTGCAGTTTCCAAAACTTTAAAAATTATATGATTTGGATAAGAAACACAAAAGTTATGCATAAAATACTAGCTCAGATTTGTACAAAACACCGAGCACTCTACAACAACAGGACAACGAGTTTGCAAGAGGTTTTTCAACATTTTAATCAACGAATTTCAAAAAATGACACAAATAAAAGTTGTCACACTCTTTTTGCAGTTTACAAAACTTTAAATATTATAGGATTTGGATAAGAAACGCAAAAGTTATGCACAAAATACTAGCTCAGTTTTGCACAAAACACTGAGTACTCTACAACAATAGGACAACGAGTTTGCAAGAGGTTTTTTCAACATTTAATCAAAGAATTTCAGAAAATGATACAAATAAAAGTTGTCACACTCTTTCTATAGTTTCCAAAACTTTAGAAATTATAGGATTTGGATAAGAAACGCAAAAGTTATGCACAAAATACTAGCTCAGGTTTGCACAAAACACTGAGTATTCTACAACAACAGGACAACGAGTTTGCAAGAGGTTTTTCAACATTTTAATCAACGAATTTCCAAAAGTGATACAAATAAAAGTTGTAGCTATATCTCTAAGCATTCCGAAATGTCTAAAATTATCTAATTTGGCGTAGAAACGAAAAAGTTATGGACGTTCTCGTTTCTGTTTCAAAATAGATAGAAATAAGCTATGAATTTTTTTCAACCAGAGGCAAAATTCAGCTACTGTAAGTTTTATACTTACTGTACTTAGAAAAGGAGACGATTTTTGGCAAGAAGACTTGAGCTTTCAGTGCTTTGGAGCTTCGATTCCGCCTATAGAAGCTAGAAGAAAGCCATGCAAACCAAAAAGAGGGGTAAATAAAAGTTACAGTACATGAAAAAATGGATTTCTCCTCAAATTGGAGAGATAAATAGATTAGAGATTACCTTCTCTTGTTTTTGGACTGAAAATCTATCTAATTCGAGCAATAAAATGGAGATTTGGATGAATTCTAAGTTGAGGAGGCCATTTGCAAAGCTTCAGGAAGTTTTCTGAGGAAGGAGATGAAAGAAGAAAATGAACTGTACGTTCGTTTCCCTGTTTCTCATCCAGAAGCTTCTCTAGGCAATGGGTTTGGGCCAAAAGCAATAGCAACCCAATAACACTTAATCAAATTTTAGTTTATCAAATTATGTTCATGTCATTTATTTACATCTACATAACTTCTCTAATTTAAATCCAAATTTAGCAAACTTGGACTTGTTGGAATCTCTCAACAACTAGATTCCAAATAAAAATGTAAAAAACCCAAATTTTACACTTTTATTATTTATTTGACTGATATTACTATATTTAACCAATTTCTACACTTTTGCAAAATAAATTGCAATATGATACAAATTGATTAAATATAAACGTATATTACATTCCAACGAATGTAAATACATGTTCTAACACTAATAAAATATTTTGCATCATTATTAATCATATTCCCCATGAATAATTATTATATTAATCAATTCTCATATATTTAAATTAATAAAATGGCAATATTGGCAAAGAAAAATCATAATATTGCATGCATTATTAATTTTTAATTAAATGTACCCAAAATAGTACATTCGACATTCATGAAATAAAGTAAAACTATATTCCTCTCATGTTTATCATTTTATTTAGCCCAAGCTAACCCAAATCCATTGTTTACTAAAATAAACAATATTTTCTACTTATTAGTCCAATTAATTCCAATATTAAATTATAATCACCATTATAATTTAATATTCAAGGTAAACTCAAAAACCAGGGTTATTACATCATGGCACTTGGAATTAAATTTATAGATTTTGATTTAGTTACATGTATTTTAAATTCCTTAATAAATGAATGGGAACGAGAAGTATTGACCATTGAAAAACCAAATGATTTATCTCAACTAAAGGTTGAAGAATTGATAGGAAATTTGATGTCATATGAAGCAAATCTGCAAGCAAGAAAAGAACAGATCAATGAAAAGAAAAATATAGTTTTCCAACCCAACGATTATAAATCCGATTTAGATGAAGAAGTGTGATGTCCCGGAAATTTAGGCAATAATTATTTAACAATCTCATTGATAATTATTTTTAAAATGTGAAATATTGATTTAATAATTTAATTCAAACAAGAACTTTCTTTTGGAGATTAATAATCATTTAATTTGTCAAATGATATTCTTTTCAAAATTTATAATAATGATAGTTTAATTTGAAAATCTTATTGTTTTCAAATGTTAAAAATATTTAAGTAATAAAATTATCTTTCTAAGCTGATTTAAAAATGTTTTATTTATAATGTATGATTGTTTATACAATGTAAATAGAAGATTTGATTTTAGTTTAAATTTAAATTAAATAAGAATATTTTCAAATCTATTATATAAATGTATAATTTGTAAATTGATTAATTTGATTTAAATTAGTATTGAAAACTCTTCAAAAGTTTGTTTTAAAAATCTATCTTATATTTTCAAAGAAATATAAGTAAGTATTTGTTTTATTTATACAAATAAATATAGTTTAAATTTTGTTTTATAATAAAATTTATTTTGTTTATTTTAAAGAAAATTGTTTTCTTTGAAATAAATTTAATTCATTCTCATTAAAATATAGTATTTTGATTTAAAACTCTTGAATAAAATTGAATTCAACATTTCTTTTCTTTTTAAAATCTTCTCTTTTGAAAATTAATTTTAAAAGAATATTATTTTAAAACATTCAAATAAACATTTAAAATTATGTGTAATCATATAAAAGTAGTAAACATGTAATCATTTTCAAGGCTAATGTTAATAAATATTTAAAACATGCTAAAACAAATTAGAAATGGTTTTAGATAAATTTAAATACATTTATAAATTTAGAATTTTCTTTTTAAAAATGAACATGTGTTAGCTTTTAAACTAATAGAAGACACTTGTAAAAATTTGAGATAATAACCATAACAAGTGGCAAGCTAATTTATTTTTAAAATTTAATTATATTGACAAGAAAATATAACAAATGCATTTTTGGTTCAAACCTTATTCTCATTTGAAATCTGATTCTCAGATTTCAGTAAAATCAAAACCCAAGATTCAATCAAATTTTTGCAAAACCTATTTACTCAAGATTCAATCAAAAAAATAAAAATCTGCAAAAAAAAACTCAATTCATATGAAAATCTGCAAAATCAAAATTATGCAAAAACCAAAACCCAAAACCCAAACATAATGCATGTTAAAAATCTACAATTTCAAAACCCAATACTACAATCTGGAAGCAATCTTCAACTTCAACTCTTTCTCAAGCATATGAAAGTGGATCTGCATATTTCAGTAATCAAATTGGAAGTTCAACTTCAATTTAAAATCTGAGCAATGAAGATAAGGTCTGCATGCATGTTCAAACAAATTACATCATCAAGTTAAAGCAATTTCTTTAATCAAAATGCAAGCCCAGATTTTAACCTGCAGCTTCAAGTCAGGTCCTGGAATTTGTGATGAATCTCTGGAATTTGTGCTCTGCGTCTTCAATAAACATGTAAGTAAGCTTCTTTATTTTTAAAAATAGTTTTCTTTAAAATTCAAAATCAAACTTAATTTACAGAACCTAAGATTTTATTCACAGAAATCAAAACTGTTTAAACAAAACAGTTCTGTTTTTGTTTTAAAAATGAAATGAATAAACCTCACATGCACAAAAGCTTGAGACACCTGTGCATAGGAATTGAAAGAAATAAAAATGTGTGATGATTACATATTAATGAATGTTCTGTGTATATAGAAATGAATATGTTTACATGCTATTGATTTCCTGAATCTGCATATCTAATTAATGGTAAATTAGGATATTCTTTAATAGAAAATCTTTATTAATTGACTGGTTTCAGTTAGTAATTTTATGTGTAAACAAAATATGTTTGTTTAGTGTAGATTTAGGTTTTGTAAAATCATGTTTTAGTTAATATAAGTTAAAATTTAAATCTGTTACCTCTGAAATAATTATAACAGTTAGTATTTTCAATAAAACAAGAATAACAAGTATCATTAACTATTTAAACAAGATTATAACATGGATGTATGTTATAAATCAGGAATTTTAAAACAAATATTACATTTTCAAACAAACTGATGAGGGTACTTTTCTGGGTGAAGCAAATTAGGAATTTTTGGATTATCTGTTTGGCTAGAGATTTAGGGTGTTTATGGTGTTTCAAGGAGGTAATGGGCAGTGAGATGAGCGGGATTTTTTTTTCAGATGGACTGTCAGAGGGTGATGGCGACAGTAGTGGACCATTTCAGGTTTCGAGCCCTAGTTTATGAAGTTGGGTTTTTTTTGTAGATTTGTGGGTTCTCTGTTGCATCGAGTGATGCAAGCCTTTGGGATTAGGAAGAGGAGGCGCAGTTGGGGCATTGGCCGGAGTCGCGGTGTCTCAGGTGATCAGAGAAGAGGTAGCGCAGTGTTGACAGGTTTGGTGTATATGGTGTTGAGATGTTTCCAGGTTTGGTTCAACTGTCTTGAATTGTTTTTTTTTTGAGGTGTAGTAAATTGATGGAGGCCGTGATCGTGTGGGGGTGATGGTCGGCGTCATGGTGAGGTGGTCTTGAGAGGCTGGAGATCATCAGAGTACCGGTGCATATGCACCGTGCACATAAATATTCTGGTGAACTTATTTGGGGTATGCAGGGGTTTTTTTTGACTCGAAGGGTTTCCCAGGTTTTTGTGCTTTTGACTCGAAGCAAGTGAGTTGGCAACTCGAAGTAAGGGAATGGGTTGCTCGGGTAAATATGGTTACATGTTTAAAACCTGAGAGTTTGCAGTTTTTAAAATTTTGAACGAATACATATTTTTAAAGATAGAATTTGATTCAAATGTAAGTTGAATCTAAATTCGAATGAAGTTTGAAATTCAAAGTTTTAAAAATGAAAATTTTAGAATTTAAACAAGATTTAAATTTAGTTTTAAATCAAGATTAAAACAGTTTTCAGGTTTACCTTAAAACCAGATTTTGATTCAAACAGTCTTTGTAAATTTTTAAATTTTGAACAGATTTAAATGTTTTTAAGCAAGATTTAAATTTGTTTTGAAATCAAGTTAAAAACAGTTTTCAAGTTTACTTTGGAAACCAGTTTTGAATTCGAAATAGTTTGTAAATTTAAAAAAATGAACATATTCAAATGTTTTAAAAGAATTTGATTTCAAATAAGGTTTAAACTTGAAAGAATTTATTTCCTTTAATATTTGAATTAAGATATGAAGTGTTAATTTAAAATTGAAAGTTAAAGTAATCAATCTATTTTTAAAGCTTGATTTATTTTAATCAAGAAATTTTGTTTGAACTTTTCTTTTATATTTAAGTAATGTTCTTTAACATTCATTTTTATTTTAAGGTTTATAATTATTTAAGTTTGGATTAATGTTTAAATTGTTAAACATTACAAATATTAAAATTTTAAATGGAATTTGAATTTGAATTTAGAAATGTATTGTCTAAATACATTTTGAATGTAAATGAAGTCATTTGATAAGTAATTAAATTATTTTGGAAATATAATTAAGATAATTAAGAATTTACTTAATTATTTGGTTTTAAATAATGGTTTAGATTAATTTTAATTAAAGATGATTTATTGATAATTAATCTAAGATAAATTCCTTAAGTAAGTAATTATTAAAAATGTTGTTAATCGATAAAAATAATTATCTAAGGATAATTAAGTAATTAATTAATGTAATTAATTTTGATAATTAACTAGATTAATTGAATATAATTAATTGTAATTGTTAAGTATGATTAATTGATAAAGTAATTAAGGAATTAATTACTCATTGTAATTAATTTTGATATGTGATTTATTTAAGTTAATTAATTTAGTTTAATTAATTTAAGTAAATCATCTAATGATTTTAAGAGCGTAAATACTTAAGGTAATTAATGTAGCAGGATTACTTAGAGAAGTAATGAATGGTAATTACTGAAATGTAATAAGCAATTTGGATAATTACTTTTGTAATTAATCAAGAGATTAATTAATTAAGATAATTAATTATTGGATAATTAATTTGATTAATGAGTAATTAAAGATAGTTAATTACTGAATTGAATATTAATCAAGGTGATTAATAAATTAATTAATTAATAAATGTAATTAATTTTAATTAATTAATTTATTTAAATATTAGAGATCACTAATTAATATTAATGATAGAATAAATGATTGTTTAATCAAGTAATTTACTTAAATATTAGAGATCATTAATTATTATAATTAATGATGTAATTAATGATTGTTTAATTAAATTATAATTAATTTATTAAGTGATTAATTAATTGTAATTAATTAAGGATAAATATAATTAATTATAATTAATTTATAAATGAGTAATTAAATGTTAATTACTTATGATTAAGGTTAATTAATTTGTGAAAATTAATTAAAGACTAATTAGTTATTGTAATTAGTAAATGATTAATCAAGGTGTTTAGTCAAGTAAAGACTTAGTGAATGATTACTTAACTAGGTTAATTGATTAATGGATATTAAGCAGGATTTAAATGTGGTAATTAATTTAATTTAATTTAAATTAATTAATGATAGAAGTAATTAATTTAATTCATTTTAAATTAATTATAATTGATGGTTAATGAATCATTGCTTATGGATGTTATTGATTGAATGGTTGTGATCTCAGTAATGAGATTAGTTGTATCTGTATGATATGGATGATTGGTTTAAGTATGATGGTTTGTGATGGATTATTTGGTTGCGATAATTATCTGTTTGTGACGATGATACAGATTATATGTTTATGATATGAATGTGATTATCTATTGTGATAAAATTGTCACAAGGGATTCAATCGAACAAGTCCAAGAATTAACCGACGAAGTGAACGCAAGCGTTTCATACCACTTGTTTTACTAAGTCGTTTAATTAGATTTCTCATACGAGTGAGGTAAAGGTTTATATATACTAATAGATTGGAAAACGGTTTTATAAACGAATTTGGTATTAAAATAGTATTGAAATCGTTTGAGGAAAGAGTTTTGATATTTACTACTAGTATAGAAAACCTTTATATTTTTAAAGTGACAAAACACAAAGAAGATTGTAGGAACAACCAATCACTAAAATTCATATACGAAGATGTGAATAAAAATCCAACGAAACCGATAAAGAATCCATCAAAATGGATATTCAAAAATCCCCAAAAAGGGGTCATCAAAGTCATAACAAATGATAACAACACATAGGAAACAACACGAATCGATTAAAGTTGGAAATTCAAACAACTAGGCAAAAATGCAGCAGGTCGGTCGGCCGGCTACAGAGCTCGGTCGACCGGACCCTGTTCTCAAAATTCCTCGGGAAGCAGGTCGGTCGGCCGAACACTGTACTCGGTCGACCGAACCTTAAACAGGGAAGTGCTTATGCACTTGGCAGCAGGTCGGTCGGCCGGCTACAGTGCTCGGTCGACCGGACCTGTTGCCAGTCCCCTTCCAGTCCATCCAATTGAGGTCCAACCTCCACCAAATTGCATTCTCTCGAGCAACGGCACTAAGGGATTATGCCAATCAACTACCCGGCCCTATATGCTCCTCGATGCATCACCAAACACATGTTCAAACATCAAAGTTATGATTTTTAAAGGATTGAACCCAAAACACCAAAAATTGGAATATTCATCAAATCAATCCAAACCAAAAGCAATTGCACACGAATAAGTGTTAGGAATTCATACCTAATAATCGAAGATAAATATAAGCATAGACATAAGATAAAAATCTCACCTTTTTAAAAAATCAAACAAGAAGAAGCTTGAAAGCAAATGGAGAATCAACCTCTCTTCAACACAACCCAAATGAGCTTGAATCTATGCTCAAAACAAGAACATTCCCAAAATTAGGTTTAGGAATTTCTGAAATTGGTAAGAGAATAAGTTGGAGAAGAAGAAGAGAATGCTTACCAATGGGTATTCTTGAATTTGGAGCTAGGAATTTGAGGTTGCAAGAGGAACTAGGGTTTTGGAGTTTTAATTTCCAATCTCTCCCACCATTATTGCCTTAGAACTGAAAAGAGAAGAAAATGAGGGTGAATGGGGAAGAGTGGCTCAGATTTGAGTATAAGTTAAACATAGGGCCGTGCCCAAACCCAAACCCAAAGTGAAAAGTAGCAAAAATCAACTTTCTCCAAACATATCGAAGCTTATACTCAAAAAGGTCGCAAACGGCATTTTAAACTCAATGGGAGTGGTCCCGAGTCCTAATTCGACCGTATGCAAAAAGTAGCTTTTCGGACTAAATTCCAAGTATTGATAAAATATTTAAATATAAAATCGATAAATATGCGGGTTGTTACAGACTCCCCTCCTTAAAGAAATTGCGTCCTCGCAATATTTAAGAAGAAGATATGTAGTAACAACCTTAAAAGCATATTCAACACAAAAGAAATTTGAAATAAGAAGTTCACCTCAAAGAGCATGAGAAAGTAAGTCCGGATGTGTTCGCTCGATGTACTCTCTAGATTCCCAAGAACAATCCTTAGGATTTGAAGACCATTGAACTTTAACAAGCGGAACATCTTTATTTCGAAGTCGTTTGACCTCCGAAGCAATGATACGAATAGGATGTTGCTCATAAGTTAAATTAGATGAAACTTCAATCTCTTCCACAACACCGGGCTCAAGAATAGAATCGGAATCTCGAAGGCATTTCCGTAATTAAGAAACGTGAAACACGTCATGAATAGCAGAAAATTGAGCCGGTAATAAAAGGCGATAAGCCATGGAACCAATACGTTCAGTGATAGGAAATGGCCCAATATATCGAGGCGCCAATTTTCCCGATCAACTGAAATGTACAACACCTTTCATAGGTGAAACACAAATGAACACAAGATCTCCCACAGAAAATTCTAACTTCCTTCTCCGGTTATCGGCATAGGATATTTGTCTACTCTGGGCTTCTTTCATCCTATGACGAATAAGATCAATCTTTTCTGTGGAAGCACGAATAAAATCTGGACCTAAAACCAGCTTCTCACCGGCCTCAAGCCAATAAGAAGGATATCGGCATGGCCTTCCGTAGAGTGCCTTGAAAGGTGCCATACCAATACTAGATTGGAAGCTGTTATTATAGGAAAATTCAACAAGTGAAATATGATCTTCCCAACTTCCCCCAAAATCAAGCACACATGCACGAAGAAGATCTTCAAGAGTTTGATTCACACGCTCAGTTTGTCCATCGGACTGAGGATGATAAGCGGTGCTAAAATTGAGCTTCGTTCCCAAAGCTTTTTGAAGGCTCTTCCAAAATCCACTAGTAAACAATGGATCACGATCACTAACAATAGAAGTAGGAACTCCATGAAATTTAACAATCTCTTTGATAAAGAGCTTGGCCAAAAGAGGAACGGTTCGGTTAGACCGAACGGGAATAAAATGGGCGGATTTAGTAAGTCTATCAACGATCACCCATAAGCTATCATGACCCGATCGAGAACGGGGAAGGCCATCTATAAAATCCATGGAAATTTGGTCCCACTTCCAAATTGGAATTTCTAAAGGTTGCAATAACCCACCGGGCCTTTGATTTTCGGCCTTAACGAGTTGGCAAGTCATGCAACGCTTAACGAAGTTAGCGATGTCAAGTTTCATTCCCTCCCAATAATAAAGTCGCTTCATATCTGCGTACATTTTACTACTACCAGGATGAATGGTGAATTTAGAACGATGAGAATCTTCTAAAATATCCTTACAAAGATCAACAATATTTGGTATGATAAGTCTACCAAATTTTCGAATGCCGCCACGAGAATCGATATCAAATTCTTTCAATCCTTCAATATCAATTTTATCCCTAATATTTTGGCCAAGAAGAGCCATTTCGGGATCTAGCCTTTGAGCTTCAAGAATGCGGTCTACAAGAGAAGGATGAGCCTCAAGGCTACATAACACAAGTGATGAACATAAATCAGAGACACGATCTCGAATCTCACAAGAGGATAATATCTCGAGATCATTCCATTCAGATATCATCATAGAAACAACCGCTTGTTGCTTGCGACTAAGTGCATCGGCAACACGATTTCCCCTTCCGGGAGTATAAAGGATATCGAGATCATATGGTGCAAGAAATTCGAGCCAACGCTGTTGACGCAAATTAAGTTCCTTTTGAGAGAATAAATACTTCAAGGACTTATGATCGGTATAAAGAGCAAATTTCTCTCCTAAAAGATAATGACGCCAAATATGAAGGGCGAAAACAATAGCCGCGAGTTCTAAATCATGAATGGCATATCTAGTCTCAGCAGGCTTCAATTGCCTAGAAGCATAAGCAATAACACGTTCTCTTTGCATAAGAACGGCACCCAAACCAACGCGACTAGCATCGGTATAAACAATGAAATCTTGATTCCCCTCGGGAATAACGAGAATAGGAGCATCAGAAAGGAGTTCTTTTAATTTCTGAAAAGAAGTTTCACATTTGTCCGACCAAATGTATTTAACGCCTTTCTTGGTTAAGCCAGTGAGAGGCATGGAAATTTTAGAAAAGTCTTTGATAAAACGGCGGTAATAGCCTGCCAATCCGATAAAACTACGAATCTCTGTCACACTCTCCTGTCTCTTCCAATCTTGAATCGCTTCAATCTTTGAAGGATCTATGGAAATTCCGGATTCGGAAATAATGTAACCGAGAAACTTCACACGGGATTGCCAAAAGTGGCATTTAGAAAATTTTGCCCTTAATTGATTACTCATAAGAGTTTCCAACACAATCCGAAGATGTTTTTCATGCTCCTCCTCGGTTTTAGAATACACAAGAATATCATCGATAAAGATGAGAACAAACCGGTCGAGGAAGTCTTTGAAAACTCTATTCATAAGGTCAACGAAATAAGCCGGAGCATTCGTTAGACCAAATGGCATAACGAGCCATTCATAAGATCCATAACGAGTACGAAACGATGTCAAAGGAATACTATCCTCTGCAATACGAAGCTGATGAAATCCAGTAGCTAAGTCTAATTGTGAAAAGACTTTAGCACCACTAAGATGATCGAATAGATCATCAATCCGAGGTAAAGGATATTTATTTTTGATAGTAAGATCATTAAGCTTGCGGTAGTCAACGCAAAGCCTAAGTGTTCCATCGGATTTCTTCACAAAAATAGCTGAAGCTCCCCAAGGCGAGGAACTAGAGCGAATAAATTGCTTCGTCTCCAATTCAGATAATTGTTTACGCATCTCCTCGTTTTCTTTATTGGACATACGATAAGGAGGACGAGTGATAGGTTGAGCTCCAGGAATAAGATTAATTCTGAACTCAATTGCTCGCTTAGGTGGTAATCCTAAAACGGGCTCGAATATGTCGGAAAATTCACAAATGACATGAATAAGAGAAATAATATCACCCTCATCATCATCGTCATCACGACGATTTAAAGAATATAAAGATGCAACCAAGCTGGAATCTGAATCTTTAAGATTAACAGAAATCTGCTTAACAGATTGAGGATGTCGAAGATGAATAGTCCGCTCAGGACGTAGGATATGAGCTTCATAACGGTTAAGCCAATCCATTCCCAAAATCATTCCAAAGCCTAAATAACGCATGACATGCAAATCGGCTCGGAAAGAAAAATCACACAAAATAATCTCGACATCATTACACAATAAACTGATTGTCGCGGATCCACCAACCGGATTCGCAATTCTCAAAGAAGTCATTAAACATAAAACATCCAAAGAAAAAGTGTCAACAAGTTCCTTTGAAATGAAAGAATGGGATGCACCCGTATCAAAGAGAACTCTAATAGGTTGATCACGAAATAAAATAATTCCATCCAGAATAGAATGAGAAATACCTTGGCCACGAGATGTGTTGCCAGGGGCTTGAGCAACATTAAGCTTTCCCTCTTTCCTGCCCTGATGCTTGGGGCATGAGGATATAACATGACCGGGACCTTTGCAGTGGCGACAAGAGAGAGACTTTGGACACTTGTTCGCGTAATCGTCCTTCAAACCACAATTATAGCATTCCCCACGACCAAAGGAAGAAGTCTTTGCCACAGAGGTTGCTTGCTTCCCTTTCTTAGTAGGATAGGGACCTTTGAATTTGTTTGGTCTCTTCTTGTTGTTGTTGAAGCTTGGTTTGGAACCCGCCACTTCAACGTCATTCTCCCTATCTGCCTCTTCAAGGCGAAGAGCCATATCAACAAGTTGGTTGAAAGAAACTTCTAATTTTAGAAGTAATGGCTTCTTGAGATTTTTGTTTAAGCCATAGACGAACCTCTGGTTCTTCTTTAAAGGGGTGTTGATGTATTCAACCCCATATTTGGAAAGCGACTCGAAGGAGGCGACGTAATCAGTCACGGAGGACTCACCTTGAACAAGGTCTATAAATCGTCGAGCCAATGTCACTTTCTCTGCTTCTGGTACAAATTTCAACTCGAAGCGTTCTCGGAATTGCCCCCAGGTGAGATCCGCTTCATTAATCTCAGAAATAAGAAGCTCGTACCAGTCCAATGCTCTTTCTCGAAGCATACTAGCGGCCACCTGAACTCGGTGAAGGTCAATAAGATTCATGCGAGAAAAGATTCGATCGCATGACCTTAGCCAAGCCTGTACTTCAATAACAGTTTTGGAACCTTTGAATGGCTCCCCACCCAAATTAGTGTAATCGCTGCACAAACGTGCAAATCCCGACTTTGGGTGAGTAGGTTCCGGGTTAGCTCCAGCTGCTTGAGCATTCGTCACTAAATCAAGAAGCTGTTGGGCAGTCATAAAAACTCCATCTTGGGGTGGAACACCAGATGGTCCAACTCTAGGACGGCCTGGTCTAGACATTTCTCTTCCTTTAGAAAGAAAGAAGAACAAGAAGAAGATTATTCACTAATGAATATCAAGCAATCTTGATAGATAAAACAAGGAATCATAAAAGAAAATAGGATGAATCGGTACGAGGACTCGAATAAAATCCTAAAGCACGACTCCTAAGAAAGACTTAGGACGATGATCCTTGTTATAATATTCCATTTTGTTCCAAAGTCTGGCTCTGATAACAAGCTGTGACGCCCCACCTCTATACCCACGCTAGCCAAGAACATTACGATGAATGCTGTCAACTAGCACGGAGAATAAGGCTGTTGAGGAGCGACCATCCGTGTAATTGCTTTGCGCGAGCATCGATATGTCTGATAGTATAACATGCATTTCTTTATCAAGAGGGAAAACCGACATACCGACACTAACTCAAAGCTACTACACAGTGGCTGTAATATCTTCAGAAACAAATATAAAAATTAATATAACACAAATCAGTCACAGAGAATTCATATCACGAAGGCGGAATAAGATATGAATATTACACCTAAAAGTGTACATCAGAGTAGTGGTCAGAAAGATCCGCAATATCACAAAAGAATAGTTACACGAACTACACAAAAGAATAAGTATACATTATGGAGTCTATCTCTTAAGAGTATACAAAAAAAACTACTAATCTAAGTAGTAAGCAAAAGGTCAGAGTAATGGATCCCTGGAGAGAAGTCAAGCAGAAGCACCTGTAACATCTCGGTCTGACCCGAGTATTATTTAATAAGAAAATAATAAACGGATCAGTCTAACTATAAATATCAGATGAAACGATATAGAATAAGAGATATGACTAAGCACATAATAATCACAATGCCAAGCTGTGATATATATAAGCAGTTGAAAATCATCAAGGGATTATTCAATGTCACAAAATCTACACAAGAACCACAGAAACGTCATACACCTAATTTAGTTCACCAAACCATAAATATTGACGATAATATCAATGTCAATCACAAAAGTCAATGACACACAAATTCCAGAATTCGACACACGAAATCCAGAAATCACAAAAGTCAATGATGCACAAATTCACCAATACACAAATATCGATAAAGCTTATCGATGGAAATCACGAAAATTGGTGAAACACAAATTCTAGAAATCATCTCAAGAAATCCAGAAATCACAAAGAGGGGGAGGCCTATCACAAACGGGAGCATAAAGCTTGCCAACACGTGTATCACAAACGGAACGCTAATTCCATGGTTGCTAACCATCACAAATGGAGCCGAAGCTCCACAAATGGCCCGAAGACCATGGGTTTCTACCCCACCAATTTGAGTCGAAACTCCACAAAACGGGGTTTAGTCTCCCTTGCAGACAAAGAGACATCGCACATTGCTAGTCTAAATCACAAAGATGATCGTCATGATCAACGAGAAGTGTCAATTACACTAAGCTAGTAAATATATGAGTTTAGCTTCATGTCCCATAACCACTTGCTTAACTTAAATATTTACGAACAAACTGTAGATCTCCACTATAAAATTGTCACAAGGGATTCAATCGAACAATTCCAAGAATTAACCGATGAAGTGAACGCAAGCGTTTCATACCACTTGTTTTACTAAGTCGTTTAATTAGATTTCTCATACGAGTGAGGTAAAGGTTTATATATACTAATAGATTGGAAAACGGTTTTATAAACGAATTTGGTATTAAAATAGTATTGAAATCGTTTGAGGAAAGAGTTTTGATATTTACTACTAGTATAGAAAACCTTTATATTTTTAAAGTGACAAAACACAAAGAAGATTGTAGGAACAATCAATCACTAAAATTCACATACGAAGATGTGAATAAAAATCCAACGAAACCGATAAAGAATCCATCAAAATGGATATTCAAAAATCCCTAAAAAGGGGTCATCAAAGTCATAACAAATGATAACAACACATAGGAAACAACACGAATCGATTAAAGTTGGAAATTCAAACAACTAGGCGAAATAGGCAAAAATGCAGCAGGTCGGTCGGCCGGCTACAGAGCTCGGTCGACCGGACCCTGTTCTCAAAATTCCTCGGGAAGCAGGTCGGTCGGCCGAACACTGTACTCGGTCGACCGAACCTTAAACAGGGAAGTGCTTATGCACTTGGCAGCAGGTCGGTCGGCCGGCTACAGTGCTCGGTCGACCGGACCTGTTGCCAGTCCCCTCCCAGTCCATCCAATTGAGGTCCAACCTCCACCAAATTGCATTCTCTCGAGCAACGGCACTAAGGGATTATGCCAATCAACTACCCGGCCCTATATGCTCCTCGATGCATCACCAAACACATGTTCAAACATCAAAGTTATGATTTTTAAAAGATTGAACCCAAAACACCAAAAATTGGAATATTCACCAAATCAATCCAAACCAAAAGCAATTGCACACGAATAAGTGTTAGGAATTCATACCTAACAATCGAAGATAAATATAAGCATAGACGTAAGATAAAAATCTCACCTTTTTAAAAAATCAAACAAGAAGAAGCTTGAAAGAAAATGGAGAATCAACCTCTCTTCAACACAACCCAAATGAGCTTGAATCTATGCTCAAAACAAGAACATTCCCAAAATTAGGTTTAAGAATTTCTGAAATTGGTAAGAGAATAAGTTGGAGAAGAAGAAGAGAATGCTTACCAATGGGTATTCTTGAATTTGGAGCTGGGAATTTGAGGTTGCAAGAGGAACTAGGGTTTTGGAGTTTTAATTTCCAATCTCTCCCACCATTATTGCCTTAGAACTGAAAAGAGAAGAAAATGAGGGTGAATGGGGAAGAGTGGCTCAGATTTGAGTATAAGTTAAACATAGGGCCGTGCCCAAACCCAAACCCAAAGTGAAAAGTAGCAAAAATCAACTTTCTCCAAACATATCGAAGCTTATACTCAAAAAGGTCGCAAACGGCATTTTAAACTCAATGGGAGTGGTCCCGAGTCCTAATTCGACCGTATGCAAAAAGTAGCTTTCCGGACTAAATTCCGAGTATTGATAAAATATTTAAATAAAAAATTTAAATATAAAATCGATAAATATGCGGGTTGTTACACAATCAATCTCAACCATTCAGACAATTATTTAAATTTAATCATTTAAATTTAAATTTATATTAACTGAGTGAGATTAACTCACCTTTCCCTTTAAATTTGCAATCCACTTCATTCTTGATTTGATTCCACGATTTTAGACCTTGTAAAAATATTTATACAGTTTATTAATATTTGAATCGATTGAACCATTAACTACTATCTATTCATTTTATTGAAACTAATAATTTGGTTTTAAACTAATTTCCTATAATAAACAATTCTTACTAACTAAAAATTTAAGTTTATTAAATGAGTTAATAACCATAATACATCATCCTGTTTTTTTTTTAAAATAAACTAGTGAATTTTAAAATGGGTATTTACAAATATAAATATATTTGAAACTACTTATACTTATAGAAATGAACCATAGATTTCAAAAACCTGAATTTTACATAAACCTTTCAACATTTAAAATTCCTATATTCCAAATCTTATCTATATATATCCTTTTGTTTACTTATATATATTTATATATCTTTCTGCAGTTTTAAAGTCTATCGACATTTACCTCACTTTCCTATTCACTTTCTACAGTCAATTAAATTTACTTTGCTGTTTAACTAATTTAACACTTATTTTTAAAATAATAAAATTTAAGGAAAATTTTTTATACCTTACCACTCGGTGTTGCTGCCACCATCGTGTGCCCTACCATCCAAAACCAACCCTAGCTTGCTCTCGGCCACACACGAACTCTCCAACACCTCAACATCGCGACCTATCCCTGACCACATGCGAGCCCTAAATCGACTTCGCCTAAATCCCAGAAATCCCAAGCCACGGCATCGACGACAAGGACAAACTGAACCTAAATGAATCGCCTTGCCTCGTCGCCAGATCCATTGCCACCAAAATCGAGCTTCATAGCACCGCGCGGCCTATGTCGACGCCACCCTCAACCGCTCGCGTCCCACTCCTTACAACCATCACCGCCCTACAACTTCAACCCCTTACCCAAACGCACGAAAGCGGCCTTCGCCGACACCGCCACCAATGTCACGGCCCCCCATCAACTTGCGCCGTTGCCCCCTCCTCTCTCCATGAAGCAGCTCGACGAAGGCTTTGCCCTTTTTTTTTATACGAAATAGATATTGAAAAGCTCGGCCGTTAATTGAATTTTGTTTTTTATAATGTCTGTTATACGCTCGAATAGAAGGGAAAAGAAGAAACGTGAGGCTTAGATTAGAAGGCCGGCTTGGCTTCCAAAAGAAGGAAGAACACGCGTACTAGTCTCTGCCTATTATTGAACCCAATAACATATGTAATTTATCTTTTGAAAATAGTATTATATTAAATACATCTACATATATTTTATTTTATTTTTAAATTCAAATTTATATTTGAAACTGTCATAATTACACAAATTCGAAACCTCAATCGTATGGAAAAGATAGCTTCTCAAACCAGTTATAAAATTGAATTTTCGTATATTTTAACAGACTTAAAACTCCAAATTCAGCATTTTACTCAACTTCACTTATTTAATTTAATAATTCAATTTTCAAATAAATTGTGGTATTTGTAATTCAAGATAAAATTACTCTATTGAATATTGAAAATCAATTAAATATCCCGATTTTAAATGCTCGAAAATTCCGGGTCGTCACATAACCACAATATCTTGTCCGCCCAAACATATGATACCATAAAACATTTCATATCAGAGATATCAACTCATTCAAGGCATCCAATACCATTCAATCATCCATAAGCAAAGCTTGATAACTTCCAAAATTAATTTAATTAATTCTAATTGAACTACTAACCTCAATCACTTAGATTCCTTTACTTAACATTAATTAATTTTCAAGTCAATTAATTAATCATCCCCTAATTATCCATCTCAATTAATCACCCTGGATTAATTATCCTTCAATTACATTCAAGTAATTATCTTTAATTAATTACACAATTAATTATTCTTAACCAAAACAGTAATTAATCTTTAGTTATTTCACAAATTAATTAACCATAATTAATTACATTAATTCTTAATTACTTATATTAATTAATTACTCATAAATCACTTATTATTGATTAATTAATCTTAATTAATCAACCTTTAATTACATCATTAACTATATAAATTAATGATTGCTTAATTAATTAATCATTAATTACTAATTAATTAATCATTAACCCTTAATTAATTACTTAATTAATTAACTACTAATTATTTACTAATTTACTTTAATTAGCTAATTTACAATTCTTAGTTACAAATTAATTAAACAATTAATTATTAATTAACCAATCTTTATTTACAATTTTAAATTAATCATCCTTAATTACCTCCCAAAACAATTAATTAAATAATAATCATTCATCTTAATAATCTACCCTAATAATCTTGAAATCAAATTATTACTAACTTAAAAATCTTTCATGTTAATTAAATTTAAAACTTATCTAACATTAATTACTTAATTAGAATATTAATTAAGATTTAATAACATTCTTAAGTATTCACTTAAAAAATTCTTTACTTAAATTATCAAACAATAATTTAGTCATCAATTCTTAAAATTGTTTAAACGATTAGCTTAAAACTTTACTTTTATTAGGCTGCAAGTTTGAAAACCCAAAACCCGATAAAATCCCCAATTTCACTCGAGTAAACACTCGAGTTTCTTCTTACTTTCCTCGAGTCTTCTTTCTCCTTCACATACCTTTTTTTTAGTTTAAGTTTAAGTCTAAACTTTAATAACAGGAAGCACGCTCACGCACTCACGTCCAACTCGAAGCAAACCCCTCACTTTCTCGAGCATCAACTCGAGTTGCTCACAACCAAACTCCTGACACCATATCGATGCCGTACACGTGCACAACGCCTCACCGCCACTCTGGCGAACTATGCTACCTCCGGCGAGTCGCGTATCACCCCTACATTCGATTGCAAGGATCAATTCGACGCTATCAAACTCACAGCGAATCGAGCTTCTAGTTCAAAAACTCAAACTCGACCTCACCTATCAAATCTCCTCGCCAAAAAAATTCCGACCATCAGATAATCAAAGACTCCGGCCTCACCTCATTGATTCCCCATACTACCCTTCCCTTGAATCCCATACAGCTCGATCAACTAGAGGTGACAAAATCACCTTATTTCCGACCACGTCAAAACTCGAGCGTTAAACGCTAATCTTGCCTCGTTCCATCATCTCCTGCAATAGAAAAATTATTTAACATTTTTCCCGAGATCATCGATTTCCAAGCTAGCTTCGATCGAAATTCCAACATCCAACATTTCTTTGATCGCTGGAAATTGGTTAAAACCCATTTTCGGTTCATCTATGAACTGTTCTTAGCACTCTCAACTAAAAATTACCATTTTCGTTGTAAAAATCCTATTTTGAAGAGTGGATTCAAGTTATATAATTGAATTAACAATTCGTAACACTCGAATTTAACCTAAATTTAAATTTTGCTCTCTAAAACTAAATTTACAGTTGTAATATTTCACCCATATGCTTAATACAATTTTTAGACCACAATTTAAGTTTAAACAAACTTATGTTGTTTTAAACAGTATACCTTTAAATGGTTGGATGAAGATGTTTTGAATTTTGATTAACTATTGACTCTGTAACAAAAACAGAGAAGAACAGGTAAAACATATTTGCACTGAACAACTCATATAGATATATAAAGTTACACTCAAAAATACACATGAAAACACAATATTCTTCATGGATCAAATGCACAGATTTATGTTTTAAAATGATGTGTTTACTCACTTGTAAAAATTTGAACAGAGAACAATTCTGGGTGTTGCTAACTTGATTTTTCCTTTAAATCTACCTGCTTGATTTGTTGAATTGTTGTTTAAGTTTGTGAATGGTGATGCTTACTCTCTTTTTTCCTGGTTTTCTTAGTTTTTTTGAACGAACAGGGACTAGAAAGATTTACATATATAGATAATAGGATTTACAGGGGTAGGTATTTGATGTACAAGATTTTCTTCTTTTGATTTGTATTTGGTTAGAGATTTTTTTCCTTCTTTGGTCAGATAAGATTTTTTTCTGAAAATGAAATGATTTATAACATTACGAAATGACCTCTTTTTGTGCTTGAGATGATAGTAATCAATGCAAATGTCTCCTTATAAGTTTACATACTTATCCTATTTTCCTTCCTTTTTTTGTATTTACAAAGATATTTTGTTTTTTTTTGGCCTTGCATATACACATGAATTTCCATAGTATATTACTAGAATAACCTTATGTGCTTAATATAAAATTTGTTATAGTTATTTTTATATAACTTATGTTGCATACACACAATAACCATTTAAACACTTATTTCTAACATAAATCCCTATTTTTTATTTCTATTTTAAGCTTAACTATTAAACACTTTATTTATATTCATATATTTATATACTTATATTTAATATCGACAAGATTGATTTTAATTTAAGCATTTTTATCTAGATCACTTTCATATATATACATAGGTCAAATTTTAATAAGGTAGAGCTTTTAAATTTATTTCAATATGAATAAGATAGATTTTATTTTACATATTTTTTTGAAAGATTTAAATTTTCAAATCAAAATTTCCTTCACAATACATACATACATACATACATACATACATACATACATACATACATATATAAATGGTAAATGTCCAAAAGTCTTATTCATTTTTAAAATGATAAGTTTGTATTTTATTTAATTAGATTAGATTCTTATTAAAATAATATTGCCAAAATTCTGAGTCGTCACATTCCTCCCCTTTTGAATCTTTTCGTCCTTGAAAAGGAATGAACCCAAAATTATTAAAATGCTTAAAATCAGATAAATTTTCTTTGATCATTTTTAAACTTCTTTAAAAATCTATATAATATTGCTACAATAAGTTTTATAAAAATACTTCTATAACTCGATGTTTCGACAAGTCCATCATTGTTCTCATAGAAATTCGATCATACGTTGATCAGGCGTACGACTGAAAATCTATAAGTGCTTGGCAGACCTGTTTTCAACATCCAGAGAAAATACTTTGAAAAATAATTTTATTGACGTTATAGAAAACAGCTTTTGAAAATAGAGGAAATATCTTTCGTGAGAATGCTTTGGCAATCATCACCCCCATCCATGGTCGCAGTTACATCCTGGGTTAAGTTGCCATCGTAGCAAAAGTCCATGTAACTGTAGGCATTCCGCGCTCCACGATTACGCCATGGAATCCACAACAGATCGTAGTTACATTTCAGGGTTACGTTGCCATCACAACAAAAGTCCATGTAACTGTAGGCATCAGCGCCCTCGATTTTCGCTGCCAAAATGAAACTTCTCTACTCCCACATAGGCCACAGTCTACAGATATAAAATCAAACGTAGATTGTTGGCTCTTAGCGGCACACACGACTTTCGCTATGCTACTATAGGTCGCAGTCGACCGATATAAAATCAAACGTAGACTGTTGGCTCTCAGCAACACACATGACTTTCGCTATGGTCTACAGCAAACCGCAGTGACATCGAGTTACACTGTCGTCATAGCATAATCCTAATGCCTCTGTAGGCATCGGCGCCCTCGACATCCGCTACACACTGCACAAAATCCTTAGGAATTAGTTTTGTCCGGACTTCTCACAGGATCAACTTTAGAACCTTCTCCTTTAAGGCTCAAGGCAATACCAACCTATGGCACTCCTGAGAAGTTCATTTCAAGGCAGCGCCATTTTCTCCAGAGCCATTGTCAAAACACTTTATACTATACACATATAGTATCTTCCAAATCATACACCTAGTATGAATCTCATTTAAATCTCCTTTTTTCAAAATCGATTATCCCAAAATCGATAATTCTCAAACTAGGCTTTCCAAATTCCAAAATTGATTTTACCCAAAAATCAAAAGCCTTTCCAAATCCAAAGGTTCCCAAAACCCTTTTCCAAAATCCTCATAAGATCATATATATATACATACATACATACATATATATATATATATATATATATATATATATATATATATATAAATTTTAAAACTTCAAATCATTTCAAACTTGTATAAAACTCCTTTTATACTTCAAACACTTTCAAAATCCTTTTCTTTCGGCAACAGATTCAACAATGGGAGATTTATCTTATATAACAAAGATATATAATTTTGTTCATTCAAAATCAAATATTCAAATTTTATTACTCTTTAGAGTCACTTACAAAACTACTTACTTCCATAAAGTAAATTTTTACTGTAGAAATATCCAATTTCCACTTTACTTCATCATATATTTCATAAAACATACCTTTCATAAAAAAAACATTTCACATTTCTTATCCACAAATTTTCAATATCAATTTCATTTAAATTCGCAAGATGTGCACCAATCATCCTACGCTATACCAATCTGATCGCTCGCTCGATCACAAAATTTTACTTCCGAACTAGTATCGTCCACCCGACTTCCTAGTGCGGACTCAGATATGGTTTCTTGATAAAAAACCGTCCATCTCCTTGCATAGTCATAACTATGATAGAGAATATCCAGAACCAATCAACAATCCATATCCAGATTCGCCATCGAAAATCGAGTGAAAAATCTCAACTCGGATCGATATAACTATCTCAAATTCTATGCTCGAATCTGGATCAAATCACTATGCGAATAGAATAGTATACGTACATCCTACGTATTTATCTTCAATGATTATCAGTTAAATCAATTCCCTTCTATTCACCCTCACTTTTATTTTACTCATTCATTCACTTTTGCCTTAATTCCCATTTGGATTATCACTTCAATTCTTATCTCAGTTGGGTATTTAATCAATAACAGTTTGAACTCCGACAAGTTTATATTTAGAAAATAGCTTGAAAATTTTAAAAATAGATAAATAACTGAAAAATAATTATTAATTTGTGAAATAGGTGTAAAATAGTTAAGTAATTGTAAAATAGTTGGAAAATAGTAAAATAATTGCAAAATAGTTGTGAAATAGTACTAGTTATAAAGTAGTTGGAAAAATAGTAATTAGATTATAAAATAGTTTCGAAAGTATTTGTTAAATAAATATAAGATAGTTTTGGAGTTTAAAAAGAAAAGTTGTATAGTAAATAGTTAGAAAAACAGATTTAAAACATTTTATCTCAGAATGATTTATTTAAAATTAATCTAGAGCCAAACAATTTAATTCCCTATCAACTGAATTTAAATTTCCACTTCCATTTAAATTGAACCAATTCAAATTTGAATAACTTCAATTTCCCTTGAACTTGATTTATCCCTAATTCAAGTTGAATTAACCTCAATATCTTTCCAAATTCAAATCAAATTCCATTTGTTTTAAACATATTCACTTTAACTACAAATTCCAAATTATTCAAATTAATTTAGACTAATTTCAATTTGTATCCACTTCAATTTCAAATCATTTTAAATTCTATGAATTAGTCCCAATTCCCATTTGAATTTGAACTCATTAAATCAACGATTTTATTTCAAATTAATCAAATTCAAATTTTCCATTTGAATTTTATACTTATCCATCTTCAATTCTAAGTAATTCAAACTAAATTCAATTTGAACTAATGAAATCTAAATTTCAACTTTAACCAATCTCGAATTATATAAATTCGAGCCAAATTTCCAAATGTTTATTTAACCCCTTAAATTTGATTAACCCTTATTTTTAAATCAATAATCCAAATCTTTAAACAATTTAATTCTGAGTCCAGTTCTCAATAGATAAAGAAAATTTTATATTAGATTGTACTACCACAAAATATCCCGTACATTAATTGACTACATACTAGTAGTTCATATATTACATACATTTATCTAAAATAAGAGTCTTACAAAAGATATAAATCTAGATGCCTTTCTATTACCTAGAGGTTTGTAAAGAACAGAGCCCTAATATTCTTACTAGAATCCTTTTTATGGACTTCCTACCACAGGGCAAAGCCCAAACATACACTTCTCAACAGGGTGTCCCCACTTATAACATTTACCACTAAATGTTTCTAACCTGTTATCAATCTAGATAACCTTCACACCTCCAATAGTACGTTCCACAGCTTTACTCCTCTTCTGCCTCTTGGAACAATTCCTAGCAATGTGTCCAGTCTTCTTACAATGATAGCAAATAGTCGACTCATTAACCGGTTCAACTGGTTTTTGCTTCTCCTTCCTCACTTCAGGGCAATGATTTGAGAAATGTCCTTTCTTATGACACTTAAAGCACAAGATCTTGGAGCGAAAACGATGGAATGTACCCTTCAATTTCTCCCTTGTTTTACTGCACATGGCTGCGTAATGACCCTTATTGAAACATCTGTAGCAGGTGACATTATCATCAGGCCTTGGTTCAGCCCTTTCCTTAACCTGTTTCTCATACTCTTGAATTTTTTCTTCTCGATCCCTACATGTCGCTGCTCTTTGCTCTCTGCGTCTAACCTTTCATTCTTCACTCTTAGTCATCTCTCTCCAAGACTGAATTCTAGAGGGACTTCCTAACCTATAAATCAGACTTACTTAGAAGAATTCAACTTTTACTCTTATATATATATTAATTTGCTTACCAAGTTATACCTTATGTTTTAACACCTTTGGTTTTTAATTCCGAACAAAGTTTCCAAATAACTCCTTATTTCAAAATAAGATTACATTCAAAAATATTCTGAATAATATTATTTATCATTCTCTTTAACAGTTTTAAAACAAATTTCAAATGTTTTTAAATCTTAGGATTCTAACTTCACAATTTAAAACCCCACTTCAATTTACAAGTCATACTTATCTAAAAATTTACTTCCTTAACATATTTCATTTTTCTTTATCATTATTAAGAAACAAACATCCCAGTTTTTGATACAATAACTATTTTATTTTATTTTAGTTTGAAACCAAATTTAATTCTAATTCTCCTTATATGAATGGCATATTCTATTCAATTCCTACTTGGATATATATATTTACCACTTAAATTTTTATTTAATTTCAATAATTTAACGTCCCATTACCTTAATATTTATTAGAAAGAAATATTGCCTTATATATCAAAATAAATTCTTATATAAAATCATTTAAAATCTTTATATAAGAAAATAACAAGTACGCTCTCATATATATACACTTAACTCATTCTAGGGTACTATTTGACCCTATCCTTAATGAGTATCCCCCACCAGAGCCAAGGTTTTCGCTTAAACCTTGCTCTGATACCAACTTAACAAAATAAAATTTTTGATCTCGAAAATTCCAGATAGTTACGGAAAAAGAAGAAAGAGATAGAAGAATAAGAAGAACAGAAACACCAACATCTCACATTCGTAGCGGATAAAATATAATATCAAATAATAACAGTTATATAAAGGAAAACCGTACTTGTCAAATTTCACTTTAATACATTAGTGTTACAACATATATACAGACACTGGGTATACACAATCATCATGTCTTAGATATTCAACAATATAATATAGAGGGAACTCTCCATACTTTCCTGTCATCCAGCCCGTCTCCTTAGCTCCAAAACGTCCTTACCAGAAAACCTGTAATACTCAGTCTGCCCCGAGCATTACATCAAAGTAACACTCGGGTTAGGCTAGAAATCAACATGAGTAAACTCATCTAACATGAAATTCCAATGCTTAGAACTTATTTAAAACCCGGGTAACTCATATCAATTTCCAAATTCACAATTTGTTGTAGACATCACTTATTTCACACATCGATTTCCTAAGTACCAAAACTTAGATTAAACAGTCCAATTCACTTGAATCATTTCATTCCTGCCTATTGATTTCACATATCAATCTATAAAAATTCGAAGTGGTTTCGGGTATTTTCTAATACCTGACCACGGTCTCTTCGAGTCTCATGTCATCCTAACCCAAGTTATCCAAATGAAATACACTTCAAACTTTAAATGCAGGATGTCACTTTACACAACAATTCATCATTGATTGATAACCACAATATCCTGTCCGCCCAAACATATGAACCACAAACCATTTCATATCAAAGATATCAACACATTCAAGGCATCCAATACCATTCAATCATCCATAAGCAAAGCCTGATCGCTTCCAAAATTAATTTAATTAATTCTAATTGAACTACTAACCTCAGTCACTTAGATTCCTTTACTTAACATTCATTAATTTTCAAATCAATTAATTAATCATCCCTTAATTATCCATCTCAATTAATCACCCTGGATTAATTATCCTTCAATTACATTCAAGTAATTATCTTTAATTAATCGCACAATTAATTATTCTTAACCAAAATAGTAATTAATCTTTAATTACTTCACAAATTAATTAAACATAATTAATTACATTAATTCTTAATTACTTATATTAATTAATTACTCATAAATCACTTATTATTGATTAATTAATCTTAATTAATCAACCTTTAATTACATCATTAATTATATAAATTAATGATTACTTAATTAATTAATCATTAACCCTTAATTACTTAATTAATTAACTACTAATTATTTATTAATTTACTTTAATTAGCTAATTTACAATTCTTAATTACAAATTAATCAAACACTTAATTATTAATTACCAATCTTTAATTACAATTTTAAATTAATCATCCTTAATTACCTCCAAAAAAATTAATTAAATAATAATCATTCATCTTAATAATCTTCCCTAATAATCTTGAAATCAAATTATTACTAACTTAAAAAGCTTTAATGTTAATTAATTTTAAAACTTATCTTATATTAACTACTTAATTAGAATATTTATTAAGATTTAAAAACATTCTTAAGTATTCACTTAAAATAAATTCTTTACTTAAATTATCAAACAATAATTTAGTCATCAATTCTTAAAATTGTTTAAATGATTAGCTTAAAATTTTTACTTTTATTAGGCTACAAGTTTGAAAACCCAAAACCCGAGAAAATCCTCAGGTTCACTCGAGTAAACACTCGAGTTTCTTCTTACTTTCCCCAAGTCTTCTTTTTCCTTCACATACCTTTCTTTTTTTTGTTTATGTGACGACCCGACTTTCTACGCCCAGAAAATCGCGTAATCTTTAAGAAAGAAAGGGATAGAAGAAGAAAAGAAAGAGAAAGAAGAACACAAACAACATCAGAGAACTCACAGCGGAACAAATAAAATATAATATATCCCATAAAATATTACATAGCGTCTCATTACATCAGAGTACACAACTATACAACACATATTAGACAGTTATAACATCTGTCTAATTCATACAACTCAAGTACAACAGAAGAAACAGATACCAGACACAGCGGAACCGATATATATATAACTACACGTCGAAGCCTCCTGCTCCATTACTCCTCCAGAATTCGTCAAGCTAACCTGAACCACTTGACTACTCATACATAATATGAGTACCCAAGAGTTTAATAAAACAGAAAATAAACACTCAGGTCATACAGGGGTCTGGTGTGAGTAAACAGGTTAAAATTGCTTAACTTTTAGAAAACATTTGAAAAGAAAAGGTATCACGTAAGACTTCCCACACATAAACATGGAAAAGTTTTTACCTTACGCTAACCAAAACATTTGATAGGAAATCCAGTGATATTATAATAGTGTCTAGGGTTTTCAAGTAAATAAGAAAATAGCTGAAATTGTTACATCTATTAAATTCCAGCTACTAGCCACAAAAGTGGGTAATACAATCAAAACCATAGGGTCTCGTAGGGAAAATGGGTTTCCAACAATGGCAGGGCTACTGGGGTACCGCCCGTCACAGTACGTGGCCTAGATCAACGTATCGAGGATTACTCCCTTCATCACCTGCAACACAAGGCCGGAACCATTCCTTACTGAACAGTCCCGAACAAGACTACCCCGTAGTTGGCGCGACCAACCACACACTAAGCCGAAACAGAAAGGGACCTCTAGACAGGGATGTATCCTGCTCTCCAGTGGGAGCTACCCACGAAGCCTTGCTGCATCTCCCCTGTTTTAGCCATTCCCGGTTGATGAGGCTTGAGGTTACGATTACCTTTATAGAACTCCCTTATCTTAGAATGCTCATCGTCCACCTGACGATGTGCTGAAAGCATTCAATCCATACAAGTTCGTTCCGGGTTCGAACGAAACCGAAGGCACTATCTCGTTGCACTCATTATTGGAATCACCCTTAGAGTCAACGACCATAGCCCTTGCACTCTAAATCACCATCTCGAACCTATAAGCACTATTCCGTCAACTCATTACGGAATCACCCATAGAGTTATACTGACGTATAGCCCTTACACCTTGAGTCTTCACTTGCTCCACTTGGGTTCACGACCTAACGTTTAATTGGAATCGATGTGGTTTTCGGATATCCAAATATGGAAACCCGATCCCGGTCTCACCGAAACCAAACGCCATTTTAATGTCCAAGTTGTACTTAAGGGTTTAAACAGTTTAACTTATATTCAGGATGATATATAAACAGATAGATGAATTATATTATCCTAACAGATAATTCATACTAACATTCTTCTTCCCAAAGCAGCATATCACATAACAGAGATATCCAGTATCAACCAATATCAACCAATATCAATCAACATCCAATATCAACCAATCACTCAATATCATTCATTCATCCAAATATTGATCACTCAATATCAATTAATTTACCAATATTAATCAATCAACTCATATTAAGCAAACATCCAAATCAGAATCGATTATCCCTTAATCAATTGGATTACTAAAATCCTTCTTCATTAATTATTATTCCAAATAAATTAATCAATCATCTCTAATGATCTTCGCTAATTAATCTTCCTTGATTAATTATATTTAATTACATTCAAGTAATTGTTCTTAACCATATTCAGTAATTAACCCTTTAATTACTATCATTAATTACAATAATTAATGATCATTCATTAATTAATTAACTATAATTAATTACATTAATTCTTAATTAATTACAATTAACTAATCACATTTAAATTAATTACTTATATTAATCAACCTTGATTAATATCATTAATCACATTCATTAATGATCCTTATTAATACTTTAATTAACTAATTAACTTATAATTAATCAACTCATTAATCATAATTAGTATTAACAATTTGTAATTACTTAACTAAATTAATTAAATTCTAATTTAATTATTTTAATCCTTGATTAATTAATTCAATTAATTAATCCTTAATTACTTCATTAAGTACTAAATAAATCCTTAATTAATTACTTTATTAATTAATTACAATTTAAATTAATTGCACTTAGTAATTAACCTTAAGTTAAATTCATTAATTAATTAATCACATTGATTCTTTAACCAAATAATTAAGTAATTAACTCTTAATTACTTTACATTAGTAATTATTCCTAATTACTTCCATTAATGAATCTTAATTACCTTCTTAAATAATTAATTCCATTATTAACTAATCCTTAACCCTTTAATTAATTACTTCATAATTAATTATCTTTAAAACAATTATATTAATTAATTCTTTAATTGATATTATTAAGTCATTAACCAATAATCACTTCAACTAATTACTCCGTGAGTAATTATCATTAATTACTTCCATAAGTAATTAACTTCCTTAATTACATTCAACAGTTCATCATTAATTACTTTATCAAGTAATTATACTTAATTAATCCATAATTAAGTGATTATTTAAAATTTAATAAATAATTAACTAATTATTTAAAATTAATTAAACAATTAATTAACATCTTATAATTTAAAATCCTTAATTAATTAAGAAAACATTATTCTTAATTAAATTTTTTCAAAACATCCAATTTTGAAGTATTCTTAAATTTATATCCAAATAATCTTACCTTATTTATTTCCATAAACAAATTATTTGAATTTAAATCAAATTTTAACAACTTAAACAAACTATTCAATTTGGTTTTCCAAAATCATAATATTTACCTTATTTTAAAATAATGCATTTAGAATCAAATACTTTGATTAACTAATTTAAACTTTTCAACTTCAATATAAATTGAACCTTTTAAATCATTACTTAACAATTTACTTAAACTTTGATTTAGTATTTAAATTCAAAAACACTTCTTTAAATAAAAATTCAAAATTTAATTAAGTTGAATTACTTTCAAAATAAACATCTCAAACATTTTAACTTTAAAATAAATTCCAATATCACATTTAAGGGTTTGATTTACATTTTCAAGCTAACAAATTTACTTAGTACATTGATTCTTTTATACAACTTTTTCATAGAATGATGCTTAATTTCTTTATTCAACATAAGTCAGGTTTACATTAATCATCACTACAGATCCAACTACAAATCACCACCAACCCAACCCGAGACAAACCCCCACATCCCCGTGCCTACCCCGAAGCAAAACCCACAAACTCCACTTCGAGTCACCCCGAGTCATGCGCGAGTTCCACCCGAGTCGACCTTATCTTCCCCAACGCGAACACTCCAGCAACCCAAACTGTGCACACGAAACATGGTGCACATGCACCTCCACCGTCGACGCCTACTGACCATCGCGACGATCCCCCATAATCCCAAAACCATACGCGTGCATGAAGGAGAACCCAGATCCAACAAAATGAACGTGGATCGAAAATTCGTACCTAATATCAAAAACTGCAGAAACTATCGTCACAGAAACCCAACCCACCACCGACGAACTCCTTACCCATGAACCATGCCGTTCCCTCCATAGTACCGCTACGATATGAGCTTCATTTTCCCCCATGCGCGATCACCGAAATCCCACTAATGTTCGACGCGAAAACTTCTTCAGCCAAACCGAAACCTAACACCCACTAAACCCTACTCGCACAAATTCCCATCAATTCAACCAATATAATAATTCTTTTGTAATTTTCCTAACATCTACATCCTACGAATAAGCTTCAGTCCAAGTATCGAATTAAATAAATGTACAGATAATCAGAAATCTATAAAATCCCCAAAAACACTCAAACCCAAATTTCTCAATGAATACTTAACTAAAAATCACAATTTACATATCAAAATTCAAGATTTTCTACCAAGATTACATACATGCAATTAAATACAGATTTTAAGATAGTTAATTTTTTCCCAAATATCTTAGTTTTACTGTTAACCTCATATCAACACCTATCTGTTATATTAAAAATCATAGATCTATTTTTGTGATCTTCATTACACATTTTCAAGCAAACTTCGTTCATATACTCAAAGCTAATATAGTCCATTTTGGGAAATTTTGATTTTTGAAACAAAAGTCACAGTTTTTTTTTCTTCAAAACAGAGAAGAACATCAACATATACAGTCATATATTTACATATATAAATATATAATAAATTCAATAAATAAAACTGAGTGATTTCCATGCAATACCAATATCAATTCAAAGATTTAACATGCATTAAAGATTAAACCAATTTCAAACTGTTTTTAAAAGAAGTTCACTCACCTGTAGATGAAATATGTAGAACAGGCTTGAATACTTGTTCCATGTTTGAATTATCATAAATCTGAAAAATACTTTTGCATGCATGCTGTTGTAAATGCCTTCTAAATGATGCTTTAAAAGATTGAAAGTGCAGATCTTCATTTGCAGGTTGATCTTTATTTGGATGCAAGTTGAAGATTTGCAGATTTCATCATGAAATGCAGGTTTGTTGAATTGCAGAGATTTTGCAGGTTGAAGATTGTAGTTGTAGTTTGTAGATAATAAATTGCAGATATTGATTTTCAGGTTTGTAGTGAATTTTCTGTGTTAGCCATTGATGTTTTGAAAGGAATAAAATTAAAGAAAATGAAATGTTATGTATATAAAAGATGAAGACATTTTTTTTAAGAATATACACTTGTCTCAATTATACTTAATTGTCTTACAAATGTCATATAGTTGTGCTAACATAATTACACATGTTACTTAAGTGTTTTGAAATTAATTGTACTTAGTTTTTAAATGTATATATAATTTACTAATTAAATTTGCTTTATAAATAAATATAGGTTTGCCTTTAAAAGAAATATTCTAACACTAGTAAAAATGCAAGTAATTCTAATACATGTATTTAAAAATCTAAAACATTTGTTTTTTATACATTCATATCCATTTTAAAAACAAACATAAAACTTATTTAAACTATCATATGTAAAATAAATAACAATTCTTATATTTGAAAACAAATGAATTAATTTTTAAATTAACTTTTGAAAATATAAAACAAAACTTTAAATTACCATATTCATTCATATGTAAATTATTAATGGATTAAAATTAAATTTCAAAACAATATCAAACTATAACATATACATACATATATGTTACAATTTTTAAATAGATCTTAATTTAAAACAAAAGCTCTTCTATTTACAATGTATATCAATTATATATATAATAAATAGAATAAATATTTATTAGCTTTGACAGACAATCTTATCAATATTTCCAGAATTTTTTTTTATCAACCTTTAAAAGATTAAATTATCCAATTCAAACTAAAATTATAAAGAAAACTATTAAACCAATTAAATTATTAACACAGACTATTAAATTATTATTGCCCAAAATTCCGGGTCGTTACAATCCTCCCCCCTTAAAGAATTTCGTCTCCGAAATTTAAAAGCAAAGGTAATTTAATAACCCAGCAAAGATTTCAATTTAAATTAGCAAAGCATTCCTAACAACCAATTACTAACATCCATAGTAATCAATCAAACAAACAAACCTAACTAATTATCCTGACACAAATCAGAATAAGTCTCTAATACTATCTCGAGTTTCCCCCAAGTATAAATCACCGGGAAACTCGCTCTACCAAAGCCAACAAACTAACTACACAACCAAAATCCAGAGCTCCACTCAATCTCTAGATCCTTCAATCTGAACAGAACATCAGACTACTCTCAAATCCAGCTCAATTTCCAACTCCAACTGAACTACGGATTCGACAACCAATTGAGGAATCATACACGTATTCCCTCAGAGATACGTGATACACAATGAATTCCAGCTATCCAAACTGGCAATTCAATCTTATCCTATCAAAACACAGATAAGAAATCTTCAAATGCCTCAGCACCAACCAACCAATCTTATCCAATTACTGCTCTCTCCTAACCACAGAATTTTAACAACACTGAAGTCTCCAACTTCAAACATCAAACTCCTTATCTCATCTGTATAACTCAACAGATAATCCTGGACTGCCAAACTCTTCTTGATCAGCTCAATCTATGCTGATACTTCCAGAAATAACTAGACCCAAGCAAACACTTCCTGGATCCTATTCAATAGAAAAGCCTTCCAAAATCCATCGAAATCCAGAACACAAGCTCTACTACTCAAGCGAAAGCAAACAGAACTTGCTTCCATCCTTGCACAGCAGCTACCTCGCTTCCGCTGCACAACTCTGATTCTGAAGATAGATGAGAAATATTGTTGATGAACACGAGTACAAACTTATCCAATATATCTGGGAAACTTTTTTCATCAAATCCATAAAAGTCCGAGTGACTCATCTGACTCAGTCACATAACCTTATATCAGAATCCAATTCCAAAAATACCTGAGTTGCTACACCAACTCTCCTCCCTCCAAGAACTATCCAACTATCAGGCTAACTACCAAAATTTCTTCTGGAAACTAAAATAAATATGGAACTTAACTCCAGATGCGGACAACCTTCTGAGTACCTTAGTAGCTCCTACCTCTCATGAGAATCCTCAATCTCAAACAAAAGATCACCCTAGAAAAATTCCCAACTAATCGCAAGTCACTTTTGCGATCCTACCTAGTTCGGATTCCAAACAAACTGTCCTCTCTTTACCAATTAGAACAGCCTTAAACTTCCCAAACAAGGTTAACCTTTCAAGAAAACATCACCACCTTCAGTCCGAGCTGCTAAAAGAGAATCACAAAGATTTCTAAACCCCCAGAGAAACAACCAACATTGCTGCTTCCAAGCTCTACCTCAATGATACTGCGAAGCCAAAAGATCTTCTCGTCAGCACATCGAACACTTCGAGTTGCACTACTAACACAGCTAACCAAAGACTTCAAATCCAAAGGCTTCACAAAACCCAAAACCATCAACAAACCACACAACTGACTTCCAAGATGGCAGACATTCCCAAAGAAACTCGGGCTCCAAGCCAAGCGTCCACAACTCGCTTTCCTTAAGGAATAACAAATGAGACCATGTCAAAATAAATAACTTATAGACCTTAGTCTTATATTCCAAACCAGTCAAACTCCTTGCTAAAGATCCAAACAACTTATACACAGATAAGTCTTCCCTACGGCAGGTAAAGACTGCTCCTCAACCACTACTAAAACTGCTTCAAGAGAAAACATCTTCAAAAATATCCAAGGATACTGCATCTCATCACGCAGTTATCAGGATATCATTACTTACTCCAGCACTTCCAACAAATCCAAACTCAAGAAAAATTCGCTTACCCGAGCGAAATCCAAACTCACACTTCAAAGATAAACTCTGAATCTCCTTCGGATATCAGAGAAATCCTTACTCCAAACTACAAATCTTACTCAAGACGGTATTAAGTCTACAGTCTCGACAAATACTTCCAACCTCAAACATATGGAACCTCTTCCATCAGTGGTAGTCGTGTTACACACACACCCCACTACTCCATCTACCTCTAAAACTTATGTTGGAAAATCCGTACGGACAACCCAACAGATTAGGTAGACATAGATATATATATATATATAGTTATATATAAAAATTACAAGTACGCTCTCTCAAGAAAGATACCACTACAGAGCTTAGGTATCCGCTCAGCCTAATGCTCTAATACCAACTGTGACGACCCGACTTTCTACGCCCAGAAAATCGCATCATCTTTAAGAAATAAAGGGATAGAAGAAGAAAAGAAAGAGAAAGAAAACACAAACAACATCAGAGAACCCACAACGGAACGAATAAAATATAATATATCTCATAAAATATTACATAGCATCTCATTACATCAGAGTACACAACTATACAACACATATTAGACAGTTATAACATCTGTCTAATTCATACAACTCAAGTACAACAGAAGAAACAGATACCAGACACAGCGGAACCGATATATATATAACTACACGTCGAAGCCTCCTGCTCCATTACTCCTCCAGAATTCGTCAAGCTAACCTGAACCACTTGACTACTCATACATAATATGAGTACCCAAGAGTTTAATAAAACAGAAAATAAACACTCAGGTCAGACATGGGTCTGGTGTGAGTAAACGGGTTAAAATTGCTTAACTTTTAGAAAACCTTTGAAAAGAAAAGGTATCACGTAAGACTTCCCACACATAAACATGGAAAAGTTTTAACCTTACGCTAACCAAAACATTTGATAGGAAATCCAGTGATATTATAATAGTGTCTAGGGTTTTCAAGTAAATAAGAAAATAGCTGAAATTGTTACATCTATTAAATTCCAGCTACTAGCCACAAAAGTGGGTAATACAATCAAAACCGTAGGGTCTCGTTGGGAAAATGGGTTTCCAACAATGGCAGGGCTACTGGTGTACCGCCCGTCACAGTACGTGGCCTAGATCAACGTACCGAGGATTACTCCATTCATCCCCTATAACACAAGGACATAACCATTCCTTAGTGAACAGTCCCGAACAAGACCACCCCGTAGTTGGCGCGACCAACCACACACTAAGCCGAAATAGAAAGGGACCTCTAGACAGGGATGTATCCTGCTCTCCAGTGGGAGCTACCCATGAAGCCTTGCTGCACCTCCCCTGTTTTAGCCATTCCCGGTTGATGAGGCTTGAGGTTACGATTACCTTTATAGAACTCCCTTATCTTAGAATGCTCATCGTCCACCTGACGATGTGCTGAAAGCATTCAATCCATACAAGTTCGTTCCGGGTTCGAACGAAACCGAAGGCACTATCTCGTTGCACTCATTATTGGAATCACCCTTAGAGTCAACGACCATAGCCCTTGCACTCTAAATCACCATCTCGAACCTATAAGCACTATTCCGTCAACTCATTAGGAATCACCCACAGAGTTATACTGACGTATAGCCCTTACACCTCGAGTCTTCACTTGCTCCACTTGGGTTCACGACCTAACGTTTAATTGGAATCGATGTGGTTTTCGGATATCCAAATATGGAAACTCGATCCCGGTCTCACCGAAACCAAACGCCATTTTAATGTCCAAGTTGTACTTAAGGGTTTAAAGAGTTTAACTTATATTCAGGATGATATATAAACAGATAGATGAATTATATTATCCTAACAGATAATTCATACTAACATTCATCTTACCAAAGCAGCATATCACATAACAGAGATATCCAGTATCAACCAATATCAATCAACATCCAATATCAACCAATCACTCAATATCATTCATTCATCCAAATATTGATCATTCAATATCAATTAATTTACCAATATTAATCAATCAACTCATATTAAGCAAACATCCAAATCAGAATTGATTATCCCTTAATCAATTGGATTACTAAAATCCTTCTTCATTAATTATTATTCCAAATAAATTAATCAATCATCTCTAATGATCTTCACTAATTAATCTTCCTTGATTAATTATATTTAATTACATTCAAGTAATTGTTCTTAACCATATTCAGTAATTAACCCTTTAATTACTATCATTAATTACAATAATTAATGATCATTCATTAATTAATTAACTATAATTAATTACATTAATTCTTAATTAATTACAATTAACTAATCACATTTAAATTAATTACTTATATTAATCAACCTTGATTAATATCATTAATCACATTCATTAATGATCCTTATTAATACTTTAATTAACTAATTAACTTATAATTAATCAACTCGTTAATCATAATTAGTATTAACAATTTGTAATTACTTAACTAAATTAATTAAATTCTAATTTAATTATTTTAATCCTTGATTAATTAATTCAATTAATTAACCCTTAACTACTTCATTAAGTACAAAATAAATCCTTAATTAATTACTTTATTAATTAATTACAATTTAAATTAATTGCACTTAGTAATTAACCTTAAGTTAAATTCATTAATTAATTAATCAAATTGATTATTTAACCAAATAATTAAGTAATTAACTCTTAATCACTTTACATAAGTAATTATTCCTAATTACTTCCATTAATGAATCTTAATTACTTTCTTAAATAATTAATTCCATTATTAACTAATCCTTAACCCTTTAATTAATTACTTCATAATTAATTATCTTTAAAACAATTATATTAATTAATTCTTTAATTGATATTATTAAGTAATTAACCAATAATCACTTCAAGTAATTACTCCGTGAGTAATTATCATTAATTACTTCCATAAGTAATTAACTTCCTTAATTACATTCAACAGTTCATCATTAATTACTTTATCAAGTAATTATACTTAATTAATCCATAATTAAGTGATTATTTAAAATTTAATAAATAATTAACTAATTATTTAAAATTAATTAAATAATTAATTAACATCTTACAATTTAAAATCCTTAATTAATTAAGAAAACATTATTCTTAATTAAATTTTTTCAAAACATCCAATTATGAAGTATTCTTAAATTATATCCTAATAATCTAACCTTATTTATTTCCATAAACAAATTATTTGAATTTAAATCAAATTTCAACAACTTAAACAAACTATTCAATTTGGTTTTCCAAAATCATAATATTTACCTTATTTTAAAATAAAGCATTTAGAATCAAATACTTTGATTAACTAATTTAAACTTTTCAACTTCAATATAAATTGAACCTTTTAAATCATTACTTAACAATTTACTTAAACTTTGATTTAGTATTTAAATTCAAAAACACTTCTTTAAATAAAAATTCAAAATTTAATTAAGTTGAATTACTTTCAAAATAAACATCTCAAACATTTTAACTTTAAAATAAATTCCAATATCACATTTAAGGGTTTGATTTACATTTTCAAGCTAACAAATTTACTTAGTATATTGATTCTTTTATACAACTTGTTCATAGAATGATGCTTAGTTTCTTTATTCAACATAAGCCAGGTTTACATTAATCATCACTACAGATCCAACTACAAATCACCACCAACCCAACCCGAGACAAACCCCCACATCCCCGTGCCTACCCCGAAGCAAAACCCACAAACTCCACTTCGAGTCACCGCGAGTCACGCGCGAGTTCCACCCGAGTCGACCTTATCTTCCCCAACGCGAACACTCTAGCAACCCAAACTGTGCACACGAAGCACGTGCACATGCACTTCCACCGCCGACGCCTACTGACCATCGCGACGATCCCCCATAATCCCAAAACCATACGCGTGCATGAAGGAGAACCCAGATCCAACAAAACGAACGTGGATCGAAAATTCGTACCTAATATCAAAAACTGCAGAAACTATCGTCACAGAAACCCAACCCACCACCGACGAAATCCTTACCCATGAACCATGTCGTTCCCTCCATAGCACCGCTACGATATGAGCTTCATTTTCCCCCATGCACGATCACCGAAATCCCACTAATGTTCGACGCGAAAACATCTTCAGCCAAACCGAAACCTAACACCCACTAAACCCTAATCGCACAAATTCCCATCAATTCTACCAATATAAAAATTCTTTTGTAATTTTCCTAACATCTACATCCTACGAATAAGCTTTAGTCCAAGTATCGAATTAAATAAATGTACAGATAATCAGAAATCTATAAAATCCCCAAAAACACTCAAACCCAAATTTCTCAATGAATACTTAACTAAAAATCACAATTTACATATCAAAATTCAAGATTTCCTACCAAGATTACATACATGCAATTAAATACAGATTTTAAGATAGTTAATTTTTTCCCAAATATCTTAGTTTTACTGTTAACCTCATATCAACACCTATCTGTTATATTAAAAATTATAGATCTATTTTTGTGATCTTCATTACACATTTTCAAGCAAACTTCGTTCATATACTCAAAGCTAATATAGTCCATTTTGGGAAATTTTGATTTTTGAAACAAAAGTAACAGTTTTTTTTTCTTCAAAACAGAGAAGAACATCAACATATACAGTCATATATTTACATATATAAATATATAATAAATTCAATAAATAAAACTGAGTGATTTCCATGCAATACCAATATCAATTCAAAGATTTAACATGCATTAAAGATTAAACCAATTTCAAACTGTTTTTAAAAGAAGTTCACTCACCTGTAGATGAAATATGCAGAACAGGCTTGAATACTTGTTCCATGTTTGAATTATCATAAATCTGAAAAAATACTTTTGCATGCATGCTGTTGTAAATGCCTTCTAAATGATGCTTTAAAAGATTGAAAGTGCAGATCTTCATTTGCAGGTTGATCTTTATTTGGATGCAAGTTGAAGATTTGCAGATTTCATCATGAAATGCAGGTTTGTTGAATTGCATAGATTTTGCAGGTTGAAGATTGAAGTTGTAGTTTGTAGATAATAAATTGCAGATATTGATTTTCAGGTTTGTAGTGAATTTTCTGTGTTAGCCATTGATGTTTTGAAAGGAAGAAAATTAAAGAAAATGAAATGTTATGTATATAAAAGATGAAGACATTTTTCTTAAGAATATACACTTGTCTCAATTATACTTAATTGTCTTACAATGTCATATAGTTGTGCTAACATAATTACACATGTTACTTAAGTGTTTTGAAATTAATTGTACTTAGTTTTTAAATGTATATATAATTTACTAATTAAATTTGCTTTATAAATAAATATAGGTTTGCCTTTAAAAGAAATATTCTAACACTAGTAAAAATGCAAGTAATTCTAATATATGTATTTAAAAATCTAAAACATTTATTTTTTATACATTCATATCCATTTTAAAAACAAACATAAAACTTATTTAAACTATCATATGTAAAATAAATAACAATTCTTATATTTTGAAAACAAATGAATTAATTTTTAAATTAACTTTTGAAAATATAAAACAAAACTTTAAATTACCATATTCATTCATATGTAAATTATTAATGGATTAAAATTAAATTTCAAAACAATATCAAACTATAACATATACATACATATATGTTACAATTTTTAAATAAATCTTAATTTAAAACAAAAGCTCTTCTATTTACAATATATATCAATTATATATATTATAAATGGAATAAATATTTATTAGCTTTGACAGACAATCTTATCAATATTTCCAGAAAAAAAATTTATCAACCTTTAAAAGATTAAATTATCCAATTCAAACTAAAATTATAAAGAAAACTATTAAACCAATTAAATTATTAACACAAACTATTAAATTGTTATTGCCCAAAATTCCGGGTCGTTACAGTTTAGTTTAAGTTTAAATCTAAACTTTAATAACAGGAAGCGCACTCACGCACTCAGGTCCAACACGAAGCAAACCCCTCACTTTCTCGAGAATCAACTCGAGTTGCTCACAACCAAACTCTTGACACCATATCGATGACGTACACGTGCACAATTCCTCGCCGCCACTCTGGTGAACTACGCTAGCTCCGGCGAGTCGCGTATCACCCCTTCATTCGATTGCAAGGATCAATTTGACGCTATCAATCTCACAGAGAAATCGAGCTTCTAGTTTGAAAACTCGAACTCGACCTCACCTATCAAATCGCCTCGCCCATGCAAATTCCGACCATCAGAAAATCAAAGACTCCGGCCTCGTCTCGTTGATTCCCCATACTACCCTTGCTTGAATCCCATACAACTCGATTAACCAGAAATGACAAAATCACATTGTTTCCGACCACGTCAAAAATCGAGCGTTAAGCCCTAATCTTGCCTCGTTCCATCATCACTTGCAATAGAAAAATTATTTAACATTTTCCCAAGATCATCGATTGCCAAGCTAGCTTCGATCGAAATTCCAACATCCAACATTTCTTTGATCGCTGGAAATTGGTTAAAACCCATTTTCGGTTCATCTATGAACTGCTCTTAGCACTCTCAACTAAAAATTACCGTTTTCATTTTAAAAATCCTTTTTTGAAGAGTGGATTCAAGTTGTATAATTGAATTAACAATTTGTAACAGTCGAATTCAACATAAATTTAAATTTTGCTCTGTAAAACTAAATTTACAGCTGTAATATCTCACCCCCATGCTTAATACAATTATTAGACCATAATTAAGTTTAAACAAACTTATTTTGTTTTAAACTGTACGCCTATAAATGGTTGGATGAAGATGTTTTGAATTTTGATTAACAATTAACTCTGTAACTAAAATCAGAGAAGAACAGGTAAAATATATTTGCACAGAACAACTCATATAGATATACAGAGTTACACTCAAAATTACACATGCAAACACAATATTCTTCATGGATCGGACACACACATTTATGTTTTAAAATGATGTGTTTACTCTTGCAAAAATTTGAACAGAGAACAATTCTGGGTGCTGCTAACTTGATTTTTCCTTTAAATCTTCCTGCTTGATTTGTTGAATTGTTGTTTAAGTTTGTGAATGGTGATGCTTACTCTCTTTTTTTCTTGGTTTTCTTATTTTCTTCGACGAACAGGGGCTAGAAAGATGTACAAATATAGAGAACAGGATTTACAGAGGTAGGTATTTGTTCTACAAGATTTTCTTCTTTTGATTTGTATTTGATCAGATTTTTTTTTTCCTTCTTTGGTCAGATAAGATTTTTTACTAAAAATGAAATGATTTATAACATTACAAAGTGACTCTTTTTGTGCTTGAGATGATAGTAATTAATGCAGATGTCTCCTTACAAGTTTACATACTTGTCCTATTTTCCTTTTTTTGTATGTATAAAGATATTTTGTTTTTTTTAGCCTTGCATATATACATGAATTTCCATAGTATATTACTAGAATTACCTTATGTGCTTACTATAAAAATTGTTATAGTTATTTTTATTGTTTTAACTTATGTTGCATATACACAATAACCATTTAAATACTTATTTCTAACATAAAACTATTTTTTTGTTTCTATTTTAAGCTTAACTATCAAAAACTTTATTTATATTCATATATTTTTATACTTATATTTAATATTGATAAGATTGATTTTAATTTAAGCATTTTTATCCAGATTACATTCATATATATATATATGGATCAAATGTTAATAAGGTAGAGCTTTTAAATTTATTTCAATGTGAATAAGATAGATTTTATTTTACATATTTTTTTGAAAGATTTAAATTTTCAAATCAAACTTTCCTTCACAATACATACATACATACATATATAAATAAATGGTAAATGTCCAAAAATCTTATTCATTTTTAAAATGATAAGTTTGTATTTTATTTAATTAGATTAGATGCTTATTAAAATAATATTTCCAAAATCCTCGGTCGTCACATCGGCTAAGTCACGGATATTTGAATTTAATTCAAATGATGGAATGGTTTTAAATGATTGAATCCAAATGATTTTGGAAAAGGAATCGAATTGAACATGGAAAGCTTTTGAAAAGGGAAGTTTGAAATTGAATTTAGCTTGAATAGAATATATCTTGTTTAAGATTTGAAAATTATTCTGTGATAATATGGTTTGAAAAGTGGTGATACAAGTTATATTATATGGATTTTAATCCATTTGTGAAGTATTTTAAAAGTATTATTTCGGGGATTTGAATTAACCTAAGTTTATACTTTAAAGAATATAACTTGTGAACGTTTGATCGAATTTTTCCAAAACGAAAATCTTTGTTTTTCAAATAATAATAGCTTTCATATAAAGAAAGGATTTCCAATTTGTATAAAAAAGATTTCAAGTTTTGAAATGAAAATAGTTTGAAAACTATGAATGAATCTTTGCGAATCGTTGAACTTTGATTTGAAATTAAAGAGAATTTTAAATGGTGTATCTTTTGTATAAAAGATTTGAAATGAAAAGAGTTTTGAAAGATATGAATGAATCTTCGATTAAGTTTGGTGAACTTTGTTTTCAAATCAAAGAAGATCTTAAAGGGGTATCTTTTGCATAAAAGATTTGAATGGAATCGTGTTTGAAAATTTTGAATGAATCTTTGTGGAAGATTGGTGAACTTTGTGAAATGAATCATTTTTTTTAAAAGATTGGAAATGGTGATTTATTTAAATCATTTGAAAGAAAGGTTTTGGGCTTTAAGTTGTGACTTAATCGACATCCCATTATCCATATGTTTTTAAAAATTGCACTTATTATTCGGTTTAGCCGAGAGGACTTTGTGTCATATAACCTATTCCGAATAATGATACGACCTTATGGATTGCATTTGAAGACTAGTGGTGAAGAACGGATATTTTCGAAAACGAAAGGATAACTCATCGAACGACTCTGCACCGGCTGATCCCTGGTATAGAGATTTGATCATCCTTTGTGATGGGGAGTCCGGACGTGATTAGGGATTATTCGGATTTGCAAGGGCTTCTTTGTGAAGTGCCTTCAGTTCTGTTCGAACCTGGAACAGACTTGTATGGATGCGTGTATGACATTACACTTTGAGATGTAAAGATGGTTTCTATTGAATACATTTCTACTTAATGGCGGAGAATTTATTATCTTAGCTTAACACCCTTCTCTGAGATGTACGAGCTCAGAGATTATGTAGTTGATGGTTACTAGTGATACATTCCCAATTTGGTAATGTGGCACATAAAGTGCTACTGATCATTTGTTGATCGAAGCATGGCTTTTGTGTATAGAATAGTTTTGTGGACGAGACTTCGTCGAGCCTCAGAACCCGGTAATGATAGAAACAGGAATCGTTGCAGCAATGTTATTTGACGGTAGCGCCCCCTAAGGGTATGTCATTTCCATCTGGATAAAAGGTGGTATCATGATATGGAGCCTAGATATTTAACCTACGTGGTTGCTGCAAACTAATTTCTTTGTGGTTGTTGGTCGATAGGCGCCTCAGATAAAGGTTGGCGATGACTGGGGGGTGGCATACTCGTGTCAATAGTTACCTAGTTATAGAGGTAAACTGGCCTTGTGTTGGCAGAGATCCAATTAGGTTCTCGGGGATGTCCCTCTAGGCGTTCCATTCGGTGTGGAAAGTTCCTTTGCCTGACTATTGTTGGAAATCCAAAAAAAACAATACGAGCCCTGTACGGTTTTAGTTGTAAAACCTGCCATGGAATGTGGCGGTAACCTGTTATTGAACATGGTAGCTATAGTAGCCATACAATAATGATTGTATGCTGGCCAAGATTAATATTATACTTTCGAAAGGTTTTCTGCACTATGCACTAATAATAATATCAAATGATTTTGCGTATCAAGCATGTTTGACTATCATAAGGAGAAATCTCCTCCAATTCTATGTTTGCACGGTGTGTGCGTTGGGTGGCCTTATGGTAGTTTCATTTTCCAAAAAGCATTACCGATTTCCTTTTTATTTATTGTTGATTGTTTTAAGAAAACTGTTTTCGTTTTCTCACGCCTGTCCCATGACTGACCTGGGGTTTATTGTTCCCTTCCTAAACTCAGGGTGCCCACAATTTTCCACACGGGCAGTCTAGAGTTGGGTTTTTTAGATAATCAAATGATAGGAGTAGATTCAATAGCATCCAGCCTTCGGTTTTGGCGACAGTATTTGTTTCTCTTCAACATTCCATGTTGATCTTGATTAATGCATCGATGATGGTGGTTCGAGCTTTTGGTTCAAGCTATCTCTGGTGTTGGTTTTTTTGGAGATGCATTCTACTGGAGTTATCTTTCCGCTGTCGATGGTTGCAAAGTCTAGACCATCTAGTCGTGTTATTTTCCGCTGTTATCTTATATCTCTGATGTTGATATCATTTGTATCATTGTTGTAATCAACTACTGTATATCAATGATATATTCAATTCTTCTGCTGTGTTATTGTACTTAATGTGTTATAAGCTCCGGTGAATCGGATTTGAACGTTGAATCTGTGGCATTTGGGTACAAGTGAAGTATGGGTGTCGATTTTCGAACATGAAAAATTTGGACCGTCATAGTAATCCAGCTATATTTCAAACTAAATACATCCATTCAAATCATATGCACAACGTTACTTAACAAATTTATCGCATGCATCAAAATTTACAACAGATTTTTTTTTAAAAAAGAGAGAGTTTACTTACAGATTATGTTTAAACGGAGAAACATGGCTTTTTCTTTGATCTGGAACTTGATCTTGAACTGAAGCTTGATGTTTGATTTAAATCTACTTTACGTTGAGTTGGTCTTGAATCTACTATGTTTTCTTTTGCTCAGTTTGAAATTTGAAGTTGTTTGATTTTTGTTTTTTCTAGTTTTAGTTTTCTTTTGCAAGATGAAAGAAAATTAAGAATGAGAAATGAGAATATGGAGAAGTTTGTACTGTACAGTCGTCTTTAACATTTTATTTATATTTTTCTCAATTAAAAGAAACAAATGCCACTTGTCTTTGCATGTCACACCTAGCTTAAAAATGTCAAAACCAATATTTTATATGTTTTCTTATGTTTTTATTAATTTATGTTTTAAATTTTATATATATACAAACTATATTTAGTTCATGTGTAATTAAACAAGAAAGTATATAAACCTTTTTATTAAATCTTATTTTAAGCTATCATACTTTTAATTAATAAATATTTATCTCTAGTGTTTTAAAAATATGGAATTTAAATTTAAATAGCTTTTGAAAATTATTGAATTCAAATCAATGCTTCCTAATCATAATATATATACACACACACATATTATACTTAGAATCATATTTTTATTTGTTTTGAAAAGATAAATTTGCCAATTTAAATAATTATATTGGAAGATCATCAAATTAATATTGCCAAAAATTCCAGTCATCACAATAGTCTCCGAAAAATATTCCCAGAATATCTGAATAAGATGTATATTCAAACCCTCCCAATATTTTAAAGTGGAAATCAAACTCAAGTTCTTATATCCTTAACAGGATATTTTCAAGTCATTTCAATACATAGAATATTTTTCTCACTTCCAATTATGACCCATCCCTTTGGAAATATTTCTATAATTAAAAATCTCGAAGTTATATATTTTCAAATTCTTCCTATCCAATACTTAGGAATATTTATAAGTATCTTTCCTAAGATCTTTTATTTCTAATATTCAGTAGTTGTCTATTTATTTCCTTTTCTCCAAATATTTTTTGCAAATTTTATTTGCAAACCCCTATAATATTTCACAAGTCGAATGCACTTCTCTATAACTCCAATTGCCCGTTTCTAGCCTATTTTTATGAATTCTAGTTCATTTTTCGAATTTCTCGTATTTTAAACACTTAAGAAATTTCTTTAAGCTCCCAAAATCCCACTATAAATTCCTCTTCTAAAATCGTACTCGTTTAACAAACTTCACTTTCAATCTCAAGAGGATTTATAAATAAATTCCATCTTTTAAAACTATATATTTAAAATAAGTATTTTTTAACAATAATAGCTTATTTGTAAAATATGTGTAGGTAGATTTAAAATATCAAAACATTTTAAATAACATCAGTAACCTAATCCAAATCATTTTCAAAATAACCAAATAAATTTACCGAGATGATTAATAAAATAAGAATTTATTTCAATAAATATTAAATATAACAATAACTAACTTTTTGGAATATTCTAAATCTCAATAATAGTTTATATTATATGGCATTGTAGTTAAATCTCATTTTTACAAACTTTTAACTTCTCGACAAAAATCTATTTTAAAAATCCAAGATTGCCATGTTCAGTTTATTAAACCTTCTCGATTCTTATCACATCGATTATATCTCAATTTTATCACCATTCTCATATTCAAAAATAGATTCTACTGTTTCTTTTCCCATGATTCCCATAACCGGATATAAATTCACATCGTAAATCTATACTTCCAATTTATCAACTGACCATCTTTCCCTCATTTATATTTTTTTTATAATTTATAACTCCTTTGAGTTTTACTTGTTTTATAAAACAATTCTTGTTTATAAAATTTTATTATATAAATTCATTTCCTATAAATTCCATTTATATTTCTAATCTATTTTTCACATTGATTTTAACTCCGTTTCATATTCCCAGATACCATTTAAAAATTCTTTTATCTAAGTCATTTTTAAAATCTCCATTTAAAAATTCACGATATTTAAGTATACCCAGAAATCAAACATATTTTTTAATTCAATTTCTTTAAAATAACTCCATTTCGAATATATATATATATATATATATATTATATCAAATTCCCTTTAATTCTATAAATTTTGAAAACATATTTATATTTTTAAAATTATCAAAATTCAGGCACGTGCTACGATAGCATCCAATAATTCCAATCACTACAATAATCTATAATACATTATTCTACACAAATCATATATCACAGTATATGAAAAATAAACAACATGTTTGAGGAATCCAGTTGGATCCCGTCAACCTATTTCCCTGCATCCACACATGTTAATACAACATAATATAATGCCAATCCCACTTCGAGGAGGATATCACGGTATATAGGGTCATCCGCTATTACGCGGGAGCATAGCGTCTCATCCGTTATAATATGCAGGAATATCACTCCAAAGACTAATATGTATGTATGTACACACACACACTACTATATATATATTATATCATTTAACAAACAATAATTAACAACTTCAACCAAGCATCTCATAATTAATTTTATCTAATTAAAATTAAACTTGGCATCCAAATGAGTGAGAATTTCTCATCTTGATTTATCTGTACCATTCCAAATTTTATATCTTTCTGCACAGCTACCATTCGATTTAACCCTCGTAAAAAAAATTTGAATAACATGAATTACTGGTTAAAAATCTAATTAAAATAAATCCGTAATCACTTTATTTAAATTAATCAGTTATTAACGAATTAATTAATCTTATCCTAAACAACGTCGTTTTGCATACGCTCATCAAACAACAACTACTTACATCTTATCCATCATCGACGAACAGTTTCCATCACCTCGCCACTGCTTGGAACCATCGGCTACCACCTCTTCCCTCATGGAACAACAGTAGCTCACTCGTGCCCTTCCTCCTCTACATGCAATGGCGCCACTCGTCCAATTCATGGCCATCACAACCGTATCCCTCGCCACTGACAATTCGACAAAGCTCAGGCCACGTCTATCCTTAAACGCGCGCGTCAGCTTGCAATGGCCCTCATGCGCATGAAAAACTGAAATCTTGCAACCCTAGATGTCGCGAACGAGAATCACCTCCACCAAAGCACTACGACCACGCCCTACTCTCGACTACAACCATCTCCCTGCGAATGCCACCAAAACCCTAAGGGAATTCTCTCCACACTATGCATGCGAGAACGTATAGTCGCACCTACCATCGCCTCTATTTCAATAACTGGGTCTAAATGAAATTGCAGTTACATGGTGAAAACATTTTTGAGGAGGAATGCGAGATTTTTTTTGTTTTATGTCACGACCCAAAATCCAACGTCCAAAAATCGACATCCAATACCTCACTTGTATTCGAATCCCGGAGATTCAAACATTGGACTCCAGTTCGCTGAAGCTTATAACAGCATTAGGTGATACAACACAACGGAAGCAACGGATGATTTCATTGATAAACATCACTAATACAACATAGATACAAATCATTACAATAATTGAACACCATCATTAGAGTATAAGGTATATGCTACAACAACAAAATATAACACCATAGCGGAACAACAACAAGGCTACAATAACTTTAATCGCGTCTTTCGAAAGAAGGAGAGAGCGAGAATCCAGCATACTTCGACTTTGATAAGGTCTTCAAAAATCCAAACACTTTCCAAACCAAAAGCTTCCAAACCCAAAAGCTTAAATAAACTTCAAAGACCATAGGCTTCAAAAGACATCTAGATCCAAATCTACACTCCATCTTCGCTCCAGATCATGGATAACTTGCTTCTAGGCTGCTCGTGTGGAAAATTATGGGCAACCAGAGTTCAGGGAGTGGACAATAAACTCCAGGTCAGTAATGGGACTGGTATAAATAAAAAACAGTTGTTTGAAAAAAACAATTTAAAAAGAAATCCGTTCATGCTTTTGGAAAATGAAACTACCATAAGGCCTCCGAACATACACACAATGAAATCGCACACTTGAGGGAGATTTCTCCTTATGATAGTCAAACATGCTTGATACAAGAAAAATCTTTTTGATATTATTATTAGTGCATAGTGTGAAAACTTTTTGAAAGTATAACATTAACCTTAGCCAGCATATGTACCATTAACTATGCTTACTATAGCTACCATTTAAGAATGGAAGGTTATACAGCTGAGATCGTAAAGGGCTCGTATTGAATAATTGGATTTCCAACAGTTGCCAGGCTAAAGAACTTCCTTTCCGAATGGGTACGCCTCAGGAGGGACATCCCAATAACTTAACCACCTCTCTGCCAACACATGGCTGGGTTACCTTTGTCACTAGGTAACTACTTACATGAGTATGCCATCCCCCGGTCGTAACCAACCTTTATCCGGGGCGCCAACAACAACAACCAACAACCACATAAGTTAAGCACCTGGACTCCATACTAAAATACCACTTTTTATCCAAAAGGAAATGCACATACCCTAAGGGGGACTACCCCCGTAACCTTTTCGTATCCTTTCTGTTTCGACAATTCCACGGTGTGAGGTTCGTTGAAGTCTCGTCACTAAGCTATGCTTTTCACAAAAAGCCATGTTTCGATCAACAAATGATCATTACTCAGCATGCCACAATACCAAATTAGGAATATATCACTAATAGCCATCAACTACATAACCTCTGAGCTCGTACGTCTTAGAAAATGGTGTTAAGCTAAGAGAATAAATTCTTCGCCACCAAACAAAAATATATTTGATAGAAACCAGCTTTACATCTTAAAGTATAATGTGAGACATACATCCATACAAGTCCATCCTAGGTCTGAATGGAACCGAAGGAACGTCGTCCAATAAAGGAAGAAGCCCTTACATATCCGGGTATCCACAATTCCGACCGGACTCCCCACCGCATATGGAGATCTCTATACTGGAGCAACACAGTGCAGAGACAATCGACATGTAATCCTTTCAATCTCGAAAATACCCTGTCTTCAACCACCGTCTTCAAATGCACTCCCATTTCGTCATATCATTATGGGTTTATGGCTTAATGTCCTCTCCTGGCTCAACTGAATAGTGAGTGCTTATTTTGAAACACGTAGATAAATAAGTCACAAAGATTCACCCTTAAAATTCAATGTGGGTTTCGGATAACCATTTGGAATACGTCTCCCAGTCGCATCGAAATTCAAATGCCATTTTAAAGGCCAACAACTTTACTTCAATTCAGAAGTCCACAATCTCACAGCAATATATCACAGATGTCACAGCTCGGAACAAAGCAATTCACATCATAAAGTATCACAATCACATATCAGAGATATCAACCAATCCAAGGTATTTAATAATAATTAATCATCTATAAGCAAGAATAATTAATCATGTGATTATAATTAATTAATCACATAATTACTTTCTTTAAATATCCTTAATTAATGATTAATTTCCTTAATTATAAATTAATTAATCTTAATTATTAATCAATTAACCCTAATCACTTTCACTAATCAATTATTCCTTAATTAATTACATTAATTAATTAATCTTTAATCGTTATTTGTTCAACCTTTAATCATCAATTAATTAATTATTCTTTAATTACAATCATTAAGTAGCAATCCTTTAAGTAATTCTCTTTTAATTATTGTCATTAATTAATTAATCTTTAATTACTTAAGATTTAATTATTTAGAAGATAAATAATTTATCTTAATTAATTACTTTAATTATCATTAAAATCTTATTAATACCTTTGGAATTAATTATCAATTTCCAATTAAACTAAAACCTTTAATTTAAATTAACGTTTTAAAAATCTTTTATTTCTTAACTACCCACTTAATTACAATATTAAGTTTATTTAAATAAACTTTTAAAACAAAGGTAATGTATATTAAACATTTTAAACTTAGGATATTTTTTTTAAAAATCTTTAATTAAATCAACATTTATTATTCAAAAAGAAATAGGCTAAGAAATTGTTTAAACTTGACCAAGATTAAAATTTAAAAACTTATTATTCCATTTTACTTTGAATCCCGAGATCATCACAAACCCGAGCCAACAGCTAAATCCCCCGAGTTTGACCCTGAGCAAACTTTCCTAATTCTCATCTTCGAGTCCAACCTCATTCGACTTCGAGCTTGACCCGAGAAAGCCTTCATCTTCCTCAATCAATACACAACCCAGATTCGAACATGTTCATATGCACGTTGCACAACGCTCCGACCACCTTCGGTAGATGCTGCGGCTATCGACCAGTCGATGACAAGCTCCCTTAACCACCAGACCACCCAGAACCCCGAAACAAAGATGAAATCGAATTTTAGCTATTTGACACAACCTGGAACCAAAAAGATCGTCAAAGATTTGCCTCGACCTGCCGCCACAAGCCACCAGTGACCACGAAACTCTGACCTAAGTTCAGCCTAACTCCTATGCTTCAATTCCCACCAGTTCGATCAACTCCGGCTCACCGACGAAACTGCAGCAACACAATATCCGACCTCAACCAAACATGGGTTTCAAACCCAACATCACCATCCTGTCGTCACCATGGTTCATTATAATTTCACCGAGTATTTTTCTAAAACTCCCCGACCTCCAAGCATGCTCCAGCCTCGATCACGAGATCCATCTCCTCCCTGGTTGTCGGAATTCGATGAAACATACAATTCCTTTCATCCACGCATTCCTCACTCGATACCAAACTAAAAATATTGAATTTATTCTTAAAAATCATGTTTTACGAAGACGAATCGGATGATATAGATGAATCAAGAAATTATGATACTCGAATTCAAACATGATTTTGAATTCTGCTGTTTATCTTCTATCCAGTCCAAATTTTCTTCAATTTCAACTTGAAAACATTTTTAGAATTTTGATCTTGATTATATAAATACTTCATTTAGATCTAATGCCTAAAATGAATCAGATGAAGAGGGATCGATTTTTGAATAGGTTTTGAAGCCTGTAGCTTTTGTACAGAGGATATATATATATACGTGTACAACAACATGCACAGCTATATATACACATATATTCTGTATACATGCAACTACTTATAACTTTACTTCAAGCATGATTTCGAACAACAAGTTAATATCCAGATTTAAAAAGGGTTTACTCACAGTTCTGATGATAACAGAGAAGCAAAGTTTATTTTTGTTTTTTGGAACTTTGATTTTATTTATTTATACATGATGTTTGAAACTGGAAGGTGATCTTGCTTCGACTTGATGAATTTTGATCTTGAAAGCTATGATTTGTTGAATCTGCTTTGTTGTTGATTGTTGCTTTGATTCTATTCGATCTAAAGCTTCATATTTATGAGTTGATCTTGAAACAGGTTGAAGTTGAAATGGTTTTGATTGTTGTTTTTTTGTATACGCTTTTGTTTTTGAATTTTTTTTCCTCTGCTTTCTAAAGTTTTCAAGCTTTGGTAATGAAGACAAAAGAGAATTGAGAAAGTTTGAGTAATGATTATATAGCCTTGTTTATTAATTTTTAAAAAAAATAAAAGAAAAATTAAGAAGCTTGACACTTGTTTATTTACTCACTAAAATCATTACACTTGTTTAATTATATGTTAAAGTTTTAAAATTTGTTAATTTGTATGTCTATTTGACTTATACTTGTATTTTTCATGAATAAATATTTCAAACAAGTTTAAATTACATTTTCTTATTTTTATAAAGACATTTCCTTTGTTTATTACTATGTAATCTTAAAAGAAAATGATTTTGAAATTTATTATACACTAATAAAAATCACACATATATTATTTTTGAACCCAAATATTTTCAAAATATTTAAATTTGAATTTCAAATTCTAATTCAAATAACAATCTATTCATATATATAAATCAACACTTATCTTATTTTTTTTGAAAATTTCAAATTGATTCCAAAATTTTACATTAATTAGTATTTTAAATTTGATTTAAAAGCGGGATCGTTACAGATTCCCCCTTTAAGAAAATTTCATCCTCGAAATTTGAAAGAGAGAGAGAGATAACAAAGAACATATAAATATATAAAAAGATAGAGAATTGGCATACTAGGTTAAGTCGAAATATCCACTCTACACTTGGGATAGGACCTCTGCATGATATCCTCTGTTTCCCAAGTACAATCATTTGGATCACCACTCTATTGTACTTTTACCAGTTTCACCATTTTATTTCCCAACTGCTTTTCATCTCGATCAATAATCTTCAATGGTTCTCTTTATACTGCCAGATTGGTGTGATCTCCAAATCCTACTGAGCGGCGCCTCAATGATACAGTCTAGATCGCGCACATATTTCCGAAGATGTGAAACATGAAACACATTATGTACGCCAGATAGCCAATTGGGTAACTGCACTCAACAATCAAAAGGACAATCCTCTCAAATATAGGAAAAGGACCTATATATCGCGGTGCCAGCTTACCAGTCTTTCCAAAACTCAAAACTCCATGCATTGGAGACACCTCTAAGAAAACAGGATCTCCAACTTGAAACTCTAGAGTTCTCCTCCTACGGTCAGCATAACTTTTCTGTTGACTTTGGGCAGTTTTCAATTTCTTTCGAATAAAATCGACCTTCTTAGTAGCTTCCCTTATCATATCCAGACCAAGGAGATACCTATCACCCGATTCAATCCAACACGTGGTTGATCTATAAGGACAACCATATAATGCTTCGAAAGGAGCCATTCTAATACTGGCTTGGTAACTATTATTATATGAATGTTCAACCAGATGCAAATGATCCTCCTATGAACCGCCAAAGTCAAGAATATAAGCACGCAAAAGATCTTCCAAGATTTGATTTATCCTCTCGGTTTGCCCATCAGACTACGGGTGGTAAGCAGTACTTAAGTTCAACTTGATTCCTAGTGCGGCTTGAAATGCCTCTCAAAACCTGCTATTAAAGATCGGGGCACGATCACTCACTATACTACTCGGTATTCCATGGAGATGAACGATCTCTTTCACATACAATTCTGCCAAATTTGCTACTGTTCCGGTGGATTTTACTGGGATAACGTGGGCAGTGTTGGCCAGACGATCCACAATAACCCAAATCGCCTTGTTACCCTTCCGAGTTCATGGAAACCCGTCTATGAAATCCACAGACACTTGATCCCATTTCCATTTAGGCACTTCCGGTGGTTGAAGTAAACCCGCCATCTTCTTTTGATCACTCTTGATTTGCTAACAAGTTGCACAACGACTAACATAAATGGATATATCACTCTTCACTGTTTTCCACCTGAAAGTCCTTTTGATATCTCGATACATCTTATTAACCCCTGGATGGATACTAAGTTTGGACTTGTGACACTCGTCCAACACTTCCCGTTTGAGATCTGGGATATCTGGGACACACATACTGCCTTTCAGTCTTATAGTTCTATTCTTATCGACTTTAAAGCTGGAGTCTTCACCTCGATGAATTCTTCTACAAATTTCTAGAAAAAACTTGTCTTCTTTTCGTTTACTTGCGATCTTCTTAAGAAGAGTAGGAGTGACAACAAGATAAGCAAGAACAACATGTCTTATACTCAAAGCACCAGCTACCACGTTGGCTTTACCAGGAATATACATAATATCCAGGTCGTATGACGCTAGAAATTCCAACCAACGTTGCTGCCTCAGAATCATATCCTTCTGGGTAAAGAGATACTTTAGAGATTTATGGTCGGTGAACAATTAAAATTTTTCACCTAAAACAAGTTTATTAAGTGTATATATTAAGTTAAATTAAAATTTTAATTTTTTAGGAAAGCTGAAAGAGATTATTAGCCAGAAGATAATGACGCCTGTTTTTCAAAGGAAAAATGACATCCAAGTGCTCAAGAACGTTGGTTGGTTATTTTTCTCATGTGGTCGCAATTGTCTACTCGCATAGGCAATCAATCTACCCTCTTGCATTAAAACAGCATCCAAACCTTCACCACATTCATCTGTGTACACAGATAAACCTTGATTCCCGTTAATAATAGCGAGAACGGGAGCGGTGGTCAATCTTTTCTTCAACTCCTGGAATGCTTCCTCGCAGTTTAGAGTCCAATCGTATTTGTAATTCTTCATAATCAGCTTAGTCAATGGACTAGCTAACTTGGAAAAATCCTAGAAAAACTTTCTGCAATACCCGGCTAATCCAAGAAAACTTCTGACTTCTTTTGGAGTTGTGGGTTGCTTCTAATCTAGGATGGCAGAAACCTTGTCTGGGTCTATAGAAATTCCCTCTTCGGTAACAATATGTCCAAGAAATCTAACTTCCTTGATCAAAAAATGACATTTAGAAAATTTAGGAAACATAATGTTTCTCCTCAAAATTCCAAAACAATTCTCAAGTGTTCAGCATGTTCTTCTTCGGTTTTGCAATAGATTAAAATATCATCAATAAATACAAGAACGAATTTATTCGACACCTCTCGGAATACTCGGTTCATTAAGCGTATGAAATATGCAGGAGCATTGGTTAGTTCGAAAGGCATAACTAACCATTCGTAGAACGTGTCAAGACCCCTAAAAGCAGTTAAATGAATACAGTCTTCAGCAATTCTCAACTGTTGGAATCCTTGGGCTAAATCCATCTTTGATAATAATCGAGCGTCGTGCAATTGATCGAACAGATCATCGATTCTGGGAAAAGGAAATTTGTTTTAAAGAGTTAATTTATTGAGATCACGGTAGTCCACGCACAATCTTAGAGATCCATCAGACTTGGCTATGAACACCGCAGCTGAACCCCAACTGGAACAACTAGGACGTATTAATCCTTTCTCCAGTAAATCTTGAGTTTGCTTGACTAGTTGTACTCTTTCCCTTGGTGCCATCCTGCGACATGCATGAACAACAGGATGAGCATTGGGAACCAAGTCGATTCTGAATTCAATTTCCCTATGCGGTGGCAAAGATTTAACCTCTTCGAATATGTTCGAAAATTCTTGGACAATAGGTATGGATTCCAAACTACATTCGGGATACCCCAAAGTATACATCAACTTATCTCCCTTCGGACTCGGATCCTCATATGAAATCTTGATAGAATACCTAAATTTAGTTCTGATCGAAATCGTTCGATTGTTACAATCTAATTTAGCTTCGTATTTCGTTAGCCACTTAATTCCAAGTAATATTTCAAATTCATTAAGGTGGACCAAAAAAAAAGGTTGATAGGAAACTGATGACAAGAACACGAGATAGGAACCTTCCTACAATATAGACAAAGATTCATAAGGCCACCAACCGGATTCTTCATGCAAATGGGTCGTCTATAATTTTGGGTTCAAGTTTTAATTCGTTTATGGTTTGTTGGGAAATAACGCTATTTGTGTCTCCCGTGTCGAACAGAACTCTAATAACTTTTTCGTAGATAAGAAGGTTACCTTTTGAAACTCCTTTCCCTTTATCTACCTTCGAAATCGAAGGGTCATCTTTGATTGCATACACTTTCACTACTTGAGCCTGCTTAATTGCCGGACATTCTTTAACTACGTGTCCTGGCTTATGACAGTAATAGCATTACCTAGCTCCTTAACTTATCTTCATAGGTTGATCTTTCTTTCCATGTTTCTTTGGCTTCTTGCAACTGCTTGAATAGTGCCCTTTCTCCAGACAGTTGAAAAAAGTAATATCCTTTGCCTTGTTTTACTAATTATTATTCTTTTCTTTGCCTTTCCATGGTTTCTTTCCTCCGAAATTCCTTTTCTTCCAATTCGGATTGCTTGCACTTCATTTCTCCTCTAAAACTTCCAGCTTATCCAGGGTAGCGTATCTATATGCCATTTCGATCAAGTCAGAAAAAGATTCCTTACATGGGCTGTCATTCTTTCATAGAACTTCTTATTCATTCCTCTAATAAATGTTTCATTCTTCTTTAAAGAGGTGTTCACCAGCTCCGGACCAAATCGAGATAACTCGTTAAACTTGTTCAAGTATTCTTTAAAACACTTCTTTGAATTGATCCCAAGTAAATTCATCCTCCGGCTTAGCCAATGTAATAGTCTCCCACTACGCTAAAGCCTCTTCTTGGAGTTTCGAATAAGCTATCAACCTCACCTGATCATCTTCCAACTTCATTTCTTTAAAAATCTTTTAGCATGATCGAATCTAGGCTTGTGCTTCGAGAATAGTTTTCTTGCCTGTGAACGGCTTTCCTCCAAGTCTTGAAAAACTTCGATATAAATCTGGAAGATTCAACCGAGGTTGGATAGGAAGAGTTGCTAGTGGTATAGGGTCTTGACCAGTTGTAGTGGTACATCCCCGTCCCCCACCTCGTCCTCTTCTAGCGCTCATTCTCACTACCTGTAAATAGTATGAAAACTTGATTTAGGCATGCGGACGGGATATCTTAGGGGTATACTCATTCTAGGGTATTTCTAAACCTATCTCCAATGAGTCACCTAATGTGTTATACTCCAAAGCTAAAGTTCTTACTCAACCTTTAGCTTTGATATCACTTGTCATGACTTGAAATCCAGTGTCCGAAAATCGACATCAATACATCACTTGTATTCGAATGCCGGAGATTCAAACGTCGGACTCCAGTTCGCTGGAGCTTATAACAACATTAGATGATACAACACAGCAGAAGCAAAAGATGATTTCATTGATAAACATCACTGATACAACATAGATACAAAATCATTACAACAATTGAACACCATCATCAGAGTAGAAGGTATATGATACAACAACAAAATATAACACTATAGCGGAACAACAATAAGGCTACAATAACTTCAATAGAGTCTTCCAAAAGAAGGAAAGAGTGAGAATCCAACATACTTCGACTTCGATAAGGTTTTCCAAAACTCCAAAGACTTTCCAAACCAAAAGCTTCCAAACCCAAAACCTTCCAAAAACTTCAAAGACCAAAGGCTTCGAAAGGCATCTAGATCCAAATCTACATTCCAACTTCGCTCCAGATCATGGATAACCTACTTCTAAGCTTCCCGCGTGGAAAATTATGGGCACCTAGAGTTTAGGAAGGGAATAATAAACTCCGGGTCAGTCATGGGACTGGTACGAGTAAACAAAACAGTTGTATGAACAAAACAATTTAAAAATAAATACGTTCATGCTTTTGGAAAATGAAACTATCATAAGGCCTACTGGCACATACACAACGCATATCGCACAATTGGCGGAGATTTCTCCTTACAGTAGTCAAACATGCTTGATATGAAAAAATTCTTTTTGTTATTATTATTAGTGCATAGTGTGAAAACATTTCGAAAGAATAATATTAATCTTTGCCAGCATAGGTACCATTATACTATGCCTACTATAGCTACCATTTAAGAATGGCAGGTTATACAACTGAAATTGTAAAGGGCTCTTATTGAATGATTACATTTCCAATAATGGCCAGGCTAAGGAACTTCCATTCCGAATGGGTACGCCTCTAGAGGGATGTCCCGAGAACTTAACCAGCTCTCTACCAACACAAGCTCGGTTACCTCTGCAATTAGGTAACTATTGACACGAGTATGCCATCCCTCGGTCGTAACTGACCTTTATCCGGGGTGCCAACAACAACAACCAACAACCATATAAGTTAAGCACCTAGACTCCATACCGGAATACCACTTTTTATCTAGAAGGAAATGCACATACCCTAAGGAGCACTACCCCTACAACCCTGACGCATCCTTCCTATTTCAACCATTTCCGGGGTGTGAGGTTCAATGAAGTTTCGTCCCATAAAGCTACGCTTTTCACAAAAAGCCATGCTTCGATCAACAAATGATCAGCACTCAGCATGCCACACTACCAAATTGGGAATATATCACTAATAACCATCAATTGTATAACCTCTGAGCTCGTACGTCTCAGAGAAGGGTGTTAAGCTAAGAGAATAAATTCTCCGCCACCAAAAAGAAATGTATTTGATAGAAATCAGCTTTACATCTTAAAGCATAATGTCAGACATACATCCATACAAATCCATCTAGGTCGAATGGAACCGAAGGCACTTCGTCCAATAAAGGTAGAAGCCCTTGCAAATCCGGGTATCCACAATCCCAATCGGACTCCCCATCACATATGGAGATCTCTATACCGGAGAAACTCGGTGCAGAGACAATCGACAGGTAATCCTTTCGATCTCGAAAATACCTAGTCTTCAACCACCGTCTTTCGTCGTATCATTATTCGAAATGGGTTTGATGACTTAATGTCCTCTCCTGGCTCAACCGAATAATGAGCGCTTATTTTAAAACACGTGGATAAATAAGTCACAAAGATTCACCATTAAAATTCGATGTGGGTTTCGGATAACTATTTTAAATCCGACTCCTGGTCGCATTGAAATTCAGATGCCGTTATAAAGGCTAACAATTTAACTTCAATTAAGAAGTTCACAATCTCACAGCAATATATCACAGATGCCACAACTATGAACAAAGAAATTCATATCACAAAGTTTCACAATCACATATCAGAGATATCAACCAATCCAACGTATTTAATAATAATCAATCGTCTATAAGCAAGATTAATTAATCGTGTCATTATAGTTAATTAATCACATGATTACATTCATTAATTATCCTTAATTAATGTTTAATTTCCTTAATTATAAATTAATTAATCTTAATTATTAATCAATTAATCCTAATCACTTTCATTAATCAATTATTCGTTAATTAATTACATTATTAATCATTATTTGATTAACCTTTAATCATCAATTAAGAAATTAATTAATTATTATTTAATTACGATCATTAAGTAATTATCCTTTAAGTAATTATCACTTAATTGCTGTCATTAATTAATTAATATTCAATTACTTAAGATTTTAATTAATTAAAACATTAATAATTTATCTTAATTAATTACTTAAATTATCATTACAATCTTATTAATGCCTTTGGAATTAATTATCAATTTCCAATTAACTTAAAAACTTTAATTTAAAATAACCTTTTAAAAATCTTCCGTTTCTTAATTACCCACTTAATTACAATATTAAGTTTATTTAAAATAAACTTTTAAAAAAAGATTATATATATTAAACATTTTAAACTTAAGATAATTTGCATTAAAACCTTTAATTAAATCAAGATTTAGTATTCAAAAAGAAATAGGCTAATAAATTGTTTAAACTTGACCAAGTTTAAAATTTAAAAACTTGTTATTCCATTTTACTTTAAAACTTGAGATCATCACAAAACCTGAGCCAATAGCTACGTCCCCCGAGTTCGACCTTGAGCAAACTTCCCTCGTTTCCATCTTCTAGTCCAACCTCATTCGCTTTGAATTCGACACCTAGAAAGCCTTCATCTTCCTCAATCACTACAAAACCCAGATTCGAACATGTACATGTGCCCGTTGCACACCGCTCCGACTGCCTCCGGTCGATGCTGCGGCTATCGGCAAATTGACGATAATCTCCCCTAACCACCATACCATTCAGAACCCCGAAACGATGATGAACTCGAATTTTAGCAATTTGATACAACCTAGAACCAAAACGATCATCAAAGATTTGCCTCAACCTGCCTCCTCAAGCCACCAGCGACCACAAAACTTTGACCTAAACTCCGCCTAACTCCTACGTTTCAATTCCCACCGGTGCGTTCAATTCCTACTCACTGCCGGAACTACAGCAACCCAATATACGATCTTAACCAAACATGGGTTTTAAACCCTATGTTGCCGTCGTGTCATCGCTATGGTGCATTAGAATTTCACTGAGTATTTTTCTAAAACTCCCCGACATCTAAGCAAGCTCCAGCTTCGATCACGAGATCCATCTCCTCCTCGGTTGCCGGAATTTGATGAAACTTACACTTCCATTCATCCGTGCATTTCTCACTCGATACCAAACTAAAAATCTTGAATTTATTCTTAAAAATCATGTTTTACGAAGATGAATCGGATGATATAGGTGAATCAAGAAATTATGATACTCGAATTTAGACATGGTTTTGGATTCTAATGTTTATCTACTATGCAGTCCAAATTTTCATCAATTTCAACTTGAAATCATTTTTAGAATTTACATCTTGATTATCTAAACATATTTCATTTAGATCTTAAAGCCTAAAATGAATCAGAGGTAGAGGGATTGATCTTTGAACAGGTTTTGAAGCCTGTAACTTTTGTACAAAGGATATATATGCCTATACAACAACTTGCACAGCTATACACACACACACACATATTTTGTATACATGTAACAATTTATAACTTTACTTCAAGCATGATTTCAAACAACAAGTTAAAATCCAGATTTCGAAAGGGTTTACTCACAGTTTTGATGATAACAGAGAAGTAGAGTTTATTTTTGTCTTCTGGAACTTTGATTTTTTTATTTATACTTGATGTTTGAAACTGGAAGGTGATCTTGCTTTGACTTGATGAATTTTGATCTTGAAAGATTTGATTTGTTGAATCTGCTTTTTTGTTGATTTTTGCTTTGATTATATTGGATCTGAAGCTTGATATTTATGAGTTGATCTTGAAACAGGTTGAAGTTGAAATGGTTGATTTTTTTTTTGTTTTTTGGTTTCTATAGGCTTTTGTTTTCGAAATTTTTTTTCCTCTCGTTTCTAAAGTTTTCAGGCTTTGAAAATGAAGATAAAAGAGATTTGAGAGTGTAGGAGTAAGGATTATATAGCCTTGTTTATTAATTTTTTTAAAAAAATAATAGAAAAATTAAGAAGCTTGACACTTGTTTATTTTCTCACTAAAATCATTACACTTGTTTAATTATATGTTAAAGTCTTAACATTTGTTAATTTGTATGTCTATTTTACTTACACTTGTATTTTGCATGAATAAATATTTTAAATAAATTTTATATTACATTTTCTTATTTTTATAAAGACATTTCCTTTGTTTATTACTATGTAATCTTAAAAGAAAATGATTTTGAAATTAATTATATACTAATAAAAATCACACATATATTATTATTGAACCTAAATATTTTCAAAATATTTGAATTTCAATTTCAAATTCTAATTCAAATTACAATCTATTCATATATATATATATATATATATATATATATATATATATCAACACTTATCTTATTTGTTTTTGAAAATTTCAAATTAATTCCAAAATTTTGTATTAGTTACTAGTTTAAATTTGATTTAAAAGCGGGATCGTTATAGATTCCACCCTTAAGAAAATTTCATCCTCGAAATTTGAAAGAGGGAGAAAGCCAAACAAAGAACATATGAATATATGAAAAGATAAAGAAATGGCTTACTAGGTTAAGCCGAAATATCCACTCTACACTTGGGATAGGAATTCTGCATGCTATCCTATGTTTCCTAGGTACAATCATTTGGATCACCACTTCATTGCACTTTTACCAGTTTCACCACTTTATTTCCCAACCTCTTTTCGTCTCGATCAATAATCTTCAACGATTCTCTTTTTACTGCCAGATTTGGTGTGATCTCCAAATCCTGCTGAGCGGCCTCCTCAATGATGCAGTCTGGATCGTGCACATATTTCGGAAGGTGCGAAACATGAAACACGTTATGTATGCCATAAAGCCAATTGGGTAATTGCACTCGATAAGCCAAAGGATCAATCCTCTCAAGTATAGGAAAAGGACATATATATCGTGGTGCCAGCTTACCAGTCTTTCCAAATCTCAAAAGTCCATGCATTGGAGACACCATTAAGAAAATCGAATCTCTAACTTGAAACTCTAGAGTTTTCTTCCTACGGTCAGCATAACTTTTCGGTTGACTTTGGACACTTTTCAATTTATTTCGAATAAAATAAACCTTCTCAGTAGCTTCCCTTATCATATCCGAACCAAGGACAAGCCCATTACCCGACTCAGTCCAAAACACAAGCCATTTACAAAGACGACCATATATGCTTCGAAAGGAGCCATTCTAATACTGGCTTGGTAACTATTATTATATGGAAATTCAAAAACATGCAAATGGTCCTCCTAGGAACCTCCAAAGTCAAGAATACAAGACCGTAAAAGATCTTCCAAGATTCGATTTATCCTCTCGGTTTGCCTATCACACTGCGGGTGGTAAGTAGTACTGAAGTTCAACTTGGTTCCTAGTGCGGTTTGAAATGCCTCCCAAAACCTGCTAGCGAAGATCGGGTCACGATCACTCACTATACTACTCTGTATTCCATGAAGATGAACGATCTCTTTCACATACAGTTCTACCAAATTTGCTGCTGTTCGGGAGGATTTTACTGGGATAAGTGGGCAGTCTTGGTCAGACGATTCACAATAACCCAAATCGCCTCGTTACCCTTTCAAGTTCGTGGCAACCCATCTACGATATCCATAGACACTTGATCCCATTTCCTTTTAAGCACTTCTAGCGGTTCAAGTAAACCCACCATCTTCTTTTGATCACTCTTGATTTGCTGACAAGTTGCACAACGACTAACATAAATTGATATATCTCTCTTCATCATTTTCCAACAGAAACTCCTTTTGATATCTTGATACATCTTATTAACCCCTGGATGGATACTAAGTTTGGACTTGTGACACTCGTCCAGTACTTCCCGTTTGAGATCCGTGATATCTGGGACACACATCCTGCCTTTCAGTCTTACAGTTCCATTATTATCATCTTCAAAACTGGAATCTTCACCTCGATGAATTCTTCTATAAATTTCTAGAAGAAACTTGTCTTCTTTTTGCTTACTTGTGATCTTCTTAAGAAGAATAGGAGCGACAACAAGATAAGCAAGAACAACATGTCTTCTACTCAGAGCATCAGCTACCACGTTGGCTTTACCAGGCGTATACATAATATCTAGGTCGTATTACGCTAGAAATTCCAACCAACGTTGCTGCCTCAGATTCAAATCCTTTTGGGTAGAGAGATACTTCAGAGATTTACGGTCGGTGAATAATTCAATTTTTTCACCTAAAACAAGGAGGATTTATTAAGTGTATATATTAAGTTAAGTTAAACTTTTAAATTTTAAAGAAATCTGAAATAGATTCTTACCCATAAGATAATGATGCCAGATTTTCAAAGCAAAAATAACAGCCAAGAGCTCAAGATCGTGGGTTAGGTAAATTTTCTCTTGTGGTCGCAATTATCTACTCTCGTAGGCAATCACTCTACCCTCTTGCATTAAAACAGCACCCACACCTTCACCACATGCATCTGTGTACACAGATAAACCTTAATTTCCTTTAATAATAGCAAGAACGGGAGCGATGGTCAGTCTTTTTTTCAACTCCTAGAACGCTTCCTCGCACTTAGAAGTCCAATCGAATTTGGCATTCTTCATAGTCAGCTTAGTCAATGGACTGGGTAACTTGGAAAAATCTTGGACAAACTTTCTATAATACCCGGCTAATCCTAGAAAACTTCTGACTTCTTTTGGAGTTGTGGGTTGCTTCGAATCTAGGATAGCAGAAACCTTGCCAGGGTCTACAGAAATTCCCTCTTGGGTAACAATATGTCCGAGAAATCTCACTTCCTTGACCCAAAAATGACATTTAGAAAATTTGGCAAATAGAATGTTCCTCCTCAAAATTTCCAAAACAATTCTCAAGTGTTCAACATGTTCTTCTTCGATTTTTGAATAGATTAAAATATCATCAATAAATACAAGAACAAATTAATTCAACACCTCTAGGAATACTCGGGTCTTAAGTCTACGACCTATGCATGAGCATTGGTTAGTCTGAAAGGCTTAACTAACCATTCGTAGAACGTGTTAGAACCCCTAAAAGCAGTTAAACGAATACAGTCTTCAATAATTCTCAACCGATGGAATCCTTGGGCTAGATCCATCTTCGAAAGGAATCGAGCGTCATGCATTTAATCGAACAGATCGTCGATTGTGGGTAAAGGAAATTTGTTTTAAGAGTTAATTTATTAAGATCACCGTAGTCACTGCACAATCTTAGAGATCCATTGGACTTGGCTACGAACACCATAGCTGATACCCAACTGGAACAACTGGGACATATTAATCCTTTCTCCATTAAATCTCGGTTTTGCTTGACTAGTTCTACTCCTTCCCTTGGTGCCATCCTATGACTAGCATGAACATCAGGACGAGCATTGGGAACCAATTCGATTCTGAATTCAATTTCCCTGTGCGGAGGCAATGATTTAACCTCTTCGAATAGTTTGGAAATTCCCAGACAATAGGTATGGATTTCAAACTAGGTTCGGGATACCCCAAAGTATACATCAGCTTATCTCTCTTCGGACTCGGATCCTCACAAGAAATTTTGATAAAATTCCCAAATTTAGTTCTGACCGAAATCGTTCGACTGTTATAATCTAATTTAGCTTCCTATTTCGTTAGCCAGTTCATTCCAAGTAATATTTCAAATTCATTAAAGTCGAGAACAAAAAGGTTGATAGGAAACTAATGACAATAATATGAGATAGGAACCTTCCTACAATATGGAAAATGATTCGCAGGGCCACAAACCGGATTCTTCATGCAAACGGGTTGATCTACAAATTTGGGTTCAAGTTTTAATTCATTTCGAACTTATGTGTGGCTCCCATGTCGAACAGAACTCTAACAACTTGTCATAAATAAGAAGGTTACCTTCTAAAACTCCTTTCCCTTTGTCTGCCTTTGAAGTCGAAAGGTCATCTTTGATTGCATAAACTTTCGCAACTTGATCCGGCTTTATTGATGAGCATTCTTTAACTAGGTGTCCTGGCTTATTACAGTAATAGCATCCTTTAGCTCCTTGACTTGTCTTCATAGGTTGATCTTTCTTTCCTTGTTTCTTTGGCTTCTTGCAAATGCTTGAATAATGGCCTTTCTCCAGACAGTTGAAACAAGTAATATCCTTTGCCTTCTTTTCCTGATTATTCTTCTTTTCTTTGCCTTTCCATGGTTTCTTTCCTTCGAACTTCCTTTTCTTCCAATTTGGATTTCTTCCACTTCCTTTCTCCTTTGAAACTTGCTTATCAAGGGTAGCATATCTATATACCATATCTCCCAAGTCAGATAAAGATTCCTTCACATGTGCTGTCATTCTTTCATGGAACTTCTTATTCACTCCACTAATAAATCTTTCATTCTTCTTCAGAGGGGTTTTCACCAGCTATGAACCAAATCGGGATAACTCTTAAACTTGTGTAAGTATTCTTCAAAAGATAGCTTCCTTGTTTCAAGTCAGTGAACTCTTGGCACATTCTGGAGATACCAACATACGTCATATAACGCTGCTCAAACACTTCTTTGAACCGATTCCAAGTAAATTCATCCTCCGGCTCAACCAATGTAATAGTCTCCCACCATGCTAAAGTCTCTTCTAGGAGTTGCCAAGAAGCTATTAACCTCATTTATCATCTTCTAACTTCAGTCCTTTAAAAATCCTTTCGCGTGATCGAATCCAGGATTGTTCTTCGATAATAGTTTCCTTTCTTGTGAACGGCTTCCCTCCAAGTCTTGAAAAACTTCAATATAAATCAGGAAGATTCGACTGAGGTTGGATAGGAAGAGTTGCTACTATTGCAGGGTCATGAAAAGTTGTAGTGTTACTTCCCCATCCCCTACCTCGTCCTCTTCTCACGCTCATTCTCGCTATTTGTAAAATAGTAAGAAAACTTGAATCAGGAATACGGACGAGATATCTTAGGGATATACTCATTCGAGGGTATTTCTAACCCTATCTCTAATGAGTCACCTAATGTGTTATACTCCAAAGCAAAAGTTTTTACTCAACCTTTAGCTCTGATATCACTTGTCATGACCCGAAATCCAGCGCCCGAAAATCGACATCCAATAGCTCGTTTGTATTCGAATGCCAGAGATTCAAACGTCGGACTCCAATTCACTGGAGCTTATAAGAACATTAGATGATACAATGCAGTGGAATCAAAAGATGATTTATTGATAAACATCACTGATACAACATAGATACAAAATCATTACAACAATTGAACATCATCATCAGAGTAGAAGGTATATGATACAGCAACAAAAATATAACACCACTGTGGAACAACAAGGCTACAACAACTTCAATAGAGTCTTCCAAAAGAAGGAGAGAGTGAGAATCCAACATACTTCGACTTTAATAAGGTCTTCGAAAACTCCAAAGTTTTTCCAAATTGAAAGCTTCCAAACCTAAAAGCATCCAAAAACTTCAAAGACCAAAGGCTTCAAAATACATCTATATCCAAATCTACATTCCAACTTCGCTCCAAATCAGGGATAACCTACTTCTAGGATCCCCGTCTGGAAAATTATGGGCACCCAAAGTTTAGAAAAGGAATAGTAAACTACGGGTCAGTCATGCGACTGTTATGAGTAAACAAAATAGTTGTTTGAACAAAAAAATTTAAAAAGAAATCCGTTCATGCTTTTGGAAAATGAAACTACCATAAAGCCTCTTGGCGCACACACAATGCAATCGCACACTCGGGGGAGATTTCTCCTTATGATAGTCAAACATGCTTGATACGGCAAAAATACTTTTTGATATTATTATTAGTGCATAGTGTAAAAATATTTCGAAAGTATAATATTAATCTTAGCCAGCATAGGTACTTATACTATGCCTACTATAGCTACCATTCTGAATTGGTACGCCTCTGAAGTGATGCCACAAGAACTTAATCATCTCTCTACCAACACAAGCCTGGTTTACCTCTGTAACAAGGTAACTACTGACACGAGTATGCCATCACTAGGTCATAACCAACCTTTATCTGGATTCCCAACAACAACAACCAACAACCACATAAGTTAAGCACCTAGACTCCTTACTAGACTACCACTTGTTATCCAGAAGGAAATGCACATACCCTAAGGGGCGCTACCCCCATAACCTTGCCGCATCCTTCCTGTTTCGACCATTTTCGAGGTGTGAGGTTCGATGAAGTCTCGTCCCACAAAGCTACGCTTTTCACAAAAAGCCATGCTTCGATCTACAAATGATCAGCACTCAGCATGCCACACTACCAAATTGGGAATATGTCACTAATAACCATCGACTACATAACCTTTGAGCTCGTACATCTTAGAGAAGGGTGTTAAGCTAAGAGATTAAATTCTCCGCCACCAAATAGAAATGTATTTGATTGAAATCAGCTTTACATCTCAAAATATAATGTCAGACATACATCCATACAAGTCCATCTTGGGTATGAATGGAAACGAAAGCACTTCGTCCAATAAAGGAAGAAGCTATTGCAAATCCGGGTTTCCACAATCTCGAATGGACTCACCATCACATATGGAGATCTATATACCGAAGCAACTCAGTGCAGCGACAATCGACAGGCAATCCTTTCGATCTCGAAAATAACTGGTCTTCAACCACCGTCTTCAAATGCACTCCCATTTCGTTGTATCATTATTCGGAACCGGTTTTATGACATAATGTCCTCTCCCGGCTCAACCGAATAATGAGCACTTATTTTAAAACATGTGGATAAATAAGTCACAAAGATTCACCATTAAAATTCGATGTGGGTTTCGGATAACCATTTGGAATCCAACTCCCGGTCGCATCGAAATTCGAATACCATTTTAAAGGCCAACAATTTTACTTCAATTCAGAAGTTCAAAATCTCAGAGCAATATATCATAGATGTCATAACTCAGAACAAAGCAATTCATATCACAAAGTATCATAATCACATATCAGAGATATTAACCAATCCAAGGTATTTAATACTAATCAATCGTCTGTACGCAAGATTAATTAATCGTGTGACTATAATTAATTAATCACATAATTACTTCCATTAATTATACTTAATTAGTTACTAATTTCCTTAATTATAAATCAATTAATCTTAATTATTAATCAATTAATCCTAATCACTTTCGTTAATCAATTATTCCTTAATTAATTACATCAATTAATTAATTTTTAATCGTTGTTCGATTAACCTTTAATCATCAATTAATAAATTAATTAATTATTCTTTAATTACTATCATTAAGTAATTATCTTTTAATTAATGTCATTGATTAATTGGTCTTTAACTGCTTAAGATTTTAATTAATTAAAAGATAAATAATTTATCTTAATATATTATTTTAGTTATCATTAAAATCGTATTAATAACCTTTGGAATTAATTATCAATTTCCAATTAACTTAAAACCTTTAATTTGAATTAACCTTTAAAAATCTTCCATTTCTTAATTACCCACTTAATTACAACATTAAGTTTATTTAAAATAAACTTTTAAAACAAAGGTTATATAAATATCAAACATTTTAAACTTAAGATAATTTATTTTAAAACCTTTAACTAAATCAACATTTTTATTCAAAATGAAATAGGCTAAGAAATTGTTTAAACTTAACCAAGTTTAAAATTTAAAAACTTATTATTCCATTTTACTTGAAAACCTGAGATCATCACTAAACCCAAGCCAACGGCTAAATCCCCGAAGTTCGACCCTGAGCAAACTTCCCTCACTCTCATCTTCGAGTCCAACCTTGTTCGACTTCGAGATCGACACCAAGAAAGCCTTCATCTTCCTCAATCACTGCACAACCCAGATTTGAACGTGTGCATGTGCACGTTGCACACCGCTCCGACCACCTCCAGTCGATGCTGCGACTATCGATAAGTCGACGACAACCTCCCCTAACCACCAGACCTCCCAGAACCCCGAAACGACGATGAACTCGAATTTTAACTATTTGACACAAATTGGAACCAAAACGATCATCAAAGATTTGCCTTGAATTGTCGCCTCAAGACACCAGCAACCACGAAACTCTGAGCTAAGCTCTGCCTAACTCCTACGCTTCAATTCCCATTGGTTCGATCAACCGCGGCTCACTGATGAAACCCAATATCCGACCTCAACCAAACATGGGTTTTAAACCCTACATCAACGCCGTGTCATCGCCATGGTGCATTAGAATTTCACCGAGTATTTTTCTAAAACACCCCGACCTTCAAGCATGCTCCAGCATCGAACATGAAATCCATCTCCTCCCTGGTTGCTGAAATTTGATGAAACTTACAATTCCGTTCATCCATGCATTTCTCACTCAATACCAAACTAAAAATCTTGAATTTATTCTTAAAAATCTTGTTTTACGAAGATGAATCGGATGATATAGATGAATCATGAAATTATGATACTCGAATTTTGACATAGTTTTGAATTCTACCGTTTATCTTCTATCCAGTCCAAATTTTCTTCAATTTCAACTTGAAAACATTTTTAGAATTTACATCTTGTTTATATAAACACATTTCATTGAGATCTTAAAGCCTAAAATGAATCAGTGGAAGGGGGATCGATTTTTGAACAGGTTTTGAAGCCCATAACTATTGTACATAGGACATATATACCTGTACAACGACATGCACAGCTACATATATATACATATTTTGTACACATGCAACAATTTATAACTTTACTTCAAGCATGATTTCAAGCAACAAGTTAAAATCCAGATTTCAAAAGGGTTTACTCATAGTTTTGATGATAACAGAGAAGCAGAGTTTATTTTTGTTTTCTGGAACTTTGAATTTTTTTTTTTTATACTTGATGTTTGAAACTGGAAGGTGTTCTTGCTTTGACTTGATGAATTTTGATCTTGAAAGCTTTGGTTTGTTGAATCTGCTTTGTTGTTGATTTTTGCTTTGGTTCTATTGGATCTGAAGCTTGATATTTATGAGTTGATCTTAAAACAGGTTGAAGTTGAAATGGTTTTGATTGTTGTTTTTTTGTTTTCTGGTTTATACAAGCTTTTGTTTTTGAAAATTTTCCTATGGTTTCTAAAATTTTAGGCTTTGAAATTGAAGATAAAAGAGAACTGAAAGTATAGGAGTAAGGATTATAAAGCCTTTTTTATTAATTTAAAAAAAAATAGAAGAAAATTTAAGAAGCTTGACATTTGCTTATTTTCCCACTAAAATCATTACACTTGTTTAATTATATGTTAAAGTCTTAACATTTGTTAATTAGTATGTCTATTTAACTTACACTTGTATTTTGCATGATTAAATATTTTAAATAAATTTTATATTACATTTTCTTATTCTTATAAAGACGATTCTTTTGTTTATTATTATGAAATCTTAAAAGAAAATGATTTTGAAATTAGTTATATACTAATAAAAATCACACATATATTATTTTTAAATCTAAATATTTTCAAAATATTTAAATTTGGATTTCAAATTCTAATTCAAATTACAATCGTTTCTTATATATATATATATATATATATATATATATATATATATATATATATGAATCTAAACTTATCTTATTTGTTTTTGAAAATTTCAAATTAATTCCAAAATTTTATATTAATTACTAGTTTAAATTTTATTTAAAAGCGGGATCATTATAGTTTATATTTGATTTCATTTTAAATTCAACAAAGGAGATATATTCAAACTGATTGGGACAAGGAAGGGGATAGCTTGCAACTTTGAACTGAGACGGACTCGTGATTTATAAACAAGGCGGCTTTCATTTTTGCATTTTTTTCGCTCTCGTTTTTTTATTTCAAAACTGAAAGGAGGGAGAAAGGTGTCTTTGAACAGGTTGAAGGAAAAAGAAGATTCGTGTTTTATAAGGAAACGAGACGTTTTGAAGGGGGCTCAACTATTCCTTAGATCTGAACATTTACTTATTTTATATATCTCAAATAACATACCTTGAAATCTCGACCTCCTATTGAGGCATGCCGCTAGGCGTTTATAATGTTATACCCCTATTCCGAACGCAATGGAAATGGTTCCGTGTCTTAATTCAATCATATGGAGAACATAGCTTTTTGGACCAAATTATTATATTGAATTTCGACATTAATTTCTGTGCGTTTATATTCCATACGACCAAACGATAACTCCAAACACTATAAAATTTGAAATCCAAAAATAATACCCTATCATGGGTCCAATGGAACTGGTTTTGTCGAATTCCAAGAATTTGCCCCAGATTGCTATTTTAACGCGCCGATTAAATTGATGGTTTTGGAAAATTCCGAAATCGCTTGAAATTTTTGTTTAAAAATCCTACAAACTAAATTATAATTAAAAATCCAATATTTAAAACCATTTAAACATTCAAAATCAAACGATGAAAAATCTGGGTCGTTACAGAAATTCTAAAGTATTTGATCTATTTTAAATCTGTTTATAGTATTTTAATCCATTTTAATATATTCTAAATCATATTAATCTATTTTAATCTATTTTAAACTATATTAAACTATTTTAATATTATATTAATTTATTTTAATATATTTTAATATATTTAAACTATATAAATCCATTTTAATCTATTGTAAACTATATTAATATGTTTTAATCTATTTTAACTATCTTAAACTATTTTAAAAACTATTTTAAACTAACTAAACTATTTTCTGAATTTTAGGTTTTGCATATTTAAATCCTTGATTTTTAAGTGGAATACAATTAAATGATGTTATAATATAAGTAGGCATTTAAATGACATATTTAAGGAATATGATGATTTAAATGAGGGTTTAATCTATTTTTGGAAATATAAATTCGAAAGTGATATAATTTCAAATGTAATATAATTTCAGAAGTAAATATGATTTCTAAAATGATATGGTTTTGAGAATATGATATTTTGATATAAATTATGAATCGGTTTTGATGTAGAAGAACCATCCAGTGTGAAATAAGATTTTGGTTGTTAAAGAGACCGCGATCAGATATTGTCATACTCTCTACCAATACCGAAAACCACCTTAACAACTTTGTACATGGTGGAGATTCCAGAAATGAAGTTGGATGGTTTGGCGAACGATACTGTATGAGGTATTTATGTGACCTTGAATCCCATGAGTCAGCTTAGATGTGACTAAAACTGGGGCCATGCCGGGCCAAGTGAGGTCATTCCTCCGATCGGACACATTTCTTCGATACCATATTATGACTTTGTGATGATTTGGTGGCTACCCCTTGATTTTGATTATGGGAGTGTGTTTCAAGGTGGGCAGTAGCAGCTGCTATGCGTTACCACCAGTCCAGAACCACAATTGCTATATCTACCCTGGCATTGCCTCAAGTATCGTGTGTTCATATGCCATATCGTGCCTTCTGCAAGTTTGTTTTGTGTCGTACCTATGGAGTGCTCCCTGATAGCCCACCAGTTTATGATGGAGTTTACAGTATCTGTATAGGCTATGGCATTATACAAAATGTGTTAAGGGGGATATGGGTAATGCCTTAACACTTTTTTAATATTTACTTTGCCGTGAACACTATTATAATAGCGTATTGTACTCCAGCCATCATTAATCGTCACCGAGACCACCCACAGGTCCCCAACAACATCACCGACTAACACCTTCTCCTAGTTCATCGAATTTTCCTAGAAATTGAAAATGATCAGATCGAGAGTTCCTAAAACCCTAACCAGTTCACGAATTTACCTCTGTACCGCCAATCCCAGTCACTATCGCTCATGCCGCCCTGACCAAAACTTTGTCACGAACCAAAGCATCGACTTTTCCCATACCGGTCAGGTCCGATCACTTGTCGACGCTGCTATTTGCCATTTAAAGCCAAACTAGTAGAGCTAGTTTTAAACCCTAAATTGATATTATCCGGCCACCACGATGCATTATAAATTCAACTACGAATTTTTATGGAAACCACAAGCCTCCAGCAACCTATGGTTACAAGCCCGACGCCTATCATCACTTTGATCGAAGGAAATTGACAAAAGACCAAATTTCGATCAACTCTCCAATTCTCTATCGATCCCAATATAAAAATTCTGTTTTAACCTTTAAAAATCATTATTTTTGATAAAGATCCATGTTATATAAATGAATCAACAAATTACGATGTTTGAAATTAACATGTTTTGAGGCTTTCACTATTTATTTCCCATTTTCCAAATAATCTCAAATCTGTTATACTAAAAAAAAAATTTTAATTCTTCATTTTTGATTAAATGATCATAATTTATTTGAATACCACATCCTATCGGAATTTAAATAAGAAGATTTGAATTTTAACTTTGTTTTAAACTCTGTAAAGCAATAACAGTATTCATATTGACACATTACAAACATGCACATGCATCTTTAAAAATTTATACATGCGTATTTATATTTATAACTGAAATATTATCACACACATGCATTATCATAGGCAAACCAAAATTCATATATAAACAGGTTAAAAAGTTGCTCACCTGTAAAAATGGACAGAGGATAAAAATATGGAAATGATTTTCTTTAGTTTGATTTTGCTTTCAGGCCTCCAAACTGTAATTTTGATTTGTTTTGCTAGCTCCAAATTTTGAATTGAATCTTGAAGTTGTTTGAATTTTCCTGAGTTGAACTTTTGCTTCATGTTTTGAAGTTTTGTTTGTATTAAGTCTTTTGAAAATCTGGGAAGCTACTGCTAACTTTGATCCGGTTGCTTATCTGATTGTTTTGAATTTGTTTTGCCTGATTCAGGTTTTGATTTTGCCTTGCTTTAAATTATGTTGAGCTTGTATTTGCTTTGATTTCCAGGTTTAAGAACTTGATCTTTGAATTGATTTCTTGTTTCCAGGTTTGAAGCTTTATTCTGGTTTTCAGTTTTTCTTTTTCTGGTTTCTTTTGTTTTAGATTTTAAGTTTAGAGAAAAGGAAGTGTATTGTTTTTTTTCTTTTAAATTTTAATCAAAAGATAAATGCCACTTGTATCACTTGCATGGCAACATATTTACACTTGTTAATCTATATTATTACTTATTAAACATTTGTCAAATGTGTTTAAATTGTGTTTAAACCCCTTTTTTTAACTCATTTATAAATTTGTTCTGAATCCTTACTTCATTATAAATTACTTAATTTATGTACAAACCATATGCTTTAGCCCTTGTTTACTTAAGTATCTATGTTTATATAAACAAACAAACTTCATTTTGTATTTATTAAAACAAATTATACTTTTATAAATAACACAAATATGAATATTATTAAATTTGGCTATTGAACAACATTCAAAATCTTTACTATATTTTAAAATTTTCAAATAATATTTTGAAGATAATTTTTTTCATATTTCTTATTTAAACAAATATATTTTATTTATTAATCATTTATAAAATCTTTTAAAGCAAAAGATGGTTTTACAATTTTAATTTCACATGAATAAATAATTTTATTCTTAATTAGCCTTTGAGAAATTTTTTTACATTCAATTCAAAATATCATTTTTCAAATCAAAATGCATATTAAATATAATTAGAAACAAATTCTTATTAACTTAAAAATAAAAAATTTAAATTCAATTTTTCTCTAGAATCTAACTTATTTCTCAAAATATTTATTCTTGAATTTTCAAATTCCAAATTCAATTTAAAAATACATATCCTTATTTATTCTGGAAATTTTCCAATTAATTCATCTTTAAATCCAAAATTTAAAATTAATTACCAATAATTTCATAATTTAATTCCAAAGATTAAATTAATTATCAAATTATTTTTTGCTAAAATCCGAGAATGTTACAAGTACCATAGGGTGGTACCGCCTTGAACCCTAAGAGGGAGTTCTAAAGTTGATCCTGTGAGGAGTCCAGACAAAACTAGTTCTTGACGATTATGAGTAGTGTGTAGCGAAAGTTGAGGCCGTTGATGCCTATAGAGGCATTTAGGTTATGCTGTGACGACAGTGTAACTCGATGTCACTGCGATCTACTATAGACCATAACGAAAGTCATGTGTGCCGCTGAGAGCCAACAGTCTACATTTGATTTTATATCGGTAGACTGCGACCTATGGTAACATAACGAAAGTCAAGTGTGCTACTGAGAGCCAACAGTCTGCATTTGATTTTACATCGGTAGACTGCGACCTATGTGGGAATGGAGAAGTTTTCATTTTTGACAGTGAAAGTCGAGGGCGCTGATGCATACAGTTACATGGAGTTTTTCTGCGATGGCAACGTAACCGTGGAATGTAACTGCGATATATTATGGGTTATTGGCGTAATCGAGGGACGTGGAGTGCCTATAGTTACATGGACTTTTGCCATGATGGCAATGTAATCCAGGATGTAACTACGACCATGGACGGGGTGATGATTTCCAGAGCATTCTCACCAAAGATATTTCCTCTATTTTCAAAAACAGTTTTCTATATTTTCAATAAAATTATTTTCCCTAGTATTTTCACAAGGTGTTGAAAAAGGGTTTACCAAGTACTTATAGATTTTCAGTTCTACGCATGATCAACGTATGACCGAATTTCTGTGAGAACAAGGATGGACTTGTCGAAACATCGAGTTATAAATATTTTTATAAAAACCATTTTAGTAATATTATATAGATATTAAAAAGAGTTTAAAAAAAATTTGAACTCAGAAAAATTTAATGAAGTGATTTTTGTAATAAAATCGAATATTGATATAAAAGTTGGAAGTAAGCTAATTAGCTAAATAAATTATTTGATAGAGTATGTTAATAAAATTTAACCCGTTTAAATAAAATGGATTGTAAGTTAGTAATGAAGTTTGGAGATAAATTCGAATTATAATGGAATTCGACTTGGATTGATAACGAATTAAAATAAATGGAGATATTGTAAAAATAAAACGGAATTGGATTATAGTAGAAATGATTTGAGTTACAAATAAATCCAATTTGAGTATAAATGAGTTAAGTATGTGCTTGGATACTATTTTGATAAATTGAGAAGGTGAATTAAAGTAAAATGGATGGGCTAACTGAATGAAATGGAATTTGATTAGATGAGAATTAAATGGAAGTGAGCTTAAGTTTGAAGTTGGAATAAATTAAATAAATTGGTTTTAAGATCAATTGAACTGAATATGAGTTTTTTTGCTTAAAAATGAACCGAATGTAAGCAATTGAGTTGTAAACCATTTAAATTGAATGAAGTTGTATACGAATTGGTTGTAAACAATTAAAATTAATGACCGAACCCTATGAGTTGCTTATAAATATTGTTTAACCTGCATTGCTTATAGAAACTCATATGTTTACTAGTTAAATATGTAAAATGTTGTTAAGTTACATGATTCTGGCATTTACATATTTGAATTGAGTAAATACAGATACGAGGAAGCCGTTTGGCTGGATTTGGACGTGCTAATTGCTAAAATAATAAGCCGCTTGCTTAAAAATGCTAATTAAAGGTATGCATATGCAATAAAATAGGAAATATGAACTATTTTTGTTTTTCCGACCATGTAGGTCGATGTATATATATTTATATCTATTGACATTGTAGAACGCTCTCCGTACAAAGGATACGCTATCAAAAAATTTCTAAAATTTTAGGAGTTAGAATTTTTTTTGGGAATTTTGAAAATTTTGGGTTAACTAAAAAGTTGCATTTTGAAATGGTGTTGTAAACAGTGCTTTTGAGTATAAATAAAGCAAGTGGTCTTGGATTAAGCTAAAAGTTTTTGAGAAGTGAATTTGAGTTTTAATTGAATGAATTTTGGGGTAAGTAAATGAGTTTAGTAGCATTTTTATACCTTAGCAAATTTCGGGGACAAAATTTTTATAAGGGGGGAGGAATGTAACGACCCAGAATTTTGGTCGTTAGTTTTTGAACATTTAATTCATTTTAAATGTTGAATGTGAATTATAATTTGGTTTTGAAACAAAAAGATTTTGATTAGATTAATAAAATTAGTTAAAATTTCAAATATGGCAATTCAATTGAAATTGGATAATAATTAACTATTTGAAATTAAAATAATTTGTAAATCTGGAGGCAAATAGAATGGAAATGGTTTCTAAAATTTATTTTAAGTTTATTTGGAATTGAATTATAATATTGGACTGTTGGATGGAATTTAAAAGTCGATAAGTTGAGTTTGGAATTTTTATATTAATTTAATAATGGAATTTAATAATATAATATTATAAATAATCAAATTTTGATTCGGAATGAATCAGAATGATTTCTAATGTGAATGTAAATTCAGTATGATCTACAATTAAGTTGTCGTTTGAATCGGATTTCCATGTTCGTAGCAATCAAAGTTGTCGTTTGACCCTGGCAACTCAAAACGCATAGAAACTATTTTACTCGATTTAATTTAAAAGTAGTCGTTTATTTTCGTAACTCGCGCGTATGATCAAATTAGCCTCCGAAACATGTTCCATTATGTTCGGAATGCGGGTAAAATCTTATAAATGCCCGGCGGCACGTGTGATTTGGAATTCGTTTGAAAGTCAAGTGATTCGTGAAAATATTATTAAATTATTATATAAATCTATATATATTCGCGTGCAAAGAGAGAAACCCTAGTTTCCTTTCAGCGACCGCCACTTATATAATTATAATGGCCGAAAACTAATCGTCTTCCTCCACCAATCTTCCTCCGTCTATCGACCTTTAGCCAAAATCATCAACTAGAGAATGATAGAGCTCGATAAGTAGTAAAGATCCGACGGCTGAGATGGTGTATGGCATGGTGGATAGTTGCGAAATTGTGCCCGTTCGTGCTCGAGTTGTCCGTGTTTTGCCGAGCTAGGGGGTGACTGAGCTTGCTCGTTTTTGGATTATGGGGGGGCGAGACGTTGGGCTTCGACGTGGAGACGTTGGATCGTCGTGTAGTCGAGGGGATGATGAGCGACGCCAAATCCTAGTCGACGGTAATGGGTTCGTTCTTCACCTGGAATGTTCGCATGATGAAGAAGAAGTTATCAGCCATTGGTATTTGAATAGAAAAAAATTGATTTTTGTTATAAATTATATGTTCAAAACTTTGGAATAACATATCTTTCTCATACGAGGGCGAAATCGGACGAATTTGGTAGCGTCGAAATCGCAGCGTCGCAATCTGCGCTGCAATGCAAATCTAGAGACGTTTGATGCGAGCGGAAATTTTAGAATAAATCTAACGGGCTCGATTTATTTTAAAATTTTGAAACGCCGATGCAAGGTGATTAACCTAACTCGCATCTGGGTACCATTTAATTTAAATAGTTAATATTTGAATTGTTGATTGGTTGTTTAGTTGTATATGATAATTATTATCAAATTTGATCGATATTTATTGTTATGTTCATATTTGTGGATACAGAGAAGCAGGTTGGAGTGATCCGACTGGATTCCTCACAATATAGAAATTATTTTCATAATTGATGATGCATTTTATATATACACTAAGAAAGATTAATTTTGGAATTAAATTGTTTTGAACTTAAATCATAAATAAAAATGTTTTCATTTTAAAGTTAATAAGGGTTTAATGATTTGTGATTCATTAAAGTAGTAGGGTAATTAAAATGGACAATTAATTCAATTAATTAATGATTTGGGTTAATTAATTTAGTAATTAAGGTTTGAATTAATTGATTAAGCTTTAAGTTAATTAATTAAGTTTAATTAATTTAGAATAATCATTGGGTAGTTTGATAGGTAACTACTTAATGTAATTAATAAAATATAATTACTTAGGAAAGTTGTTAATTAATATTTACTGGATGCAATTAGTTGAATGATGATTTGTTAATAGAATAAATTTGGATATAATTACTTTGTGTAATTAATCAAGAGATTAATTAAGATAATTAATTAAGAAGTAATTAATTTATTTAATGAAGTAAATAAATAGGTAGTTAATTACTGGCTGAGATTAATCAAGAGTGATTAATATTTGTGGTTTAATTGATGATTAATTACTTAATGTAAATAATTTAGATTAAGATAAATTAAAATGTAATTAGAAATCATTAATTTACATATAATTAATGATGTAATTAAAGGTTGATTAATTAAGATTAATCAATCAATAATAAGTGATATGTGAGTAATTTATTAACATAAGTAATTAAGGATTAATGTAATTAATTATAGTTAATTAATTTGTGAAGTAATTAAAGATTAATTACTGTTTTTGGTTAAGAATAATTAATTTGTTTAATTAATTAAAGATAATTACTTGAATTTAATTAAAGGATAATTAATCCAGGGTGATTAATTAAGATGCATAATTAAGGGATGATTAATTAGTTGATTTGAAATTAATTAATGTTAAGTAAAGGAATCTAAGTGATTGAGGTTAGTAATTCAATTAGAATTAATTAAATTAATTTGGAAGTGACCAAGCTTTGCTTATGGGTGATTGAATGGTATTGGAGCCTTGAATGAGTTGATATCTCGGATATGAAATGTTTTGCGGTAACATATGTTTGGGCGAACAGGATATTGTAGTTATCTCTCGATGATGAATTGTGGTGTAAAGTGACATCCTGTATTTAAAGTTTGAAGTGTATTTCTTTTGGATAACTTGGGTTAAGATGACATGAGACTCGAAGAGTCCGGGGTCGGGTATTAGAAAATACTCGAAACCACTTCGAATTTTTATAGATTGATATGTGAAATCAATAGGCTGGAATGAAATGATTTAAGTGAATTAGACTATTTGATCTAAATTTTGGTATTTAGAAAATTGATATGTGAAATAAGTGATGCCTATAACAAATTGTGAATTTGTAAATTGATGCGAGTTACCCCGGGTTTTATATGAGTTGTATGCTTTGTATTCCATGTTGGATGGGTTTACTCACGCTAGTTTCCAGCCTGACCCGGGTGTTACTTTGATGTAATGCTCGGGTCAGACCGAGTATTACAGTTTTTCAGGTAAGGACGTTCTAGAGCTCAGGAGACGAGCTAGATGACAGTGTCGTATGGAGAGTTCCGTCTGTATTATATTGTTGTATACATCTAAGTCATGTTGATTGTATATGTATATATGTTGTAACTCTGATGTACTAAAGTGAAATTTGACAAGTATCCTTTGTATAACTGTTATTATTTGTTATTATCTTTTATCCACTGTGAATATGAGATGTTGGTGTTTCTGTTCTTCTTATTCTTTTATCTCTTTCTTCTTTTTTCCTAACTATCTGGAATTTTTGGGATCGAAAATTCTGGGTCATTACACTCGGTCTCACCGAAATCTAAAACTCTCTCTTAATGTTCAAGTGATTTAAGTTTGAACAATTTAATTCAACTTAAACCATTGAATTCACACAACATCATTCATAGATAAATATCATACATTTATCACGGCTATAATCAATATCACATCATAGCACCTCATAGATTATTCAAATTATAAGCATCATTCAATTCAGACAGTCTAATAAATCATCCACAAATTGGGACCATTAATCCAAATTATAATTAATTTAATCAACTTAAATTAAATTAATTACTTGAGAATTAATCACAAAATCCTGCTTAATTGAATCATTAATTAATTAATTACAACCCATTTAATCGATTAATCAAACTTTAATCACTTTATAAAACTAATTAATTAATATTTAATTAACAGATTAATTATCGTTTAATTATCTTCTAAATTAATCACCCTTGGTTAACTATTACTTAATTACATTAAGTAATTAACATTTAAATTAATTACTCTTTATTCACTTAGTAATTAATCTTAAATACTTCTATTAATTAGTTAATTATAATTAATTACATTTATCCTTAATTACTTACATTAATTAATTACATTAATTAGTTATATCATAATCTCTTCATTGATCAATTGTTTTTTAATTAATCACATTTATTAATCAATTAATCCTTTGATTATTATCATTAATTACATTAATTAATGATCCCCTAATTACTTTCATTAATTAATTATTCTTCTAATTACATTCAATAATTAATCCCTAACTTAATTACATTAATTAATCAACCCTGATTAATCACAATCACTAATTAACTACCCTTAATCACTTCATCAATTAAACTAACTCTTTGATTAGTTATATCAATTGATCCTTTAATTACACTGAGTAATTATTGCTTAATTACTTTCCCTAAGTAATTATCCTTTAGTTACTTCCCATCAAGTAATTCCCCTTTTAATTACATCCAGTAATTATTCATTAGTTACTTCACTAAGTAATTATGCTCCATTAATTAAATTAAGTAATTATACTTAATCCATCTTCAAGTAATTTTGAATTAATTAAACTTAATTAATTAACTAAAATTAACCACATTACTTAATTAATTACACTAGGAAATAAATTACTTTAATTACTCCATAAGTAATTACTTTAATGATATTCTTAACACTAAGTAATTAGCCTCTTAATTACTTATTACTTAATTATTTCTTAATTTATTAACCTTGATTAATCAAATATTAACTAAATAACAAACTACACTTAATTAATTACACAAATTAATTTATCTTAGTTTAATTACCCAAATTAATCATTTTTGTTAATTAAGTAATTATAATTTAATTACTTTAGTTAATAAAAACATGATTAAATTACAATAAATCATTTATTATATTAAACTCTTAACTTCCATTTTTAAATAAAATAAATTAAACTTAAAGTTTGAATTTGATTTATTTAAAATCATCATCCTTTATTAAAGTTAAATACTTTTTACTTATATCTTAATTATATTTCAACAATTATATTCAAGTTGAAAACATTTAAAACTAATTACAAATTTACTCTAATGTAGTATTTATATAAATCAAAACTATTTTTAAAACAAGATTTAAAACTTTAAAATCCATACCCTTTGAAATTTAAATTTGTTTAAAAACTTTATTTTCTAACTTAAACACTTCTTACCTTCTTTTAAAATCAGTTAAACTTTGCTTAAAATTTAAGTTTGCTTTTTTAAAATTTGGAAATCAAATCAGTTAAAAACTGGACTCGACTAAAAAAACTAGAAACGAAATGTTTCCTAGCCAACACAAAAAATTTCTCGTGTAAACAAAGCAAAACACTTGAGACAAACTCGCGCAGACTCACTGCAGCAAAAACCAAACTCCCCACTTCATCTCTAGTTGAACACAAAAAATAACACGCAAAACCCTCGGGCCAAATCATTCTTCCCCAAACCAAACTCCCCAGATGCACGAAACGTGCACGTTCACATGCACAACGACCACGGTCGCTGACGACTCACTCTCCATCCTCTGACCAATCGACTCTGACCTCAGCAACACCACGCAAATAACCAGATATCACGATTCGATCGAGAATCGAAAATGACTCAAAACCCACTCGGCCTGGAAACATAATTCGCTAGAAACCACTCGCTTCCGACGATCCCTCCCTCGAGAATCTTCGCCATCATCATCGTAGCTCACACTTGACCTACAGCTCTTATGGCATGGCTCGCGATCGCCTCCGACCACGTCACAACATCGCTAATCCCTTCTGAAACTCGACGACACAAACAGGTACAAAAACCCTACTTCATCGTCGCATAGCCACGCCATCCCTCTAAAAAAATTCGAGCTCCATTTTCTAATGATCTTCGTCTCTCCCTCGATCTTCAGACCCAACTCACGTCGGCCGACTCACCGTTGATCGACAGAAATTGACCAAAATGGTCAATCCATTTAACTCAAGAAAACCCATAAATTATCAAACCAAAAATCGTCATATTTACATCAAAATCATGATTTACTATCACGAATTCAGTGATGCAATCAAATCTTAAATTTGAATCTATAAATTTTTGACCCAATTTACATTCTCACTGTAAATTTTAAAATTTCGAGACAAAGTCTAAATATAAATTCCTGGAATTATTTTTAGTAGTGATGTTGCACGATTTCAATCATTTTTTTACTTACAAATCAAAAGCTAACAGTCATTCTATAATGAGATATTGACTTTATAGAGAAATTAAAACTTTTAATTATTCAACAGAGCCTATATAATCTCTACACAGGCATTCAATACTCACACACATACATGCATCCATTTCAATCCAAGTTTCCAGGCTAACAACATGATTTACATTCATATTTTTAAGACAATGTTTACTCACCAGTCATGCAGAGCAGAGGACATGATTTGAATTTGCTGTTTTGATTACTGGAAATTTGAGTGCTGTAAGATTTTGATTCCAGGCTTTGCTTTACATATTTTTGAACTTCGGATTTGTTGAGTTTATTGCAGATCCAGAGACACCTTGCTGTAGTTGATTTACAGCTTGTAATTTAATTAGTTGTTGAACTTTATTTGCAGGACCTAAGATTTATAAATGTTTGTAGATGTTGATTTTAAACTTTCTTTTTAAAATCTGGTTTCTTGTAACAACCGTGATTATTAATTACCGTTGAAATAAAAAAATTTAAAACACAAATTTTAATTTGAGTTTTGAAAAAAAAAATGAAATTCATTTGCATAGTCAGTTACATACTTTCTAGGTGTAGCACGTTGGAATTAGACTGCATTTGCATTCACGTGTATATGTGAATATAAAACATTTCAAAGTCAGTTGGAAAAATAAATAAGTTAAGTTGTAATCATCTTTTGCCTTCTTCATGTGTAAGAATATATCCAAGTTAAAAGCAAGATTGAAACTTTGTAGTCACACACAAAGTTTATAAAATAAAGTTTGAATTCACTGTTGCTACCATCATTTTTTTGCAGCACGTCCTTTTTTACCACTGACGCACGTTTATCTCATAAATGCTTGTGTACTTAAATGCAAGCCAGCACTTCATTCTTTTGACTTGTGCACAATTTTGGTGGAAGAAAAGTAAAACTGCAACATTCATTTGCTTCATTCTTTTTCCAGTAGCTATGTAGAAAGCTTTAATCGCAGTTCGAATATTATTACTCCTTTGGATTTAGGTGATAACTGGTTTTGAAGCAAAGTTTAGGTGAGTTCATAAAATCACACTTCTAATTTATGTTGGTTTTATTGGTTGTGTACATGCATATTATAGCTTTACCCAGGTATCTTTACTTCCTTCATTCCATGCGTGCGCATATTTAGGCGTGTCCAGACCTTTTCTTTTTTTATCAATTACTTGCTTTATTTCGTTGACTTGAAAATTAGTTACGCATTAAAAATTGGTTACATTAAAATTGTAGCGAGTACGGCCTGAGGAATCAATGCCCAGGCAAAGTCAACCGCGTGCTTGCTTTAGTACGTGCATGTCAGCTATCTGATGGGGATGCCTGCGTTTTATGGTCAGTGTGTGCGAGTGGAAGCGTGTTACTCGTGTGTGCATGTAAGTGTGAGCCCATGTATTGTCGCGGGAGAGCAATATATTTATATGATACATACAACTGCTCACATATATTTCACGACTTAGCTTCTGTATATTTTCCCAAGAGTAGTTGTGAAGCACAAAATTTGGTCCAGGTCACTGTGTTTTATATTTTCTTGCGCGCATGTATGCTGTTTAGGTGAAAATTTTTCCATGCAAACATTTTTCCATCAAAGCTATACAACAGGGAAACTAGTGCCAGGCCTTTAAAAATGTTGTATTGCATGCGTGAAATATTTTTGGCCAGGTCATTCCTTTTTTTATCAACATCATTTTTATGCGATGTTGTATTGTATGCGTGAAATATTTTTGGCCAGGTCATTCATTTTTTTATCAACATCATTTTATGCAATGTTGTATTGCATAGAAGCCACGTCCTGTTCAATTTACAGTTGTTTTTAATTGTACGTGTGAGCTTATATGTTGCCTAGGATAGTTTATATTTTCTATACTCCATTATTCGCATGCATATAATTTTTTTTGTTCAAGATGTTATATTTTATAATATATTTTGTCTGTTTGCATGCAAACGCGAGTAGGGCAAAGGCAAAGTCCATTTCCAGATTTACATTATTCATATTGGTTATATGCGTGCAGGTTTGGGTTGCACGTTACTAAATCCAGGCAGCATAATATTTGATGAACATATAGTAGTGCAGTCTACTATTTAATTTACGTTGAACCGGTGTTTCGTTTTGAAACGAATTTTGTTGCCGTTATTTTTATAACGGAATTTTTACTCCGGTGTTTATATTTGAAGCGTGTTCTTTTGATGAGTTTTTGACAAATAAAAATTACTGCTATTTTAACTTCAGTAACCGTCAATTTAAAGTGAATTTTCAAGCGGCTATCCCGCAACACTGATTTGATATCCGTTTTTATGGTGTTTTGTGAAGCGCAATTTTTTTGTTGAAATTGCTACAGAAGTTGCTGTTTTAATCACGTGTTTTTAAATCATTTTAAAATAAAATTGTCTTCAAATTTTTTACAGTTTACACTTTCAAAAGAATGAAGAATCGATTTAAACGCTTCAGCAAAATTAAGGACTATGAACCCTTACTTTTACTGATCCGATTAATTCCGGACTTATCCATTGAGAACGTAAAATTTATTTATATAAAATACACAATTTTGCACTTTCAAGGAAACGATGATGAGGTTTAAATGATTTAGCAAAAATGCGGAATATGGAACCACGCTATTACTAATTCGGTTAATTCCGGACTCATTAATTGAAATATTTTCCATGGAGTTGCTGATTGACAATTTTGATGATTTTATTGGGCTTTCGAGCTACTATGATGGGCCTTCGGGTCAATTACCAGTACTAGACCTTTAGGTCATCTGTTGGACCTTCGGGTCATTTGTTGGGCGCCAAATATTATGATGACAGTACTTGGTAGGCTTTGGCCATATGAGATGCACGTGCGGCATAGCTTAGACTCGCCATATGCTCGGATCGATCCACTTTTATGCTGATTTTTCTAGTTATCTTATTTTGATTTCTAGATTTTTGTGTATTGCTGTTTTGAATTCAATTTTGAATTTGAAAGTTGATTTTGATGGAATTTAATGAGATTTCTTCATTTAAACTATGTTGATTATTTATGCTGAATAGTCTCATTCGATATTATAATTTATTTGCTTTAAATGTTGTTTATGATGCATTCACTTCTATGTTTAATTAGACTGATCCATTTATTATTTTCTTTTAAATAATACTTTTGTCAGACCGAGTTATTTCAGGATAATCGCTATCTCTTATTCAGTTGCTGCTTTAGCTTTTGGGATTTCACATCATCTTTTATCTAGACTTCGAGGTGTTACTTTTGGTGTATTGACTCTCATCTCGTGTATGTATTTATGGTTATGTATTTGTACATTTGGTTCATGTGAACCATCGATTGTTGTAGTATGTATCCATACTTATCTTCCGCTATATCTGATATTTCAGTTCTGATGTGATTATAATTATCTATGTTGTTGTTTTATAAGTTGTTCCGAATTTTTCATAAGTCACCGTGGTTTCGTTTTAGATTTGGATCGAATATATCGTTGGGGTAATTTACACAACTCCTATCGATGTAATCAATACTCGTCTAAGGCATAACTTCTGGATGGTCGCTTCTAACAGGCCTTATTCTTCGCAATAGCGGACGTTATTCCTTATAATAACCTTTGTTATTGTGAGCATAGAGGTGGGGCGTCACAGCTTGGTATCAGAGCTGAGATTCAAAACAAATTATAACAAACACAGAACAGAAGCAGAATGGAACATGTGTTACAACTTTTCGAGGGTTTTATTCGTGCCTTTCTAACCTATACCTTCATTGTTCTTAAACTTTTATCCTCTTTAACAAGTTGGAGTATGTCTAGGAATAAATTTCATATTTCCATAGTATTCCATTTGTTAAATTCCTTATCAATCTTATTGTTTTGACTAATCTTTATCTTCTCTTGTTCTCCCTGCCTATGGCTGGAAGAGGTAGTGGGAAGTGTTTTACTACAGGTCCGTCTAGTGATTCTCATCCGGACAGAGTCTATATTTCAACTGATCAGTATATGGAGCTATTTCGGGGTACTCAGCCTCCTGTTGCTACTCCAAGAGCTCCTATTCACAAGTTTGCCTTCGCCCGCATGTGCATTGACTATTCCCACCTTGGTGGCAAGCCTTTCAACGGATCGGAAAGTATATTGGAGGTTTAGACTTGGTTGCACGCTTGTGAGCATATTTTCTCGGATGGATCTTTCTGATCATCATCGCGTTCTCGTGGCATCTAGCATGTTGTAAGAACGTGTGCTTGATTGGTATGAGCTTTTTATTGCGGAAGTTGATGAGTCCTCTCTCTCTGGATTCAGTTTATGGAACGTTTCGAACTTAAGTTCGTTCCTGAATCGGAAAAGGCTAATCTTGCTCATAGTTCCCTTGAGTTGAAACAAGAAAAGTCCTCTGTTTCTATGTTGCATCTTTCGAGGCCTTGTCCAAATATGGGGTTGAGTTCATTAACACTCCGCGTAAGAAGAATCTTAGATTTGTTTATGGTTTGAAGAAGTATTTGAAGAAAGTTCTTTTGCTTCAGCTTAAGCTCTCTTTTGAGGAACTTGTTGATTCAGCTCTTTGCCTTGAAGCTGTTGAAAAGGAACGTGATAGTTGTGATGAGATTGAGGTTTCTAAGAACCCCAACAAGAAGCGGTTTCCATTTCATAAGCCTAATTCTTGCAAAAAGAAGAAGAAGAAGCTAGCTACCTCTAGTTCCCAGCCTAGTAGTGCACCTTCTATTCAGAGGGTGTGCTATAATTGTGGTTCACTGGATCATCTTCTTCGTAGTTGTCCTAAGCCTCACCTTACCCGCTATTGCAAGAAGGAAGGTGTAACGATCCCGATTTTCTGAGTAAAATTAAATTTGGTAATTGATATAAATTTTTGAATTTAAATTGTAAATTTAATTAACTTTTCCAAGATTAAATAGGATATTGTTTATTTGGACAATGATTTTTAAAATTTAATTGGGGCTTTGAAATTCTATATTTAATATCTTATAAATAAAAAGGACATCCCAAAATTTGTCAACTTAAATTAGTAATATATTTAAACCTTTGGAATTTAGTTTCAAAATAAATTGAAAAAAAGTCTAAAACAAATAAAAAAATATGAATAAATTCCAATTTCTTTCGAGTTTAAAATTTTGAAATAATGAATGTTTTAAAAAGTCATTTGAATTTAAATTATATAAATATATGTATATTGCATATATGAGTAGAATTGATTATATATTGAAATTAAATTTAAATTGTACAAGTATATGCATGAATATATATATATATATATATATATATATATGGACTAAATGCTTATAATTCAAGTTGAACTGGAATTTGAATTTAAATTCAAAGTAAATGTTTTAGAAAAATAATTGGCTTTCAAAATCATTAAGGAGTAATGTATATAATGTAAATATTGGTTAAAGCAATTCTTTTAACATTGTATGTATATATACAAATAATAAAGGGGTAAATTTATTTATAAAGTGAATATGATATAGAAAATTTATTTAAAAAATTCTTTTGTCTTGTAAAACTACAAATGCTAAACATACACATGGGAGATGGAGTAAAGAAATTAACATGCATTGAGATCTCATGATTATTTTTAACAAATGGCATTCAACATCATTACTTGGATAAAATAATCAAATTAAAAAAACTACAGAAAAATTTTCATCTTCCATTTTCAAACTATATAGCCCCCAAATCTCTGAAAGTACAGTAACAAAAGATTGAGCATTTCAATCTCCAACACTCAAGAAAAAAAATCAGAAAGGAAAACTGCCAACTTTCTTCAATTCAGAAGTAAAAATTAAAATCTAAAAATCATCATAAAGCATCAAGCTGTAGTGTATGTTTCCATCTCTCTGGTAAATATTATACTTTATAGTTTAATGAATTTGTAATTTTAAAATCAAGTTTTAATAATCCAATTTAAACGGCAGATTAGTTAAAAAAAGAAGGAGCTTCAGTTTTGCCAATGTAGTAATTCTTTGGAGTAATCTGAGGCAAGAAAAAATCTTTAAAAAAAGTTCTAATTCAAAGTTGCTAAATAGTATTAAAGCAAGAATTAATCAATTAAACTAATCTGTTGCAGGAAGGAAATCAAGTTCAAGGCCAACTAAATAGATTTATGGTTTCAACTGCAGATCTGCTCTCTGTAGTATAAAAAAATTCAAACTGTAAGTAATTAAAGATTGTTTATTATTGATGAATTAAGTGAACAAATACAACCAAGAGTAAGCAAAGATTTTTATTTATAACTTGCAGATCTAAACCCCAAAATTTAAAGTAGGAAAAGAAGAATTCTTTTTACAGGCTTTCATCCTCATTTTGAAACCTGTCAGGAGCTTTCTGTCTTCAGGCAAAAATGTGAGCAAACCTTACTCTTTCAACCTTATTATGGCTATATCTTGATTGATGAGATAAATGGTTGAAGTATGAATGTTGTGTGAATGTGTTTGTATGAATGTTGACCGTGATTACAAGTTAGAAATATTAAATGCCTGTGGATATATGAGTTTCCGTATATACATATATCCTCTCTGTTTAAAAAAATAACAGGACCCAAAGTTATAAATGAATTCCTATCTTCTAAACAAATCAATCTTAGACCTTAATCTTTAAAGAAGAAACGATGATAACAATGTGACATTAATGGTAAAAATAATTTCCAGAAAAAATATTTGGTAATTATTTTAAAAATTGAAAAACAACAGTGAAATTCAAAAGTATAACCAAATTCGACTTGAATAATTTGTTGATTCACTTATATAATCTGTTTTGTAATCAAAAACTATGATTTTTAAAAATAGTATCAAGATTTGTAGTCTTGATTTACGGGGGAATGTGCGAGTTGAACAGAAAAACTATTTTTGTTAAATTTGGCGATCGAGTTGATGATTTACCTCATGGTTGTATCTGAGGCTTGTTGGAGGGTCGTAGATTATCGAAAAAATACTAAATAAATTTATAGTTGACCATGGAAGACGAGCGATATCGATTTTGTATTTAACCTTAAGTTTTAGTTACGGTCAGAATTCGAGTAACTACAGCGACCTCAATGCATCGAGGGCTATCGCACCTAGGGGGAATGAAGCATTGGACTATGGCGAAGCTTGGGACGCAATCACACATTTTCTGGCGGACGGGATGGTCAGGACGAGGTGGTTTTTCCTGTTCGAATTGGGTTCCAGTATTCGATCAAGTGGCTTGATTTTGGTTCTCAGGCACATTTGTAAATCTGGGTGTTTGGGTTGCTCAGTAAGGTCAAAGTCGATGCGTAGGCATCGGTGGTGATGATCAGAACGGCCGCGAACTTGGGTGCACATGCATGGTGCACTTTCGTGTTTCAGGCAATCATTGAAGATTGGGGAAGAAGATGGTGGCTCGAAGTAGGACTCGTGCAATTTTGATGATGGGGGGAAGGAGAACCGGGTCGGGCTCGAGTGTGCGTGAGTGTTTCCTGTTGTAATCTGTTTTAAAGTTTAAATGAAACAAAGATTAAAAGGAAGTTTGGTCTCGGGGTTATTGGGTAGTTAGCCTGGATTGAACTCGGGGATAAAAAGCATGGGCTCCAGGAATTTGAAAATTAGCTTGGGTATTACATGTTTCCATATTTCAAGTTAAAACCTATTTCAGGTTTTTAAGTTTTTACCAGACATTAAATAAGTTTTCAAAGCCAGTTGAAGAAACAAATTTTAAAGTTTAGGGTTTAATCAAGTTTAAACAGTTTATTAACTACCACTCTTAAATAATCAATTTAATTTAAGTTGTAACTTATTAAAGGTATGAAAGTAAAATTATCTTTGAATACAAAAGTATTTCAATAAGCCCAACCTTTAATTTAAGAGGTTATTTTAAATAAAATAAATAGAGATAATTAAGGAGTAAATTGAGAAGATTAAATGTTTTAACGAATAATTAAATTAAAGGCTTAAAATTAATTGGTTAATGATAATTAATCCTAAATTGTTTTCAAAGAACTTAATAATGTTAAGTGATTAAGATAAGTGGGTTACCTTATGTTAATTAAATTTTTGAGCAATAAAGAATTAATTAATCAAGTAGTGATTAAAGGGTTAATTTACTAATGGTCAATCAATTTTTGTAATTAATTAAGGATAATCAATTTAATGGTAATTAATCAATTTAGGGTTAATGAATTAATTAAAGATAATTAATGAAATGGTATAATTAAAAGTTAATTATTTAATAATTACAGGTTGAATTAATTATAATTAATGGTTAATTAAATTATCATTAATGGTTAATTAATAAATGATTAAAGAGTAATTAATCAAAATGATTTGTAATTTGTTAATGTTAATTAACCAGGATTAGTAATTCATAAGTAATTAATCTGATTTGAATTAATCAGACAATTAACTGATCTTACTTATGAATGTTTGGATTCTATTGGATGATTGAATTGTTTGATATCCCTGATTGTGATGCTCTGTTTGATTTGAGTTGTGTTTAATGTAATTTATTATCTGTGATATATATCTATGATCTATGAATTAAAGATAACGTTATAGTTTATACCGCTTATCAAATATATTGTTGTGTTGGAATATTGATGCAGCCCAACCTGATGAAGTATTGGTCGCGAGCGACCTAACAAGTTGTTGAGTCGCGTACGACCTAACGGGATGAAGAATCACGAGATAGAGGACATAGATGGCACAGTGGAAGGCAATGAAGATCACCATAAGTTAATCATACGTTGTTGGAACGACCTAATAAGATTAAACAGTGGGATAAGTCGTTCACGATAAGTCGTTCGAAGAATTGTAGATCTTCTTTCAGGGTATCGTGCGCGATCAACGTGTAGAAGATAGCTAGAATTCGGTATCTTTGGAGATCAACGAATTTGGGCATTTCGGTATTTTCAATCCATCGATTTATATTGATTCATCTAATCGTTCTTCGATTAGTTTGACACGAAGTCTTCATTTCGTCGTCAATCCGTAATATCCGCTGGATCAGTTTTGGTATCAGAGCCAGACTTAGCCAATCATAGCTAAGCCGAGTCTTGGAGCCAAAGGGACGTTTGGTGTTCATCGTGTTCATCATGAAGTTGTAATAAGTTGGGAGTTTCGATCCATATCATTTTAGATCAAAGTTCGAAAAATGTTTGTTCAAAGCCGAGTCAAGCTTGTTCAAGTGTGGGAGATTTGTTCTGGTGTAGATCCGAGCTAGTTGAAGGTCGTCCATCACTTTATTGTTCAAGGCCGAGAGTAGAGCCGAGCTAAGTTGAAGTGTGAAGTTCAATTGGAAGTGTTTTAGCCGAGAATTGAAGCATCATTTTGGTATCATTTGTTGAAGTGTAGGCCGAGCATAGCTTTGTGTTGATGTTTGAGTCGTGTATCATTTTATTTGAGCCAGGCCGAGAATTGAAGTTTTTTGGAAGTTGTATTTGTTGAAGATTTGTTGAAGTTCTAAAATGCCGCCGAGAAGAGCTAATCGCCATTAGAATGTTGAAGATTTGTACAAGAGAGAAGATGCTGAACAGATGGAACAACGAATTAGCAATAAATTCAATGAAAAGTTAAATGAAGGCATTGGTAGGTTGGAGAAATTGATGATAGATATGAATCAAAGGAGAAGGTCGCCAAATTCGAACCATGGAGGAAACAGAGTTTCGCCATCGGTTACGGAAGCGAGGAGGGTGTCGCCACAATCTTTTAGAGAAAGAAGAGAAACATCAATTTCATCAAGAAGAGATCACCATGAATATAGACATGAAGAGAGAAGAACTCCACGTGAGTTTGAAGATGAGCCATATCGAGATAAAGAGAGACATAGTAGAAGAGACATGCGTGACCGAAAGGATGTTGAAGGTCGAGATCGATATAGACGTACATTTGATTTTGATGAAGTGGGTGATAGAGCTAGCTTTCATTATCGAGATCGAGACCAAGTTCGAAATTCATATCGAGACGTTGAGGATGACCGACGATGGGAGTCGGGTATGAAGATGGAAATTCCAGAATTCAAAGGTGGAATGGTAGCAGAAGAATTTTTGGACTGGTTGTCAAATGTTGAGTAAATTTTTGACTTCAAGGAAGTTCTCGAGAATCGAAGAGTGAAGTTGGTTGCTAAGAGATTAAGAGGAAGAGCTATGGCATGGTGGCAACAAACTAAACTTACGTGGGAGAGAATGGAGAAGTCAAATATTGAATCATGGGAGAAGATGAAGAAACTGATGAAGGCTACATTCTTACCTTACTCAATCACTCATGTATCAGAGGTTACAGAATCTGAGGCAAGGGACGAAGACTGTTACTGATCATGCTGATGAATTTTATCAATTGATTGCCAGGAATGATATCATGGAGACAGAGGAACAATTGACTGCTAGGTTTGTTGGATGGTTGAGAATGCAGATACAGGATATGGTGAATATGTTTGATCCTAGATCTGTAGCTGAAGCGCACCAGAAAGCGTTGGCTTGGGAGAAGTAGGGAAAACGAGGAGGTGGTGTGTTTCCAAGTTCCAATACTCAGAGCAAGGGTGCTAGTGGAAGTTCCAATGTTTCTAAAGCTGTCAGCAAACCAGTTGTGAATGAGGTTGCAAAGGCAAAGGTCAACAACAGTATCAAATGCATTAATTGTCAGGAATTTGGTCACAAGAGCAATGAATGTCCGAAGCCGAAGAAGCGAACGATGATTGCTGAGGTTGAGGGTGAGGATGTTGGTGAAGGTTATCCTAGTCCAGTTGAGGAGAATGAACAGGATATCGCGTCGGGAGATGAATGATGTAACTTAATGATGAGGAGATTTAGTTTGACACCGAAACGGGAAGAAGAGGCTAGTTGGTTGAGGAATAATATCTTTCAATCGACATGCACTATACTGGGAAAGGTGTGTAAATTTGTGATTCGCGTGGGAAGTTGTGACAATATCATTTCTACCGAAGCTACGAGAAAGTCGAAGTTGAATACAGAGAAACATCTAAATCCTTACAAGTTAGCATCGTTGAGAAAAGGAGGAGAGGTGAAGGTGGACAGGCGAGTTCATGTTCCATTTTCTATTGGGAAGAAGTATAAAGACGAGATCTGGAGTGATGTTGTGGAGATGGATGTTTGTCACTTGCATTTGGGAAGACCATGGCAGTATGACCGAGCAGTGCAGCATGATGGTCGAACCAATAGCTACAGTTTTATGTTTGAGGGTACTAAGATCATTCTAGTTCCGAAGAAGAGACAGCAAGGAGAGAGCAATTCAGCAGAGATTGAGGAACTGAAGACTTTGTTGACTCTGAAGGAGTTTATTGAAGAAGTAGAGGATAGTCCAGAGGTGTTCTTGTTGATTGGACATGAAGCTAGTGAATCTGTTGAAGTTCCAGAGGAAGTAAAGCCAGTATTGGAGGAATTTGAAGACATGTTTCCTAAAGAGTTGCCAAAGAGCTACCCCCGTTAAGCGACATTCAACATCAGATAGATCTTGTTCCAGGAGTAGTATTACCTCACAGGCCACATTACAGGATGAGTCCTAAGGAGCATGAGGAACTGAGAAGGCAGATGGAGGAGTTGTTAGAACAAGGGCGTGTTCAGGAGAGCATGAGTCCTTGTGCAGTGCCAGCCTTATTGGTACCGAAGAAGGATGGGACTTGGAGGATGTGCACGGACAGTCGGGCTCTAAATAAGATTACTGTGACATACAGCTTTCCTATGACGAGGTTCGATGAAATCATTGATCAGTTGAGTGGGGCTGTTGTGTTCTCAAAGATTGACTTGAAGAGTGGATACCATCAGATTCGTATTAGACCGGGTGATGAGTGGAAGACTGCTTTTAAAACTAGGGAGTGTCTATACGAATGGTTGGTTATGCCGTTTGGCTTGTCTAATGCTCCTAGTACTTTCATGGGAGTGATGAACCAGATTTTCAGACCATTCATTGGGAAATTTGTACTAGTTTACTTTGATGATATTTTGATCTATAGTGGGAGTATAGAAAAGCATGTCCACCATTTGCGAGAAGTATTGTTGATTCTACGACAGGAGCAATTCTATGCAGCAGCAAAGAAGTGTGTGTTCATGACGCACAATGTTTTGTTTCTGGGATATGTTCTGTCAAAGGAGGGTATTCAAGTGGATGAAAACAAAGTGGAAGCTGTCAGGAGTTGGCCACAACCCAAGACAATTACTGAAGTGAGAAGCTTTCATGGGTCGGTATCTTTTTATCGAAGATTCATTCCGCATTTTAGCAGTGTAATGGCACCTGTGACCGATTGCATGAAAGGAAAGAAGTTCGTGTGTACAGAGGAAACAGAGTTAGCTTTTGAGAAGATTAAGACACTTTTGACGTCAGCACCAATTATAGTTTTGCCGGATTTTCAGTTGTTGTTTGAGTTACATACTGATGCACCGAAGGTTGGGATTGGTGGAGTACTGAGTCAGATGGTTAGACCAGTTGCTTATTTCAGTGAGAAATTGTCTGGAGCCAAGTTGAGATATAGCACCTATGATGTGGAATTTTACACGATTGTTCAAGCTGTGAAGCACTGGAGACATTATCTGTTTCAGAAGGTGTTTGTTCTTTATACGGATCATGAAGCTTTGAAGCATTTCCAAGGGCAGGACAAAATTTCAGCCAGACACGCTTCATGGGTCGCGTATCTACAGCAGTTTACTTTTGTTGTAAAGCACAAATCATGGGTGACGAATCGTGTAGCTGATGCTTTGAGCAGGAGGAATCATTTGTTGACAATGATGAAGGTTGAAGTGACAGGATTTGAACTATTGCCAGAGTTATTTGAAGAAGATCCTTAGTTTACGAAGATTGTTGAGAAAGTCAAGGATGGGAGCACTGATAAGTTTGTGTTGGTAGATGGATTTTTATTCAAGGGGAATCGATTGTGCGTACCAGATTGCAGTTTGAGAATGAAAATTGTAAAAGAATTGCATGAAGAAGGACATGTTGGACGGGATCGCACATTGCAGTTGATTTCTTAGTCTTACTACTGGCCCTCGATGAGGCGGGAAGTTGAAAAGTTTGTGCGTAGATGTCATGTTTGTCAAATTTCGAAGGGACAGCTACAAATGCGGGGTTGTATATGCCTTTACTTGTTCCTACCAAACCGTGGGTTGATGTAAGCATGGATTTTGTGTTGGGCTTACCAAGGACTCAACGGGGAAATGACTCTATATTTGTCGTGGTGGATCGTTTCTCGAAGATGGTGCAGTTTGTTGCTTGTAAGAAGACGGCAGATGCAGTCCATGTGGCACAGTTGTTCTTTAAAGAGATCTACCGTTTGCATGGTTTACCAGAATCTATAGTTTCAGACAGGGATACCAGATTTCTGAGTAATTTTTGGCTAAGTTTGTGGAAGACGGTGGGAACAAAGTTGAAATTTAGTAGCGCTTATCATCCGCAGATGGATGGACACACGGAGGTTGTGAACAGATCGTTAGGAAATTTATTGCGGTGTCTTGTGAAGGACAATCTGAAGAGATGGGATGTGAAGTTATGTCAAGCGGAGTTTTCTCATAATCATGTTATCAACCGCAGTACGGTTTTAGTCCATTTCAGATTGTATATTCAATCTTGCCAAAGGGGCCGTTGGATTTGACGATAGTACCACAACCGAAGGGGACAGTTAAGCGGGCTACTGATTTTGTTGATGGTTGACAGAATGCCATAGAATCGTTCAGGAACGATTGGAGAAGGCGAACGAGAAGTATAAACGATCTGCAGATCCGAAGCGAAGAAGTGCTGAATTTAATGAAGGAGATTTAGTATATGTTGTACTAACAAAGGATCGTTTTCCAGTGGGAGCATACAATAAACTTAAAGCTCGAAAGATTGGTCCTGTAAAGATTGTGAAACGGAACAATGAAAATGCTTATAAGTTGAAACTGCCAAAGGATGTGTACACTTCTAACGTGTTTAATGTTAAACATCTTATACCTTACTATGGAGATGAGCCATCCGATGGGGAAGAACTTTTAAATTCACGGATGAATTTTTTTCAACCAAGGGAGGATGATGCAGCCCAACCCGATGAAGTATTAGGTCGCGAGCGACCTAACAAGCTGTTGAGTCGCGTACAACCTAACGTGATGAAGAATCACGAGATAGAGGACATAGATGGCACAGTGGAAGGCAATGAAGATCACCGACAAGTTAATCATAAGTCGTTGGAACGACCTAATAATATTAAACAGTGGGATAAGTCGTTGGAACGACCTATGCTAAGTCGTGAGCGACCTGGCGAGTTAACTCACCCAGTACCGCACTTTACTTATGATGCTCAAGGTCGCGTGAAGCTTAGGTCGCATGAAGAGAACCTAAGGCGGGTGTTGCTAAGTCGCTTATTCACGTCGGGTGTGGCTAAGTCGCGTGCTCACTAAGTCGTTCAAGCTTAGGTCGCGTGAAGGTTCCCGTTGCTGTGAAGAGATAGGTCGTTGTTACACAGGCTGTAACTCCTTTGTGGTAATGTGTTTCTTATGTCGTTGATAGTTAGGTTGTTATGATGTTGTCATTGTAATATTTTAGGTCGGTTGTACTTAGGTCGTGTGTGTGTTGAGTCGCTCACTGTTGTAAATATGTGTTGTGTGTTTCTGTTGTAACTCATGAAGTGTTAAGTCGTTAACGACCTTAGTTAGGTCGTAGGTCGTTTCCTGTGTTAGGTCGTGCGTGTTGTAAGGTCGTGAACGACCTAGGGTGCTGCTATGTTGAGTTGTACTCTATAAATAGAGGGGTCGGGTCATTTGGAAAAGGTTGTTGATTTTTGAATGAAACTTTGTTTGAGTGCTTTGTACCTCTTTTGAAAATGGTAGTTGAGTGTGATCTCCGCTCTCCACTTTCGGTTATTTGAGTGCGCTCGAATCAACGATTGTTGAAGCCAATTCACGGTATCAAGTGCGCTTGTTCAACGTTTGAAGAATTGTAGATCTTCTTTCACGGTATCGTGCGCGATCAACGTGTCGAAGATAGCTAGAATTCGGTATCTTTGGAGATCAACGAATTTGGGCATTTCGGTATTTTCAATCCATCGATTTATATTGATTCATCTAATCGTTCTTCGATTAGTTTGACACGAAATCTTCATTTCGTCGTCAATCCGTAATATCCGCTGCATCAAATATGTACTGATTGATGATGTTACACTTTTATTGTGTAAACCCCTGGACCACACTTATACACACACAAATATGGATTGCACGTGGAAATTGGTTAAGTCACGGATTTTTGAAATAGTTTTAAAATATTTTTGAATCCAAATGGTTTTGGAAATCGATTGTGTTTAAAGTAAAAAGCTTTTGAAAAAGGAATTTTCAAAGATAAAAGTTATTTTGGAATGACTTGATTTAGTTTTGAATTTTGATTTAAATTTAAATTTGAAATTTGAAATTGAATTCAATGTTTGGAAACTAGGGATTAAAGACTTTATACAAGTTATATATGGGTTAAACCATTTTAAAGGTATTGATTTGGGAATTTGAATATAATTCAAGGGTATAACTCATGCAAACATAATTGGATTTTTCTGAAACGAAAACTATTTGTTTTCAAAAAAAATAAAAACTTTCATATGAGAAATGAATTTCCAATTTGTATTAAAGGGATTTCAAGTCTAAAATGAAAATGGTCTTCCAAGTCATGAATAAATCTTTAGAAATGGTTTGAAAGTTATAAATTAAATCCTTGACTTAAAGATTGGATGATTAATCCTAATTGAAATGGGAATTGTTTTGGAAATCTATGAATGGATCTTTGTGAAACCGGGTGAACTTTGTGAAATGAACCTTTTTGTTTAAAGCTTTGAAAAGGTAATTTGTTTAAACCATTCGAAGAAAGATTTCAGGTTCTTTTAAAAAGTTGTGACTTAATTGAAATTCCATATCCATATGTTTTTAAATATTGCGCTCATTATTCGGTTTAGCCGGGAGAGGACCTTGTATCATATAACCCATTCCGAATAATGATATGACATTATGGATTGCATTTGAAGACCGGTGTTGAAGATCGGCTTTCTTCGAGAATGATATGATAACCTATCGATTGCCTCCGCACTGACTAGCTACGGTATAGAGATTCCCTAAGTGATGGGAAGTCTGATCGGGATTATGGATACCCGCATTGCAAGGGCTTCGCCGGAAGTGCCTTCGGTTCAGTTCGAACCAGAAACAGACTTGTTGTCCAACATTACACTTTGAGATATAAAACTGATCTCTATCAAATACATTTCTATTTGGTGGCGGAGAATTTATTATCTTAGCTTAACACCCTTCTCTGAGACGTACGAGCTCAGAGGCTATGTAGTTAATAGTTATCAGTGATATACTCCCAATTTAGTAGCGTGGCATGCTGAGTGCTGCTGTGTATCATTTGTTGATCAAAGCATGGCTTTTGTATAAAGCGTAGCTTTGTGGACGAGACTGCATCAGGACCTCACACCCCGAAAATGGTCGAAACAGGAAAGATGCGGAAGGTTATGAGGGTCAGTCCCTTTAGGGTGTCATTCCCTCCTTGAAAAGGGTGGTATCATGGTATGGAGCCCAGAAACTTAACTCATGCGGACACTGGAAATCTATTACTTTGTGATTGCTTTGTGGTTGAGAGGCGCCTCAGATAAAGGTCCGAAAGGACCGGGGGATGGCATGCTCGAGTAGTAGTTACTTTGTTACAGAGGTAATCCGGCCTTGTGTTGGTAGAGAGCCGGGTAGGTTCTCGGTACATCCCTCCAAAGGCATACCCATATGGCAGTAGGAAGTTCCTTAGCCTGACCATTTGTTGGAAATCCAATCTTCAATACGCACCTTGTACGATTTTAGTTGTATAACCTGCCATTTACTTATGGTGGCGCCCCACTGTTTATATGGTAGCTATAGTATGCATACAATAATGGTTGTATGCTGGCTAGGATTAATATTATACTTTCGAAAGGTTTACTGCACTATGCACTAATAATAATATCGAAAGATTTTTGCGTAGTAAGCATATTTGACTATCATAAGGAGAAATCTCCTCCAATTCTGAGTTTGCATTGTGTTTATGGCGGGAGGCCTTGTGGTAGTTTCATTTTCCAAAAAGCATTGCAGATTTGTTTTAAATTCTTTTGTTGTTTGTTTTAAAAAATAAACTATTTTTGTTTGCTCATACCAGTTCCACGACTGACCTGGAGTTTATTATTCCCTTCCTAAACTCTGGGTGCCCACGATTTTCCCACACGGGCAGTCTAGTGTTGGGTTTTTTAGATAATCAATATTAGGTATAGATTCGATAGCTTTCGAAGTCTTTGGTTTGGTAGCTTTCAGTCCTTGGGAATCTTCTTCAGTCTTTGGACGAACTGCACTTGCTTAGCTTTATGCATCGTTATTGGGAGTTCGAGCTATTTCTATATTGGTGCCTTGGAGATCGAGATTACCTATACAGGAGTTCTCTCTTGAGGACCACATTGGAAATATTGTTCCGCTGCTGGTGTTATCTTTCTTTCCACTTCTATTATCTTGTATCATATATCTGATGTATATTGATATTAATTGTATCATCATTGTATCTGAATATATTGTATCAAATGTTTTATATCAAATGTATTGTTCATTTCTTCCGTTGTGTTGTATTTAATGTGTTATAAGCTCCGGCGAACCAGATTTGACGTTTGGATCTGCGGCATTTTAATACGAGTGTCGTATTTGGTGTCGATTTTCGAAGGTCGAGTCAGGTTCGCTACATTTGGTATCAGAGCTGAAGGTTGAAATTTTAGCTCAGGAGTATAACACATTAAGTCAACTCATTAGAGATAGGGTGAAGTATACCCCAGAATGAGTATATCCCTAAGATATCCGTTCGAACGCCCCAGTAAATTCTCTTACTATTTACAGATAGTAAGTATGAGTGCAAGAAGAGGATGAGATAGGGGACGGGGAGTACCACTATGAATGGTTAATACCCTATAGAAGGAAAAAAAAATTCTCTATCGATCTCCTTTGATTCGATTCCAAATTCTTTTGATATATTCGTGACAGCTCCAGAAAGAAGTTTCGGTGTGATGGTGGCCCTATGAATCATTGTAGAAGATCCTTACTTCGTATCTTCATCGATTTATTATCAGCTTTTCGATCTAAACTTTAATGAATTTGAAATTGAAATTTTTAAGTGAATTGGAGACTTTAAATTGAGTTAAATTGGTTAATAGAATGTGAAGCTAAATTTGAATTGAATCGATAAAACGATGTAGGTTAAAATCAAATTGGAAATACGATTGTAATTTCTTGTGTTGATCGAGGTCCGAAGAGGGGCAGGTTGGTATATACTTTGGGGTGTTCCGACTTGAGTTGGAATCCATATCTAGTGTTTGAGAATTATGGAAGATTAAATCTATCTATCTATTCTCTCAGAGCCGATATATTCTACGAACCCTTCGAACTAATCAATGCCCTTGCATATTCTTAGATCGGGATGACCGGAGTATCTTGTGAAGTGTTAAATAGATTCGTTCTTTTATCTATTGTAGATATTCTGATTTGGTAAGCCAAATGCAGAATAAATACCCACTTTGATCTGAAAAGATATTTCTCTATCTTTCATCTTTTCTTTGTTGTCTCCTTTGCAAATTTTGAGGACGAAATTTTTTTTAGGGGGAATCTGTAATGATCCCGATTTTTTGAGTAAAATTAAATTTGGTAATTGATATAAATTTGTGAATTTAAATTGTAAATTTAATTAATTTTTCCAAGATTAAATACGATATTTGTTTATTTGGATATTGATTTTTAAATTTTAATCGGGGCTTTGAAATTCTATATTTAATATCTTATGAATAAAAAGGACATCCCAAAATTTATCATTTTAAATTAGTAATATATTTAAACCTTTGGAATTTAATTTCAAAATAAATCAAAAAAAATCTCAAACAAATAAAATAAATATATGAGTAAATTCCAATTTCTTTTGGGTTTAAAATTTTGAAATAATGAATGTTTTAAAAGTCATTTGAATTTAAAATTATATTCATATATGTATATTGCATATATGAGTAGAATTGAGTATATATTGAAATTGAATTTAAATTGTACAAGTATATGTATGAATATATCTATGGACATAAATGGTTATAATTCAAGTTGAATTGGAATTTGAATTTAAAATAAATGTTTTAGAAACATAATTGGCTTTCAAAATCATTAAGGAGAAATGTATATAACGTAAATATTGGTTAAAGCAATTCTTTTAACATTGTATGTATATATACAAATGAATAAAGGGGTACATTTATTTATAAAGTGAATATGATATAGAAAATTTATTTAAAAAATTCTTTTGTCTTGTAAAACTACAAATGCTAAACATACACATGGGAGATGGAGTAAAGAAATTAACATGCATTGAGATCTCATTATTATTTTTAACAAATGGCAGTCAACATCACTGCTTTAATAAAAGAATCAAATTATAAAAGTTATAGAAAACTTTTCAGCTTCCATTTTCTAATTTTTTAGCCCCCAAATCTCTGAAAGTACAGTAACAAAAGATTGAGCATTTCAAACACCAACACTCAAGAAAAAAAATCAGAAAGGAAATCTGCCAACTTTCTTCAATTCAGAAGTGAAAATTAAAATCTGAAAATCATCTTAAAGCATCAAGCTGTAGTGTATGTTTCCATCTCTCAGGTAAATATTATACTTTATAGTCTAATGAATTTGTAATTTTAAAATCAAGTTTTAATAAACCAATTTAAACTGCAGACTAGTTAAAAAAAGAGGGAGCTTCAGTTTTGCCAGTGCAGTAATTCTCTGGAGTAATCTGAGGCAAGTAAAAATCTTTAAAAAAAATTTAAATTGAAGTTGCTAAACAGTATTAAAGCAAGAATTAATCAATTAAACTAATCAGTTGCAGGAAGGAAATCAAGTTCAAGGCCAACTAAATAGATTTCTGGTTTCAACTGCAGATCTGCCCACTGCAATATAAAAAAATCAACCTTAGATTTCTGGTTTTCATCCTCATTTTGAAACCTGTCTGGCGCTTTCTGTCTTCAGGCAAAAATGTGAGCAAACCTTACTCTTTCAACCTTAGTATGGCTATATTTTGATTGATGGGATAAATATTCGAAGTATGAATGTTGTGTGAATGTGTTTGTATGAATATTGACTTCGATTACAAGTTGAAAAAATTAAATGCCTGTGGATATATGAGTTTCTGTATATACATATATCCTCTCTGTTTAAAAAAAAACAGGACCCTAAATTATAAATGAATTTCTATCTTCTAAAAAAATCAATCTTAAACCTTGATCTTTAAAGAAGAAATGATTATAACAATATGACAATACTGGTAAAAATAATTTCCAGTAAAAATATTTGGTAATTATTTTAAAAATTGAAAAACAACAGTGAAATTCAAAAGTATGACCAAATTCGACTTGAAAAATTTGTTGATTCATTTATATAATCTGTTTTGTAATAAAAAACTATGATTTTTAAATATTGTATCAAGATTTTTAGTCTTGATTTAATGGGGAATGTGCGACCTGAATAGAAAACCTATTTTTGTTAAATTTTGGTGATCGGGTTGATGATTTACCTCGTGATTGTATTTAAGGCTTGCTGGAGGGTCGTAGATTATCAGAAAAATACTAGATAAATTTATAGTTCGCCATTGAAGACTAGCGAGATCGATTTTGTATTTAACCCTAAGTTTTAATTATGGTCAGAATTTGAGTAACTACGGCGACGTCAATGCATCGAGTGCTATCGCACCTAGGGGGAATGAAGCATTGGACTATGGCGAAGCGTGGGAAGCAATCGCACATTTTCTGGTGGACGGGATGGTCAGGATGAGGTGGTTTTGCTTGTTCGAATTGGGTTCCAGTATTCGATCAAGTGGCTTGCTTTTGATTCTCAGGCACATTTGTAAATCTGGGTGTTTGGGTTGCTTAGTGGGGTCAAAGTCGATGCGCAGGTGTCGGTGGTGGCGATCAGAACGACAACGAACATAGGTGCACGTGCATGGTGCACTCTCGAGTTTCAGGCAATCATTAAAGATTGGGGAAGAAGATGGTGGCTCGAAGTAGGACTCGTGAAATTTTGATGATGGCGCGAAGGAGAACCGAGTCAGGCTCGAGAGTGCGTGAGTGTTTCCTATTGTAATCAATTTTAAAGTTTAAATTAAACAAAGATTAAAAGGAAGTTTGTCTCGGGGTTATTAGGTAGTTAATTCCGGTTGAACTAGGGGATAAAAAGCTTAGGCTTAGGGAATTTGAAAATTGGCTTGGGTATTACAGGTTTCAAGATTTCAAGTTAAAAACCTGTTTCAGGTTTTTAAGTTTTTACTAGACATGATAAAAAAAATTAATTAAGTTTTCAAAGCTAGTTGAAGAAACAAATTTTAAAGTTTAGGGTTTAATCAAGCTTAAACAGTTTATTAACTACCACTCTTAAATAATCAATGTTAATTTAAGTTGTAACTTATTAAAGGTTTGAAAGTAAAATTATCTTTGAATTCAAAAGTAATTCAATAAGCCCAACCTTTAATTTAAGAGTTTATTTTAAATAAACTAAATAGAGATAATTAAGTAGTAAATTGAGAAGATTAAATGTTTTAAAAAATTAATTAACTTAAAGGCTTAAAATTAATTGGTTAATGATAATTAATTCCAAATTGTTTTCAAAGAATTTAATAATGTTAAGTGATTAAGATAAGTGGGTTATCTTATGTTAATTAAAGTTTTAGGCAATAAAGAATTAATTAATTAAGTAGTAATTAAAGGTTTAATTTATTAATGGTTAACCAATTTTTGTAATTAATTAAGGATAATCAATTTAATGGTAATTAATCCATTTAGGGTTAATGAATTAATTAAAGATAATTAATGAAATGGTATACTTATTTAGTAATTAAAGGTTGAATTAATTATAATTAAAGGTTAATCAAATTACTATTAATGGTTAATTAATAAATGATTAAAGAGTAATTAATCAAAATGATTTGTAATTTGTTAATGTTAATTAACCAGGATTAGTAATTCATAAGTAATTAATTTGATTTGAATTAATCAGACAATTAACAGATCTTACTTAATAATGTTTGGATTTTATTGGATGATTGAATTGTTTAATATCCTTGATTGTGATGCTCTGTTTTGATTTGAGTTGTGTTCAATGTAATTTATTATCTGTGATATATATCTGTGATCTATGAATGAAAGATAAGCGTTATAGTTTATACCGCTTATCAAATATATTGCTGTATTGGAATATGTACTGATTGATGATGTTGCACTTCTATTGTGTAAATCCCCTGGACCACACTTATACACACATAAATATGGATTGCACGCGGAAATTGCTTAAGTCACAGATTTTTGAAATAGTTTAAAAATATTTTTGAATCCAAATGGTATTGGAAATGGATTGGGTTTAAAGTAAAAAGCTTTTGAAATAGGAATTTTCAAAGATAAAAGTTATTTTTGAATAACTTGATTTAGTTTTGAATTTTGATTTAAATTTAAATTCAAAATTTGAAATTGAATTCTATGTTTGGAAACTAGGGATTAAAGACGTTATACAAGTTATATATGGGTTAAACCATTTTAAAGGTATTGATTTGGGAATTTTAATATAATTCAAGGGTTTAACTAGTGCAAACATAATTTGATTTTTCTGAAACGAAAACTATTTATTTTCAAAAAAAATAAAAACTTTCATATGAGAAATGAATTTCCAGTTTGTATTAAAGGGATTTCATGTCTAAAATGAAAATGGTCTTCCAAGTTATGAATAAATCTTTGGAAACGGTTTGAAAATTATAAGTTAAATCCTTGACTTAAAGATTGGATGAGTTGATCCTAATTGAAATAGGAATTGTTTTGGAAATCTATGAGTGGATATTTGTAAAACTGGGTGAACTTTGTGAAATGAATCTTTTTTCTTAAAGATTTGAAATGGTAATTTGTTTAAACCATTCGAAGAAAGATTTTGGGTTTTTTTTAAGAGTTGCGACTTAACTGAAATTCCATATCCATATGTTTTTAAATATTGCGCTCATTATTCAGTTTAGCCGGGAGAGGACCTTGTCCGAAAAATGATACGACGTTATGGATTGCATTTGAAGACCGGTGTTGTAGACCAGGTGTCTTCGAGAACGATAGGAAAACCTTTCGATTATCTCTGCACCAAGTAGCTACGGTATAGAGATTCCCTAAGTGATGGGAAATCCGATCGGGATTATGGATACCCGGATTGCAAGGGCTTCTTCGAACGTGCCTTCGGTTCTGTTCGGATGTATGTCCGACATTACACCATTAGATATAAAACTGATATGTATCAAATAATTTCTGTTTGGTGGCGGAGAGTTTATTCTCTTAGCTTAACACCCTACTCTGAGACGTACGAGCTCAGAGGTTATGTAGTTGATAGTTGTCAGTGATATACTCCCAATTTGGTAGTGTGGCATGCTGAGTGCTACTGTGTATCATTTGTTGATCAAAGCATGGCTATTGTATAAAGCGTAGCTTTCTGGACGAGACTGCATCAGGACCTCACACCCCGAAAATGGTCGAAATAGGAAAGTTGCGGCAATGTTATAAGGGTCGCTCCCTTTAGGATGTTTCATTCCCTTCTCGAAAAGTGTGGTATCATGGTATGGAGTCCAGATACTTAACTCATGTGGACACTGCAAATCTATTACTTTGTGATTGCTTTGTGGTTAAGAGGCGCCTCGGATAAAGGTCCCAAAGGACCGAGGGATGGCATGCTCGAGTAGTAGTTACCTAGTTACAGAGCTAACCCAGCCTTGTGTTGGCAGAGAGCCGAGTTGGTTCTCGGGATGTCCCTCCAGAGGCGTACCCATGTGGTAGTTGGAAAGTCCTTAGCTTGACCATTTATTGGAAATCCAATCTTCAATACGCGCCTTGTACGGTTTTAGTTGTATAATCTGCCATTTACTTATGGTGGCGCCCCACTGTTTAGATGGTAGCTATAGTATGCATACAATAATGATTGTATGCTGGCTAGGATTAATATTATACTTTCAAAAGGTTTTCTGCACTATGCACTGATAATAATATCGAATGATTTTTGCGTAGTAAGCATATTTGCCTATCATAAGGAGAAATCTCCTCTAATTCTGCGTTTGCATTGTATGTATGGCGGGAGGCCTTATGGTAGTTTCATTTTCCAAAAAGAACTGCGGATTTGTTTAAAATTCTTTTGTTGTTTGTTTTTAAAAATATAAACTATTTTTGTTTGCTCATACCAGTCCCACGATTGACCTGGAGTTTATTGCTCACTTCTTGAACTCTGGGTGGCCACAATTTTCCCTCACGGGCAGTCTAGAGTTGGGTTTTTCAGATAATCAATAATAGGTGTAGATTCGATAGCTTTCAAAGTCTTTGGTTTGGTAGCTTTCTGTCCTTGGGAATCTTCTTCAGTCTTTGGACGGACTGCACTTGCTTAGCTTTGTGCATCGTTATTGGGAGTTCGAGCTATTTCTGGATTGGTGCCTTGGAGATGGAGATTACCAATACTGGAGTTCTCTCTTGAAGACCATATTAGAGATATTGTTCTGTTGCTGGTGTTATCTTTCTTTCACTACTATTGTCTTATATCATATCTCTAATGTATATTGATATTCATTGTATCATTATTGTGTTTGAATATTGTATCAAATGTTTTATATCAAATGTATTATTCATCTCTTCCGCTATGTTGTATTTAATGTGTTATAAGCTCCGACGAACCAAATTCGATGTTTGGATCTGCGGCATTTGAATACGAGTGTCCAATTCGGTGTCGATTTTTGAAGGTCAAGTCAGGGTCACTACAGAAGGTTATTGGGTTTTCGATTGTCCTACTGCTCCTGAGGGTTTCAAATCTGGGAAGCTTAATGTTGCTAAAGCTTCTGGTGATTCTTCTCAGCCCAATGGTATTACTCCTTCTGTTTTGGAAGGTTTTATTTTATTTCATGACCGTTCTATTAGAGTTCTTTTCGATACGGGTGCATCACATTCATTCGAATCAAAGGTGCTAGTTGATGTTATTCCTTTGGATGTTGTTACTCTTTGTGACCCTTCGAGGATTGTGATCCTATTGGTGGATCCTCTACTCTTGGTTTGTTATGTGTTGATGTTGAGATTATTTTATGTGGTTTTTCCTTTCATGCGAATCTACATGTTATGGATCATCTTGGTTTCAATATGATTTTGGGGATGGATTGGCTCGTCCGTTATGAAGTTCAAATCCTATGTCCCGAAAGAACTTTATGTCTCAAGCATCTCGATGCTATCGAGTAGTTATCTATTGTATTTCGAAGCATGGACCATACTTCGAATGCTCTCATTTCTTCCTTCGAATCCGAGGATGTCATAGATAATATTCCGGTTGTTTGTGATTTTTCTGATGTCTTTGAGCCTATTTCGAGCTTGCCGCCGAAGTGGGCAACTGAGTTCCATATTGATCTTATCTCTGGTGCTCATCCTGTTAGTCGTCCTTCCACGAGGATGTCTGCTAAGGAAAATGAGGAACTCAAGCAACAATTATCTGAATTGGAAGCCAAGCAATTTATTCGTTCTAGCTCTTCTCCTTGAGGCACCGCCGTTGTCTTTGTTAAGAAGCTAGATGGTACTCTTAGGCTTTGCATTGATTATCGCTAGCTTAGCGAGCTTACTATCAAAAATAGTTATCCATTACCTAGGATCGACGACATGTTCGACCAATTAAGTGGCGCTAAGCTTTTCTCCCAACTCGATCTTGCTACCGGTTTTCATCAGTTACGAGTTGCGGAAGATAACATTCCTCTTACTGCATTCCGTACTCGTTATGGTTCTTATGAATGGCTTGTTATGCCGTTCAGTTTGACGAACGCTTCAGTGTATTTTGTTGATCTTATGAATCGGATATTCTAGGAATATCTCGATAAGTTCGTCTTGGTTTTCATTGACGATATTCATATTTATTCCAAATCTGAAGCAGATCATATTCAGCATTTGGAGATTGTTTTGAGCACTCTTCGTCAGCATCAGCTTTATGCCAAATTCTCCAAGTGCCACTTCTGGGAGAATAAGATGAAGTTTCTCGGTCATATTGTTTCTTTCGATGGTATCTCTATCGATCCTTCCAAGATTGAATCTATTCAGAATTGGAAGAGGCCCGAGACTGTTACTGAGATGCGCAGTTTCCTCGGATTGGCAGGTTATTATCGCCGGTTCATTAAGGATTTTTCTCGTATTGCTTACCGCTTACCACTCTTACAAGGAAAGCTGTTCCTTTTATTTGGTCTTATAAGTGTGAGATTTCTTTCATGAAGTTAAAAGATCTCCTTACTCATGCTCTTATCTTAGTGGTTTCCGAGTGGAATCATGATCATGTTGTTTATACCGTTGCCAGTGGTTTTGGACTCGGTGTTGTTCTCATGCAAAAGGATAGAGTAGTTTCCTATGCTTCTAGACAACTAAAGCCTAACGAGATTCGTTATGCTACCTATTATTTGGAGTTAGGCGCTATATTGTTCGTTCTAAAGATTTGGCGACGTTATTTATTGGGCGAGCGTTTTGTTCTCTTCACTGATCACAAATCTATGAAATATCTATTCACTCAGAAGGAACTTAATATGAGGCAACACCGTTGGCTCGAATTTATTGCTTCATATATGATTTTGATATTCAGTATACCCCTGGTAAGGGTAATCGAGTTGCTGATGCGCTTAGTCGCAAGCAGCAAGTTGTTGTTTCCATGATGCTAGTAGAGTGGAATATGTTGGAAGCTCTATCTCATTGTGATATTAGAGACCATCCTTCAGTTTCTGATTCTCCCGTGCTTTTATTTAGCATGGAAGCTCGTCCTAGTTTATTGGATCGAATTGCCGATGCCCAGAAACAAGATCTAGATCTCTCTTATCTTATTTAGATTTGTAAATCGGAATCCCGAAGTGATAATCTAAAGGATTTCGATATTGACATTCATGGTTGTATTCAGAAGAAGGGAATGTTGATCGTTCCTAATGTTCCTAATCTTAAGAATGACATTCTTGAGGACTGTCATCGTTCTAAGTATACTATTCATCCGGGCAGTAGTAAGATGTATGCTCACATGAAACGCTTACACTTTTGGGAGGGTACGTAGCGTGATGTTACAAGTTATGTGAGTCGTTGCATGAATTGTCAACTTATTAAAGCAGAACACCAGCGTCCTAGTGGTCTTTTGAAGCCTCTTGAGATTCCATTATGCAAATGGGATCAAATTTCTATGGACTTCATTGAGTGGTCTACCTCGTTCGAGGTCGGGCCGTACTAGTATTTGGGTGATTGTTGACAGATTGACCAAATCAGCCCATTTTATTCCTATCAAGTCCAATCGGACTACCCTTTTCTTGGCTAAGCTTTTTATTAAAGAAGTCGTTCGACATCGTGGAGTTTCTAGTTCCATTGTTAGTGGCAGAGATCCGCTTTTCACTAGTGGTTTCTAGTAGAGCCTTCAGAAAGCTTTGGGTACTAAGCTCAATCTCAGTACAACTTATCATCCACAGTCTGATGGTTAGACTGAAAGGGTGAATCAAGACTTAGAAGTTCTCCTTCGCGCTTGCATTCCAGATTTTGGTGGTAGTTGGAAAGACCACTTATCTCTTGTTGAATTTTCTTATAACAACAGTTTTCAATCCAGTATCGGTACGGCTCCTTTGGAAGCTCTTTACAGAAGACCGTGTCGATCACCATCTTATTGGTTGGAATCTGGGGAAAAGGTCGTTATCAGCCCCGATTATATTCGTGAATATTTTGAGAGGATTGATATTATTAGACAAAGAATGAAAGAGGCTTAGAATAGGCAGATAAGCCGATCATCGTAGGAAACCTTTGGAATTTTCTATTGGAGATCACGTATTCATTCATGTTTCTCTGATGAAGGGAGTGGTGCATTTTAGTAGCTTCGGGGAATTGGCTCCTCGATATATTGGACCATTTCCTATTACGGGACGCAGTGGCCCTGTTGCTTATCATGTATCGCTACCTATTCAGTTTTCGGTAATTCATGACGTATTTCATGTGTCCCAGCTTTGTCGATGCCATCGAGATTCTGATTCTATTATTGATCCTCAAGTTTTGCAAGATCTTGAGATCTCACCCGACTTGTCTATGGTGCAAAATCCTATTCGTGTGCCAGCTTCGGAGGCTAAACGCCTTTGGAATTAAGAAGTCCCGCTTGTGAAAATTCAATGGTCCGCAAACCCCAAAGATTGCACTTGGAAAACCAAAGAATTCATCGAGCGTTCTTATCCTCGTTTTCTCTCCTCTTTGGGTGGGGGTGAGCATTCTTACTCGTCTTTTCTATATTAAATCTTGGTTGCGATGAATCATTTATGCTATAAACAATGTCTAGTATGAATATTGCGAGGACGCAATTTTTATAAGGGGAAGTTTGTAACAACCGTGATTTTTAATTACCTTCCAAATAAAAAATTTAAAACAGAAATTTTAATTTGAGTTTTGAAAAAAACGAAATTCATTTGCAAAGTCAGTTACATACTTTCCAGTTGTAGCACGTTGGAATTACACGGCATTTGCATTCGCGTGTATATTTGAATATAAATCCATTTCAAAGTCAGTTAGAAAAATAAATAAGTTAAATTGTAATCATCTTTTGCCTTCTTCACGTGAAAGAATATATCCAAGTTAAAAGCAAGATTGAAACTATGCCGTCACACACAAAGTTTTTAAAACAAAGTTTGAATTCACTGTTGCTACCATCATTTTTTTACAGCACGTCCTCTTTTTCCACTGAGACACGTTTGTCTCATAAATGCTTGTGTACTTAAACGCAAGCCAACACTTCATTCTTTTGACTTGTGCACAATTTTGGTGGAAGAAAGGTAAAACTGCACCATTCATTTGCTTCATTCTTTTTCCAGTAGCTGTGTAGAAAGCTTTAATGGCAGTTCGAATAACTAGTTTTGAAGCAAAGTTTAGGTGAGTTCATAAACTCACATTTCCAATTTATGTTGGTTTTATTGCTTATGTCCATGCATATTGTAGCTTTACCCAAGCATCTTTACTTCCTTTATTCCATACGTGCACATATATAGACGAGTCCAGACCTTTTCATTTTTTCAATTACTTGTTGCATTTCGTTGACATCAAAATTAGTTACGCATTAAAAATTGGTTACATTAAAATTGCAGCGAGTACGGCCTGAGGCAATAATGCCCATGAAAAGTCATCTGCGTGCTTGCTTTAGTACGCGCATGTCAGCTATATGATGGGGATGCCTGCGTTTCGTGGTCAGTGTGTGCGAGTGGAAGCGTGTTACTCTTGTGTGTGTGTAAGTGTGTGCGCATGTATTGTCGCGGGAGAGCAATATATTTATATGATACATACAGGTGCTCACATATGGTTTGCGATTTAGCTTATGTATATTTTTTCGAGAGTAGCTGTGAAGCACAAAATTTGGTCCAGGTCACTATATTTTATATTTTCTTGCGCGCATGTATGTTGTTTAGTCGAAAATTTTTCCATGCAAACATTTTTCCGTCAATGCTATAGAACAAGAAAACTAGTGCTAGGCCTTTAAAAATGTTGTATTGCATGCGTGAAATATTTTTGGCCAAGTCATTTATTTTTTTATCAACATCATTTTTATGCAATGTTGTATTATATGCATGAAATAATTTTGGCCAGGTCATTCATTTTTTATCAACATCATTTTACGTAATGTTGTATTGCATAGAATCAATGTCCTGTTCAATTTACAATTGTTTTTAATCGTACGTCTGAGCTTATATGTTGCCCAGGATGGTTTATATCTTGTATACTCCATTATTCGCATGCATATAATTTTTTTTGGGTTGTCATATTTTAAAATATATTTTGTCTATTTGCACGCAAACGCGAGTAGAGCAAAGGAAAAGTCCATTTCCAGATTTACTTAATTCATATTAGTTATGTGCGTGCAGATTTGGGTTGCATGTTACTAAGTCCAGGCAGCATTATATTTGATGAATATATAGTAGTGCAGTCTACTACTTAATTTACGATGAACCGGTGTTTCGTTTTGGAACGAATTTTGTTGCTGTTATTTTTATAATGGAATTTTTACTCCAGTGTTTATATTTGAAGCGTATTGTTTTGATGAGTTTTTGTCGAATAAAAATTAATGTTTTTTTGACTTCAGTAACCGTCAATTTAAAGTGAATTTTCAAACGGCTATCCCCCAAAGCTAATTTGATATTCGTTTTAACGGTGTTTTGTGAAGCGCAATTTCTTTGTCGAAATTGCTATAGAAGTTGCTATTTTAATCACATGTTTTTAAATCGTTTTAAAATAAAATTGTCTCAATTTTTTTTATAGTGTACGCTTTCAAAGAATGAGGAATCGATTTAAACATTTCAGCAAAACTAAGGACTATGAACCCTTACTTTTACTGATTCGATTAATTCCGGGCTTGTCCATTTGAGAACGTAAATTTTATTTATATAAAATACACAATTTTTCACTTTCAAGGAAACGATGATGAGATTTAAACGATTTAGCAAAACTGCAGAATATGAAACCACGCTTTTACTTGTTCGGTTAATTCCGGACTCGTTAATTGAAATGTTCGCCGTGGAGTTGCTGATTGAGAATTTTGATGATTTTGTTTGGCTTTCGAGCCACTATGATGGACCTTCGAGTCAATTACCAGTACTCGACGTTCGGGTCATATGTTGGACCTTCAGGTCACTTGTTGAGGGCCAAATATTATGATGACAGTACATGGTAGGCTTCGGCCATATGAGATGCACGTGCTGCGTAGCTTAGACTGGCCATACGCTAGGATCGATCCACTTTTATGCTGATTTTTCTAGTTATCTTTTTTTGATTTCTAGATTTTTGTGTATTGTTGTTTTGAATTCAATTTTGAATTTGAAAGTTGATTTTGATGGAGTTTAACGAGATTTCTTCATTTAACCTATGTTGATTATTTATGCTGAATAGTCTCATTCGAGATTATAATTAATTTTCTTTAAATGTTGTTTATGATGCATTCACTTCTAAGTTTAAATTAGAATGATCCGTTTATTATTTTCTTTTAAATAATACTCGGGCCAGTCCGAGTTATTTCAGGATAATCGCTATCTCTGATTCAGTTGCTGCTTCATCTTTTGGGATTTCACATCATCTTTTGTCTAGACTTCGAGGTGTCACTTTTGGTGTAGTGACTCTCATCTCGTGTATGTATTGATGGTTATGTATATGTACATTTGGTTCATTTGAACCATCGATCGTTGTAGTATGTATCCAGACTTATCTTCCGCTATATCTGATATTTCTGTTCCAATGTGATTACACTTATCTGTGTTGTTGTTATTATGAGTTGATCTGAATTTTTCTTAAGTCACCGTAGTTTGTTTTAGATTTGGATATAATATAACATTGGGGGTAATTTACACAACTCCTATCGATGTAATCAATACTCGTCTTAGGCATAACTGACGGATGGTCGCTTCTAACAGGCCTTATTCTTCACAATAGCAGAATTTATTCCTTATAATAACCTTTGTTATTATGAGCATAGAGGTGGGGAGTCACATTTAAGCTTTTTTTTAGAAGAGATGAAAGAAAATGTTTTGAACACAAATGATTTTGCCATGTTTTTCTCTTAATACATTTATTAAGTGTGTTCAAAAATTAATTAAAACAATGCCGCTTGTCACTAAAGATTATTAAAATGCTTACTAGTGTTTTTCTTGGTTTAAATGTTATACACATGTAAGAAACAAAAAAAAATTGTGTTTATCTCCTTTTTAAAATTTTTAATTATATTTTTACAAGTGTTGAATTTCATTATTAAATTAATTTCTTATCTTTAAAAATGTTTAAAATTTCATTTAAATCAATTTCTTAATTATTTTAACATGTTTAAATGCTTATTTTCAATTAGCCTTAAATGTTTTCATAAATAAATTACCTTTATTCAGTACATTCTTTAATATTTATTTGTATATTTTTAAAAAAATGTATTTTCGAAGCTAAATTTTAATGAAATAAAATTTAAAAAGAAAAGAATATTAAATTAAACCTTATTTTAAAGTTTCAAACTAAAAATATTTTTCTTTAATATATATGAACTAAATTTATTCCGAAAGCCAATTTTTAAAGAAAACAAATTAAAATTTAATTATAATATGCTATTTAAGCTATTATATTTTTAAATAAAATAAATATTTACATTAACTACTTTTGAAAATATTTACATTAACTACTTTTGAAAATTCAAACTCCAGCTTTCCAAGAACTGTTCTCTGCTCAAAATAATTTAAGTGAGTAAACATACTATCTTTGAAATTAAAATCTTGATAATTGGTTTATGAAAATCTTGTGTTTGCTATATATTGTAAATAAGTAGTTCTGTAATGTTTTATGTTATACTGGAAGCTTTGCTATGTCATGTTCTTTAGTGTTTCAAGTTTCTGATCAAAGAAAGTAGAGAAATACTAATACTTCTTCATATAAACATTATAAACTTAGTAATTTAAACTAAATAAGTTTGTTTGAACCTAAATCAAAGCCTGGAAAATTGTTTGAAGTTTGACAGTGTAACATGGATTCTGTTTATTCAAGTTTATAGTAAAAAGGAATCATATGTTAAAATTCGAATATTTTAATTTGTTGATTTGATTTCATATCTTGAATAAACATACAAAAGTAGGATTTTTAAAACAAGAATGATGATTTTTAGATAAGTATACAAGGTGCAGTTCATAAATGAACAAAAAATGCTTTTTATTCAATTTCTAATGATTCAACAAATTTTAGATGTTAAAATTAGTTGTGAAGCTTGCTTAATGATTCACGAATACAAGAAAAATGTTAGAAAAATTTTCTAATGCGAGAATTAGTGGGTCGAGACGAGTTTAGGGTTTTGGATCGAGTTTTGCAGTGGTCTTAAGCTTGTTGATTTTGTCACCATGGGATGATCGAGCTGCATGAGTTTCTAGAGGATGGTAGAAGAGGGTCAAGCCGAGGTGTGGGCGGAATTACGTCGCCACTAGTGGTCGGCCTTAGTGGTTAATGGCATTTTTTCTTTTGGGTGTGTTCGAGTTGCAGTTCGAACAAATGGGTATATTTTGATTTCGAATTTTTTCGTGTTGAATTGAGTTTGTCTTTCGAGTATGAGGCCGTTTTGTGACTTGTCGGAGGCGACGTGGTTCGCCAAAACATCGGCGAAGTGTCGTGCACGTGCACGGTGGCTGTAACAACCCTGCTTTTGGAGATTACCTGTTAATAGTTATAATTTAATATTGTAAATTTAATAAAATTGTAAATTTTATATTGTTTATTTGGAATAAACAATGAATTTTGAAAATAAACTGAGAAAAATAAAGTTTGGAACTTCATTTTATTTATTTGGACTAATGGTGATGGAGAATGATCTTTGTTTAGAAAAAATGAAATAATTTTTATAAATTATTGTCAATTACTTCTTTTAATAATTTTTAAATGAAGTATTTGATTTTTTGAAGGGTGTTTAATTAAGTAAAAAGATGGAAATTGGTTTAAAAATGGGTGTTGGTTATAAATAAAGTTTGGATACCGTTTGTAATATTTTTCTAAGTAAGAAAATAATTTTTATGGAATTTTAAAAGTCAAAAATGTATGTTTTTGCATTTAATTGTGGAAATAGTGCATTTTTGTGAAATAAAAGATTTTAATAATAAAAATGTTTTATAAATATAAATTTATCTTTTATATGGTGGAAAATGATTTAGTTTATAAGTGTGTAAGTTTAGAATTTTATTTGTGTAAACATTTGAAAGATAGTGGCATTTGCTAATTGCATATGTTTAAATATAAATATATGCATTTTAGTTTAAGCATGAATAAAAATTTGGACTTATTGTTTCTTTTGTTCATTTTGGGTCCAAGGGCCATTGTAATCTTAACCAGGTTAGAAAAGAAGAAATTTAGTTCATGTACGTTGATACCTCAGCTCCTCTTCTTCTTTCTTCCCTAAGACAAAAACAGTAAAAAGAAAACCCTTCTTTCAAAATCAAATCTCAAGCTAATTTTCTTCAATTCAAGATGAAACTTCTTCAAATGATAGTAAATTGAAAGGCTTTTGAAGACTAATTTCACCTTGAAGCTTCAATCATTCTTTAAAAATTCGGGTATTTGCTATCTAAATCAAAGGTGAGTTGAAAACTCACATTTTCTAGCATAATTGTAGATTTCAAGGTTAGAAATCTCAATTTGATTTTTATTGCATGTTCATTTGTAAACCACTATCAATAAATTGGGCATAATGTTCTGGAAAGCATGAAGAGAGGGTGATAACTTTTATGTTAAACACTTTCGAAAATTTTGATCATAGAAGGTCGAAAAATCCAATACAAACTCACTGGCCTGTAATTGTAAAACTGTGCTTAATACAGTTAGTAAATTGAGCATATCTTCCATTTTTCTTATCGGCTTTGGATGATTTATGAAGTTCTGGAAAGCTTATTTTATGTGTGACAACTTTCCAGTTGAATACATTTGCATATTTTGAGCATAGTTTGACCAAAATGCTGTTGGAAACTCTCAGCTCTGTCACTTTAGTAATTACGTTATCGAAACTAAACATAGTTAGTAAATTAGACATATCTTCCTTGTCTCTTATCGGATTTGGGTGATATTTGAAGTTTTGGAAAAAATATTTTGTGTGTGACAACTTTTATGTTGAACACATTTGCATATTTTAAGAATAGTTTGATCGAAATCCTGTTACAAACTCTCAGCTCTGTCACTGTAAAATTGTGATTTTCTGTGCTAAATGCTGTTGGAAATTTAAACATATCATTTTCGTTTGATGTCGGAATTTGATGATTATTGATGCTCCTGAAAGCTTAGATTATATGCTACAATTTTCATGTTTTGAGTTTTGTCAAATTTTGATGTTTACATGGTCGAAAGTTCATTCTAGTATCGCTGTCCCGAAACTAAAACAACAGCTGTAGCGAAATTCATATCTGAAATTTGTTTTGGCCATATCTTTCATGTTTCTTATCCAAATTCAATAATTCAAGATGTTCCAGAAAGCTTAGACTTTGTGCTAGAAGTTTTATGTTTTGATTTTTTTGAAATTTCGAAGTTAGCTTGGTCAAAACTATATTTGTTTGTTGCTGTCTCGAGAGCAAAACGACAGCAATAACAATCATTGAACTGAGAATTGTATTGGCTTATTTTTGCTCTCATTCTTGTTAGATTTTGATGTTGTTTTTGAGATGTTTTGAGAGCTATGATGCCTATCAATAGGCAAGCTATATTTAGAGAATTTGAAATGCAAATTTAAATAGAATTTGAATTGACTTTGGGTTAAATTTGAATTGAATTCGTATTGAATTCAAGTTATCGGTCTTGAGTAATCTCTCTTGTTTTTCATTATTTTCGAGCATGATTTTCACTAAACCATTTTGAAGTGTTTTTTGAAATAAATGGAAATTTCAAATTATTATTACATTGTACTTCAAAATTATTTTTCTAATATAAAATTTATTTATTTCCTATAATAAAGAAAATTTAAATATTGGTTCTATTAATATTTTCGGGAAAAAGTTTTAAAGCTTGTTTTCTCAAATAAATTATTTTATATATAAAATACACACTTTTATACTATTCGAACGTATGAGAAAGAGAATTAAACGATTTAGTAAAACACGTGGTATGAGACATGTGCGTTTACTATTTCGGTTAATTCCGGACTTGTACGATCGAAGCTATTTGAGATTATTGATTTTGAGATGTTTGTCATTTTATGGCATATTTTGAGTTTTATAATTCCTATTTAACGGAATTATTTAAGATGGCCAATATTTGGCGAGTATTATGGTTTGGGATCTCCTAAGCAGGAGTATGGTCGATGAGAACCATCACGATGTTTTATTTACTTGCCAATGATATAAGGCAAGTCTTGAGTATATGATTTCATATTTTGAGATTTATGGTTTATGAGGAACCATTACGATATTTCCACTTGTCGATGAAATGAGACAAGTTATGATGTTATTTAACACTTGTCGATGAGATGAGACGAGTATGGTGTCTCTTTATCACTCGCCAATGAAATGAGGCGAGATATGATTTTATGATTTTTATGATGTTCCTAGTGTGGCACCGACTAGTGGCTAGTAAATCGCTAAGTGCGAACGAGTGGTATGGGACACACGTTAACACTTTTCGGATTCCTATCCGTGAGTTTGTGACACATTCACGATGTTTACCTAACAGAATTGCTTTGAGAGGTGTCAGCGACCTTGTCATAAGGACAGACTGCTTAGGGAGGTGTTAGCGACCTTGTTAGGGCTGACAAAATAGCTTGGAGAGGTGTTAGCGACCTTGTCATGAGGACAAACTGCTTAGGGAGGTGTTAGCGACCTTGTTAGGGCTGATAAAATAGCTTGGAGAGGTGTCAGCGACCTTGTCATGAGGACAAACTGCTTAGGGAGGTGTTAGCGACCTTGTTAGGGCTGACAAAATGGCTTGAAGAGGTGTCAGCGACCTTGTCATGAGGACGAACTGCTTTGGGAGGTGTTAGCGACCTTGTCAGAGGCTTCGACCGTTTGAGAATGGCACGTGCAGCATCGCTTCGGCATGCAAATGGGATTTGGCCAATCCGGGGAATTTTTATGAGTTTTTGATTTTGATTTCACCTATTTTGAAATGATGATTTTACCTATAGCCTTGAGTTAGAGAAAGGCTTATATATGTGTGTGTGTGTGTGTGTGTGTGTGTGTGTGTGTGTGTGTGTGTGTGTGTTGATTTATGGTTATTTCGATATGGGGATTATAAACTCTTATTGAGTTTCATAGGTTTTTATTTGGAGATTATCATCGGCGATTGTTTATGTTATTTGAGTGTATTGTAGAGTTTACCTCTTTTGAGGCCTTTGTATACTTAAATGACATTGTTTCACTTAAGTCATGAGTATGTGTATTTTCTATTGCCTCTTCTCATTTGAGAAGAATTATCACCTTGTATGTTATGCTTCATATTATCTTCTATCCTTATGAACTGATTGTTTTAGCTAGACTGACCCGCGTATTTTATACTCGGGTCAGACCGAGTTGTTTCAGGTTAGCAATCAGTTACGGGACTTAGCTTTGATGCATCTGCTTGGATATCAGCCTAGCACTTTTGTGTAGTTTATATTTCTTTCCGCTTGACTCTGATATGTATTTGATTAGATGTATATAGTGTGGTCCCTGTACCACTTTTGTATATTAGTTTGTATCATACTGGGATGTATCTGTGTATATGTGTTTATATATATAATGATTACTGTTCCGTGATGTGATATGCATTCTGTTATTGTACTTTGTTCTGATAGATCCATTAGCCACCTATAGTTTTGTATTGAACATTTATTGGATATGTCGATCCACTTGAAATAGAAAAAAAAATATTGAGCATTTATCGACGTATGCAGTAGATATTTAAGACAAGATTATAGATGGTCGCTCCGAACCAGCCCTATTCTCCGCATTAACAGACAGAATTACCCAGTAATTCTCTTTGTTAATGTGGGTCTTGGGGTGAGGCGTCACAGCTTGGTATCAGAGCGAGGTTCAGAACAAAGTATGATAAACACAGAACAGAAACACATATGAAGGTACATCTAAGTGTAATACAAGTGTTACGAATTCCTTAATCATCGTGTCCTTTACCTTATCGTGCCTTTTGGAGTAGATAATTTGGGATATGTCTAGGAATATGTTTTATTCCGAAATATTCCCAAATTTAATTGATGACATCTTATCTTAGGAGTAATCCTAATCGTGATTGTTTTATTCAAGTCCTCTTCAATACGGGTGCTTGACACCCTTCCGTATTGAAGGAGTTTGTTGATGATCTTTGACGTTCTTATTTTGTGATTTCTTTGAGGATTGCGAATCCTATTGAGGGGATCTGCAATATTTGGTATGATGTTAAGGATTTTGGATTTTTTCCTTATAGCTTATCTTTTCAAGTGAATTAGCATGCTTTTTCCTCTTTAGAGTTTGGAATGATTTGAGTTGGGGTAGCTTGGGTATTTTCTAGTTGCATTCTGTAATCCAAAGGAAGCTAAAATTAGGTATCCTAATTTTAACTGATTTGTTGTTTCTTTCTCTTCGGAATGTTATTGATGATTTTGAAGTGTCTGTATTCACTCTTGAGTTTCGAGATGTTGATGATCTATCTCAAATTCCTGTCATTGTGACTCTGTTGGTTTCTGTGTGTCCGTTTTGGGTATGACACACAATCGGGCAATCGAATATTGTATTGACTTCATTCTCGGTTCTTGGCCTGTCGGTCGTCCTTCCATGAGGATGTCCACTAGGGAAATGAGGTATTTTCAAAAAAAAAAAAATCAAACTTAAAATATGTTTCTAAGAGAAATTAGTTTATATTTTTGGGGAAAAACAAAAAAATATTTTAAGTATTATATATGAGGTATTTCTTTTTAAAGAAAATGAATTTTTGTGTTGGGTTGTCCGTCTAGTGCTTTAAGAATTCTAGTCGATGCGTTTGGCCAACGTTATCGATAGGGATTTCCTATACGCTGTGATGAGACAGTCAGACACGGTAAATTTAGTTTTAATTAGTAAATTTTGATAATAATTAATAGGGTAGAGTATTAATTTTTTTTAATTGTTTAATAAAACCATTGAACCATGGTGAGTGTTGGAGGAGTGGCGAGGCATTTTTGATCGTTTGATCAACTATGCAACCAATCGATGGGGTCATTCATTATAAATAAATGGTGAGGCAACACCCTTATATTATTTGAAATTTGAGAAATTAAATATGGTAATTTGTGTAAGTAAAGTGAATAATTCTAATTAAGGGGATGTCTTAATTAGAAGAAAATATCATTTGATGTTTTGATTGATAAAATGATGTATTTAAGGTAAAAGAATACATTGGTTTGAAAATTAAATTATTAATTGAATATTTTAGTACAAGTTATTAATGATGACTATAAAAATTTATTTTGATGGATAATCAATAATCATCTCTTTATAATGCAAGAAATTAGTATCTCTTCGAAAATGAGTTTTCATAGTTAATTGTTTTTAAAGCTAGATTTTGGAAAGTAATGAACATATTTCCACTTAATAAAATGTTTTGTAGTGATTATGTAAAGTTGATCATAATTTTATATGTCTTAGCTTTCTAGGAAAAAAGGAGGATCATTTAATAAATGATTTATCCAAAAGCACGTTTGAAATTGTAGTTTGAAATTAAAATGGTTTGGGAGAATTTCAAATTTTAAATTGATTTTAAAAGCTGAAAATTTCGTTTAGAAAAGTGATGTACTAAAACAGAGATAACTAGAGATTTATTACTCCAAATGAGCTCAATCTTTTTGAAGATGAAAGAGATTTCAGTAAGCTATAGAGTTTCTTTGTACCACTTTTAAATATTTTTCTATTTACTAAGTCTAAAATGGGTTTGAATGGAGATAGGCAATTCTGCCCTATTACAAAATTCTCTAAGATTAAGCTGAAAGTAAATTTAACATAACTTTCAAACCGCAAATCCTATTTTGATGATCTTTATATTGCCGGAAAGCCCAGACTAATTAGAACAACTTTCATTCTATAAAATTTTTCAAATTTTGTTGTTTTCTCGGTAAAAATAGGTCTTCTTTACAGCAGGTATGAACTGAAATTGATTTATTTCCACTCAATAGTTAAGTGTAGCATTTCTTATTTATGATCATGAACTAATATCATCTATTTGAGTTAAGTACAGGTGAAAATATGATAGATGGAATATATTTTGATCAAAAAGATTATAGATGTAAGTTTGTGCAAAATCTCTTTAAAATGCTTAAAGGGAAAGGTATGTTTTCGGATTAATTTTAAGTGTTAAATAATGATATATATTGTGCTTCCGACCTAATGGTCGATGTATATTATATAATTTATTTTTGTAACATTGTATATGGCCCTCCGTTCAAAGGAGACTCCGTCAATTTTTTCGAAAATTGCAAACACTAAGAAAATTTGAGAAACAAATTGAAAAATAATATGTTGCAAACTAGAGTGTACCTATGGAAGAATTAGAGAATAACAACTTAAACTTTATTTACACTAGTGAAAAGTAATAAATTTAAAATCTAAGTAAGAAGTTTTGAAAAAAAAATTTCAAGTGTTGAAACTTGTGGTTATAACTATAAAGTATCGATCGTTTGGAACTCTAAGAATTTTTGATTGAGAGTATATACATATATTTTAGTTCCTTATGAGTATCTTACTCTTGTGCTATTTTCTAATGACGTGCATTTATCCGGTCATTCGAGTTTGAAACCACCTTTTGGTTGAACTATCTTGCCTCTATTATGTCTATCTTGTACTGGTGTTGTTCCTTCCGTAGTGTCATATGGAAAGATCATATCGATAATCATCTTGTTGATTAGAGTTTGGGTTGAAGTGTGCTAAATCCTGACTCTACTTGAGGAGCTTATGAGAAATCAATCTCATTTGATTGATCCTTTTTCTTGCATCTTGTTGTGCTCTTATTCGAAGGTGAGACGCCTTCGAAATCTTATGTGCTGATTGGAAAATTCAGCGGTTCGCTAATTCCATATTTGCACTTTAAAAACCACAGAATTAATCGAGCAATCTTATCTTGGTCTTCTTTCATCTTGAGTTGAAAGTGAGGAATTGTGATCTTGTGCCTGTCTATCCTTCTACGATTGATGAAATACTTATGTTGAAAACAAACTCTTCTTTAGAAATTGCGAGGACGCAATTTTGATAAGAGGGAGAGTCTGTAACAACCCTGTTTTTGGAGATTACCTGTTAATAGTTATAATTTAATATTGTAAATTTAATAAAATTGGAAGTTTTATATTGTTTATTTGGAATAAACAATGAATTTTGAAAATAAAATGAGAAAAATAAAGTTTGGAACTTCATTTTATTTATTTGGACTAATGGTGATGGAGAGTGATCTTTGTTTAGAAAAAATGAAATAATTTTTATAAATTATTGTCAAATACTTCTTTTAATAATTTTTAAATGAAGTATTTGATTTTTTGAAGGGTGTTTAATTAAGTAAAAAGTGGAAATTGGTTTAAAAATGGGCGTTGGTTATAATAAAGTTTGGATATCGTTTGTAATATTTTTCTAAGTAAGAAAATAATTTTTATGGAATTTTAAAAGTCAAAAATGTATGCTTTTGCATTTAATTGTGGAAATAGTGCATTTTTGTGAAATAAAAGATTTTAATAATAAAAATGTTTTATAAATATAAATTTATCTTTTTATATGGTGGAAAATGATTTAGTTTATAGATGTGTAAGTTTAGAATTTTATTTGTGTAAACATTTGAAAGATAGTGGCATTTGCTAATTGCATATGTTTAAATATAAATATATGCATTTTAGTTTAAGCATGAATAAAAATTTGGACTTATTGTTTCTTTTGTTCATTTTGGGTCCAAGGCCCATTATAATCTTAACCAGGTTAGAAAAGAAGAAATTTAGTTCCTGTACGTTGATACCTCAGCTCCTCTTCTTCTTTCTTCCCTAAGACAAAAACAGTAAAAAGAAAACCCTTCTTTCAAAATCAAATCTCAAGCTAATTTTCTTCAATTCAAGATGAAACTTCTTCAAATGATAGTAAATTGAAAGGCTTTTGAAGACTAATTTCACCTTGAAGCTTCAATCATTCTTCAAAAATTCGGGTATTTGCTATCTAAATCAAAGGTGAGTTGAAAACTCACATTTTCTAGCATAATTGGAGATTTCAAGGTTAGAAATCTCAATTTGATTTTTATTGCATGTTCATTTGTAAACCGCTATTAGTAAATTGGGCATAACTTTTTCGTTTTAAGTGGGAATTTGATTTTGTTTAATGTTCTGGAAAGCATGAAGAGAGGGTGATAACTTTTATGTTAAACACTTTCGAAAATTTTGATCATAGAAGGTCGAAAAATCCAATACAAACTCACTGGCCTGTAATTGTAAAACTGTGCTTAATACAGTTAGTAAATTGAGCATATCTTCCATTTTTCTTATCGGATTTGGATGATTTATGAAGTTCTGGAAATCTTATTTTATGTGTGACAACTTTCCAGTTGAACACATTTGCATATTTTGAGCATAGTTTGACCAAAATGCTGTTGCAAACTCTCAGCTCTGTCACTTTAGTAATTACGTTATCGAAACTAAACATAGTTAGTAAATTAGACACATCTTCCTTGTCTCTTATCGGATTTGGATGATATTTGAATTTCTGGAAAAAATATTTTGTGTGTGACAACTTTTATGTTGAACACATTTGCATATTTTAAGCATAGGTTGATCGAAATCGTGTTACAAACTCTCAGCTCTGTCACTGTAAAATTGTGATTTTCTGTGCTAAGTGCTGTTGGAAATTTAAACATATCTTTTTCGTTTGATGTCGGAATTTGATGATTCTGGATGCTCCTGAAAGCTTAGATTATATGCTACAATTTTCATGTTTTGAGTTTTGTCAAATTTTGATGTTTACATGGTCGAAAGTTCATTCTAGTATCGCTGTCCCGAAACTAAAACAACAGCTGTAGCGAAATTCATATCTAAAATTTGTTTTGGCCATATCTTTCATGTTTCTTATCCAAATTTAATAATTCAAGATGTTCCAGAAAGCTTAGACTTTGTGCTAGAAGTTTTATGTTTTGATTTTTTTGAAATTTTGAAGTTAGCTTGGTCAAAACTATATTTGTTTGTTGCTGTCTCGAGAGCAAAACGACAGCAATAACAATCATTGAACTGAGAATTGTATTGGCTTATTTTTGCTCTCATTCTTGTTAGATTTTGATGTTGTTTTTGAGATGTTTTGAGAGCTATGATGCCTATCAATAGGCTAGCTATATTTAGAGAATTTGAAATGCAAATTTAAATAGAATTTGAATTGACTTTGGGTTAAATTTGAATTGAATTCGTATTGAATTCAAGTTATCGGTCTTGAGTAATCTCTCTTGTTTTTCATTATTTCCGAGCATGATTTTCACTAAACCATTTTGAAGACATTTTTTAAATAAATGGACATTTTAAATTATTATTACATTGTACTTTAAAATTATGTTTCTAATATAAAATCTATTTATTTCCTATAATAAAGAAATTTTAAATATTGGTTTTATTAATATTTTCGGGAAAAAATTTTAAAAGCTTGTTTTCTCAAATAAATTATTTTATATATAAAATACACACTTTTATACTATTCGAACGTATGAGAAAGAGAATTAAACGATTTAGTAAAACACGTGTTATGGGACATGTGCGTTTACTATTTCGGTTAATTCCGGACTTGTACGATCGAAGCTATTTGAGATTATTGATTTTGAGATGTTTGCCATTTTATGGCATATTTTGAGTTTTACAATTCTTATTTAACGGAATTATTTAAGATGGCCAATATTTGGCGAGTATTATGGTTTGGTATCTCCTAAGCAGGAGTATGGTCGATGAGAACCATCACGATGTTTTATTTACTTGCCTATGATATAAGGCAAGTCTTGAGTATATGATTTCATATTTTGAGATTTATGGTTTATGAGGAACCATTACGATGTTTCCACTTGTCGATGAAATGAGACAAGTTATGATGTTATTTAACACTTGTCGATGAGATGAGACGAGTATGGTGTCTCTTTATCACTCGCCAATGAAATGAGGCGAGATATGATTTTATGAGTTTTATGATGTTCCTAGTGTGGCACCGACTAGCGGCTAGTAAATCGCTAAGTGCGAACGAGTGGTATGGGACACACGCTAACACTTTTCGGATTCCTATCCGTGAGTTTGTGACACATTCACGATGTTTACCTAACATAATTGCTTTGAGAGGTGTCAGCGACCTTGTCATGAGGACAAACTGCTTAGGGAGGTGTTAGCGACCTTTATAGGGCTGACAAAATAGCTTGGAGAGGTGTCAGCGACCTTGTCATGAGGACAAACTGCTTAGGGAGGTGTTAGCGACCTTGTTAGGGCTGACAAAATAGCTTGGAGAGGTGTCAACGACCTTGTCATGAGGACAAACTGCTTAGGGAGGTTTTAGCGACCTTGTTAGGGCTGACAAAATGGCTTAAAGAGGTGTCAGCGACCTTGTCATGAGGACGAACTGCTTTGGGAGGTGTTAGTGACCTTGTCAGAGGCTTCGACCGTTTGAGAATGGCACGTGCAGCATCGCTTCGGCATGCAAATGGGATTTGGCCAATCCGGGGAATTTTTATGAGTTTTTGATTTTGATTTCACCAATTTTGAAATGATGATTTTACCTATAGCCTTGAGTTAGAGAAAGGCTTATATATATATATATATCTGTGTGTGTGTGTGTGTGTGTTGTTTTATGGTGATTTCGATATGGGGATTATAAACTCTTATTGAGTTTCATAAGTTTGTATTTGGAGATTATCATCGACGATTGTTTATGTTATTTGAGTGTATTGTAGAGTTTACCTCTTTTGAGGCCTTTGTATACTTAAATGACATTGTTTCACTTAAGTCATGAGTATGTGTATTTTCTATTACCTCTTCTCATTTGAGAAGAATTATCACCTTGTATCTTATGCTTCATATTATCTTCTATCCTTATGAACTGATTGTTTTAGCTAGACTGACCCGCGTATTTTATACTCGGGTCAGACCGAGTTGTTTCAGGTTAGCAATCAGTTACGGGACTTAGCTTTGATGCATCTGCTTGGATATCAGCCTAGCACTTTTGTGTAGTTTATATTTCTTTCCGCTTGACTCTGATATGTATTTGATTAGATGTATACAGTGTGGTCTCTGTACCACTTTTGTATATTAGTTTGTATCATACTGGGATGTATCTGTGTATATGTGTTTATATATATAATGATTACTGTTCTATGATGTGATATGCATTCTGTTATTGTACTTTGTTCTGATAGATCCATTAGCCACCTATAGTTTTGTATTAAACATTTATTGGATATGTCGATCCACTTGAAATAGAAAAAAATAATATATAGAGCATTTATCGACGTATGCAGTAGATATTTAAGACAAGATTATAGATGATCGCTCCTAACCAGCCCTATTCTCCGCATTAACAGACAGAATTACCCAGTAATTCTCTTTGTTAATGTGGGTCTTGGGGTGGGGCGTCACAGTGGCGATTACTGTCAGCGACTTCGAGTGATGATTGTCTCGAGTTATTACTTGAGAAAATGGGGAGGTTGCTTCGAGTGGAACCTGGTGCGTGAGTGTGGTCGTAGTACATCTGTTTATCTTAAAACATAAAAAAAAGAAAAGAAAGAAAGAGTAGAAGAAGAAGAAATTATGCGAGGAGAAGAAGGACGCGGGAAAAACTAGTAGGAAACTCGGGTTGCTACTCGAGTAAACAGGGTGTTTACCTCGGGTTCCATTTTCTACCGAATTGACTTAAATAACTTTTAAGTTGTTTTGCTAAATAAAATTCAGTATTGATAAAGTTAATACTGTTGGCAAGTTGTAAGTTAATATTTGACTTAAAAAATTATTAAAAGAGATTTGCAAATGTAAGATTAATAATTAATTTAAATTGAAGGTTAATTAAAAATGTAAATTAATTTATACTTGTAATTAAATAAATAATTGAAGATTAAATAAATTTGTAATTAAAGGTTGATGTTAATAATTTTGTGTTTAATCAATTTGAACTTAAGAATTTAATTAACAACTTAAAGTTAATTAATAAATAAGTAGTAGTTAACTAATTAAGTAACTAATTAAAGATTAATGATTAATTAAATCGGTAATTAATGATTAATTAAATAATTAGTGATTAATAAATGGGTATTTAAGTTTTAATAATTAAGGTTATTAATTAATAATTAAAAAATATTTAATTAAGTTAGTAATTAATTAATAACTAATAAATTTAATAAGTTGATTAATTAGTGGTTAACTAAGCAGGATAAAATAGTTTATTCTTAAGTAATTAATTTAGTTAATTAAACTAAATTTGATATGAATCAATGATTCTTAACTAATTGATTATGATATCTATTTGGTGATATTCTGTGATACTTTGTGATATGCATTGATATATCTGTGATGAATGTGTATGATTTATCTGTGATAACTGTTATATGAATTTGAAGTGTTGAACTATATTGTTTAAACTATTAAACAACTTGGCCTCTAAAATGGTATTTAGATTTCGATGAGACCGGGATTGGGTGTCAATTTGATATTCCGTAAGCCACATCGATCCAAATTACACGATAAGTCTTGACATCTCAAGTGAAGGTCGAGATGGTGTTTCAGAATACAAGGGTTATCGTCGTTAACTCTAAGGGTGAATCCAAAATGAGTGTGACGAGATAATGCCTTCGGTTTCGTTCAAACTCGGAATGAACTTGTATGGTTCAGCCATCGTCAAGCGGACGGTGAGCATTCTAAGAAAGGTGTTCTATAAAGGTAATCGCAGCCTCAAGCCTCATCAACCGAGAATGGCTAAAACAGGGGAGATGCAGCAATGTTAGGTGGGTAGCACCCAAGCAGGACGAGATATACTCCTGTCTAGATGTCCCTTTATTTCGGTTGTGTGGGCAGTTGTTGGCCACAACTGCGGGGTTATCTTGTTGGGGCTGTTCAGTAAGGAACGGTTCCGGCCTTGTGTTGTAGGGGGTCGGGAGTGATCCTCGATACGGTGATCTAGGCCCCGTACTGTGACGGAGGGTACCCTAGTAGCCCTGCCATTGATGGAAACCCATTTTCCCTACGATACCTATGGTTTTGATTTGTATTACCCACTTTTGTGGCTAGTAGCTTGAATTTAATAGATGTAACAATGTCGGCTATTTTCTATTTACTTGAAATCCCTATACTCTATTATAATATCAATGGATTTCCTATAAAATGTTTTGGTTAGCATACGATAAAAACTTACCCGTGTTTATGTGTGGGAAGTCTTGCGTGATGCCTTTATTTTCAAATGGTTTTCAAAGTTAAACGACTTTAACCCGTTTACTCACACCAGACCCATGTCTGACCCGTAGTTTATATTTTGTTTTTCATAAACTCTTGGGTACTCAAATTTTTATGAGTAGCCAAGAGATAGGTTTTTGGATTGTTGAGTTCTGAAGGAGCTTGGAGCAGAAGCCCTGGCGTATGTATCTATCTATCCAGTTCCGCTGTGTTAGTTGATGTATGTTGTATTTTGGAATGTATGTAGTGACAGATGTATATATGACTGTCATGTGTATGATATTGTATAACTCTGATACATGTAAAACTATGTAATAGTTATGTGATGTATTATATTTTGTTCCGTTCTGCTGTGAGATTCTGTTGTGGTTATTCTTTCTTTCTATCTTTTCTATTTCTACCTCATTCTTTTCTTATTGATGATACGTCTTTCTGTGCTTAGAAAGGCGGGTTGTCATAGTTGGTATCAAAGCACTGGTTGAGATAATACCTAGGCTCTGGAGTAATATTTATCTTGAGAGTGCGTATTTGTTTTTTCATATAATTATACATGTCTAAATTTGTTGAGTTACCTGTTCAGGTGGCCAATATGAGTTCTGGAAGGAGAGGTAGAGGTAGGGCAGTACCTCGACTGATAATGGATGAAGTCAAACTGCTAGTGTGGCTGTAAATCCAGTACCGCCTCAGGTTAGTTTTGTCGCTTTATGCAAAGACTTCATCAACCTTGGAGGAAAACCATTTGAAGGGTCAGAATCGATAATTGATGTCCAAGCTTGGCTACGCTCTTGTGAGCGCATCTTTAAGAGTATGAAGTTGTATGATAAACGGAAAAGGGAAATGGCATTGTGGCAATTGCAGGGAGGCACAGCAGTGTGGTGGGATGCAATGGTAGCAAATATCTCTGAGGATGACATTTCTTTGGAATGATTTAAGGAGTTATTTGAGGAGAAATTTATGCCAACAGCAGAGAAAACTCGTTTGTACCAGGATTTTCCGAATTTGAAGCAGGGAAGCATGTCTATAGCGGAGTATGAGACCAAATTCAATGAACTTTCTTGCTGTGGACCAGGGCTCATAGATACTTCCCTCAAAAAGAATGAAATGTTTGTGCAAGGATTGAGGCCAGAATTTCATGAAAAGATGACGGTGCACTTGAAAGGATCTTTTGTTGATTTAATTGATATGGCTCTGAGATATGAGAATTTTATGAACAAAATCAGTGGCACCATTAGCAGCCTTTGGTGGGAATTTTGCTAATCCAAATGAAAGGAAGTTCAATCCCAATTGGAGGAAGCCAAACAAGAAGAAGCCTGGAAGTAACAACCGACCTTGCAAATTCTATATATGTCAACAAGAAGGTCATTTGGCAAATACGTGTCATAGGAAAGGATTTCAGCAGCAGCAACATCAACCGCATCATAGCGGACCGGGTTCAGCTTTGGTTTAGAGATCACTATGCTTCAATTGTCACCAACCAGGTCATATGATCAAGAATTACCCGTTACTTCATAAAGCTCAGCAGAATAAGGTATTTTCTTTGGAGGGTGCACCATCTACTTCATCTAAAGGCTAGGGAGTATTGGAAGGTACATTACTTTTAGATGCCAAGTATATTAAAGTTTTGTTTAATTCGAGTGCTTCTTTGAGTTTTATTCCTCTACACTCTGTAGAGAAGTTCTTTCTTACCCCTAGTACTTTAGATTGTCCCATCTTGGTATCAAATCCTATAGGAGGGGTAACCAAATTAGATACGATTTGTAAGGACTTGAAGATTTCTTATCTATCCTATAGTTTTTATTGTGACCCTTATGTGTTGAATTTTAAGAGATTTGACCTTATATTGGGAATGGATTGGATTAATAAGTATAGAGTAGTCCTGAATTTCGATGAGAGCACAGTTTCGCCGGAAACTGATTTGGGTAGAATTGCCAGAGTGACGTGTGATAATTCTGGAATTCACTAGAGTAGTATTTTGCATGGAGTTGAGACTTCTCAAGAGAAGATTGAAGATATCGATGTGGTCCAAGATTTTCCTAACATGTTTGAGGAAGTTATATGTTTGCCTCCGCATCGAGAGATAGAGTTTCGCATTGACTTGATTCCAGGAGCAGTGCTGGTGATTTAGACTAGTAGGAGAATGGCTCCTAGAGAGAGAGGAGCTAATTAAGTAGACTCAGGATCTTTTGGAGAATGGGTTGATTAGGCCCAGTTTTTCTTGTTGCGGCTCTGCTGCGGTGTTTGTTACCAAATCGGATCGATCGCTAAGGTTCTGTGTGGATTATAGAGAATTGAACAAAGTAACTATCCGTAATAAATATCCTCTTCCTCGTATCGATGATCTCTTTGACCATTTGCGTGGAGCTTTTTCTCAACTAGATTTAGCTTTAGGTTTCCATCAGTTGAGGGTAGCTAAGGACAGTATTCCCTTGACTGCATTTAGGGGACCAAATTATTTTCATGAGTGTTTGGTTATGCCTTTTGGGTTAACCAACTCCTGCCTATTTTGTTGACCATATGAACCGAGTTTTTCGTGATGTATTGAATAAGTTCGTTCTGGTGTTCATTGATGATATCGTGGTCTACTCTAAATCTGAAGAAGAGCACCGGCAGCATTTGAGAATTGTATTAGAGACACTGAGGAGGCATGTTTTGAGGCAAAGTTTTCTAAGTGCCATTTCTGGAAATCGGAAGTCAAATTTTTGGGGCACATTGTTTCTGGAGAAGGTATCTCTATAGATCCAGCGATGGTTGAAACTATTCTGGAGTGGAAGCAGCCGGAGACACCGGCTGAAGTTCGCAGTTTTCTGTGTTTGGCTGGCTACTACAGAAAGTTTATCAAGGATTATTCCAAGATTTCTTCACATCTGACCAAGCTGACAAGGAAAGGAGCTAAGTTTAAGTGGACAACCCAGTGTGAAGAAGCTTTTCAGGAATTGAAGACGAGGCTAACCAGTGCACCGGTGCTTGCTATTCCGAATGGGAAGAGCAAATTCAAGGTTTATACCGATGCTTGTATAGTTGGTCTGGTAGTGGTTCTGATGCAGAATGGAAGGGTTATTGCGTAAGCAAGTCGGCAATTGAAGCCACATGAAAGGAACTATGCTACACACGATCTAGAACTGTTAGCCATTGTTTTTGCTTTGAAGATCTGGAGACATTATCTTTTGGGAGAGAAGTTTGAGTTATTCACGGACCAAAAACCATTGAAATATCTTTTCTCTCAAAAGGATTTTAATCTGAGGTAACAGCGGTGGGTCGAATTTCTGGCATCCTATGATTTGGATATTCTGTATACCCTGGGAAGGGCGAATGTTACAGATGATGCTCTTAGCTGGAATGCAGTCCAGTCTCTTTTGGAAGTTGTTCCATCACTTATTGAAAGGATTTCAAGCAAGCAAGCGTCTGATAAAATGTTGAGAAGATTATCAAAAGAGTTAGGAAGGGTCAGTGTCTCAATTTTGAAATTGATGGCCAAGGAACATTAAGGATTAACGGGAGGATCTGTGTTCCGAATGATAGGGATCTGAGGCAGGTGGTGTTGTCAGATAGTCATTGTCCAGACTAAATATTCACCCGGGAATATCAAAGATGTATAGAGATATGAGAAAAGTTTTCTGGTGGCTAAATATGAAGAAAGAGATAGCTAGGTTCGTGAATAGTTGTGTCATCTGCCAACAATTTAAAGGAGATCAGCAGAAGTCAGTCGGATTATTGCAGCCTTTGGAAATTCCGATGTGGAAGTGGGAGATGATCTTGATGGATTTCATCGACGGTTCGCCTAGAACCAAGAAAGGAAATGATGCAGTGCAAACTACTAATGGCGAGTTAAGTTTTGGATCGCTCAAGCGACCTAGCGAGCTAAGGCCAGATCGCATCCTTAGGTCGCGAACGAGTCATATAAGCGAGCTAACAAATGGTGCCGCATTTCCTTTACCGCGCCCCGGATTGCCTCGCTCCATAGGTTGGAAAGCTTTAGGTAACTCCAACCAAGGTCGCGAACGACCTAACTCACAACACAGAATGAAGCAGATTGTTCTTAAACCGCCTTGAAGCTTAGGTCGCAAATCATTGAAGCCTTAGGTCGCTACATTTCTTAGGCCGTGCCAAGAGCCATTGTCTTAGGTCACTGAAGCCTAAGTCGCCTGTCATAAAGCTTGTACCGTTGAAAGCTTAAGTCGCTTGCATCCAAGGTCGTATGCCTTAGGTCGTTGATGTCTTGGGTCGTGTATTGTATCTTTTTCTTTATGTTGTATTTGTAACCTATGTAGGTTAGGTCGTTAATGACCCATGTTAGGTCGGTCGTGTATGTGTAAATATTTAGGTCGTGGAGATCTTGTATTGTGGTGCTTTGTGATGTAAGTGTTTGTGGGTGATGTAAAACTCTATAAATATGGATGTTCAGTCATTTGTAAGGTTGGTTGATTTTGAATAAAACTTTGTTTGAGTGCTTTGTGCCTCTTTGAAATTGGAAGTTGAGCGTTGTCTCCTTCTCCATTTTCGGTTATTCGAGTACGCTCGAATCAACGGATTTGAAGCCGATTCATGGAATCTCGTGCGCGAGATCAACGTAGAAGAGTCATAGATCATTTAACACGGTATCGTTCGCGATCAACGTGTTGTAGATAGTTAGAATTCGGTATCTCTCGAGATCAACGAATTTGGGCATTCGGTATTTTGAAACCATCGATTTATCTTGTTTCATCTAATCATTTCTTCGATTAGTTTGACACGAAATCTTCATTTCGTTGTCATCCGTAACGTCGGCTGCGTCAGTTTGGTATCAGAGCTAGACTTAGCCAATCATAGCTAAGCCGGGCCTATTGGGAGTAAAGAGGAAGTTTTGGAGTTGTGCATCACTTTGTAGATCAAGGCCGTGAGTTGAAGTTTTGAATCAAGGCTGAGAGTAACAATGTCAGCCGAGCCGAGCTAAGTTGAATCCGAGTCAAAGTTTGGTTGAAGAGTGTTTGTGGATAAGTTTGATCATGCCCCCGAGACATGCTAATCGATTTCACATTGTTGAAGATGTATATTGAAACGACCCAATTTCCAAAACACCAGGAAATTGCATCGCTAATATGAAAGAAAGGGATAGAAGAGAAAGGAAGAGTAGAAAGAAGAAACAACACATCAGAATCTCAATAGCGGAACGAATGAATTATATTAATAACATAAAATATTACATAATATACGACAACTATCAAAGTATACAGATAATACAACACATTCTAGAAAGTTATAAACACCTGTCTAGTATTTACAACATAATACAATCTCAGAGACAATCACAAAACACACAGCGGAATACTAATATCTAACGCAGAAGCCTCCTGCTCCATTGCTCCTCCAAAATTCGTCAAATCTAACCTGAATCACTTGGCTACTCGTAAAAATTTGAGTACCCAAGAGTTTATGAAAAACAAAAATAAACTCCGGGTCAGACATGGGTCTGGTGTGAGCAACAGGTTAAAGTTGCTTAACTTTTGAAAAACCTTTGAAAAGAAAGGTATCACGTAAGACTTCCCACACATAAATATGGAAAAGTTTTTACCTTACGCTAACCAAAACATTTGATAGGAAATCCAGTGATATTATAATAGTGTCTAGGGTTTTCAAATAAATATGAAATAGCCAAAATTGTTACATTTATTAAATTCCAGCTACTAGCCACAAAAATGGGTAATACAATCAAAACTTTTGCCACTTATTGGATTTTGGATTCCATATAATGGCAGGGCTACTGGGGTACCGCCCGTCGCAGTACGTGGCTTAGATCACCGTACCGAGGAGTACGCCCGCTCCCCTGCAACACAAGGTCGGACGCATTCCTTACTGCACAGTTCCGAACAATACAACCCCGCAGTTGGCGCGCGATTCCAACTGCCCACGCAGCCGAATAAAAAGGGACCTCTAGACAGGGGAAAATCTTGCTCTCCAGTGGGAGCTACCCACGAAGCCTTGCTGCACCTCCCCTGTTTTAGCCATTCCTGGTTGATGAGGCTTGAGGCTACGATTACCTTTAGAGAACACATCTTTTAGAATGCTCATCGTCCACCTGACGATGTTCTGAAAGCATTCAATCCGTACAAGTTCATTCCGGATTCGAACGAAACCGAAGGCATTATCTCGTTACACTCGTTTTGGAACCACCCTCAGAGTTAACGACGGTAACCCTTGCAGAGTTAATGACGATAACCCTTGCACTTTGAATCTCCATCTCGAGCCTATAAGTACTATTTCTGTCAAACTCATCACGGAATCACCCCCAAAGTTATACTGACTAATAGTCCTGACACCTCGAGTCTTCACTCTTCACATAAGATTCACGACCTATCGTTAATTTGGATCGATGTGGTTTTCGGATATCCAAATATGGAAACCCGATCCCGGTCTCGTCGAAATCCAAAACGTGTCTTTTAGGGCCAAGTTGTTTTAGAGTTTAAAACAATTCAATTTCATTATCTATATACACACAGATAGATAAATCATAGATTCACAATAGGTAATCAACATTATCATCACAATAGATAATCTATATTATCATTATCAAAAGATAATCCAAATCATTCATCACAATGCAACCAATGCATCCATATCACACAACATTACTTATCTCACATCTGAGATTCAAACCAATCAATGCAAACAATATCATCCATCCATATAAGCAATGATCTATAATCACCTTTTATAATTAATTTAAAAATGAATTAAATTAATTACATCATTCTCTAATTAATTTAAAGTGAATTAAATTAATTACTTCATTAATATAAATCTTGCTTACATCACTATTAATTAATTACAAATTAATTAATTAATTAATCTTCCCATTAATCACTTTAATTAATCACCTTTGATTAATTATTCTTAATTACATTCAAGTAATTATCCATTAATTAATTTTACAAAATAATTATACTTAACCAAATTCAGTAATTAACCTTTAATTACTTCATAAATTTATTAACTATAATTAATTACATTAATCCTTAATTAATTACATTAATTAATTACCTTTAATCACTTATTATTGATTAATTAATCTTAATTAATCAATCTTAATTACATCGTTAATTATATTAATTAATCATCTCTAATTACATTTTAATTAATTACCTTATTTAAATTAATTACATTAAGTAATTAATCTTAATTTAAACCATAATTGTTAATCACTCTTTATTAACCTCATTCAGTAATTATCTACCCTTAATTACTTTACCAAACAAATTAACTACTCCATAATTAATTATCTCAAATTAATCCCTTGATTAATTCACAAAGTAATTATACATAAATTACTTCAATTATCAAATCACCTTCAAATTAATTACATACAGTAATTACCCATTAATTACTTCTCTAAGTAATATCTCTTATTTAATTACATTAAGTAATTATACTTCACAAATCATCAAATGATTAATTTAAATTAATTAACTGAATTAATTAACTTAATCTAATCAAATTAAACTCAATTAATTACAATAAGTAATTAATTCCTTGATTACTTCCATAAGTATTTATACTTAATAACTTACACAAATGATTATCTTTAAATTAATTAATCTAATTAATTATTAAAAATTAATCACATTAATTAATTATTAAATAATCCTTAGTTAATGACCTTCATTAACTATTAAAAATTTATTAATATTCTTCTAAAATAATTATCTTATTTTAATCATTATTAATTACAGATTAATTAATCATTAATTAACCCATTAATTAATCCTTAATTAATTAAATTATTTATTGTTAATTAAAACTTAATTAATCCATTATTACTTGATTAATCAATTTCAATCATTAATTAAAATCAAATCTTATTTAATTAATTATTCTTAATTACAAGTTAATTATTCTAAGAATAATAAATCTAAAACCTTTAAGATTAAACCCTTAATTACTTTAAGTAATTATTTATTTCATTAATTTATAAAATAAATTAACTATTCATTTAATTATCTTAATAATTAAATGGAACTCAAATCATAAAATTTAACTTCACCTAATTTTAAAATCAATTTAAAACTTTTCTTATAAATTTTTTTTTACAAGAGTTAAAACAAATTTCTTTTTAAATTCAAAATATTTAAATTTTACATCATCATTCAAATTTGTTTTAAACACTTAAATTTATAAAATTTAAATTTATTTTAAACCAGAGATTCAAATTCAGATTTGAATCAAATTTAAACGTTGTTTAAAAACATTCCTTTATATTTCAAATTCCAACTTAAATTCAAATTCTTAAAAACATTTTAAACAAATAAAACCTTTTTAAAATTATTCTAAACAAATTTGAATTTAAAATCTTATTCATTTCCAGCTATGATTCAAATCAAAACTTGAATCCATAATAGAAAATTAGATTTAAAACATATTTTAAATCTTTGCTTAATGATTTAAATTTTCAGTTTTAAAATTTGAAAAGATAACAGGATTTCTAATCTGTAACAAGTCTAACTCGAACTGCTAATAATTCACTCGAGCCTAATCTAAACTTGCCCAAGCAAAACACTAACTAACTCGAATAAAACTCGAGTAACAACCCATTAGAAAATTAAAACTGAATGGGTACTGTCAGGTTTACAAAAGACTGCATCAAAAAATACTTGAGCCCTCATCACAAAAACTTCGAGTCTACTTCCCCACAGCTTCGAACAAATCACGCGTAAACCCGATATAAACACGAGCATCCATCTTCCCCAAACAATCACCTAATACACCAAGTACCGTGCACCTGCACCTGCGCCGCCATCACCTTCGACCTCTCGCGACTATCCACGCACGTCGACGGTCGCCTCCTAACACGACTCCGACCCTCAAATCAAATGCCGAACCCCAATTCCAAAAACGAGCTTTCGAGCTCAAAATAGAAATAATGTCGAAACCAGAAATTGCCTCAACCACCGTACTCCGACAACCAGAGGAACTCCACCTCCGGCCTCTACTTCTCCCGCACTCCATCAATCATTCCCACAAATCTGAGAAGGCTCGGTAACCTATAGGGATTGCGACAATGAACTTTTATCAACAGAAAAAAAACTAGGTTTTAAAATTTCAATCTCAAATCACCACTTCCTCATTGTTTTAATCCATCATCCCATATTTTTCCCCGATTCCATAATCATGCTTCTACCTCCAAGAAGAAATTCAATCTTCCATAGCCAGTGAACCACCAGAATTTGTTCAAATAACACTTCTAGTTCAAATAAGGACAGAGCCTAAATCCTAATACTAGAATTCAAGATTTTAGTTTAAAAATCATCATTTGGTTTAAGAATTCAGATTTCATTCCTGAATTTATAAATTAAAGTATTTAAATTTTCAGATTATTACACCTGCAATGTTCTTTGAATTTTCCAAAAACAATACAGATTTTATTTATACATTAAATAAAATTTTAAACATTAACTTATATCATAAAACCATATATTGTTTGAATTTTCAACTTAGTTTAAACATAAGATCATGATTTTGATCAAAGATTAAACCTGTAATTCTAGAACAGGCAAAAGCATATCACAATATAAGCATGCATTAGACATCAATATAAATACAAAGAATTTTCATCATATACTTCGACAAAAAAACATGATTATATCAGGAATAAATCAGGCAACCATATTTACCTAAATTATTTTAGTTAAAATGTTACTCACCTTAGAATAGCATGAAACGGAGCCCAAACTATTGAAAAGCTTTTGATAAAACTTGAGTTGCTTTTACTTCTATGCTTATAAATTAGTTGCTGAAGCTTGATTTAACTTGTGATGTTGTTTGATTTCCTATAGGTCTAAGATTCCAGGTTGCAGAAGAAAATTCCCAGATTCCATTTGAAAATGCTTGAATTTGAAAACTTGCAGTTGCATGTATTTGGAGTTTTGTAGTTGCAGAATGATTTTCAAGTTGATGAATATGAAGAGAACTTCAGATTTTGGTTTTAAAAACAATTTCCAGATTTTGATTTTGAGGATAAATTACTGATATGGATTTTGGTTAGAGAGGAGTAATTTCCAGATCTTTGAATTTAAACTTGAAACACAGATTCCAGTTTCAAATAACGCAGAGGCTTTCAATTTGCTTTTGAATGAATTCTTGGTGCAGGCTTTGATTTTTTTTTTTACTTATGGTATGAATTGGTTTTCAGGCATTAGAACTTGAGTTTGGGTTTTAATGATTTCAGGTTTGTGAGGAATTTGAGTATTGGAAAGAAATCAAATCTTGAACATGATTTTAAATTTTTTTTTTGAGAGTTTGAAAACAAATTTGTTTTCAGCTGAAAACCTTTCTTCTTACTTGGGAAATGAAAATTAGAAAAGAATAGAGATGAAGGAAACATGTTTATATAAGAGTAATTGATTTATTAAAAAAAATTAAAAGAAAATTAAAAATAGAATAGGACACTTGTCCTATATTACTACATTTGTCAAATAGGATGAATTATTAGTTTACAATTATCTCTCTAGTTGCTTAAAATGCTAACACTTGTTTTATACACATTTTACTTATTATTTTAATTTAAAGATAAATGAAATCCTCTTTTCTTTATTAATTAAATACACACACATATATATATATATATAATTTATTTTCATATGCATCACTTTTAAAAGAAAATGACATAAAACAATTTATACAAAGATGAAAGCATACTTATAATATTTATATATGTTAATTCATTTGAATTTCAAAATTAATTCAAATTCAAATGCTATTCTTACATTTAAAAATTCAATCTTAAAACAATTTATATTAACATATTTAAATTTAAAAAAAGTAACAATATTGTCTTTTAAAACATATCTATATTTATACATTTATTATTATTAGAAAATAACATATTTATTAATTTAAATAATTATAAAAGAAAGTATAAATTACTTATTTTATTAAACTTATTTAAATGTATTAATGTTTTAATATATAAATGGTATTTTAAATTTACTTATATAATTCCAAATTATAATTATTAAGCTATATTCAAAAAGAAATAAAATAAACTTTTGTTTATCTAATAAAAATTAAAACTATGTTTAAAATATAATTATACAATTTAAAACAATTTCTTTAAGTATTTTAAACCAATTAGTTATTTATTAAATAAAAATCTTCAAATTATTAAAATGAATATTAGAATTTAAAAACAAGATTTTATTTGTTTATTTAACTTCCATTCAAAACTTATCTATTCACAATATATATACAAATATATATATACATACATTATAAATAGGAAAACATTCTATTAGTTTTTAAAAGATAAAATTCACCAATTAAACATTTATTTAATTGGATTATTAAATCAAGTTAATTTTTATTAACAAAATTTTATCAAATCAATTTAATTACCTTATTTTAATTAATTACATTAAGTAATTAATCTTAATTTAAAACATATTTGTTAATCACTCTTGATTAACCTCATTCTGTAATTATCTACCCTTATTACTTTACCAAACAAATTAACTACTCCATAATTAATTACCTCAAATTAATCCCTTGATTATTTCACAAAGTAATTATACTTAAATTACTTCAATTATCAAATCACCTTCAAATTAATTACATACAGTAATTACCCATTAATTACTTCTCTAAGTAATTTCTCTTTATTTAATTACATTAAGTAATTATACTTCACAAATCATCAAATGATTAATTTAAATTAATTAACTGAATTAATTAACTTAATCTAATCAAATTAAACTCAATTAATTACAATAAGTAATTAATTCCTTGATTACTTCCATAAGTATTTATACTTAATAACTTACACAAATGATTGTCTTTAAATTAATTAATCTAATTAATTATTAAAAATTAATCACATTAATTAATTATTAAAAAATCCTTAGTTAATGACCTTCACTGACTATTAACAATTTATTAATTATTCTTCTAAAATAATTATCTTATTTTAATCATTATTAATTACAGATTAATTAATCATTAATTAACCCATTAATTAATCCTTAATTAATTAAATTAGTAAGTGTTAATTAAAACTTAATTAATCCATTATTACTTGATTAATCAATTTCAATCATTAATTAAAATCAAATCTTATTTAATTAATTATTCTTAATTACAAGTTAATTATTCTAAGAATAATAAATCTTAAACCATTAAGATTAAACCCTTAATTACTTTAAGTAATTATTTATTTCATTAATTTATAAAATAAATTAACTATTCATTTAATTATCTTAATAATTAAATGGAACTCAAATCATATAATTTAACTTCACCTAATTTTAAAATCAATTTAAAACTTTTCTTATAATTTTTTTTTACAACAGTTAAAACAAATTTCTTTTTAAATTAAAAATATTTAAATTTTACATCATAATTCAAATTTGTTTTAAACACTTAAATTTGTAAAACTTGAATTTATTTTAAACCAGAGATTCAAATTCAGATTTGAATCAAATTTAAACATTGTTTAAAAACATTCCTTTATATTTCAAATTCCAACTTAAATTCAAATTCTTAAAAACATTTCAAACAAATAAAACCCTTTTAAAATTATTCCAAACAAATTTGAATTTAAAATCTTATTCATTTCCAACTATGACTCAAATAAAAACGTGAATCCATAATACAAAATTAGATTTAAAACATATTTTAAATCTTTGCTTGATGATTTAAATTTTCAGTTTTAAAATTTGAAAACATAACAGGATTTCTAATCTGTAACAAATCTAACTCGAACTACTAATAATTCACTCGAGCCTAATCTAAACTAGCCCAAGAAAAACACTAACTAACTCGAATAAAACTCGAGTAACAACCCATTAGAAAATTAAAACCGAAAGGGTACTGTCAGGTTTACAAAAGACTGCATCAACAAATACCCGAGACCTCATCACAAAAACTTCGAGTCTACTTCCCCACAGCTTCGAACAAATCACGCGTAAACCCGATATAAACACGAGCATCCATCTTCCCCAAACAATCACCAGATGCACCAAGTACCGTGCACCTGCACCAGCGCCGCCATCACCTTCGACCTCTCGCGACTATCCACGCACGTCGACGGTCGCCTCCTAACACGACTCCGACCCTATAATCAAATGCCGAACCCCAATTCCAAAAACGAGCTTGCGAGCTCAAAACAGAAATAATTTCGAAACCAGAAATTGCCTCAACCACCGTACTCCGACCACCAGAGGAACTCCACCTCCGGCCTCTACTTCTCCCACACTCCATCAATCATTCCCCCAAATCTGAGAAGGCTCGGTAACTTATAGGGATTGCGACAATCAATTTTTATCAACAGAAAAAAAAACTAGGTTTTAAAATTTCAATCTCAAATCACCACTTCCTCATTGTTTTAATCCTTCATCCCATATTTTTCCTCGATTCCATAATCATGCTTCTACCTCCAGGAAGAAATTCAATCTTCCATAGCCAGTGAACCACCAGAATTTGTTCAAACAACACTTCCAGTTCAAATAAGGACAGAGCCTAAATCCTAATACTAGAATTCAAGATTTTAGTTTTAAAAATCATCATTTGGTTTAAGAATTCAGATTTCATTCCTGAATTTATAAATTAAAGTATTTAAATTTTGAGATTATTACACCTGCACTATTCTTTGAATTTTCCAGAAACAATACAGATTTTATTTATACATTAAATAAAATTTTAAACATTAACTTATATCATAAAACCGTATATTGTTTGAATTTTAAACTTAGTTTAAACATAAGATCATGATTTTGATCAGAGATTAAACCTGTAATTCTAGAACAGGCAAAAGCATATCACAATATAAGCATGCATTAGACATCAATATAAATACAGAGAATTTTCATCATATACTTCCACACAAAAACATGATTATATCATGAATAAATCAGGCAACCATATTTACCTAAATTATTTTAGTTAAAATGTTACTCACCTGAGAATTGCGTGAAACAGAGCCCAAATTTTTGAAAAGCTTTTGATAAAACTTGAGTTGCTTTTACTTCTATGCTTATAAATTAGTTGCTGAAGCTTGATTTAACTTGTGATTTTGTTTGATTTCCTATAGGTCTAAGATTCCAGGTTGCAGAAGAAAATTCCCAGATTCCATTTGAAATTGCTTGAATTTGAAAACTTGCAGTTGCATGCATTTGGAGTTTTGTAGTTGCAGAATGATTTTCAAGTTGATGAATATGAAGAGAACTTCAGATTTTGGTTTTAAAAACAATTTCTAGATTTTGATTTTGAGGATAAATTACTGATATGGATTTTGGTTAGAGAGGAGCAATTTTCAGATCTTTGAATTTAAACTTAAATCACAGATTCCAGTTTCAAATAATGCAGAGGCTTTCAATTTGCTTTTGAATGAATTTCAGGTGCAGGCTTTGATTTTTTTTTTTACTTATGGTATGAATTTGGTTTTCAGGCATTAGAACTAGAGTTTGGTTTTAATGATTTCAGGTTTGTGAGGAATTTGAGTATTGGAAAGAAATCAAATCTTGAACATGATTTTAAATTTTTGTTTTTGAGAGTTTGAAAACAAATTTGTTTTTTGAAAATAAATTTGTTTTCAGTTGAAAACTTTTCTTCTTACTTGAGAAATGAAAATTAGAAAAGAATAGAGATGAAGGAAACATGTTTGTATAAGAGTAATTGATTTATTAAAAAAAATTAAAAGAAAATTAAAAATAGAATAGGACACTTGTCCTAAATTACTACATTTGTCAAATAGGTTGAATTATTAGTTTACAATTGTCTCTTTAGTTGCTTAAAATGCTAACACTTGTTTTATACACATTTTACTTATTATTTTAATTTAATGATAAATGAAATCCTCTTTTCTTTATTAATTAAATAAATATATATAAAATTTATTTTCATATGCATCACTTTTAAAAGAAAATGATATAAAACAATTTATATAAAGATGAAAGCTTACTTATAATATTTATATATGTCAATTCATTTGAATTTCAAAATTAATTCAAATTCAAAATTAATTCAAATTCAAATGCTATTCTTACATTTAAAAATTCAATCTTAAAACAATTTATATTAACATATTTAAATTTAATAAAATAACAATATTGTCTTTTAAAACATATCTACATTTATACATTTATTATTATTGGAAAATAACATATTTATTAATTTAAATAATTATAAAAGAAAGTATAAATTACTTATTTTATCAAACTTATTTAAATGTATTAATGTTTTAATATATAAATGGTATTTTAAATTTACTTATATAATTCCAAATTATAATTATTAAGCTATATTCAAAAAGAAATAAAATAAACTTTTGTTTATCTAATAAAAATTTAAACTATGTTTAAAATACAATTATACAATTTAAAACAATTTCTTTAAGTATTTTAAACCAATTAGTTATTTATTAAATAAAATAAAAATCTTCAAATTATTAAAATGAATATTAGAATTTAAAAACAAGATTTTATTTGTTTATTTAACTTCAATTCAAAACTTATCTATTCACAATATATATACAAATATATATATACACATACATTATAAATAGGAAAACATTCTATTAGTTTTTAAAAGATAAAATTCACCAATTAAACATTTATTTAATTGGATTATTAAATCAAGTTAATTTTTATTAACAAAATTTTATCAAATCAATTTAATTTTAAATATAGATTATTAAATTGATATTGCTAAAATTTCCGGGATATCACATATATCGTTGACAAGAGGCTGAGCAAATGGAACAACGTATCAATGAAAAGTTTGATGAAGGTATTGGTCGAGAAATTGATGAATGATATGAATCAAAGTCAAAGGAGAAGGTCACCAATCTCGAACCATGGAGGAAACAGAGTTTCGCCATCGGTTGCGGAAGCGAGGAGGGTGTCACCATAATCTTGTAGAGAAAGAAGAGAATCATCAGTTTCAATGAGACGAGAATATCATGAGTACAGAAATGAAGAGAGAAGAACTCCACATGAGTTTGGAGACGAGCCATATCATGATGTTGAAAGGCATAGTAGAAGAGATATGCGTGATCATAGAGATGTTGATGGTCGAGATCGATATCAAAGTACATTTGATTATGATGAAGATGGTGATAGAGGTAGCGTTCATTATCGAGATCGAGACCAAGTACGAAATCAATATCGGAATGTAAAAGATGTCGTAAATGGGAGTCGGGGATGAAAACAGAGATTTCAGAATTCAAAGGAGGAATGATTGCGGAAGAGTTTCTGGATTGGTTATCAAATGTTGAAGAAATCTTTGACTTCAAGGAAGTACCCGAGCATCGTAGAGTTAAGTTGGTTGCTACACGATTGAGGGGAAGAGCTATGGCATGGTGGCAACAAACTAAACTTAAAAGGGAAAGAATGGGAAAGTCGAAGATAGTTTCATGGGAGAAGATGAAGAAGTTGATGAAAGCTACTTTCTTACCTTATAATTATCAGTCTCTTATGTACCAACGCGTAAAAAATTTGAGACAGGGAACAAAGATGGTGAATGATTATGCTGATGAGTTCTATCAACTGACTGCCAGAAATGATATCATGAAGACAGAGGAACAGTTGACAGCAAGATTTGTTGGAGGGTTGAGAATGCAGATTAAGGATATGGTGAATATGTTTGATCCAAGATCCGTTGCTGAAGCACACCAGAAGGCTCAAGCTTGGGAGAAGCAAGGTAGAAGAGGAGGTGGTGTGTTTAAAAATTCCAACAATCAAGTGAAAGGGGCTAGTAGCAAAACGAATGTTTCCAAGGCTGTTAGTAAACCTATTGTCAATGAAGTCTCTAAGACCAAGATCAACAACAATATCAAATGCTTTAATTGTCATGAGTTTGGTCATAAAAGCAATGAATGTCCGAAGCCAAAGAAGCGAGTGATGGTTGCTGAGATTGAGGATGAGGATGCAGAAATAGAATGTTCCAATTCACCACAAGATGAGGAGGAATAAGACTAATTATCGGGAGACGAAGGATGTAATTTGATGATGAGAAGATCTTGCTTGACACCAAAGCGGGAAGAGGAGACTAGTTGGTTGGGGAGTAATATTTTCCACTCAACGTGCACTATCTTGGGATGGGTTTGCAAGTTTTTCATCGATGCGGGAAGCTGTGATAACATCATTTCTACAATAGCTATGAAGAAGTTAGCATTAAAGACAGAGAAGCATCCTAAACCTTACAAATTAGCGTGGTTGAGGAAAGGAGGAGAAGTGAAGGTTAGTCGGAGAGCTCATGTAACTTTTTCCATTGGAAAAAAGTACAAAGATGATATCTGGTGTGATGTTGTGGATATGGACGTATGTCATTTGCTGTTGGGAAGACAATGGCAGTACGAAAGAGCTGTGCAACACGATGGGAGAACTAACTGTTATAGTTTCATTTTCGAGGGCACCAAAATCACTTTAATTCCTAAAAAGAGACAACAAGAAGAAAGCAAGTTGGAGGAGATTGAAGAACTGAAGACTTTGTTATCTTTGAAGGAGTTTGTTAAAGAAGTCGAAGATGAACCTGAAGTATTTTTGTTGATTGGATGTGAGAGTAATAAAGTGGTTGAAATTCCTGAAGAACTAAAGCCAGTGCTGGAAGAATTTGAAGATGTATTTCTAGAAGAGTTGCCCAAATAGTTACCACCATTAAGGGACATACAACACCAAATAGATCTTGTGCCAGGAGCCGTGTTACCGCATAAACAACATTACAGGATGAGTCCAAAGGAACACGAGGAATTGAGAAGGCAGTTGGAAGAGTTGCTTGAACAAGGACGCTTACAAGAAAGTTTAACTCCTTGTGCAGTACCAGCTTTGTTAGTGTCGAAGAAGGATGGAACTTGGAGAATGTGTACAGATAGTCGGGCGCTAAACAAGATTGCAGTGAGGTACAGATTTCCAATGCCGAGACTGGATGATTTGTTAGATCAGTTGAATGGAGCTGCTATCTTTTCAAAGACTGATCTGAAGAGTGGATATCATCATATTCGAATTCGACCAGGGGACGAATGGAAGACATCTTTCAAGACACAGGAAGGGTTGTATGAGTGGCTGGTCATGCCGTTTGGTCTTTCAAATGCACCTAGTACTTTTATGAGAGTGATGAATTAGATCTTTCGACCGTTCATTGGAAAGTTCGTGGTGGTATACTTTGATGATATATTGATATACAGTGGGAGCACCAAAGAACATCTACTACATTTGCGGGAAGTGTTGATGATACTTCGTCAAGAGCAATTTTACACGGTTACAAAGAAATGCGTGTTCATGATGTATAGTGTTCTGTTTTTGGGATATGTATTGTCCAAGGAAGCTATCCAGGTGAATCAAAGTAAAATTGAAGCAATCAGAAATTGGCCACAGCCCAGGACTATAACTAAAGTGAGAAGTTTTCATGGTTTAGCATCATTCTAACGAAGGTTCGTTTCATATTTCAGTAGCGTGATGGCGCCTGTTACTGATTATATGATGGGCAAGCAGTTTTCATGGTCAAAGGAAGCAGGATTTGCTTTTGCACGAATCAAGGAACTTTTGACGACAGCACCGATTCTAGTTTTTTCGGATTTTCAGTTGCTATTTGAATTACATACTGATGCATCTAAAGTTGGAATTGGAGGGGTGTTAAGTCAGAGGGGACGTCCAATTGCTTATTTTAGTGAGAAGATTTCGAGAGAAAAGATGAGATATAATACTTATGATGTAGAATTTTACGCTGTTGTGCAAGCTGTGAAACATTGGAGACACTATTTGTTCCATAAAGAATTTGTTTTATATACTGATCATGAAGCGTCGAAGCATTTGCAAGGGCAGGACAAGATTGCAGCTAGGCATGCCTCGTGGATTGCATACTTATAACAGTTTACATTTGTTGTGAAACACAAATTGGGAGTTACAAACCGTGTGGCAAATGCATTGAGTAGAAGGAATCATTTGTTGACTACAATGAGAATTGAAGTGACGGGGTTTGGTGTAATTCCAGAATTGTTTGTTGAAGATCCTTACTTTGCTAAGATTATAGATGAAGTCGAGAAAGGGAAGACGGATGAGTATCTGTTGGTGGATGGTTTTCTATTCAAAGGAAATCAGTTGTGTATACCAGAGTGCAGTTTGCGAATGAAGATTGTGAAGGAATTACATGAAGACGGTCATGTGGGAAGAGATCATACCTTGCAGTTGATTTCTCAATCATATGTTTGGCCTTCCATGAGAAAAGAAGTTGAAAGATTTGTGCAGAGATGCCACATATGTCAAGTTTCCAAAGGGACATCTACGAATGCAGGATTGTATATGCCATTGCCTGTGCCTACCAGACCACGGGTTGATATCAGCTTGGATTTCATTTTCGGTTTGCCAAGAACTCAACGTGGAAATGATTCCATATATGTGGTGGTAGATAGATTTTCAAAGATGGCACATTTCATAGCTTGTAAAAAGACCGTCGACGCAGTCCGTGTTGCTCAATTGTTCTTTAAAGAGGTTTATCGACTACATGGGCTACCTGAGACCATTGTTTCTGATCAGGATACTAGATTTCTGAGTCATTTTTGGTTGTGTCTGTGGAAGATGGTTGGGACTAAGCTGAACTTTAGTAGCGCCTATCATCCACAAACAGATGGGCAAACGGAGGTGGTTAACAGATCATTGGGAAACTTATTGAGATGTCTTGTGAAAGATAATTTAAAGAGTTGGGATATGAAGTTATGTCAGGCGGAATTTTCACATAATCACATTGTTAATCGAAGTACTGGATTCAGTCCATTTCAAGTTGTATATTCAGCAATTCCAAAAGGACCGTTGGATTTGACGACAATGCCATATCAGAAGGGAGTTGTTAAACGAGCTTGTGATTTTGTGAATGAGTTGCAGGAATGTCACAGAATTGTTCATGAACAATTGCTTAAGTCAAATGAGAAGTATAAGCAACTGGTAGACAAGAAGCGAAGGAGTGTGGAGTTCCAAGAAGGGGATTTTGTTTACGCAGTGCTGACAAAAGATCGTTTTCCAGTTGGAACGTACAACAAGTTGAAAGCCCGAAAAATTGGTCCAGTGGAAATCTTAAAGAAGATCAATGATAATGCATATCAGTTGAGGTTGCCGGAACACATTCACAATACAGACGTTTTTAACGTCAAATACTTGATTCCCTTTCATGGGAATGAGCCTGTCGAGGAAGAGGAAGGTGCAAATTCGAAGTCGAATCTTGTCAATCGGGAGAGGATGATGCAGTGCAAACTACTAATGGCGAGTTAAGTTTTAGATCGCTCAAGCGACCTAGCGAGCTAAGGCCAGATCACATCCTTAGGTCGCGAACGAGTCATATAAGCGAGCTAACAAATGGTGCCGCATTTCCTTTATCGCGCTCCGGATTGCCTCGGACCATTGGTCGGAAAGCTTTAGTTTGCTCCAACGAAGGTCGCGAATGACCTAACTCACAACACAGAATGAAGCAGATTGTTCTTAAACCGCCTTGAAGCTTAGGTCGCAAATCATTGAAGCCTTAGGTCGCTACATTTCTTAGGCCGTGCCAGGAGCCATTGTCTTAGGTCGCTGAAGCCTAAATCGCCTATCATAAAGCTTGTACTGTTGAAAGCTTAAGTCGCTTGCATCAAAGGTCGTATGCCTTAGGTCGTTGATGTCTTGGGTCGTGTGTTGTATCTTTTTCTTTATGTTTTATTTGTAACCTGTGTAGGTTAGGTCATTAACGACCCATGTTAGGTCGGTCGTGTATGTGAAAATATGTTAGGTCGTGGAGATCTTGTATTGTGGTGCTTTGTGATGTAAGTGTTTGTGGCTGATTTAAATCCCTATAAATAGGGATGTTGGGTCATTTGTAAGGTTGGTTGATTTTAAATAAAACTTTGTTTGAGTTCTTTGTGCCTCTTTGAAATTAGAAGTTGAGCGTTGTCTCCTTTCTCCATTTTCGGTTATTCGAGTGCGCTCGAATCAACGGATTTGAAGTCGATTCATGGAATCTCGTGCGCGAGATCAACGTAGAAGAGTCGTAGATCTTTTAATACGGTATCGTGTGCGATCAATGTGTTGGAGATAGCTAGAATTCGGTATCTCTCGAGATCAACGAATTTTGGCATTCGGTATTTTCGGACCATCGATTTATCTTGTTTAATCTAATCGTTTCTTCGATTAGTTTGACACGAAATCTTCATTTCGTTGTCATCCGTAACATCCGCTGTGTCAGGAAATGAAGGAACATGGGTCATTGTGGATCGTTTAACTAAGAGCGCCCATTTTATACCGGTTAAGGCAAATCGGACTACAGCTCCTCTAGAGAGATTTTCTTGAGCGAGATAGTCAGATTGCATGGTGTTCCTCTTAGTATAGTAAGTGATCGAGACCCTAACTTCACCAACAAATTCTAGGAGGCTCTACAATCAGCTATGGGAACGAGTTTGACATTGAGTATAGCCTATCAACCTCAGACAGACGGACAGATGGAGAGGCTTAATCGAATTCTAGAAGATATGCTACGGGCTTGTGTTTTGGATTTTGGTGGATCGTGGGAAGACCATCTTCATCTAGTGGAATTATCTTATAATAATAGTTATCAGGCAAGTATTAAGATGGCTCCTTATGAAGCTCTATATGGAAAACCGTGTAGATCCCCATCCCGTTGGATAGAATCAAAAGATTGCCTTGCGCTCGGACCGATCTAATTCGAGAAGCTCCTGCGAAAGTTGAGCTTATCAACAAAAGAATGAAAGATGCTCGGGATCATCAGAAGAAATACGCAGATAAAAGGCGAAGACCATTGGAATTTGAGATCAGAGATTTACTTTTGTCAAAGTTTCCCCGATCAATGGTGCTATTAGATTCGAAAAGACGGGAAAACTCGCCCCGTGATATATAGGACCATTCCGAGTGCTGGAAAGAATTGGAGCTGTAGCTTATAGAATGGAATTGTCAGAACGGATGTTTGGAATTCATAATGTATTTCATGTATTCCATCTAAGGAAGTTTGTTCAGGACCCATCATTGGTTGTAGAACCAGTAGTCTAGGAAGATTTAGAAGTAGAACCAAACTTGACTGTGGTCAGGTATCCAGTTAGGATTGTAGATCAAGACGAGAAGCAACTCTGGAGGAATGTAGTGAAGCTTGTCAAAGTGCAGTGGAGCGAGGATCCCAAAGATTGTACCTGGGAAACTCTGGATAGTTTTAGGAAAGCCTATCCGGATTTATGTCCAGATAACGAGCGATGGTTGTTAGGATAAACTGTTTGATTGTTTGCTAATGTATGGATGATATGTATGTTTGGATTGTTAATATAAAAGCTTTTGAATTAACTTTTGTTTTAAATTTCGGGGACGAAATTCTTTTAAGGGGGGAGGAATGTAACGACTTGGGATTTTGGCAATATTATTATAATAAGAATTTAATCTAATTTAAATAAAATACAAGCTTTTAAATTTATAAACTGATAAGAATTTGGACATTTATCAGTTATATATGTATATATATGTTTTTTGAAGGAAATTTTGATTTGAAAATTTAAAATAGATTCTTTTAATAATATTTATAATAAAATCTGTCTTATTCAATTAAATTAAAGGTTCTATATTATTAACATTTAATATAATACATATAAAATGTAATCTAAATAATAATGTTTAAAATAAACGACTCTATTAATATTAAATATAAATATAAGTTATAAATATAAATATAAAATATTTTAATACAAATATATGTTATAAATCAAATATTTGAAAGTTAAACTACAAATAGAAATAAAACTAAGAAGTTATGTTAACAACAACTTATATGGTTAAATAGAAACATAAGATAAATATACACTATAACAAATTTTATATTAAGTGCAAAGGAAAAAACAAAATCTTTGACAAAAATAAATATATAAGTCAAAACAATAACTATAATAATTTTACATGAACATATAGGATAAGTTTAGAAAATATGTTGCTATGCAATATAGGTATATGTACAATGCAAAAGAAGACAAACTATTCATATGCAAAATATCTTTGTACAGAAAAGAAAAAAATATATAAATAATAATTAGATGTAAAAATATAGGGAACATTTGCATTTAATGGTAGCCAACTTTGGTCATTTCGAATTGCAAGAAATTCTTTCAGCCTCCATACAAAAATCTAGTCTGATCAAAATAAGGTAAAGACTTGTACGAAGACACCTCTTTGTTCAAAGCTATTTCTATATATACATCATACTATACTAGTTCGTTCCATAACTTAGCAAACCTGAGATAAGAGAATAAACATCATCTTACAAACTCAAACAATTCTTTCAACAACAAAGCAGAGAAGATTTACAGAAATTCAAACTCCAGCTTTCCTAGAACTGTTCTCTGCTCAAAATAATTTAATTCAGTAAACATACTATCTTTGAAATTTAAATCCTGATAATTAGTTCATGAAAATATTATGTTTGCTATATATTATAAATAAGTAGTTCTGTAATGTTTTCTGTTATACTGGAAGCTTTACTATGTCATGTTCTTCAGTATTTCAGGTTTCTGAGCAAAGAAAGTAGAGAAAAACTAATACTTCTTTATATAAACATTTTAAACTTAGGAATTTAAACTAAATAAGTTTGTTTAAACTTAAATCATAGCCTGGAAAATTGTTTGAAGTTTGACGGTGTAACATGGATTCTGTTTATTCTAGTTTACAGTAAAAAGGAATCATATGTTAAAATTCGAATATTTTAATTTGTTGATTTGATTTCATATCTTGAATAAACATACAAAACTAGGATTTTTAAAACAAGAATTATGATTTTTAGATAAGTATACAAGGTGTAGTTCATAAATGAACCAAAAATGCTTTTTATTCAATTTCTGATGATTCAACAAATTTTAGATGTTGAAATTTGTTGTAAAGCTAGCTTAATGATTCACGAATACAGGAAAAATGTTAGAAAATTTTTCTAATGCAAGAATTAGTGGGTCGAGACTAGTTTAGGGTTTTGGATCGAGTTTTGCAGTGGTCTCTAAGCTTGTTGATTTTGTCACCGTGGGATGATCGATGTAACGACCCCGACTTCCTACGCCCAGGAAGACGTATCGTTTTTAAGAAAGAAAAGGGTGAGAAAATAGAAAAGATAGAGAAGAAAGAACAACAACATCAGAATCTCACAGCAGAACGAATAAATTTTATTAATCACATAAGTATTTACATAATATATAACATCAATCAGAGTGATACATATAGTACATCACATACTAGACAGTTATAAACACCTGTCTAGTTAATGTACCTCAATACATAAACCAACACAGAGATACTAACACAGCGGAACACTATATCTACAACGCTGAAGCCTCCTGCTCCATTGCTCCTCCAGAATTCGTCAAAAGCCAACCTGAATCCCTTGGCTACCCGTAAAAATTTGGGTACCCGAGAGTTTATGAAAAACAAAAATAAACTCCGGGTCAGACATGGGTCTGGTATGAGTAACAGGTTAAAGTTGCTTAATTTTGAAAAAAATCCTTTGAAAACAAAAGGTATCACGTAAGACTTCCCACACATAAACATGGAAAAGTTTTTACCTTACGCTAACCAAAACATTTGATAGGAAATTCTAGTGATATTATAATAGGTCTAGGGTTTTCAAGTAAATAGAAAATAGCCGAAATTGTTACATCTATTAAATTCCAGCTACTAGCCACAAAAGTGGGTAATACAATCAAAACCGTTGGCACTTATTGGATTTTGGATTCCATACAATGGCAGGGCTACTGGGGTACCGCCCGTCACAGTACGTGGCCTAGATCAACGTACCGAGGATCACTCCCGACCCCCTGCAACACAAGGCCGGAACCATTCCTTACTGAACAGTCCCGAACAAGATAAACCCCGCAGTTGGCTGCAGACCAACTGCCCACACAGCCGAATAAAAATGGACATCTGGACAGGGGAATATCCTTGTCCTGCTTGGGCATGACCCACCTAACCTTGCTGCACCTCCCCTGTTTTAGCCATTCCCGGTTGATGAGGCTTGAGGTTACGATTACCTTTATAGAACATATCTCTTAGAATGCTCATCGTCCGCCTGACGATGTGTTGAAAGCATTCAATCCATACAAGTTCGTTTCGGGTTCGAACAAAACCGAAGGCATCATCTTGTTACACTCGTTTTGGAATCACCCTCAGAGTTAACGACAATAATCCTTGCATTCTGAATCTTCATCTTCACTTCAGATTCACGACCTATCGTAAATTTGGAATCGATGTGGTTTTCGGATATTCCAAATAAGGAAAACCGATCCCGGTCTCATCGAAATATGTCTTTAAAGGCCAAGTTGTCTATTTAGTCTTAACAATGAATTCAATATTATCAATATGCACAGATAGATAATTCACATCTCATAATAGATAATCACATTATAATAAACAGATACTTAATATCATCATCCAAACAGATAATTAAATATTATCATACTTAAACCATACATCCATATCACATAGATATTATCCATCTCATATCTGAGATCACAATCAATCAATGAAATATCAATATCATCCATAAGCAATGATTTACGAATCACAATCTATAATTAATTTAAAATAAATTAAATTAACTACTTCCATCTTTAATTAATTTGAAATAAATTAAATTAATCATTCATTTCATAAATCCTGCTCTCACAACCATTAATTAATTATAAATCAAATTAATTAATCGTTCTCTAATACAAGAAAGAATTTAGTCTTTAATTAATTTCTCAAATGAATTATTCTAAATCATTTATAGCAGATTAACATTTGATTACTTCCCTATTAGTTATTCCTTAATTAACAATTCTTAGTTACATCATTAATTATATTAATTAATGATCTCCAATTTATATAACATTGCTTTATTTAAATTAATGACATTAAGTGATTAATCTTTATTTAAACACAATTATTTTCACCCTTGATTATTAACAAACCAGTAATTAACTACCCTTAATTAGTTATTAATCATTCCATGATTAATTCCATAAATTAATCCTTTGATTAATTACAAAAGAAATTACCCAAATTACTTCACTTACAAATTATCTTGTATTAATTTCATCAAGTAATGATCATCTAATTACTATTCTAAGTAATTATACTCCATTAATTACACTAAGAAATTACACATAGCAAATCGTCAAATGATTTCTAAAATTAATTAATTAACTTAATTTAAATCTTATTATCAGTTACTTATATATATTCAAATTAATCATCTTTGATTTAAATATCTTTTGCTGTATTCTAGTAGTTTTCCTTAATCTATTTACAGAAATTAATCTTGAATAAATCTATTAATTAATTTCATTTGTATCGATTTATTACCATTTAATTATCTTGTTGATTTATTATTCTCAAATAAATCAATCTCTAATCCCAACATTAATTATATTAATTAATGATTTCTAATTACATTTTCATTTATTAATTATATTAAGAATACAAGTCTTCAAATCACAAATATTAACCCTCTTGATTAATAACATACAGTAATTAATCGTTCTTAATTAATTACTCCTCAAAAACAAGCTTAATCCCTTGATTAATTTCAAGTTATTATATTCCAATTACTTTCCTTAACAACATCTTTCAATTAATTACCTCCAGTAATTATCCATCAATTACTTCTCTATGTAATTTACTTCCAAAATATCAGTTAATTAAACTAAATTAATTAATTCAAATCAATTTACACAATTAATAAGTAATTAATTTCTTAATTACTTTCCAAATAAATAGTTACATTTAAACTATTACAATGATTATTATTGAATTAATTAATCCAATTAATTTATTAAAATCAATTACATTAATTAATTATAAAATAATCTAGTTAATGATCTTCATTAACACTTATTTAATTATTCTCCAAATAATTAACTTATATTAATCATTATTAATTATAAGTTTGATAAACCATTAAAATTTATTAACTTAAATAAAAATCAAATCTATGGTTCTTAATCACATATTAGTTAATTAATTCATTATTTACACTTTGATTAATACATTTAAATTCATAATTACTAATTTACATAATATTAATCATTAATTATTCATACTTAATTAACTTAAGGGTTAATGAATATAAATTCTGAGTCTTCAACACTTAAAGTAAACTGTCTTATTATTGATTAAATTTCCATTTCCAATATGTTTAAACTTTTATTTTAAATTACTTTCTAAATAAATCCCAATTTTTCCTTAGTAAAGTTATAAAAATAATTTATTTTAAAACCCCTTTAAATTTACATATTCAAGAGCACTAAAACTTATTTGAATCAATTTAAATTATAAAACCCTATTTTAGTTCCAAATCTAGAATTTCAAATCCAAATTCTGGTTTTCAATTTTTGAGTTAACTTGTTTAAATCTTTTTTTAACAGTTTAAATTTCATTTGAATTCAACTCTAGTTTAAAAATACTTTAATTATTAACCACCTTTGAGTTATTAAAAAAAATTATGAAAACTTTATTATTTCCAACTACATTTCAAAACTAACTTAAATTCACTATTTAAACTTGAGTTAGCACTGGTTTTCACTTTGATTTTAAATTTAAAACAAAAGTCTCAAAAACAGTTGAAAACTGTTACAGGTTTTTAAAACCTGAATACCAACAACCTGTGTCCCCCTCTGGTTTACTTCGAGAAAACACGCGAAGTTCCTCGAGAAAACAACAGCATTGCTTCGAGTTTCACCCAGGGGCGCGCGAAAATGAAATTCGAGAACAAAACCTGGTAACATAGCTTCACCTCCCCTTCCCAAACCTGTCAACATCTCGCGCGCGACGCTTTGACCCCCAGAGACCACCAAACTCTGGCTACAACATCAACCATCTCCCCCTACCTTCCCTCAAAGCCCCGTGCCACTCGAACCCTTGTACAGGCCGCGGCGATCAAACTCCATGCACAGCAAAAAATTAGGTTTAGGCACTTAATTCCATCGCCGTCGACGCCACGGCCATCTAACACCCTATCCCCTATTTTTCCTGGCCTCAGTGCACACTCATCCACCTTCAGACAAAGCTCCGACCACCCTAGTCCTTCCGGCCATCCATAGGTGCTCAAAAACCCAAATTCAGACAATCTCAAATTACACAATCATCCTAAAGCTTAAAATCCTGATTTGTATTTTAAAAATCCTAATTTCCAGAGAGGATTCAAGATAGATACCTGAATCAATGATCGGTGAAGGTCGAAATTTGACCAATCTTAAGTTTGTTCTAAATTTTGGGTTTCCAGAGAAAATTTTAAGTTGTTTTTTATCTTATCTAAATTTTTAAACTTAGTTCATAATGTTACAAACATCTTTTGTTCAAATCTTAATTTCATTCATCAATCAGCAAAGGTGTAAATGAATTTTGAAAGTAAAGTTTTTGTTTCCAGAGTATCAGAGTGCAAGCATAGACAAACACTTCCAGTTTCAATTTATACCCTGAAGATCCTGTATATATACACAGGCTTATTCACCAATACATGTATCTATCTCACCCAAAGAAAAGTCTCAGATTTTAATCATACAACTAGATTGAAATTTAAGTTATTCAATATGAAGTTACTCACCAAAATAAATCACAGTTGAACAGATAAATTGGTGTAGAATTTGTAAACTTGGATCAGAAGAAACAGTGTTGTCAATGCCCAAATATACAGTCCAGACATGCATGTTTACAGCTATTCATAACACTGAGTTATCACTATATATGCTTAAACAAGTATCATCCATCACAGAACTTTACAAGCAACAGAAATCTATTTTATTTAGTTTGATTTAAAAGTTACTCACCTGCAATGTAAAAGAACAGAGCCACTTTTGAACTGAAATGTGAAACAGGCTTGAATACAACTGAAACTCTTTTCTTTGCTTCTCAGTATTGATTTATCTTGAGGGTAGATTTAAACTGAACTTTGTTTAAGTTTGCAATAGTTTTATTTCAGATTCTAGTTTGTATGAACGAATTAGAAAAGGTAAGACTGAGGTATAAATAAAAGAAAGAAGACAGGGATATTAAGCAAAGAATTGTACAGGGTATATGCAGACAGGTTCATACATACATGTATATTATTATTATGTTTCATATACTTGTGACAGTACTTGGTACAATACAACAATAAAAATCTTGTTTTTACAGATTTTAAAACATAGATTTTTAGATGGAGGCTGATATGAAATACATTGTGTGCTAGAAAGATTTTTCATTAATTACTTTTGTTTGTTTGCTTAAGAATGCATTACACAGTCTTCCTTAGTAAGCTTCCATGTATACATTTGTTTTTTTGTTACCGTCTTTATTTTGTTTTATCTACTTCAGCCTGCACACATTTTTTATTTTTTTTGTTGGTACAATCACACAAAGGGCCTTGATGCTTTAAACATATATATATATATATATATATATATATATATATATATATATATATATATATGCTGCAGTTCTTCTTATGTTAGTTTACAAACTTGAAAATTATTTGTTTCTAGTTTAATTATTGACTTGTTATTATATTTATGAAAGGTATGTGAATGTTATCATTTTTGTTTTGTTGTTTGAAAATTAAATGAACTTATAGTTGTTATGTTATTAAATTTAGCCAATTTACTTACTTTACATTTTACCTAATTTATCTTATAGTCTTGTATGTTTATATGTATATTTTAATTTTATTTTATATTATAAAAACACATTTATCACTTTGACATGGTAGATAAATTAAATTATCTTTTTATTATAAACCACATATTTTATAATATATGTTAATGTATTGTTTGACAAAATTATATTAAAACTCATATATAATTTTAAATTCATATTTTTATCAAGCTATACTAAAAGGAAAAGAAACAAATCTTTTTGTTAATAAATTTAAATTTAAATTTAAGTTAAAATAAGTTTCAAACTATTTAAGCATTATCTTATGTATTTAAAATCACATATTTATTTATTTATTTAGCTTTGAAAAGTTTATATTAAATAAATCATAATTTCTAATTCACTAAAATGTATATTAACATTTGAAACATAACTTATTAGTTAAACTTTAAAACAAATCTCATCTATTTACAATGTATACAAATATATATATTTATAAATATAAAACAATGGTTTTATTTTAACAGATAAAATTTACCAATTAGATATTTATTAAAAGAAAAGTACCAATTCAGATTTAATTAATAAAGATATATCAAATCAATTTAATTTTTAATACAGATTATTAAATTGATATTGCTAGAAAATTTCGGTTGTCACAATCGAGCTGCGCGAGTTTCTAGGGATGGTAGAAAAGGGTCTAGCAGAGGTGTGGGCGGAATTGCGTCGCCACTGGTGGTCGGCATTAGTGGTTAATGGCATTTTTTCTTTTGAGTGTGTTCGAGTTGCAGTTCAAACAAATGGGTATATTTTGATTTCGAATTTTTCGTGTTGAATTGAGTTTTGCTTTCGAGTATGAGGTCGTTTTGTGACTTGCCGGAGGCGACATGGTTCGCCAGAAAGTCGGCAAAGTGTCATGCACGTGCACGGTGGCGATTACTGCCAGCAGCTTCGAGTGATGATTGTCTCGAGTTATTACTCGAGAAAATAGGGAGGTTGCTTCGAGTGGAACCTGGTGCGTGAGTGTGGTCGTAGTACATCAGTTTTAACTTAAAACATAAAAAAAAGTAGTAGAAGAAGAAAGTATGCGAGGAGAAGAAGGACGTGGGAAAAACTAGGAGGAAACTCGGGTTACTACTCGAATAAACAAGGTGTTTACCTCGGGTTCCATTTCATAGTGAATTAACTTAAATAACTTTTAAGTTATTTTGTTAAATAAAATTCTGTATTGATAAAGTTAATAGTGTTGGCAAGTTGTAAGTTAAAATTTGAATTAAAAGTTTTATTAAGAGAGATTTGCAAATGTAAGATTAATAATTAATTTAAGTTGAAGGTTAATTAAGAATGGAAATTAGTTTTATACTTGTAATTAAATAAATAATTTAAGATTAAAAAAATTTGTAATTAAAGATTGATATTAATAATTTTGTGTTTAATCAATTTGAACTTAAGAATTTAATTACTACTTAAATTTAATTAATAAATAAATAGTAGTTAACTAATTAAGTAATTAATTAAGGATTAATGATTAATTGAATTGGTAATTAATGATTAATTAAATAATTAGTGATTAATAAATGGGTAATTAAGTTTTGTTAATTAATAATTAAGGTTATTACTTAATAATTAAGAAATAATTAATTAAATGAGTAGTTAAGTAATAATTAATAAATTTAATAAGTTGATTAATTAGTGATTAACTAAGCAGGATAAAATGGTTTATTCTTAAGTAATTAATTAAGTTAAGTTAATTAAACTAAATTTGTAGGAATTAATGATTCTTGACTGATTGATTATAATATCTATTTGGTGATATTCTGTGATACACTGTGATATGCATTGATATATCTTTGATGACAGTGTATGATTTATCTGTGATAACTGTTATGTGAATTCAAAGTGTTAAACTATATTATTTAAACTATTAAACAACTTGGCCTCTAAAATGGCGTTTGGATTTCAATGAGACCGGAATCGGGTGTCAATTTGATATTCCGAAAACCACATCGATCCAAATTAAACGATGATTCGTGACATCTCAAGTGAAGGTCGAGATGATGTTTCAGAATACAAGGGTTATCGTCGTTAACTCTAAGCGTGATTCCAAAATGAGTGTAACGAGATAATGCCTTCGGTTTCGTTCAAACCCAGAACGAACTTGCATGGATTGAATGCTTTCAGCATATCGTCGGGCGGACGGTGAGCATTCTAAGAAAGGTGTTCGATAAAGGTAATCGCAGCCTCAAGCCTCATCAACCGGGAACGGCTAAAACATGGGAGATGTTGCATGGTTAGGTGGATAGCACCCAAGAAGGACGAGATATACTCCTGTCTGGATGTCCCTTTATTTTTGCTGTGTGGGTAGTTGTTAGCCACAATTGCGGGGTTATCTTGTTCGGGACAGTTCAGTAAGGAATGGTTCCGGCCTTGTGTTGTAGGGGGTCAGGAGTGATCCTCGGTATGGTGATCTAGGCCCCGTACTGTGACGGGCGGTACCCCAGTAGCCCTGCCATTGATGGAAACCCATTTTCCCTACGAGACCCTATGGTTTTGATTAGTATTGCCCACTTTTGTGGCTAGTAGCTAGAATTTAATAGATGTAACAATTTCGGCTATTTTCTATTTACTTGAAAACCGTAGACACTATTATAATATCACTGGATTTCCTATAAAATGTTTTGGTTAGTGTAAGGTAAAAACTTACCCGTGTTTATGTGTGGGAAGTCTTACGTCATACCTTTATTTTCAAATGGTTTTCAAAGTTAAACAACTTTAACCCTGTTAACGTAAAAATCAGACGCTAACACCCCGGTGTAAATTGAAGTTAAGCGAAAGCACCACCCGTGAACACGGGAACTAAAACAAGTAGAAAAATCACAGAAGAAACGGCAAAGACAACAGTTTTTATAGTGGTTCGGCTTAGGGAAAGCCTACGTCCACTTTAACTCTCTTTATTACTGAATTTGATTACAACTTTACAACAATCTTCAATTACAACACACTTTAGACCAGTAGATCAAACTTCGATGGAGAATATTCTTCCGAATTCATGTTGAATGATGTAGATTTTCTCTTGGGGATCATAGTAGAGTCCTTGGTGTTTGGAATACTTGAAGTGTTGAGTGAGTCGAGAATTCTGCAGAGTATCGGCGCTTGAGATGATCGGCCAAAAGTCCTTTGCTAGTTGGAGTTAGGGCTGTATTTATAGGAGTGGTTTTGGGCAGAACTTTATCACCAAGTGTTAGGTCGCACACGACCTAAGGTAGGTCGTAGGTCATAGGTCGGAGACGACCTAAGAGATGGGATCTGACTTATCTTAAGTGCAATTGGTTCTCTTCTAAGCAAATTGATAGGTCGCGTGCAACCTATCATAGGTCGTGAGTCAACTGAGATAAAGGTCGTTGAGACCACTTCGCTCTTAGGTCGGTAGGCTTAGGTCGCATATGCTTGAACTCGTTAGGTCGCTCTATCCTTTAGGTCGCTCTGGTCTTTAGGTCGTTAGTTCACTGAGTATGTTAGGTCGGAACGTGCTATAGGTCGCTAGGTCAGTGCATTTCATAGGTCGCTGAAGAAACGAAGCACTAGGTCGCTAAAGACCTTAGGTCGTGGAGTGCTTCGTGATCTTAGGTTGCTGCTGTAGTTAGGTCGCTTTTCCATTTAGGTCGATGGGTAGTTAGGTCGCTAGAACCGTTCCATAGTTAGGTCGCTCGCCTGTTTGGTCGTAGCCTGTTAACTCGTTAGGTCGCTCCATCCTTTAGGTCGCTCTGGCCTTTAGGTCGCTAGGTTGGAACTTCCTATAGGTCGCTAAATACCTTAGATCGCTGCTGTAGTTAGGTCGTTAGCGCCCTTAGGTCATTAACTCACGTAAGTCTTAGGTTGTTAACAAATGAGCGACCTAATCTTGTTTGCGGCATAGGCTGTAGGTCGCGGCCGAGTTAGGACTAACGAATTGCCTTGAACCTTTTAACTTACACGGTGCGACCTAAAGAGGCCCTGACTTATGCTAGGTCGCTGGACGACCTAAGACTTTGTCAAATTCTGAGAAGACTTGGCTGAATTGTTTGAACTTGAATTTTGTTGTACTTCTTTGCAGATTATTTTCACTTTTAAAGCTGTCAACCAATTAAATACAACATTTGCAGAAAAATGGGACGAATATACTGTCATTGACTGCCCACATCGAATGACAGATTAGTCGACAAAGAATAATCAATTTAAATGAACCGTGTGAACGAAATGCTGCGAACTAAAGAATTCAAGTGAAGTATTAAAGCGAAACTAAAATATCCAATTAAAGCCGATTCGTTTGCATTAACACTACACTTGAATTTTATATTAACAAGTCCTGAAATCTCATAATCGACGAATTGTCAACTAGCTTAATTTCAGTTATGTTTGCTTTCTGTTTTTGTTAGTTCTGCACCACACTTCACACTTTTTAGGAAACGTACACCTTCTTATTTGAATGTCTTGTTCCTTATATAGAATGACTTCTCAACAAGGAGAAACAGAATCGGCCGAAGAGACTTTCCCAATTTCTACTCCATTGGTTAATCCTCCAGAGAGAATTTCAACCACACTAACATACAAAGTTTTCCGCCAACTATGCGCTCTGTTCGGCATTGCTGAAGCAGATGCCATTCTTCCTGGGAGAAGCGATACTGCCGATATACCACCTCATGGTTTTGTAGCAGTTAATCGTCAAATGTGCACGAGTGGAGCTATCCCTCCTTTTAATGACTTCCTTCAGCAGCTTCTTCTCCGACTAGCCATCTCCCCCTTCCAGCTACACCCCAATGGCTATGCTATTCTGATGGGGTTATGTGTGCTATTCGGAAGGACGCTGGATCGCCTTCCGAGTTTTGATGAAGTTTGCTATTTGTGCACATTTGCCAAAAATAAAGACCATCCTTCCATCATTCTTGTGAGACGCGCTAGGAACCATAAACTAATAATCGGTCCCGAAAGTGCTCACGGTTTTCTAAGCCAATTTTTCTTCGTTCGCTGTCCTCCGGGATTCTATGCTACCTGGAGAGTAGGAAGTAAGAGCATTTATCTTTGTTCCTGATGTTTTTCTCTGAGCTTTTCATAGCCTGAGTTGTCAAATGTTAACTTCGCCTTTTACTTTTCAGCGCTTCCTCCTCCTTCTAGGGATTCTAGTCATAAACCAACTTTTGAGAGGCTTATGGCCGTGCCAGTAGAGGAGAGAAGCATTCAATTTCTGTTGAAAGACAAATTTTTGCATCAATACGGACTTTTGCATACCTCTCGCTCTACACACCCTCATGAAGTCCCAGACTCCCCAACCCAAGCACTGGATGCCCCAGTTTTTACCGATGCACCCATACCGAAAGAACCTGCCTCTGAATCTTCTCTAGTGAAGTGCTCCACTTCTGTTGAGGTCGCGGGGTCATCTGGCAAACTTGCCCCGGTCACTGAAGAAAAAGAGCTTCAGGAATCTCCTCCACATTCGAAGAAGTCTGGTGACGAAGAAGCTGGGAAAACAAGCCCTGTCAAACAGAGTGGAGATGACACTTTCGAAGGGTTGAGCGACTTGTTTGTCGCTTCACAGGAGCTCTTTAAAAACGACCCCGTCACCACCAGGGCTTCTTCTTCAGTAGTTGAGGCGAATTCTACTCTGCAACAGACTCCGTCGACTCAAGAGTTGACGTTAACTACTACTCCTACGATTACTCCGCAATCAAAGAGCGGTTCGTAGTTTGATGCGCGTAGCTTGCACATCACACACACTTAGAATCTTTTGGCACTTTTATACTCCTAACTCTCTGTACTCTGAAGATTCTAAAGTCACACTTCTTTTCTCTGAAAACTTTTAAGACTTGTCTCTTCTTTTTATTTCAGATTCTCCGATGGGACGTAGCAGCTCCTACTATGACGACTTCCAGCGCTACGGGAGGCGTAGTCATATGATTATAGGCGCTACCTTCCCGACCACAGAGAAACCGATGAAGAGAGAGCCGCTCGAAAGGCTCAGGAGAGAAGGGCTCAAAAAGAGCGTTACGAGAGGAAAGAAAGGGAGGAGCACCATGAATCTTCCCATAAAGGTGATGATTCTCACAAGAGAAAATCCCATGATGACCGAGGAAAAAGTCATATGGTTGAGGACCCAAGTAAGCGTGCTCAACACGGTGAGAAGTATACTTCTACAACTCCAGAAAAGGTCACTGCCCCTGTCTCACTAGACATTCCTTCTGGCTCTCCCGCTCTCGGGAAGACAGACGTTCAAACAATAATCAGCAGGCCTAAATTCCAAGTTGGATCAGGCCCGGCTACTCTGCAAAGCCGGTTCCCCCACTGGTGCCTAAAGGTAGTGCGGTTCGATCTTGACTTGGTTCCTATCGACAAGCCTTCCATGCTGCGGAATCTCGATGCCGTCAGGCTTGAAATTGAAAGGATGTCGAACTGGCAAAAGCTTGTAGACGAGCTTCTAAGGGTCAACCGTGCGAATATAGAGGCCATGCTTACTATGGAGAATGATATGACCGAATGCAGAAGGTTCTTGAGAAGCACGATACCGAAATGAGGAGCATCGCTACTTAATGAGGAGCTTGAGGCGAAAGTTGAGGAACTTAAACAAGAGCTTGCTACTTCTTCTACTACATATACTCAAAAAGAAGAAGTACTTCAGAAGCAATTTCGCGATGCTCACGCAGCTCAGCGACATGCCGAGGCACAACTTGAAGCTGAGCAGAAAATAGCGGGAAGGTATCGTGCTGAGGTTACAGAGTTACAGGAGAAGGTCAACTCTCAGTAGGCGGAAATTCAAATGCTAAAGCTTCAACTTTCCAAGACTGAAAGAGAGCGCGATGAAGCCGTTGCCGGTAAAATTACAGCTGAAGAATTTCACGAGGCAACGAAGACCAACATCAGCTCGACACTGTTTGACTTTTACCTGCACAGCATCTTGGGGCGCGGTAGTCTCGCCTTCCTAGGCCCCAAATATGAAATTACTCTGGCTGAGGTATGGGAGGCCGCACTTGATATGCTTGGTGCTAAAGGTGCTGGCTATGTCGAACCAGCTCTTGAGGAGCATTATTTTGGTGATGATGCTCGCGCTGCTCTTGCCAAAGGAAAGGAACAACTTGCAAAATTAAGAGCTGGAATGGCAGAAGGGGAACAGTTAGGAAAAACCACTTCAACTATTCCAGTCCAGCCTTCTCCTTCGGCCGAAATCGACATTATTGGCTCCAGCTCTCATTCTCCATCCCTGGCCAAAGTTACCACCGAGATCACAAGCATATAGGGTGGAGATGAAGGCGACGAGAGTGCCGAGGCACAAGCTTATGAGGTTGATGTTAGGAAACCGACTTCTCCAGGTAACTCTACTGTTAATCTTGCCCAAGCAGACTGCTCATCTGTTTCTTACGAGCTTGATGAGCTTCTTGACTATTTCTTGAACCTTAGCGAGCCTTTATCTCCTCTCTTTACTGACTTTAACTTTTTTCCTTCTGTAGAGAAAGCATCGAACATTGTTCAAACTTCTCCTCCTCCAGTTATTCCTCCTCCGTCTCTTCAGGTCACTCCTCCTTCTGCCTCGCAACCAGGATCACAAGAGGAGCAAATAGAAGCTCTCCAAGACTTGGACGATCCCATTGCTTCACAAGAACACAGGGGAGAAGAAACTGAAGGGAGCGAGAAGACTCCAGAACCAACTGGTTCCGATGATGAACCATTAAGTACACTTTTCTCTCCAGGTAGTGGGTCTTCTTCCAGGAAGAGAGGGAAGGTGGAGTCTCTAAGAAAAAGAAGGAGGCATCTGCTAGCGAGACACAAGGGGGAGAAGAACCTATTGTATCCCTTTCCCCTTCCTCTTCTACTCTTACAAGCCGGCCTAAGAAGTTAACCATTCGGCCAGGCGCAGGCTCAAAAGGCGGAAGGAAGAAGAAGTGATGTCTTTGGTCCTGTGCTTTTTACATTGCTTTTTTGCTTTTTGCATGTACTGGCCGGAGATGTGCGGGTACCGCCGTCCGCTTTTCTTTTTCTTTTTACTTTGAAACCTGTACCTGTACAAAATTTTAACAGTGTTGAATAAAATGATTCTTTTCCTTTGTACAAACTTCTGTCTGTATCTGAGAATGCATTTATTATTCATTGTCGTACAAGTTTCTTTACATGATATTGCAGCGAGCTTGTGGTATGTTGTTCGAGCGCAATTTTACCAATATAGTTGTACCATGTTGTATGTAGCTATACCATGTTGCCCCTATACCATAAGCTTGTTGCAATATCTTATATTTTGTGGGGACTTGTACTTTTATTTTCTGGAGAATAATTATTCCATACTTGGAGGAATATTATTTCGTTAAAAATAGAGTACAACTCCCTCCATATAAGTTTTTACGCTTCATCCTTCGAAGATATCACTTTTTCTTTTGTGCGTATACACATTTTACCAAGTGTATTCTTCTATGTGGTAAAGCGGGCCTCTGAAGGGTACTTTAACTTCCTTTTGAGGAAGAGTATTTTCCAGAATAGGTGGATCATTCTTCCTTTGAGAGTTAAAGTGTGCCTTTGAAGAGGGCCTTTTTTTTTACGCCATAGTAAAGGGCTTTTTGATTTTTTGCTTCTTTGAAAAGTTGCACCTCTGAGGAGGGCTTTTTCACGTTTCAACACTTGGAAGTTTTATTTCAATCTCGGTGAAACGTGTGCCTCCGAAGAGTTGTGCCTCCGAGGAGGGCCTTTTCCACGTTTCAACACCTAGAAGTTTTATTTCAATCTCGGTGAAACGTGTGCCTCCGAAGAGGTCTTTCTGTTCGATTGTGCATCCGGGAGGAGGTCTTTTCATTTCTGTTTCCGGAAAGAGGTTTTTTGTTTCTGCCTCTGGGAAGAGGTCATTTTGTTTTGTTGTGCCTCTGGGAAGAGGTCTTTTTGGTTTCTGCCCCTTGGGAGAGGCTTTTATTTTTCCTTGTTCGCTGGGAAGCGGGCCTCCGAAGAGGGCTTTTCACACTTCATTTCACGGGAGTGTATCGACCGATCATGATGAAATGTGTGCCTCTGAGTAGGGTTACTGCCTGGAAGTTTGGAGTTTCTTCCTCTCGGTTGGACGAATTCACGGGAGTGTATCGACCGATCATTCCGCAACTTTGTATCGAGAAAGATCTCTCTTTTTCTGGTTGGCCCGCTCGAGGTCTTTTAGCATTTCAACTGTGGTGAAATGGGCCTCCGGAGAGGGCTTTTCACATTTCAACACCTGGTAGTTTTATTTCAATCTCGGTGAAATGTATGCCTCTGAGTAGGGCTTTTGCCTGGAAGTTTGGAGTTTCTTTCTCTCGGTTGGACGGATTCACGGGAGTGTATCGACCGATCATTCCGCAACTTTGTATCGAGAAAGATCTCTCTTTTTCTGGCTAGGCCCGCTCGAGGTCTTTATCCTCCGAAGAGGGCTTGTGCCTCCGAAGAGAGCTTGTGCCTATGAAGAGGTCTTTTGCTGATTGATGCTTGCTCGCCAATGTCTCTTTGCCATCGATTCATGTCGGCGATCCCCGTTGTCTTTTGCAAGTGTTTTTCACTTTCTAGTTGCCAATAATTTCCCTTATCAGAAGAAATATACTTCATAGTTAAGTGAGTTGGTGGTGGTAGACACAGTTTATTTAACTTGCTGTTTGTTTGTTCAAACATTTGCAGTTAGTTAGAAATGGTCCACTTCGATCCACATTGCCAACTTTTGTTTGAAGCACTTCTTTTGTAGGATTTGAGTATGGAAATTTTGAATGGTTTAGTGTTTGTTTGTTGAGTGATGTCGGGGATTGCTTGGTCTTACGATGGGTAAGCTTTGCTTTTATGACCTGCATTATTAAATCGACATTTTAATGACACAATTAATGTATTTTATATGTCGAAATAAAACAAAGCAGTTTATAATAGCAGAGAACACAAGATTTATAGTGGTTCGGCCAAAAGTTGGGCCTACATCCACTTTATAGCTTTTCATTATTCACTTGCATTATAACTGCTTTCAATACAAGAATCATATATTCATAATTCTTTTACAACATTTCAGCGATGTTTTCAAGTAAAATAGGGACGCAAATGATTGCTGTTCCAAGCTCTTGGGATTGGTTCTCCTTCGACAGTTGTGAGTTTGAATGTGCCATCAAGAAGCTTTGCGCCAATAACAGATGGTCCTTCCCAGTTGGCCCAAACACACCTATGGCTGTCATAATTCTCTTCAGGACTAAGTCTCCAACTTCAAAGCTGCGCCGACGAACTTTGGAATTGAAGTGCCTGGCTATTCTTTGCCGGTGAGCTGCAGTTCTAAGCCTTGCCTCTTCTCTTCTTTCATCGAGAAGGTCAAGTGCTTCCAGTTGCAATTTTTCATTCTCACTTTGATCAAAATGGATCCTTCTATGTGAGGGGACTTCAGTTTCCACTGGAATCATCGCTTCTGATCCATATGCCAATGAAAATGGAGTATGCCCAGTCGTAGTTTTGTGAGTGGTCCTGTATGCCCATAGTGCAAGTGGTAACTTATCGACCCAACCACCTTTTGCTTTTTCCAGCTGCTTTTTGATGGTTGATTTGATGATTTTGTTTACTGCTTCCACTTGCCCGTTTGCCTGCGGATGAGCCACTGCTGAGAAGCTTTTTCGGATCTTGAATCGTTTGCAAAAATCTTGGAACTCCTCACTTTCAAACTGAGTACCATTGTCTGTGATTATCTTCTGAGGCACACCATACCTGCAAATGATATTTTTAGTCACAAAACTTATCATTTTCTTAGAGGTAATAGTGGCCAATGGTTCGGCCTCAGCCCATTTAGTAAAATAATCAACAGCAACGATAGCATATTTAATCCCTGATTTGGCAGTCGGCAAAGGCCCAATGAGATCTATTCCCCAGATGGCAAATGGCCATGGACTGACCATTTTTGTTAGCTCAGTGGCAGGTGCTCTAAGGATTTTAGCGAATCTCTGGCATTTATCACACTTTCGGGAATAGTCGGCAGCATCCTGATTAATTTCTGGCCAAAAGTACCCATAACGAAGGATTTTCTTTGCTAAAGTTTGACCACCTGTATGATCCCCACATTCCCCTCCGTGTACTTCAGTTAGAATTGTCTTAGCTTCTTCCTTTGTCACACATCGGAGTAATGACATTGAAAATCCTCGTCTGTACAAACGACCATCTTGAACTATATATCTGGAGGCTTTCCTCATCAGCTTTTGTCTCTCTTTTGAATTTTCTGGCAGAGAACCATTGAGTTGATATTCAAGTATCGGAGTCATCCATGATTTTTGCTCTTGGGATACATTCATAATCCAATCAACATCCATTTCATCTGTGCTTGGAGCTGACAAGACTTCGACGGGAACTAAACCCAATAGTTGAGCTTCACCAGTACTTGAATACTTCGCAAGAGAATCCGCCTTCATATTTTCTTCTCGGGGGACATGGTTTATTGAATAACGGTCAAAATCTTGAAGGAGCTCCCAGGCTTTTGATAAATAGGCGGGTAGATTCCCTCATTTAGCTTGAAATTCCTTCCTGACTTGGCAAACAATAAGTTGAGAATCACTGAAGATCTGCAATGCCTTGATGTTCAGTTCTTTAGCGATCCTTAAACCAGCGATGAGTGCTTCATATTCAGCTTTATTGTTTGTCGAAGGGAATTCTAGTCTCAGCGCATAACATGGAGATCGCCCTTCTAGTGTTTCAGGATAACCCCTGCTCCGGAACAGTAATCATTTCTTGCGCCATCAACATACAATTTCCATTGGATTGGGACACTATCAGTGACTTCTTCCTCACTATCACCCTTATCTGTACACTCTGCGATGAAATCCGCCAAAGCTTGTCCATTGATTGCTTTTCGGGGGTTGTATGTGATGTCATATTGACTGAGTTCGATATTCCATTTCAAAAGACGGCCCGAAGTCTCAGGACGGAATAGGACTTGCTTTAGAGGCTGATCGTGTGAGGACTTTGATGGGATGAGCTTGGAAATACGGCCTCAATTTTCTTGATGCAATCAACAAACAATAGGCAAGCTTTTCCAACCTTGAATAGTTCATCTCTGCCCCAGTGAAACTTTTGCTGATATAATAGACTGCGCGTTGAATCCTTGCGTCTTCCCGTACCAACACTGCACTGAGAGCATGAGACGAAATTGCCAAATATATGAAGAGATCTTCACCACTATCAGGCTTTGAAAGTATAGGAGGCACTTCCATATGACGAATCAACTCATCAAATGCTTTCTGACATTCAGGAGTCCACTCAAAGTTTTTCTTTCCTTTCTTTAGAGCATCAAAGAATGGAATGCATTTGTCAGTGGCTTTGGAAATGAACCGACTCAGAGCAGCAACTTTTCCATTGAGAATTTGCAATTCCTTCTTCGTTCTAGGAGCCTTGACTTCTCTCAGAGCGGTGATCTGAGCTGGATTGGCTTCAATGCCCCTAGCACTCACAATGAAACCCAAAAACTTTCCGGACTCCACTCCAAATGAACATTTCAGGGGATTAAGCTTCATTCTGTATTTGCGGAGTACCGCAAACATCTCTGCCAGGTGATCCATGTGGTCCACTGCTTTCTTAGATTTTACTAGCATATCATCAACATAAACTTCCATTGTCTTGCCAATCTGTGGTTTAAACATGGCGTTAACAAGCCTCTGGTAAGTTGCCCCTGCATTCTTGAGTCCGAAAGGCATGACCTTGTAGCAGTAGAGTCCAACATCTGTGATGAAGCTTGTATCCTCTTGATCCGGCTCACGCATCATAATATGGTTATATCCGGAGTATGCATCCATAAAAGATAACAATTCATGCCCTGCTGTCCCATCCACCAACTGATCGATCCTGGGCAGCGGGAAACAGTCTTTGGGGCGGGCTTTGTTCAGATCTGAAAAATCAATGCACACTCTCCACTTTCCGTTATCTTTCTTAACCAGTACTGAATTTGAAACCCAATTTGGATAAGTAGCTTCTCTAATGAACCCGTTCTCCATGAGCCGATCCACTTCTTCTTTTAATGCTGCCGTTCTCTCAGGACCCTGAGTCCTTCTCTTTTGTTTCACAGGTGTAAATATTGGATCAATGTTCAGAGTATGTACTGCAATCTCTGGGGATATTCCGCACATGTCAGCATGGGTCCAAGCGAATACATCCAAATTAGCCTTCAAAAATGAAATCAGAACATTCTGAACTGTCGGATTGAGTTGTGAACCCACATTAAGCACTTTGTTTGGGTACTTTGGGTCTACGGGCACCGATACTGTTACCTCTACTGGTACCACTCTATTCTCCCCTGCACTGGCTTTCCTTGGATCCATCTCTCTTCGTGCCCCACTACATTCACCAGTGCAGGTTCCACCCTGTAATTGCTGCAAGGTCGATTCCTTGGTGCGGACTGGAGCCGCTGCACCTTTTCCTATTTCTCTTTTCCTTGATTCTCGTAACTCTGCAAAGTAACATTCTCGCCCCGCATCTTGGTCTCCTTTAATCACACCATCTCCATTATCTGTGGGGAATTTTAGAGTCAAACACCATGGGGCAAGAACAGCTTTGAAAGCAGCAAGAGTTGGTCGGCCCAAAAAGGCGTTGTAGGCAGAGAATTCTTCAACAATTATAAAGGTTTGCTTTCGAGCCACCTTCCTCAGTCCCTTTCCGAGTTCTACAAACAAATCTATGGTCCCATTCGGCTGTTTGGGTTCTCCAGCAAACCCAGCGATCTTATGTGATAAAGCTTGAACGTCAGCCATCGGGATTTTCATTTGATCGAAGGTCTTCTTGAAGAGGATGTTGCATGAAGCTCCACAATCAACTAGAACTCTTCTCACAGTTGTCGGCCCAATACCAGCGGATACGACCAAAGGATCTATGGTCGGAGCCTCAATACCCAAAGACCCTGGCACTGAACACGATCCCATCTGTGGAAGTCTTTTGTTGCTTTAAAGGCGCATCATTCTCTAAGACAAAAACATTCTCTTCAACTGGTACATGCCTCAAGGCCCGGGCATACCTTTCCATCTCGCCCCAGCTTTTGCCTGCTGGATGAGGTCCTCCAGTTATTATATTGATGACAGGCCTTTCTGATTCATGTTCCACGACCTTCTCACTTGAGGCAGGATGGTGAGCGGGAACTTGTTGTCCTTGAGTTGACGAAGCTGGGGCATTTCTGTTCCTTTTCACATATTGCTGGAGTTTGTTTTCCTTCAAGAGTTGTTCAATTACCTCTTTCAACTGACGGCACTCGTTGGTGTCATGGCCGGGCTGGTTGTGGAACCGACAGAACCTTCCACTTTTTTCCATCTTAATCGCAACTCTCATTTTAGGTGGTGCCGGATAATTGATATCATCTTTGGTCGCGAAGAAGATGTTTTCAGGGGTATCGGTCGAGGGTGTGAAATTGAAAGAACGGCCTCTCTTAGAGTCTCCCTGTTTCTTCCCACCATCATTTCCCCTTTTCTGAGTGTTAAGTTCTTTCTTATTCGAAGTAGTACCATTGTTCCCGGCTTCCGCTGATACCACCTTAGCCGGTGTTTGGAGGCTCTCCAAGCGCATGAAGTCATCCGCTTTCTTGTAGAATTTGTCAAGTGAGTTTGGTTCTTTCATTTTCAAGCATTTTCCAAATTCACTCGATTTGTCAATCGCCCTCATCAAGTATGTCAGGACCATACGTGGCTCTGCATTATCTACCTCAGTCAATGCTATGTTAAAGCGATTCAAGAACAACCTGATAGATTCTCCCGGATTTTGCTCTAGACTTGATAGCGACATTATATCCTTTGCTTTAGAAGCATACAATCGAAATTGTTCCTTGAACTTTCTGGTCAAATCGGAGAATTGATCGATGGACTTGACCGGCAGCTTCGTAAACCACAATAGAGCTACACCTTCTAGATAAACCGAGAAGTATCGACATTTAATTTCATCAGACGCCCTAGCACCAGTCATATGCCAGTCGTACTTATATAGAAACTCGTTTGGATCACTCGTCCCCCTGTAAGCTGGAATAGTAGGGGGATTCCTTGGGAACTCTGCCTTCAAGATCCTTTCAGTAAATGGAGTTTTGCTCGGAGCAAATCCCCACTCTTTCTCATCTTCATCTCTTCGCATACTTTCTTTCATGATTTGACGAACCATAACCGAAAAATACTCTTCATCATTTAGAGGCTCTGGAGGGCACACATCAGCTACTTTCTCTGAATTCTGCCTTGACAATCGTTCACGAAGGGTCGGCTGCGGCCCTGATCCTCCTGCTTGAAGAGGAGTCCTTTCTACAGGGTCTGTGGCTCTTTGAGAAATGTTCCCTTCAACATCATGAACTCCCGCAGTAGGGTTCCCATCATTGTTACCCGGTTGACGATTTTCCCCTAGTAGATCATTCAACTTACTCAAGATCAGGGCATTTTGGGCGTTCTGGCCTTCCAACCGCGCATTCTGAGCATTCAATTGCTGATTCAATCCCAAAAACACGGCGTCCAATTTTGTTCGTGTAACTCCAACAGTTGGAGCTGCTTGACTTGAAGGAGGAAAGGTAGCGGTGTTCTCTTGAACGTTGTCGGATCTTACAGAACTTCGTTTTCTCCCAGGAGCCATTATTTCCAATAAACTTCTGGTTTTCAAAGAAATCCTTTCAACAATCCTTCGTGGAGCAACAGTGGAAGTTTTCCTGAGTTCAGTTCTCAGTGAAAGCACCAAAAATGTTAACGTAAAAATCAGACGCTAACACCCCGGTGTAAATTGAAGTTAAGCGAAAGCACCACCCGTGAACACGGGAACTAAAACAAGTAGAAAAATCACCGAAGAAACGGAAAAGACAACAGTTTTTATAGTGGTTCGGCTTAGGGAAAGCCTACGTCCACTTTAACTCTCTTTATTACTGAATTTGATTACAACTTTACAACAATCTTCAATTACAACACACTTTAGACCAGTAGATCAAACTTCGATGGAGAATATTCTTCTGAATTCATGTTGAATGACGTAGATTTTCTCTTGGGGATCGTAGTAGAGTCCTTGGTGTTTGGAATACTTGAAGTGTTGAGTGAGTCGAGAATTCTGCAGAGTATCGGCGCTTGAGATGATCGGCCAAAAGTCCTTTGCTAGTTGGAGTTAGGGCTGTATTTATAGGAGTGGTTTTGGGCAGAATTTTATCACCAAGTGTTAGGTCGCACACGACCTAAGGTAGGTCGTAGGTCATAGGTCGGCGACGACCTAAGAGATGGGATCTGACTTATCTTAAGTGCATTTGGTTCTCTTCTGAGCAAATTGATAGGTCGCGTGCGACCTATCATAGAGTCAACTGAGATATAGGTCGCTGAGACAACTTCGCTCTTAGGTCGGTAGGCTTAGGTCGCATACGCTTGAACTCGTTAGGTCGCTCTATCCTTTAGGTCGCTCTGGTCTTTAGGTCGTTAGTTCATTGAGTGTATTAGGTCGAAACTTCCTATAGGTCGCTAGGTCAGTGCACTTCATAGGTCGCTGAAGAACCAAAGCACTAGGTTGTTAAAGACCTTAGGTCGTGGAGTGCTTCGTGATCTTAGGTTGCTGCTGTAGTTAGGTCGCTTTTCCATTTAGGTCGATGGGTAGTTAGGTCGCTAGAACCGTTCCATAGTTAGGTCGCTCGCATGTTAGGTCGTAGCCTGTTAACTCGTTAGGTCGCTCCATCCTTTAGGTCGCTCTGGCCTTTAGGTCGCTCTGGCCTTTAGGTCGCTAGGTTGGAACTTCCTATAGGTCGCTAAATACCTTAGGTCGCTGCTGTAGTTAGGTCGTTAGCGCCCTTAGGTCGTTAACTCGCGTAAGTCTTAGGTCGCTTCAGAAGTAGGAGTTAACAAACCCGTTTACTCATACCAGACCCATGTTTGACCCGGAGTTTATATTTTGTTTTTCATAAACTCTTGGCTACTCAAATTTTTATGAGTAATCAAGTGATAGGTTTTTGGATTGTTGAGTTCTGGAGGAGCTTGGAGCAGAAGCCCTGACGTATGTATCTATCTATCTAGTTCCGCTGTGTTAGTTGATGTATGTTGAATTTTGGAATGTATGTAGCGATAGATGTATGTATGACTGTCATGTGTATGATATTGTATAACTCTGATATATGTAAAACTATGTAATAGTTATGTGATGTATTATATTTAGTTCCGTTCCGCTGTGAGATTCTAATGTTGTTATTCTTTCTTTCTATCTTTTCTATTTCTACCTCATTCTTTTCTTATTGACGATATGTCTTTCTGTGGTTAGAAAGGCGGGTCATCACAGATATAAATTTTAACAATTAAATTTTATTAACTTTGAAAAGAATAAAACTCCCAAATTAAATTATTATCACTATAAATTTTGAAAAGATAACATTTGTCAAATTAAACAATTATTGGTTTTTGAAAAGATAATTAGACTATTTAATCAATATTGCACATTTTAAAATAATTTTAATGGAAATTATCAAATAAGTATTGCCCAAATAATGGGACGTCACAAATATACAGTAAAACACAGAAATTAATTGCTTTTAAAATGCTGAATGTTATCCAATTTACAAAGTATAAATCATAATTAAATGAAACAAAAAGCAGAACGGATGTTATAATTATATCCAACCTCAAATAAAAGATTAGAATTTAAAATTTAAAATTTTCAAATAAAATTCAAAGTTTGACCATAATACAAAATTTCCAAAATTTTCTTATTTTATCGTATTTGGGAAAATAATTTATAAACAACTCCAAAATTATATTCAAAAATTCCAAAATTTTTCAAATTTAAATATCTAAACATCAAAGTTTTAAAATAAATTAAATTTAAAATTTTTTACAAAATTTTGGGTTGGGAGACGGGCTGGATGGAAGGGACATACTAAATATATCTGCTGTGTATTAGAGACTGTATAGATAGTATTCAGGGATAGGTTGTTACAACTGTCCAGATTCATTGTACTCCGATATATTGTATGTATATTGACAGTTACAGCTTTTCATTGTATAAAATGTTGTTTTTTTCTATTATATATTGTTCCGCCGTGTTTATGAGATTCTGATGTAATTCTCTATTTCTTATTCTACCTCTTCTTATTTTTCCCTTACGGTCTAGTATTTTCGAGATCCGATTGCTCGGCACTCTATACAGTGAACGTATTAGTGTCAACTTTCGGAGGTCAAAAAATTCGGGTCGTGACAATACTCTGATGTGCGATATATATAGTACAATTTTGGGTTTATGTAAAGAACTGTTTATATTGTATGTTATTCATTCCACTGTGAGATTCTGTTTTTGTTAGTTCCTCTTCTTCTACCCATTTTTTCCTTCAACAATCTGTCTTTTCGGCACTCGATCGTTCATCATGTTATATAATGGACGTATTTACGTCGACTTTTCGAGGGTCGACAGGGCAGGTCATGACATTGTGGTATCAGAGCTTAGGTTGGCAATATACCTAGGCTTTGGTGGGGATTGCTCATTAGAGATAGAATCGATAGTACTCTAGAATGAGTTTGAGTGTACTAATAGCTATAAGCACATAATTGATAGTGAATATAAAATGTTTTTACATTGTGTTGACTTATTGGTTGAGTTTATGAATTTAGATTGGTGCGGGAAGGACAACCGTGTCGATAGGGGTTTCTAAACTTTTAAACAAAGTAAACCGACATGGTATTGTTTTAAAGTGGTAAATGAAATAATTTAACCCAAAAATATATTTTGATATAAAAGGAATAATTTTCTAAAATCATTATAGTGTATATGCTTGGAATGTTTGGTTGTTAATATGATAATCAAATAAGACTATAAAATTTGAAACGGTTATATACGTATATATATAACCAAATAGAAATTGCATGAGAATGATTTATACAAAGGAATGTGACTAAAATTTGATTTAAACTAGAATTTAAAACTTGAAAATTTTGGAAAATGTTTTAAATTGGGATTGGAACTAAGTGTTTGGTAATTTTTAAATCATGGAAATTTTGGAAATGTTTTCCAAGTGCTTTGAAAGGAATAATGGAGTATTATATTGGGATATTTGGATTTTGGAATTAAGGAAGCAGTGAACTCACTTCATTCGCTAGAAAATAATCCTGATGATGATGGCCACATCATCGGTATTCATTTTCAAGATTCCATGTGATGGATTGCTACCGTGGTGGTTAACTAAGATTATTTTCTTTGGACTTGTTTGATAAACTGTTTGTTTTAGAAATTTCGAAAAGGAAATTGTTTTAGGCAAAACCAATTTGTTTGAAAATCCGCAAGTATGATTTGATATACAATATGTAGAATGTGTATATTTATGGTTTCAAAATGATTTGAAATAAAACCGGGTAATTGATTCTGGGAATTCTGTTTAAATGATGTGCGATGTTAAGGAGAATCAGTTATTGAATTTATAAATTGATGTTGATATAGATAAAAAAGGAAAATGAAAATTTTAATCTTGGAATTAAAATTTAAATTGAGTAAACTAAAAGGAATAAGATAGGTCGGAATTTAACTTTTGATAAGTTAAATGAAATTGAAATTGGGTTTGAATTTAATTGGATATGAAGATGAAATGTGGAATAATTATATAATTGTAAGTTGTAATTATTGAATGAAATGGATATACTTAAGCCATCAAGTGATGTGAATGATCCGGAGTGATGATTATAAGATGGAAATGGACTTAAGTAAGTAAAATGGGGTTTTAAGTAAATAAGTTCCTGAACTTATATATTGAGAATGGAAATGGTAAAACCTAAATAAAAAATGGTTTACTATTATTGTAAAAGAATTTGATATAATATGAAATTGATTTATATGAAATTATCCCTAAGTGGTATAATATAAATTGGGTATACTAAGTAAATGAAAGAAAATAAATTGAAAGAGATCAATTTAAAATTGATTAAAAGTTGATTGCAATGAAAAACATAAATTAAGTGATTATTTATGTAATGAATTCATAAATAGAAATTAACATGGATTGGAATGTGGTTAATGCTACATAAAATAAACAAGGGTTGGTGAATAGCATGAATAGGAATCAAATGGAAATTAGATAAATTTGTTTAAAGTCAATTTAAGAAGGGTTAAACTAAAGTTGGATAAAATGGATTTGCATATAATGGAAGTGAATAGTAAATGGAAAGCAAATAAATGAATTGTGAATCAATTTGAAATTGAATAGATATGCAAGTAAGGCATATATAAATCAATTGAAATGGATATGAGTTTGTTTATGCTAAATATGAATTGAATGCAATAAATTTGGTTGTAAATCATTTCGAATTCAATGCAATGATATATGGATCCAGGGAAAGGAATTAAATTAGTGTAGGAACCTTATAATTGTTTGAAATATATATGATTGGCATTTTGGGTTATGAAGTTTATATCTTTAGCTAGTTAAATAAATGAAATGTTTTAAAATTTCATCTTTAAGAAAACTTATGTGCTTATTTCGGGTAAGTACAGGTACAGGAAGCTGTGTGGATAGATTTTTGATTGCGTAAATGCATATAAAATAAACCGCTCTCTTAAAAACGCTAATATGAGGTACGCCTACACAATAAAATAAAGAAATCATAATATATTGGTAAACATTTTGTTTTCTAAATGTGTGGGTCGATGTATATATTTTTATCTCTCTTGTGTTATTGTAAAAGGCACTCCGTTCAAAGGAGACTCCATCAAAATTTTCGAAAATATCGGGTGCTAGAAATTTTTTGAAAATTTTTCGAAAATTTTTGTTAACTAGAAAAGTTGGTTTTTGGAATGAAGTTGAAATAAAAGGTTTTTGAGTTAGGAATGGTAATAAATTTTTTTGGGTAAAACTAAAAGGGGTAGGAAAGTGATTGTAGGACTGTAACAAAGTGGGATTTGGATAAGTAAATGGGTGTGGTAGGATTTTTCCTACCTTACCAATTTCGGGGATGAAATTTTTATAAAGGGGAAGGAATGTAATGACCCGGAATTTTGGTCATTTAGTTTTTAACATTTTAGTTCATTTTAAATATTGAAATTGAATTATTAGTTGATTTTTAATGCGGAAGAATTAGTGAAATGGTATAAAGTTTCAAATATAGCTATTAATTTTATTTGGTAAAATTAAAATTGATATTTAAAATTGGGTAAATATGGGAACCTAGAGTTAAATGGGGAGCGGGAGTGGTTTATAAGTTGGTTTTAAACTCTATTGAATTAGAGTGATGGTAATAGACTTTCAATGGAATTAAAGTTGATAAATTCAAAAGTTGGAATTTAATATATTAATTTAACAGCGGAAATCATTATGTATTGTAATAGTGTAAATAATCGAACATTGATTTAAAATGAATCGGAATGATTTCTAATATGGATATAAATCCTATTTGAAGTATAATAGGGTTAGTAAGTTTTAAAAATTGAAATTTTAAATGATTTCGACGATTTTGAAAATCGCTTGATTTAATCGACGAATTAAAATAGCCCTCTGGGGCATGGTCTCAGAATTCGACGAAACTAGTTCCATTGGATCCGTAATAGTGTATTAATATCGGATTTCAAATTTCATAGAATTTGGAGTTACCTTTGGTCGTATAGGATAGAAACGCATTGAAATTTATCTTGAAAATTTAATATTTTAATTCGATTCTAAAAGCTAACTTCCACATATAATCGAATTAGGCCCAAAACATGTTCCATTGTGTTTGGAATAGCGGTAAAACATTATAAACGCCTAGTGACACGTCTTGATTGGAGTTCGTTTGAGAATGCATGTTGTAACAACCCACATATTTAACGATTTTATATTTAAATGTTTAATTTAAATATAGCATCGTTAGTCGGATTTTGGGTCTGAAATGTTACTTTTTGCAAACGGCCAAATTGGGACTCGAAACCATTTCCATTGATTCCAAAATGGGGTTTGCGATCTTTTTGAGTGTAAGCTTTGATATGTTTGGAGTAAGTCGAATTTTTGTATTTGCTAAGTGGGCTTTAGGTTTGAGTTTCACCCAAACTGTTCTATAAACCAACTCAGCCCTTCTCTCCTTCCATTCACTTATTCATTTCATAAAAGCTTAAGCTAAAACTGAAATGGGGGAAGAGAAAGGAAATTAGAAACTCCTAGCCTTAGATCCTCTTGCAAATTCAAATTCTTGCTCCAAAATCATAGAGAAGCCATTGGTAAGCTCCTCTTCATCTTCTCTATCTCTTTCTCTCTTCAACCTCAGAAATTTCCTAAACCTAATTTAGGAAAATACTTGTATTATTCTTAGATTGAAGCTAGTAGAGTTGAAGTGGAGATTTGTTGGTCTTCTCCTTGCAAATTGAACTCCTTCTTCTTTGTTTTTGAATTAGAAGGTGAGATTTTTATCTCACATCTATGTTTACAACTATGTTCGGTTGTTAGGTATGAATTCCCAACAATTATTCATGTGCAATTGCTTATGATTCGGATTGGTTTTATGAAAATTGCAAATTTTGGTGTTTTGGAAGTATAAAACTCTAGAATCTTAGTTTGAGGTTTGATCATGTGTTTAGAGTTGGGTAAGAGAGCCAATAGCGCTGGGTTGTCGTTGGGCATAATTCCCTATCGTCGTTGCTCTTCGATTGCATTTTGAAGGAGTGTTTCCTTCATTAGAAAGGCTGAGATGCAGCCTTAAGGCTCAGTCAGTCGACTGACCTTCTGCAGTCAGTCGACTGGCTGTAGCCAATTGGCATATCAAGGCCGTAAACAAAGACATGAAGTCTCTGTTTCCTGCAACCAGTCGACTGGCCATTTTAGTCAGTCGACTGAATGCAGGAAATGGGATTTTTATGTCTCTGGATCAGTCGACTGACTGCAGTGAACCAGTCGACTGACCTGCCTCATTTTGCCTAATGTGCCTATTTGTTTGTAATTCCCACTTTTATCGATTTAAATTGATTCCAATTAGTTGCTTATGCATATTGGACCATGATGATTCCTTTTTGACTTCATCCACGGGTTTTTATAAAATAATCTTCTAAAATCACATTTAAAAGTTCGTTTCTCCGATTTATAAATTCTATTTAAAACACACAATTTCGCACTTCGAGCGAAGTGGAAGGAAGATTAAATGGTTAGGTAAAGACGGACCATGAATCCCTGTGTTTGTCTTTTCGATTAGTCCCCGACCTATTCGATTGATCGTTTTGACCTTCGGGTTTGGTTTATCGATGATATGAGGTAAACTTTGTGCTGCTTTGAGTGTGAAAGTGGCTGACGGATAGTAAACCGTTTAGTGCGAACGAGTGGTTATGGACATACGTTAACACTTTTCGGATTCCTTTTTGAGAGTTATGACACATTCCGCCAGTTAGTGGTGTCCAGTACTGGGTCTCTGACCTTCACCACTACGGTTTGTTGCCTTCGGTTATGTTGCCTTCGGGTTTGTGCCTTCGGGTTTGTTGCCCTTTAGTATCGCTTCCGATCTTGGTCGTTATGAGCCGCATGGGTGATATTGGGTTGCCCTTTAGTATCGCTTCCGATGTTGGTCGTTATGAGCCGCATGGGTGATATTGGGTTTGGAGTCTTTGGGCTCATGGATCCTTGTTTGTACAGTACTGAGCTCGAGAAAATTTTATGATGTTTCATTAGTATGTATATTCCCTTGGTATCGCCCTTCGGTGTTGGTCTTTTTGAGCCGCATGATGTGTAGCGATTACCTTATGGAACTTGTATACCTTATGGGTATTTGTTATTTGCCTTTTGGCTTCATTTGGGATAATTGTATCCTCTGTTTATTTATGTTGCCGATGATACGAGGCTTGTTATCATATGATTCATATTTTGATTAGATGATTGTGTTATCTCTTTTAGAGATATTTGTTATACTTAGTAACCTTGCAGGTTTATTGTTGTTCAGTTTATCTAACTGATTTGTTTAGCTAGACTGATCCGTGTATTTTATACTCGGGTCAGACCGAGATGTTTCAGGTTAGGTACATTTGGACTTAGCCTATTTTGCTTCCGCATGAACTACTCCGCTAGCTTCTTTTTGTCATAGCTTTTTGTGTAGTCCTATTATGTTGTAACTCTGATATTTATTCTTGTGAACTCGTCTGTATATTGTGGTCTGCTGTACCACTTGACTTGTATTATTTTGTGTACTCTGTTATGTATCAATATATGTGTATATGATGATCTGCTGTTCTGTGATGTATATTACATTTGAATTGTTATATTCTGTTCTGATAGATCCAACCACCTATGGTTTTGTTTTAAATATTCATTGGGTAAGTCGACCTGCTTGGTATGTCTCTTGTCGATGTATTCAATAGATAATTAGAGCAAGGCTATAGATGGTCGCTCCCAACCAGCCTTATTCTCCGTGTTAGCAGACGGTATTATCTATTAATACTCTTTGCTAGCGTGGGTATAGAGGTGGGGCGTCACAGTGTGGTATCAAAGCCTGGTTCGGAACAAAATATGATAAACACAGAATAGAGCACGTATTACGATACATCAAAGTGTATAAGTGATACAAATCTTTGAATCATCGTGCCTCTCTATTCCATCAAGGTTAGATAGAATTTGGGAATACGTTTAGGAATGCATTTTATTCCGTAGTATTCCATGTTGAATTATCTACCTTGTGAATAATCTTATTCTTATCTTAACTTTTAGCGTATGGCTGGAAGAGGCAGAGGACGACGTTCAGATGCTGGGCAATCCAGCGGTTCACATCCGGATGGCGTTTATATGTCTGCCGATCAGTTTTTGGAATTGTTTAGGAGCACTCAGCCTCCAGTTCCTCCTCGAGTATCTCCACCTCGCAAGTCTGCTTTTGCACATCAGTGCAGTGATTTTTCTCATCTTGGAGGGAAGCCGTTTAAGGGCTCCGAGTCCGTTCTTGAAGTCCAAGCTTAGCTTCCCACGTGCGAGCGTATCTTCTCTCGCATGGATCTTTCCGACCATGATAGAGTTCTTGTGACTTCTAGTTTATTACAGGAGTGTGCTCTTGATTGGTATGAGCTTCTTGTAGCCGAGATTGATGAGCCTACTCTTTCTTGGACTCAGTTTCGGGGACGATTCGAACTCTAGTTCGTTCCTGTATCTGAAAAAGTTTTATTGACCCGTCGCTTCCTTGAGTTGAAGCAAGGGAAATCTTCTGTTTCTGAGTATGTTGCATTGTTCGAGGCTTTATCTCAGTATGGTCTTGAATTCATCAGCACTTCTTAAAAGAAGAATTTGAAGTTTGTTTCTGGCCTTAAGAAATATCTTAAGAAGTCTTTGTTGCTCCAGCTTAAACTTTCTTTTGAGGAGTTGGTTGATTCGGCACTTCATCTCGAGACCGTCGAGAAGGAGTGTGATAGTGATGTTGATGTTGAGGTTTCCAAGAACCCCAACAAGAGGCCGTTTCCAATTCAGAGGAAGCCTTTTTCCTTCTAAGAAGAAGAAGACTGGTGGTTCTAGTTCTCAGCCTCAGTCTCCTGGAACACCTTTCGTTCGAAAGTGTTTCAATTGTGGTTCTCCTGATCATATTATTCGAGCTTGTCCTAAGCCTCTCTTCTGCCGTTATTGCAAGAAGGAAGGTCATCATGTTTCAGCTTGCCCTACTATTCCGACTAGTGCCAAGTCTAGCAGGCTTTATGCTGCTAAGGCTTCTGAAGGTCCTTCTCAGTCCAAAGGTATATCTTCATCTATTTTGGAAGGTTCTATTTTATTTCATGATCATAGTATTCGAGTTCTTTTCGATACGGATGCATCACATTCTTTCGTATCGAAAAAGCTCGTTGATGATTTATCTTTGGATGTTTCTTGTTTGGTTACTTCTTTAAGGATTGCGAATCCTATTGGGGGATCCGCGACCCTTAGTTTGCTTTGTGATGATGTTAAGATTGTTTTATGTGGCTTTTCTTTCCGTGCGAATCTGCACGTTATTTCTTGTCTGGGATTTGATATGATTTTGGGTATGGACTGGCTAGTGAGATATGATGCCAGGATTATTTGTTCGGAGAGAACTATATATCTTCGACATCCGGATTCGCCTACTCAGCTATCTCTTGTTCTTCGGAATGTAGATAATTCCGAGATGGCTTTATATTCTCTTGACTGGCGAGATGATGATGATATATCTCATAGTCCTGTTGCTTGTGACTTTTCTGATGTATTTGAGCCTGTATCGGGTTTGCCACCCAAATGGGCAATTGAGTTCCGCATTGATCTCATTCCAGGCGCGCAGCCAGTTAGTCGTCCTCCCACGAGGATGTCTACAAAGGAAAATGAGTAACTCAAGAAGCAGCTTTTGGAGCTTGAGTCCAAGCAGTTGATTCAGTCCAGTTTTTCTCCGTGGGGATCCACGGTCGTCTTCGTGAAGAAGTCTGATGGAACTCTTAGGCTTTGCATTGACTATCGCAAGCTTAACGAGTTAACCATTAGGAATAGGTATCCATTGCATACGATCGATGATATGTTCGATCTATTGAGTGGTGCTAAGGTCTTTTCTCAGCTCGACCTTGCCATGGATTTTCATCAGTTACGAGTCGCGGAGGATAGCATACCTCTTACAGCTTTCCGCACTCGATATGGTTCTTTTGAGTGGCTCGTTATGCCGTTCGGTTTGGCGAACGCTCCTGATTTCTTTGTCGATCTCATGAATCGAGTATTCCGGGAATATCTCGACAAGTTCGTCCTTGTGTTCATTGATGATATCCTTATTTATTCTAAGTCTGAAGCCGAGCATGCTAATCACTTAAGGATTGTCTTGAGTACTCTCCGTCATCATCAGCTTAGAGTCAAATTTTCCATATTCCACTTTTGGGAGAATAAGGTTAATTTCTTAGGCCATGTTGTATCTTCCGATGGCATTTCTGTCGATCCCTCAAAGATCGAAGCCATTCAAAATTGGAAGAGGCCTGAGAATGTTCATGAGATATGTAGTTTCCTTGGATTGGCGGGTTATTATCGTCGGTTCATCAAGGACTTTTCCCGTGTTGTGCTTCCTCTCACCTGCCTTACTCGGAAAGGCATTCGTTATATTTGGTCCGACAAGTGTGAAGCTTCCTTTCAGACATTGAAGGAACTTCTCACAAATGCTCCTATTCTTGTGGTTCCCGAAGGGAATCATGATCTTGTTGTCTACACCGATGCTTGTGGTAGTGCTCTCGGTGCTGTTCTTATGCAGAAGGATCGGGTAGTTGCGTATGCTACTAGGCAACTGCGTCCGAATGAAGTTCTCTATGACACTCATGATCTTGAGTTAGCCGCCGTCGTCTTCGCCTTGAAGATTTAGCGACACTACTTATTAGGCGAGCGCTTCGTTCTCTATACCGATCATAAATCCTTGAAGTATTTGTTTACTCAAAAGGAACTCAATATGAGACAACCACATTGGCTCGAGTTTCTTGCTTCCTATGACTTTGATATCCAGTATACCCCTGGTAAGGGTAATCGTGTTGCTGATGCGCTTAGTCGCAAACATTCGGCTGTTATTTCTATGATGCTTGCCGAATGGAATGTTCTTGAGACTCTATCTTTTTGTGAAATTCGTGATCGAGGTTCATCTTCTAATTCTCCTATTCTATTGCTTAGTTTGAGAGCTCGACCCATTTTGTTGGATCGTATTGCCGATGGTCAGCGGCGTGATCCTGAATTGTTGCATCTTATTCAGCTTTGTGAGTCTGGATCCTGTGATGAGGCGTTGCGGGATTTCAGCATTGATTCTCATGGGTGTCTTCGCAAGAAGAACCGTCTTTTTGTGCCTTCTAATTTTGAGCTTAGGCATGACATTCTTGATGACTGTCACCGTTCTAAGTATACCATTCATCCTGATAGTAGTAAGATGTATGCCGATATGCGTCGTCTTTATTATTGGGAAGGCATGAAGCGCGATGTGGCGAGTTATGTGAGTAATTGCATAACCTGTCAGCGTATTAAGGCTGAACATCAGCGTCCTTCGGGTCTTCTTCAGCCTTTAGAGATTCCATTGTGGAAATGGGATCAAATTTCTATGGATTTTATTGACGGCCTACCTCGTTCGAGATCGGGCCATTCTAGCATCTGGGTTATTGTTGATCGCCTCACTAAATCTGCTCATTTTATTCCTATTAAGTCTAATAGAACTGCGTCTCTTTTGGCTAAGTTATATGTAAAGGAAATCGTAAGACTTCACGGTGTTCCTAGTTCTATTGTGAGTGACCGTGATCCTTTATTCACGAGTCATTTTTGGAAGAGTCTCTAGCAAGCTTTGGGAACAAAGCTTAATTTTTCTACAGCTTATCATCCGCAGTCTGATGGACAGACTAAATGGGTGAATCGTATCTTGGAAGATCTTCTCCGTATTTGTATTTTTGATTTTGGTGGTAGTTGGTAGGATCACCTACCTCTTGTAGAGTTCTCCAACAACAATAGTTTTCAGTCTAGTATCGGTATGGATCCTTTCGAAGCCTTATACGGAAGGCCATGTCGATCACCTTCATGTTGGTTAGAATCTGGGGAGAAGCTTATTCTTGGTCCAGACTTTGTTCGTCATTCTTCCGAGAAGATTGATCTTATTCGATTGAGAATGAAGGAGGCACAGAGTCATCAGAAATCCTACGCGGACAACCGTTGGAAGTCCTCGAGTTCTCGATCGGCGATCTTGTTTTTATTCGTGTTTCTCCTTTGAAGGGGGTTATGCATTTCAGTACGACTGGGAAATTGGCTCCTCGCTTTATAGGACAACGTGTTGGCCCTGTGGCTTATAGAGTTTCACTTCCAGCTCATTTATCTGGCATTCATGACGTGTTTCACGTCTCACAACTTCGAAAGTGTCTTTGGGAGTCGGATTATGTTATTCTTAGATTGAAGCTAGTAGAGTTGAAGTGGAGATTTGTTGGTCTTCTCCTTGAAAATTGAACTCCTTCTTCTTTGTTTTTGAATTAGAAGGTGAGATTTTTATCTCACATCTATGTTTACAACTATGTTCGGTTGTTAGGTATGAATTCCCAACAATTATTCATGTGCAATTGCTTATGATTCGGATTGGTTTTATGAAAATTGCAAATTTTGGTGTTTTGGAAGTATAAAACTCTAGAATCATAGTTTGAGGTTTGATCATGTGTTTAGAGTTGGGTAAGAGAGCCAATAGCGCTGGGTTGTCGTTGGGCATAATTCCCTAGCGTCGTTGCTCTTCGATTGCATTTTGAAGGAGTGTTTCCTTCATTAGAAAGGCTGAGATACAGCCATAAGGCTCAGTCAGTCGACTGACCTTCTGCAGTCAGTCGACTGGCTGTAGCCAATTGGCATATCAAGGCCGTAAACAAAGACATGAAGTCTCTGTTTCCTGCAACCAGTCGACTGGCCATTTTAGTCAGTCGACTGAATGCAGGAAATGGGATTTTTATGTCTCTGGATCAGTCGACTGACTATAGTGAACTAGTCGACTGACCTGCCTCATTTTGCCTAATGTGCCTATTAGTCTGTAATTCCCACTTTTATGGATTTAAATTGATTCCAATTAGTTGCTTATGCATATTGGACCATGATGATTCCTTTTTGACTTCATCCACGGGTTTTTGTAAAATAATCTTCTAAATCACATTTAAAAGTTCGTTTCTCCGATTTATAAATTCTATTTAAAACACACAATTTCGCACTTCGAGCGAAGTGGAAGGAAGATTAAATGGTTAGGTAAAACACGGACCATGAATCCCTGTGTTTGTCTTTCCGATTAGTCCCCGACCTATTCGATTGATCGTTTTGACCTTCGGGTTTGGTTTGTCGATGATATGAGGTAAACTTTGTACTGCTTTGAGTGTGAAAGTGGATGACGGATAGTAAACCGTTTAGTGCGAACGAGTGGTTATGGGACATACGTTAACACTTTTCGGATTCCTTTTTGAGAGTTATGACACATTCCGCCAGTTAGTGGTGTCCAGTACTGGGTCTCTGACCTTCACCACTACGGTTTGTTGCCTTCGGGTATGTTGCCTTCGGGTATGTTGCCTTCGGGTTTGTACCTTCGGGTTTGTGCCTTCGGGTTTGTTGCCTTTTAGTATCGCTTCCGATGTTGGTCGTTATGAGCCGCATGGGTGATATTGGGTTGCCCTTTAGTATCGCTTCCGATGTTGGTCGTTATGAGCCGCATGGTTGATATTGGGTTTGGAGTCTTCGGGCTCATGGATCCTTGTTCGTACAGTACTGAGCTCGAGCAAATTTTATGATGTTTCATTAATATGTATATTCACTTGGTATCGCCCTTCGGTGTTGGTCTTTTTGAGCAGCATGATGTGTAGAGATTACCTTGTGGAACTTGTATACCTTATGGGTATTTGTTATTTGCCTTTTGGCTTGATTTGGGATAATTGTATCCTTTGTTTATTTATGTTGCCGATGATACGAGGCTTGTTATCATATGATTCATCTTTTGATTAGATGATTGTGTTATCTCTTTTAGAGATATTTGTTATACTTAGTAACCTTGCAGGTTTATTGTTGTTTAGTTTATCTAACGGATTTGTTTAGCTAGACTGATCCGTGTATTTTATACTCGGGTCAGACCGAGATGTTTCAAGTTAGGTACATTTGGACTTGGCCTATTTTGCTTCCGCATGAACTACTCCGCTAGCTTCTTTTTGTCATAGCTTTTTGTGTAGTCCTATTATGTTGTAACTCTGATATTTATTCTTGTGAACTCGTCTGTATATTGTGGTCTGCTATACCACTTGACTTGTATTATTTTGTGTACTCTGTTATGTATCAATATATATGTATATGATGATCTGCTGTTCTGTGATGTATATTACATTTGAATTGTTATATTCTGTTCTGATAGATCCAACCACCTATGGTTTTGTTTTAAATATTCATTGGGTATGTCGACCTGCTTGGTATGTCTCTTGTCGATGTATTCAATAGATAATTAGAGCAAGGCTATAGATGGTCGCTCCCAACCAGCCTTATTCTCCGTGTTAGCAGAGGGTATTATCTATTAATACTCTTTGCTAGCGTGGGTATAGAGGTGGGGCGTCACACACGTTAACTTTGAAAATAATAATAAAATAATATATATACGCTTATATGTACTTTGAAAACAGTAAACCTTGGCAACTAATTCACGCGGCCACCATTCACGTTTTAAATGGTAGAATCATGCCTAGATTCATCCCCTCTGATCTCTCGATCCACTCATTAATCTCGAAAACTTCCAACTAGAAAGTTGTAGAGCTATACGAGACGAGGCTATCCAACCGCCATGATTGGATTTTGACTTGAAAATCGAAGGCACTTCTTGAATAAAGGTATGACCTTCATCATCGTCTTTCTCATCGCAAAGGTGGCCGAGTTTGACAAGACTCCGACCAAAGGTGGGGGTTGCGATGCTCTTGGACGTGGCGGTCCCTGATCGTGTCCATGTAGGTCGAGGGAGGAGCGACCATCGGGTTTCATGTGGCGTGATGGGTTCGAGCATACAAGAGTAATCTCGTGTGGAGGAAGTTAGAACTTGCGTCCCTGATCTTGCTTGAGAATCGACGGCCAGATCTAGGTTGAAAAATAAAAAAATTATTAATATAATTTATATTTAAAAACTTATGTAATCTTTAAAAACTCGTATCTTTATCATACGAGGTTGAAATTGGGTGAAACAAGCGGTGACAAGATCGCAACAATGAATGCTACATGTTGGAAAAGATCTGGAAACATTTGGAGCAAGTTAAAATTTTAGGTTAAATCGAACGTGCTCGATTTAATTTTAAATTGAAACGTTTGACGAATTAAAATCATGGTGAATTAATCTCACTCAGTTTTAGACTGCTGTCTTTAATTTAAGTAGTTAAATTTAGTAAATGATTGATTGGTTAAATTGATAAATTATTATCAATTGGATGTGATATTATATATAGTAGTATACATATGTTGGAGTGATTGATATTCCCTCATATATATATATATACATATACATATACATATACATATACATATATATATATATATATATATATATAGCTGATGAGACCCTATGCGTCTCGCATAATAGCGGATGACCCTATTACCATGATATTCCGCCTCGAAGCGGAATTGGTATTTTTATGTTGTGCTAACATCTGTGGATGTAGGGAAACAATTTGGAAGGATCCAGCTCGATTCCTCAAAAATATTGAATTTAATTTCGTATATGGTAATATATGTTTTGTCGGGATAATGTGTGACAGGATATTGTGTGATCTAAATTGATTGAATTATATGACAATTTAGCTAGACTTTGGTATTTTTAAATACCAATAAAATATGGTTTTTGTATTAATGAAGGATTGTAAAATAGGATTTTGGAGAAAATATTTATATTGAGTGTTGGATAAATTAATTGGGTAAAATAACAGATTTTGAAATTGTATTTATCTATTTCAGGATATCGTGAATAGGGATTTTTTGGAATAAAAGTATATAAAAGGATTTTTAAATAATAAATCTTTAAATGGTACTTTATCAAATATAAAAGGTTTTAAAATCGAGATTTTAGATATTTTTGAAGGATAGAAGTAAATTTGGAAATAACTATAAAATTGGGCACGTGTACTCATGTAAGGTTTCTAAATTTATGAAGTGAACTTGGAATTGAGAATTTGGCTTGTTTTAAAAGAGAATTAACTTTAAAGTGTTAAAAATATTTTGGTAACTAGTTTTTTAATTATTTTAAATTGTTAAAGCATATTAAATTATTATTTATTATTTTATAATGATTGTTAAGGATTTATTATTAAATAAGAAATAGTCGGCATTTTTGTTTTTAAACGATAAATTTTTAAATATAAATATGGCTTTGCATAATAACTTTTGTCTAAGTATTTTTGCCTAGATTAAACTTGAAAATTTATTTTAGAATCTATAAGCATTATTTTAAGGAAACTTTATTCTTTAAATCTTTTTGGAAGTAATGGTATACTCGGATGGAGTAAATCGGAGGCAGTGAGTGCCTACAGTTAAGTTGCGTTTCTTTGGGATAGAGATGTAACCATTGAGCTATCAATCCATGGTTTGATACCACAGTGGTACTTTCCATATTACTTTAAAAAGGATTTTCAAATATTTTTAGAAAAAAAATGAATACTTTGTGAATATACTAAATTCAATAAGAATAGTACATGACCTTTGATAAAGTGATTTAATTTATTTAAAATTTAAATTAAAAGAGGCTTGGTTGGTTTTTTAGTGAAAACGAAGTATTTGGTTGAATTGATTGTTTATTTAGTAGTAAAATAACCGATTATCAAATCTGAACCTAAGTGTATCTTTGGAAATATCTAGAAGAAGCACGGGAATTATATGGTAAAATTATCGTACGAGATGTTATACTGTACGTATAAACTCGTTTCGTTCTTCTAGGATGTTTATAAGGAAATCTATCCATTAATGGTTAGGAGGTTATCTTTGATCTTATTTTCATCTGTGTATTTCCTAAAGAACTGGGGTTGAGTTTACCGAAAATAGAAAATGTTGTTTCGAAGAGACTGGGATCAGATAAGTTATCCGAAAACCACTTCGATGCAACGAGTACGTTTTCGAAAATGAAGACAGGAGTGTGGAGTCGAAGATGAAGCAGTGAAGTGCAAGGGATAATCACTACTAATCCTGAGGGCGATTCCAAAATTAATGTAATAGGAATTGTGCCTTCGGTTCGGTTCAGACCCGAAACGGACTTGTATGGATGAGTGCTATCGGTACATTGTCATTGGAGGACAATGAGCATTCTAAATGAATATTTCGAAAAAGGTAATCGTAGCCTCTAGCCCCATCAACCGATAATGACTAAAAAGTAGGGGACATGCAGCATGGCTAAGTGGGTAGCACCCAAGTAGGGTATGTTTGTCCCTTTCTAGATACCTTTGGATATTATTACTATGATTGTGGAAGGAGCTCGGAAAAGGGTGGGAACACCCAGGGTGATAGCATATTTGGTCTATCTAGGTTAGGGATAGTCCGATCTTGTGTAGCATAGGATCCCAGCGTGGTCCTTGGTAGATTGTAATGGACATGTACTGTGAAAGATGATGTCCCAATGCCTAACCATTAGTATGGAATCCATTCTGTAATAAGCGTCATACGGTTTTGATTGTGCTCAACTATGCTGAAACGTGAGAAGCAAGCATTTCAGCTATTTGAATAAGTATTTGTACTTATACACTATTACAATATCAGATGATTTTCATATTAAACGTTTTTGGTTATCGTAAGGTTAAAACCCATCGTGTTTATATGTGGTGTGGTCTTACGAGATACCTTAGATTTTCAAGAATTTTTGGAAACTTTAATAATTCAAATTGACTGTTTTCTCACGTTGGTTTTCCAGACTGCCTTAGGAGTTATTTAATTATAATGCTCGGGCCAGACTGAGTATTAGATGTTCTGGTTAGTCTAACATCCCGCCTTTTTTGCACGCTTTAAATCGACGATAAACCACACACGTCAGACTTAAAGCATACAAAAGGATAGATTATTATGGGGTAAATAAGAAAAGTAGAGAAGGAAAAAAACAGAATCTTGCAGTGGAACGATAAAATATAATAATCAATATACAGTTCATAAACTGTTTTACAAAACATTTTATTTTCTTTATACAATAAATATCAGAGTTCACATACCAAAGGATAATAACGATGCGGTGGAATAAAATGGTATAGTGGAATAATATAGTAGATAATAGTAATATAAATCTTCGTCCTCGTCCTCCAGAGCTAAAGTCTTCGAATCCTGAAATGCTCAGGCTGAACCGAGCGAATTGAAAAGACAAAACACTCGAGTCAGAACTAAAATATCTTATGTGAGTTAAATTAACAGAAATAAATATGAGTGCAGTAACTTAAGAGATGCTCGGGATTCACATCTCCTAAGGATCCGTTAAACTATTTACTATGTAGTAATATTTCGGTATTATAATAATGTCTATTGTAAAATAAACTTACTTTAAAATTGCGTTAAGGCTTTACATTTTCCACCTTAACACGTAATGGTGCCAATAGTCAGTACAGTGCCTGCATATCTCCTGATCGGGAGACTATGAGAAGACACTCCATAGGTACGACACAAATAGAAACTCGTAGTAAAGGCTTGGCATGGTGGGTGACACGACACAACTAGGCAATGCCGGGGTAGATATAGCAGTTGCTATCCGGGCTGGTGGTAACACGTAGCACACAGCTACCGCCCACCTCGAGCCACACCCCAAAATAAAAAAATCAAAAGTGGCCACCGAATCAATCCAAAAGTCAGAGATAATACCGAAGGAGTGCGTCCGATCAGAGGAATGACCTCATTGGCCCGAGAATCGCTCCTGTTTTAGCCACCTTATGCCAACTCATGGGAGTCGGGTCCACGTATTTACCTCAAAGGAAACGCCGCCACCATCATACTTCATTTTGGAATCTCCACCGCGTACATGGTTGTTAAAGTGGTTTTCGGAGTTGGCAGAGAGTATGACAACTTCCGATCCGATCTCTTCAACAACCAATCGTTATTATAACACCGCGGCCTTTTCAAAATGGTTTATACTTTTAAAACCAGAATATAATATCCATTTCGAAACCATAAAATTTCGATATCATTTCTTCTTTTAAAACCAAATAAATATGATATCATTTCAATAATCCTTTTCTAAAACTCATTTCAAAGTTATAATATTTTGAAACAAAATACTTAAACTATAACCTTTCCAAACGTAATGCTTTTAAATTTGTAACTTTGAAACATACTACACCACTTAAATGGTTTAAATACTTAATTACTTTATATAGTAAAATTGCTTCTTCACCTTCACAAATCAATTCCAATATGGATTTTAAATTCCCAAATAAACCAATATAATTTCCATATGTTTCAAAGCTTTAATTGCCCAACCATTTCAAAACTTATTCTTTGATAATTTCATATACATCAATTTCAACTACTATTATTTTGATTTGAAATGTTCACTAAATAAATCAAATATCATTTTAGTAAAACCTTTAGACCTCAAATACTTGGATATTTTTTTAATTAAATTAAATTGATAATATTCATTTAATCAATTTGATATTCATTTAAATCCTCTAAACAAAATCAAGTTATAAAATCATACCCTTTAAATCTCAATTTATTTACATTTCAAATCAAAATTATCGAGGATAATTCTTAAGTACTTTAATTCAAATCAAATTCACATTTATCTTCTGTTTGCACTAAAAATGGTCACAAATACCCAATTACAGCGGAAAGCACCCGTTCACAATCACAGATCTCAAATACCAGATATGTAGAGAAATATATATGGAAATCATTCAGAAAATTCACGGTAAGAACAATAAACAACACAGGATTTGTAGTGGTTCGACGATCGTGCCTACGTCCACTTTGAAGTTGGTGACTTTATTGATATTCACTTGATGATTCCAGTTATTTACAGCAAGTTACAATGGATTATAGCTCTGAAACTTGAATGCAACAGCGATGATAAGGTGTAGATTTGAACCCGGCAGAGTCTGGACGTTGAATGGCCAAAAGATCCCCTTTTTCTAAAGGCCTGAGGGGGCTATATATAGGTGTAGGAGGCTCAGATCTCGCCCAAACATCAGGAGACTTTTTCTAGCACGTGATACGAAGTGATTTCGTATCCATCAAGAATTAGTCCAATCGAGCTGAAACTTGGCACGAACATTCTTTACCTTGTATGGAAGCTACCGTGAAAATTTCATAGCATTTGGCCTTGTGGTTGGGGAGATATGATCGATATGAGCTGGAGTTCCTGGGTTGGCTGTTCGCTTCGAGTCGAATGCTTCGAATCCATGCCTTCGAATCGATGGAAGCAAGTGTCTTCGAGACGCCGTGGCGCACATATCTCGCATCGATCTGCCTTTTGCTTCGAGTTGACGGCGTCATATCCATGAATTTCGCATCGTTCGTGTTGAGTGCCGTGACCCAGTTTGCACCGATGGATACGAATCATTGATCGATACGAACTGGATCGAGACGAAACGAATAGATACGAATACGGCAGAGTTTATGGATACGAAACAGTAACTCGTCACTGTTGTGGATGCGAGGGCAATCGATGCGAACGTCATCGATTCGAACCCGATGGATACGAATCCGATGGATTCGAAATGCACTGGCCTGATGGATTCGAACCGTGGTTCTTCGATGGATACGAAACACATCGATACAAAACGAATGGATATGAAACAACATATTTTTTCTAACTTGTATCGATCATATCTCATTCATACGAACTCCGATTAACCTGAAATTTGAAATGCTCGTTCCCATGACTTTTCTTGCCGTGTCCCATCAATTGTGGCCCGATCCGGGCTCGGACAAAATTCATCGATATCCATAGCGAAGCAGTGTATAACCAATCTTTGAGACGAATTATCTTTGGTTTTTCGATCAGTCCTTTGGTATCGCGGCCTTACCAAAAGGCAGGATAACATTTGCCCCCCAAAACATGCCTTGTGGTAGGAAGGCGTGTTTTGTAATGCCATTAGCTGGATGTTCATATCCTGTCAACAACTTGTAAAGAAGTTGATAATTTCATATGACCTTGAATGACGATCGTTCGGGATCGCATGTCATCCAAGGTGAAACGGGATCGTTCGCGACCGGTGCCGTTCACGGCAAAAGATGGAATGGGATCGTTCGCGATCGCATGCCGTACGAGGCAAAATGTGGAATGGGACCGTTTGCGGTCGGATGCCGTACGAGGCAAAAAGTAAAGTGAGACCGTTCGTGGTCGGGCGACATACGAGGCAAATAAGGAAATGGGACCGTTTGCGGTCGGATGTCAATCTCGACGAGTTGTGCTCGTTCGCGATCGAGTGGCATGGAAAGAAGAATGTGATCGTTCGCGATCGATTGCCTACGGGGCAGGAATGTGATCGTATGCCGCACGAGGCAGAATGTGATCGTTCGCGATCGAATGGTTAAGGGGGCTTGGTATTACTGGAGTCAGATATCACGTTCGGGTGAATTTCTGAATCAACGATCGTGTCGGTTCGTCGCCATACAAGGTGTGCTTGTGGACCGTTCGCGATCCAAAGCATACGCAAGTAAATTCTTCTACAGAATTGCAAATATCAAATCAACGTTCACATGAATTCCATAACAGAAATGCCCAAACAAACAAAGTCTAAATGTCCAAATCAAAAAGCAAAGCATAGATGTCAAAGTGTAAATTCTCACTACGAGACGGTCGATAATCATTCAGAGCATGCCTGTGGATCGTTCGCGATCTCATACATGTGTAAATGGTTTGATGGTGTTAGTGAGAAGTTTATGACTTGTTCATCTTTATTTAAATCAATCGATAACCATAAAGTGGCCCGCCTCGGGGGCACCCCTAGCTTATGTGGATGGTGGTCGCTCTGGCTCCACCGCTGGAGCTCGCCTCCTCACATACTGAAGTAGCATACCGTTCCTGATATGCCCCTCCACCTCATCCTTCAGATGCCTGCAACCATTGGTGTTATGACCGTTCAGGTCGTGGAACAAGCAATATTTGTCTGATTTCCTTTCGTCAACAGTCGGATCCCTTCGCATTGGTCTACGGTAGGGAACCTGCTCTCTTGTATCCAGATAAATTCGCTCCAAACTATCAGTCAGCTAAGAGTAAGTGGTGAATCGCGACTCCCTCCGTGGCCGCTTTGACCTATCATCATTATTCTCAACCTTTTTCTTTCCTTTACCAGTCTCCGCACCCTTTCCATGTGGATTTTCGCCTTTGATTGCGTAAACGTCAATTTCTTCCTCTCTTTTTGCACTAGCATCTTCCAATCGTAAAAACTTTTTCGCCTCGTGACAGAATTCTCCCAGATCCATAGGCGGATCCTTAGTTAATGAATTCTTGAACTCTGTACCATCAGCTATTCCAGATACACCTGCCATCATGACCATGGATGGATATGGCCGATCCACCGATACTGCTGCCGCATTGAATCGTGTCAGAAAACTCCTCAAAGACTCTCCTGCTTTCTGCTTCAAAGTTACCAAACTCATCACATTCTTAGGTCTTGCGATGTGAACCCTGAATTGCCTCATGAATCTCTCAGTTAAATCTGCCCACGTTCCTATGGAGCCGCTCTCCAGTTGCCTAAACCATAACGCTGCAATGTCCTTCAAATACAATGGAAAGCACCGGGCCATGACCTCTTATGATGCCCCCAGCACGTCCATGTGCCTCATATACTTTGTAAGATGGACCGCAGGGTCTGTCCTCCCATCGTACATCTCTACTGATGGTAGCTTGAATTCTGGTGGGTTCCTAGCCATCCTAATCACAGGAGAAAAAGGAATCCTGTTTACATCTTCCAAGTCTCTGTTTACTAAACCACCTCTCATAGCTCTCCTAACCATTTCTGCCAATCTATCGTTGTTTCCAACCTGTAGCCCTCGTTCACTACCATCGATCTACCTCCCGAGTTCATGTGAGCTTTCAGGTGTGTGCCCCATGGCTGAGCCTTCATTCCTCTATTGCTACCAGGTTGTTTGGATGCCCCCGTCTCTCTTCCTGGGATCGGATCAACATTCTCTACGTGTGTGCCCCCCAGCTCTGGTGCTACGCCAGATGGTCCTACTCCGTTCTGAACTCAAGTTGCTCCTTGGTTCTGCGCTCCAAGTTGCCCAATCTGTTGAAGCACGTTCTAGATCATCTCTTCTTGTCTTCTCATCATAGCCTCCATCTCATCCCTGGTGATGAAGACTAAAGCTTGGTTTGCTCCTGAGGAAGCCTCTTGACTCCCTTCGTGTTGACTTCGCTCTGGCCTTGGCCTTCTGCTTGATTGCCTCATCATAGCTTTTCAAATCTGAACTCTTAAACCTTCAAATCTAACTTCCAAGCGGTAGAATCCCTGACAGTGAAAGCACCAAAATGTTTGCACTAAAAATGGTCGCAAACACCCAATTATAGCGAAAAACACCCTTTTACAATCACAGATCTCAAATATCAGATATGTAGAGAAATATATATGGAAATCGTTCAGAAAATTCACGGTAAGAATAATAAACAACACGGGATTTATAGTGGTTTGGCGATCGTGCCTACGTCCACTTTGAAGTTGGTGATTTTATTGATATTCATCTGATGATTCCAGTTATTTACAGCAAGTTACAATGGATTATAGCTCTGAAACTTGAATGCAACAACGATGATAAGGTGTAGAATTGAATCCGGTAGAGTCTGGACGTTGAATGGCCAAAAGATCCCCTTTTTTTGAAGGCTTCAGGGGCTATTTATAGGCGTAGGAGGCTCAGATCTCGCCCAAACATTAGGAGACTTTTTCAGGCACGTGAGTGGGCCCACGCGACCAGTCCCACCAAGTTTCGACTCGATCTGTGATTGATACGAAGTGATTTCGTATCCATCAAGAATTAGTCCAATCGAGCTGAAACTTGGAAAGAATATTCTTTACCGTGTATGGAAGCTACTGTGAAAATTTCATAGCATTTGGCCTTGTGGTTTGGGAGATATGATCGATATGAGCTAGAGTTCCTGGGTTGGCTGTTCGCTTCGAGTCGATTGCTTCGAATCCATGCCTTCGAATCGATGGAAGCACGTGCCTTCGAGACGACGTGGCACACATATCTCGCATCGATCCCCCTTTTGCTCCGAGTTGACGGCGTCGTATCCATGAATTTCGCATCGTTCGTGTTGAGTGCCATGACCCAGTTTGCATTGATGGATACGAATCATTGATCGATACGAACTGTATCGAGACGAACCGAATGGATACGAACAGGGCAGAGTTTATGGATATGAAACAGTAACCCGTCACTGTTGTGGATGCGAGGGCAATCGATGCGAAGTAGTGCTTTGGGATGGATACAAAACTGAACGACTCGAAGTATGGTACACCGATGGATGCGAAGCGTTGTGGATTGATCGATGCGTACGTCATCGATTCGAACCCGATGGATACGAATCTGATGGATTCGAAATGCACTGGCCTAATGGATACGAACCATGGTTCTTTGATGGATACGAAACCCATCGATACGAACACGGATGGATACGAAACAACATACTTTTTCTAACTTATATCGATCATATCTCATTCATACGAACTCCGATTAACCTGAAATTTGAAATGCTCGTTCCCACGACTTTTCTTACCGTGTCCCATCAATTGTGGCCCAATCCAGGCTCGGACAAAATTCATCGATATCCATAGCGAAGCAGTGTATAACCAATCTTTGAGACGAATTATCTTTGGTTTTTCGATCAGTCATCTGGTATCGCGGCTTTGCCAAAAGGCGGGATAACATCTTCCAACCTTAATTTTATTTGAGTCATTATAAACTCTATATACAATAGAATTTAAATAGGTACTTACCCATTTTATATAAAAGAAATCAAACTATATTATTAAACTCATTTTTATTAATCAATTTTATACATAGCTTAAATCCAAGAATTTAACATATATATAAAATAATATTTATATAACATCAAAAATTAATACTTATTAAACCGTATATTTCTTTCCAAAACCATAGAAAATCATTTCAAAATAATTTTATATATATACCGCGGTGCCTGTATATAATTTTCTATCCTTTGGTTAAGTGATACGGATATTTATCATTTCAATCTGCAATTTAAAATAAAAATGCGGTTGTATATCATTTCAAACCGCAATCCCGAATCAAAATAAATGCATAACAACTTGTAGATTATGATGATATAAATAAAACATCCATTCATCTATCATAAAATCATACATCCATCACAATCATCATCCAAAACAATCAATTAATATTAATATATAACTGATAATATTTAACAGGTAATTAACTGGCAGTTATATTCAATAATAAATTAAATAACAATTTAATTTAAATAAATGCAATAACTGAGATGATGATTAAAAATATACGAAATAAGTCATAAATAAATTCATAATCAAAAATAAAATTTAGTTTAACAAACATAAGAAATTTTAGAAGTTGTGAGTGGGTTAAAACATTTACCTTTGATTTTAGCCCATAAAAATCCAAACAGAAGCGCAAAACTCAACAATCTCCAAATTCAACTACATCAATTTCATGTTGTCCGGAATGTAAATTTGAATCCAATAGAAGAAATCGCACGTGAATCAAAGTTTATATGCAAAAGATATTCATGTTACAAGAAATATTATTAAAATAAAAATTAGTACGCATTAAAAATATATATATAAATAAACAAATTTTAATACTTACGTTTTCTCAAAATGAGGCTTTAGGAAAGATTGAAGAACAACTAAGATGAGGATAGGAAGTGCATGAAAAATGGAAAAAAAATCATTTTTATAAAAGAATGCTTTTGGATTTGCAAGAATAAGAGGTTTTGAATATGAGGTGTTAGGAGAAACAAAATGTAAAAGAAGAAATAAGACGTAGGTTATTTATAATATGGAAATGAATGTGGAGGGACAAAAATAAATGTCACGTTTTATCGTTAAAGCTTCAGGCATTAATAATAGATAAGGAAATGCACGTAGGAATTGAAAAGTTTGCAAACAAAAGTAGAATTTTGTACGCATTTAGGTTTTTATCTGCGCATAATAAAATATTTATACTTACCTTAAAAATGAAAACGTTCAATTTTGTTTTCTCGAAATGATCTTTTATTTCCATTAAAACACCCTTTTTGTTTAACACAAAACGTGCATTTCTTTTATTAAATCTATTAATTGCAATCAATGGTTCCTTTCCTTTTAAACGAAACATTTGAATTACATTAATTGCAGTTACTTACAAAGTTAAATTTTAAAACAGACAACTAAAATGGATAAAAAAATAGAACAGTTGTTTATTTAAACATGTATATAAATTTATTGTTTATACACAAGAGTAATAAATATATTATTTTCCTATTCTTGTAATCAATCTGTAAGTTAAAACACAGTTCAAATAAACATATATTTCTTTCTTTAAAATCAATATTTCTATTGTTTATTTTAATGAACTTAAACCTACATTCACAGATGAAACATTCATTTTATTTGATGCAAATGTTTTTTTTCATTGAATCAAAACTTTCCTTATATTTTCACAGAACATAAGCTGTTTTAATTGCACCTATTACAATTAGTATTCTCTCTCCTATTAAAATTTTCAATTACATTAATTTCAGTTGATTAAGTTTCAAAATGGGCTAAATGAATATAATGAGAAGTAGAACAATTATTTCCTATCAATTGAATATATTTATATTAAATTAATTAATCACCTTTTTATTCAATATTGATAAACTAACCAACGCATCCTTTTTAATCACTTGGACTTTTACCATGATTTAATACAAGTTTATATGACAATTCAATGTTGGTTATAACACTTATTACAGTGTTCAATTTCCCTATAATCAAATCCATATTCTTAACCCATCTAGTTATCCATCTGATTTCATTTTACGATATAATTATCATGGTTTATACCATAGTGCATTAATATCCTTATTTTATCTTAATTTCAAATAATGTAGTAATTAATTTCATTCACAATAAATTCATTTAATTATAATTTATTTCAACAAATTAACTTGATTTAACTCCAAATCCTTTTTATCTAATCAGTTATTATTCAATAAACAAAGATAACATTTGGTTTACCCTTTATTACATTAGTATGTTCAAATTTTCATCTTTCCTTTGTGTTGACTACTCTATTTCCATGTTATTATTTTCTACCAATATACACGCTAATTGCGATTTAAAATTCAAAATTAATTCATTTACGTGGGTTCATACTTTCCATTATATCAATTACTACACTATGCATAAATTTACAATCCTATTTATTTCATTATTACATTCACCCTTTCCGTTACAATTCTTAAATATTTCTGTTTTATTAAATTACCGTTAACTATATTATTATTATTCCATTAGCTAATTAAGTAATTACATTCGTTTCTTACGTTTCAACCTCATAACCAATTATAACCGATTCCAATATCTCAACTGACCTTTCTTTTCAAATTTCTATTTATTAAGTTTTACATTAACACATCTTTATTTTAACTGCATAACATTTTATTCCAATTTTACTGTATTTGCCAAATACGTACATTATTATTATTTATATTCTCCATAAATTATTTACTTGGTTTTATACTTTAAATTTATTCAAATAAATCAATAAATATTGATTTACAATCTTTACCACAACCAATAGTCATATTATAAATGGAATTGTCATTATTTTCAAAAATAACTTAAATTAACGTTAACTTAAAAATTTGTATATATTTATTGCAATTGATTACGAGTTATAATTTAATATACTTGTCTAAAAGGTTAACTTACAATACTTGTTATCCTTTAACGTTTATTTCACTCAAAAGCTATTATTAACAACCAAATGTTGAAATTTGATTTAGACCTAATTCAATGCATTAAATGAATGGGTAAATGATTAAAGTTTTACACTATTGCCCATTTTTCTTTATTTGTATTGATGGCTATGTTTCAAATGTGAAATCTTATTAATTACATACATAAATTAAGGTTTTAAAACCAAACCTTAGTTCCATTCTTTTTTTTTCCAATTTACTACTAATGAAAAATTTCCCATTTCTATTTATTTATTACATACCTACCTTCAGCCCTTGCATTAATTCTCATAAACATTACATTACTGATATCCAAATTTTGATTTAGTAAACCAATTTGTTACAACTTTACTTGCATAAACATTATTTCCCTTATTTTGGTTATTATTTCACAGGTAGATCACAAGTTTACATTTCTTTATACTATCTTATGAAACAATATACATTTCTAATACTTTATTACATTTATTGGAATTAAATTTACATATTTACTAGATACAACAAACTATGACCTTACAGTTATTCCAATTAATTGGGATTGTGCTAAATTAATTACTTATAAACTTACATTAACATACTTGCATTAATTTACATTCGGTTACAAATAAATCAATATATCATTTCACCCATAAATACAATAATTGCATTTGTTCTTATTATATTCCATTTATAGATAAGTCATAATATTTGAATTTTGATTAAATTGTAACGTTCACTCAAGTTCATTAAATATTAACTTGCATCTACACGTTTCCTTAATTTACAATCAAATAGTGTTTACAATGTTTTATTACATTAATCAATTTAATACTTTCCTTTATTTCTCATATTCAATTACATCCGGGTATAATCTTTTCACTACTTTCATTCATTTGAATTCTATTCAAAGTTCAATTTCTTGCAATAACTCACTTATTATAAATTTGCATACCAACAAATTAGGTTCCAATAAATAGGATTTATTCAATTCAACCTTTTTAATTAAGTCTATATTAATCAATATAATATTTCATAGGTTAATTTTTAACATTTACTTCATTACAAATTATAACAATTTTATTTCATTACAAATTTGATTCCAAAATCTTATTAATATGACAAATTTAATTAACGAAATTCATGGGTCATTACAGTTAGGATGCTTTGGAGCTTAGGAGACGAGATGGAGACCGAGATGTACTCTCATACTTGTTTTTCCACTGTAGTGTTTTGTTTGAAATTACCTGCAATTGTAGGGCAGGTTGTTATAACTGCCCAGGCTGGTAATTATTGGTTTGTGTACACTGATGTGAGATATGTATAGTACACATTTGGGTTTAAAAGAACTGTTTATATTATATGTTATTTAGTCTCGTGTGAGATTCCGTTTTTGTTAGTTCTACTTCTTCTGCCAATTTTCTTTTCCCTCAACAATCTATCTTTTCGGCACTCGATCGTTCGGCATGTTATACAATGGGCGTATTTATGTCGACTTTGCGAGGGTTGAAAGGGCACATCGTGGCAAGAACTTATTTCTCTCCAAATTACTTTAAAACCTCTATTTCAAACCATATTGGAATATTTATATCAGAATATACTCTTAAATACTACTAATATTATATTCCAAAATCTTTTGAAAACAAATTTCAAACCCTGAACTAACGATCTCAAATTCCAATTGATACTCATTTTATTTACAATCTCATTTTCCAACAAATAGTTATAAATTTAACTTCCTAACAAAAAAATATATCACAAGCAACTATATCATTTATAAAAATTATCGTTTTAGCGACCCAAAGTTTCGTACCCTTTGAGTTGATAATAATTCACTCGTGCTCAACCCAAATTGCACGAAAGAGCGAATAACTAGGGCAAAGAAGAAGAAAGAGATAGAAGAAAATAAATAATAACATAGAATCTCACCATCGCAGCGGAACAAAATATAATATATAATATTTGATTTTTATGCATAAGAATGTGTAATACTATATATACTTACATTCATCAGAGTACAACAATATATACATCAATCTGGTTAATTTTGGCATATCCTCACACATGGAAAATAAAAATCAATTATGGAAATAAGTCCTGTCATCCAGCTCATCTCTTGAGCTCTATAGCATCCTATCCTGAATCTGTAATACTCGTTTTGACCCGAGCATTATAATAAAATTACACCTGAGTCGGTCTAGAAAACTAGCGTGAGAAAACACACTCAATTTTAATTATTAGCTTTCTCAAAATCCTTTGAAAACAAAGGTATCTTGTAAGACCATGTTACACATAAAAATGACGAGTTTTTACCTTACGGTAACTAAAAGATTTTTATCAAAATCATCTGCTATTATAATAGTATCTATAGAAAGTAAATAGGAAATAGCTGAAATGCCTGCATCCCATGTTACGGCATAGATGGGCACAATCAAAACCATACGGCGCTTATTGGAGAATGGAATCCATACAATGACTGGGCCATTGGGGTGCCGCCATCACAGTATACCTCTAGAACAATGTACCGAGACCTCGCTGGGATCCCTTGCAACACAAGATTAGCCTACCCCTAACCTGGATAGACCGAATGTATTATCACCCCAAGTGTTCCCACCCTTAGAAACGAGCGCTTCTTCTTTCAAGCACAACCATATCCATAATATATACGTTTTCGAGGATATCTAGAAAAGTGATAACATACCCTAATGGGTGTGATCCACATAGCCTTGCTACATCTCCCCTGTTTTAGTCATTCCCGATTGATGAGGCTTGAGGCTGAGCGTTACCCTTTAAGAAACAATTCTACTTAGAATGCTCATCATCCTCCAATTACGGTGTTCTAATATCATTCATCCATACAATTTGTCCAAGGCCTGGACAAACTGAATCATTCTGGTGTAGTGAGGCCTTGGGTGTTGGAAGTTGGTGGGTTGACGAGGAAGTGGCCGAAGTTGTGGAGTTTCCGGTGGTCGGAGCAGCGAGTACGACGCGATTTCTAGGGTTGATGGCAAAACCTGATGATGCTTCTAGGTTTCATTTTTTTAAACTCGATTTCGATTCCAGATGTTATAGTGGGTTTGGATGATCACGATCATGCCTGAAGATGATCGACGATGTGAAGCAAGGGTAGGAAGTGGCCGGAGTTGGCCTGAGCCACGGTGCATGTGCACCGTGCATTTTGATTTTCTGATGACCTTTGGTTTTGTGCAGTGAAGTTGGTCTCGGGATTTACTCGAGTGATTCGAGTATTTACTCGAAGTAAATTAGGGTTTGACTCGAAGCAAATTTTCGGTTGTGCTCGAGTATTAGTTGGTTACAGGTTTTTGATAAAACCTGTCACTGTCTTGATTTTTTTTTTAAAAATGAATTTGAATTTAAACAAATTTAAATGAATTTAAATTTGTGAGACAGATTTAAACAAAGTTTAAATCTAGTATGAATTTTGGATTCAAATGAAACTTTTGAATCTTAAAGTTTTCAAAATGAAATTTGGATTTTTAAATCAAGAATTTAAAATCAAGGTTTAAATCAAAGGTTTAAAATAAATGTTTAAATTAGTGGATTCAAATCACTTTGAATCCAAATCTAGGAATTTGAATTAGTTTCGAAAATTAAATATGTTTTAAACAAGTTTAAATTAAATAGTCTTTAAAAAGTAATTTGTTTTCGAATAAATGTTTTTGAACTTGAATTTGCAAGTTAAAATGTAACGTAATTTAAGAGCTTAATTTTTTTAAATAAAAAATTTAAGTAATTGAGTTTTAAGGCTTTTCCTTATATAAGTTTCCTATGTATATAATAAATGTTCATTACAATTATTTTAAGGTTTATAAATTGATATTTAAATTGGTTAATGTTTAAATGAATACTCATTTTGAATCTTATATTCAAAATGGAATTTCAAATTAAATTTAGAAGTGTATTGTTTCACACTTTAATTTTAATGAAGTCATCAATAAGAAATGAATTATATTAGAGATAATTAAGGTAATTAAGTAATTGAATTAATAAGATAATTAAGGAATAATTTATTTAATTTATAAATTAACGATTTAGATTAATTAATAATTAGAGATTAATTAAAAGTAATTAAGAAATGTTATTAGTTAATGAAGATACTTAACTAAGGATTATTAAGTATTAATTAATGTGATTAATTTTAATAATTAATCAATTAATTAAGATAATCAATTATAAACTGTTAATTAATTAATGAAAGTAATTAAGGAATAAATTACTTATTGTAATTAATTTTGGATATTTTAATTAATTAGAGTTGATTAAGTAATTAGGGATAATCACTTATTGTAATTAATTAAGAGTAATTAATTAAATGGTAATTAAGGGTCGATTAATTTAAGGGAAATTAATCAACGGATAATTGAACAATTAAATTTTAATTTTTTAATAATTAAAGGTTGATTAATTTAATTAATAAATGATTAAAGGATAATCAATCAAATGATTTGAAATTAATTAATGTTAATTAACCATGATTGATGACTTATCTGATTTATGTTAATCATATAATTAATTGAGCTTACTTATGGATGTTTGAATTCTATTGATTGTCGAACTGTTTGATATTTCTGATATGTTATGCTTTGAAATTGAATTAACCAAGATTGGGAGTTGATTAAGTAATTAGACATACAATCAAACATTGATTGTCGAACTGTTTGATATTCTTGAATCCAAAATAGTTTTGGAATTGGAATTGAAAGCTTTTGAAAATGAGTTTCAAAAATTAAAGTTATTTTAAATAACTTAATAAAACTTGAAATTTAAATAATTTGATTTAAATTTAAATTCAAGATTTGAAATTGAATTCTATGTTTGGAAACTAAGGATTAAAGATGTTGTACAAGTTATATATGGGTTAAACCATTTTAAAGATATTAATTCGGAAATTTGGATTTAATTCAAGGGCTTTAATTCGTGTAAATATAATTGGATTTTTCTGAAACGAAAACTAATTGTTTTCAAATAATAAAAGCTTTCACATATGTAATGAACTTCCAATTTGTGTTAAAAGGGATTTCAAGTCTAAAATGAAAATGGTTTTCCAAGTTATGAATAAATCATTGGAAACGGGTTTGAAAGCTATAAATTAAATCTTTGATTTAAAGATTAGATGAGTAAATCCATTTTGAAATGGAAATTGTTTTGAAATCTATGAATAAATCTTCGTGAAAGAATTGTAAACTTTGTTTCCAAATTGAAGAGAATCTTGAGGGTGTATCTTTATATATAAAAAATATGGAATTGCAAATAGATTGAAAACTATGAATTAACCTTTGTGGAAGATTGGTGAACTTTGTGGAATAAATCTTTTTATTTAAAGATTTGAAAATGGTAATTTGTTTAAACCATTTGAAAGAAAAGTTTGGGTAATAAGTTGTGACTTAATTGAAATCCCATATCCATATGTTTTTAAATAATGCGCTCATTATTCGGTTTAGCCGGGAGAGGACCTTTATGTCATATAACCCATTCCGAATAATGATACGTCGATATGGATAGCATTTGAAGACCAGTGGTGAAGACCGGGTATTTTCAAGTATGAAAGGATAACATATCGATTGTCTTTGCACCGAGTCGCGCCGGTATAGAGATTACCTAAGTGATGGGAAGTCCGATCGGGATTGTGAATACCCGGATTCGCAAGGACATCTTCGAAAGTGCCTTCAGTTCTGTTTAAACCCGGGACAGGCTTGTATGGTTGTATGTCTGACATTACACTTTTGAGATATAAAGCAGATTTCTTTCAAATACATATCTGTTGGTGGCGGAGAATTTATTCTCTTAGCTTAACACCCTTCTCTGAGACGTACGAGCTCAGAGGTTATGTAATTGAAGGTTATCCGCGACATACTCCCAATTTGGTAGTGTGGCATGCTAAGTGCCGTTGTGCGTTGATATCACTTGTTGATCATTTGTGATCAAAGCATGGCTTTAGTGTATAGCGTAGCTTTATGGACGAGACTGCATCAGGACCTCACAACCCGGAAATGGTCAAAACAGGAAGGATACGGCAAGGTTATGAGGGTCGTGCCCTTTAGGGCGTGTCATTCCCTTCTGGTAAAGGGTGGTATCATGGTATGAGCCCAGATATTTACCTATGTGGTGGGCTTCAATCTCATTTCTCTGAGGTTGTTGCTTTGTGGTTTAGAGGCGCCTCGGATAAAGGTCCCAAAGGACCGCGGGTGGCATGCTCGAGAAGTAGTTACCTAGTTACAGAGGTAACCCGACCTTGTGTTGGCAGAGATCCGGTTAGGTTCTCAGGACGTCCTGCCAGAGGCGTACCCATGGACGGTTGGAAGTTCCTTAGCCCGACCATTTGTTGGAAATCCAAACGAAACAATACGTGCCTTATACGGTTTTAGTTGTATAACCTGCCATGGAATGTGGCGGTAACCTGCTATTGAATATGGTAGCTATAGTAGGCATAAGTGCGAAATGCCTATGCTGGCTAAGATTAATATTATAATTTCGAAATGTTTTCCACTGTGCCGTTATAATAATAATATCAATAAATTTTCATCAAGCATGTTTGACTATAATTAGGAGAAATCTCCTCCAATTCTGCGTTTGCATGGTGTGTGCGGTGGGAGGCCTTATGGTAGTTTCATTTTCCAAAAAGCATTGCAGATTTATTTTAAATTCTCTTGTTGTTTGTTTTTAAAAACCAACTGTTTTGTTGCTCACACCAGTCCCATGACTGACCTGGAGTTTATTGTTCTTTTCCTAAACTCTGGGTGCCTACTATTTTCCACACGGGCAGTCTAGAGTTGGGTTTTTCAGATGGTCAGGTTTAGTAGATTATCTAGAGTTAGTTTAGTCTATGGATCAGGATGGACATGCTTATCGTTGTGACACATGATGTTGGTTCGAGCTAGCTTTGGATTAGAGCATTGGATTGGGGATGCATTCTATTGAAGATATTCTTTCGGTTGTGTCTTGTATCTCTGATAGTTTAGATATTCATTGTATCATTCTATTGTATCATATTATACCAGATATTGTATCTGTCATTGTATCAATGTTATAGATTTATATTTATATTTGTTTCTTCTGATGTGTTGTACTTAATGGTGTTATAAGCTCCTACGAACCAGATTCGACGTTTGGATCTGCGGCATTTGAATACGAGTGTCGTATTCGGTGTCGTTTTTCGAAGGCCGAGTCAGCATCGTTACAATTGGTATCGGAGCTAAGTTTGAAACTTTAGCTCAGGAGTATAACACATTAGGTAGCTCATTAGAGATAGCGTGAAGTATACCCTAGAATGAGTGTATCCCTGAGATATCCGTCTGTATGCCTCAGTAAATTCTCTTACTATCTACTGATAGTAAGTATGAGTGCAAGAAGAGGACGAGATAGGGGACAGGGGAATACCACTGCAAATGGTTAATATCCTGCAACAGCAGAAACAATCTTTCTCTATCAATCTCCTTTGATTCGATTTCAACTCTTTGATTGGCTTTGTGGCAGTTCGAGGAAGAAGCTTCTATGTAATGGTGGCCCTTATGAATCGTGTAGATAAGTTTCTATTTCGTATTCTCTTTGTTAAATTCCTACCAGCTTTTCGTTTTTAACTTCAAAAAATTTGAAATTCTATTTGAAATAAATTGGTAAATTAAATATAAAGTTGAATATGAAGATTTGTATCGACAAAACAATTTCGATTTAAAACCAAATCTGAAATTCTATTGTAATTTCTTGTCAATATCGAAGTCCGAAGAGGGACAAGTTGTATATACTTTGGGGTATTCCGACTTGAGTTTGGAATCCATATCTAGTGTTTGAAAATTATGGAATATTTAAATCCATTTATCTATTGTTTGGGTCTCTATATATTCTACCAATGGTTAGTTATCCCTTCGAACTAACCAGTGCTTTCCATATTTCGTAGATTTGATGACCCGAGTATCTTGTGTAATATTGTATGAGTTTGTTCTCATATTGGTAATATTCTGATTTGGTGAGCCAAATACAGAATAGATATCCAGTTTGACCTAGAAAACTGTTTCTCTATCTTTGCATATCTATCTTTGTAATTTCCATGCCTGCAAATTTCGAGGACGAAATTTCTTTAAGTGGGGAATCTGTAACGATCCAAATTTGGAATTGATTTTAAATTAATAATTAGTGCAAAATTTTGGAATAAATTTTGAATTAATTTGAATTTGACTTTAGAATTTGAATATCATATTTGAATTTAAAACTTAAATAAACGACTTAGATCGACAATTTGGGTTTGAAAATGTTATTTATGTAAATTGATTTATGGGTAGTTCGATTTAAAAACATTTTCTTCAAAATAATGTGTATATAATACTGAGTAATAAGATGTATTCAAAATGAAATAAATTTTATCAATACAAAATACAACTATAAAATATAATTGTAAAGCATGTTAATATGAATAGATAAACTTTAAAACAAAGAAATAAAAAAAGAAAATATAGGTATGTATAATAGAAAGAGAAACAAATGTAGGCAAGGTAATAAAACAAAGACAAAAATATCTAGGAAGGCTTACCAAAGAAGATATAATAACAGAGTGTGTTTGCTATAAATTCAGATGCCATGCAAGAACAAAACAAAAACAGAAAAAGTATGCAAGAAGAAAAGAAGGAAATAAATTATGTATATATATATGAAGATAATTGTAAAAGAAGACAATGCTAATTAATGCTTAGCACACATTTTATCTATCAGCCGAAATAGCCTCCACTTTAAAAAAAATTAGCATAGTCAAACAAGAAAAGAAAAAAAAATCTCTGATGGATTGTACAAGATAAAATAATGTCACCTGTTGTACAAAAAAAAATTATAGCACCGGTAATCTCGTTTCCTATATATCAATCTATTTAGCATCAGTTCGTTCATCTACAAAACTGTGTAAACCTGAAGTAAATACCATTTAAAAACTTAAAAAAAACTTCCATTAAAACAACAACAATCTACTCAATTCAAATCAGGGAATCAAAAGAAGATTTAGGAAGAAAATCACTAGCAGCTTCCAGGATTGTTCTCTGTTCATCTTCTCAACTGTGAGTAACTTCACCTTGAACCAAAAGTATAATCCTGGCTCCATGTTATTGTTGTGATCAATATTGTATTGTAAAGTATATTAGGGTATTTAGATTTTTAGAATTTTTGATTAATGATATGTACATATCTGTTTTATTTAGATATCTCTGTTCTTTGTTTTTACGTAGATTTGGAAACGAAAGTCTATATTCCCTGATCCAATCAATGTTATGATTTGATTATTAAAAAAAACTTGTTTGTTAAAGGATAGATTAGAGATTTAAAATGTGTTCAAGTTAAACTAATTTAAGTGTTGCTCTGGGAAAAAATATAAGAACAGGAATGTTCAAACTTTTTCATAATTCAGACATTTTTATTTATCAATTCAAGCATGTAATTTGAATATATTAACCAGAACATGAATTTTAAAACTAAAATTTTAATTTCTAGTTTGAAATTAAGGGAGCAGTCCCGAGTTCATCAAAATTGGGTAACTCTGATTGTCTCATTGGTTTAGAATGTTGTAAATCTTCAGAAATGAGGGTGGATTGATCAAGTATAATTGGAAAATTATAAGATAGATGTTTAATTCATGTTGGAAAGAGTAGTGATGAATGTTTGTGTAGAACCCTAGTTATTACTGGGTATAATGAATCGATCATCACGGCTTCTATGGTTGATCGAGTGTAAAAAGGCCTTGGGTGTTGGAAGTTGGTGGGTTGACGAGGAAGTGGCCGAAGTTGTGGAATTTTCGGTGGTCGGAGCAGCGAGTACGACGCGATTTTCAGGGTTGATGGCGAAACTTGATGATTCTTCCAGGTTTCATTTTTTTTAAACTCGATTTCGATTTGAGATGGTATAGTGGGTTTGGATGATCGTGATCATGCCTGATGATGATCGACGATGTGAAGCAAGGGTAGGAGGTGGCCGGAGTCGGCCGGAGCCATGGTGCATGTTCACCGTGCATTTTGATTTTCTTATGACCTTTGGATTTGTGCGTTGAAGTTGGTCTCGGGATTTACTTGAGTGATTCGAGTATTTACTCGAACTATATTAGGGTTTGACTCAAAGCAAATTTTGGGTTTTGCTCGAGCATTAGTTGGTTACAGGTTTCTGATAAAACATATCACTGTCTTGAGTTTTTTTAAAATGAATTTGAATTTGAAACAAATTTAAATGAATTTAAATTTGTGAGACAGATTTAAACAAAGTTTAAATCTAGTATGAAGTTTAGATTCAAATGAAACTTTTGAATCTTAAAATTTTGAAAATGAAATTTGGATTTTTAGATCGAGAATTTAAAATCAAGTTTAAATCAAAGGTTTAAAATAAATGTTTAAATTAATGGCATCTAGTCACTTTGAATCCAAATCTGGGAATTTGAATCGGTTTCAAAAATTAAATATGAGTTAAACAAGTTTAAATTAAATAGTCTTTAAAAATTAATTTGTTTTCAAATAAATGTTTTTAAACTTGAATTTGCAAGTTAAAATGCAATGTAATTTAAAAGCTTAATTTTTTAAATAAAAAATGTAAGTAATTGAGTTTAACGGCTTTTCCTTATATAAGTTTCCTATGTAAATAATAAATGTTCTTTACATTTATTTTAAGGTTTATAAATTGATATTTAAATTGGTTAATGTTTAAATGAATAATCATTTTGAATCTTATATTCAAAATGGAATTTGAAATTAAATTTAGAAGTGTAATGGTTCACACTTTGATGTTAATGAAGTCATCAATAAGAAATGAATTATATTAGAGATAATTAAGGTAATTAAGTAATTGAATTAATAAGATAATTAAGGAATAATTTATTTAATTTATAAATTAACGATTTTGATTAATTAATAATTAGAGATTAATTAAAAGTAATTAAGAAATGTTATTAGTTAATGAAGATACTTAACTAAGGATTATTAAGGATTAATTAATGTGATTAATTTTAATAATCAATCAATTAATTAAGATAATCAATTATAAACTGTTAATTACTTAATGAAAGTAATTAAGGAATTAATTACTTCTGTAATTTGGATATTTTAATTAATTAAAGTTGATTAAGTAATTAGGGATAATCACTTATTGTAATTAATTAAGAATAATTAATTAAATGGTAATTAAGGGTTGATTAATTTAAGGGAAATTAATCAAAAAATAATTGAATAATTAAAGATTAATTTTTTAATAATTAAAGGTTGATTAATTTAATTAATAAATGATTAAAGGACAATCAATCAAATGATTTGAAACTAATTAATGTTAATTAAACACGATTGATGACTTATCCGATTTAAATTAATCATATAATTAATTGAGCTTACTTATGGATGTTTGAATTCTACTGATTGTCGAACTGTTTGATATTTCTGATATGTTATGCTTTGTGCTATGAATTGTTACGGTGTGATCTGTGATGAATGTAATTAATTTATCTGTAATAAATTTATATTATTTATCTGTGAATGAACGATAAGCGTTATAGATTATATCGCTTATCAATATTGATATGCTTAAATATGTGATGTGATGATTGATGATGTTGCACTATTGTTTAAGACCCTTGGACTACACCATACACACACAAATATGGATTGCACGAGGAAATCAGTTAAGTCATAGATTTTTAACAATTTTAAAGATTGAATTCTTGAATCCAAAATAGTTTTGGAATTGGAAAAGAAAGCTTTTGAAAATGAGTTTCAAAAATAAAAGTTATTTTAAATAACTTAATACAACTTGAAATTTAAATAATATGATTTAAATTTAAATTCCAGATTTGAAATTGAATTCTATGTTTGGAAACTAAGGATAAAAGATGTTATACAAGTTATATATGGGTTAAACCATTTTAAAAATATTAATTTGGGAATTTGAATTTAATTCAAGAGCTTTAACTCGTGTAAATATAATTGGATTTTTCTGAAACGAAAACTAATTGTTTTCAAATAATAAAAGCTTTCACATAAGTAATGAACTTCCAATTTGTGTTTAAAGCGATTTTAAGTCTAAAATGAAAATGGTTTTCCAAGTTATGAATAAATCATTGGGAACATGTTTGAAGGCTATGAATTAAATCTTCGATTTAAAGACTGGATGAGTAAATCCAATTTGAAATGGAAATTGTTTTGAAATCTATGAATAAATCTTTGTGAAAGAATTTTAAACTTTGTTTCCAAATTGAAGAGAATCTTGAGGGTGTATCTTTATATAAAAAGATATGGAATTGCAAATAGTTTGAAAACTACGAATTAACCTTTGTGGAAGATTGGTGAACTTTGTGGAATAAATCTTTTTATTTAAAGATTTGAAAATGGTAATTTGTTTAAAGGATTTGACAGAAAAGTTTAGGTAATAAGTTGTGACTTAATTGAAATCCCATATCCATATGTTTTTAAATATTGCGCTCATTATTCCGTTTAGCCGGGAGAGGACCTTTGTGTCATATAACCCATTTTGAATAATGATACGTCGATATGGATAGCATTTGAAGACCGGTGGTGAAGACTGGGTATTTTCGAGAACGAAAGGATAACCTATCGATTGTCTCTGCACCGAGTCGCGCCGGTATAGAGATTCCCTAAGTAATGGGAAGTCTGATCAGGATTGTGAATACCTGGATTCGCATGGGCTTCTTCGGGAGTGCCTTCGGTTCTGTTCGAACCTGGGACAGACTTGTATGGTTGTATGTATGACAGTTCACTTTGAGATATAAAGCAGATTTCTTTCAAATACATATCTGTTGGTGGAGGAGAATTTATTCTCTTAGCTTAACACACTTCTCTGAGACATACGAGCTCAGAGGTTATGTAATTGAAGGTTATCGGCGATATACTCCCAATTTGGTAGTGTGGCATGCTAAGTGCTGCTGTGTGTTGATGATCATTTGTTGATCATTTGTGATCAAAGCATGGCTTTAGTGTAAAGCGTAGTTTTGTGGACGAGACTGCATCAGGAGCTTAGAACCCGGAAATGGTCAAAACAGGAAAGATGCGGCAAAGTTATGAGGGTCGCGCCCTTTAGGGTGTGTCATTCCCTTCTGGTAAAGGGTGGTATCATGGTATGGAGCCCAGATATTTACCTACGTGGTGGGCTTCAATCTCATTTCTATGTGTTTGTTGCTTAGAGGCACCACAGATAAAGGTACTAAAGGACTGGTGGGTGGCGTGCTCGAGAAGTAGTTACCTAGTTATAGGGGTAAACCGGCCTTGTGTTGGCAGAGATCCAGTTAGGTTCTCGGGACATCCCGCCAGAGGCGTACCCATGGACAGTGGGAAGTTCCGTTGCCCGACCATTTGTTGGAAATCCAAATGAAACAATACGCGCCCTATACGGTTTTACTTGTATAACCTGCCATGGAATGTGGCAGTAACCTGCTGCTGAACATGGTAACTATACTAGGCATAAGTACGAAATGCCTTTGCTGGCTAAGATTAATATTATAATTTCGAAATGTTTTCCACTGTGCACTTATAATAATAATATCATGAAATTTTCTCGTATCAAGCATGTTTGACTATCATAAGGAGAAATCTCCTCCAATTCTGCATTTGCATGGTGTGTGCGGTGGAAGGCCTTATGGTAGTTTCATTTTTCGAAAAGCATTGCGGATTTATTTTAAATTCTCTTGTTGTCTGTTTTTAAAGACCAACTGTTTTTGTTACTCACACCAGTCCCATGAATGACCTGGAGTTTATTGTTCTTTTCCTAAACTCTGGGTACCCACTATTTTCCACACGGGCAGTCTCGAGTTGGGTTTTTCAAATAGTAAGGTTTAGTAGATTATCTGGAGCTAGTTCAGTCTATGGATCAGGACAGACTTGCTTATCGTTGTGACACGTGATGTTGGTTCGAGCTGGCTTTGAATTAGATCATTGGATTGCGGATTCATTCTATTGAAGATATTATTTCCGCTGTGTCTTGTATTCTGAAAGTTTAGATATTCATTGTATCATTCTGTTGTACCATATTATACCAGATTTTGTATCTGTCATTGTATCAATGTTATATATATGTTGATATTTATTTCATCCGTTGTGTTGTATTTAATGGTGTTATAAGCTCCGGCGAACCAGATTCGATGTTTGGATCTGAAGCATTTGAATACGAGTGGGGTATTCGGTGTCGTTTTTCGAAGGCCGAGTCAGGATCGTAACATATTCGGTCTGACCCAAGCACTATAGTGAAATAACACCTGAGTTAGTCTGGAAAACCAGCGTTAGAAAACACACTCGATTGGATTATTAAAGTTTTTCAAAATCCTTTGGAAACCAAAGATAGCTCGTATGACCATGCCGCAAATAAACATGTCGGGTCTTATGATAACTAAAACACTTTTTAACAAATCTGTATGATATAATAATAATGTCTATAGAAAGTAAAATAGAATCTAGCTAAAATGCTTGCATATCATATTCCAGCAATATTTGGGCACAATCAAAACCCTACAGGAGCTTATTGGAGATTGGATTCCATACAATAGCAGGACTACTGGGGTATCATCGATCATAGTACCTGGTCTAGATCAACGTACCGAGGGTCCACCCTGATCCCTTACAACACAAGACCGGAGCTACCCCTTACTACATAGTCCGAATGAGATCACCCCACGTTTTGGATCAGCAACCGCCCACGCAGCCGAATAAAAAGGGACATCTAGACAGGGATGACCTTACCCTGATTGGTTGCTATCCACTTAGTCTTGCTGCACCTCCCCTGTTTTAGCCATTCTCGGTTGATGAGGCTCGAGGTTATGCGTTACCTTTTTAGCACACATCCACTTAGAATGCTCATCGTCCCCCTTGACGATGTTCTGATAGCATTCGTCCAAACAAGTCCGTTACGGGTCCGAACAGAACCTAAGGCACTACTCCTATTACATCCATTTTGGAATCACCCTTAGGATTAGTAGCGATTAGCCTTTGCATTTTACTGCTCCATCTTCAACTCCAAGCTCTTGTCTTCCTCACGAAAACATTCAAACCGGATCCAAGTGCTTTTCGCGAAATTAATCCCGACCCCGGTCTCTTCGAAACGATCAGCGCATTGGCCAATATTGGTGGTCGGTTATTTAACTATCATATAACATCCGATAACAACCATTAGTCCTTAATAATTTCCCTAAATTGTTTATTTCAAAATATCTTTGCATAATATTTTCTACACTTAAACCCATTGAAAATAGTTACAAAATATTTTTTCTTTCGCAGAATAAATATCCACCCAATTGCTTTTTTTCCGCTGAAAATACCAAGTCTTAATGTTTTAGATTTTTAATTAATTTAAATCATCTTTATCCAAAAATATATACTTTAAAACACATAAAATAAAAACTACTTAAACCACTTTATTTTAAAATACTAGTTATGAAAATTTGTAATAATTTCTCATGGTAAACTTAAACCAAAACTAATTTTAAAATAAAAGTTATTCTATAAGGTATAAATATTAAATAATTATCTTTTAAATCATAATACTAGTCAAACCTTTAAAATAATTTACTTATATACTTACTTAATAAAATTTACTTTAGAATAATAAAATGATTAAATACTAATTTCTCTAAAACCTTCTTTTTAAACAACTTTAAATGTAACGACCCCAGATTTTTTTGTGAATTTAAATTGATAATTTAAATGAATTTTTGGATTAAAAATTGTAAGTGAATGGTTTATGAAATGAAATTATATAAGGTTTAAAAAAAATATAAAGTAAACAAACTTGTTTTATTTTAACAACATATTAAAATAGAATCTCATGTATATTACAAGTATAATAATTAATAAATGTTGGCTGTAAATTCATAAGAATGCAAAAGTATAAAAACGAAACAAAGTATAAAAACAAAACAAGAAATAAAATCAAGTGTGAAAGAAAACCATATTTGTGTAAAATAAAAATAAAAATAAATAAACAAAAGAGTAAGGCCTGTAGGTAGTTATGTAATAATATAAGTGAACCCATGAATAAATTTAAACAACATGTTAATAATCGTATTTCGATTAAAATTCCAAAGCAATACAAAGAGACAAACTAGTCATATAGCATGAAGACAATAAACATATATTTAATTAATGCAAAGTATATCTCCAGCCACCAATAAGTAAAGGGAAGTAAAATAAATATGCAAGGCTAGAGTAAGCTAAAGAAAAGAAAGTACAGGTAAGTATGGACTGAAGTAAGGCAAGTGGTATGTGCAGTAGTATGTAAATCAAAGAAAAAGGAAAATATGCTTATTAAATATCTATCAAACATAAACAAAGTAAAATGTACATCATTCCAGCCGAGTAAGTAATGTAGGCAAGTAGGAAAAAAATATAATAATGTAGAAATGTACAGAGCAATAAATGCAAGTTATCTCTAGCATCAAAACATATCAACTCAGCCACCATGAACAAAGAAAGATCTCTGCCTATGGTACAAACAAATATAAAGAATATATACATCACTTGTACAAAATGTATATGTAAAATTCTTTTCTTCATATCAATCTATATATCACCAGTTCGTGTATCCAAAGCTATGTAAACCTGTAATCAAATTTTCATCAAACCTGGAAACAAAATTGAGTTGCAAATGCAAATCCAAAGCCTGGGAATTCAGCCTGTAAGCAAAGAAAAACAGGATCATATATCAAGTACAAAATCAAATCCAAAATATCATTCAACTCAAAGTTTTTGGAAAAAACAAAACAGATTAAAGGGCTGCCTCTGTTCTTCTCTGCCATTTTTCTAGGTGAGTAAACCCAAACTTTACCAATCTAGAAAACTATGATTGCATGCGTATATGCCACGAATTTGGATAAAAACTCTTGTAGTTTGGCATGTAATCGCATAGAAAAAATGTTTAATGTTGTATAGATACATGATAATCATTTTATTTTCTCACCCAGTAACCAAAGGAATCTCCTGTTCTTGAAAAAAAAAGCTAATCTTGTACTTTAAAAATCACTATATCTCGATCCAATTGGTTTTAGGTTATGATAAAAAAAAAAGAAGTTGCTTGTTTAAGAGTGTAGATTTTTCTGAAATTCGTTTCACTTGTTATTATGTGACATAGAGGATGGAAACTCATGTCTACTGTAAACAGGTATGAAATGACAAAAATTCGAATGGCATAATTAAATCAATCGATAACATGAACGGGTTTTGTGATTCACAATGATGTTTTTTAAAAATAGTTTGGTGATTTCTAAGTAGGAATTGAAGGATATAATAGGGGTTCAACGAACGTGGGTTTTTGGTCAATTACGGCGAGGCGAGCAATCATTCGTGATCGACGTTGGGTCAGGAGGTTAAGGAAGGATCTGAGGGTACGGCAAAAATGTCAGATGGGGTCCCTGATCACTGTGGCGTCGGCGGCGTGAGGTGAAAGTTTTTAACCCTAATTTTTATCAGGGTCGAGTTTTGATTTCCTTCGCCCCCCTCAGTTGATCGAGCGACTTGGGGTTTTGGGATACGTAAGTGTGGTGGTTGTCGAAGTTATGGCCGGAGTTACACGAGTTCCGGTGGTGGAAGCGTCGAATACGAGCCATTGCCAGGTTTGTGGGGGTCGACAGTATCGAGTGTTCCAGGTTTTCAACACGACCCCAAATTTTGATTTCGAATTGATGGGACGGTGCGAGTGGTCGGAGCTTGATCTGGAGATGATCGTCGACATGCTCGTAGTCGCGGCGATGACTGGAGCTGGCCAACTTCGTTGTGCACGTGCACGAACCGATGGTGATGGTTGCCTGAGTATTTGTTTGCCTGGGAAGAACAAAGTAGCTAAGTTAAAGTGGTTACAGGGTTTAAACCTGAAACTGTTTTCTTGCCTTAAAAGATTTGAAGATAAGAAGTGAATTCAAAAATAGATTTGAAATTGTAAATGGAAGATTTAAACAAGTTGAAACTTAAAAGTTTAAAACCTGAAATAAATCTTAAACCTGATTTCGAGATTTTGAAATTAATTAAGTTTTATAACTTAGGTATTTAAAAATAAGCTTAAATTTAAATTGAAATATAAAAAGGAAATTTGAAATCAATGGTTTCAAACATAATTGTGAATAATAGTTAAACTATCAATATGGATGAGTTTACTTTAATTAGTAAAGACTAATGAATTCTTAAAGGGTTAATCAATGTATCATCAATAATTATTAATACAAGTAAATTTCTTTAGAAAAGTAATCAAAGAAATTTAATAGTTAATGAAAGTCATTGACTAAGATTAGAAAAAAATCAATGTGATTAATTTTAACAATAAATTTAGATTTATTTAAATTAATAACAATCATTGTGTAATTGTTAAGTATGATTACTTAATATAAGTAATTGAGGAATGAATTGTTCAGTGTAAGTAAGTGAGTTAATCAGATTAGTTTAAGTTAGCTACTTGAGTTAATTAATCTAGAACAATCCGTTGACAAATTGAAAAAAATAGGTGATTACTGAGAAAAGTAAATAATAGGTAATTGGTGGATTTAGTGAATTGAATGATAATTAGAAATTTGAGAATAATTATGTATTAATAATTTAAGAATTAACTAATAATTGTGGTTAATTAATATTAATTAAATAATTAAAGGGTAATTGATTCATTAATTAAGATCGATTAGTAAAAAAATTAAAGGGTTAACTAATAAATTTGAAAGAGGAATTTATTTCAGATAATTTGTAATTAATTTATGATAATTAACCCAGATTTATAATTAATACAATTTGATTTAAATTATCAGTCAACTAATAAGTTTTACTTGTGAATGTTTAAACTTGACTGAATAATTAATTTGTCTGATATCCCTGTTATATGATGCTTTATGATTATCCTGATTTGTGTTGTGATATGTGATGTAATTTATTATCTGTGATATATATATCTGCGAATCTGTGTATGAAAGATAAGTGTTATAGTTTATACCGCTTATCGAATATATATTGTCGTATTTGATCTGTGATGATTGAATGCTGTTGCACTATTGTGTGTTAAACCCCTGGACCACACTTATACACACACCAATATGGATTTCACGAGGAAATCGATTAAGTCACAGATTTTTGAAATAGTTTTAGATTTGAATATTTGAATTCAAATGTTTTGGAAATGGATTGGGTTTAAAGTGAAAAGCAATTGAAATGGAATTTCAAAGATGAAATTATTTTGAATAACTTGATTAAGATTTGGAATTTAAATATTTTGATTTCAATTTGAATTCAATATTCAAATTAAATTCTATGATTTGAAATTAGGAATTAAAGATGTTAAGTTAGTTTGAAACCATACTTAAAGTATTGTTTTTGGGAATTTGAATTAAGTCAAAGTTTGTAACTTATATAAATGAAATCGAGATTTTCCAAAATAAAACTGTTGTCTCTAAAAGATAAAAAGTTTTCGTTTGAAGTTTATTAAAGGGATTTCAAGTTTAAAATAAAATAGTTTTCAAAGTTATAAACAAATATTTGGAAATGAGTTTTGAAAATTTGGGAACGATTTGAATACTATAAGACAAATCTTTGAATTTAAAGATTTGATGAATTGAGCTTTTTGAAACGAAATTGTTTTGAAATCCGAGAATGAATATTTATGAAAGTAGGTGAACATTATGAAATAAATCTTTTGTTTAAAAGATTTGAAATGGTAATTGGATTAAACCATTTGAAAAGAAAGTTTTGAATTATTAAGTTGTGACTGGTAATTGGATTAAACCATTTGAAAAGAAAGTTTTGAATTATTAAGTTGTGACTTAATTGAAATCCTATATCCATATGTTTTAAATATTTCGCTCACTATTCGGTTTAGCCGGGAAAGGACCTTTGTGTCAAGTAACCCATTCCGAATATGTGATTCGTCGTTATGGATAGCATTTGAAGACCGGTGTTGAAGACCGGGTATTTATGAGAGCGATAGGATGACCTATCGATTGTCTCTGCACTAGGTAGCTCCTGGTATAGAGATTCCCTAAGTGATGGGAAGTCCGATCGGGATTGTAAATACCCGGATTGCAAGGACTTCTTTGGAAGTGCCTTCGGTTCTGTTCGAGCCCGAAACAGACTTGTATGGATTGTGTGTCTGACATTACAATTTGAGATATAAAGCAGATTTCTTTCAAATACATTTCTGTTGGTGGCGGAGAATTTATTCTTTTAGCTCAACACCCTTCTCTGAGACGTACGAGCTCAGAGGTTATGTAGTTGAAGGTTATCAGCGATATATTCCCAATTTGGTAATGTGACATGCTAAGTGTTGTTGTGAAATGATCATTGTTTGATCATTTGTGATATGATCATTTGTTTGATCATTTATCTTTGTGATCATTACTTTGATCATTTGTTGACACAAAGCATGGCTTTGAAACAAAGCGTGGCTTTGTGGACGAGACTTCGTCGAGCCTCACACCCCGGAATTGTCAAAACAGGAAAGATGCGGCAAGGTTATTAGGGGGTAGCGCCCCTTTAGGGTATGTACATCTCCTTCTGGATAGAAGTGGTATCATGGTATGGAGTCCAGATACTTACTTATGTGGACATCACAAACTTATATATATCTTGTTTTGTGATTTGATGTTGGGACCCCGATTAAAGGTTGTTACAACCGGGAGGTGGCATACTCGTGTCAGTAGTTACCCAGTTAGGGGTAACCCAGCCTTGTGTTGGCAGAGATCCGGTAAGGTTCTCGGGACGTCCATCCAGAGGCGTTTCCATGTGGCAATGGGAAGTTCCTTGGCCTGACCATTTGTTGGAAATCCAAAGAAACAATACGAGCCTTGTACGGTTTTAGTTGTAGAACCTGTCTCCTCAGGAGGCAGCTATAGCGGGCATAATATAATGGTACCTATGCTGGCTAAGATTTATATTCTACTTTCGAAATTGTTTTCTGCACCGTGCACTTATAATAATAATATCAAAGTAATTTTCTGCGTATTAAGCATGTTTGACTATCATAAGAAGAAATCTCCTCCAAGTCTGCGTTTGCATTGTGTGTGTGGCGGGAGGTCTTATGGTAGTTTCATTTTCAAAAAGCATTGCGAATTTACTTTAAAATTCTCTTATTGATTGTTTTTAAAGATAAACTGTTTTTGTTGCTCACACCAGTCCCATGACTGATCCGGAGTTTATTGTTCCTTTCCTAAACTCTGGATGCTCATTATTTTCTACACGAGCAGTCTAGAGTTGGGTTTTTCAGATAGTTAGGTATAGTGGATTATCTGGAGTTAGTTCAGTCTTTGGTTCGCACCAGTCTTGCTTATCTTTGTGCATCATTATTGGGAGTTCGAGCTATTGCTGGATTGGTTCTTGGAGATGGAGTTTCAGATTTGGAGTTCTTCGTTGAAGGCTATCTTAGAGTTATATGTTCCGCTGCTGGGTGTTATCTATTTTCCTTTCCGCTGCTATTTGTTGTATCATATCTCTGATGTATATTGGTATCTATTGTATCATCTGTTGTATCAGATATTGTATCAATGATGTATATCAATGTACTATTCTTTTATTCCGCTGTGTTATTCACTTAATGTTGTTATAAGCTCCGAGGAATCAGTTTTGAACGATCGAATCTACGGCATCGAGTATGAATGAAGTATGGATGTCGATTTTCGAGCGGGCAAAAATCGTTTTCGTTACATTTGGTATCAGAGCTAAGGTGAAACTTCAGCTCAGGAGTATAACACATTAAGTAGCTCATTAGAGATAGGATGAAGTATCCCTACAATGAGTATCCCTAAGATATCCGTTTGAATGCCTCAGTAAATTCTCTTACTATCCAGTACTAGTGAGTATGAGTGTAAAAAGAGAACGAGATAGGGGACAGGAAAATACGACTATAATTGGTCAGTGCTCTATAACAACAGTGGAAACAATCTTTCTCTATCAATTTTCTTTGATTCGTCTTTCCAAATTCTTTTGATTGTTTCGTGACAATTACAAGAAGAAGATTCAGTGTGATGAGGACCCTATGAATCGTTGTAGAAAATTCCTTCCTTCGTATTTTCATTGGTTTCTTATCAGTTTTGGATTTAAACCTTAATGAATTAGAAATTAGAAATTTTGAATAAATTGGAAATTTTGAAAAAAATTGAGTTAAATTGATTAATGAAATATGAAGCTAAATTTAAATTGTATTGATTAAGCGATTTTGTTTAAAACCAAATTTGAAATTATTGTGATTTCTCGGGTGGATCGAAGTCCCGAGAGGGACAAATTGGTATATATTTTGAGATATTCCGACTTAGATTTTGGAATCTATATCTTGTGTTTGAGGAATTATAGGAGATCGAATCTGTCTATCTCTGTGTTGTTTTCGTGCCTGCGAATTTCGAGGACGAAATTCTTTTAAGGGGGAAATTTGTAATGACCCCAGATTTTTTTGTGAATTTAAATTGATAATTTAAATGAATTTTTGGATTAAAAATTGTAAGTGAATGGTTTAAGAAATGAAATTATATAAGGTTTAAAAAAAAATATAAAGTAAACAAACTTGTTTTATTTTAACAACATATTAAAATAGAATCTCATGCATATTACAAGTATAATAATTAATAAATGTTGGCTGTAAATTCATAAGAATGCAAAAGTATAAAAATGAAACAAAGTATAAAAACAAAACAAGAAATAAAATCAAGTATGAAAGAAAACCAGATTTGTGTAAAATAAAAATAAAAATAAATAAACAAAAGAGTAAGGTCTGTAGGTAGTTATGTAATAATATAAGTGAACCCATGAATAAATTTAAACAACATGTTAATAATCGTATTTCAATTAAAATTCCAAAGCAATACAAAGAGACAAACTAGTCATATAGCATGAAGACAATAAACATATATTTAATTAATGCAAAGTATATCTCCAGCCACCAATAAGTAAAGGGAAGTAAAATAAATATGCAAGGCTAGAGTAAGCTAAAGAAAAGAAAGTACAGGTAAGTATGGACTGAAGTAAGGCAAGTGGTATGTGCAGTAGTATGTAAATCAAAGCAAAAGGAAAATATGCTTATTAAATATCTATCAAACATAAACAAAGTAAAATGTACATCATTCCAGCCGAGTGAGTAATGTAGGCAAGTAGGAAAAAAATATAATAATGTAGAAATGTACAGAGCAATAAATGCAAGTTATCTCTAGCATCAAAACATATCAACTCAGCCACCATGAACAAAGAAAGATCTCTGCCTATGGTACAAACAAATATAAAGAATATATACATCACTTGTACAAAATGTATATCCTGTAAACTTCTTTTCTTCATATCAATTTATAAATCACCAGTTCGTGTATCCAAAGCTAGGTAAACCTGTAATCAAATTTTCATCATACCTGGAAACAAAATTGAGTTGCAAATGCAAATCCAAAGCCTGGGAATTCAGCCTGTAAGCAAAGAAAAACAGGATCATATATCAAGTACAAAATCAAATATAAAATATCATTCAACTCAAAGTTTTTGGAAAAAGCAAAACAGATTAAAGGGCTGCCTCTGTTCTTCTCTTCCATTTTTCTAGGTGAGTAAAACCAAACTTTACCAATCTAGAAAACTATGATTGCATGTGTATATGTCACGAATTTGGATAAAAACTCTTGTAGTTTGGCATGTAATCGCATAGAAAAAATGTTTAATGTTGTATAGATACATGATAATCATTTTTTTTTCTCACCCAGTAACCAAAGGAATCTCCTGTTCTTGAAAAAAAAAAGCTAATCTTGTACTTTAAAAATCTCTATATCTCGATCCAATTGGTTTTAGGTTATGATCAAAGAAAAGAAGTTGCTTGTGACGCCCCACCTCTATACCCACGCTAGCCAAGAACACTACGGTGTAGTGCTGTCAACTAGCACGGAGAATGAGGCTGTTGAGGAGCGACCATCCGTGTAATTGCCTTGTGCGAGCACCGATATGCCAGATAGTAAAAACAAAACATTTCATTTCAGGAGGAAATCCGACATGCCGATGCAAACTCAAAGCTACTACACAGTGGCTATAATAGTCTAGGACAAAATATAAACTAATAACACAGATAATATGAATGCGGAACACAGATGAAACAGAAAATCTCATATACATATATAATAACTGATGTCAGTTACAATACATTTGACACGGTACATGTGATACAACTACAACAGTCAACTCAGGAAGTTATATATATAAGTACATTAACGACTAATATACATGAATACATATCAACCTATACTATGACTCGACAACTCCAAAAGATATGAAAAGTCTTCATAGCTCAAGCAGCGTCCCAAAGCAGAATATCTACAACCTGAAAATACTCGGTCTGACCCGAGTATTAAATTTCAAAAGAAAATAATACTCGGGTCAGTCTAATTCAAACTCAGTTATTAATTCACAGAAGCAATAATAATTAAATAATGAATAGACGACAGTCACAGAAATAAATTTACCTATCCGATTCTTAAATAAGAAATCGGATAACGGTAAATATAACGCGAACTAATTCAAATCAATTGGAACATCAATTAAAAGGTCAACACGAGTAGGGCTGCAGTATACGCACGCGTATACTGCCTCGCCACTACAACATATGGAATACGAAATAGATCCATAATCAAAAGCAAAAGAAATAATAATAAAAGCAGTACCGTGTGGCTGCAGTTCACGCCTGCGTGCACTGCCGTGCCACTACAGTGATGATGTACCCATTGAATACCGTGTGGCTGCAGTTCACGCTTGCGTGCACTGCCTTGCCACTATAGTGATGATGTACCCAATGAAAATTCACAAGCATCGCCACGAATGTCATAAGGCCGAGTGTCGATTAAATTGCAGAGACAAATGCGAGGTCAAGCCTAATAAATTTAGGCTCAACACAAGGCGATGAGCAAAGTAGCAAGTCATGTACACGAAAACAAAACCAAGAAACATATAAATGCACATGAACAAGTACTGTGCATATACAATTGCACATAAACAAGTGTAGTACAATGACTGGACTAGCAAATGTAGTAAACAAGAGATGCAGGCAACAAGTGCACCAGCAGAACAAGTTGAAACAAAGTGCACAAGCATCTCGACCTAAAACAGAAACAAGGGGAACAAGTGCAACACAGTTCACCTAAATGCCCAACCCAATTGAACCCAGTGAATGCACAAAGTAAAAACATATATATGGTGATGCAGATAACTACTCAAGGCAACAGAGGATATGCAACATGAAAGAGGACAGAGCCACCTCCAAAAATATCAGACTTGAGCACAAGGAATGCAAAATGAGCTATATGCACATTAGTGGTAAAAATGCAACTCAACAGTAATGCAAACAGAGGTGGCAAGACAATGAATGCAAAATGAGCTATATGAACAAACAAGTATGTGAACACAGTGAAAAATACATGGGCAGTACCCATATAAACATGTGTAACAACAAACCATATAGTGATACAGGATCGAGCAGTGAAGCAATGCAACACTAACATCAATAAATGAAACAATATTTTGCATCATTGAGACAAAACCTAAGTACAGACAACATGAGACATAATTCCCATAGCAGCCTGGAAACATGCTTTTCAAAAGCATTAAAGACTGCAACATACATCTGGAAATATCATGAAGGAGCACAAATGCATCAAACCCAGTATGTACTCAAACAGCAAGGCCGCGATGAAATCACAAGCCAACAGGGTGATATGAACACAGATAAAACATGTATGCACTGTAAATATGTTAGCAGTGCCAACAGTAATAATAGCAGTTGTTTAAGTATTTAACAACCAATGAATGCATCAGAGAAATGAGATAACCAGAGAACAAGTTTAAACAAATTCAAGTGGTCAAAGTCAATCAAATCAATGCCAAAGAAATGGTAAAAATCGAACTACCCAAAATCAACACTGTAATGACCATGAAGATCGAATAGATCAAACATCATCAAATGCAAAAGAATTCGAAAAAAAATCGAGGACGAAATCATAATCAACTGTCACAAAAATGCCAAGGCCGACCTTACACAAGTCAGTGCCCAAAATCAAGTGATTGAAGTCACAAAAACTGAAGCCGTGGGTGAATTGGAATCATCACAACAATTTCGACATTCAAACAAAAAATAATCAGTCGAACACGAGATGAATTAGATGTGAGCGAATTATCACTCACCTTGTCGACGAATGAAGCATCA